>OX392479.1:12685134-14007701 GCA_947623365.1 Achlya flavicornis
TTGTTCTACTTCCTGCCTACTACCCTTCATGATACAGAAAACGTCATCCACATAACGTTTCCATAATTTTACCGTTGACTGTTGCAGATCCATTGCTCTTTCTAAATGCTCCATCCAGATATTGGCCAAAACTGGTGCTACAGGACTACCCATAGCAACTCCATCTATCTGGAGGTAATGTTGTCCGCGGTATAAAAAGTAGTTACCTTCCAAGCAGTTTCGGAGCAAAACCATGTAGTTTTCTGAAATATTGTTCTCTCTTAGCCTTTCTCTGACGACTTCAAGACATTCTTTAACAGGAACATTGGTGAAGAGTGACTCCACATCAAAACTCACCATGATGTCATCCGGTTCCAGCTTAATGCCCTTAATAATGCTGATAAAATGGCGAGAATCTTTCACAAATGAAGCCGTATTTCCCACTAGTGGCTGTAATTTTGACGCAACGTGCTTCGCGAGATAATATGAAGGTGAGTCAATTTGACTCACGATAGGACGCAATGGTACGTTCATCTTATGCACTTTTGGCAACCCATAAAACTTTGGTGGTTGGACTATTTTGGGTTTATATAAATGTTCATAGGCCGTTTCTGTGAAAAGTTCCTGAAAGTCCCTTATTACAGCTCGTATACGACGTGTAACTCGGGCAGTCGGGTTGTAAGATACCGATTTGTAAATATTGGTATCGCTCAACAAATCCTTTATTTTTGTATCGTAATCATCAGTGTTCATCACAACCGTAGCGTTACCCTTATCAGCTTTTAACACTAAAATGTCATTATTGTTTCGAATATCGTTAAGTGCTAACCGCTCTTCTCTAGTGACATTACTCTTAGGTAGTTTTGCTTTCCTTAATATTACGGCAACATCCTGCCTAAGGGCTTCTGCGTCAACAGGTGGCACCTTATTCCTTAAATTTTGATAATAATCTGTGCGCGAATAGACCCGATAAATTAATATTACAATAATTATTTATCCTTTAATTTTTTTCCAGAATCGTTGCGCTTGTTTGTTAGGGAGACAAGGTTTTCAGTTATTATCGGATAAATATTATTGTGGTTTAGCTGACACCGCGTCTCACGATGCGTATTTAACCCACATTTAACCTAATAATATTGGAATGAGTTATCTATCTGCTTTACAATGACGCAAAGCCACGAAGTTAAGAAAAAAATTAACCAACTCCGAAATTGGTTTGCACTAAAAATCATAAAATTACGTATTTTTATGATTTTTACCTAGCCTACCTAGGACTTCTCATCTTACTGTAGCCTAATTTTGAAGAAATCGGAGAATTTTGATCGGTATAGTTATTTTTACTGTTCAGGAATCCCATTATATCTTCAGTTCATGGGCACATCATACCACAGTAGGTACCTACCTGTGCCACCGAACTTTACTCGAAAACTCGGATAAACGCGTTTTCCTAGTGTTTTTCCTGGAAATCTTTATTAAATGAATGAAAATATTGGTACCTATTAAACGTCCGTAATTTTAGCTGCGACTACCGTAGTAGTATCGAAGTTATTCAGTGGTTATTAAATAATATCCATTTAGAATGGAGCGTTCGTGTTTTGTTGTCTTTATTCCATTTCCAGTAAAATAAAAATGTTTGAACTACAAATAGCTTAGTTAGAAGTTAGCTATTTTCAGAAAAAAGGGTGCTGAACAAAGCGCTACAATTCATAGATACGCAGTTCAATCACATGGAACTTTCGACGAGTGGGCCCGCATACATTGGTGCATTGATATTTAACATGTTACCGAGGCCCACGTGCACGCAACTGACGTCATTACCCGCATAACCGGTTGCACTAAACCTACGTCGAATCTGATAGCCACTTCTATAGAAGATTGCCTTGCCATTACAAAGGAAATTCAAGCAGGGTTGAGATTGCATGGTGGATGTATTGTGTAGGAGGCAAATGGCAGTGAAAAACATTTCGTTTCATAAGTTCTTAGAAAGAACTCTAATCTGATCTGACACTGTTTCGAAGTTAGTGAAAGAGTAGCATGAGTCCCCGCAGACGTTTTTAGCTGACTTTAAAACAGTGTCAGATTAAAGTTGCTACATCATAATCATACATCATATACATCATTATTTTATAGTAAAAATCTACTTTTAAGGCAGTTTTATTTGTATGTTCACCTATTATGATATTGTATAAATCATTAAAAACAGAATTAAATTATTAATTAGACAGATATTAGCAAATACATCACACAATATGATGCCCCAAGAATAAGTTTATAGCACTTTGTAACATTGAATAAATGCGTCAAAACAAATGCGATATTTAAGCACAAAATAACAAGCTTTATCCATTAAATAAATGCTGATGATTAGTCATTGACTCATTCACTTCATGTTAATTCACAATTTTATTAATTAATTGTAAAAAAGGGAAATGCATAACATAGTATAATAAAAATATGTATTAGGTATCTCAATGAAGAACATAATAATTATGTATCTTATAAATTTATAATTTGTTGTTGTTGTTTGTGAACTAGACTGTAAAGTTTTATTACTCTTAAAATGAATATTTAATTAAAGTCATGCACCTGTGTGAACCTGGAACCCGACTTCAAGATATCGGGTTTTTTTTTTTTGCATATGTTAGTACTCCGTATGTACCTGTTTGTACCAACTTTTTTTTCGTTTGTACCTCAAGGGGTTCGGAGATACGGGGGGTTGAAAAATGCTC
This sequence comes from Achlya flavicornis, assembly GCA_947623365.1. Taxonomy (NCBI): domain Eukaryota; kingdom Metazoa; phylum Arthropoda; class Insecta; order Lepidoptera; family Drepanidae; genus Achlya; species Achlya flavicornis. The sequence goes on from OX392479.1 coordinate 12,687,843, forward strand.
AGAACCCGACTTCAAGATATCGGGTTTTTTTTTTTTGCATATGTTTGTACTCCGTATGTACCTGTTTGTACCAACTTTTTTTTCGTTTGTACCTCAAGGGGTTCGGAGATACGGGGGGTTGAAAAATGCTCAGAACCCGACTTCAAGATATCGGGGGTTTTTTTTTTGCATATGTTAGTACTCCGTATGTACCTGTTTGTACCAACTTTTTTTTCGTTTGTACCTCAAGGGGTTCGGAGATACGGGGGGTTGAAAAATGCTCAGAACCCGACTTCAAGATATCGGGTTTTTTTTTTTGCATATGTTAGTACTCCATATGTACCTGTTTGTACCAACTTTTTTTTCGTTTGTACCTCAAGGGGTTCGGAAATACAGGACTTTAAAAAACCTGTTCCCTAATATCGGAATCTCGGGCATTTTTTGAGATAATCAAAATCTGCCAGCGGGGTTGGATTCACCATCGTTTGTACCCGTTTGTACCATCTTTCTTTTCGTTTGTACCTCAAGGGGTTCGGAAATACAGGACTTTAAAAAACCCGTTCCCTAATATCGGAATCTCGGGCATTTTTTGAGATAATCAAAATCTGCCAGCGGGGTTGGATTCACCATCGTTTGTACCCGTTTGTACCATCTTTCTTTTCGTTTGTACCTCAAGGGGTTCGGAAATACAAGACTTTAAAAAACCCGTTCCCTAATATCGGAATCTCGGGCATATTTTGAGATAATGAAAATCTGCAAGCGGGGTTGGATTCACCGTCGTTTGTACCCGTTTGTACCATCTTTCTTTTCGTTTGTACCTCAAGGGGTTCGGAAATACAAGACTTTAAAAAACCCGTTCCCTAATATCGGAATCTCGGGCATTTTTTGAGATAATCAAAATCTGCAAGCGGGGTTGGATTCACCGTCGTTTGTACCCGTTTGTACCATCTTTCTTTTCGTTTGTACCTCAAGGGGTTCGGAAATACAGAACTTTAAAAAACCCGTTCCCTAATATCGGAATCTCGGGCATTTTTTGAGATAATCAAAATCTGCAAGCGGGGTTGGATTCACCGTCGTTTGTACCCGTTTGTACCATCTTTCTTTTCGTTTGTACCTCAAGGGGTTCGGAAATACAGAACTTTAAAAAACCCGTTCCCTAATATCGGAATCTCGGGCATTTTTTGAGATAATCAAAATCTGCAAGCGGGGTTGGATTCACCATCGTTTGTACCCGTTTGTACCATCTTTCTTTTCGTTTGTACCTCAAGGGGTTCGGAAATACAGAACTTTAAAAAACCCGTTCCCTAATATCGGAATCTCGGGCATTTTTTGAGATAATCAAAATCTGCAAGCGGGCTTGGATTCACCGTCGTTTGTACCCGTTTGTACCATCTTTCTTTTCGTTTGTACCTCAAGGGGTTCGGAAATACAAGACTTTAAAAAACCCGTTCCCTAATATCGGAATCTCGGGCATTTTTTGAGATAATCAAAATCTGCCAGCGGGGTTGGATTCACCATCGTTTGTACCCGTTTGTACCATCTTTCTTTTCGTTTGTACCTCAAGAAGTTCGGAAATACAAGACTTTAAAAAACCCGTTCCCTAATATCGGAATCTCGGGCATTTTTTGAGATAATCAAAATCTGCAAGCGGGGTTGGATTCACCGTCGTTTGTACCCGTTTGTACCATCTTTCTTTTCGTTTGTACCTCAAGGGGTTCGGAAATACAAGACTTTAAAAAACCCGTTCCCTAATATCGGAATCTCGGGCATTTTTTGAGATAATCAAAATCTGCCAGCGGGGTTGGATTCACCATCGTTTGTACCCGTTTGTACCAACTTTTTTTTCGTTTGTACCTCAAGGGGTTCGGAAATACAGGACTTTAAAAAACCTGTTCCCTAATATCGGAATCTCGGGCATTTTTTGAGATAATCAAAATCTGCCAGCGGGGTTGGATTCACCATCGTTTGTACCCGTTTGTACCATCTTTCTTTTCGTTTGTACCTCAAGGGGTTCGGAAATACAGGACTTTAAAAAACCCGTTCCCTAATATCGGAATCTCGGGCATTTTTTGAGATAATCAAAATCTGCCAGCGGGGTTGGATTCACCATCGTTTGTACCCGTTTGTACCATCTTTCTTTTCGTTTGTACCTCAAGGGGTTCGGAAATACAAGACTTTAAAAAACCCGTTCCCTAATATCGGAATCTCGGGCATTTTTTGAGATAATGAAAATCTGCAAGCGGGGTTGGATTCACCGTCGTTTGTACCCGTTTGTACCATCTTTCTTTTCGTTTGTACCTCAAGGGGTTCGGAAATACAAGACTTTAAAAAACCCGTTCCCTAATATCGGAATCTCGGGCATTTTTTGAGATAATCAAAATCTGCAAGCGGGGTTGGATTCACCGTCGTTTGTACCCGTTTGTACCATCTTTCTTTTCGTTTGTACCTCAAGGGGTTCGGAAATACAGAACTTTAAAAAACCCGTTCCCTAATATCGGAATCTCGGGCATTTTTTGAGATAATCAAAATCTGCAAGCGGGGTTGGATTCACCGTCGTTTGTACCCGTTTGTACCATTTTTCTTTTCGTTTGTACCTCAAGGGGTTCGGAAATACAGAACTTTAAAAAACCCGTTCCCTAATATCGGAATCTCGGGCATTTTTTGAGATAATCAAAATCTGCAAGCGGGGTTGGATTCACCATCGTTTGTACCCGTTTGTACCATCTTTCTTTTCGTTTGTACCTCAAGGGGTTCGGAAATACAGGACTTTAAAAAACCCGTTCCCTAATATCGGAATCTCGGGCATTTTTTGAGATAATCAAAATCTGCCAGCGGGGTTGGATTCACCATCGTTTGTACCCGTTTGTACCATCTTTCTTTTCGTTTGTACCTCAAGGGGTTCGGAAATACAAGACTTTAAAAAACCCGTTCCCTAATATCGGAATCTCGGGCATTTTTTGAGATAATGAAAATCTGCAAGCGGGGTTGGATTCACCGTCGTTTGTACCCGTTTGTACCATCTTTCTTTTCGTTTGTACCTCAAGGGGTTCGGAAATACAAGACTTTAAAAAACCCGTTCCCTAATATCGGAATCTCGGGCATTTTTTGAGATAATCAAAATCTGCAAGCGGGGTTGGATTCACCGTCGTTTGTACCCGTTTGTACCATCTTTCTTTTCGTTTGTACCTCAAGGGGTTCGGAAATACAGAACTTTAAAAAACCCGTTCCCTAATATCGGAATCTCGGGCATTTTTTGAGATAATCAAAATCTGCAAGCGGGGTTGGATTCACCGTCGTTTGTACCCGTTTGTACCATTTTTCTTTTCGTTTGTACCTCAAGGGGTTCGGAAATACAGAACTTTAAAAAACCCGTTCCCTAATATCGGAATCTCGGGCATTTTTTGAGATAATCAAAATCTGCAAGCGGGGTTGGATTCACCATCGTTTGTACCCGTTTGTACCATCTTTCTTTTCGTTTGTACCTCAAGGGGTTCGGAAATACAGAACTTTAAAAAACCCGTTCCCTAATATCGGAATCTCGGGCATTTTTTGAGATAATCAAAATCTGCAAGCGGGCTTGGATTCACCGTCGTTTGTACCCGTTTGTACCATCTTTCTTTTCGTTTGTACCTCAAGGGGTTCGGAAATACAAGACTTTAAAAAACCCGTTCCCTAATATCGGAATCTCGGGCATTTTTTGAGATAATCAAAATCTGCAAGCGGGGTTGGATTCACCGTCGTTTGTACCCGTTTGTACCATCTTTCTTTTCGTTTGTACCTCAAGGGGTTCGGAAATACAAGACTTTAAAAAACCCGTTCCCTAATATCGGAATCTCGGGCATTTTTTGAGATAATCAAAATCTGCCAGCGGGGTTGGATTCACCATCGTTTGTACCCGTTTGTACCATCTTTCTTTTCGTTTGTACCTCAAGGGGTTCGGAAATACAAGACTTTAAAAAACCCGTTCCCTAATATCCGAATCTCGGGCATTTTTTGAGATAATCAAAATCTGCCAGCGGGGTTGGATTCACCATCGTTTGTACCCGTTTGTACCATCTTTCTTTTCGTTTGTACCTCAAGGGGTTCGGAAATACAGAACTTTAAAAAACCCGTTCCCTAATATCGGAATCTCGGGCATTTTTTGAGATAATCAAAATCTGCAAGCGGGGTTGGATTCACCATCGTTTGTACCCGTTTGTACCATCTTTCTTTTCGTTTGTCTCAAGGGGTTCGGAAATACAAGACTTTAAAAAACCCGTTCCCTAATATCGGAATCTCGGGCATTTTTTGAGATAATCAAAATCTGCAAGCGGGTTTGGATTCACCGTCGTTTGTACCCGTTTGTACCATTTTTCTTTTCGTTTGTACCTCAAGGGGTTCGGAAATACCTTTAAAAAACCCGTTCCCTAATATCGGAATCTCGGGCATTTTTTGAGATAATCAAAATCTGCAAGCGGGCTTGGATTCACCGTCGTTTGTACCCGTTTGTACCATCTTTCTTTTCGTTTGTACCTCAAGGGGTTCGGAAATACAAGACTTTAAAAAGCCCGTTCCCTAATATCGGAATCTCGGGCATTTTTTGAGATAATCAAAATCTGCATGCGGGGTTGGATTCACCGTCGTTTGTACCCGTTTGTACCATCTTTCTTTTCGTTTGTACCTCAAGGGGTTCGGAAATACAAGACTTTAAAAAACCCGTTCCCTAATATCGGAATCTCGGGCATTTTTGAGATAATCAAAATCTGCCAGCGGGGTTGGATTCACCATCGTTTGTACCCGTTTGTACCATCTTTCTTTTCGTTTGTACCTCAAGGGGTTCGGAAATACAAGACTTTAAAAAACCCGTTCCCTAATATCGGAATCTCAGGCATTTTTTGAGATAATAAAAATCTGCAAGCGGGGTTGGATTCACCGTCGTTTGTACCCGTTTGTACCATATTTTTTTTCGTTTGTACCTCAAGGGTTTTGGAAATACAAGACTTTGAAAAACCTGTTCCCTAATATCGGAAATTCGGGCATTTTTTGAGATAAACAAAATCTGCAAGGTGGGTAGGATTCACCGTCGTTTGTACCCGTTTGTACCATCTTTCTTTTCGTTTGTACCTCAAGGGGTTCGGAAATACAGGACTTTCAAAAACTGTTCCCTAGTATCGATAACTAGTATCGGTATCTCGGGCATTTTTTGAGATAAAATCAAAATCTGCAAGCAGGGTTGGCTTCACCGTCGTTTGTACCAACTTTCTTTTCGTTTGTACCTCAAGGGGTTCGGAAATACAGAACTTTCAAAAACTGTTACCTAGTATCGGTAACTAGTATCGGTATCTCGGGCATTTTTCGAGATAATCAAAATCTGCAAGCAGGGTTGGATTCACCGTCGTTTGTACCCGTTTGTACCAACTTTCTTTTCGTTTGTACCTCAAGGGATTAGGAAATACAGGACTTTCAAAAACCTAGTATCGGTAACGAGTATCGGTATCTTAGGCATTTTTTGAGATAAACCAAAATCTGCAAGCAGGGTTGGATTCACCATCGTTTGTACCCGTTTGTACCATCTTTCTTTTCGTTTGTACCTCAAGGGGTTCGGAAATACAGAACTTTAAAAAACCCGTTCCCTAATATCGGAATCTCGGGCATTTTTTGAGATAATCAAAATCTGCAAGCGGGGTTGGATTCACCGTCGTTTGTACCCGTTTGTACCAACTTTCTTTTCGTTTGAACCTCAAGGGGTTCGGAAATACAGAACTTTAATAAAACCTGTTCCCTAATATCGGAATCTCGGGCGTCTTGTATTTCCGAACCCCTTGAGGTACAAACGAAAAGAGAGATGTTACAAACGGGTACAAACGACGGTGAATCCAACCCCGCTTGCAGATTTTGATTATCTCAAAAAATGCCCGAGATTCCGATATTAGGGAACAAGTTTTTTAAAGTCTTGTATTTCCGAACCCCTTGAGGTACAAACGAAAAGAAAGATGGTACAAACGGGTACAAACGACGGTGAATCCAACCCCGCTTGCAGATTTTGATTATCTCAAAAAATGCCCGAGATTCCGATATTAGGGAACGGGTTTTTTAAAGTTCTGTATTTCCGAACCCCTTGAGGTACAAACGAAAAGAAAGATGGTACAAACGGGTACAAACGATGGTGAATCCAACCCCGCTGGCAGATTTTGATTATCTCAAAAAATGCCCGAGATTCCGATATTAGGGAACGGGTTTTTAAAAGTCTTGTATTTCCGAACCCCTTGAGGTACAAACGAAAAGAAAGATGGTACAAACGGGTACAAACGATGGTGAATCCAACCCCGCTGGCAGATTTTGATTATCTCAAAAAATGCCCGAGATTCCGATATTAGGGAACGGGTTTTTAAAAGTCTTGTATTTCCGAACCCCTTGAGGTACAAACGAAAAGAAAGATGGTACAAACGGGTACAAACGATGGTGAATCCAACCCCGCTTGCAGATTTTGATTATCTCAAAAAATGCCCGAGATTCCGATATTAGGGAACAAGTTTTTTAAAGTCTTGTATTTCCGAACCCCTTGAGGTACAAACGAAAAGAAAAATGGTACAAACGGGTACAAACGACGGTGAATCCAACCCCGCTTGCAGATTTTGATTATCTCAAAAAATGCCCGAGATTCCGATATTAGGGAACAAGTTTTTTAAAGTCTTGTATTTCCGAACCCCTTGAGGTACAAACGAAAAGAAAGATGGTACAAACGGGTACAAACGACGGTGAATCCAACCCCGCTTGCAGATTTTGATTATCTCAAAAAATGCCCGAGATTCCGATATTAGGGAACGGGTTTTTTAAAGTTCTGTATTTCCGAACCCCTTGAGGTACAAACGAAAAGAAAGATGGTACAAACGGGTACAAACGACGGTGAATCCAACCCCGCTTGCAGATTTTGATTATCTCAAAAAATGCCCGAGATTCCGATATTAGGGAACGGGTTTTTTAAAGTTCTGTATTTCCGAACCCCTTGAGGTACAAACGAAAAGAAAAATGGTACAAACGGGTACAAACGACGGTGAATCCAACCCCGCTTGCAGATTTTGATTATCTCAAAAAATGCCCGAGATTCCGATATTAGGGAACGGGTTTTTTAAAGTTCTGTATTTCCGAACCCCTTGAGGTACAAACGAAAAGAAAGATGGTACAAACGACGGTGAATCCAACCCCGCTTGCAGATTTTGATTATCTCAAAAAACGCCCGAGATTCCGATATTAGGGAACAAGTTTTTTTAAAGTTCTGTATTTCCGAACCCCTTGAGGTACAAACGAAAAGAAAAATGGTACAAACGGGTACAAACGATGGTGAATCCAACCCCGCTGGCAGATTTTGATTATCTCAAAAAATGCCCGAGATTCCGATATTAGGGAACGGGTTTTTTAAAGTCTTGTATTTCCGAACCCCTTGAGGTACAAACGAAAAGAAAAATGGTACAAACGGGTACAAACGATGGTGAATCCAACCCCGCTGGCAGATTTTGATTATCTCAAAAAATGCCCGAGATTCCGATATTAGGGAACGGGTTTTTTAAAGTCTTGTATTTCCGAACCCCTTGAGGTACAAACGAAAAGAAAGATGGTACAAACGGGTACAAACGATGGTGAATCCAACCCCGCTTGCAGATTTTTATTATCTCAAAAAATGCCCGAGATTCCGATATTAGGGAACAAGTTTTTTAAAGTCTTGTATTTCCGAACCCCTTGAGGTACAAACGAAAAGAAAAATGGTACAAACGGGTACAAACGATGGTGAATCCAACCCCGCTGGCAGATTTTGATTATCTCAAAAAATGCCCGAGATTCCGATATTAGGGAACGGGTTTTTTAAAGTCTTGTATTTCCGAACCCCTTGAGGTACAAACGAAAAGAAAGATGGTACAAACGGGTACAAACGACGGCGAATCCAACCCCGCTTGCAGATTTTGATTATCTCAAAAAATGCCCGAGATTCCGATATTAGGGAACGGGTTTTTTAAAGTCTTGTATTTCCGAACCCCTTGAGGTACAAACGAAAAGAAAGATGGTACAAACGGGTACAAACGATGGTGAATCCAACCCCGCTGGCAGATTTTGATTATCTCAAAAAATGCCCGAGATTCCGATATTAGGGAACGGGTTTTTTAAAGTCCTGTATTTCCGAACCCCTTGAGGTACAAACGAAAAGAAAGATGGTACAAACGGGTACAAACGATGGTGAATCCAACCCCGCTGGCAGATTTTGATTATCTCAAAAAATGCCCGAGATTCCGATATTAGGGAACGGGTTTTTTAAAGTCTTGTATTTCCGAACCCCTTGAGGTACAAACGAAAAGAAAGATGGTACAAACGGGTACAAACGATGGTGAATCCAACCCCGCTGGCAGATTTTGATTATCTCAAAAAATGCCCAAGATTCCGATATTAGGGAACGGGTTTTTTAAAGTCTTGTATTTCCGAACCCCTTGAGGTACAAACGAAAAGAAAGATGGTACAAACGGGTACAAACGACGGCGAATCCAACCCCGCTTGCAGATTTTGATTATCTCAAAAAATGCCCGAGATTCCGATATTAGGGAACGGGTTTTTTAAAGTCTTGTATTTCCGAACCCCTTGAGGTACAAACGAAAAGAAAGATGGTACAAACGGGTACAAACGATGGTGAATCCAACCCCGCTGGCAGATTTTGATTATCTCAAAAAATGCCCGAGATTCCGATATTAGGGAACAGGTTTTTTAAAGTCCTGTATTTCCGAAACCCTTGAGGTACAAACGAAAAAAAAGTTGGTACAAACAGGTACATATGGAGTACTAACATATGCAAAAATAAAAAACCCGATATGTTGAAGTCGGGTTCTGAGCATTTTTCAACCCCCCGTATCTCCGAACCCCTTGAGGTACAAACGAAAAAAAAGTTGGTACAAACAGGTACATACGGAGTACTAACATATGCAAAAAAAAAAACCCCGATATCTTGAAGTCGGGTTCTGAGCATTTTTCAACCCCCCGTATCTCCGAACCCCTTGAGGTACAAACGAAAAAAAAGTTGGTACAAACAGGTACATACGGAGTACAAACATATGCAAAAAAAAAAAACCCGATATCTTGAAGTCGGGTTCTGAGCATTTTTCAACCCCCCGTATCTCCGAACCCCTTGAGGTACAAACGAAAAAAAAGTTGGTACAAACAGGTACATACGGAGTACTAACATATGCAAAAAAAAAAAACCCGATATCTTGAAGTCGGGTTCCAGGTTCACACAGGTAAGTCATGCATAAAGATTGTGCGAATTCTTCGAAAAGTTATGCTACATCTAGGTTTAGTCATTCCAGGGATTTTTTCTTTGGATATTCTCACTTTGGTGGGTGTCTGGGGAGTTAGACAATGACAGTAAGAGAACATTATTTATGTGCCCATTTAATCAGTATATTAGTTAAATTGCGTTTTATGAGTAAGGCAGTTAATTTTTAACAATAATCAACTATTTTTAGTATATTGATAAGTTAAAAAATAACTGCATCAAAAAACTGGGAATTTTGGCTTCTTATCTTGGTTTATTGGTATAACTGATAGCATCCCTACCTACACAAACTGTGCCATAGTGAGTGAATACATATTTTGTATTTTTTTAATATGGCAATGGTGAAAAGGAGACTAGGCTAGAGTTTCCATTATAGCTCAGTACAATTTGTAAGCATTGAATATTTACAAACAATCTTTATTAAACCAAAATAAAATTTTGGTATCTTAGTTCTTCAGTCTAATGTAAGGTAAGGTGATGCAGAGGTCAGAGGGGCTTGAGTTAATAAGGCATGAAAATATTATTTCTAAATGTTTTATTTATTTACTAATTTTATGTTGAAATTCTTACCTTGCAGTCCTTGTGCCTGTAGCACCAGGTGCATCCAAACAGAAGGCCGACGGCCGTGAGAACCAGCGCCAGCGCCGGCACGGCCGCGTATGCACCTTCCGTGCCCCAGCCCTCATATGCATTTGCTGTGGATGCATCTGAAATAATTGTTATTGTGAGTTTGGGTACACAAGAAATATATGGATATTTAATTGGCACAGGAAATACATTCTTCAACATTATACATGCCCTGGTGGATGATTCGGAGTAGTAGTTAGCTCTGAAGTGTGTAGAAGACAAGATAATTATACAAGAGTAAGGTGGAATATACTCAGCACTCAGTAGTACAGATAGGGATGACCATGTAAACTTTACATGATTGTAGTCTTTTTCAATATATTTATAGTTACTGTATGTCAACCTTAGGAGATAGGTACATGGCACTAAGCACTCTTCTGTAGACATTTTAAAGACATACAATTCTTTACTCCATTATTTTGTTCTATCATCAATGAATTTCGCAGCACAGCGATAGTAGAAATTTTATAGGTATTTTTTTTTACACCTTGGGTGACATTATTGATGTTTTTGTAGGGATCCCTATTTTCCCTAGCCTATTCCTCATGAATCTGGCGATCATATACAAAAAGAATTGTTGGAATCCGACTGGTAGTTCCAGAGATTAGAGTGTTTAAACAAACATAAAAACTCTTCAGCTTTATTTTATTAGTATAGATTAGATAAGGATTAATAATATGTCAGTCAAAAAAACTTCATTCATATCGCTTATCACATAAACAACTTATTTTATTTGTTGTGCATAATTTTAAATCTATTATATCATCTCAAGTATTCATTTATGTGAGCCACTTAGATAATGCTTTTCTGACGCCTATTAATATTGAGCTAATCTCGAAAGTGACTAATCCTATTGTGATTTGAATTTCACAGGAAGGTTCAGTATTGTTTAATGTAGTCCCATCTTAATCAGATCAGCTGTTTCCAAAATTTGGTAAATATTAACCAGTGTCAGAAACGCACTCTCTTGAGTGGCCACACTGTAAACGGCAAATTTATGTTACAAACAATTAATATACAATGTAAACAATAAAGATTTTCATATTATTATCATTACATACCAATAATAGCATAAAGGATGTGTATGATTGTAGATTATAGATAGTAGTGTATATTTATTATTGATCATTATCCTTATATCCAATGATACTGAAAAATTACTCAAGTCATATAAAGAAATAAATTGTGAAGTTAAAGTAGGTATGGAGAGAAATGGTTTTGTAATAATGTAATTACTTCCTGCATCTTCTCAGACAACAAAAAATGTGCTGTCACAGAAGAGCCCAGACCAGGAGTAACAGTATCTTGAGGGTAAATGGTAAACAAATCAAGTACTATAAGTGGTTGTATGATATTGGAAGACCCAGGTCATTTGTGATCAAGCTCTACACTAGGGACCTACCCATGTCCTATACAACCATTTGGTTTCAAGCAACCATACTACTAACAAACCACTTGACTACCATCTCCTAGAAATGTATTCTGCATAGACTATAAGAAGTGTTATGAGGCAAACCAAGAAGAGCAGTTTTTTATTAGATTAACAGACCTGAAAACAGTTTTGTTTATGATTTTACCAAGAGCCTGTCGACGTAACAAATTAAGCTAGTTATAAGATTTTGGCCGCATGTTTGAAGATGTAGCTCTACTTTCCATGGAGCCATAAACAATTTGATGAAAGCAGTTAGGGAACATGCAAGAATAATATAACGTTGTTTAATATTACAGTAGTGTTTTGGGATAAAATATAACGTATTTTTTTCTTTTGCATATTTTTTTGAATTATGTGACTCACCATGAGGGTAGGCCTGCGGCGTCGGTCTAACTGGCAATCCATAACCCAAGTGTGAGCCGGTCAAGGCCACGAATAACACCACCCATAGCAAACCCATCATTGTCACATTATTTGCACAAACGCATTATTTTCCGTTTCATTATTTATCGTTTTTATACATCACCACAACACAAAACTACACGGTCCATGACAGGTTTACACTTCACCGAAATTAACCATTCACCATGCGATATTTACACTACAAACGGCACAAAAAGAGCATAACATCAGATCACAATATTTGATGCACTTAAAGCTCGTATTTTATCATTTATAAATGACTATTTAGTTAATAATTGCGCAACCTACAGCTGTAATGAACTAAAGAACGCCATTTCCATTTTGCTAAGCCAGTGTTGCTGTGGTTTTAAAATTTCCACTAAATTGGTATTTTAATATTTATAATTTTATAATGGTAGGTATTGGTATTAATAAACTATCGATTTTATCATTTTCGCCGGTTTGTATGTTTTTAAAGACTAAGGCGCCGATCCCGCAGAGAGATTTCTAGAGTTCCGAGTTCACAGTTCTGAATTCCGCCTTCACTGCAATCTATGCGGCGCCTTTGATTATTGCACACAGAGAACTCGGCGTTCAAGAGAACGCGAGTTCTGTCGTTTGAGCTATCACTGTCTAATTTACTGAGTGACACAAGGCAGAAAGAACAATGGGCATTCTGGCCCATAAGCGGCCACTAATCAAAACTAAAGTAAGGCCAATAAGACGAGATAAAGATGTAAACAAACTTTTGCTTACTGTGTGTATATGATTACACCTTTTGGTACGGGATACTAATAATTACATTGAATGCATCTTGCAATTTCATAATGTCATAATGATTTCTTGAATCTTCAATACTGTAACTTAGAAAACATATAAATTATTGCTGGCCGCCAATGGGACAAGCTCCAAGCCCATTTACCTTTAGAACTCTACACTGCTCGCTCGCTGTGTGTATAGTAGTGAACGCGGAACTCTGAACTCGGAACGCGGAACTCTAGAACACTTTCTGTGGAATCGGCGCCTAAGCTTTAAATTAGCTTTTCGATTTTATAGGAACGGAGCTGCTCATGCCTGTATAGTTCTATTACTTTACTTTTTGTGTTCATGTCTGAATTATATATTATTGCAACAATGTAGGCAGTCGTTGTGTACTAAAATGAAATACCTAATCACTGCAAATATTCTCGACATTTTCACTGAAAGCTAGCTAATATTATCATTGTGGCAAAATATGTTTAGTTGAGTGAGAATAATTTATAACATCTTTAGAGTGCAAGTGTTTGTGATTGATTAGTTTAGTTGTTAACTGTCAATTCGTTATACTAGAGTAGTATCAGACGCCGATCGGCAGGACGCCAACGAACGAAATACCTACGTCGGATGCGCCGTGCAAGCCGACCATATGTAGCGTGAAGCGGCAGGACTCCGCAGGATTATACCGGTTGGAAGCGGTCGGCTCGCCCAACAGCACATCCGACATAGGCTATTCTACAATAAGGAGTTTTCTTATGATACCTTAAAATAATATCGCTTTGTGCTTTGAGTATTAATTAAAGCTTTGTGCAAAAAAAAAATTGTTAAACTTTGAATGATATATATTCGCGCCAAAAAGGCAGCCGCCATTATCGTGACGTCATAAGAGCAGAAACATAAAAAACGTTAAATGTACATGTCCTTTATCCACATTAATAATTATATGTTGTTTACAACGAAACCTTGTTTCTGTTATATATATTGACGTCACCTGTGGACGTCACTCACAACAACAACTCAGAAAAAAATGCCGGTCGACCTTTCGGTCACGTCACATACATACAGGTAATAAAACTAAAATTTTAGTTTATTTCAATTAAATATAATTCTTATTTTTTTATAATAAATTTGTATATATTCGTATTTCTTATGGTAAAAACTATACAAAAAAAATTATTTGATAATTTAATTTTAATTGATTTTAATAGATGAAAATACCCAATTAGTCGACGTCCTGCCGATCGGAGCGACTGTTACTACCACAGGTACTTTTTAATACTAGTATTACTCTTTGCACTATGGGCTATGGCTATTGGCTAGTTACCTAGTTATTTTATTGTTCTAATCTGTGGTCAAATGTCAAAGAAAGAAAAGCAAAAGAAAACACCGAAATTCCCCGAGGAAATCACGAATATTATGTTCCAAATCTGAAAATCTGTTATAAGCAAAATAAATTATGAATTACCTATGCCAAAACAAATAACAAATCGTACAAATACTAATAGAAACCGGGACAAATGCTCGTAAACTTTGGGTCTAGATAGAAATAACCTCAAAACACATGTACGGTAAAAGTGTATTGCTCAGCCGTGTAGCTAGATTATGTAGTGTACGTAACTCATCGAATAGTACTAAGAAACTGTTGGAATTTCTAGCCGAAATGCCGAAAGTGAATTCTGGAAGAATCGCTGAGGCTCAGCGTCAGAGACAACAGATATCAAAAAAGTCAGAAAAGTATGGTCCCAGCACAGTTTACCTCCAAGTTATCGGTTCCGGAGCCCGAGGAGTTCCCAACACACTTTACCTCTTCACTGATCAGAAACGGTATCAATTTTTCTTTTCCTATTTAATTTTCAATGTCCTTTTTGTGTTGATATTATCATATTTGACAATATCATGTATCTTTGTAGTTGACCGACTCAGACCAAGAAAAAATGAAAGACGAAACGGTCTGTTCTTAAATGACGCAAGTAATAGGAAGCCAGCGTGCTTGTAAATACATGGCGACACACACAAATATAGATAGGAAGCTGATAAGTTGTCATTCCGTATTGAGATGTTGACAGTGACAATAAGGCTCAGTACCATTTGTGCCTGCTTGGGCCAGTACTGATTTTATTCACACTCACGTAGGAAATTTTGAGCTTCACTTTCTTATAAGGACACTCTGTCTTGATTTCTTTTTTATGTGACAGAATAAAATGTTGCATTCATTATAAACTTATTGCACCATCTAGAGAAGATTTTTTTTTTTCATCTAGTGTCCTATATTTTTGCACCTGAATTTCATCATATCCCTGCTAATATATCCAAAATGTCATCTTTTTAGAATCTGCTCATTTTGCCCATTGGTGAGCGTATATGGTCACCATTGTGTCATACAGATCTTTTTGATGTCATGCTTATCACTACCACAAAAATATGTAGGTAGGTAGATGGTTTAAAAATGAAGAATCCACCTGAAAAATGTTTCACTTGAAATTCTTTACAGAAAACCAAATTGTGTGGTAAAAAATCAGTTTAGCAGTTTTTGGATACATATTTATAAGATGCATGTAACATCCACAAGCCAAAGTGTAAAAGGGTCAATGATAGTACCAAATATGAAAGATAATTTACATTCCAGCTATCTGTTCAACTGTGGAGAATGCACACAAAGATTAGCCCATGAACACAAGATCAAGTTGTCACGTCTTGATCATATCTTCATCACCAGTAAATCATGGAAGAACATTGGAGGTCTGCCGGGCCTGTCTCTCACCCTACAGGATGTTGGGGTCCCAAATATCACATTGCATGGACCAGAAGGATTGGTATGTTGAATACACTAGTCTATCAAGGTTACTGCCAAGTGGTAGCATGCCCAGAATGCTGGCGGCATTACCTCTCTGTATAGCTTATTGCTTATTTATATAACTAGGTTTAATAATAGTAAATCCACTCAATGTTATCAGTGTAATATGAATAAACTCTTTAAAATAGACTTGACTACTACTTAAAGAGTCTTTAAGTAGTTTTTTCGGAATATTTGAAAAACAAATGTACTAAAAAAAAAAAAAAATAGAAACCAAAAAACTCAACTGCGTAAAACAATAATTAACTGAAAAGTGAAAAACAAGCTCTTTAATCTATATTTTTTTAAATATCAAGATCATAGTTTTATTTCTAATTATTCTTT
This sequence comes from Achlya flavicornis, assembly GCA_947623365.1. Taxonomy (NCBI): domain Eukaryota; kingdom Metazoa; phylum Arthropoda; class Insecta; order Lepidoptera; family Drepanidae; genus Achlya; species Achlya flavicornis. Next base: position 12,703,509 of record OX392479.1, read on the forward strand.
TATTTTATACAGTTGGGTTTTTTTTTTTTTATAGTTTCCTACCTACTAATGATACCTCCCTATTGACTACTCACTTCCTAGCTAGGTAATATATGTTTATCAACAAATTTAAAGGGTATTATAAATATGTTGTATTTTCAGGATGAACTATATAATGCAACAAAGAGATTTGTTATCATGAAGGATATGAACGTCACAATGGCAAAGTGCAGTCCAAGTGAAGACTTTGAAGACAATGTCATGAGTGTCAAATATGTTTTGCTGTAAGTGCAATTATTGAAATATCGCCTCATGTAATTAATGGATGAACTCTTGGCGGGAAGACTTTCTATACTATATCAATGTTAAATGTTTAAAATTCAATTTTGAATATCAAATATCTGCCAAACACAAATCAAATTTTTTTATTCAACAGAGGTCCACACGAAAATATACTTGTGGGCAAAGATCTAAAGCAAGCTGCAAAAAAGCCGCGACTGGATTTGAATATAGATAAGGAATTTGACGAGTTTATTCATGATGACACTGACTACTACAGACCAGATGTAAAGCACAAGGAGGCAAACAACACCAAGAATCTAAAAGATAAACCTAAAACGAAGCCTACTATAGAAAAAGGTGAGAGTTTTGAAGCATATGGTTGTATAAAAGTGTGCCTATTAGACCCTATTACTGAGCCTCCACTGTCCATCCGTCCGTCCGTCCATCTGTCCGTCAGTGGGCTGAATCTCATGGAATAGGGTAATGGTTGAAATCGTCACAGAATTCAATTGCCGCTATGACAACAAATAATGAAAATGAAATAAAATTACAAGAAACATCTTTACGGAACCCTTTGTGTGTGAGTCCGATTCATGGTTGGTCAGTTTTATTTATTTTTTCTCAGGTGTTTACTTGTATTATCTGTGTAAACTTTACAATACTTAATAACTACTTACAATATTTGATGTTAAAAATGTGATTGAACATTACAGATGCGATAAAAAAAAAGACTGAAAAAGTTCTACATGAGCTGCAAAAAAAAACAAACTGTTCCGTATCATACATCTGCACATTGAAGGTATGTACATCATTTCAAAATTATTTCTGCATCATATTTACACATACTAAAAAAAACATATGCCTCTACCATAGAACCCTCCTTTTTTTTAAGCTGGTTAATTATGAAGAATATAAAAATTGTATACAAGTTGTATTCATATATTTTTTTCATAGAAAAGGCTGGGCACCCTGGACTTAGAAAAATGCGTGGAGCTAGGCGTGAAGCCAGGTCCTTTGCTGGGGCAGCTGAAGAGTGGATATGATGTGCTGCTTCCCGATGGTAAACTCGTTCTGTCCAAAGATGTTAAAACACCTGATGACCCTGGACCAGTGTTCATTGGTAAATATTAACACGTAGATAAATGCGCGGACTTGAGATAAAATATTAATACACCAAATGTTTTTTTTTAAATTTATTTTGACTAAATGAAAGCCAGTTTCTCGCTTATTATCGATACTTTTTCAGATCGTAATTTTTCTGACAGTAAATTACTAGTTTACGATATATCTATGAATGCACTATAAATATTCTTACTCTATGGTAAGGACAGACAATGTCGCCGGATTATTGAGTATTAGGCCTGCGCTGAATTTATGCGAAAGTTTGGTTCACGTTGTCCTTTCACGTAGCAACGGATTGACATGATTGTTTCCGAAGTATATGGACTGGAGAGTGACAAAGATAACTTTCTATCTCTAAAGGCAACGCGACTAAAACCGTAGGGAAAGTATTATATACAGATTCTTGTGGTGTGAAGAGATTTATGCAGGATCGGCAACGCGCGAGTGATACCCCTGGTATCGCAAGCTGCCATAGGTTACGGCAACCGCTTACCGTCAGGCGGGCTGTATGCCTGTTTGCTACTTTAATGGTAAAAAAGCAGGAAGTATTTGCATAGCTATTTGACTCCGGTGATAAACATGGATACATTTCACGCGGGGACAGTTAGTTCCTTAAACAAGCTCCCTCAAAAGTTCAGCAGCATACCGTAACATAAAGTATACATTCCAGTGTTGGACGTGCCGGATATATCGTACCTGAAGGAGGTGGAGTTTTCAGCGCACTTCGACAATGGTACCAACCCACCGGAGAATATTCCCACGCTTGTCGTACATTATAGCCCGCCGCATGTGTTACATCATCCTACGTGAGTTATTTGAAAGATTATATTATATTAGTACATATCGGACAGTTGTATTTGTATTGTACGTAGTATTTATATACTCTGAGGTTGTATATATGCAGATCGCCGAATAAACTTCGTATGCGCGATGCAGGATGTTCTGGCGCCATCTATCATTCTGCATGTGAACTATCTTAGTGTAACTGATTGGTGGCTGATAGATGTCGCTACACATTTAACAATTTTTTTACGGTGATAGGCTATTTTTAACCGACTTCAAAAAAAGGAGGAGGTTCTCAATTCGGTGTTTTTTTTTGTTTGTTTGTTTGTTTGTTTGTTTGTTACCCCATAACTCCCTCATTTATGAACCGATTTGGAAAATTCTTTTTTTGTCTGGAAGGGTACACTTCCCGTTTGGTCATCCGATCAGGATTACTTATTAGTGTACTTTGAAGTTGGTTTAATTTTTTTGTAAAACAGTCCAATTATTTACTACTATGATGTCAAATGAACGATTGAAAAACTACCCTACAGTCAAATTTATGAATGTTTTTTTATACAAAATATTTCACGAAACACAATTTAAGTCGCTACGACACCGCTGACGTTTAGTTACGAGAATCGAGCCACAGATAGATTGATCAGACAATCGAAAACAAAATCTAACGTGTATTCCGGTCGGTTTCGGGCCGGTCCAACGGCCTTAAAGTATGACCCCTGCATCTTATCTCCAACAGTTACCGTTCGTTCATGCAAATGTTCGGCCCGTCAACCAGACACCTGGTTCTAAACACTCAGAACACCTGCCTCGGCTCGGAAGCGGTTCACCGCACACAGCACAAGCTGCATCTGTTGGACCCGGATATATTCCCACTGCTGAAAGACGCGAGTGTACCAGCAGTGTGGAACCGCACCACGCACCAACCTGTGCCGAACACTAATAGTCCTGTTAGACTGAAGGGAATGGAGGAACTTAAGAATAAGGTAAGAATCTTATATGTACAGTACCCAGCCATAAATATTGCACATCGACCTTTGGAAAGAGACAATCGGCTAATTTCGGCTTCGTAGAGCATTATCTCTGTCGCATGTCAATCCGAGTCCAGGACGAGAGTACGGTACCAATCCAGTTGCAGAAGGGTGTAAGACAGGGTGACGTAATTTCCCCGAAACTCTTCACCACTGTAATGGAGGATGTATTCAAGCTCTTGGACTGGAAGGGATATGGCATCAACATCAATGGCGAACATATCACTCACCTTCGATTTGCCGATGATATAGTTATAATGGCGGAATCGCTGGAAGCTTTGAACATCATGCTCAATGACCTCAACAGAGTTTCCCAACAGGTAGGCCTAAAAATGAATATGGACAAGACAAAAATTATGTCAAATGTTCATATTCCGCCAATGCCGGTGATTGTTGGGAGCACTGTTCTCGAAGTTGTAGACGAGTATGTTTACCTCGGACAAATTGTCCAATTAGGTAGGTCCAACTTCGACAAAGAGGTTAATCGAAGAATCCAACTCGGCTGGGCAGCGTTCGGGAAGCTACGGCATATCTTCACGTCCAAAATACCTCAGAGTCTGAAGACAAAGGTCTTCAATCAGTGCGTGTTACCAGTGATGACATACGGGACAGAGACGTGGTCTTTCACTGCTGGCCGCATAAATAAGCTCAGAGTCACTCAGCGAGCTATGGAACGAGCTATGCTCGGAATTTCTCTACGTGACAGGGTCCGAAATGAGGACATTCGTAGGAGAACAAAAACGACGGACATAGCTCGTAGAGTTAGTAAGCTGAAGTGGCAATGGGCAGGCCACATCGCTCGAAGAGCCGATAACCGATGGGGAAGGAAGGTTCTCGAGTGGCGACCACGTACTGGAAAGCGCCGAGCGGGACGACCTCCCACTGCGGTGGACCGACGACCTGGTCAGAGTCGCTGGGCGCCGCTGGATGCAAGCGGCCCAGAACCGTTCGAAGTGGAAATCAATGGGGGAGGCCTATGTTCAGCAGTGGACATCCATGGGCTGATATGATGATGATGATGATGATGAAATAATTTAAAGTTGTTCTATGGCATCCTTAGGAAAAAGAGGTAAACCTTTACGTAAACATAATGTGAACATGTACACTTATACAACAATTTATGTATTTTATACAAAGAATAAAAATAATTATCAAAAGAAGCAAATCATAATTGTTTTAACAGCTCCTAATAGATACCGGACTGTTTGTATTTCGTGCGACAGAGATAACGCGAAACGAAATTTTAGTTATCCATATGGTTTTATTAAGATTAATTTATTTTAATATAGCTTGCATCCTGCGACTCCCAATAACCTGCTGTCGGTCCAACTTGTGGGATGTTCCCACGCTTGCCGCATTCTTATGTATTGATTCCCTTCAAACTGAGGAATCGGAATTTTGCGTTATACCTACGATTATTTACGCTTGCGCTTTTTTTCTTTATGTCGCATGGTGATGCTTTTGAATTCTGTACTCTATTGTATTGTATTAAGGTTTTTAAATGCATGTAACGGTGGTGGTACAATATAACAATATGTGTAGATAGCGCTCGCGCAGTTCCAGAACATAATAAACATGGAGGGGTCGTGCAAGGGCGACGGGCACTCCTCCGGGCTGCAGGACGATCCGGACTCGAACATTGAGCTGATGGCTGGACGGACGCTCACCATGTTCCATTTGAGGCCTAAGAAACAACTTGATAGGTTTGTTTTTGTATGTTTTTTGTGTGATTGCTTTAGAGAGATTTCAAGTGTAAAAAAAAACAATAGAAAATTCTTTTTGGGGTTCCAGATTTCAAGTATAAAAAAAAAAAATGAAAATTCTGTTTGGGGTTCCGAACCAAATTGGTAAATAGGAACCCTTATAGTGTCGCTCCGTCCGTCTGTCACAGCGGTATATTTCAGTAACCACTACTATTACATTAAAAGGTTAGACGATTTTGGCATACATTTCGAACGCCCTTTTTTTTAAATGGTGGCGCACGATTAAGAATCGGATGTAATGGTATATTTAATCAAATATTTATTTACTAAGATCAGTTTACACTATTTTACACATAACATGTTTGTCATCGGTCCCCACACTAGGCATGCCTGTATCGCGGGCGACCATCTTAAGATGAACAAAAATAGTTTTATAGTGTAGGTACAGGTGAGCACAAGATATAATTAAAACTAGAAAATGAAATATGTTTTTTTTTACATTTACTTACATATAAAATTAAACAAAACTATAAAATATTACTGACAAGCTTCAACATGACCTATTAAAAATGCAAAATTAAAAACGAATCTTAACAATTTTTAATTTTCTATACGAACATCCTTCAAATAAATTAAGACTGCTTATTATATCTTTTGCGCAGTAGGTAAGTTGGTGCATTGCACTCTACATCTGCTAAGTGCAAAACGAAACTTTTAGGTCAACTTTATACATAGAAGTTAAAGCAATAAGCATCTTCATACCACAAAATAAAGTTCCTTTCCACTAAACAGGTCAGCAGAACCGAAACTCCACATTCAAGACTACATAGAAGAAACTATGGATGTCGACGGTTTTGATGGTAGCTTGGAAACGTTCCGCCGCTTGGTCGACAGCATGCGTTATGCGAAAAGCAACTCTCAGAAAGAGTTCCCTAAAGTAGTTTTCCTTGGAACAGGATCCTGTATACCGAGCAAGACGAGGAACACTAGCGGCATTGTGTTGCAAATTGAGTGAGTATTATTTGAATTCAGATATGTATTCAGTTACAGTAGTACCCAACTGATATGGCTTAGCGATGTTCCTGCGCAGAAGATACATTTTCAAAGCGCGGGAAATGCTATTGGTCGGCAGCTGCCGCCATGTGTGCGGAGGGGCGTCACTTGCGAGTGAGTCTGAACTAACAGCTACAGTGTATTATGAACCTCATAGTACTGATCTAAGGTTGATTGTAAGTTTTAACCATTCTTTCGTAAATCTTCGGCCAAAACTTTCTTTTTTGTGCGAATGAAGATTCACGACGCGCCTTATCAGTTCTGTAATATTTTACGTTACTTTATTTCAATCTTTTTTAATTTGAAAGCGGTTTCATGCAAACGAAAGGTAAAGTTACGTAATCTAAGTACAGGGCTAATGTTTCTTTTTTTATCATGAATAGACCTGTCATTGACTACAATTTCAACATGGTCAGTTATGATGTAGTCGAAGGTGGTAAGCACACAAAGACTACGAAGAAAATTGCTCTCAAGTGCACCTGACGGAACACACCGGACGGAACCGATATGTCTTGGCGAAAGGTTTTCAACTGGAGTGTGGTTGCCAGCCAGGCGGGTTCTATAAAGTTTCCTACCACCGTGCCGTGGTTTCCTCACAATGTTTTCTTTCACCGAAAGCTGAAGCTCATTGTAGGATTCGAACCCGCGACCTTCTTCACGTCATTCGACGTTACTACTACTTAGCTATGATCGCCTGATCTTTCTGAAGTTGTCTGCAAATAGCTGCGCAGTAGCATTTAAACGTCTGTGGTAAACTTGGGTTGACTAAGTATATCGATGATTCGATGCCATCTTGAAGCTCACTTATTTTTTTGTCGTATATTTAATTTTTGTTTCCAGCGAGAACCGCTCAATGCTACTGGACTGCGGCGAAGGCACATTTGGACAGTTAGTTCGCTTCTACGGGTCGAAGAAAGTCAACTCGTTTCTGAGGACTTTGAAGGCGATATACATCTCCCATTTACATGCAGATCATCATATTGGTGAGTTCACTTGTTATTTACTTGTAACTTCAAAACCAATCTATTCATTAAATTTGGCACGTAGATAGCATATGATATGTAGAAGGGCATAGACTACTTTGTATACAGAGAACACGGGTGAAACCCCGAAGACATCTAGTTTATTATAAAGCATTTTCACCCAAAACATTGTTGTTCCGTATTGGTTCTGTATACTATCCCCCTTACTCATAAAGCGCTATTTAACTAATACACTGTTTAAAGGGTCACGTAAATAACGTCACTCTATTGTCATTGTCAAATAATGTGACATTATTTACGTGACCATTTAAACAGTATATTAGTTAAATAGCGCTTTATGAGTAAGGGGGTATATTACTATTCTAAAAGGGAATAATCTATAAGTACGTGGTAAGACTTACGACTTACTTACTACGTGTCTTAATGTATGGTTTGGAATATTGGTTGTTATGACGAGAAATGAATGCCACGTGACTAAAAGAGTTATGAATATGAAAGTTGATGGATATACGGGCAGAGGAAGACTGAAAAACAGATGGATGGATTGTGTGAAAGAGGATATGGGTAAGAAAGGAGTGGTAACGGATAGAAGAGACGAATGCAAGAAGCGTATATATTGCGCCGACTACAAATGATTGGGAACAGGGCAGGCAGATGATGACTATTACTATTGTAAAGGGATTTTTCGTCGATGACTAAATATAAGGTGGTATGTAGGTCTAATCGGCGTGCTGCAAGGTCGCCGGCAAGCGTTCGAAGAGATCTCCCTGAGGGACGTGGCCGAGCCCGAGCCCGTGTACCTGCTGGCGCCCGGACAGATCGTCACCTGGCTCTCGTTATACGACCGCCAGTTCGAGAGGATCAACACAGACTTCACGCTTATTGCCAACCAGAACTTGGTAACACTAGTTGATCAAAACTACGACTTCATAATCCCTGATTATTAAGCAAAACTCCTGAAATGTACTGTGATGTTTTTCACGCTCGTTCGCGTCGCGTATGCTATCGGTACGGTGTTGAACGAACAAGCTTTATAAGAGTAAAGTAACTAATATTATAAATGCGAAAGTGAGTTTGTTTGTTACGCCGTCACACCTTAACTACTCGAAGGATCATCATGAAATTTGGCATGCAGATAGGCTACTTTTTATCCCGGGAACGCGGGTGAAACCGCGGGGGACAGCTAGTAAATACATAAATACAATAATTTACCTTTCTGATTGAAAAATTCCTAACAAAACTTCAGATGTTTCCTGTTTACCTGACAGAGGGCCTTAATTCCTGTCATGTCAGGAAAAATCCTGACGTCTGGTAATCCTACCCACGGCTTCATTTTACCGTCGCACCTCTCGCCATCGACGGGGAGTCTATCCTCACATATTGAAACGAAAAATGGTTCCGCACTGTGCGGTTTCAAGGGAACTTCCTGCCACGTTCGCTCACATTATGGAATGAGCTTCCCGTCGTGGTTTACCCTTGGGAATACCACAACGGGGAGCTCATTCCATAATTTGAACGTCCGCGGAAGGAAGCTCCTTTGGTGACCTTCTTGAGATCAACTCAATATCTCAATTTATAGATTCAAGACTCCCCGAATCAAAACGCGGACATGACATCAGCAGTCCTATCCAACCTGGGTCTACAAGGAATCCGCACTTGTTTAGTGTCGCACTGTCCCAACGCATTTGGCGTCGCCATCGAGTTGAACGGCGACCACAAAATCACATACTCTGGCGACACCATACCTTGCGAAAATCTCGTCGAAATTGGTAAGTTTTTATCAGCCAAAAATATTTTATCCGCGGAATTTCGAGTGGGTTTCGTATGCAGCATTCACGTCCTTAAATCCTTGGCTTATATCCACGGACAGACAGACAACAAAGTGATTCTAATAGTTCCGTTTGTACTAATAACCGTAACCCTAAAAATATGTCTAAAAATGGAAACTCAAACATTTTATTTTTAACGCGCATATTTAAATTTTGTATGAAAAGTAGTATACCCGTATTTTTGCTCTCCAAAACTGGTTGACTAAACTATTATACAGAAATGTGGCATTTAAATTATTTCCGTTTTACAGACATAAACGCCTTTAACAACTGAATAGAGAGGTTTTGATGGTGAATACATAAAAACTTATTATTATTAGGTGATTCCTCAACCCTCCTCATCCACGAAGCAACGATGGAGGACGAGCTGGCTGTCGAAGCTCGTATCAAGATGCACTCGACGACCACTCAAGCTATAGACATTGGTAAACAGATGAAGGCTCGCTTCACAGTACTGACGCACTTCAGTCAGAGATATGCGAGGCTGCCGAGATTGAACGCGCATATACTGCACGATAACAAGAGTGTTGGCATTGCTTTTGATAATATGCAGGTTTGTTATTACTAACGAGTTTCTTTTTTTTTGTGATGATGTGGCCGTAGTTGTTAAGCACTCTAAGAAATGTTCTGGCTCTCAAGTGCAGCTGTATTGCGCGCAGTATCTGTGTAATGGTGCAGCAGTTACCAGCGAACAGTAATATTTGGGACATTTAACTGAATTTGGTCTGGTTCAGATCCGGCTCGAAGGACCAGTAAAGAAATTATGATCTGGCTTTGAAGTCTACTTAATTATTTCATTTTTAAATAAATGTAATAAATATAATTTAGTTAGAATTTAGATTTTTTTTCTTTAGAACATATTGAATGTATTGCTTTTTGGTTATCCTAAGAGCCCTTCAGAACATAATAGTGCCTAGATAAAAATCCATAACCGGTACAGAATATACCTTCGTTATAAATAGACCATAGATAACACGTTCTTTTTCTTTTTGGTAATATATCACAATATTTGTTACTGAAAATAACGCCAAAATCAATAATTCACTATACATAAATAACCACACAATAATTTCCACAGATTACAATGAACGACCTAGAACTCCTCCCACACATGTACGCTCCGCTACAACTGATGTTCGCAGAACATTGCGTAGAGTTAGAACTGAAAGCGGCTCATCGAGCGAGAATCAAGGAACGACGCGTCTCCTCGCCTTCGCTTCCCATAGGTACTGTACCCAACAAGTCACCTTTAGGTTCTGTACACGACTGTACCGCATCACCTAGTAACGACTGTACACGACTACCTGGTATTGTTCAAGACTGTACTATTACAAAGGACAATGCTGATGCCAAACCAGAGGCTGGCCGTAGTTCTAGTTAGCCAATGTGATAATCAACTGAGGTTTCGGATAAGGCTGTATGGTTTAGTTCCTTTGGTTGGCAAAGGTGATAAGCCATACAGCCTTGTCAATAATATCAACTCTCCGGTGATATATTTAATATTTAAAAAATGTTCATATGAAAATTTGGCCATCTGTGTGATGAACTTTATTTTAGAGTACTTAAACTTCATTTTCACGTCACTGACAAAAGTCGTAGATAATACAACTTTTATAACGATAGAGCGATTTGTACCAAAGTGCTTTGTCGTTAGTTTCCTATCGAATTGTGTAAACAGTTTTATTTTATGTGAACACTGAAATCATTCAATTAAATATTTTTTGTCGCCCTTCTCAAGTTAGCTGCCATTTAGCTAAGCTATTTTTACCTTTGGTTTGACTGCAGCTTTATTGATAACCCGTTAGAATAATATTTAATTTTGTACAGATAAATAATCGTTAAGTTATAGTTGTTAGATGTGCCTTGAAACTTTAATGTTATAAGACATTATTGTTTTTTATTCCATAGACTACATGTTGACTTATACATTGAGTTGCGTTTCGTCTGACAACATATTTTTAATAACGAAATTGTTCTTCTATAACTTATTACAATACAATTCCCTAGCTTATCATACGCAGCGCCCCTAGCGGATACTTTACTCAACCAAATATGAGTTGTCATGGCAATAACAAAGATGGCCGCTGAAAATCTACGTCGTTGAAATTCTTATTTTTAATTCGTTATTCGGCAAATATTGCTGAGTGGTTACCTTTTTACACTGTTTAACTTGCAATGTATGTATGTATGTTTGTGCCTTCTGGTGGAATCTTGCAAGTCGAATTTCACCCACTTCCAGTGGTCGGATTGACTTGATATTTGGTATAAATTAGTATATTGGAAGACAATGCAAGTCACCAAAAAAAGCTTGTATTAAAAATGAAATTTTTAACTAAAAACTTATTTGGTTGTAAATTTATAAATGTTTAGTTTGAACTTATTTATTTAATTTAATTTATTCATTTAATTCAGATAATAATCCATATATTGTTAGTATGTCCTTAAAAAACTATGTTAGTAGGGAAAATAAACTAAAAACATTATTATTTAAGATTAAGAAGTGCGACCCTGGACCCCATGTGCAAGGTGTTCCAGTGTCGCACAACTGGACAGTCACATCTGCATAATATGTTTAGGAGGCCGCTAGTACTGTCCCGCACTCGACGCATCAGGGAGGCCACTCTTTTTCTAAGTAATGCTTGAAAACAATATATATTGGCCTCAGTAAACATCCCCGATGCGCTACAGTAACGAGGCCACTGTCAAATAAAAAAATATGTTGTTTTAGACGTAAATCTTGTCTCAGTAACACTTTGGCGCGCGCTATAAACTCGTTATATTTGGCCAAGGCTTTAGATAATCTATTTTGTAGTCAAACGAAACGCTTTTAAAAATGTTAAAGGCTCATTATTTTAGTTAAAGTTGTTGTATTATAAGTTATTATAATAAATAGTTTAAAGTTGAAAGTATTGTTGTTTTCATTATAATCATCCCTATATTGATATCATCAGTAGGTATCCCTTAAAGATTATTCCGTAGATATACGAATAGAAGGAGAATTCATCTTGAAACATGTATTGTCAATTTATAGTGTTGACGCGATGAGGTGAAATCGGTCAACTGTATCACCATAGGAAATTAAATTTATAGCGGGGAAAGAGATCTAACCCTAAACCAAGGAGGAGCTGCACAACCACTCACCTTCGATTTGGAGCCGGCCTGGCGCGTTCTTCCTTCGTACGAAAGGGCTCGATTGTCTGCGGTTCTTCGATATAGTGGACGAAGCCGTGCAAGAGATGCACTGGCTCCAGAATAATGATGGCGTGGAAACTCCTTGAGAACACGGAGTGATGCACACGCGACTGGTCGCAACCGACGGTGGTCCAGTACTTAAGCTTGTAGTCGTGCAGCGAAATGAATTTGAATAGCGAAAAAATATAAGAGTACCTACATTATATTAATAAAGAAAAATAAGTAAGCACCGAGTACCTTCGGCGCGAACATTGCCCCCGGCCTTAAAACCATCGGTTTTAAAGAAAGAATGAAAATAAGCTAAGGCCGAGGAGCACGGAGAGACGCTATTGCGAAGGCAAGGGGCAAAGACGAACGGCAGGTCTCTTATAGATTCCTGTCGCTGTCTTAACTAAAGCGACTCTAGTGATCCCATCTTTACCGGGATAAGTTTCAGTTATAATACCAAGGGGCCATGATAGTGGTGCCACGTTATCTGTAACGATAACAACAACGCTACCTATAAGAATCGGGACAGAGTGTGTGTTCCATTTTCCTCTAGATTGTAAAAGATGAAGGTATTCACGTTTCCAACGGTTTGCAAAAGATTGCACCATCTGGTCCAACAAAGCGTAGCGACGTAGTAAATTAGTATTATCACCGGTAACGTCATAAGCGGGCAGGCCTCTTAACGGTGTTGACATCAAAAAGTGAGACGGAGTTAATGCACTCAACTCAGAAGGATCTTCACTAAGCGGTGTCAGCGGGCGCGAGTTAAGAACACATTCGATCTGTGTTAGAACAGTTAACATCTCTTCATACGTTAACAACTGACTTCCAATGGCCCTATATAAATGCGTTTTGAAACCCTTTACAAATATTTCATAATGTCCGCCAAAGTGCGGAGCGCGCGGTGGGTTAATTTTCCACGTTATTTTATGTTCAGCCAGCTCATTACCGAATGCAGTTTTATACTCGTCCGAACTAATTAAAGTGTAAATTTCCGACAATGCGTTTTTCGCACCAATAAAAACAGTGCCTGCGTCAGAGTACATAGTATTGACAGCACCTCTTCTCGCAAGGAAACGTTTAAATGCCGAAAGAAAAGTGTTCGTGCTTAGATCTGTTGTCAGTTCTACGTGAACGGCGCGAGTAACGAGACAGCAAAAAATACAGAGATAAGCTTTGATGGAACGAACTCCACGTTTACGTTGCGGGATAATATTAAGAGGACCAGCATAGTCAACGGCGGTGTGTGTAAAGGCCTTTGCTTCTGTGACACGACAAGCAGGCAAATCTCCCATGAACGGTTGCACTGGCTTTGGCTTTATACGGAAACAAAAATTGCAACTGTGCACGATACGACGCACGACGTTTCTACACGAGAGAATCCAGTAACTTTGACGCAGTATTGACATTAATGCCACTGGTCCGGTGTGACAATTATGTTGATGGAAATGAGACACGATTAGGTCGACAATGTGATTTCTATGTGGCAGCAACAAAGGGTGCCGTTGATCGTAATTTTGATCAGCGTTACGAAGTCGCCCTCCGACCCTTAGTAAATCGTCATCATCGATAAAGGGTGAAAGTCTCTTCAAAGTGGAACGGCAACACTTGTTTGCCTTTAAACATGCTATCTCATCAGAAAAATAGTGTTGTTGAAGGGCCTTAATAAGCATTTTTTCAGCATAGATTAAGTCAGATGTGGTAATAAACTTAGATTTCGGTAGTTTACCTAAAAACTTATAAACATAAACAATAGAGCGAAGCAATACACTCCATTTAGAAATACGTTGTGAAAGCGCGAGAAGAGGATGCGGTAATTCTGAGTCTTTAAAACTGGATTGGTCATTGATTAAAACCGACGCAGAGCCAGATGAGACTGGAAATGAGACCAACTTGGTCTCCGGCAATTTTTCAGCCATAGCGGTGACGTCAACAGACGTAATAGGCCACGTAGCCTTATCTTGGCAGAGCCATGAAGGGCCAGTGAACCAAAGCGGGTGCGATATTAATTGGCTAGGTGACAGACCTCGCGATAAGCAATCGCTAGGATTGTCAGAACCAGGAACGTGATAAAAATATTCTGCGGTAAGATTATCGAGAACTTTTGTAACCCGCGTGGCAACAAAAGTTTTTAAAGTTTGCGGATCGGAATTAATCCAATATAGGGCGACCATTGAGTCAGTGAAACAATAAATATTTTTAATTTCATGACGTAATTTATAAGTGTCTATAACGCGACGTACGAGCCTAGACATCAGTAAAATTGCGCACAACTCTAATCTGGCAACCGATACAGTTTTAAGAGGAGCGACCTTGGACTTCGCACACACCAAGTGTACAACTGCAGGAGAGTTGAGGTCGGCCTGAACTTTAACATACACAGCGGCACCGTACGCTTTTTCACTAGCATCGGAAAACGCAATAGACAAAGCGGAGTTTTCAAACACGTCCAAGTGACGTTTGATGAGAAGATCTTGTAACGTAGGTAATTCACGTAAATAATTTTCCCAGATACGAATGATACTTTGGGGCGGTTTTTCATCCCAGTCAATTTTTAACACAAAAAGTTTTTGCAATATTAACTTTGCATATAAAATTGTTGGTGCAATTAAACCTAGAACATCGAACTGACGGGCAATAACTGACAATATGTTGCGCTTTGTACATGGACGATTGTCTAAAGAAACAGAGAATGAAAATTTATCTGAAGTGGGAGACCATTGGAGGCCAAGCACCTTTAAACTTTGACTAGCTTCATCGAAGTTAACTTTTGAGGAATAGCGATGGTCGTCAGGGAGTGACTCTAATAACTCTTGCGAGTTACTAGACCACTTAACGAGCTTGAAGCCCCCGGCCGTAAACATCCCTAGCAGCTCATCCTTGAGCAGTAAGGAGTCCCGAACGGTAGGAACGGAATAACAAATGTCGTCCATGTAACAATTACGGGTCACAATATCTGCCGCGTGCGGATACGATGCACGTTCGTCAATGCAAAGTTGTCGTAGAACTCGCATGGCGAGAAAGGGGCTACTTCGCAAACCAAAACATACGCGGTTAAAATTATATGTGTTTATTGGTAAAGAATCATTAAAACGAAATAAAAACCTTTGAAACATCCTGTGGTTCTCATGAACTAATATTTGTAAAAACATTTGATGTATGTCACTTGTAAAAGCCACAGGGTATAAGCGGAAATCGAGTAATATTAAAAATAAATCATTTTGAAGATTAGCGCCCGGGTGAAGCAAATCATTCAATGACTTTCCTGAGTCCGTCTTAGCGCTGGCGTCCATAACCATTCGAACCTTTGTAGTAACCTTGTCACTCCTACAAACCGCGTGATGAGGTATATAATAACCCGAAGGTAGCGAACCATCATCCTGAATTAGTGAGATGTAACCCTTTGATAAGTAATCTTCAATAATGGCGTTATATTCTAAGCGTAGTTGCGAAGCCGCGCTCAGTTTGCGCTCGAGATACATGTAACGACGTTTGGCTGTCTTGTATGAGTCACCGAGCTCAGTAGGGTCGGCCGAAAAAGGTAAGTCCACGCTATAGCGGCCGGTACCGTCGCGAGTACACCCTTTATAAAAATCTCTTCACACTCCTTAGCGGCAGAGTTGACGGGACGGTCTAAAAGTACCTCCTCAATTTGCCAAAACCGTTCCAATAAGGTATCAACTTGAGGCTCATGCTGAGTGGACGCACATAAAGAAATAATATCGGAAGTGTAATTAGAAACCGGAGTGTTCCCGATAATTATGTAACCGAAAATGGTTTCAAAACCGGTAGGCAGTCCGGGTGGACCATTGATGCGACCCGAAAGTAAAATATCCGAAAATAGCGGCGCGCCTATAAGAATATTTATTTCTCCCGGTAAGTGAAAATTTTTATCAGCTAAATTAGCCTGGTTCAAATAAGTTAATGACTCCCTATTTATTTTTACAGAAGGCAAATTGTCTGTAATTTGATCAATGACGTAGGAGTCAAGCGAAAGAAAAATGTTTTTGTCATCGTGTGCAAATAAATTAATGTTTACGGAACCCTTAATACGATTAGGTGAAGAGCCGATTCCTTTAACTACAGCGCGCGATACTTTATTGTAGTTAAGATTAAGTTTAGATAAGAAAGTCGACGTAATAAAATTGGTTTGTGACCCGGGATCGACGAGCGCACGAGCACTATGAAACACGCCGGCATAGTCTGTAATTAAGACTTGAACCGTACCCAGCAGGCAGGTGTTATTGACTATTACATTAAATGCGGACGCGCTGTTATTTTGCACTAAAGGATCAGTTGATATGCTAGCCTGAGCCGCGCGGTCGTCAGTACACGGGGCGCTGGACGCGGGGCGCGTCAATGACGACATCGGTGCGCTTGTGTTCGTATACTGTTTTCTGCATAACAACGAGTGATGCTTACAATTACAGTAGCGACAATGTTGAACAGATTTACAAGCGGAATTATTATGAGACAAACTAAGACAGTTTGTGCAACCATTATGTAGATTTATAAAGTTAAATCTATCATCAATAGGAAGTTTCTGAAACTTAAAACATTTATACAAGTTAAAGTGATTTGATAGCTTGCAAAACGAACAAGATTCATTATTCATTTGGTTATGCGACGCGGCACCTACAAATGAATGCATAGACTTAGAACTTGAGACATTTTTTCTATCGATGACGTTTGATGAAGTCCGATCTAATATTTTAGACTGATCACGGAGAAAACCTATTAAATTTTCATAAGTAGGCAAATTGATGCTTCGATTAAACATTTCGAAGGCGCGAGAAGTTTCCGGGTCTATTTTCTTCAAAGAAAGATGAAGAAGAATAAAGTCGGCTAAATCATCCAAATTCAAAGTTTTTAGACTCGACACGGCAGAAGCAAAATGTTCTAAAAATAAGTCTAAATTCTTTGAGTTGGCAACAGAAAATGGTTTGAAATCAAACATTTGATCCAAGTAAGCGGAGGCTAAATAACGTTTATCTTCATATTTAGTGACCAGCGTATCCCAAATCATGTCGTAGTTCGTAGCATTCGCAGTAATACCTGACACTGCGGAGAGTGCACGGCCCGATAATTTACCCATCAAATATTGGATACGTTCATTGTTAGTAAGGTCGGAATTTTCATGTATAGTGGTTTTAAATGTTTCATAAAACGTAGGCCAGCTGGTGGGTGAACCCGAAAAACTAACAAGTTCCAATTTTGGTAATTTAACATGACACTTTTTAGTACGATCACTAAGAGAGGGAGAAGAATTATCATGCATCTTGGAATTTAATTTATTGGCCGCAAATTTACAAAGGCAATATAATTCTTCAAATGAAGACCAACTTTGATAATTAGGTTCGTAATCTGCATTCAATAATAAGTTATTCGAACTAATATCATCGAGAATTTTCCCAAACTCGTCACGCATAGAATCAATGGTAATCATAGCTGCGAGAAATCTGTCAGAATTAGCCTCATCTTTGAGATTTAATTTTGACAAATCATAAATTGCCTGTAAATGTGCAAAAACCGTATCTCGCCTTTTAACCAGACATCTAAGATTACGATCCGTAACTGAAGTCTGCCCACTACTTTTACTCATGTTGAAAAATTATAAAAAGTTATGTGGTGAGACAAAGAAATTTTAGAATAACCCTTATGGGTGCGGTGTGCGGTACACAGGCGCGATGTCGTGTCCGTAAGGTTTGTGGAACCAGCGCGAGCGTATGCGCTTACCTACACAATATGATGAAAAGAATATTCAAATACGTAATTTCTTATAATTACATAGAATAACTTGAAATCTTTTAGGAAATGGAACACAAACGAATATAATGTGGTATTCTTTATGTATAATGCGGAAATGTATAATATAACAGAAGTTTTATAACGGGCTATGTAGGTACCCTAGCGGAGATTATGCAATAATGCATACAGCGAAATAAGTATTTATTTAAGCGGGTGATCAATGGCTCGAATGACCACAAAATGTTGACGCGATGAGGTGAAATCGGTCAACTGTATCACCATAGGAAATTAAATTTATAGCGGGGAAAGAGATCTAACCCTAAACCAAGGAGGAGCTGCACAACCACTCACCTTCGATTTGGAGCCGGCCTGGCGCGTTCTTCCTTCGTACGAAAGGGCTCGATTGTCTGCGGTTCTTCGATATAGTGGACGAAGCCGTGCAAGAGATGCACTGGCTCCAGAATAATGATGGCGTGGAAACTCCTTGAGAACACGGAGTGATGCACACGCGACTGGTCGCAACCGACGGTGGTCCAGTACTTAAGCTTGTAGTCGTGCAGCGAAATGAATTTGAATAGCGAAAAAATATAAGAGTACCTACATTATATTAATAAAGAAAAATAAGTAAGCACCGAGTACCTTCGGCGCGAACATATAGGCATAGGCCTTTCACATATTTTTCAATGGCATATTGGCGTATTGGCAACGCCATTGCCTATGCGACTATAAAAAAGGTAGATGGTATCTCTGACAAAATCGGATCTGAAGTACGCCCGTAATATATTTTAATGGTAGTTTAATAGATCTTAAAGCATAGACATAAAATTGATTTCTTTTTATACTACGTAAGATGGTAGCAAATAATTAGCCTCGCCAGATGGTAAGCGGTTGCCGTTGCCTATAGACACTTGAAGTACAATTATTTAAAAGATCTTGAATTAACTCTAGCTTTTATTACTAAGTAGGTCACCATCTTCTTGAAAATAGGATTTTGTACCCTAATGCAAACCCTTGTGACCTGTATACCATTTGGGCACTTATCCAAACTCCATGCGGCTTCTATATCACGTCTAGAAACTCACATCAAACGCCGAATTTTAATACAAAATGGCATACACAAGTTACATCTCCCTAGATAAAACAGATGCCGAAGAGACGGTGGATACGCCTAATGAGAGCAGCAATTGCAAGCTACCGCCGTGTCACGTGGCTACTTCGGCGCCGGCGTACCTCCCGACATATAGAGAGAGTTACGCTTCCAGTAAGTCATGCCGCTTGTGTATCGCCTAATGGCCCACTCGACTTCGACTTCAAATTGACCTTTGACTCTTCGCTTAAAACCTTGAGTTTTGACTTTCGACTTTATCCATGACTTTTACTAGCTTTTCGTCAAATCTCACATTGGCGCACTGAATTCCGCGATCTGCATTGTATAGGTATGGAGATCGCGGAATTAACTTCGTCAGCGCGATGTAGGATCTTGTAGCGCCATCTATCCATCTGCGCGTGAACTAGGTGATCGCTATACCTACATTACAATTTAAGAATTTCTTGTAGACGTTTTTTTAAGATGTTAAAAATAAATCGTATGTAAAGTATTTTTTTCTTTGAAATCGTTAAAGGTCAAAAAGAAATTCTTTTATAGACATTCAGTAGTGACCATACATCTGTTCGTATCTTACGAATATCCTTATTTTCTCGTTACACGACACGTCTTTGTCACACTAACCCCGCTACACCACAACAGTATCTCTACATAGTTTGTGACCACAACTAAAATTGAGAAGAGAATATATATTTTGCAATATGAAACAGGGTTAAGACAAGAAATGAAACGGATGACAGTAATACGAGGTTCACGGGATTCGTCGCCAGTCAAAAGTCCAACCGGGTCCAACACTACTCGTATGAAAACACTTGATTTATTTTGTAACATTTTCATTAGTAAGTAAATATGTAATAAAATAATATGATCCGCAATGAGGTGATACGACAAAGAGCCAAAGTAACCGACATAGTTCAACGAATTAGCAAAATGAAGTGGCAATGGGCTTGTCACGTCTCTCTGTCGAAGAACGGACGGTCGATGGAGCAGTCAGACGAGTGTTTTAGATCAAGCGTAGACATCGTGGAAAAATACTTTACTTAAAATACTAAATAAGGTGTAATTCAGTCTTGTAATACCCAGGTATTAAGATATCCTCATCCCTTTTTGTTTATATGACATTAGAAAGTGACGGATATATTTAATCCTAGGTACAGTATGAGGCACGAATGGTGAGCACGGATAGGCAGTAGTGGGGGCAAGCTCGCGCATGTTCACTTTTGGCCAAATCACAGTAGCCAAATGACACACGAGAATCCAATAGACGACGAGGATTGACTGATGAACCAATCGTGTGCAGCTCAGCGCTCCCCTCTTTTTCATTCCGCCAAACAGACCGAAAAATTTACTACTGCGCAGCTGTCAATCTGTGCCATCGAGGAAAAAACCCATATAGAGTAATAATACTGAGCAATCAAATTCCGAAACTAGTCTGTGATTTGTCACTGAATTTAAACAGTAAGGACCAATCAGTAAGGTGTTTCTGACTTGGCCAATTAGATTGCATGCGTCCTTGACTTAGCCAATCAGAGCGCATTGTCGACGGTGGGAAATTGGCGGAATATATTTCAACCAAAATGAACGTCACTGCGCTTCTTTGGGTTAATTGTTCGATGATCTGTGCTCACCACTCGTGCCCCCTACTATACTTGACTTAAACCTTATTAATAAGGGGGTTAAAGTTTAGAAAAACTAATAAGTGATTCTGATAAATAAAAGTACCAACCAATCACTGCATCTAAATGTCCTTGATTTAGCCAATCAGAGCGCATTGTCGGTGGTCGGGAATTTGTGGAATAGATTTCAAACAAAATGAACGTCTGCGCTTCTTTGGATTAATTCGACCACCTCAAGAAGATAGACGGACTGAGCTAGATGCAGATGGAAAGCAACCTGATTACCTGAAGGATTAGCGCGCTCTGGGAGAGGCTATGTCCAGCAGTGAACTGAAGGCTGATTAAGGGTTTTAGTAACATTTAGATATCAATTGGTAGTAATAACCCTCATCTAACGGTTTAATATGTTACATTATCTTTTGGTCTGTGTTGAAAGTCTCACGACCTTTCAAAGCGGGGTGCATGGTGAAGCGCCACAGCTTTATACAAATAAATTTAAATTCATTAAGAAAACAAGTAAATAGTGCAGCGCCCATTCAGTGAATTCGTTCCATATTAATATCTATTGCCAGGTTCGACTACTAGTAGTGTGAATGCATCGCCACGTGCGCGTTCCGAGTCGTCAGACGCTATAGCCCTTACAACACGTAAATATGTACCTACTTATTGTTAACACCACTGACATATATCTAAAGTTTACACCAATGTCGGCAACAAACAGGGGCCCAAGTCTGCTATTACAATTTTGTTCCTATATATGAACTTCTTTTTTTACGGTGTATAGAAAAATAGGCACAGAATAAATAATAGTACTAACGCCGGTGTTTGACCAAAATCTCACCATGGTAAGTGATGATGCGGCCGAAGGTGGTAAGCACACAAAGCCTAGAAGGAACTGGCTCTCATGTGCAGCTGTCGGAACACACCGATAGGTGCTTGGCGACAGATTTCCAACTTGAGGATGGTAGCCAGCCAGATGGGTACTACAAAGTACCCTACCACCATGCTATGGTTTCCTCACGATGTTTTCCTTTACCGAAAGCTCATGCTCATTGTAGGATTGAAACCTTCGTCGGAAACCATTATGAATTATGAAACAGACAACGCACTTTGGCTCAATGACAATGGAGTTGTAATAGGATCGTGACAGAATGTATTTTTTTACTTAAAATAGCAGAATTATTGGCCCCCAGATATAAATGCCTTATGACTGAATTTATATTACTTACTTACTGAATATACTGTACCTCTACCATGAGTTTTCTACACTACAAAATCTACACACGCTAGCGACTACGGTGAATATTTTGTATAGCGAGCACCGCCTCTAGTGGAACCTTTTGGAAGCATTTCATACAAAATGTGTCACCGTAGTCGATAGCGACTGTAGATTACGTTAGTGTACAAAACTCATGGTAGAGGTACTGTTCCCCGAGTGTAAGGAATTGACCTTCTCTATAGGAATTGGCACAGCGCCTCTATCGGAATACTCATGGTACTAATTTCTCCCATACAAATTTATAGTTAACGCAAACGAATTAGTAAGCGTTTATTAACGTCAATTCTTTACACTCGGGGTACTGATACTTATGGTAAAGTTATTTCACAGCTCATACATTAAGTAACACGTCCAGCGTGAACAAGGATGTTGAGGATCGAGGCACAAGCACGTCAAACGCATCCTCCCCGATTATTGTTGACAGTAAGTAGACGTCAGCTCGTAGATTGCTATACAGATGTTTCATTGGATATCTTTGTTATACCTTTATTAGATGTAGGTATATCTAAAATTTACGAGTAAAATGCCTGTGACAAACACACGGACGAACATGACGAAACTAACAAAGCTTCCAACCTGAAAAGGGGGATTTGTACACACGGTACAGATCAAGCTATACATTTCCAGTATAAGCTGATCTCGCATGGTATAAGATTTCTGTACAATGGCAGGTCAGCTTATACTAGAAATGTATAGCTTGATCTGTTGCCGTGTGTACAATTGACCATATTAATTATTAGAAGGCTAATAAGTACTTTACTATTGTATTTTTCAGCTCGTTCAAAGACCTTAAGTAGCATCAACCCAATCCACCCACCCCCAGGGGATGACCACGGAAAAAAGAATACTCTAAGTCCTCGTCGTGGTTAGTTTAGATGAATTTAGGTACATTGTAGAGTTAGTTTAGAGGAAAGTAATGGTGCCGATTCCGTTATAAACCGCAACGAAGCGCTCGTGACGTAACATGTTGCGCCGTTCTTGATCGATCGGCAAAATTAAACTACCACTGTCGTAGTTGGTACCTGGATGGGTGACCGTCTAGAGGTATTTTAAATCGAGCGTTTCCGTGCTTCGGCAGGCACGTAAAGCCGTTGGTCCCGGTTATCACTTAATTGATAGTCGTTAAGCTATTTGGATGCCTCCTCGGCGACTTGAAAAATTCTAACAGTAGGTTGACCACTAGCCTACCTCCACCAATCCGCAGTGGGCACGCGTGGATGAGTATTGCCCATTCCCTTTCACCCTTATTTGTGAAAGGAGGTCTGTGCTCAGCAGTGAGACATTATAGGCTGATGATGTTTGTTTATTTGTTGTCAGCATCTCCACCCAACAAAAATCCTCCACCAACCAACAGCGGTTACGGCAAGCCTCTCGTTACTGCTCTTAACAAAAAGTTGATCGTAGGAGATTTTCCTCATGCATTGCCTTCACGTAAGTTTTATTATTGATTAGTAATTTTTCAATGATGTGAATAATGTTTTTTTTTTTTTTTTTATACGTTAGGTTTTAACTTTAAAACCATTTTAAAACATTGACTTATATATTACTCCGTGCTTCGGAAGGCACGTAAAGCCGTTGGTCCCGGTTATCACTTAATTGTGATAGTCGTTAAGCTAGTTGGATGCCTCCTAGGCGGCTTGAAAAATTCCAACAGTAGGTTGACCACTAGCCTACCTCCACCGCAGTGGGCACGCGTGGTGGAGTATCTGCCCATTCCCTTTCACCCTGATTTGTGAAAGGAGGCCTGTGCTCAGCAGTGGGACATTATAGGCTGATGATGATGATGATGATATATTACTAGCGTAAGGACCGGGCCAACCGCGCGACAAAATGACACCCACGCGCTGGCCCTTAAATGTTCAGTTTCGAACAATTCGAATCGACTTTAACAAATGACGGTACTGTTTACTTCTATGTACGTAGTATTTATCTACTCTGGGGGCCTACCACAAGCTCTTAAAACAAGGTTAAAATAACCTTATTTTGCGTTTTCGTACCATGACATCCTTAAAAATAAGCTTATTATAGGCATAAAACAATATTGTTTTGTTAGCAGGTTTGATGACGTCACCTCTAATCGTTCATTCAAATCGTACCATGATGTGTCTTTTGACAACTAGCATTATGGTTTTTATGTCAATTGCATATATCAATCAAAATATAACATTATATACGCGACGAATTATCCAAATTTATGATAAAATATCTATTATTATAGTGATATAAAGTCAGTAGATCGTATTTATTTAACTTATCGAATGAATTGTGTATCTCTAGCCTTCTAGCTTTTGCCATCTAGCATTTCTAGATGGCAAATGAATATGAACTATTTGTGTTTTTGGAAGCAAATACCAAAGAAGCCAATAATAGATACACGAAAGCGACCTGGTATGCATCTATGCTACGTGAGGAATCAACACTTTCGCATGCAATGGACCAAAATGCCATTTGCTATCGAAACCATACGACCGTATGGGTTTGAAGCTCACCGAGTCGCTCGCATATTGTCACCAAAATAATCGAGGCCTCGGGCGGGGAGCTTTTTCCGCCAACGCATTAGCTTGGCTAGCCTGTTGGGAACCTTGCCGATAATCTACCGCAGCCTAGAGGAAAATTTATATACGAGTGCTAGATTGTATTTCATTTATTTGTTGTAAATATTTAATATCGTATAGATTAAGCTTTACTGTGATTGTACTGTATTCATAAACGTTTATATACCTAAATACACATAATGTTTCATTGTATGACCTGCAACTACAGTAGCATTCCTGACAAAAGGTAATAAATAAAAATATGTGTTGATTCCTGTGGTAAATTCTTTATTCATATAATTTAAAGACAATAGGTACCTGCCTAGACTATAGGTATTAAGACTGAAGTGCCATACATAAACATAAACCTACCTAGGTATATATTTATGTATGAACTTTGTCTCAGTTTTTGTAATGACCAAGAAGTGCTCCATTGCTTTGCTAGTTGAGGATTAGGTACCTATTTCTTTCCAGCACATTTCTTAGAGTAGTTACTTTGAATTCCGGCGAATTCTTCACTGCAAAATGAATAAAATAATACTTGAATTAGGTACTTCTGTTTGTTACGTTGTGTTTTCACTGAATATCACTATTGAACGGCGGCCCCTTGCCTTGTTTTCATATTGACCTAAGTAATATTAATTCAAGTAATATAAAAGTCGATATACCTACATAAAATAAATATTTGTATTATTTCAAAATATGTAGTGCAACAGGGCACATTGAGTTTCTAAATTCGTGCGTCACAATTGACAAGTTCTTTTTTTTGTCCCGTTCCATCCTATAGGGCCATCATCTTCTCTCACAAAATAACCTTATTGCCAGACTGTTTTGTTTTCACCTTATAATAATATTACTTTGATTCGTACCATGAGCTCAATCGTTCAACATTGATATAACATTGCTAAGTGCCGAGAAAGAATGAATGATTTGTAAGAATTTGTCTATACCTGATAAAAGATGAAAAGAAATAACGATATATTAACTGTATAGTGCCATTTCTTTCACACGTTGGACCGAAATGATTTGAGATTCTTCATCTTTTAGCAAAGTATTAAATTAAACTAATTGTAAAGTATAAGTAACTAAAAGAATAAAATATTTTCGAGTAATTTCTATAAAATGCATACAAATATTTTAAAATGTTATTATGAAGAGTAAGGAAATTAATTGAAAAAATATATAGACTGCCGACTTTAGATTATCAAATGAAATGAATCGGAACAAAATATTTACCTGTCATTCTTGTCATACTCAAATGTCTAATAAAGATATCCAAGATATTTAGTTATTTGTTTATGTAATTTTTATAACAAACAAAGTGCAATCAATAAGGAAACATCTTAATAGTATATTCGACAGTAATATTCAGTGCATGAAATTTAAGATGTTATGGTTATAAACATTTGTAAGTTGCACAAATGTTGCAATTCATTTTGTAGAGTTGTAGCCGAAGAGTTCGCCAGAGATCCAGTCAGCAGGTAGAAATGGTTAAATACAAACAGACCAAAAATACCGCCTTCAATCGATATCTACAAGCGAAGGAGTACTCTCAAAAAAGTGTACGTAGAGATGGAGAGGCTGGTCTAAAGTGAAGTCTAAGTACCTATAAACGCTTAAATAAAGTTTGAATCTGTATCTGCAAGATTGTTTAATGCCATACTTATATTGTGTATAATTATCTTACTCTCATTAAACTTATGTGAATAAAGAATGTAGGTACATAATACTTTCGTGTTTTTATTCATTGTGTTATTGACGGGAATCCTACTGTAGTTGCAGGTCTTGGAATTAAACATATTATGTGTATGTAGATATAAAAATATTTGCCGCTGTTGTCGATCATCGACAAGGTTCCAGGTTCAAGCTCGTTATTGGCAGTGTTTCCTCTTTGGATAGCCAAGCTAATGCATTGTCACAAAAAGCTCCCCACCAACCGGTTTGCCGAGGTTTTGATGATAATGTGTGAGCAAATCAGCGAGCTTCAGACCCCCACGGTTCTATCCACAGCCACAAAGGCTACAGAAAGTTAGGTCCAATGGATGCGTATTTTAGAATTACCCGCACGGTTGCATCTGCTCTGCAACAGTATAGCAGATTGTTGTGAGTTGAGTTCTCAATACAAATATATAATACTTAATTAATATTTTACTACATTAGATGGTTAAAATGATTATCTTTATAGATTATTATAAGTCTGTCGTCTGTCCGTCTGTTGACAATAATATATTCCATCCAGGCTAATGTAGGTTACGACCAATTTTAGAAAATTTGCCAGAGAATCTAGGTAGCAAGGATGTTATAAATCTTTGGATTCCAGGAACACAGGGACTACTCTGTGAACTAACACTGCAGGAAAGTTAACTTTATGGATTAATCTGGGGTTATTCGATGTACGTTGGTTATAATGAAAACAGGATATCAATAGTGGGTAGGTACCTAAATGGAAAATCACTAAATATATAAACACGCAATTTAAAGCTCCGTTTCATCTAAATAAATCTAAGGCTAAGGGTCGAGGGATCGATATTACTAACGTAGATGCATAGTTGTGTAGTGAACGACAAGTGCAATTAAAAACTTTATAAACAATCGGTTATATTATTTTGGGATGATACCTAATCTCGCAATCCCGATATATTCATTCTATAATTGTTCTATAAGTAAATAAATTCGATATAATTACTTTATATGACACTATAATAGATTTTTATAATATAAATTTGGAAAACAATGTTATTTCCAGCTTGTAAATACAACGTATATAAGATTGCTAAATTTGACATTAAAACAATAATGTTAATTGTCAAAAGCTTATAAAAAATAGCTCATGGTACGAATTGAATGAACCATTATGGTAAATAAACAAGGTTGTTTTCATGCATAAAATAAGCTTGTTTTAGGGACATCATGGTACGAAAAGAAGAATAAGGTTGTTTGAAAGAGCGAGAGAGTATGGATGAGTGACAGAGATGAGAATTGTTAAGAGAGAGAAAGTTGCTTAGGCCCATAGCGTTATTTCTTTTCATCTTTAGTGAGCCCATAGACAAATTCTCAAAAATCATTCGTTCTTAGCAGCAATATAACAATCATATAACAATAGTGTTTGGTAGAGGTCATGGTACGAATATAAATAAGGTTATTATATGCTGGAAACAAAACAGTATTGCAATAAGGTTGTTTTGTAAAAGATGGGGGTAGGCTTCTATGAAGAAGTTTTTTGCAAAATGTTCCGGTGGGCCTATCCTGACTTTTGAAATCATTGCTTGACAATAATTTTAGATTTCAATCAATATTGAACGCATTGTTGCAGCTTCAAACAATGAAAAATTAAATTCTCGCTTAAAAAATACAAGAAAATATCCCATCACATCGTGGAAAGGTGAGTATAATATTGCATAAAACATTAGCAACTTCCAATAACCTCCTAAAAAACGTTGTTTTTTTTAAGCTGAAAATGAAAAATCTATATCGCCAGTTCGATGTCCAAATCAACACACGCTAGCGAACAAAATTAAACAACGTGAGTATTGCTTTGCGAATCATTTGGTCACCTAGTGGAACAATCTGTTTAGAAGTTAGTAATACTGAGCTATCCAATTCCGCAGCTATTTAGTGCTTTTGCACTGATTAATAATAGTAGCCGACCAATCACTGCATCTAAATGTTTGGTGTTTCCTTGATTTAGCCAATCAGAGCGCATTGTCAGGGTGGGGAATTGGTAGAATAACCTAAATATACCAGCCTATAATAGTACAGGATACTTAAAAATAACAAGATTAGTTGGAGAAAAAACTGTGACAAGACTTGGGGATGGCAGACAAGAAGCAAATGGTCATATACCTAGACTCTGCCCACAGATACTATAACAATAAACAGTGCCGATGATTTGTACACACAATTTAGGTCAATACTTTCATGGTTATGAAAATCGTTTCTAATATATAGTCCCTTCGCGTTCTATTTCAGTAAGAGCTACTCATGTAGACATTTTGACGACCGTTCTAGTATACTTGATAAATTGGCGGGTCGCGCACCTTGCCGCATGCCTGTTCCATACACAGTTGGTGACAATATTCACAATAATAGCAGTTGGTGTTTTGTTTTGGACAGCTACTATGGAAAATATTTTCGGAAAGAAGTTGCGAAGTTCAAATCCTAATGTCAAAACTGATATAAAAATAGCAATATTGAAGAATAACGTCAATACGAAACGTGAGTTATTTTTGTATCAGGCAGGACATATTACATTATCTAGCTCGAAGGACCATCGCCATTTTGCGAAATTGCATCTCATTAATCCCAGTTTTTTCTTACTGATTTTTTCCGTCATAGCACAGAGTCATAGGTTGCCCGTCGACCTAGATTCCCGACAGCGGAATTGAATAAAATTTAAGTGACGCGACGTTAATTTTGTGAATTTCCCTAATTAGCTCCAATGGACGGGCACCTTATGAAAGTAAAATGAATATGAAAAAGATAACTATAGGATTAATGTTACAACAAATTTCACGATATTTCAGCGTATTCTTCAACATCTTCAATAACTAAGAGTTTACCTAATAGTAGCCCATCAAGATTGGCGAAACCTATGGAAGGTAAATCACAAGGTAAGTAAATGAATTCAAAATATTTAATAATATTAGGTACTTCTTGAGCTTTGTCTAAAAAAATATCTTTTTCATTAATTTTTCAGACAAATTACAAACGATAAAAACAGATTTTCATAGGGACATAAAAAATCTGAATCTAATAATCTATCTTCTTTAATTTCAGACTCAAAACTTTCTCCTGCTAGACCTTTAAACCGTATGAAGCCACCTTTGGACACAAAGAGGATATCGTTAGGTACCTATAGTATGACCGCAAGTACCTACTGTGCCGCGCCTTCGGTGCAACAGTCGAGGTGAGGGGGAGGGGTAATCGAGAGCATGAGCTGGATATCGATATTCTACTTATCCCTACTTTTTAATTGGGTACCTACGTTATGTGAGGTATGTGTATCTACGATGCTCTACTCCGCGTTTCGAAGTGAAGCCACCTAAGACGCGGTACAGCATAGGACTCTCAGTCCGACTATCTATAGCTTATTATCTACTTTTACCAAGTTTTTGTTAACTAATAAATAAACATATTTTTTTTGTCTGTACGGTACAAAATTCTCGATGAGCATAACTTGAAATATACTTACAACCCGGTCAAAATTAGGGAAATGCAGAAAAACTGACAGACAATACAATATTTAACTCCCATTCATGCGCCCCCCACGTTTTCGTTATACTATTTTATACATTTTAAAAACATTTAATAATTACTTCTTTGTTTTTTTTAATGTCACCTATTTCCATCCTATTTCAGATTCAGTAAGAAAGAGTTCCAGTCCACGCAGAGACATATTTAATGAGAAAATAAAACAGCCTCTTTTCAAAGATATGCCCTTTTCTTACAATATGGCATCAATTTTAAGCAGACAGTGCTGTGAGTGTTTTTAGCAATATATATAAGAGAAGGCTTTTTGGCCGACTCGCAAATAATATTATTCGTCAACGCCAAAACAGGAATGGAGATGGGTCGATTTGTGTTAGGTCTTATTATTATGCTGGGCTTTGAGTATGCTGGGTGAAGTGGCGTAAGGCGATGAATCGATATCGTTTCAAACTGTCTGAATCGGCGCAATTGGCTCGCTCGCTCAGCCTCCCAAAATGCCGTCTATCGGCGAACTACCCAACTCACGCGTCCAAGAGAGGGCCGTGTTTTCTTATTAGATTAGTAAAAATAAAATAAAATAATAATAAATATCCTGGGACATTCCTCACACACAGTCATCTGATCCCAAACTAAGCAGTGCTTGTACTATGGAAACCAGATAACTGATATAATACATATACTACTTTTTGTTTGTAAATACATACTTAATATACATAATTACACCCAGACTCAGGACATACAGATATGTTCATGCACATAAATACATGTCCTGTGAGGGAATCGAACCCACGACCTGCGGCGCTTAAGGTGAATCTTAACCAACTGCGCCAACTGGCCCGTCAACTAATAGTTAGTACTAATAGTAGGTATACGGTCGAATTGAAAAACCTCCTTTTTTTATG
The DNA here is from genome assembly GCA_947623365.1 of Achlya flavicornis. Classification (NCBI taxonomy): domain Eukaryota; kingdom Metazoa; phylum Arthropoda; class Insecta; order Lepidoptera; family Drepanidae; genus Achlya; species Achlya flavicornis. The sequence continues at coordinate 12,733,843 of OX392479.1, forward strand.
TCGGTTAAAAATGAAAGAAAGAAAAATATTTTTTTTTAAAGGGTAAAATTTATTTGCAGCTACTATGCATAATAATAGAAGTTTCAAGCCCCAACTGGAAGATATCAAGAGTTCATATTTGCTACTAAACAATAAATCCCAAACTCAGAATTTGGGGGATATAAATGGTAATTAAAACCATTTAAAGTTTTCAACTAAATTATTGTGTAAGGCTAATCTGCTGGGGATAAATATAATGACCACCAATAATAATTTTGTGATCAATAACCTCTATTACCTAAAATTGTAGTACTATGAAACCAAATTTAGTAAATTATCACAAAAATTAATAAGGAAATTGTTGCGCTATTTCTACCTAAATTACACTGTTTGATTGCCATAAAATGTTGCTATACCTACTATCAAATATGGTACCTAGGTAACTTATGTTACGGTGTGTTTATTCCAGCCGATCCGATCACAAATTATAAAGTAGGTAATATGTATTAGAACCGTTTCGGGGCACTCCATTAACAGTTGGTTAGGTTCAAGAATCTGTTAGGTTAGAAATGTTACACTACCAAGATCCAAGTTTGTGCTTAGAGTAAATGTTTGGTGGTCATTAACTATTTTTAGATTAAACAATCTTAATTTGGAGTTAGTTGCTTTAAGTTGGATGCACAGCATGAGCACCAATATGGTCGCGATTAGTCGCGAATTACTGAAATACTTAGCCATATTGTTCTACGAAGTAAAAATAAACAAAAACATGATAAAAAAACAAATTTCCCGCCTCAAGCATCCACCTTAAGTAGGATCGCAAGTTGTTGGTTCTAATATCACGCTAAAATGGGTATTTAATTTTGGTGATCATTTACTATTTTTGGCAATATAAAGTCATTTTTTCTGGTGGTTCGTTAAACATAAGCCTTAAATAATATCTATTATTTTAGTGAAAACTGGGCAAGGTCTCCACTCTTATTCTTTTTCAAGAACCACGGATTATACATTGCCACTATAGTATTTGAATAAGGACTATTAGAACTAGACTATTAGACTTCTAGAAATGTACCAGGCCCATTTTCACAAAAGGTAATAGAATCTTAATTAAAGTTTAATATGCCTATTATTTACCTATATTATTGTGAAATATTTTAAACAACACTAGGTATTTATTATATTTTTAGGAAGGCGACATACGCCCGTTTGTTTACCAGCAATACCCAAACCAAAACCTTTAAATGAAAATGTAAGAAGGGAACAGTTGTATGAGATAAAGAAAAAGTTTCGGAGCAGACAATTCTTGAATAATGCAAGTATGTGTGAAAATAATTATAATAAACAGTAATGGCAAGTAAAGCAGGTTGCATATTGAATCACCATTTTTGAAGCTCTTATTTATTACCATAAATATAATGGTATTTACTTCGTCATAAAAAATACTCATACCATTATTATAATTTATAAGAGTGTATGAGCGTATTTTATAGAGAGAATGCTCTGAGCTGCAGTTTCAACTGCGCCATGCACATGGTGTGTTCCAGGTTCATCAACTTTGTATATTGTACTAGTAGTTCCCCGTAATAAGCTTACTATTAGTGAAAGAATTTTCGAATTAGACTGGTAGTTCCAGAGATTAACTCATTTAAACAAACTCTTCCGCTTTATTATATTAGTACAGATAATAATATTAGCTTGGAAGAATAGATGTAGGTAATAAAGGATAGGTCTGAAATCCTAAATCATATTTCCCAGTCCTCTGAAAAGAAAATTAAATGAAAATCAATTTTTTCTCCCTTGGTTTATTTGTATGATAATTTTGTAATAAATAACAGTTATTTTCTTATGATAAGTGTGTATTTTTGTTACAGGATATGATAAAATAGAAGGACTGAACTGGATCTCATGGAAATAAAAATAGAAAATTATATTGGACATTTATTTATAAATTTTTAGTGATAGCAACACTGCAATGTGGTGTGTAATGTTTTAGTTTACGAGCATTATTTTACAATAAAAAAATTGAAAAACAACTTCTCTATTCCTTGGAACTTGAACCTTTTCCATCCTTGTCCTTTTCCTTATCATCCTTTTCATCTTTGTCTTTCTTGATGGTTGACATAGCATTGCGAATAGCCTCACTCTGAGGATCTACACCTGGAAGATTCTCCAATACACTTTGAAGGAAAGCAGGATCATTCATAACTTCTGCATATTCTTCCGAGACATCCATGCTCTCCTCTGCAGGGGCAGCATCTTGCTGCATGCTCATTTGCATGGCTAGAGCAATTTGCTCTTCTTCTGACAGTTCCATGGCTTCACGGCCCAGAGACATGGCCAGAGCCCGCTCCATGCCAGTGTTTGGGGTCTCACCAGGCTTGCTCGCCTCCCCTTCAGTGGGTGCCTGCTGGCGACGTGATTCCTCTTCCTGCCTTTGTCTCTGCTCTTCCATAGATACACGCAGAGCAAGCGCAAGTTCGGGGTCTTCATTTGGATCAACACCAAACTCGTACGGAGACAATCCTGAACCTGAGGGACCAGCTCCATCTCCACCAATCAAAGGACTGGTGATCAAAGCTTCAGATAATACGACACAGCCACCAGCAGGCACAGACACTAAATGACTTCCACCAGAAGAATTGTCTTTGCCATTCAGGGTATTGACAAATGTTGTCAAAACAGGGTTGTTTTCAGGATCCTCTCCGAATGAGACGACGTCGCAGGTTACCTTCTCTTTCTTCAGTCTCTTGGCGAGTTTCACCAGCTCTTTCTCGTCTGTGGTGACTGGGGAACCGACAAACACAACGATACGCATTTTATGGTTCTTTCCTTGACGGTGCTTCAGCGCCAAGTGGGCGATTCTAATCCCAGTTAAAAGATTAATGTTACCATTGGGCTGGACGCGGTGCAGCTTAGATAAGATTCGCCCAACATCACTGGTCAGGGTCGCCAGGACCTCTACATTCGCTAGCGTCAATAAACCAACATTATTCTCAGGATTTGATCGTGTTTTGGAATGACATACCAGGTTTACGGCATCTTGCTGCGCCTGCAGTCTCGTAGGTAGAAAATCACCATTTCTCATGTAGTCACTATTGTCAACACAAATCATTGTACTTTCTAAGACCATTATGATAAAATTTTCTGATGCTTTTCAAATAAATTATTCGCTACTGCCCCACAAAGAACAAAATTTGCTGTATAATATTCATAGACTAATTCTTGAAACATAGAGCGAGCGAAGTGATACAGATGATAAATTATATTTTTTTCAGTGTTTCCACAGCATTGCTGAACCGAACCTCTATAACTTTATTTAATATCAATAAAGATTGAAAAAGAAGTAACATCATACTCATTACCTTTTGACTCTTAGAGGAAACAATCCCTTGTAGTAGAAAGTTACGTTTCTTTGTTTGATTTCTATTATTCATATTGTTTCGTGTGTGTTTTTTGAAGTTTATCAATCGATATAATCCGCATCACTGTGGGTGGCATCACTAAAGTAACGTAGAGACAAAAAAAAAACTTGCTTGTCGGTGGTCTGGTCTGGTTTGCGAAGTGACAGTTGGATCCATAAATTTTCATTCGATAAAAATTACGTGAATTCTAGTTAACCATGGGTTTCGGTGATTATCCCAAAGAATACAACCCTGCTGTCCATGGGCCATACGACCCGGCACGCTTTTATGGCAAACGTGAGTGTATTTTCGATATGTTATGTCGCCCTCCAATTTATTCGATTATGTAATTTTCTTTGCGTGTTTTCAGCTGATACTCCGTTCGGACAGCTGAAGCTTAATGAAGTTGGTGCGTGGTTTGCACGCAGGAACAAGACTCCTTCGGCCCTAGCTGGTACTTTCAGCCGAGGTACCTTTAATATTTTTTATAATTCCAGATAATATAAAATTTTAGGTTAAGATTACAAAAACTTGCGATTCGAAAGATCCTGCGATTTTAATAATATTCTCTAAATAACTTACTTCATTTAACTTACAGAATAAAAATTTATGCATCTTTGGCCTTGAGTTTTCTGTACCCAATGAGACCTTACTGAACAGGTTTCTGTATCAAATATTTGTCATACTCTTTACTCCTATCTATTAGATAGATGTATAATATTATTTGTTACAGCATGGTGGAGGTGGCAGCACAAGTATGTGCAGCCCAAGAAAGTGGGCATGGCTCCATTCTTCCAGCTCTTGGTGGGCAGCATGACATTTTTCTACGTTATCAACTACGGCAAACTGAGTAAGTTTAGGTCTTCATTATAATCTTAACATCTTCTGCCCAGTCTGCTACTCAGTTCAACTTTTATCAATGTTCTGATGTTCCCCCGAGATAGTCATAAATTTGTATTCCAGTTTTTGAGCCAAATTCTGTCCAATTCCAATATTACATTGTGTTTTAGTTATATATGTCAACAACAAAAACATTGTTTGCATTTATAAGATTTGTGTAATTACCATTCAATAAGATTAATCATTCAAGTTTTTTCTATCTATCCAAATTGGAATAATACTCATTTCAAATCTTACATTGTTTTTCAAAATTGGTGTTATTGTCGTATTTTTAAAATAACTAAATAGAATACTAATATACCACATATTATACTTTTCTTAAATAAGGAAAGAAAGAAATATATAATATTTTTCTTTTTCAGAGCACCACAGGAACTACAAGTACCACTAATGATAGTCAACTATTTATCAGCTATTTATGTATGAAATTAAAAGTTCTCCATGTAAAGAGCTCTTGTGAATCCATTATTTATTTCATGCATACAATCTTATCTGCAATAAAAATATTAGTGTGAACTGTTTTTTAATTGTATTGTCTTTATTATCCAAAATAATACATTTAATAACATAATTGTCTTATTATCAATATGATATGCTAGGCATTCATATAGTTAGTTTGTATAAGAATCTACAAGATTAAATGAATATAAATTGACTTGAATTAAAATGGCTGTAGTTTGCCTCACGAGGGACACACATCCTATTGATGACAATTGATGTCATTTCTATACTTTTGACCACAAGCCAAGGTATTAAGTATTTATTTAGGCCAAATTTCACAAGTAAAACAATAAATATGGTAAAAATATTTACTTAATTACAATAATAATTTATTCAACTGTGTACACATACATGCTTCACAAGTACACACTCACAAAATGCAAAAATTAATTGATCTTTAGGACTTCTCATGGTGATGGGGTTAAATCCACCCAGTTTGGGAGTATTGAGGTTTGCATATCACAATATTGTCCTGTGATTAATTTAATCTGTAACAAAAGAAAAAAAACTTTATTTGCACAGTAACCTAAGATTTTAAGTGTCTACTTGTAGGATCATACAAGGAATATGCATTCTGGTCTACAAAACCAACAATTTGTATTTTCTGTTTGGTATTTCTTTTTGGATTATCTTCTGTTAATAACCTCTAATACTTAGGGTAACCAAAATGTGGGATGATTTCCTATAACTTCAACAAATCATTTTTTTTTATGTAACATGTAATATGCCTGACTGTGGCAACATAATAATTTAGTAATATGATGAAAAACAGTTGCTGTAGGGAAATCATATTTTGAGGTCAATAAAAAAAACTATGCTAAACATTACTTGAGCTGGAGTTATTTACATTGTTATAAAAACCCGATCAACTCAAGGTTTTAAAAAGCTATACACGATTTAATTAAAATTATCAAGATTATGAATACAACAGAATATTTAAGTTGTCTCTAGAAATATAAGTTCAATTAGATTATAATATACATTAAGGCATGATTTGATCTAAATGTTTAATTAAAATAAATATGAATACCAAGAGGAATGTATCTTACCTAATATTTTGGACTATTTTATTACAAATCAGATCTTCCCATGTACTTGGGCTTGAGCTCTTCTATTCTCTTGATGAAGTCCGTCTTCTCGATACATCCATCGCAGTTCTCATCCCAATCGTTGAGGATCTTCTTGAGGTCGCGTACCTTCAGTTTCTTCAAATCTACATTATTTAAATCAATCTGCTTGTCAAACCGTAAGTCACAAATTTGTGCGTCCTTTTTCCTCAGCTTCTCGCAGATTTTATCAGCGGGCATCGACCAACTCAAAGGTTTCGATAACTCTCCTAGGATGCCGGTAGCGGATTCTTCTAAACCACCTAAATAGTAACAAAACCTATTCTCCTTGCTTTTACTATCTTTACAGAACTTCTTGAAGTCTGCCTCGATTAATTTCGGGTCTTTTTTCACGGAATCTGATAACGTGGCCGCAAATTTCTCTACGGTTTTCACACACACTTCGCATTCCCCATCCCTCAATGCGAGTGCTATTTGCACTATTGTCGCTAAGAATAATAAATTAAGTGCACTAAATTTGTACATTTTGAATAAAGATTAGTTGATGGAAAAGCTAAATTTAATTTAATAGCTGCTGTCCACAACACAACTTTTATTTTTTGCAGATTTAGAACAAAACTGAAATGAGAAATAGAATCTGTCCATTCATGGAAATTGAAACGTTGACAGCTTTACTTGGCGAGCTGTGATTGGAGCACGTGTTCGAGCTAGGGATGTGATAAAAATTTAGAATTACCGATTATTTATGTTGCTCTTACAGTGCGGCCGCCAAGAGAATACGTTTCTGACAACATCTTTATCATGAATCTATCTTCTTCAATGAACTACTATGGTCGCGAATCACTGAAATATCTATCCATATTGTTCTACAAAGGTAAAAAAAACAAAAACTCGAAAACGCGGGGCAATGAGACTTTTTTGCGGGAACGTGCCAAGAGAAGTCGGGTATTCCGTATGCATGCACCATTTTTAATAAACTTGTACGGACGCGCGGACGGTGTGACTATCCGTGACTTAGTCAAGAGAGGTGAGCAGAGCGTTTATTCGCTTACCTCACAAAATATCTCCGCCAAATAGTTTTCTTGTGTTCATGCGCCTGCAATCTCAATCGCAATCTTACTAGATTGCCAGAGCTCATTGGGGTGTAGGAAGGATCAGTAACGCGTGAGTGATGCGTCGTGCGTGTGTTACAGCATCCATATGGCTACGGTAACCGCTTACCATCAGGCGGGCCGTATGCTTGTTTACCGACTTTGTCGTGTAAAAAAAACTTCAATCAATATTAAATAATTAAGTGTATCGTGACTTTTCAAGTTGTCTCAAAAAGTCCATGAATAGTTTTAGTATAATGACCACCATTGTATTAAAACATGACTTTTCTGGATGATGACTGACTGAGGACTATATGTGAAAGTGATTTATTGTGACTGCAAACTATAATCGATACTGGCAGAAATGAGCCCTAATTTGGGCTTGGTTGCCAAACTTAAAAATAAGAAGAAGTATTAGAAGATAAGGCTGTATAGTACTAAACCTTTGATTGGCTTTTGGTGAAATAAATAAACAACATTTCCTGTCATGGCTGTCATCCAACTGTCATCGTCGTCATGGAAACAAAGTTGGAGCGATTTTGTTTACGCAGTTTGTTCAATAATTTGAAATTTTTGAATTGTGGAAAGTTGTTCTTTTTGCTATTATTAAAGATAAAATTAAAGAGTGACCATGGGTGATTGTAAGCCGAAGCTTCAAGAAAACCCACGCGGAACATTGGAACAGTATATAACCGCTTTACAAGGGGAATCAAAGTTGGCTCGTAAACAGGCTCTAATAAATATTAACTCTGAAATATTTGAGAATCCAGAGAACAGCGACTGTGACCTGAGTGTAGTGTTCCCCGAGGTCTACGCTTACGTGTTGAAAAGCTTCTCTGACCCTTCGGAGGCATGTAGAGAAACCGCAGCAGTAATCATCGCAAACTTTATTGAAAAGTTACCTTTGAACGATTATTACTTGACTTATATTATACCAGTGATAGTTCGACGCATCGGCTGTCCTGAAATCGTTGAGGAATCTGAGGAAATCCGACTAGTTTTAATAGAGCTAGTACATAAGATATTAAACAAATACCAAGTGACTTCTTTACTCAGTTCGTTTATTAACGACTTTACCAGTATCCTGACGAAGACTGGAGCTGATCCCTTCCCTAAAGTGAAAATAGAAGCATGCGAATGTATAATGTTGGTGACAAAAGTTCTACAGAGGGATTTTCACTTTCAGTCGGAGAGTTATGTTAAGCCCATTTTGTCTAATTTTGCTCATCAACATTTTAGAGTAAGAGTTGCTGCTATAAGAGCTATTGGTAAATGAATCTTTATTTCTAATCTCGTTTAGAATTGTATTGCTTGCCTTGTTTCATGGAGATAGAATATAAATAAAGTGATAACATTAACAAAAGCACTTTGTTTGAAGCGTAAGCATATAGATGCATTCATAGATATATCAGACACTAGTGATTTACTGGAAGAAAAAATGACAATGAGTTCCTTGTCATTTGTTCTCATAAAAATGAGTTTCTCTCTCATTCATATGTGTTTAGTCATCCATACTATGAACATGCAGTTTTTTCATTCATCATTTGTGTCCTTCATTCATCCCATATCGTGGTTCCATGGTTCATACTCTAGTACAATCACTCTATTAATATTCTTTCTCTATCAGTCATCTCTTAACTCTTCTAACTGTTTCAAAAGTGTTTTTTTTGTTCAAAATCTTTTGGTGAAGGAAAACATTGTGACGAAATCATAATTTGTAGTACACTTTGCCGGCTGCCACCCTTATTTAGAAAATCCGTTACCAAGCACCTACACTATATATATATATAATATATTACACTTGATATAAAGAATAAATAGATTAATAAATGTGTAACCAGCACCATTAACTACAGGTTACTTAACGAAATTTTGAGCAAGAATGTTTAAACAATCGTAAACTAAGATAAATTTTACCAATGTGAAATATGTCAAAAGGAGCTAATTAAGAACTAGACTAAAGTGTCATAAGTATATTTCTTGAGGTTGAAACTTCTACCTTTACTATTTTTATGTCTTGCAGATTTATCATCAACTTAATTATACATTTCAGGGGCTATAGTACTAGCGGGCAATGTGAAGTGTTTTGAGTTGTCTATCACTCCAATGGCAGAGAAGCTATTTGATGAGAATACTCAAGTTAGACTCCAGGTTACACATGAAGTTGGAATCTGGATGCTCACTTATAGAGACAGATATTCATTCTGGCATAGAATGATACCATTAATTCTAACAAGGTATAAATAATACTACAATTGTTTTACTGGATATTGTTAGGGAGTAAAATATATTTTAGCAGGAATATTTGAAAAACTCCAGTTTTGTCACAATATTTAAAATAATATCCAATATCACACATTAAAGAAAAATAGACCTTATGGGATTAGAATAAGGTTCATCGATTTTATCATATAAATAACCTGGATTTAATTGATTAACCTTATTATGACTCAATAAGGTTAATTTCTCTTTGCCTTTCTTAAACATTAAACCCCTTATTAATAAATAAGGTGTAAGTCAGTCTTGTAAAAACCAGGTATTAAGGTAGCCCCAGCCCTTTTTGTTTATATGACATTAGAAAGTGACGGATATATTTAAAACCTAGGTATTCCTATACTTGACTTACACCTTATTTATTAATAAGGGGGTATGAGATTAGATTTTTTGCACTGTAGTGAATATGAGACCTTCAACTGTATGGTTATAGTATACCTAATATGCTATTTTTAGCCTCAGCGATGTAATGGCTGACGTAAGAGAAACAGCTTCCCAACTATGGACAGATATAGGTGTCCAATACATGGATGAGAATGAAGAAGACTTGAAGAAGAAAGCTGATTTCCTCAAAGATGTCCCCTCTCACTACCCTGACGTGAAGCGTCCCAACATGGGGTGCAGGGTTCTCGTTCAAAGCAACATAGGGAAGATTGTTCCTGCTATATCTCGAGGTAGGTTCGTCTTAACATTTCAAGTCCCAGTTTATACCATATTTTCAGGGTCGGCAACTCGCGCGTTATACCCCTGGTGTTGCAAGCGTCCATAGGCTACGGTAACCGCTAACCATCAGGCGGGCCGTATGCTAGTTTGCCACCTAAGTGGTATAAAAAAAAAAACACTAAAGGCCTCACAAAAAAAAACACATACCTGCCGCAGGGCAATCTCGGAATTTGATCCTTAATTCCTCAATTGTGAAGTGTATAGGCAAGCAGGGGCAATTCTCTAGATACGCCTTGTCTCAGGGTGGCAGGGGCGCGAGACCTCCTAGCTCCCTGAACGTTCACTCTTATAATGAACTTATAGAGAAACCTCCAATATTGTTCCGACCACCCCGTGCGCCCGAGATTGCCCCTGCGGCAGGTGTGTGAGTAGCCAGCTTTAGGTGTCAAACAAGTGATATTTTTGAAAATACACTACTATTTCAAAGCTTTAATATCAACAAGTTTATTTTCTACTCTTAAAATATGACGTTCATGTCAGTCTCCTTAAATCAGTGGCGTAGCTGATTCTACCTGATTTCGGCGAAGCACAAAAGGAGGGTGAAGATTAAAAAAAAAATATGCTCACACACGTTCGGGTCCTGTGGCCCGGGGCCCCGTATGTTATTGATATGGACGATACGGCCGTAGTAAGTAAAATGTAAGTCGTATCTTGCTTCAACAGAAATGGATGGATGGCAAGCCGATGCTAGATTGCGCGTATCACAGCTTCTGTGCTGGTTGATATTATGTGCTGAGGAAGGATCCACGCAGCACGCTAATACTATTGTGCGGACCATGATTAGAGGGGCGGGTGATGAAGACCCGAGAGTCACTTTAGAGGTATGATTTATCGCTTAGGATAGCCACAGCAAAATTATCAGTTAGGGCTAATCTTAAAGTAATCCTAAGTATCCTTACCGGCTGATCACAGATCCTAACTTATGTTATGCTATGTTTGTTTGTTACGCCTTCACGCTTCAACTACTCAACGTATCATCATGAAACCGCGGCTCAATCGTCGATCCGCGCATGTTCTTTGAAACAGCATTAATTGAATTTTGAACTCTAAAATTATACAAATGAATTCTATATATGCCATCATGCCATGCCATTACCGTCTGTTGGCACGTGATTGGCACTTTTTGCTACACCAAACTTGGGGAGTTACTCTGACTCCGAACTAATCATTATCAGATCTTTTCATATAATTTTTGCTTTGTCACAAAATGCATTTGTTATCCCGTAACCTCATATTCCCAGGTGAAACGAGCTGCAGAGTTATTCGGTTACTTCATAACACCAGACACATGGTGGCCATTGTTGGAAGCCGATGTGGATTCCTGGTGTGCTTTGTTGGTGATATCTAACATATTGAAGGGATCTCGCGCTGAACTTATTAAGGAGAAGGTGATGGAGGAGCTCTGTAAGGAACTTTCTGATCCTGACAGGTGCCAAGTCAGAAAGGTGAATGGTTTTTCTGTCAGATGGCTGACAAGCTGGTAGGCCGTTTGCCTAATGATGGGTGTCTACTTTCGCCTATACACTCCAATACCAGGAGGATTGCCAATATGTTGCCGAAGATAAAAGCCAAGAAAGAAGGCATATGTTGCGAAGAATATTAAAAAATCTAGGTTGATCATACAATATCAAAAATAATATGTTGTTTCTATGGTCATCTGAGTAGGTACAAGTCGTTTACCGAATGCTGGCACCGCCACAGTACTCACACATGCAATTTCACGATACAGTATGTTTTATTACATTATTGCTTCGAGTCAGTCAGTCAATTCTAAAGGACGAATTCAAAAAAAGACCACTCTATATTTTGGAGTAGTAGCAAAAGCAAAACAATGACTGTCTCATTCATACTCATAAGCTAGATCGCTCGCGCGCGAGAGAGACGGACAGACTTTTTATGATGCACATGCAGTGCGACGTCACGCCGCGCACTTATTCACAGACACTACACAAGCGCAACGTGTAAATGTGATGAACGTGCCAGCTAACCGACCTGTACTTCATACATTTGCTCTTTCAGCCCAAATACCAAATGAACCTGATCTACGTGTGTGAAGCCCTGATGAATCTCTGCAATGACACCTGCACAGCCGTCGCCGAGGATCTGTTTGCGATCAACTTCACTGTGTACGCAATGGCCTTTGATGATAAGATACAGTTCATGGCTTTGTGTGAGTATGTTTTGTCATTATATTGTGATGTTATTATTAGTTATTTGTAAAAAAAGGATTCTTCACAATTTAAGGCCGAGTTCCGAACCGGTGGTAACTGTAACGGTGTTCAGTATATTTGGCCTTCATTAGTGCTCTTATGAGGCCAAAATTGAATAAATTGCTTCGACTTTGTATTTAATTAGCTTATGTCCGCAGCACTTCCCACAATTTATTTATTTATTAATCTAATAAAATGCACAGCTCTTAGTATTATGTGACTTAACATATAAAATTAATCCAACAGCCAATGACGGATTTACGATAAAGCGATTATTCAATTTAAATTACTATATATTTTTTAAAAAAGAGTGTGTGTCAATGTGAATGGGGTGAGTTTGTGTAAGCGTGTTTTGGATCTGTGTGTGAGTGTGTAATGAATGTATGTGCACAATGATAAATTTGTCTCTGACTGACAGTAAAACGGTCACGGCGTAGCACCGTTTATTCACATACGGCCTAAAGTCTGCCTCGAGGAATCTCCTGGGTATCTGAAAATCGAATAGAAATCCGTGAAAATCGTAGAAATGCATTGGTTCTCAAATTATGAGCACACTAACGGACCAAATAATGTTTGGTAAATAATCTCCCCATGCCGCTGTTTGATTTGAACCATATATCATTTAATCACGTTTGTTACAGCGAACCTAGACAAGCTGCGTTACTTAGAGAAATGCGGCAAGTCCCTGAGCAGTTTGTACGAGAAGCACATCCGGCGCGTACTCGCTGGCATCACGAGCGACGCGCTCACCTGGTCGCTCCTCACGCCTGATCGGTGCCTGCTGGAATGTGTGCTGCTGCACGCAGGTATAACACTTTACATTGACAAGTGCGGACCAGTTTGGACGAGAACTGATGATGTACTGTGGCTGAAGGTGCACACGGAGGCTAGAAGGGAATTATACTTTCGAGTGTGGCTAATATGCTTTGCCGGCTCTAGTCTTAGCTCATTTGTAGAATCAAACTCGTCACCATCGTTACGGCATTCAACGTACCACAGCCATCATCGCCTAAAAGTCAAACTAAAAATCAAATGCATAAATATAATTTTCCAGGATCAGCACTAGGTGCTCAACTCCACCTAATAGCGCCACTTCTCAAAGAGTGCCTCGCTACCCCCAAAGTAGACCCAGAAGTGAAGTTGAAAGTGTTCACCACCTTGTCCACGGTGCTGTTGAAGCGGCAGACCAACTTTAACAACTGTCACACTGACAAACTTGAGGCCTTCTTGAAGATTGTTATTGAAGGTATGTTCCTTAGGCCTGTATTATCGAACGAGATCAAAACTCAGATCAAGTCTCTAGAATAGATCGTGTTAATTGAAAATAAACCTAATATCATAGGTGTAGGTTACAAATTCCAATGTTTTAATCTCGACTCAAAAGGACTTGAGCATTGATTGACGTTCTGGAATACGGACCGAGAATAATACGTGAGTGATTAAAATAATAGATAAGGGCCGAAGTTTGAATGACGTTACAATAGATGCCAAAGAAAGAAGAACGTGAAAATAAATGTTTGCTTCGTGTTATAAAAATATTTGGACTGCTTGCCGACCTGATGTTTACCGTAGCCTATGTACTTTTGCAACAGCAGGGGTACAAATCGCGCGTTATAGCGCTGGTCCCATTGAGCTCTGGTGACCTTACCGCAGGAACCAACATGACATTAAAGTAATGTTATTAGCATCTAGGAAAAATCCTTTTACAGTAGAATATCGAGCAATCCAATTCCGCAACTAGTAAGTGTTTTTGCACTGATGAATAACAGTACCGACCAATTACTGCATCTAAATGCTTAGTGTGTCCTTACCTTTGCTAATCAGAGCACATATGTCCTTGACTCCAATAAGAGAGCATTGTCGGTGGGGAATTGGCGGAATAGATTTCAAACAAAATGAACGTCATTGGGCTTCTTTAATCGTTCCGTGGTTATTAGGGTGAGATCTTTTTTTTATACGACTAAATCGGTAATAGGGCCCGCTTGAGGGTAAGCAGTTACCGTAGCCATATGGACGCTTGCAACACACGAGGCATCATTCACGCGTTATCAACCTTTCCTCCCTCCCCAATGAACTCTGGCTAACTTACTCAAGAGCAGGAACACAACATAAATTTGGCTGCGGTATTCTGTAAGGTGGAGGTACTTCCCCAGTCGAGCTGCTCTTTGAGCGAATAAACGCTATGCTCTACCTCTTAAAATCTTCGTATTTCCCTGTTGGGTTGGTCCGAATTTTAACAGGAGGACCTGCTCCGTTAGTGAAGGTGATGTGTGTATTGCAGAAGTAATAATGCCAAACCTAGTGTGGTGCGCGGGGCGGACGGCCGAGGCGATCCGCACGGCCGCCGTCGCCTGCCTCTGTTCCGCGCTCCAGGAGAACGGTGACACCACTGATGGGACCTTCATAGATAATGGTGCGCAAGGGGACACTGATCAAAAGGTACGCTACATCCTTACAAGTTTTTGTTTAGTTTCACCTGACACGGTGTCTTGTGTCTGTAATCAATACTTGCAAGTTAAGTACAGTAGCACCCAACTGATAAGGCGCGTCGTGAATCTTCGTTCGCAAAAGAAAGTATGTTCCGAAGATTAACGAAAGAATGCTTAAACCTTACAATCAATCTTAGATCACTACTGTAGAAGGGTCTGGTAGCGGACTGTAGGTTAAATAATAAGGCACTGGTACTCAAACTTCCCTTTATTGAGGGCACAAGATATTGATACAAAAAGAGACCGACAAAAACTGCGTACATACGGCACCACGGTTAGAAACAAAGTGCGAGAGTGGTGTTGCTAGTTGATGTCTGTCAAGATGACGTTACAATTTTTTATACATTATAATTTAGTGTTGGGCACAATTCCCAACAACTGCTATACGGTTAATTATACACGTTACTGCAGCTGTTAGTTCCGTCTCACTCGCAAGTCGCGCCCCTCCGCACACATGGCGGCGGCTGCCGACCAATAACATTTCCCGCGGTTTGAAAATGTTTTTTCTGTGCAGTTACATCGGTAAGCCATATTAGTTGGGTACTACTGTAAGTTGGTTTGAAGATTTTGGCATACTACTCGGCCACCATTTTGTTTCTTTTTTTTTTTGCAAATGGCTGGACTGTTTTTGTCGCCGTAATGTCTAGGCGTCAGAGACGAGACACTTTCTATAAGGTACTTAAAAAACTTCTACAGTAGGACCGCAACGGCACCAAGAAACGGTGACTCACTCTGGCGAAAGATCTTCCCTTTTCAATAGAAGACTCTAATACCACCTTCATAAAACTAGTTCTTTATTTTTCCAGGAAGTAAATCTTTTCCCAACAAAGGAATCATTAGAGCCTTTCCTGGATCAAATGGTGCCTTTGCTAGTTGGTCTCGCTGACGACAATTCGACACTGACGCGTCAGCACACGCTGCGTGCTATTTGTTACCTGTCGAAGCTCGCTCGTCAGCGGGGTTGTTTCACTGCTGACGTACTGCACAAGTTATACTTCGGTGGGTGTTTACTGTTCACTTATACAACGTGTAACAGAAAGCGTTTATCTATCCGACAGGGGTGAAGACTACATCGGGTATAGAATAAAAAATAAAAAACAGCTCAAAATAAATTACTCAAAAATTCATGCCCAATTTTTGTGTGTGTCACCGCTCTATGAGGGTCATTATCTTTCTACGTCACTTGCTAATGTTATTATAAAAAAAAAACTTTCGCGATCGTTCACTTTATATACATTAATAGATATACCTTTTCCATTGCACGTTGTATATATTTTTGTCTTAAAGCTAACTACCATTAGTAGGCTACCATTACCAGGACATTAACAATACCAGGAGGACTGCTAAAGTGTGGTCGACCTATTCAAAGCCTAGAAGGCAAATGGTTTTCAAGTGCAACTGGCGGAACGAACCAGTAGGTGTCTGACAAACCAGGGTGGTATTACAAACTACCCTACGATGTTTTCACCAAAAGGTCTAGCTCATTGTAGGATTCGATCTTACGACAGTCAGAAAGCAATCATCGCCTTAAACATCATCTAATACGTGTATGTGTGGGGAGGGGGTGTATGTGTGTGTGTGTGTGTGTGGGCGGGAGGGTGTATATGTGTGTGGGGGTGGGTGTATGTTAATGGGTGTGTGAGCGTATGAAGTGCCTACCTAGGGTATGGTTCAGTGGTCCCCTAATTTTGATAACATTTTTCACAGTGGTACTAAAGCGACTTGATGACAGCAGTGATAAAGTACGGTCGTACGCCGTACAGACAGTATGCACGTTGTTCAAGAACCGTCCGGAGCCGTACGACACTACAGTGTTCGGAGCTCACATCGACGCCCTCTACGGCGCCATGTTGGTGCACTTGGATGACACTGACGAAGCGTTCCGTGATGAGATGCTTGGTAAGTGATATAAAAAAATCTTCCGGAAAAATATAATGTATTTTTGGGTTAAAAAAGTCATGTATGTTAGTCTAGGTCATGTTCCACTTACATACCTAATGTCATCCAACCTGTTCATCCTTGAAGCCCATCACACACGTAGCTATAATATATATTAATATGCCAAGCTATAATATAAATTACAGTACAAGTTGGTGAAGTAACAAAAATATATAATATATTATAGCTGCGTGTGCGGTCACTAGAAGATTAGTATTGAAAATATATAACTATCGTTATTTATATATAAATAACACACGTACACACACATACGAGCACGCACGCACGCTTGCAGGCCCTCGTATGTAAACACGCACCGGCGTTGCCAGACGTCTCGATTTTTAGCCCAAAATGAAATGTCCCTCGCCGCACAGTCCCGCTTTTCGGGGATTACTCAACGGTGAAATCATGCATCGTTGGGTAGGTATAGAAGTGGGAAATTGTAAACTGCACAGAAATGGCACCAGCTTTCCCATGACGCGTCTTAAACACCGTAGTGGTGTTTATGGAGAACCGCGCCAAACTGCGCTACATGTCACTATGACGTAAAAAACACAAGGTTTAATACGTCTACAGACGACACGATTTGGCAACCGATATGTAGGGTCAATTGAGAGGGGCTCTACAAATTGGTGAGAAATTGGCAATATGTCAAGAGGCAAGTTGACGCAAAGTTTGTATGACAAGAGAGATCGACCGGACCGATCGGCCCTATATATCGGTTGCCAAATCGTGTCGTCCGTTGGCGTCTTTACTTATTTTTCATTTAGTTATTTTTGCTTAGAGACTTTAGACATATTTTGTTATTATTGGTGCACTTGATGGGTTTCCAAAATTAGTTTTTAAGTCCCGCATTCGCCGATAGAATCCCGCTTTTTTACTCAAGAGAAGATAAATCAAATAAAGTACAGTAGTACCCAACTAATATGGCTTATCGATGTACCTGCGCAGAAGATACATTTTCAAAGCACGGGAAATGCTATTAGTCGGCAGCTGTCGCCATGTGTGCGGAGGGGCGTGACTTGCGAGTGAGACGGAACTAACAGCTGCAGTGTATTATGAACCTTATAGTAGTGATCTAAGGTTGATTATAAGTTTTAAGCATTATTTCGTTAATCTTCGGGCAATACTTTCTATCTGTGCGAACGAAGATTCACGACGCGCCTTATTAGTTGGGTACTACTGTACTCTAATTATATTCTATTATGTACTTGCCTAATTGTAATAATTTGGTTTTTTTTTCAGATGCCTTAATCAAGCTTAGTGACGTCGACCCAAAACTTCTCATGAAGAAAGTTAAAGCTAACGTACACGTTTATAGAAATAAGTCAGCTTACGAGCGACTGGCTAGTCATATTGAAAAACAAATAAACGTTTGAATAAATTTTAAGGTTTTTACAAACACATAATTTAATAATAACTATCGATTATGAGTGTTTAGCTTTTATGTTATACCTAGTTTACTAGAAGTTTGAATTTTATTTATGACAGTTGATTCGAATGAATTTAAGTTAGGAAGATTTAATGTAATGGCATTTTTGCTTCGTTGTCTTTAATAAAAATAAAAGCAGCATCAAATCATTGCGTTTTCTTTCATTGCCTTATATAGCTGAGCTGAGGAATTACACTAGCATTATGCATTATTCCTACACTCAGATAAACTTAGATCTCAAGATCTGTATTAATTAATCTATGGCTTGAGCTATGATTGGCAGGCAGGGATGATGTCGATGATGAAATAATATACTATTTTAGTAAGCATTTTTCTCATGATACCTCTGAGCTCAAAATACCTGTGAAAGTTGATGATTCGAAACATGTTGACCCTTAACTACACCATTAACATGTTGAGTGTTGAGGCAGTGCAGTGTTAAAAACATGTAGTTTTCCACTAAAAGGGGGTAGTAGGATTAACAGGAGGATTTTAAGGCCCAGAATTTTTCGTTTATTTTGCAGGGGCCATAAGTGCTCCACCGCTTTGTCGTCTACATTCCTTCTTTTCTTATACGCATGGCCAAGCTGTGGAAAGCTCTCTCGAAAAACGTGTTTCCAGACACATACAACATGGGCCTATGCAAGGCCAGAGTAAACAGGCATCTTATGGGCACGCGGCCTACCCTAGACTACATCTTCGTTTACTATCAGGCGTGATTGTGGTAAAGCGCAAGCCCATCCAATTTAAAAAAAATGCGTTTTAAAGATCTGCTGAAACGCACGAACTGTATGGGGCGTTCTTTTCTGACTACTTTTCATTATACATATATTTTTTTCATTTTACATGTTCTCTTCG
The DNA here is from genome assembly GCA_947623365.1 of Achlya flavicornis. Taxonomy (NCBI): domain Eukaryota; kingdom Metazoa; phylum Arthropoda; class Insecta; order Lepidoptera; family Drepanidae; genus Achlya; species Achlya flavicornis. The sequence goes on from OX392479.1 coordinate 12,752,706, forward strand.
GTCGTCTGATGTTACGTTACGTCTGATTTTTTGTTAAGTTAGGTTGAAACTGTGGGTTGAAAGTCCCATTAATGTTAGCTAAGTACTTGCAACACACCGGTGTCCACTATTTTCAATCCGATTCTGCACAAATTATTTTTATTCTTTTGTATGCTCAGTAATAAAACCTTATTAAAGTGTGATTAAAGTAGGCGTTTCATTTTATAACGAACTCCTTTGACAATATTATTAGGTACTTAAAGGTTTTTATTAGCAAATTTAAAAAAATTTCGTGGTAACATTTTGTACCTTGGGTTGGGCGGGACTGGCAACACTATTCTTGTGGTTTGGTTTTAGCGTAGCGTTATATTCTCTTTGGTTTGGTTTGGGTTGGTCGCTCGCTTTGCCGATTTGTTTGGTTATTTTCATTGAGATTTTTGCGGTGTTGTGAATTTTAATAAATAAATGTTCAGTAAAAATAACACTCTCTTCAAATTAATGCAACGAAATTAATTGTAAAACCGTATAAACAACCATGGAGGTTGTTCGAAAGAGTGAGTGAAATTGTGGTTATAGAAATGGTACGATTGTATCGGTCGAACATATTTCAAACATTTTATTTTTCCAGATTTCAAAGAGGCACTGCCTCTTGTCTCCGATTCAATAAAGAAAGCTGACTTTCTAGTGATAGATGCTGAGTTCACAGGGTTGATGAACGGCCGGGATGTGTCCATATTTGATACTCCAAAGGAATACTACATCCGTCTATTGAATGGTTCTACAGAATTCTTATTGATACAATTTGGTATATGTGCATTTTACTGGGATGAAGAGAAGAAGCAGTATATGAACGACGCATACAATTTCTATTTATTCCCGCGCGGAAGGCCGGGTCCTGAGAAAATATTCCTGTGTCAAAGCTCCAGTTTAGATTTTTTGTCATCACAAGGCTTTGACTTCAATAAGTTAATACGAGATGGTATGTATATACTTCTTTATTACATGACAACTATCCTTAAATAAACTAATTTAATGTCACTATATCTCTTTCTAACAAAGAACATAAGAAAAGGATGAATTAAATTTAGTCCCGTCCAATTAGTCCAATGCTTGTTTTCAATATTATAGTGTGTTCCGCCAGCTGGCACTTGAGAGCTAGTTCCTTCTGGGCTTTGTCTGCTTACCACTTTCGTCTACGTCGTTACTTACAATCTATGGTCACAAGCCTATTTACACAGTAAAACAAAAGAATTAACTAAAACTCAGTCCAAGAAAAAAAAAAGGCTGTCCAATTACTAAATTCTCTATAATACTATTGTCTAACTACATCCATGCTTTTATAACAGCTTGATCTAGGCTTTGTTTGTTTCAAAATGTAGCATTTTGAGATCTTTAGATCATAGCCTTGGTAACAAGATAATTTTAAATTAGGATAAGGTTAGAAAGGCCCTATTGAAACAAGAACAATAATTCCGACACAGTTTTTTTTCCATTCCAGGGATATCATACATGACGGAGCCTACTGAGACAAGACTGCGTGAGAATCTGATTGAGAAGCAAAAGACTTATTCAAAGGAAAAAGAATCTATTACTATCCCTGATGAGCACAAGCAGCAGATTGATGAGATAAGGTTAGTTGTGTTGCGGTGCGTTTGTTTGAGTACAGTCCTCTTTGGGATTAGTCCATACCCAATAATTGAAATTATTAAAATAAGGATTCATTAACTAAGTTTATTGTGTAACAAACAATGTTTCATAATACATGCTAAACATTAAAAAAAAACAGTTGAATCATTTATTTTTGTAGAGAAATATTAAGATTGATTATAACTAAAAGCCTAGCTGATTCACCCTTAACTATGCATGTTCATTAAATGATTTGTGATTTACAAATAAACTGGAAACTTTGTTCTGAACAGTAATTCGAAAGAATTCTTTCAAATTGGTTTAGAAATATCAGTTTGTTTTAGATAGTGGAATTGCTCAAAAATCAAACTAGGCCATTGTATCATCATCGGCCTTATGGTGTCCACTAATTTCTGGATTTTTGATATTCATACCTATGTTTTATCAATTTTATTAAAATTATACACATTTGTGCATAGAATAGATAAAAATAGTATAAACCAAGTAGGTATTTGATAAGTGTGTTATTGCTGTACTTGTAAAGTTTTTTAATTTTTATGAATGTCATATTGCTTACCACATTAAACTTAAATTTCTTACAACAATCACCAAAAAAATGCGCATAAACGTGTCTGTGTGTAAATATCTTTACTAATATAATAAATGCAAAAGTTTGTTTGTTATTTCTTGATATTTTACTGGCACAATGAATCGTGACGGCATAACATATAGGATTTTTTTATCCTTGGAAAACGTTAGAACCTACGGGAACGCCGGCGATACCGCGAGGATATTATTTTTTGTTATTAAAAAAATGTATGAAAAGCTGTAAAATAAAATTGCGATTTGATAGTTGGTCCCATAGTAAAAGTTGATCGTTTTTATGAGTACTTTACGTGGTTTCATTTAATGTCGTATTGTCGTATCCACTCCGTATACCTACTACTTTTTTATTTGTAAACACATACTTATTATTATGTATATACATAATTATTCCCAAACTCAGGACAATGCATGCAAAAATGCATGTTGTGGGTTGGGAATCGAACCCACGACCCGCGGCGCGATAGGTGGAATTTTAAACAACCATGCCAACTGTCCGTTCAAATATGAGTAGTATATAGATTTGATGCAATTAACGGCTTAAATGCTACCATCTTATTTGTTCCACCAGTGCCAAAGTCCGGCAGTTCATAGACGAAAAGGAGAAGGATGAGATGGAGGTAGACAGGTGCAACTCGTTTGTTCGCCTGCTGCTTTACCAGGAACTGAAGGTGCGCTTCAAAGACGAGGTGATAGTTGAAACTAAGATCTTGGAAAACAAAAACAGGTACTACGAGTTTGGCGTGTACAATTCAGAAACAAGTTTTGCTTGTTGAATCATAATTGCAATGCTTTAACAAGATGTAAAGGCTAAATTGTTGCACACTGCTACCGAAAAACCAATAAGTTTGGCATTTGATAATGTGGTCTTAATTTTTATTTTATTTTACTTAGAGTGCTCAACGTACGCCGTATAACATCGGAAGATGATATGAAAAATGCTGACGAAGCGAGGAAAGAAAAAGAGTGGGAGGAGTTTGAGGATGCGGTTGGGTTCTCCAAAGTGGCACGCATGATTAGTCAATGTGTGAGTTTAAGTGTACAGTAGTACCCAACTAATAAGGCGCGTCGCGAATTTTCGTTCGCCCAGAAAATAAAGTATGGCCCCGAAGATTAACGAAAGAATGCTTAAAACTTACAATCAACCCTTAGATCACTACTATAAGGTTCATAATACACTGCAGCTGTCAGTTCCGTCTCACTCGCAAGTCACGCCCCTCCAGTTAAGTCAGTTGCCGACCAATAGCATTATATAGCAACATCGGTAAGCCTTATCACTTGGGTACTACTGTACTATACATTTCATGCACAATTGCATGCCTGACTCAGAAATCTTTGATAACAATCTCAGCTTGTAACTTTGATTTATGGTTACAAAAAGCATGCTGTCTTTATAAATTCAGAATGTCGCGAGAAATTTGTTCCTTCATTTCATGCCATCAATCAGTGAATTTAGGCGGCACGATAATGACTTTTATTAACATTTAGAAATATACTTTAATAATATCATAATAGGGCTGATTATATTTTGAAGATTCATTCATATCTTATGTTAAAACTTTTTTTATATTTTTTCAGGGGAAGCTAGTAATAGGCCATAACATGCTGTTAGACGTTTTGCACACATTAAATCATTTCTTTCAACCACTGCCGTCTGATTATAATATGTTCAAGGAGTTTGCCCACTGCATGTTCCCTATGTAAGTTTATCCTTTTTGATCACTGTTTATACCTAGGATGATTTTTAAATAATGATAATTATATACCTATAATTGCAATGGCAAAGGCTGTGTGTTCCAATCCTACAGTGTGCTTGCTTATGGAGAAGGAAAACATCGTGAAGAAATCAGAGTTTTGGATGATGATAGCCCAGTGGTGGAAGTCGAATGCCTTGCAAAGGTAGTGGTTTCGAATCATACAGCGCGCATGAGCTTTGTGTGATGGACAGTATCGTGAGAAAAACTATCGCACAGTGGTACCTGAGTAAATTAAGACGAGTAGGTTAACTTCATACAATGGCACCGAACGCGGTGTATGAAAATGTATGTGGGCGCGCCGCAGTGCGTACGCGCCGTCGCACGCACACAAGGATAACATCTCGAAATGAACACACTGATATAGTATGGGCTGCGCGATACAAGCCGCATTCGGTATGATTGTATGAAGATAACCTACTCTTCTTTATTTACTCTGGTGGTACTTTGTAGAACAAGCCTGGTTGCCCTTTACGCCAATTTGGAAAATTCGTTACTGACCCGCGTCCACGACCCAATGAGCTCTGGTAACTTTACTCACGCGCAGGAACTGTCTTAAACCACATGACTTTTTGGTTTTGTGTGTTTAACTTTAGACCACTGAAATTGTGGAGAAACGACGCAATATAAAAAACGTTTTTTTTTTTAGGTTATTAGATACGAAGTACATGTCAAGTCTACCACCATTCAAGGACCATGTTAATTCCAGTGTTCTGACACATCTGTTAGCCACATTGTCAGAACCACCATTTTCATTGCCACAAGTTGGTATGTATTGTTTTTGGTTTCAGTATCAACATCTAGCTTAGATATGTTGCATTCCTTATCAATGTCTGAATTCTACCTTATCTTGGATCCACCTGATGTTAAGTGATAATTGCATTAACAGGTAGAATTGCTAATGTGCCGAACTTGAAGAGTTCATTTTACGCCTCTTTTGAAGAACTATGTAGGTAGGGTACTTTGTAGTACCCACCTGACTGGCCAGTTCCTTCCAGACTTTGTGTGCTTACCACCTTGGGCCACATCATCACTTACCATGGTGAGATTGGTTGTGATGGTCATGATGGTTAAACACCCGGCTTATACACAGTAAAAAAAAAACATATCGTAGCATCGAAGGAAAACCTTGGAGAGCTCATTCATATGGAATAATCCCAATGGTTCTAATGGTCTGCAGTAAGAACGTCCTGTTAACAATAAACTCATCTAAGGGCTTTTCGTTGGCCAGATTAGCCGTATCAGGCTGTTAATTTGAAATTAGAACAGTTTTAGGCCCAAATAGTCACTTATCAAGGTCAAAGCTACTGAAGTTACCACCAGTTCGGAAATCAGCCTTCAGCTGAGAAGATTAGGCAAGAAATCAGCAAGGTTAAACATACGGCCCTTCTTATGGTAAGCGGTTATCGTAGTTTAAGGACTCCAGTGGCACGCGCGTTGCCGACCGGGATCCTGAAAAATCTTTTTAACCCCTCTAAGAACTCCATTGGGTAAACCACGACGGGAAGCTCATTCCACACTCTGAGCGTGAAGTTCCTTTGAAACTGCACAGTGCGGAACCATTTTGGTTCTACTGTGTGAGGATAGACTCCCCGTCGATGGCGAGAGTTGCGATGGTAAAAGGTAGCCGTGGGCATCAAGTCAAACAATTCCTCAGAACACTGTCCATTGTACAAGCGGTAGACTACACATATGTATCTAGCGATTGAAAAATCGGGCTTAAATAATGAGTGGAAAAAAGCTGTAATATGAAAAGATTTTCCACAAAAAAAAAGCCTTGCTGAGTTTCTTGACGGAGTCTTCTTAGTTTAAGTGTATTCCGAACCAGTGGTAAATTCAACTGTATGTATCAATTTATGTACCTTTTGACGGGCCAGTTGGCGCAGTTGGTTAAGACGTGGAGTCTTAAACTAGCCGCAGGTCGTGGGTTCGATTCCCACACAGGACATGCATTTGTGTGCATGAACATGTCTGTATGTCCTGAGTCTGGGTGTAATTATGTATATTAAGAATGTATTTACAAACAAAAAGTAGTATATGTATTATATCAGTTATCTGGTTTCCATAGTACAAGCTCTGCTTAGTTTGGGATCAGATGACCGTGTGTGAGAAATGTCCCAGGATATTTATATTTATTTATTTATTTTATATTATAAATGTGCAGATAGGAGGTCAGGTCGCGGGTACCAGGTGTCGGACTCGCGCGCGCACGAGGCGGGGTACGACGCGTACGTGACGGGGCTGTGCTTCCTGTCGATGTACTTGCACGTGGTGCGCATGCGCGGCGAGCGCGCCGGCCGGCTGGCGCCGCACCACGCCGCGCTCAAGCCGTTCCTCAACAAACTGTTCCTGGCGCGGACTGCGCACCAGGACTCGCCCTATATCAACCTAAATGGGCCTGATCGTGAGTCATTACATTTATACGTTTTTAGTCCGGGTGTCATATATCACCAATCATGTCAATTGTCCTCAGTTACTTGCTGAAATCAATTTTACTGTTCCACGTCCAAGTTCTAGGTTAATTAACTTTAAGCCATTTAATGTGAATACGTCTAGGACTAATGTTGGTGTCAATAGCATTATATCAAGACTTTGCAGCGAGCACAACAGGTTTTACAAGTGTAATAAAACTGACATATTGTCTTGTTCATTTTCATGCTATAAAATATGTCTTTTTAAGTTTATATCAATTAGTACTTTTTTTTTTTTTTTTTTGTAATGAGCCATTTAATGTTTTCCATACCACTCACCACTGATTAGTTTTTTAATAACATGATGTGTTTGCCTTTAATTGTATTTACACTATGATAGTGTTGATTTACATAATTTTATTTACTTTAAGATGTGTAATATACGTTGGCAGACCTAATAAATAAATAAATAAAATCAATGCTGTTATCTATACATATAAAATGCTTTGTCCTGAATGACTGACTGATGGATCAAAGTACAGCCTAAACCGCTGATCGTAGAGACCTGAAACTTGTTCTTTGTATGACGACATGGTGCCTGAAAATGGTGTTTTTTTATTAAAAGACAATCATAGTGTAGGTTCGGTTTTTTGTCTAATTAAAATGCCCTTGAACGAACATTGGATTGACTTTTATAACAAAGAATTAAACTCCATCTCCATTTCGGTTTGCGTGGCATGGTGGTTTGGTGAAAGACTGACTGGTGCAAAAATGGACTTTAGTTCTTTGGTAGAAAGCATATATTCAGCTGTTTACTCAAAATAGCTGATCCATCCCCTGATAAAACATAAATTGGCTGCAATATTGACATACCGATAGACAAAAGAGTGTAAACACAGTAATTTGACTTGTATTATTTATTTACAGCGTCACCATCGAAGGATCACATGTTCCACTTAACATTCCCGAGGGAATGGCAGAGGAATGATATCAATCAGTTATTCAGTCCATTTGGTAAGTCTGTCCCTACTACTATACTATTTCAGTGTAACCGCAAATGTCTGTTTGAATCTTTACTAATTTTCTTTTTATTGAGCTATTTGCGGAGACGCTCCGAGCTTTAGTTTAATAAATAACTTAGTAGAAACTAAGACGCACAGGATATATTTCGTTAAATGCTGAGAGAGAGGTCGTGATTGGCTCGAATCCTGGAATGTGCTTCATCTTTCAGTGATTGAAAACCTTGATAATACCATGACACAGTAATAAGGTAATATCTAGTACACATCGTTAACACGGTACCGGAATCGGTAACTTACCAGTGTATTTCTCACGTGATATATGGAAATTCCCATCCTAATGAGTCTTGACGGTACCTACAACTTGTGCAGAACCTTATTTTTTGACTTGATTGATTGAAGACGTGACAATGACGTGATGGGGATGTGTCAATTATGAACAATCCAATTCGGCAACTAGTCTGTGACTTTGCACTGATTTTGAACAGTAAGGACCAATCATTGCATCTAACCCCCTTACTAATAAATAAGGTGTCAGTCAGTCTTGTTACATCCACGCCCCAATCCTTTTTGTTTATATGACATTAGAAAGTGAAGGATATATTTAACCCAAAGAAGCGCAATGACGTTCATTTTGTTTGAAATCTATTGCGATAATTTCTCATTGGCTAGATCGAGGACTTCTTCTTCTTCTTCGTTGTCTTCATTACTGAAGGTCGTGCCCATCCTGATATGCCTTCACCGAGGTGTTCACTAGATGCTTCCACCCTACTCTGTCTTCGACTTGTCACAGGGCAGTAGTGACGGAGAGTCCCGTGATTGCCTTTATTTGGTTGAACCATCGGGTGATCGACCCCGCGGTCTTTTGCCCTCTATCTTTCACACTACAACCACTTTGTCCAGATTATGTGGTTGTCTTCTTGCAATATGACCAAAGTAGCTCAGGACTCTCTGGTAGCAGATCGTGGATAACCTTGACTTGATGTTGAGTTGGCTGAGAATAGAAATGTTAGTTCGTTTTGCTGTCCATGGTATGCGCAACATTCTCTTCCAACACCACATTTCGAAGGCCTCAATTTTTTTCCTGTCCACTGCTCGTGTTGACCATGACCATGACTCGATCGAGGACACATACGCTCTGATTAGCTAAGTCAATGACACTAAAACTTTTACCCCCTTATTAAAGTCAATTTAATTGTTCGATGCATAGTGAAGAGAACCAGCGACTGAAACAGGCGTTATTAGAAAAAAAACAAGTATAAACAAATTTGTATGTGTGTGTAGGTCCAGTGACGGTGCAGTTCTTGGAGGACACTTCCGCGCTGGTGGCGCTGTGCCGGCGCGAGGGCGCGCGCGACGTGGCGCGGGCTCTCGCGCGCAACAAGCTGGTCACGCTGCTGCCCTACAACAAGTACAAGCACATCACCGACGGAGACACCACGCCCGACGTATGTACCTACTGACTACTCTCTTTTATCTCGAATTGCAGCAAATCTGACGAGACGTTTTGAGCTTGAGGAAAAATCGTGAGGAAACCATAGGAACGGTGGTAGGGTACTTTGTAGAACCCGCTTGGCTGGCTACCAGCCTCAAGTAAAAAAATGTGTCCGGGAGTTCCTGCAGCTACGTTTGAGATTCAGTTCCCTTCTAGTTCTTACTACTCACGTTTCTTTGTTTGATATCTTTCTTTTTAATCGACTCCAAAAAAGAGGACGTTCTATGTTCGACTGTATGTATTCTTTTTATGTATGTTCACCGATTACTCCGAAACGGCTTATGCGATTTAGATCGTTTCAACTGTAATATGTCAAGGTAGATCCCGAGGTGATCCCATATAATTTTTATCGTGATCTGACCATATAAATTGAAGATATGATGGAATTCCTCAACGGAAAACAGCAGAAACATCACGATTGAATCATTTTATTAAATATTGTCGAAATTTTATCAATGATATGCACATCCTCGGTCAGTGACAAATCTTGAGAAGTATTGAAAACAAATATACGAAACTCAAAATTGTAAAATAAAAACTTTTAACAAATAAATTAAGTACACTAAAAGTGCACTAAAAAGTATGAAATTACTATTATCTGACACTGTTTTGAAGTGAGTAAAAAGTTTTGTCCATATAAGAATTTATTTTTGATGATTTGCTTGACGAAGAATGCATTTTTTTTTATTATTACTACTTCTATTTACCTTTGTTTAATCAACGGTTAATTGCATGATCAACAATGAAAAAATCAAAATATTTGACGTTACACTTGAATCTACCACCGTTTGGGAATACACTTAAACTAAGAAGACTCCGGCATGAAACTCAACACTCTCTTGTGGATTTATAGGATACCTATTGATACAAATGAACTTTAGTATATAGCAATAAGGTTAATTTTGCTATATGTGTTTAATATTTTGTGGTACAAAACTTCAAATCCTTTCAATAGTACAGTAGTACCCAACTAATATGAAGAAGACACATTTTCAAAGCGCGGGAAATGCTATTGGTCGGCAGCTGCCGCCATGTGTGCGGAGGGGCGGGACTTACGAGTGAGGCGGAACTAACAGCTGCAGTGTATTATGAACCTTATAGTAGTGATCTAAGGTTGATTGTAAGTTTTAAGCATTCTTTCGTTAATCTTCGGGGCCATACTTACTTTTCTGTGCGAACGAAGATTCACGACGCGCCTTATCAGTTGGGTACTACTGTAACGTGATATAATCACACATTTTTGCGTAAACGCACTACGCAGTCCTGAATTTTAGTAAATTGTTAATAAGCTAAAATATACATTATAGCTTTGACATAAGATTGTGTTTGTCTACAGTGGGTGGCACGCGAGCCGAAAGCAGCGGAGCTCACAACGACTTTACTCAGAACAGCGTGCGTAGCAGTGTTTTATATATTACTTTTATGGTATTTCTCTGATTATCTCATCTTATCAATGAACTGGTTTTGGTCTTAAACTATTCAATATCAGTATAAGATTCCAACGCAATTTTGATTTCTTGAATGTAAAGGCATTTTGCGGACAATTCCAGAGTTGACTGTTTTTATATGTTGTGTTTCCAAAGCCCGAAATTAATATATTGAATTTTACCCGGCGCCAATGACGCTGGGTCATATTGACCCGAGGCGATTAAACACGGACATATTATCTTTTTTCGCCGATCGAATTTGAACGTTTATGTAGCTACAGATAGGAGATACAGTTTTCCTCTACCCGAACCGCTAGTTCACTAACCCGACTCCGCCTGCGCAGCGAGATACCGGATGACTGACGGCAGGCTACTTTACTCCACCAATGTGACATCATATAAAAAATACTGTCTTTAGAAAACGCTTGCAGAAATTATACCTGATTTATTTAATAAATATACGCATTCAAATTTAGACAACTCCACAAAGTTAGTGAACAAAAAGGTAAAGTTCGGATCATGGTGACCCGACGTCATTATCCACGTCATTATTGTGACGTCATTGGCGCCGGGCTAAGTTAGCTTTTTCATGGTAGTACATGATAAGTTGTAAGTAAAATTAAAAAACTTAAACTGGCGTAAAGTTGCATCATCCAAATAATACTCGTTAATAATGCTCATTTTCTAAAGTATTTAATTGATTTGGGAATCAAATTCCTTGCACGCATCAAATTAATTTACAGAAGTTAAAAAAAACATTTTTTGTCGGCAAAGACTCTGAAATTGGTCTAGTGAGTCACTTTTTATATATATTTTTTTGTAACAACTTAACCTAGCTAAGTACCAATAACCTAAATCTATCTCTTTCTATCAGGTTGGTATTCCTTAGGAAATACGTCAGACTTTAAGCACCTTATTACAAAACATGGTTTAAAGGAAAACCAGGTTTTAAAATAGCCTCGTCCCTTTTTATTATATGACGTTAGAAAGTGACCAAATGACAGTAAAACCTGGCTTTACTTTAAACCATGTTTTGTAATAAGGGGGTAACAGTTTCATCTGTATAACTTTTAGTCGGTGTCTACAATAACAGTTAATCTTAACTTAACACAAAAGTTTATACAGTAGTTAGGTACTTGAATGCACTTCGGATCTCCTTAATTTCAAATAAGTGCTTCTGAAGTCTTCCGACATTTACCAAGCTTTACTTTGTAAAATATCTCATAGACTTATGACAGCTTGGTGAATGAAACACAAAATAGCTGTGCGACCCTAATTTATTACCTAATAGAAAAACTTTATTTTGTTTGGAAGATTTAGAGATTTAATCATTTTTGCTATCAGTTTTAGATCATTTCTTTCTGTATTTTTTATATGTTTATATGATTTTTATAGTTTCACGTAAGTTTTAAGGGCTCTTTCACTTCGCGTTCAATATACTAGTGGATACGACAATAAATGAAACCACGTAAAGTACTCATAAATACGATCAACTTTTACTATGGGAACCACTTCCAAATCGCAAAAAAAAATACAGCTTTTCATAAATTTTTGCCGAAGAGACAGATTCAGATTCAGTTTTTTTTTCAGATTATTTATTTTGTAAGAACATGGTATTTCACAGTTGTTATGAGAATTATAATTTCCAACATATCCTGCCACTGGGGGCGTACAAAACTACAACATACATTTAAATAATATTTCACAATAATTAATATTACATTCTTAAATAATTTGTCATAAAATATTATATTTATCAAGAAAGTATAAATAATGTCTATAAGATATTATTATTACGATTAAAATAATTAGTATATACCGATTACATGCGATTAAATCTAGACTTACTAGTGTTAAAAAAATCACCAATACAATAAAAACACTTTATTGCCAACCAGTCTTGAAAGCTGTGACAAAATATTGAGTATGGTAAATCAAGGTAATCAAGACAAAAGTTGAAGAAGGTGTTCCCATACTAAAAGTTGATCGTATTTATGAGTACTTTCCGTGGTTTCATTTATTGTCGTATCCAACGTGAAGTGAAAGAGCCTTTATAGCTATAATTTAATACTGGCCTTTGTCTGTGGCTTTGGCCGTCCAAATGATCTTTCAGTTAATACTACTCGGCTGCCTTTAGTTGCAGCGCAATGATATATAGCCTCTTAACTTTCTCGAGGAAAACTCCTAGGTAATAGTGAAAACCGTATCAAAATTTGTGATGTGATTCTCGATTAATAAGCACACTGACAGACAGACTAAGAGATGCATTTAATAATATGTAAGGATAAGATTGCATTTAAAAGACTTAATTGTTTTTTTCCTATTATATTATTGTAGAAACATTAAAGTTTTGGTTGTCAGTCATAATAGAAAAACAAGGCAGGTATGACCAGCCTAAAAGTAAACTCCACAATGAAGCTCGGCTCAAAGATTCAAATAAATCTTTCATATTACTGTCGAGTGATTTTTGTGTGGTGGTTAGTTGACAACAGACCTTTTGAGGCCGATTGTCGACTCGACTCGGGACTGATATCGTAAAGCTTGTCAAAATTTTGTCTCGTATATAATACAGACACACTCTGTTTATAGTTTTTTTTTATATTACCGTTTTTTCGGACAACCGGAGGGCGTCAGTGTAGTGATATTGCCAAGTGATGGTTTAAATATGCTTAAGTAAATTGGGATCTCTGCAGGGTAAACGACCTAGTTGATTTAATCAACGCATTTAGGTAAAGAGTCATCCTTATATTACGTCTATATTTGTAAACATTGAGGCTTCGCGCAGACTTGAAGAGTTCTTCCGTTAGCCGATTTCGAAAAAGTTTTATATACTGGGTGGATATATCGACGAAACCTAGGTTGGGTTAGTCACTCATGCTAAACAACTTTTTCAACGGGACCAACACTGAATTCTCAATTTTTTTTTCACTTTCTATACTAATAATCACCCTTGCTCGATAATAATGTAAAAAAATTTTTTTTTTTCTAGATTTCATTGTTTTTGCCATATAAAAGTTGTTCAGAAAGACTAACCCAACATAGGTTTCGAAAATATGCCATCTCGAAATCCACCCGGTATATGTAACATGACATGTGTGAAAATCCGTTGTTTGGTTTTGGTCAGACAGAGAGACACAAAATAACTCTATTTACATCACCTCCAATCAGTTTTTGGTAAATATATTCAACTAGCTGTTCGCGCCCGGCGTCGCCCGGGTGATATTTCAAACTTTTCCGGTGGATATTCCAAACATTTTCCTTCACTGAAACCTTGTCCTAACAATTACGATCAAAATAAAAATAAAACAGCCAAATCCGTCAAGCCGTTCTCAAGTGATGGTCTGTCATACATACATGTTGCAATTGATTTTTATTTATATAGATAAATATGCTGATTTTTGGCCCCTGACACGTCCCTAAAAGACGATGTCGAAACCGAAAGAATGAATCTCAGCATTTATTATTAAAAGTTTGTTAAAAATAACTCAAATTCGTAAGTAAATCGCGAAATCCGTCGTAGACATAAAAAGCTATGTATGTTTGTATAACGTAATATTTGGGTGACGCTTAAACTAGGCTGTACTATATTGACAAGAAAAACCCTAAATGCTTAGCCCGACTGTTGCTATAGCAACGTCCGGAGCGAACTGCTAGTTTTGTAAGTTTTTATGATAAATGTTTATTTTAAGCTAGTATTTTAACGAAACGAATAAACTTTTTAATACGTAAAAGTTGTTTTATTTAATGTATGTATGCTACATACACTGGGCCCAGAGTAATTTTTCAATACCTCAAATTATTCTGGACCTGCTATGATATTAGTTCAGTGCATTAAATTGAGGCACTTCCACTGCCGTAAGTAAATGAATATATTCTAGTGTAGAACATACATCATTTGTGAACAAGATCAGTAATAAGACTTCTAATAACTGCAGAGTGTGTCTGTATTGTGTACTTATTATCTCTTATACATAAATTAGAGTTTTTAGTGCTACAACTACTCTCTCTCTCTCACTTCCAAAACCACCGAATGGATTCTAATGAGGTTCTTACTATAAGTTTCTATCATGGTTCACCGAACAGGTAAAAGGATATAATGACGCAATAATACTCTCAAAAATGTGGGTGAATTCACGGGGGGCGAAAGCTTGTAAAGTGATTTTTATTGAAGCCAGTCATAGGATCAAATTTTGTACTGTATATTGTATAGGCATCAAGCAAAATAAGTTTGACATAAAAATTGGCTATATGTGTACCCATCACATTATAAAGCTAAAGTGTTTGAACGCGTACATTTCATTCAGGAACAACTAGTCATATTAGAAAAAAAACTTGAAGGAAAGCCATCACGCTAATGCGCGATAACCACGAGCCACAGCTATTTCATTTCATCAAAATTTAAAATCATTTATTCAAATAGACCTTCGCAGGCACTTATGAAAAGTCTGACTCTAATACTCTAATACCGGTTCGGAAGGTTGCATTTGCTGAGATGAGCCGGCAATAAAGCCAATCGTGCCGATCGCTCAAATTATCGCCCTTTTGCAATACTTTGTATGGAGTATTGGAGTTTGTATTGAATCGGAGAGCCAGGATGCTTACCCTCTAGAAAACTGTCAACTGTGATCTCCCTTGATATTTCCAAGGCTTTCGATAGGGTTTGGCATGTGAGGCACATAAGCAAGCTTCCTTCCTAAAGTATCTTTGCTAGCTTGTTTGCCTGGATTTCAGATTTCCTGGGCTAACGATCTATGGGAGTGGCCAAAGATCGGTGCTCGTGAGGCCTATTGGCAGTATATTTCGGTGTTCCTCAACGATCAATTCTCGTACCAACATTCTTTCTGGTTAGTCGATGACCAAGCGTTTTCTCAATTTTAATAAAATAAATTATATTAGTATACTTAAATGAAGCATAGCAATATTGCATTTACATAATAAATGCAGTATCAATGCTATCGTAACGATAGGTTGGTGTGACTACAACTCGTTGTAAGTGATGATGCTGCCAAAGGATGCACGCAAAGCCTATATAGAACTGACTCTGGGAACTCGAGCCTACGATCTTCACCTTGTGCCTTCGTCGCCACCACTGAGTTATCATCGCTTTAAATATAAATATATAGAATTGAGGTGAAAAATAAATAGATTTCTACGAAATAGTTGAAAATTTCTTAGACATGGAACGATCTACACAATCCAAATCAGGGACTAAAATTGTTTAAAGCAGACTCAACAGGCTAACATTGCTTTCATTTCCATTCCATTATCGTTAGTATTTAGTACATATTGAAACATTCTTGCTTAAGTTAAGGTAAGCAGTATTGCGGACCTAAATAATTTTCTAAATGCTAGCAACACAATGTGTTTCAACATTGGTTCTAGTTTTAAGAGAGCCTGTGCTATTGTGCGGTGCGATTTAGCGGATCGTGAGAGGATATCGGTGTGTTGCTCATGCATTTTCAGAATCTAGGACACATTTGTTATTTTTCGGGATTCGGTATGTATTTATACGTATTTTCGCACCCAAAAATAAATCATTCTAATTTTACCGATTGCTGAACATTTTTCTTTTGATCTTCGGTCGAGGCTTATAGATCCTTCATGTTTGAATATTAGGTCCAAAATGTAAATGTAGGTAGATTTTTTTTTTTTTTTTTTTTTTTTTTTTTTTTTTTTTTTATCCTAAGTTACACCTTTTTTAGTGTTCCCTATTCATACTACAATCTAGCCTTAATATTAGGCTAATAAGTAATTTATATTTAACATAAACTTCTATATTGACTATATCTAAGAATGTGTCCATTAACACTTTTCTTATTGTCTCTATTAAGGGGAAGACACTTTGTTCTTGTGTTCTTTATATGTAGCACTTGGACTATGTTACACTTTTTTAACTATCACTACACTAACTCAAAGGGTTTAGTTCTTTTGAGTCGTCTCACTATATCTGTGTGATCGAGGAGCTGGATTGCCTCAACGTTCACATGATGATGAAGCCGGTTGTGGTGAGCTTCTGCATATTTTTTAATCACTGTCTGTACGAACTCTACTTTTAGGTCCCGATGGAGGTCGACATTTCTGATGTACCAAGGGGCATTCACTATTTCCCTCAGTACCTTGTTCTGGAATCGTTGGATAATTAAAATATTGCTCTGTTTGGTGCAGCCCCATAGCTGTATACCATAAGTCCATACTGGCATAAGGACTTGTTTGTATAATACAAGTTTATTGTGTGTTGACAGCTTAGAGTGTTTTCCAAGCAGCCAATACATTCTTTTATACCGTAGGTGTAATTCGTCGATTTTCTTCTTGACGTGAGCTTTCCAGCGTAACTTTACATCAAGCGTCATGCCGAGATATTTAGCTGTATTCTCATACGGGATTTGTTTGCCATCAATATAGACTGGAGAATACTGTTGTTTCATATTGCTAAAGTCTATGTGGATAGATTTGGATTCATTAAGTTTAATTCTCCATTTTTTTGTCCAGTTATAAACTTTATCAATAGCTGTTTGAACCTTATCAGCTGCCTCCTTGTGGCTATTCCCTGTAGCCATTATGGCAGTATCGTCAGCAAAGGTAGCGATAGTGTTATTTTCTAGTTCAGGAATATCACAGGTGTATAATAGATACAGGACCGGACCCAATACACTACCTTGTGGTACACCAGCTCTTATTTCTTTCAGTTCAGAGTAGGCATCTTCTTGCCTTATTCTAAATACTCTATTTGAAATATAGGATTCCAAGATATCAGCAAACTGCTTTGGTAGGTTTTTTCTGAGCTTATAGATGAGACCTTCATGCCAGACCTTGTCGAAAGCCTGTGCCACATCCAAGAACACAGTAGAGCAAACTTTTTTCTCTTCAAGAGCATGTTCGATCGTGTTAATGATTCTGTGCACTTGATCTATTGTTGAGTGCTTTTCACGAAACCCAAATTGATGATCGGGTATGAGAGCCTTACTTTCAATAATACCTTTCATTCTTTTGAGCAACAGCTTCTCAAATAGTTTTGACATGACAGGCAGTAGGGAGATTGGCCTGTATGATGTAGCTTCATGTGGTGGTTTTCCAGGTTTTGCTATCATTATCACTTCAGCAACTTTCCATAAGTCAGGTACTTTTTTTAACCTTAATGAGGCATTTATAAGGGTCGTTAGTTTGACTATTCCTTTTTTTGTTAGGTTATGGAGTATTTCTCCTGTTATCAAATCATAGCCAGGAGATTTACGTGGGCTTACATGTTTCTTAATTTCTTGTGCAACTTCTCTAGGTGTGACTAGCTTTATATTTTCTTCAGTATCATTTGACATCGTATGTTTGTCCAAAGTAAGAACTTCGTTTGTTTCACCATCGTTGGACTGAAATATGGTTTCTAGGTGCTCTGCAAACCTTTTAGCTTTTTGCTCGTTATTTAGTGCCCATTTCCCATTTCCATCTTTGATTGGTGGAATTTGAATAACAGGCTTTTTCAGATTCTTGGTGGCCTTCCACAGGGAGTAATCTGTGGTGCGATCACTAGTCAGATTTTGTAGGAGTTTATTTGTAGAATCATTGTTAAAAGCCTGTATTCGTCTATTAACTTTTTTTGTTAAATTGTTAAGCTTTTTTTTATCTTCAGGGCATCTAGATTGATGCCAGATTTTCCTTTGCCTTCTCTTTTCAGCTATGAGTTCTATTATTCTAGTAGGATACGTATTTCCTTTGGTTCTCTTGTCCCTGAGTGGAGTATTTTGCCAAGCTGCTTTTTGAATGTCTTCTATGAACTTTTGGACTCCATTGTTTAAATTTTCCATTGTTTTAAGAGGAATCTTAAGATCTATATAGTTATCTAAGTCTATCTTAAAGCTCTCCCAATCTGTAAACTTATTCACTAATGTCAAAGCGCTTTTATTGTACAAAATATTCTCACTTATTTCCAAATATATTGCAGAGTGATCTGAGTTCATATCATAGCTATGCTGTGTTCTAATATATTTTGATGATAGGTTTCTTATGATAAAAAAATCTATGAGGTCTGGGATTTTATGGGGATCTGTAGGCCAGTATGTGGGCATTCCAGTAGATGCCACGTCACATTTTATGTCATTCATAGCGCCTAATAATTCTCTGCCCTTAGTAGTAGTTAGTCTGGAGCCCCAATACGTGTTTTTAGCATTGAAGTCACCTCCTAGAACAAATCTACTCCCAAGGCTCTTTAGAAAAGTCGTATACTGTTCTTTCCTGATTATATATCGAGGTGGACAATAAATGGCTGAAACAGTTATAGGGTATCTTTTGGTTTTGATAGATATCGCCACAGACTGTATTTCTTTCTCTTCATATTTTATTTCTTCGTGATGTTGAATGGTTTGTTTTACAATAACAGCACTACCGCCTCTAGCAGTATTATCAGGATGTAGTGCGTGATACACTTTGTAGCCTTTAAACTTAATGTGTGATTGTTTTGTAAAGTGCGTTTCTGATATTAGACACACATCAACATTTTCTATGTCTAGGATTACTTGCAGTTCGTTTTGATGTTTTAGTAACCCATTTGAGTTCCACGTCATAATTTTTAGTACAGGATTCATTTTTTCGGCTGCAATATAGCTGTTTTGGCACTATTTTCAATTCGTTTCAGTCTATCATCGAATGCTAACATGAGCTTTAGGATATCATCTAATTTATTGTCACTGCTAGCACTTGCTGGAGAACTCTGAGGTACTTTGGTGTCTTTTTTAGCTGCTTGGGCGAAAGATATATTTCTAGTGGTGAATTTATCAAGCTTTCTTTGAATATGCTTACCCTGGACAGGACCATCTTGTTTTTCATAGGCGTTTACCTTGTGTTGGTGTGTTACAGATGATTTTTTGGAGTTTTTGTTTCTCATAAGTTGGATTTCTTTAGCTATAGCACATCCCCTATAGTTGGCTGGATGTGGATCTCCACAGTGTACGCATTTTGGTTTTTCTTCAGTTGTTTTTTTGCAGTCTTTGGTTAGATGTTTACCTGTGCATTTTACGCACCTCGGTGCTTTGGAGCAATACCTTTGTGTATGTCCATAAGCCTGACATCTCTTGCACTGAGGTACTAGTTTGGTGGTTTTTATAGCCTGTATCTCCACTTTATAGCCCATAATAGTTTGTATATTATGTATTTTATTTATTTGCTCTTCATTATTGAACGTCAGCATGAACATATTAAGTGGTTCCTTAGTTTTCCAGCTTAATTTATTGACTGCTTCTAAGATCTTGTAACCTTTGCTTTTAAGGTCTTCAACTATTCTCTCCGGTTTGCATGATGAGTGAAGTTTTTTGGCCATCACTCGTATTGGCCTCTCTTGTTTATTTTCATAAGAATGCCATAGGCAATCGTTGTTAGTCAGAGATTTTGTTATTATTCTATATGATTCTTCGTTTGCTGTATTAATTTTGACCGTGTTAGCATTCATCATTTTGATGGTGAATGCTTCGGGTTTCTGGTTTTCGGATAGGAAATCGTAGAAAATCTGGAAGTCAGTAATGCCATCAACTATGATAGGCGGTGGCGTTGGTACTTTCTTAGTCTTTTCATTGCTGACGTTCGGTTCTTGGACGAGTGTTTTATCTTGAGTGGGTGTGGTGTTCAATTTTCTCTTCTTTCGTGTTTTTACACGAATCCACTCAGTTTCTCGGGCTAGATCTTCTTCGTCCGTGCCATATTCAACATGGGGGGAAGAAATCTCCATGGTGGTAGTTTCTGGTTTAGAATTATTCTCCGCAAGGCATTTTAGCTGTTGTTGGAGAATTTCAATTTGACTCTGCAAATCCTTTACTAGGCTTTGCAGTTTTTCGCGCTCTTCGCGCTCCTCACCATAATGTTTGTACAGCAGATGTTCTGTTTCTGTTGTGAGCTTGATTCTACTCTTTCCTGGGGATTCATTCGAAGCCATTATGAGAAATTTATTAGCGAAATATATCTTCGCCTTAACAATATTATTTGCTGACAAGCGTGCGCCACGATAACTGGGTCATCGCGGTGCGGCCGGCTCGCCAGCTTTGTTATGATGCGTTAGCACTTTGCACTATTTGGACCGCACGGTCGCGTCTTCGCGAGTTGCACGACTGTTCTCAGCGAAAATTGAACGATCACTGAATGTAGGTAGATAAAAATTATAAGTCCATATTCAAAGACCTCTCTTTTTATGTTCCATTATTTCTGGTTGACTCGTCTGGTGTCTTGGATTAAAGGTGCTATGTACTTAAATGAGGAGTGTGGTTAAAGCTTATTCTTCCTTAAAAAGTAAAACTAATATCCACAAATAAAAAAGTTGTCATATGGTCGCAGTACTCAGTAGCTCGGACAATGGCGCGTGGCGATACCCGCGACCCTACGACCTCGCGTGCGCGCTTCCGCCATCTTGCATTTTAATGCGCCCGCGCAGCCGCGCATTTGCATACCGTAGACACGTGCGATGATATTTTATTCTCATTTACCTAGGACTTTACTAAACACTGCTCCTTATTTTGTTGAGGTGCATCTAGTTTGAATGTAATTAGTATTTTTAATGTGTATTTTGGAGCGATTTTGGAAGGACATATTTATAGTAGGGATCTGCACTGGATCGATCGATTCTAGGTGATACATGACTTATTCGTGCTACTTTTGGCATTTTTTTTTTTTATTATTAATTGATAATCGAATGCCTCTAGCTTGATTGCCAGCGATATTTTACATTGCAAATTTAAAACCTAAGTACTTCCATTTTCCTTCCAGGTTTTGCAAAAATGTAGAAATGATGTTCAGGATGTTCCCAGGTATAATAAGCTCTTGGAGATTGAATACATCGTCAGCGATTGCACGATGATAGAGTAGGTACCTACCTACCTACTTCGTATCCGATCACTTAAGAGATGCTTTGTAAAGGTGGTCAACTTAATCCCCCTAGTATTGTTAATACCTACCTACCTGGTATTGTTAATAAGGCGACTGTGGACATTTTCCGTCAGGTCCGCCTACTTATCAGTTTTCTGAAATAATAATAAGGCAGAAGCTTGTCAATAATTCACCTGTATCCGATAGACGCTTCTGCTTTCCTTTTACCACAAAGTCAAATATTGCTTGAAAATGGAAATTTATTAAAATTTGATAGGAATATATTTGCTAAACATAAATCACGGTAAATGTTGAGCTATTTGCATGCGGCCCGGCACAGACGCGTTGACGGGACATTGTGGTAGATTCGGAGATACTCGCCCACACCTCCTTGTTCGCAATGTTGCATTCAATTTTATTTGTTCCATTTGTTACTTGATTCACTTCGGTTCTCGATTAGCATATTAACACATTCACTACCGATGACTCGCGCAGTGCGAGGGTTTTAGGCGAGGTAGTCGTGAAGTCGGGATATTACCAGTTGTTGACTGAAATTAGATATAATAATTATTTTTTGCCACTTTTCTGATTATTTATCTTGTAAATATTTAGGAATGGGCTACTTACTTCTACTCATTAATTTAATCAATTTTATGCAACTTGAATTAAGGGACAGCACAGTTTACAGTCAAGTAAGTAATATGTTTTACGCAGAGTCTGAACATAAAGTTCTTCAATAAGTGCGTGTTACCAGTGATGACATACGGAACAGAGACGTGGTCTTTTACTGCTGGCCGCATAAATAAGCTTAGAGTCACTCAGCGAGCTATGGAACGAGCTATGCTCGGAATTTCTCTACGTGACAGGGTCCGAAATGAGGACATTCGTTGGTAAACGAAAACCACGGACATATCTCGTAAAGTTAGTAAGCTACAGTGGCATGGGCAGGCCAAATCGCTCGGCGAGCCGATAACCCAAGGGGACGAAAGGTTTCGATTGGTGACCAAGTCCTGGAAAGCGCCGAGCGGGACGACCTCTCAGCAGGTGGACCGACGACCTGGTTAGAGTCGCTGGGCGCTGCTGGATGCAAGCGGCCCAAAACCGTTGAATGGTGGGAGGCCTATGTTCAGCAGTGGTCTGAGGCTGATACGATGTTATGTTTTACGCAGTTCTAAGCAGAGTCCAATTAAAGATATAAATAAGAATCACATACAAATTGAGATGGCTTTAGCCCAACTATCCGAATTATAGAAAACTCCCGCCGCATGTGAGGAGTTGTTTGTTGGAACGAATTTTAAAGGCTGACGAATCTTTGTTTAGAGCTAGCTGTAGTTCATGGCCTTTCGTAAAATGATCTTTGCCTACCAATGTCCATGGCCAATTGATACCTGACATAACCAACCCAAAATATAAAAAAATAAACAATGCGGATGAGAAACAATTGCGCTCGCAATCTGGACGCGTCGGCTCGTAAACAGTCGCGTTTCATCGCTCGCGCTCGTGCCGATCGTATCGGCGGGACGGCTGAGTTACGTCGTGTGCCTCATAGACTAATGTCTCGTTATGCAGAGAGGACGCGGAGCTTTCGACCTGTATCGGTGGGTGGCCAAAGACAATGTCATGAGAAGGTAAAGGACGTGAAGAAATTATAGGTCGTCGTCGCTAAATAACTACTGGTGTTTTCCGGCAGCTACACTAGTACCAACCCTTGTAAGCTTTGTTCGCTTACCACCTTCGGTCGATATTCACTTACTATGGTGATTGAAACTTGCAAATTTTGTGCAACTTGCTAGGTCATTCAACCTAGCAAGTTGCACTAAATCTGTCGGGGAGAAATGAAGTGAACTGAAGTGATGCTTCTATTGTCAAGCCTTCATTGATTCAAATTTAAAGCAATGCTGTTTATTACAAACCTACCGTAGTTGATGGACGAAGTAGGTATTGAATAGCAACATGTTCAAAGTTTATTTAGTAAATACTGTACAAATACTGCTATGGCATAAAAACTAAAATCTACTTTTCTTTTATCTTACCTACAAATCCAGATGCTAGTCCCAAGCACTATAGCTTCCACATAAACAATTATTCCTTATACTGGAATACTATATACTAAAAGTACACCAGTTAACTGGACAATACCCTAGCATTCACTTAACCAATACCCAACTCGGCTTATCGGCGTTTTCATCTTCAAATAACTAAAGTTTGTACTCTATGGCCGGTCTGTCTCATTAATCAGTTAATCTATGGCCGGGCTGCGCACGCGCCGCGAACTGGGTCGCCGTTCGCGCCTCCGCGGCGGCCGATAGCGGTTGACGGTAGTTGCACATTGTTGTGATTTAAGAGTTCGTGACGTGTACCACATGCAAAATACTCCCTGTTCATTATATGATAACTACAACATTTAATCCTTTACAAACACTTGATCCATTGTGTGTTTAATGTATACGATGAAGGAAATGATAATTTTCACATGGAAAACAATGATTGTGCAGTTTTTTATGTTGATAATTATAAAAATAATTTTGACAAACAATGCTTATGATACGTACCTACGTATTTGGCTGACGGTGGAATATTTTCACATTTAGACCTAGTCATTCTAAATTTCCAAATTACTACACTCGTAATTTACCTAAACAAATACAAAGTTTTATCACTCAATTATACATGCAATATAACAATGGAACATTTCACAGAAGTGCTCCTTAAAGATTTACTGTTTCAGACAAGCGACTTGCAGCTGGAGTATTTCATTTATGTGATAAGGAAGCGCTACTTAACCCTGTCGTATGACAAATGTGCACTATTCCAGTCTCTTATAGCCGTCTCGTTTTATTAACACGCTGCATTATGATAACATTCAGTGGCATAATCCTGAGAAAGCCTTGAAGAGAAGTTTTAAACGTATCATTAATTTTATCTGCAATAGTTGTTATGATGTGATTTGAAAGGGGCTTTAACCGCACAGTTTGTTGAATCATCTAAAACGTTAGCTATCATTGGTCTCTTAATTATAATATTCTAATAATTTCATGATTTGCAGAACTCACTAATAATAGTAATAGCATAGACTATGTGGGCTAAAAAGGAAGCTAAGCAATATTGCTAACGCAATTCATTTTTTCGAATTAAAAGCGGATCAAGCAATTCATCAATTCCAAATCTTTTAATGAGTTTAATTGTATATAATGTGTAACTATTTTATACCAAAACATATTGGAATCACTGGGATCTGCCGAGAATTCGAAAAAATGAATTGCGTAGCAATATTGCTTTAGCTTCCTTTTTAGCCCCCCATAAAACAACTGACTATTAAAATTGATAGCAATATTAGAAATGGCATAAGAATATTGTTTTCCGAACAGGGAGATTAATTCCGCCTCTTATATCGCCGCAGCTACATAAATTGAATTCGATTTCTTTTGCGAATGCTGAAGGTATTTTCACTGCGCATTTGAAATTAGCAGAGCCTACCATCAACATTTCAATCTTGTTTTTTTGAGTCCATACATTCTGATGTCTATTGAAACAAAAACGATTCAATAGGCTAGTTTTATGAAATAATTGGACTGTTTTACAAAAAACTTAAACCGACTTCAAAGTACACTAAGAAGTAATCAAATCCTGATCTGATGACAATGGGACCAAACGGGAAGTGTACCCTTCCAGACAAAAAAAGAATTTTCCAAATCGGTTAATAAATGAAGGAGTTATGAGGGAACAAACATAAAAAAAAAAAAAACATACAACCGAATTGAGATATTGGTACTCCTCCCTTTTTTGAAGTCGGTTAAAAATAGATTTAGTCCGTTATTTACATATGGTCTTTTGAAGTTCCGCGTGACGTCACAGTCACTTCAACACATCATTATCTATTATTTGTTTAATTGACAAATGAAAATCGTGTCTAATATTTTTTATAATCTAACTGACGGACTAATTACAATTATTATTTTTTTCCCAAGAAATTTTCCTATTCGTTAAATCTCAATAAGAGTTGGTGGTGTGGTGGGGCCGCCCCAGCTATAGAATCTTCAAACGTCAGCAGGATTAGTTGGATCAGACTAGATAAATTATCCTACTAATGTTGTAAATGCGAAAGTGAGTTTGCTTCAACGGTAAATCAAGCAAGTAGCCTATGGCATGTAGAAACACATACTTTTTAACCTGGGAACCGTGGGGTAAATCTGCTTGTTTTTAGCAAGTAATTTTGTTATTACCTACCTACATACCTACTTCATATTGATATCTATATATTTGAGCTAAAATGTTTTTATGTATGTATAATGTCATATTATCGTCATACCTATTTTCTTAATTATAGTACTAACACTAGTCTCAAACCTCCAAGTCCTGAAATATTTTGTAAATAATGTCATTAATTTCCTGCTGCTTATTGTTTCATAATGATAAATTATCACTTATCTAGGTACATAAGTATGAACAAATATTGTCGTTAGCAAGTTAACTTTTCGTATCACAAATAAAACGGTTATTATTTGCATGTTGCATAAAGAATCGTTCACATTGTGATATTTAAATTAAGAACAAATTTCCCAGAACCCACAGTGGGTTCTGGGAAATTTATGATAAATAAATTGTTCAGGGGGTCAACCACCATCTCTTAAAACAATAATATACCTTACTTGTCCTTTGTCCTTTTTTGACGTCGGATGTCAAAGAAGGATATTACACAAGTAAGGTTATAATATTACCCCCTTACTCATAAAACTTTATTTAACCAATATACTGTTTAAATGGTCACGTAAATAATGTCACATTATTTGCCAATGACAATAGAGTGACTTTATTTAAGTGACCCTTTAAACAGTACCTATATTAGTTAAATCAAGTTTTATGAGTAAGGGTGTAATATTACAACCTTACTTGTGTAGTATTCTTTTTTGACATCCGACGTCAAAAAAGGACAAAGGACAAGTAAGGTAATAATGGTTAATAATTATTAAATAGTAAGTAATAATGTTTTAAGAGATGGTTGTTGGCCCTCAGGTATCTTATAACCAAGCGGCTCCAACCAAGTGAAACATTTGTTTAAGTTGTTAAAGAAAATAATTGGACTGTTTTACAAAAAACTTAAACCGACTTCAAAGTACACTAAGAAGTAATCAAATCCTGATCTGATGACAATGGGACCAAACGGGAAGTGTACCCTTCCAGTCAAAAAAATAATTTTCCAAATCGGTCAATAAATGACGGAGTTATCAGGTAACAAACATAAAAAAAAAAAAAACAAAAAAACATACGACTGAATTGAGAACCTCCTCCTTTTATTGAAGTCGGTTAATAAAATAGAAACAACAAGGTGAAAAAAATAGTAATTATGAGATTTCATCATCAGTCAATGAGTTTAGAAAACAAAGGCACCATAACACTAATATAACCTTTATTATGAAGAGATAGAACTAATTCCATACCTAACCGAAAATAATTTCTTCAAAAATGGCTTTTGTGAAAGCATCTTTGTCATTATCTAAGGCGCGTTTTTGTTATATAAAGAGCCATTCATGCACGACTCTATTATTATCCAAAAGACAGCGGAATTGTTTTAAAAGCAACATGTCAATACAAAATAACTGTACTGAGTGTTCAGATGTTCAGAGTAAAGATTTGAAAAATGGACTTCCAGCTGCAGTAGAAGAATCTATCAAAAGTATAATTGCTAAAGAAGGTTACGTCGAATATAATATAGACACTAAAGAACTAAACACGAATGGCGACAATTTCCTGGGACTTCTGTATGAAGTAGACATCACGGGTAAAACTACTGATGGTGAAAAAGAAACTAATATATTTGTGAAATGCCTACCTGGTGGAAATCAAATGAAGTATATATCACTTGAGGGTGCTTATAATAAAGAACTATACATGTATAATGAAATTTCAAGGATTTTCACAAAAATCCAAGATGAGGCCAATGTTCCTCTCGAGGAAAGATATAATTTTGTGAAATGTTATGATGCAAGTAATGCTGAGGCGATTATACTTGAGAATTTAGCTAAGAAAGGCTACATTACATATAAAAGAATGGACGAGATTTCATACGAGTTTTGTGTGTCAGCTATTCAAGAACTTGCAAAATTTCATGCTCTTTCGTTTGTGCTAAAAGCGAACTACCCTGAATATTTTGAAAAGAAGATAAAACCTGTTAAACCAAGTTTTACTCTGTGTGACGACTGGTTAGATTTAGTTGAAAGGATGTTTAATCAAACAATAGAGTACTTAGATTGTAATACTAAAATAAAGGTTGAAAAGGGAATTCGATCTCGGATGGATAGATATATTGAGTATTTAAACAATCCAGCTACGAAATACTGCCTGTGCCATGGTGATTACAAGCCTAACAATATAATGATTAATGAAACGGTAAGATTATTTCATATTCATCAGAATTATATTTGTGTTGTAATTATATTGTCTACTTTTTACTTTGTTGTTTACATACTTAATTCGATTTTTCATTTCTTCTTCAGAATGGCGAAGCATCTAAGATTCTACCAATCGATTATCAGCTTATGATTTATGGAAATCCGTTACTAGATTTCTTTTACTTCATATTTGTAACAACTGATCGACAATTCAGAAAAAAACATTTGGAAGAGTTGAAGAATTTGTACTTTGAGAGTTTGACCAAATTCTTACAATATTTTGATTTAGATATTGAGACCATTTTTCCAAGAAAAATTTATGAGAAGCTTTACGCAGAATCGATGGATTTCGGAATCGCAATTGCTTCATTGATCTTACCATTTCTATTGGTTTCTGAAGACAATATTCCTGATGTAACAAAGAAAATTGAAACAAATTTATCTTTGCACTATACATTTAAGGAAAGGTATCTAGGTATTATCGAGGATTTTATTGAGTGGGAATATTTGTAAATCTTTGTACTTATACGAAAATTATGTTTGATCATGTACCAACTTATAATGTATAATCCTACTAATACTATAAGTGAAAATTTGTGTGTATATTTATGTAGATGTTAATTACCCAATCAAGTCGCAATGGCTGTAATTGTAATGAAACTTGGCATATGTATAGATCCCGGAATAGAAAAAAAAGGATTATTTGTATCCCGGAGAAAAGTTTTTGCTTTTTAAATATAATTATATTCCCTATTTATTTCGTAACTCTCACTGAACTTATTAGCTCAAGACAAACCGTTTTAGTCGGTCCATCTGTTTGCTGTTTAAGGGTAGCATAGTTTGTATTGGAACCTGAAGGAGAACATACGATACTTTAAGCCAAAAACGCACCGATGGTTTAGCTATCAATACCATATTCAGCCTAGACATATCTACTGCCGAATATAGATAGTAATATTGGTGCAAGGTGCGCACACTCGGAGGTATTCCACCACTAAGACTTATGTCTTTAAAAAAAATATGGTGTATCATGAATTCGGAATTGATGTTGATCACATATCTTTACCAGTCTAGGAGCTAGAACATAATATCCTGCATTGCGACATTTTTTTTTGTCTAGTTCCTTTTGGAGTAGGTCATTGTTAAGGAAAATACTGCGTAATAACGTGCCAGAGAATTAAAAACATAACATTATACCTTATCTTGTAAAACTCATCAAATATTCCACAACCTTGTAAGTTAATTTTGTTAGCACCTTTTAATAATCTTATCTAATTGTATTATATAAAATGACGTGTGCTTTTGCACTATCCTATTAATTGTTTTATCTAAATCATATAACAAAACAGAGTAATATCGAGAAGTAGAGTCAAAAAAATTCAACAAATTAAAATAGAACTTCCTTCAAATATAGTAAAAGCTATATGAATTATTATTATACTGGAAGGTTACGTTGAAAAAAAAAATAATAGTGGACAAAAAAAAGTGACGATTGGTGGTAACAATTAAATAATTTCGTAATTTACACAAAACCTTATTTAAAAAGATCTAAACATTCCTCATGAATCTCTTCGTCCATTGGTGAAAACCGTATATAATACGTTCCTTAGTTTTTCAGACGGCTGGGTGGACTTAGTTTTATAATACTCGTATGAAAGGATTACAATACTTAGTTTATATTACATGAAACTGTATATCCGAGTATATGCGGACTGTGTATGTCTTGTTTGCTACGTTTTATTAGACAGAAGCAGAATTAGATACTTTGAAACCCTAACCCCCTTATTAATGAATAAGGTGTAAGTCAGTCTTGTAACACCCAGGTATTAAGATAGCCTCAGCACTTTTTGGTTAGATGACATTAGAAAGTGACGGATATATTTAAAACCTAGGTATTACTTGTACGTAGTATTTATATACTATGAGGTATTACTATACTTGACTTACACCTTATTTATAAGGGGGTAAATAAATACGCACGCAGTTTCTCTATTAAGACTATTTATTTCTTGAACAGTAATATCTTCTTAGATAAATCACTCTGCTAACCAGTACGCAAATGATACAAAAAGTACAAAGGATCCCCACTTTACGGTAGGCGCGCTTTGTTGCCAGACGTGCTAATGGCGCCGCTTGACGACATCTGCTATGTATCGTACTAGAAAAAGAATGCCCAGAACATTCAGAAGGATTGTATTTTCCAATAATACAAAGTTGAAGCCAATTTTATAAGAGATTCGGATCAGATATTGCTATTTCTTTCACTAGTAGAGAGACATAAATAGCACTAGCCGAGCTGTCAACTTTTTCCAAAAATTGGCTAGGTGGTAGTTTTGGTCTTTCAGGACAGACATTGGATAGTTGGATAAGGCTTAAAATGTTTACCAATATGTTAGGTGTCAGATACCAATGTGCATTGGTATTTGCCTAAATTATTGAATTCAAAAGTTGAGATAAAGATTTTATATAAGAGTTTATATGATTGCCATAACACTGTATGTTTTTAATGGTACCTAACAAGAAAATAATATTCGTAACATATTCTCCTCATAAGTATCCCTTTCAATGCTTTACCGTATAATGCAATCCGTGACGAACCCGAAATTGAGCTTGCCAGGGTGGTGCACTATCACCATGGTAGGGACTTCGAAACTTCAGTGTCCTAGTAGCTACACCTGAGTTCCAGGCCCCTTCTAAGCTTAGTGTGTTTACTTCGTGGTAAAGAACACAAACAAATTACATTATATCTAAAAACAGCTTCGTCGAAAATAAACCAATTGTAATTTAGAAGGAATGTAGTCAAAGAGTCAAGGGCCGTTTCGCACATCGGCACCGCCTATCTGCAATCTAGACACCGACATCGGGTTGGATCCCTCTCGTCTTGTCGCCTGCGCGCTGTCATCGTCAGCCACCTAACGGGGCGCGTGCGATTGCAACGATATTTGCTTTGCGCCGACGCCGACGAAGATACTATCGTACGATCTCATTTGCTAATCGCGACTAACGGCCAATTACTTTGAGTGACGTGTCCGGGGCAAATTGAGCGAGCCGACGACGGCGACGTCTCGTGTGTTACGTATTTGGGCCCGCTTTCGGTTCGACGCGTCGTGTCAATGTTGGGGGTCGGCAATTAGGGACGGGTACCTACTGGCTTGGCTGGGTTTGGCTTTCAACGGGTTTTTAGTTGTCATTCTGGCTGTTGCTCTGGCTAGCTCTGAGTCGCCAGGGAATTGAGCACTGTACATGACAGATTTTTATAACTTTTCGCTACCACCTTACGATATAACACTAAGGTTATTCAAATTATATTTTCTTTTCTCTAGGTCACCCGTTTATAGGTAAAGAAAGATAGATTCTTTGGAAATGAACTGTCTTACTATAAATTATGATTTGGAAAATGACAACATTCTGAAAGTTACGGGACACGAGATAATCCCAGAATTAAAATCCTGGTTCTCCATGATTTGTCAAATTAGAATTATAATTGTTACTTTTTAGTGCGAAGGAATTTTTTTTTGTGAGTTCTTCACTTCTCAACATCATCTTCTTCGTAGTTCCATTGATCTTGACTTCCAAACGCCCTGTTCAACACTTTTATTCTCAATCCTTTACTATTATCTTTAGTTAGAAGTGCTGTGTTGTTGTATTTCTTTATAATTTTGTTATTTACGTATTAGGTAGGATTGATATATAATTTTATGTTTCTTATTTATGTGTATTCTTATGTGCTAGAACTGGCATATTGTTATTTCTCGTGTTATCCAAAGGATGTCTGGATGGAATCGCTTAAGCGATAAGACCGCCTGTTTTGTATCACATCTTTTATATTTGTTACTTATCTTACTTATCTGTTCTTTTGCAATCGGAGTAAATAAGTGATAATAACAGTAAGAGTATACTTTCAATCTGATTACAGCTTATTTAAATCATCGTTTTTTAAGGAAAACCTGTCAATTAGCAAATTATTTTGACACTTTTATCTCAAGTCTCGACCCCAAAGTCTCAGAACACGAGATTCACCGGAACTTTATGAACCACTTCAGATTGAATATGAACTAAATCCTACTCGTAATATGAGAGTAAATCATTTTAATCACTACGCAAATAACGAAGTGTTACCTGCTTCGGATAAATATAATTCTAATATAAATTTTACACACTGGTAGGTAAATAAGTACCGTAAAGTGTAATATGTAAAGTTGGTCGATGGTCGGTGCGCACGCGACGCGACGAGACGCGACCTAAGCGATGTGTCGCCCGAACACGTCCGATTAGCTCGCCTTGTTAGCGCATCTAAGGCTTACATGTCGCTGCATTAAATATACTATTTTTCACAATATATAATACTATAAAGTTTTGAGATATCACGGTTAGAGTTAGTTAACTTAAGAGTAGGTCTTTCTGCTCTACAAATTAGGAACAAAGTCATGAATGGTTATTTAAAGCATTAAACTCTTACGCCTCTTTGAAATTAAAGGTTACTATTTGCTTAGCTGGATTACATTCGATATATTTAATCAAAAATCAATGTACGAAGTCGCTAGGTATTGGTCAGGCTAGTTTTTTAAATTAGTTCTTGCCACACAAGTTCACTTGGGAACGGAAAATCTGAAAATGCTCTGCTGAGCCCTGATTCTGTTGTTTACAACTAAACTAATTATAATCTCTCTATGTCTCTTTCTAACAAAGAACATAAGAAAAGGAATGTCAGAAATTTAGTCGTGTCAAATTAGTCCAATGCTTGTTTTCAATATAAATTTATTCGCCGTCTGTCGCGGTTACGCGTAAATACACGCAAATTATGATGGCCAAGATTAATTTGATAGCTTTAAATATATTCTATCCTTTTTCAATAATGTTCGTAAGAAAGAGATGTGATGTGACTAAAATTAGTTTAGTGGGATTTACAACAGAATCGGCACCATTGACAATGATGTTGCTCTGATCGGGGGCTCTACCGCGTAACATTGGTGGTAATCGTAACGAACACCATTAATGAATTTCATCTAATCAGGGCCCACGAATGGTCATCGTCGCGTCATACCGCGAGCACATCATTGGATGAAATAATTAATGGTGTTCGTTACGATTACCACCAAAGTTACGCGGTAGAGCCCCAGTATCGTTAAACTATACCCCGATACAAGACGCCAGTATCCGAAATTGGTAAAACCGCCATGTAAACTCAGCGCATACACCCGTTAAAGGTGATTTACCCTAAGCAAGTCCTTGTCCCTTAGCACTGGACAAACAATAAATACTGGTAGCGATTTACCGACCCCTTTAAACGTTAATTCACTAAACACCCGAACTCGTACACTTTGTATTGGGTTACTAACGGATAGTGAGTGTGGTGCTTTATTTTTAGTGCTTTTAGGGTCTTCCTGGGTCGTGCAGCCTATATTTTTGTCCAATTTAAGAGGTGTTTTATACTGGCAACATTTTAGCCGTTTTTTTTTTTTTTTTTTTTTTTTTATTATGTATAGGCCTGTGTTTGACCACAATCTCACCATGGTAAGTGATGATGTGGCCGAAGGTGGTAAGCACACAAAGCCTAGAAGGAACTGGCTCTCAAGTGCAGCTGTCGGAACACACCGATAGGTGCTTGGCGACAGATTTTCAACTTGAGGGTGGTAGCCAGCCAGACGGGTACTACAAAGTACCCTACCACCGTGCTATGGTTTCCTCACGATGTTTTCCTTCACCGAAAGCTCAAGCTCATTGTAGGATTCGAACCCGGGACCTTCGTCTCGGTATCCGACGTCACTACCACTGAGCTATCATCGCCTTAAACTTTGCATTTTAGTATACATAGGTATATTTAAAAATACTATTTAGTAAATTCACGATTTGCACCAAGAGCAGCTCACGCCTCCTCATGGACCTCTAGCGGAGCTTCCGGACTCGCACACGGAGGGTTCCGTACAATAATAATATTATTGGTACCTTATTCAATTTTACTACTATTAATAGTAGGCGCAACAAAAAAAAACACCAAAATAATACGTTTCTTGTATGGGGACTCCCTAATAGTAAATTTCATATCATTTTTATTATTATTTGTTATAGCGGCAATAGAAATACATATTCTGTGAAAATTTCAAGTGTCTTCGTATTACGGTTCATGAGATACAGCCATCTGGCAGGCAGACGGACGGACGTACAGTGGAGTCTTATGAATAGGGTCCCGTTTGGCACCCTTTGGGTACGGCACCGTAAAAGGGTGTGTATGAATCCAATACCCTTGCGTTGGTATAAAATGCGATCATGTCTATCTTCAGACATGAATCCTAAAATGAAAAGAGACTGGCATTGTCTTCGTTTTTCCATCCTCATGGTGCGTCCAACGAACAGGATTCGTTCGTTGCTCGCGATTTCAAGCGTGGACGTACTTAACGAGCCTTCAACGAGCCTACAACGAGCGCGATGCGAATCCCTGTGCTCGTGACAAAACTGACAATCGGGCGGAGCGCAGTCGAGCACGCTACGAATGCTCGTTCGAGCCTCAAAAGCCGGTCCACGCTACGCGAATCGTGCTCGCAGTGTGCTCGTTCGTGGCTCTGCTCGTGCTTGGTTCGCCAAGCATGGACGCACCATCAGCCTTGTCATAAAACGTCCGCGTAATAATTCAAATGGCATTATAATTCGTAGAAGCTATGATCTTTGATTGGCCCATACAGGCTCGCGTGGAATGTGACGCCAACTGCCTTTCCTTAGCTTTTTCTACGCCAATTTATTATAATGATTATCTGTTAATAAACGAGTAGTGTAACTATATGCTTAGCGAATTCTTACACATATAAGAATACTACCTGCCTAGATAAAAAAAATAGATTGTCTTTAAAGTTCCTCGGATTTTGTGATCAATCAAATATATGATGCTACCGCAGATAGCCAGCGACTACGATAAAATATTAATATTTCTTTAATCTCTCTTAATATTATAATGCGAAATTTAAGATGTGTGTACAATCACGCAGAAACTGCTGAACGTATTTGGATGAATCTTGGGGCCGACAGAACATTCTCTGGAATAACATATTGAATACTTTTGTCTCTGGAAAATATAAGATCCTTCGGGAAAGCGGGTGAATTTGCGGGGCGAAAACTAGTGTTTGAATATTTTTAATTACGTTACATAATATCTTTCTAGCAATAGATAAACGATTGCATGAAAAAACCTGGTAGTTTTTCAACTTTGCCTCGTTATACCATTCCGAACGAGGATCACGCATGTCTTCAAACATGGTTTCCAAAGTGTCAGTTACACTGCACGCCTTTTAAATGGCATTCCGCTACAGATTAGTCACTGATCGCGTCGATGCTTCTCAAAATGGAGTATGAATCCTGCGCGGGCGCATGCGAGTAACGTACGTGTTAGTTAACACAGACGTAAAAGAAGTTCAGACGGAACACGGACCGCGATAGTAGGTAGACCGAGATAGAAGTGAAGCCAAAAAACTGTATACACAACTCACTCACACATATGCATATAAATTCTGCTCAGCCCTAACATTTCATTGTACCATATATCTATAGACAAGTGGCTTCAGTTTGCTAATGGTAGCGATCGACTAGTCTTCCACCCCGAGGTTTCACTTACGATACCCTGTTTTATACCCTGTGGGCATAATTTCGAGTTAAACCCAGCGGTTTAGGATGTGCGTTTTTAGTACAATCAGACAATCAAAATAAAAAAAATTGAAAAATATATAGAAGACTGACTTTACCCGTTCCATTAAATTATGTTTGAAGGATTTACAAAAAAACAATCTTACTAATGTTGTACTTAAGTAAATGTGAAAATGTAAGTTGAAGTGAAGATGTTTGTTACTATTTCACGGAAAAACTACTGAACAGATTTGTATGAAATTTGGCACACATATTAGAATATATTATGGATTAACACATAGGATATTTTTTGTCCCGGGAAAATAATATATCTCTGGGGAAGCTAGTACAACTCAAAAATTAAAAAAAAACCGGCCAAGTGCGAGCCAGACTCGCGCACCGAGGGTTCCGTACAACCCTGTAGGTATATAAGTAAATGGTAGTATAGACCTGAGTATTTGATATTAATTTCAATTTATGACGTATTAAAAAAAAACTACTTACTAGATATCGTTCAAACCAATTTTCGGTGGAAGTTTGCACCGTAATGTACATCATATATTTTTTATAGATTTATCATTCTCTTATTTTAGAAGTTACAGGGGGGGGGACACACATTTTACCACTTTGGAAGTGTCTCTCGCGCAAACTATTCAGTTTAGAAAAAAATGATATTAGAAACCTCAATATCATTTTTGAAGACCTATCCATAGATACACCCACACTTATGGGTTTGATGAAAAAAAAAATTTTGAGTTTCAGTTCTAAGTATGGGGAACCCCCAAAATTTATTGTTTTTTTTCTATTTTTGTGTGAAAATCTTAATGCGGTTCACAGAATACATCTACTTACCAAGTTTCAACATTATAGTTCTTATAGTTTCGGAAATAAATGGCTGTGACATACGGACGGACAGACAGACAGACAGACAGACATGACGAATCTATAAGGGTTCCGTTTTTTGCCATTTGGCTACGGAACCCTAAAAACAAAAGCACGATGGTAGAGTACCCGTCACGCTAGCTTCCACGCATCAACTTCTTTCACAAACAAAAACACACTAGTGTGTAACTAGTGTGTTTTTGAGAGTCAGCTGCAATCTAGGCTATCTGAAGATTGGCGACACAAAATCGCCCTGGTATTTTTTTTTGCTGTGTATAGCCCTGTATTTGACCACAATCTCACTATGGTAAGCGATTATGTGGCCGAAGGTGGTAAGCACACAAAGCCTAGAAGGAACTGGCTCTCAAGTGCAGCCGTCGGAACACACCGATAGGTGCTTGACGACAAATTTTCAACTTGAGGGTGGTAGCCAGCCAGACGGGTACTACAAAGTACCCTACCACCGTGCTATGGTTTGTTTACCTTCACCGAAAGCTCAAGCTCATTGCAGAATTCGAACCTGGGACCTTCGTCTCGGTATCCGACGTCACTACCACTGAGCTATCATCGTATTGTTCTGGTATTCATTGGCGACGGTGTTTACTTTCCATGCTTGTCAGTCTTCTGATTATAAGATACGTGTACATAAATAAATTTCCTACGCATACACCTTACCTATGGGGTGCATAGAGTCTGCACTGTTCGCTATCTACAATTCACACATCCATGTAGACGAGTGATTTGCGCGTCGCGAATACTTCCGTCGAACGATCACACGAGGTTCTGCGACGCTTCTAATAACCCATCGCGGCTCTCATATGTTACTTGCCGCAACGAGAATGTTATTGCGTGATAGATGGCAAAAAGCTCGGACAAAGACATGCTGCAAACCTTGTATGATCTGTTATGGCAGTGTTATAAAATAGCTGCGGACAAAAAATGTGCACCCTATGTGTTGGAGCGCGTGATTGCTCCTTCACGTTTATCGCTCTGGGGCTGGATTGTAATTTAATTGATTCCGCGTTATATTTATTTAATTTTTGTTTAATAGTTCAGATACTCTCATCGCGATGTTTACCAACATTGAACTCAAAGTGGGTAAAGCCTGTGGAGTAAACGAGCATAAACAATTACGAGAAAAGTTAAAAAGGTCTTCGAAGTTCGCAGAGCATATGTTTTGTTGTCCTTGGTATTGAAAATGTCCATATGTGGCTGTGATCTACAATCTGGTTGAAGATATTTTTTTTTTTTTTATACACCTTAGTCGGTAAACTAGCATACGGCCCACCTGTTGGTAAGCGGTTACCGTAGCCATATGGACGCTTGCAACACAAGAAGCATCGCTCACGCGTTACCGACCTTTCCCCCCTCCCCTATGAGCTATGGCGACCTTACTCACGCGCAGGAACTCAACTTTACACAACATAAAATTATTTGGCTGCGGTATTCTGTAAGGTACTTCCCCCCCCCCCCAGTCGAGCTGCTCTTTGAGCGAATAAACGCTATGCTCTACCTCTCTCAAAATACGATCTACTTACTTATCAACCTGCTGCTATAAAAATACAGTAGTACGGAAACCAATTACTCCTCCTCTGACTCAGAAAACTACTAGAAATATGTTCAACCACTAAAGAATACTTTGCTCAGCATCGATCCAACAAGACGATACCTCCTATTGAATCCTCAATTTAATCAATCTATTCCTTGAACCGTTTCTTACTTTATACGGCGCTATTTATGTGAAAGCTACTCATTACAGGTATTGTAATTGTCCTGATAGATTGAAACATGCCCACGTATATGGACGATGTGATTGTGCGATGTCCAGTTAGACGCTACAGTGCAAACAGCCGATTTAACATGAATGTTAGGTTATATTGTTAGTATGATGAAGGTTCTCATCAGAAAACAAAGTAAGGCGGGCGGACACGTCAAATGGTCGTCAGTGCGGACTGGCCGGCGCGGGCGCATCCGCGTTCGTCATTGTGCGCGTGCGGCTCATGGATTTTTATACTTTTGCGTTCGGATACGTGCTGTAACTTATTATGAAAATGTACTAAAATAATCAATGGTCAACAAAAAAAAATTTTTTTTTGCCGTGTTTCGCATATTGGTTTTTTGTGTGCATAAGATTAGATAAAATAAGTGTTTTGAAGGAAATTAACTGTTTTTTAAATTAGTCTAAACACTTATTTGTTCGTTTTGCTTGTCTCTTATAATTGTATGATGGATTATTTCGTTTTATATCCAACAATAATCTGCGAGTATTCAATATGACCATTTTTCTTTTCCTTCGCCATGATGTATTGATGGAAGCTCTCGGCGTGTTCGTCGCTTGCAGCACGTTTGTTATCAGCAGCGATGTTTTTGGGGAAAATCAAGGAATGATATCTTCAAAGACATATTACATCTCAAGACTTCATAATTTTATAGTCTTTTAGAAATTTTGTATTTCCCAAAACATAAAATTGCCACTTCAACAAAATAAATCCATGCAATTATTTCTGTTAATTCTTATACATAAGAGATACCGAAAAAGTATACTTGGAATAATGGTCGTGTTGATCAGTTAATAACAAACTATACAATTAAATATGTAGGTATAATGTTAATTGTTCATCAAACTTTATTGTCATATATAAATGTGCAGTGACTCTTGAAAACTTCCTTGCCTCCTTGAAAATTACCTCCTTCCTCCTGTCCAGTTCCTTCGATTGCGAGTTAAACTCTAAGGGTGCGTATCCGAGCGCAGTCTTATTAATGGCGGGAATATAGCTTATTAGCGAACGCTTCAACAAAAAATATTGAGTTACAAGTCAATCAAATGTGCGTCGAGGAGTGTCATCGGCAGAGGCGCGCCGCACGCCTTATTTGGCGCGATGCGTTTGATAAATGAACCGTCGTGCTGAGCTTTGACTTAGTTATGTCCGATAGTATAACATATAAATAACATTCACTCAACATTTCTCATTAGAAAAAATAAAACTTTTAAATCCGCCGCAGCCTCTACGTATTTTTCATTTAATCCAACCACGTAGATGTTTTTGCGAATCGTTTTTCTACGTCGTTAAAATTGAGTTATATCTGATATATGACTTTAATAAGGAGCAATCGAATAAAGTTGCGATAACTCTTAATGTATTTAATTCAGTGATTTTTTGTCGGTTTAATAAAGTATGCCACCCACTGGTAAGATCATGGTTTTATTTTCGATTTGAAAGTGGGTGTGAAAAATCATTAGTTGGCGATCGTGACCGGGTTGCAAGTAATTTGGCTCGGCGTAGCGGTTATGCGGGCGTGTTCCCCCGTCAGGTGGCAGGTGAATGCGACCGTGGCGCTAGTGTCGCACAACCTTGCCCGCAATTAGCACTGCGTTCGGATACCAATTAGAGGGACACATAGACTCGGCGGCAACCCTGTGCAAAAAAAACCCACCTGCCTCTTCAAATTGAAAATTAGCGCTATTCGTTACGCCTGTCCTAGTATTTCGAAAGCGCGACACAAGTCGTTTCGATAACGATTTGGAATGTTAATTATGTATTTCATTATGTTTGGATATGCTGTGGCTAGACAAATTGTATTGTCAACTCGTGTTTTTAATGCTGGATAGAAAAAAACAAGAAAATAAACCAGACTTTTATTCTTACCTTATTATTTATGTTGCATAGAAACTTAATTGGCAATTTATTTCTTTGCGGGGTGGTTCGAATGTTCAATGATTGAAAATTTTAAAATATACCTTTTTATTTACAGGCAATCACCTGACCCGAAGCTAAGGCAAGGTATGTATTATCTCTACTTTCTATAAGATTTTATTTAATGTTTAAAAATAAATTAAAAGCACGTTCTGGTTTCAATGTTGCAAGTTTGGACGCGTAAGTAATACATTTTGTACAATCTATTTGGAAAACATATTTATGTATATTAAATGTTCCGTTGGTAGGTTCATACATACATGCATAGTGATCTTGTAGCATTAGGGATATATGTATAATAATGATGCATACCATTGTACCGTTTACGGTTCTCAATAATCAATTCGGTAAGATCCCCACGAATTTTTTATGACAGCATTAGTTTATTTACCGCAAAAATTCAAAAGCAGTTCCTTTTTTATATTATTCACCTTCGGCCATGTCATCACTTACCATGTTGAAATTGCTACCAAAGGTAAACGCACACTTATCCGAGCCGACCGAGCCGAACGCTTCGATGCGTTCGGCACGGCGAAACGAATTTTAGAATTCTGTATATGAAATCTTATGAAAGTTCGCACACTTGGCCGCGTCGAATCGTCCGAATCTGGAAGAACCCCAGAAATCCTAGACGAATTCGGATGACGTCATCAGATTTGACGCGGCTTATGCGGTCGACTCGACCGATGCGCTCGCATCGCATCGCATTCTATCAGTTGCGTACCAACACTCGAGTTGTTTATAAATATTGCGCGACAGGCGTAAAGGAAATAGAAATGATTTCTTCGGCGCGGTCGATTCTTTCGTTGCGGATATGTTTTCGAGCCCTCCTTGACCTCGATTCGTTCGCCGCGTTCAGCTCTGATAAGTGTGCGTCCACCTCAGATACTATAAAGTAAGTAACACATTGCAGTGACGTCAAACAGTCCGCAGTCACCGTTGAAGGTGAACCGCGTGAGGTCGAACAGTGTCAGTATGCCGGAGCCGGTCGCACGGCCAGCCAGGAAGAGGACCTCCTCGGGCGTGTTTCAGGTAGACCTCAGCTTTATGGTTATGCTAGGTTTAGGTGTGTCTGGAATTTGGTGATATATCGGCTCAAATTATGAGAATTGGGGAGGGTGATAAATTGGCATTGACTTGAAAGATGCACTGTATTATTGAGATACTTATCAGTATTAAGGGTATTTGTGTTAAATTTAGAATCATTGTATTCGATTCCTTTGGAAAAACATGCCCCATACTAATTGCTTTAGTTCTGTATAGGACATAATGTATATTATTACAAATTAAAATAAAGGTTCTAAGATTTTTTTTCGGAGCCGAGCCTGATTCATCAGTTAAACAGTTATACACAAAAAAAAATGGTGGATGAAAAGTACGCCAAAATCTTCAAACATCATTGTCTTTATTTGGTAATTTTTTGTATGTCAAATTTTAATATAGATACCTTATTTTCTCAAATCACCAATATCATGATTTTTATTATGTGAATATTTTGAACTTCTTATAATAAAACATTAACGCCCTTACTCATAAAAAGTTATTTAACTAATATACTGTTTAAAGGGTCACGTAAATAAAGTCACTCTATTGTCATTGTCAAATAATGTGACATTATTTACGTGACCATTTAAACAGTATATTAGTTAAATAGCGCTTTATGAGTAAGGGGGTAGGTGTTTTCTGAAACTAATAATGATTTTTATAATGCTCTAGTTTTCTAATCACGTTAATAACACTATACCTTGTAAAAGATAGCTTGATCTCTGGAATAGTTGCTTGGGTCATATGAAAATTAACCTTATGACTTTAGCATAAGGTTTATCTGTATCATCATAAAATCAACCACAGATTAAACAGATGAACCTTATTGTAAAGCTATACCTAAAGTGCATCTTTTACAAGGTATAATCAATGTGAATCATTGACTGAATAAAAACAATTAACTTACTTGTCAAAAGGTGGATGAAGCGGAACCCCCTCCGAAAAAGGGCGAGCACATCCGATCTCATTCCGAAGGACGAAAAGAAATGAAGCGGCCCGATGCGCCGAACGGGCGACGAAAAGTGGTGGAATCTACCGAAAGTGATAAAGCTAAAGTGAAAGAAAAGGCAAAGGAGAAAAGAAAAGAGAAAGTGATAGATACATTTGACAGTGAGGCCAAAACGAATTGCGTTTCGGCTTTCAAGGAAAGTGACAGTTGGGATTGATTGTAATAGTTTAATTGTTAAAGTCAATAAATGTAACGTAAATGTTAAAGTTGTTTTATTATACATACACAATACCTACGCAGTCTATGAACATCTTTCTACACAAGACGAATAGCTCAATTTTATTCCAATCCAAAGATATTTTATATTTAGGTACAAGAATTGGGATGGGTAACAAAATAATAATTCTAATTAGTCTGTCAGTTAGATGATAAGATAAAGCGCGTTCGGGAGTGGTTCGTGACGTCACTTTTGAGTAAAAAGTGTACCACAAAGTGACGTCACGCGGAACTTCAACACCACATCTACCTATGTTTTTGTTTAATTTACAAATGGAAAAAATACGTAAATGTTGAAAATATGGCTCGAGGATAATGTTTCACACATTATTGTGATTACATTTTATACAATTTTCTTATAAAAAGTAATGCACATTCTACAATTAGACTTAACGGAAAAAAAAACATTAATTGAAAACTTAAATAAAAAAAACATATCTCTTATTCTTACTGACGGTGATATTACGGTGAGCTCTCGCCAAATCTTCTGCAATCTTCTCAGCAATATCGGCGATGGATAGTCTTCGCCAGCACGTTTGGGATTTCCAAGGGCATTGCATGGATGGGAGGCACATGCCGCTTTGAAACCCCAGCTCTACGGCGACTTACTTGTTAATATAATATTATACGTACGTCCTGTCGTCCGTTTGTTTGTAATTTTATAAGAAGCCAAAGCAGAATGATTTTATTTAATTGAAATGACAATGATAATAATATTTGTACATGTATGTTTAATTTAAGACAATCGATGCAGATAAGTCTTAACATTTTATAAGATAAAAGTGAACGTAAGTATATCTGTTAATCTGTATGTTTGCTGCGTTTTCACAGTTAAACCAACGAATATGCTGAACATCAAAGTAATAGACTAATGATAACCCTGGTGATGGACATAGGTGGGTGAAGCCACAAGGAAAGCTATCCCCATCTCATAAATCGAAATTAATTTCTCATTATACTTAAAAAAACACGCATTAAAAATACTTGCACTAAAGAGTATGGTCCGATAAATGTGAAAAGTTTCTGTTTAGTTTGACGTTTTGAAGTCGATGAAAATTACGTTTGAAGATTCCATTACATACATACATACATACATGAAGCTAATAAAAGCTTGTTAATAACCTTTTCCTCAAACTAAGACATCTATATAAAACACTATATGCGCCTTACCAAGTTAGGATTATGGCAAGTATTCGTGA
Source organism: Achlya flavicornis (assembly GCA_947623365.1). NCBI lineage: Eukaryota > Metazoa > Arthropoda > Insecta > Lepidoptera > Drepanidae > Achlya > Achlya flavicornis. The sequence goes on from OX392479.1 coordinate 12,795,901, forward strand.
TCTACGAGACAATGGCGCGACGCGCGCGCACGTCGCGGTCGACATCAAAGCACGTCCAATCAGCTGACCGCTTTAATTAAGCGCCCCCACGGTGACATTGTATGGGACAATTAGGCGCCGATCCCGCAGAGAGAGTTCTAGAGTTCTGCGTTCAGAGTTCTTCATTCAGTCTAGAGTACTGCAATATTCGCTACTGATCACACATCATACACTTTTTTTACATTCAAAGGCGCCACATGCTCAACTCTGAATGCAGAACTCTGATAGCAGAACTCTAGAAATCTTCTCTGCGGGATCGGCGCCTTAGTGTTAATAGTAAACCAACCCCAGTTCCCCATATTATGCTTATGCCACTCCTTTTGTATAATCGGATTATTTAATATTTATATCTATAGGTCATTAATAATGTTATACAAATTGGTTGTAGGTATGTTAATTTTACTTATTAGGGCTCTTTATTTTGTAATTAATACATTTTAATTGTATTAGCTGCGAAATTGTAATGGCCGTAAGGTAAAACAGTCCCGAGTGCGATTTGCTTAGAAAAGACTTCAACGCACGCGCTAGTACACACGGCAACAGATCAAGCTATACATTTCTAGTATAAGCTGACCTCCCATTGTACGGAAGTCCTATACAATGCGAGCTCAGCTTATACTGGAAATGTATAGCTTGATCTGTAGCCGTGTGTACTACGATGTCTTTTAGGTGCAGCGCGAAGGAGTCTGTGGTACACAAAAAAGTCCGTCACAGATTTTTCACAGATTCAAAGCTCATAACGTACAGTCGAGGACATAAATATGTATACACTTTTTGAAATTCAAAAGCAATTTTCTCGCATGTTTATCATTTAAGTGTTAAACTATTACACAAATTATAATAGTATATGTTAGAAGTTTCTGCCTTTATAATATCTCATAATTTCGATCAGTAGTTTAAGAGGAAACCGTTGTTGAATTTTACTAAGTGTATACATATTTATGTCCTCGACTGTACATCTACGATCATTCTGTTGGCGGAACTCAAGGGACGTACACTGTATGGAAATGCAGAGATTGCGATGTATTATTTTGTAAGACGTATTTTAGAAGATTTTGTGGTGTACTCACATTAATTTATTACTGATTTATTCATAATTATTATAACCCACAAAGTTTGTTATTTTAAAATCAAAGCAGTATATCTCAGCCCGTCCGTCTGTATATTTATCATAGTGTATTGTTTAAATAATTTTGTTAAATATTTGCTCTCCTTTAAATAGTAAAATGGATTGCATAAATAACAAACCATAAAATTAAACAATTAAATCTTATTAGCAAGCCTTCTTCATTGATCCACGACGCTTCAACCCACCGCGGCTTGGGACTTAGCAGGCCAGTAAGGAACTGAACACCGACTGAACCGCCAAGACCCTGGCCGCGGTATGAGATTTTCTAGAATGTTCTAGAGAATTCTGGAAAAAATGAGCAGACATGTTACAGAACAATAGCGACATCCAAATATTGAATCGTAGAAAATAAATAAATTGTAAGATTTTAAATGCCTCCCAATTATGTGTTTACATTAACATTACTTGTACAGTCGAGGACATAAATATGTATACACTTTGTAAAAATTGAAAAGTAATTTTCTCACCCGCAATCATAATAGTATATGTTAAAATCCATTATTTAAATCAATAGTTTAAGAGAATACCGTTGTTAAATTCCAGAAAGTGCATACATATTGATATCTTCGACTGTGCTTCCATATACATGAAATATTTTATAAACACCGCATAATTAATATATTCCTGAGTGGTATATACAATATTTTTAATTTGGGATTTTAAAAGTATGTTACCATCACGTTATATGCTCAAAGACCGAAAACGCACATTGGGCGAAAAATATAATTCACACAGCTTTTCTTCATTGCCTCAACGGGTTGTGATCATACAGAATGGTAGCCACGACAACAATTTCGCTACTTGATCTTTCTGTGATTGCCAAACCGCGTCATGGGCGTTTTTATAAGAGCCATAATACGAATTTCGCGATTCGGATGTTTTACTTTTTCGTTCTTTGAACAAATTTGACGAATTTAAAAAAACAAAGGACAACCGACAGACATAGCCAAAGCCCTTCTTATTATGATTCTTATTTTTTTTTAATCGATACAGATTTGAAGGTTACGAAATAGCGATTTCGTCTAATTTAAATAGGTATAATCGGTCCAAGCTGTAGTTGCCTCTATCGCCCTCGGGCGGGATAGCTCGGGCACAGAGCGACAGAAATCGATATGTTAAAAACCTATTTTTCTAATTTCTCGCAGCCATCCTTTCCTCTTAAGAACTCGTCGTGTGTGCTGAACATGCTGCCGTATTTTCCAGGTTTTAACAGATATTTCATCATCAATGCTGAATGCAATGCTTTATTGATTTACTCCGTCTTCACTGTTCAAAAATATTTGATGTTGGATGATGCCGTTTTTTCTGAAACAAAAGAAATACAACCTTAATATAACTACCACAAAATTTATGTTATCCAGGTCTAGATCTCTATGTCCACCAGTTGCAATCCCTAACTTAGTAAACTATTAACAAATGTAAAATTGATATTTTTTTGTGGAAAAAGTATGCCATTTTGCGTTGCGTTAGGTGTATCCTATGTGAATGTGTTATCTCTTTGGAGAAAATGTGCATAGAATTTCCCATGGCGCACGCTATCCCGGACGCACACGTTTTTGGTGCTAAAAAGACCCTATAACTTTTCCCATAAAAAGTCTAAATAATGATATTCCACATAATTTACGACTATTAGCAGTTATTTCGCGCCCCTAAATCACCATTGTACGTGTGAGTATTGTGGCGCAATCTGTAATCACCGCCGGAGGGTGGCACGAGCGCCATTCCTCACCTGCCGCCGATGTGGTGTTGATTAATCACCACTGGTTGATACGCGCCCGCCGCCGCCGCCGCGAGCCTCCACTGAAAGGTATCTACAATATGCTTGTAAAATTGTTGTTTAGGGTTTCTATCAATCTTTGCATTCATTTTTATATTGATATGGGATTTTGAAGAAACAAAAGAAAGAAAATACATTTATTACGAAATACAAATTACAGAATTAAACGTAGGTATGCAACAAAGAAACAAAAGATATGTTGTTACATTTTCTATATCTGGCTGGTAAGTGACTAAACGAAAAAGCTTATGGTGCGTCCATGCTTGGCGAACCGAGCACGAACGAGCACACTGCGAGCACGATTCGCGTATCGTGGATGGGCTTGCGAGCCTTGAACGAGCCCGATTGTCAGTTTTTTCACGAACAAAGGGATTCGCATTATGCTCGTTGTAGGTTCGTTCGTGGCTCGGCTCGTGCTCGATTCGCGTAGCATGGACGCCCCATATTATGTAGATTAAAAGTTATCTTATTCAAAAGTTTAAGAATTTTCCGATATATTTAATATTATTACATGGACCATAAGAATACCTTCAGTTCAATTTCTTAATAAAGCAATTATCAAGGCATTGCAATGATGAACAAACAATAGTGATTTAAAGCGCTTTGCTCTAAGTTGTAAAGTGCACGCATCCGCTTGACAAACGGCGCGGCGACGGCACCGCTGCGGGCTTGTTATAAGATATAAGTAACCGTATACAATACAATACAAATATAGTTTATTGTATTGTTAACCAATGAGAGTAGAATAAATAATAATGCGCATAAATATGATGGGTCTTTGTGGCAATCGGTCGCTAAAGTAACTTCCTTACCTAAACATTATCAATCGAAATAGACAAGAACCAAGTCTTTTTTTGGGGTAATGCTCATCGGGTACCCAACCGCTGGGGGGAGCGACCAGGTTATGCCGGACTTGTACCGGTTAAACCCCCACGGTGGTTGCCACCTGCGCTAGAGGGGTGCGGGTTCTCGTGCAGATCAAACGCCACCACCACGCGTCCCGGGGTAGTGTGATACCTCCCCCAAAGGTAACACTTGCTTCAACCGAGGTCAAAAGCTGGGTTAAAATGACGTACATTCGGGGTATGTATGTATGTATGTAACTTCTGGTTCAATGGTTACAATTTTAACCCAAGTTGACGCAACTGAATTCAAACTCGAATTCTCTCACAGAAACGTGTACCTTTTTGTTTTCTAAAAAAGTTCTATATTGTATCGCTATCATAAGAAATCGTATCGCTTCTCGGTGTGAACTGACCTTTAGAGTTATAGGCTACTACTGGTAAGACAAACGGAGAGACGTTTCATAGACTACCTGCATGCAAATTCAATCGAGGCGTCAAACAAACAAACTCACTTTCGCATTAATAATATTAGTTAGTATAACTGTCTGTACCTATAATCGAAGAATGATTTGCCAATTCCAATCCTTAACATAAATTGAATTGATAAATTCGTTTGAGTCCCACATCCGAGTAGAATAATAACTGTCGCATCGTTACTTGCCGTCGGCGAATCAATGCATTCAATAATAGAAATCGCCGTACGTCGGCCATGATTCAGATTTCGATAGGTTTGTTATTATATCGAGTGCTGACGGGGAATTGAGTGCAGAATCGATTATTCGTATTCGTATAAATAATGCGACGCTCCCGGCGGAGGTAAATAAAGCGCGTGTTTGTTATTTAAAATCGATGCGATTAGTTTATTTGTGCCGGTACGTTTGATTAATCGAATAACCCCACTAATTGCTCCCATTTCTAAAACAGCTGGGTTTGAAACAATAGGCCTACGGGGAAGTCTCTGACGAGACTAATAAATAAAGCTAGCTTCATACAATATTAGCAGGTAGCAGATAAGATCGATAGCTTTTTAAAATTCAAGAAATGTCCTTAAGAAGCTCCATTAGTGAGTTAAACAATGGTTAACTGGTACGTTTTAAATAATATCTGTTAACAAAAGCGGGCTTGTTGTCATTAGAACGGCGGAGTTGCCACGTTAGGTACCTAGCTGTTGCATTATTTATGTATTCTGATGCTAACGGGATGGGTCGGTAATCTTCCAATGCTGTATGTATCTAGGTTCAGTATTTCTAATACATTTTGCCCGTATCTATTGTGTATTGTGATTTAGAATGGTAATGGCGATGTTGGTTTTAATTTTGAATGTCTTGATTTCTAATTTTGTTGAGGTTTCTTTTTTTGTTTTATTTTTGTCATCCCATTAGTAATTAATTATGGTGCTACGTTACCTACCTAAGGGTATACGACTCTTATTATATGATTTCTGAGTAGGGGGGCGTATTAATCATGTGAGGTTTTTAGCTGTGAGTGCAAGTTAGGCTGAAAAACAGCGTAGCTTGCATTTTTTTTTATACCACTAAGGTGGCAAACAAGCATACGGCCCGCCTGATGGTAAGCAGTTACCGTAGCCTATGGACGCTTGCAACATCAAGGGTACCACTCGTGCGTTGCCGACCCTGAAGAAATCTCTTCACACCCTTTTTGAAGAACCCCATGCTGTCCTCCATTCACGCTACATTCGCTGAGCTCTCATCTCATTCGATGGCAATAGGGTTGCCATATTTTATATATTATACTTATTGTGCCTAATTTTAAGCTTATTTGTAACTTGTGGCGATAAATTAATTTTCTTTCTTTCAAAAAAATCACCCCACCCAAAATCACGTGTACTTTTTAAACGGCCTCTATCAAGAAAAGGTAGTCGTAGTGGTGTTTTTAATTAAGATTAAAAACCAGTTTCTTCTGACCTGGGCTTTCTTGGCCGTCTTCAATCAAGAAATGCGCAGAAAACTTCGCTAGATGTAGCGTATGAGCGCCGCGTAATAATTCGTCATGTTGGATACTCTGCCTCAAACGCCTCATTATTACTCTGTGCCGAAAAATGCAGACTTTTCCAATGGGCTTTCTTGGTCGTCGACTGACCTGAAATCCGAAAGGACTTAAAGAAATAGTCCGAAAGGAGTGAAAGCAATATGTCTTCGAGGTATTACACTCTCGGCTTCCTTATCGCGTTTGCCTATGGCTCACGCGGATAATACCACCTCGTCTGTAATGACCAACTTTGCGCGCATGTATCACAATGTACTAATTCTATACATAACATGGTTATTATAAACAAATTATATTTGGTTTGTTACTTACTACGTTAATTCCAAGATGTTGCTTACCCCGGGTGGCGCGCGCTTGAGACAACGATAAGCATCTCATTCTTATGGTGCGTCCATGCTTGGCGAACCGAGCACGAGCCGAGCCTCGAACGAGCACACTGCGAGCACGATTCGCGTAGCGTGGACGGGCTTGCGAGCTTGGAACGAGCGCGATTGTCAGTTTTTTCACGAAAAAAGGGATTCGTATCGTGCTCGTTGTAGGCTCGTCGTAGGCTCGTTCGTGGCTCGGCTCGTGCTCGATTCGCGTAGCATGGACGCACCATTACATATACGAAATCACGGTGAACGACTGAACGCATGTATTTAGTTACTCTTGCGTTGTTTATCCGTAGCCGGGTACTGGCTCTAGGTTTTGTATACTTCTTACTACCACATCATCAATTCTATTCATTCCGAAATAAAAAAAACATACGTTTCTTTAAAACGGAATAAAGCTGGTACATTCCCTTTCTCATGTTTAAAATATAAAATTATTATTTTGCAAACTTCTATCTTATCACAAGAAATTAATAGTTCGAGTTCAACAAAAACAAACGACAATGTATAATTCATGGTGGTCTTTTAATGTAAAGAGAAGCGACTTGCTTTGCTGTTTGAATCATAAAAAAAATTAATATAAAAACACGGTTTTGTCGCGCCGCGGCTGTTCCTAAGTTCATTACGACCATCTGGATTATTAACGGGTTGATAGCTAATGACACATTCTGTGTATGGGTATAATACCACTTTTACATGACAATCGAATTCACCGATACATACGCTGCGCCCGCGCCGCTTAGGAGAAAACAGACGTGGAAAAAATGTCGCACTCATTTGTTGTATTTTTATTGTCGGGTGACATCTACATAGGTCAGTGGACCGACAGACGATCAAACCGATCAAACCGTCGGGCAGACCTTTGGATTCGGATCGGTTGACAGTTAAGAGACGTCGGCTTTCACTCATACAGACTTATTTTTTGTGTACAAAGAAAAAGCGGTTAACAAATGACGTTTTAAAGTGATTGATCATACTCATACGTGACAAATTATAAAATTGTTGTTACAAATAACTGAATTTTTCTATTATTAGTTTTTATTTGCCTTTATTTGTCATTTACTTGTATGGTGAGTGTCAATTAGGCGCTCAAAATCTACAGTAGTTGTACGTGCATGTACTCAATAAATAGAGAATTTATTCAACATGTTAAACTCCCTCGGTGTTTATGAAATAATAACAAACTATTATTATTTGAGTAAATATTATATGGTTGTTGTTAGATTTTTGTCCTCAATGTTGGGCAGATACCCTTAAGAGGACAGGATGGCTGCAAGAAAGAAGGATAATAGATTTTTAACATATCTATTGCTGTCGCGCTTTGCCCGAGCTATCCCGCCCAAGGGCGATAGAGAAAACTACAGCTTGGACCGATTATACCTATTTAAATAAGATGAAATCGTGGTTTCGTAATCCTCGTTTTTGTCCTCCAAAACTAGATCGATTAAAAAAAAAACAAGAATCATAATACGAAGGGCTTTGGCTATGTCTGTCGTTTTTCCTTTGTTGTTTTATATTCGTCAAATTTGTTCGCTCGACGTCTAATAAGGGCTTTAAAAATGGTAAGTTTATAATAATTAATTTATGGAGAAACACACAACCGAGGGACATACAGTGGTACGTACAGATTGCATGGTAGAATAATCATTGCTCAAGTGTCATTATCCAGAGACGAAACTGAGGATTACGTTTGTATGGAACAAACGCCACCAGCATTTCCTCTTAACTCATTCTACATATCTTTTACTGTGTAATAGGCCTGTGTTTGACCGCAATCAACCATGGTTAGTGCTGATGTGGTCGAAGGTAAGCACACAAAGCCTAGATGGAACTGGCTCTCAAGTGCAGCTGTCGGAAAACACCGATAAGTGCTTGGCGAAGCGAGCAACTTGAGGATGGTAGCCAGCCAGGTGGGTGCCACCGTGCTATGGTTTCCTAACGATGTTTTCCTTCACCGAAAGCTCAAGCTCATTATATGATTCGAACCCGGACCTTCATCTCGGTATCTAGACGTCACTACCGATGAGCTTTCTTCGCTTTATAGTAATAATGTAGTTATAAGCTTCCTGACTATCTTATCCATTACCATAGCATCTCACCATCTTATCCTTAACTTGGATTAGGTTGCATTTTCAACTTAATCCGCACTTACAAGACTTAATTATCTTATAATTCTATATAACTCAATTAGCTGTGTTACTGTGATTACAAATGAATATTCAAACTATTCTCCCATGTTAATTTATACAAAATGAGAGATATTCGAAGCTGGTAGCACCTGTTACCTACCTGTTCTAGTTATGGGAGATAGGAAATATATTACGGGAAATATAGCCGTGGGGTGACCAGACGTCCCTTGGATAATTGTATGCTTGTGTTATTTATCAAGACTTGTTTATGCCAGTGGGTGGCTAGTTTCTGAGTCTCGGCATTACTCACGTTTTTTTTATATAACCAAGTCGGCCAATAAGCATACCCCTTTGCATGCTTGCAACTTGTAACACACGAGGCATCACACACGCGTTACCGATCCTTCCCCCTCCCCAATGAGCTCCGGCGACCTTACTCACGCGCAGGAACACAACATAAAGTTATTTGGCTATAAGGTGGAGGTACTTCCCCAGTCGAGCTGCTTTCTGAGCGAAATAACGCTATGCTCTACCTCTCTCGATTAAATTAAAATTATCTTGTTTTATTCAAATTCAAAATTATTTTATTCAATAGGCCTTTGCAGGCACTTCAGAATAGTCTAATCTAATGGCTGATATTGGAGCTTACTCATTCACAGTCCCAAGCAAAACTTTGATTAATTTTTTTTGTGATCTCTTTAACTCCTTACTTGCATTATTTGTGGTACTTTAAGAATATGTTTGTACCTACATGGCATTGAGCCAAAAAGTTTGTCTAGAAGAGATCGTTTCTTATCGGTAATACCGCCCATTGTACAGTAATTAATATAAAGTACTCTTGTTCTTACTCTTTTGTTTTCGTTTAATATTTTTTGGTGCACAATAAAGTGTAATTATATTAAAACGCTGACAATGATTAGAAATCGAAATTATAATATATCTTATAAACTGTTTCATGTTTGGGTACCTACTCCATGTTAAGTTTTAGTTTGTTCATTGCAACATTACCTGTCAACCACTTTTCACAATGCCTATTGCTTTCAGTCATCACAAATCCGACAATCGTCATACTTATTGTTATGGTGAACGCACACTTATCCGAGCCGAACGCATCGAACGAAACGAATTTTAGAATTCTGTATATGAAATCTTATGAAAGCTCGCACACTTGCCCGCGTCGAATCGTCCGAATCTGGAAGAACCGCTGAAATCCTAGACAAATTCGGATGACGTCATCAGATTCGGCGCGGCTTTTGCGGTCGACTCGACCGATGCGCTCGCATCGCATCGCATTCTATCAGTTGCGTAGCAACACGCGAGTTGTTAATAAATATTATGCGACAAGCGTAAAGGAAATAGAAATGATTTCTTCGGCGCGGTCGATTCTTTCGGTGCGGATATGTGTGCGAGCCCTCCTTGACTTCGATTCGTTCGCCGCGTTCGGCTCTGATAAGTGTGCGTCCACCTTTAGAGCCAGCTTCCAGTCGTGACCGGCGCATAACAGCCGCTACTTGCATGTCCACCGCAGGGCGGTTACAGAAGAAACGGAACAATAAATCTTCGACAACGTCCACTGAATTCGAAATGACGGAATTAGATCAACGACTGCGGACTGTGGGTATTAATCAGGTAAAAAAACCAGATGAAATAAATATACCTCGTGAGTTACTTACCAGATGATCGTTTTTACTTCTTTCGTTTAAAAATGTAGTTTGTTTTAATGCTGTAGCTGATGGGTTTTTTATGTTATGTGTAGACTTCTCAATTACTCTATTTTTTATTTCTCAACTTGATCTAACGGCGTGGTTTCACTTATCGGGAGGTTACAGAATAAGGCAGATGGAGCGCGCGGAACACGGGAGTGAAGCCAGAAAAGCAAATACAAATTGAAAATCACGTACCTGGTATTCGCTTTTGAATGTGTATTTGCTTTGTTTCACAAACTTTATGTAACAATAAACACTTCTTTATTAATAAACTGTGGTTAAACAATGCAAATACAAACTGGAAAACGAATACCAGGTATCAGATTTTCAATTTGTATTTACTTTTTTGGCTTCACTTTCGTGTTCCGCGCGCTCCATCTGCCTTATTCCGTAATCTGTGTCGGGAGGTATCACGAATTATATAACTTTTCGTGTATAATTCACTCAAATATAAAAAAGGGTGATAGTAGAGAATAGGGAAAGGTATTCTATGAAACCAAGCCACGCGCCAACATTGCACTGTTTAGCTTAATTCTCATCTTTAGTACGGATAGCAAACGAAATCTGAATAATTTGACGAATTTTGATTGGTGACGTGAGGGATGATGCATAATACATGTCATCATCATCATCAGACCATAATGTACCACTGTTGAGCACGGGCCTTTTTGGACAAATGAGCGTGAAAGGTAATGGGCAGATACTCCACCACTCATGCCCACTGCGGATTGGTGGAGATAGGCTAGTGGTCAACCTACTGTTGGAGTTTTCGACCCGCCCAGGAGGCCTCCAACTAGCATAACAACTATCACAATTAATTTATAGCCGGGACCAACGGCTTTATGTGGCTCCCGAAGCACGTTAATATAATACATACATATATTTCTGTAGAAATGAGGGTTGATATACGTCCCTATCGTGTATATCGTAAAAAAAAAGTGTATTTACGTGTCGAAACTGCATTTTTTATATCGCTTTTATCCAAATCTAAAATAATCAATGTATGCACCATAAACTTAATTATTGCCTAACCATTTATAGTGTAATCAATTTATTACCAAAGGGATGTATTTATTATTATTTGCAGACGGTACAGTCGAGCTAGTTGGCCGCGGGGGCGTCGTGGGCCCACGCGACACGTCTCTAATTAATCGGCCTCCACAATTAACTGCACAACACGATTCCATACATAATTGTGTTGCTGACTGTACTACATGGAGGTTATTATTAAGTTCTTCAGAAATGCGCTCAGCCTCTGCGGTGCCTTTATAATGGTTGCAATTATATAAAAATTGAATCTATTTTAAATTGTAATAGCTTAATAACAGAAGCTCATCTTTTACTTGTGCTACTTCTAGGCTAATAATTATTAAGTATATTAACAGCCAATTGCATATCTGGTATATTAAGAGGCGCTCTGTAGCCATATATGCATATTTTGTGTTTTTGTAGGTTTCACATAGTGGCATTACATTTGTGGACGAATCAAATTTATGTAAACGCACACGATTTTAGCGGCTCAAACAATGCGTGATTTATAAAAAAAAAAAAACACTATAGCAATACCTCTATGAACTATACAATTTTAATGAGTGTGAGTTGTGAGTGGTCAGCGACAGAGGCGACAGTGCGACGTCACATTCACATCAGTGGCTCGTTAGCGTCTCGCCCCGCCCACGTGCGCGCGCGCCGAACTGTCTGTGTCCGCCGAATCAACACGTCACTTGCACCTTACTTGTACAGAATTAAGAATAAATCAGAAACTATGAATAGAAAAATTATTGTTAGTGTAAATTTGGCGCTTTCGTCTGTTTTAACAATATATTTCAATCATCATCTTATATCTTAAATTATGTAAAATCGTCCAAACTTTTTTCAGGTTTATCTTATAATTGAGTGCATCGCTTACCTTAATTAACTTTTATGGACAACGGAAAACCATTAATTAATAAAATTCAGATTCGATAGCCTCAAGCTGAATAATAACCTAACCGTACAGTAAAAAAAAAACAAAAAATGCCCCTAAAAAGGACTTCGCAGTACACATCGAATAGTTTCTAGTACTTACCTTATTCTGTGCTCGCATCAAGCGGTTGACATTTACTTCAAGTCTTACATTACATACATGCGTAAGAGTTCGTTTACATTGCAAAACTCTACGATTGAGTGTGTAGGCTGTGTGTTAAATAAATGTAATATGTATGAGATATGTTTCATGTTACCAGTTTATCCAGGATATTTCAAAACTAATACGAGTTATGGGACTCTAGTATACGCAGTACTTGATTATATCTAGGTGTCAGACAGAAGTTTCATTAACTAGTATTACATAAATATGATCCTCTCTTATACGAGCAATATTTGTATATAGGTATGTTTTGAGATATCGAAAAAGGCTCTACCGATTTCGTTGATATATCGGGGTTTTTGTGGGAAAGTTCTCATCTCTCAGTCTCATCTCTGGGAAAAGGCGTTTTACCGAGTTTAATAAAAAATTACACGCGATTATATACTTTATTAATTAGGGCTGTATGATTAATATATATAATGAGGTCTCAGACTTTATCACGAATATTATGCAGCTAATAAATAATTGGACTGTTTTACAAAAAACTAAAACCGACTTCAAAGTACACGAAGAAGTAATCAAATCCTGATCTGATGACAATGGGACCAAACGGGAAGTGTACCCTTCCAGACAAAATCGGTTCAAAAATGACGGAGTTATGAGGTAACAAACATAAAAAAAAAAAAAAAAACTTACAACCGAATTGAGAACCTCCTCCTTTTTTTGAAGTCGGTTAAAAAGAGTAACAATAGTAATTAGTTCTATGACATTGTTTTAAGCTAAAATTTTCATTAATAGGTACTATTTCATAATTTATAGGCACTAAAATCCTATGAAGATCATTTGACAAAAATAACAAGTTTCCGCCCGGTATCGTACTAACAAAATCAGGCACATTATCTAATCCATTAAGTGGAAGCTAATGCCGCTCGTGACATGCTGGATATTTATATATTTCGCATGGTTTAAGAGTTATCTGCCCTTTAATGGGCGGCCAGCTAAGAGCTTGATTACCTACGTATGCTGCCACCACGAACACTATCGACTTTCGGACTTTAATTTTAATCATTTAACTCTTTAGGAACTTACAAGGCCAGAGTGAATAGTTTTCTTCTGGGTAAGCGTGTTCGATCTTAAGCTTCGTCATCGTCTCTTATGGGCGGGTCAGTGGCCAAACGCAAGCCCATTTAATAAAAAAAAACTAGTTTATTGTACCAACTACCAGCTAAAGGACCCTCGGTCTTGAATTTTATTTATGGCATACTAATCATAATAGGGTTTTACTACGATTGCGTTTACTTTATTAAAAAAAAAAGAGATTTTTTGTAAACGTAAACGCGATGGTAGCTTTTGCTAACGTTAAATTGGTACTTAGATTCACTCAGTTTTGAGTTGTGTTTTGAGTTATAATACTGCGTAATTTATAAAACACTGTTGTCCCGACTGATTATCAACGAACAGCCCAAACCAATGGCGAAATAATCAACAAAGCCCATAAAAACATATAAAAAAAGTCCAACCAATGGTGTTAGAAACTTAAATTTTTTATGGGGACAATAGGGGATGACGAGGAAACTAGTCCACTAATATATAAACAATTTGGAATAGCTAAATTTATTATTTCGCTCTATACTAATAAAATCTATTACTAACTAGGGTAAACCAAATTTTAGTCTCAAGTTCTGAATAACCGTGGCCATACTCTGCGCACGGGTAAATTTAAAGTAGCAGCGAGATATCTCTATCTAGAACCCTCGGTTAATTTTAACTGTCGATTACAACGAACATACTCTGTGACCATTAATCCGCTGGAAGATTCACGATTTATTATTTCTTGGCTATAATGATTTAGAGAGCCTTTTTAGAACCTCACGTTCATATTGCTCGTTAATTTGTTGTTTATAATTTAGTCATAAATTAATACAAGGTTGTATTTTAATTGCATTTATTGGATAGATATGTAATGGTGCGTCCATGCTACCCGCAGCGAGCACGAGCCGAGCCTTGAACGAACAGGATTCGTTTGTTGCTCACGATTTCAAGCGTGGACGTACTTAACGAGCCTTCAACGAGCCTTCAACGAGCCTACAACGAGCGCGATGGGAATCCCTGTCTTCGTGAAAAAACTGACAATCGGGCGGAGCGCAATCGAGCGCGCGACGAATGATCGTTTGAGTCCGTCCATGCTACGCGAATCATGCTCGCAGTGTGCTCGTTCGTGGCTTGGCTCGTGCTCGGTTCGCCAAGCATGGATATAACATAACCATTGCTATCTCTCTTATCTATCTCTCCGTATATTTCTCAAAATAAATAAATCAAAAATTCATACCAAATTGTTGCTTCCAAGTTTATTGAATTAAAATTATAACCAACATGTCACCGATCAATGAAGGTCATTATCATTTTGCGTCACTTGCTAATAATCATAACTAGCTAATCCTAACTACTCAACGGATCATCATGAAATTTGGCATGCAGATAGCCTATGGTATGGAGAAAAACATAGGCATAACATAACATATTTATCTCGGGAACGCGGGTGAATCCGCGCGGGACAGCTAGTATTAATATAAAATTTTCTCTTCCGCGATCTGTGCGCTTAGTACCACAAAAGTGGATTACTGAATGGATAAATACCCTTTCCAACCAGTAGATAGATAGAATTAATTTGGATCACTACAATAAAGACATACTTTTCATTAGACGCTAAGAACCATAACAGCGAAGTTACCAGTTAACCTCCAAGTAACAGCCTAGCTAAACCGAAGTATCTTATCTAAAATTACAATGATTATCATCTGAGTTCGGTTAAGATTTCAATTAGTTATAAGATGTAACGATATGAAGGGCACGCGGGCGGTATGTTTTTACCATAATTGCGGGTAATGATTAGGACCGTTATTCACATACCCCTGGGCGTGTTTTTGCGTGATTGGCCGACACCGAGCCCGAGCCTTACACATACTAGTGTCTACTCCATATTGTTTATGGCTAAGTCATAAGACGTTCCGATTAAAGAATATTTCATAAGGGTGATATTATTTCACTAGCATCAAATTCAAATTTTGAGAGAGGTAAGAGCATAGCGTTTATGCGCTCAAAGAGCAGCTCAACTGGGGAATTACCTCCACCTTACAATACCGCAGCCAAATAACTTTATGTTGTATGTGGTTTTGTATTTATCTTTTGATTTTTCCGGTAGATTACTAGCTCCCTAAAGCGTCTGATTTAATAAACTCTGGGGTCAAATCACTATCGCTAGACGAAATTGTTGTCAACGTGAAAATGATAAATACGGAACACCGTTTTTTGTTTCACATTCTTTACTTTTTATTTTATTGTGTCTATGAATAAATTCTCTTTACAATGCCTGTATCTAGGCTAAGGCCTACAACGCACTTACGGCTGGCCGCCTTGCGGCAGACTGCATGTCGTATTTTACATGAAATCGTAAACTTCCAACGCACTGACTTGCGGCCAGCCATCAACCGCTCCGGTTAGCTTGAGGTTGCGGCAAACCACGCCGGTTGAATATTGCGGCGTGCCGCATCCCCTCTACGCATAATGCGGCTGGCCGCACGGGGCGCCTCAGTTGCCAGCCATCGTTCCGGGTCTTGTTAGGGAAATGGAGAAGTTCATTTTAGAAGTTAAAGAAAGTCTTCAAATTTCTTTAGTTTTGACATAAAATATTTAAACTGTCCATTGTCACGACGATTCTCCAGCAAAGGGTGTATTCAAAATCTTTTTTATTTATACGAAGACGTTTTTCACGAAGATATAAATAAATAACTGCAGCAACTTCTTCGACGTCCATCTTGTGCAATATTTCAAGAAACACTGAGCATTACGGCTGACCACAAACCAAGATGATGACCAAGATGCAGCTAGTCGCAATGCGATGCGGCGTACTGTTGCGGCAGACCGCAAGACATACGGCCTACCGCAACGGGTGGCGGGCCGCATTGCGGCTACTACAGCTAGCTGATAAAAGCCAAGTTTTCATACGGATTTTAACGTTTCAAATTCAAACCATAACTTTATATCTCTTGGGATTTAAGGCTTTTATTTACGTTTAGATTGCGTGATATGTAATTGGACAAAGTCAAGCAGGTGGTATGAAAAAATATTAAAATGTAATTAAGTCATTAAGTACTCATAAATAATAACGGAAGCCGAAACTCTCGAACTGTGAATTTTTTACTGAATCACAACTTATATGTAAGTATCTCTATGCAAAATATCAACTTATGGTTTACCTAATTATAACCGTAAATATTGTAAAGAAATAACAGAGTGAGCATTTTTTATTACCAGCCGTCGAGTCTGTGCTTTAGCCAGTATATCATATGGCTAGTTATCTAAGATCACATCTAGACTTTCGCAGAGTTGGTAAACAAATCGCTCGTACATTATGCCTGGATGTAATGAGGAGCCGCGAGCGACAGTCAATCAGTTTGAATCTCGGCCAATAGTAGGTAAATTTACTACAAATAAATATTTACACGGCCACGGTAAATAAACAGCTCTCTTAAATATTACAGTTAGATAACATTGCGGTATTACGTCGCGATAATTATCATTTGCAATAAAAGTAATTGCCTTACCAATATATTGCGATTAATGCCTATTATATATCGACTGCGATTGATACATTTTTTTTGCGTTGGAAAGATAGCGTTTAACCTAGGCAAGTAATAGACTTACCAACATAGGCTTTCTAATCTTTTGTTATCTAGTAGATATACTAACGTACTATCCCCAAAGCTCAATCATGTAAGTACCTAAATTGTATATGTATAAAAACAGGCGTTTAATAATGGAATATTTTCAAACGGCCATAACTCCGTTCGCCTCACACGGAATAGACAGCCGACAGACCATAAAGCAAGTACGTTCGGATACGCGTATCGTAAGCTACTTTATAATGTCAGCATGTAACATATGTAGCGCGCGACGTTATCGAGCCGAGATCGGCGTCTTATCGACAATCGAATCTGCTCGTAGGCTCGCTATAGATATCGATACTTCAGACGAATCGATTTGCGTGATACAAGCATGAATAAATCGTAAAACATTCTTTCTTTACGATGTAACCTTTCCCACTTGGTTTTGTTTCCATTTGTGGGAAACCCAATGAGAAAAAAAATCTAAAGTAATTCCTATATGTGTATATTTGTGTCATCAAATAAATCGTAGATATTTTATTTAAATGTGTGACACATTCTGTCAGCAAACTCTGTTTGCTGCAGATCTGTCTCTAGTTTTTGAGATACCGGGTTAAAATAGGGTCCCGGATTTACCACACGGAGGGAAAAATGCTTTAAAATTGATATGAAAATAAAGGAAAGAAAAATAATATTTACCAAAAAAAATTGGGTCAACTCCTACCTATATCGTTGTTTTTTGTTGACAATATTGTGAGCCACCATGTTGGCACTGCCGCCCTATTATATTCTATGCCGTAGGCGTGAGACGAAACAAAGTATCCCATCTCACAGTTTTAAGTGATTGTACAATTGATTTTTTTAAACGACTTCAAAAAAAGGAAGAGGTTCTCAATTCGGTTGTATTTTTTTTTGTTTGTTAACTCGTAACGTCATTTATTAACCGATTTGGAAAATTATTTTTTTGTTTGGAAGGTTACACTTTCCGTTTGGTTCCATTGTCACACAGTAAATCTCACAGTTTTAAGTGATTGTACAATTGATTTTTATAACCGACTTCAAAAAAAGGAGGAGGTTCTCAATTCGGTTGTTTTTTTTTTTTTATGTTTGTTAACTCGTATCGTCATTTATTAACCGATTTGGACAATTATTTTTTCGTTTGGAAGGGTACACTTTCCGTTTGGTTCCATTGTCATCAGATCAGGATTTGATTAGTTCTTAGAAGTCGGTTTAAGTTATTTGTAAAACAGTCCAATTATTAAGCATAACATTATAATCAATCAATCACAAAATCATTCAATGATTTCGAAATTCAACTGTTTTTAAAGCCACACAGTATAAATTAGTTTCAGCGTGTTATCTAAAGTC
This sequence comes from Achlya flavicornis, assembly GCA_947623365.1. Lineage (NCBI taxonomy): Eukaryota > Metazoa > Arthropoda > Insecta > Lepidoptera > Drepanidae > Achlya > Achlya flavicornis. Next base: position 12,814,007 of record OX392479.1, read on the forward strand.
ATTACGAAGGTTGAAAACAAACGGCCAAAGATTACAGAGCTTAGTGAGTTACAATGTAGCTGAGTAATGAAGGACGGACAGACTTATAGCTTAGAGTCGATATATCGAATTAATGTTCGACAGAAATGCACGCCATTGCGTAGGTATGGATATAAAAAGTTGCTATTAATTTTGTTTATGCTGAGAGAAAATATTGGGGATGAAAGTTGTGGAGACAAGATCATGACAGTTAAACGAATCCATGTTGGTTGTCATTTGTAATTTATCAGATGACCGTGTGTGAGGAATGTCCCAGGATATTTATTTATTACTTTATTATTATTTGGATTTATCCTGCGATTGAAAAGCAAAGGCCTGGAAGACCGCAAAGACGATGGTGTGATGACATCGCAATAATTGCAGGCATTACATGGAACAGAGCTGCTAGAGACAGGGAAAGATGGAGGCAAATGGAGGAGGCTTTTATCGCTCAAAGCGGTACTTGCATTGGAACATAGTAAACCAAACTACAAAAAAAACATACCTACTTTTTAAAATTATAAAATTAAAAAAAAAAAAAAAGTGTTAATCAAAACATGTTATTTAAGATAGTGTGAAAGGAAAAAAATGCTTATGTTATTATTTGGATGAGTTACCGATAGTAGAAAAGAAAATGACCTCAAACAAAAAACGAGAAGCTGATGAATTAAAAATATCAAAAAGTAAGATTAAAAATATTCAATATACAAAACCCTTTTCGTTTTTATCAAAAAAGTCATTATGAAGTAGAGTTTCTAATAACACCGACCCTCTGGCTCACCAAAGACATAAACAGAGAATCTACGCTCCAAGTTTACACGAGAACATGATTACGTAATGACAAAAATGTAGGTAAGTGTAAGATAAAGTGAAATTCCGAGACAAGTTTCCGAGAAGTTAGGTACCTACTTAAGCTTATTAGAATGCCTTAAACATGCATTGATCTGAAAGCAATAGGGAAGTTTAATTAATTTCCACGTAAAACGTGCACACATGTCTTACGATAGGTTATCGCATATCGGATCTACATCGCGATCTTATCACCACACAATCGATAAAATACCGATATTTGCGGAACATCCCTACGTACATTCTAATGAGATAGATAAAGTTATTATTGGCGCCAATTTGTTGTTTGTTATCTGTGAATTGAGATTGATCGATGAACCTGTAAATGCTTTGAAAAGCATATCTATTTCACGTTAATTGGATTTAAAATCAATCGTGAAACAACATTATCTTAATATAAATACTGTGAATGGATGAATGTCTAAAATAGCATAAATGTTAAATTAAAATAAAAAAGGCAATCATTCCATATGTCAAAGATTGCTTGCGTGACCTATACATCATCATCATCATCATCAGCCTATAATGTCCCACTGCTGAGCACAGCAGAAAGAGGCTGGGCGATACTCCACCACGCGTGCCCACTGCGGATTGGTAGAGGTAGGCTAGTGGTCAACCTACTGTTGGAGTTTTTCAAGCCGCCTAGGAGGCATCCAACTAGCTTAACGAATATCACAATTAAGTGATAACCGGGACCAACGACTTTACGTGCCTTCCCAAGCACTGAAACGCTCTATTTCAAATACCACTAGGCGGTATTCCATCCAGGTACCGACCACGACAGACGTAGCTTATCTTTGCCCATCGATTAAGGCTCGACGAACGGCTAATCATGCTACACCGCTCGACGGGTCGCTCACTTCCCTCCAATATGGCGAGGAGGGCGATGGCTGCCACACGCGTCATACTTGTGAACAGGTGCTGCTTGTGGGGGCTGGTCTGCTTAAGTTTGCTATTTATTTACTTATTAAATATTTATTCAGTCTACTTTGTAATTTTGCCGCCGCGCCGGGGCACGCAATTGTTTTCAGTGCGATTATAATGTAAATATTATGTAATGAATCTAAGCCTGTTTTGAAAAGAGTAATTGCTGAGTTTATTGCCGGCTCTTCTCAGCAAATGCAACCTTCCGAACCGGTATTAGAGTATTAGAGTCAGACTTTTCATAAGTGCCTGCGAAGGTCTATTTGAATAAATGATTTTGAATTTTGAACACCACGAGCGCTTCACATACAAATTTGTAAACTTCAACAAAAAAGCGCAGCAGAAAAGCTATTCATCATCATCATCAGCCTCAAATACCAGCCTCACTAGTGGTAGCTTAACTTTTCCGATCGATTTAGAACGGCTTATTATGCTACACCACGAGCGCTTCATAGTTTAGGCCACGGGCTTAATCTATAAGTTTTCATCAATGGGGAGGGACAGGCAAAGCTAATCTCAGATGGCGCCACCCTCACTGGTAACTGTCATTTATATTGACTTGATGTATTCTAAGGATTTTCATGAGTTTCAATTAATTAAACGAACGAGTATATGGGCTTTCCTCATAAAAATCGTTAGGTTTGAAGTGATTACTGCATAATCTTGCCTATATAATTCTTGGTTTCAAATTTTTTTTTGGAAGGCTTTGAACCACATCTTTCTTCTTTTCAATCGGTGTAAACCTTTATTATTGCATTGAAATAATAAGACATAAAGGCATTATATATATTTAATAACTTAATTGATAACGAATACGTAAAAAATGTATGGTGTTTGACAGATAGACGGCACCGGCGACTATACGACACCTAGCGGGATAAATTGTCAGTGTGCCTCCTCATTAAAATTATCTATAAATTAGAGACATTGGGGTAATTTTCGTTCAAGTGTTCATGTGCAAGCGGCGCCTCCTCTCCCAAGAGGTTAAACATTAAATTACCTCATTATAAGAGTAATCATGTATAATAACTTCCAAGTCTCAACATGCTAAACACAAATTCAATTAGTATTTTAATTAGTCGAATAAATGTTATGTGCACATCGAGTAAATCAACCGAGTAACTTTGTATGCAGCTTTAGGTTGTAGGTTATTTAGTAGACAGGGGTCGCAGAAAGTCAAGCAATCCGTGTTTATAGTGTGTTTATAGCAACGGAAGCTATGATAATAAATAATAATTAATAATTGTTTTATTTGCTTGAACATGGTGTAAAATGGTGACAGATATAAAAAGAGCAGATCTCATATTCAGCCAAGAACTGGCATGCAAAAATCAGATTTAGGACAACATTAAATAATAATCTACAAGCATTATTATAAATTAGGAATTAAATTAACAGTAACATGATTACCAAAATGTCCTACAGATCAAATAATAAAATAAAATGTCAACTATTAAATTAAAATTTACAGAATATTGAATCATTATATATAATATATTACAGTAGGTACCATTCACACTAGAATAATAATTTACATACACATTTTACATTACACTTTGTTCGAAAAAAAGTCATTAAGGGTGCCCTTCATGGCCAACGCAACTTCAACGCAAGCGTAGCCTAATAGCTTGTACTTTCATCCAACGTAATGTTTGACTGCGAAAAAAGAGAGACACCATCAGAGCCATCGGTTATCAGTTGGTAAATTCCGCTGATCACTCGCGGCCGCTTCGCTAGGTCGTCATTCATGATTTCGCATATCATAAAACTTGTTCCAGGCCCATACTTCCTGTGATGTATTCTTACAAGTTTGTGAAAAAAAAGTTAGTTATTTAGAATCTCCAATACATTTGCAAGCATTGTTTAGAGCTGTTTTCTTTACTTTTACAATTTATAGGTACATTAGATATGGCCAAAGTTCAGGTAAAATTTGTGCAAAACCGCTGTTTTTCGGAGGCTTTTACTGAATTTGTTTCACCTTTTTTATTTTCGCCTAGTTATAATGCTAGATATAGTTCACAAGATACCAATTTGTTTAAAACATCTAACGAAAAGTGTTTAAAAACGCCATCATAAGTACAGAGCTTTTGTATGAAAAGTATGGTGAGCTGAGTGCTCTTAATAGAATAAAAACATTTGTCCAGAAGCCAGTTTTGCAGTTTGGTTTTAAAATATTTAGTGGGTAATTCAATAAGGCTCTTTGGTAATGAGTTAAATACTTTTATACACATACTGTAACCGTTTTTCGCAAACAGGGTGGTTTTTGGTATCATGTGCAAGATTAGCCTGTTAGGTTCCCTCTTTGTTCTATTAAAAATGTCACTGGCAGTAAATAAGTTAAAATTATTTTTCACAAATATTCCAAAATCGAATGCGGCCTTTTTACCTACACAAACAACATTATATTTGGCTGCGGTATTCTGTAAATTTATTCCCAGCCGAGCTGCTCATTGAGCGAAAAGACTCTATACTCTAACACACTTTTAATCAGTGTAATAATATTATATTTATTATATTAAACCAGGAATAGAATCTGCGACTACATGCGAGCACCTTTGCGCCTGTACCTGCTCCAATATCCAATTAGCCATAAATAAAGGTATCAAATATAATGAACAAGGAGTATGTGGCTCTAACAACAAAAAATTGCAGTTTTATGTGGCACACGGTTTCTACGATTGATCCCGCGTAGAAATTCATACGATTCTTAAAAAAAAAAACAAGTGAAAATATTTGTAGGCACTATACGTTTATAAAATTTGAATATAAAATCACATTAACATTTTATTACATAGATACTAGACGTTATGAACAATCGGAAAATGTTCTCTAGCTCTAGTTCAGTTATAATTTCCATGAATTGTTGTTTATGTTTGCAAGCTATTAGGGAAATATTTAAGTTGCATTACCAACATTGGTGTCAAGCGAAAAAAGACCTTAAACGTTTTGCAGCGCCTGAATTGGGTGACTTTAGGAAAAGAAAGAGAGCGGTGGTGCGTCAGCATCAAGGCTTTTCCGCGACCGAATGCCTCAATGCTGCAGCACCGGACGTAGAAAAATCTTGCGATGAACGCAACCTTTAACGCTATCACACTAATAAAACAGTTCATTCATGGACTCCGTGTGTATACCGTGACTACTGTGTAATTTTAATATTTTATCGAGTGTAGTTAGTGGGCGATAAACAAATAATAGCCGGGACTACCGTTCGGGAGTCGGACATGCAAATGGATCGTCTTTATTAGGAAAAGTCGTGGCCCGAGCTTTGTTTAAGATCGGCTGTTAATGGATTGCTAGAAGTATTTCATTGTGTCATGCTATTCGATAGTTTGTTCATTGTTGTATTTATTTCTCGAGCTTTGATCTTCTGTTTTCGTAGTAAATCGAATCATAAAGTTTACCAAGCTTTCCAAAATCTTTATTTTTTTTTATAAATTCCAAATGTAGGCACAATTATTTGATTGTGATTTGACTACCGCAATAAAAATTCCACTCTTTATGCCATTCTAATGACTGATGAGTAAGCTTAGGTTAAAGTTGCCAAGACAAGAAAATGCTTGCCAATTTTTATTGGATTGCTATTAATATATTGGGGTACATTGAGGCTATCCATCAGCAGTGAGCTTGGTCTTTCAGCCTAACTTAAACAGCGAACAGCAAAACAGCGAAAAAATAATTTCCAGCGTGCAATAAAATAACGGCATCGAACTTAGCATTTCACATTTACCTAAAATCAGAAAATAAACATATATTTTCTTTATTATTTTTCCAAGTGCCGTAGATCAGAGTAGCTCTAAGTACCTAGCTCACTGATAACTCTCTCTTCATGTCGATGTCACGGATACTATACTTATCGTGTACTAGCGCCGACAGTATTTACTCCACAAAAACTGACTGTAGGTACACTGCATTTATTACGAGCCGCTACAGGGCGGCGCGGGTGCAGTATCGTCCAACCAGGAATCGGTGTTCATCTATGAAGTGTAAGGTTCAACGGCAACGATATAAAATATATTTTGAATGAATCATAGACTTTTAATCTGCTATATGAAACTTTTAATGTGTTGGTTTTCGATAGTTTATTCGAAAAGCGAAGTTCAAGAGCAGCTGGGCTATCACGTATGTCATTTGGTGTTCGTGATTTCAACTAATGACGCGTATGACGAAGCTGATTGGATGCAATTTATTAATGGCGTTCGATACGCGTACCACCAAAGATTTGCGATAGAGACCCAGATAGTTAAACTTGGTATAATATAGATCACAGAGATAAAACCACCCTCGCACAGAGAATTCTTATTTAACTGAGGTGCGTGTTAATATGGTAACTGAGCAATTAATCAACATAAACTTTAGCTTTATATTACCACGGAAGATAGCTAGTCATCGAGAATACGGACCTGAAATACCATAAATAAATAAATATCCTGGGACATTCCTCACACACGGTCATCTGATCCCAAACTAAGCAGAGCTTGTACTATGGACACCATATAACTGATATAATACATATACTACTTTTTGTTTGTAAATACATACTTAATATACATAATTACACCCAGACTCAGGACATACAGACATGTTCATGCACACAAATGCATATCCTGTACGGGAATCGAACCCACGACCTGCGGCGCGTAAGGTGAATCTTAACCAACTGCGCCAACTGGCCCGCCAAATATATACAAATTGTTTAAAAGAAATCATCCCAAGACAATTTAAATATTACTTTGTAAGATAGATTACATACTAAAAAGTAACAACAGGTATAAGCTTCACTAGAACATGTACCAGGAACACATAATAAGGGAACAGCCTCTGCGTATTATGCAAATAAAACTAGAATTACCTTGTAATATAACGGTAGGGTAATGTCAGAGATTATCGCATGTATGAAAGAGTAAAAATATACGCTACGGTGAAGGTCATTCACCATTTGCTGTCATTTAGACTCAATAGAGCCTCTATATAATTTTGGTGAGTTAAGGGTAATATAAACTCGATTAACACAAATAGTAATGACAACGCAGGTAGTGGGGCTGGTTTTCATGAATGCGAAGATGTGTCGAGATGACGAATCATAAGTGAAATAAAGACGCAATTACGCATCATCCCAAGTTACATACTTTTTATATTCTACTAGCTGCCCGGAGCGACTTCGTTCGCGTGGTGCTACCCTACCCTATGGTGCTACCCTACCCTACCCTACCCTCGCGAACCACTCGACCGATTTTGTGCAAACTTCACATAAACCATCTACTAGATAGTCCAAACAAAGCCTAAACATTTGGTTTGGATAGGTGAGCCCGTTCTTGAGTTATAAAATTACAACGAAAAGTGGCATTGATTTTTATATATATTCTATTCTATTTCTAAGATATTCGATTGTAATTTATTTTACCGGTATTTGTCTGATAATAAGTCATTGCACCACTAAGTGACGTCAACTGCTATGATCGTGAAAATCCTACGATGAACTTGAGCATGCGGTGAAGGAAAACGTCGTAAAGCACGGTTGTTATATGTACCACATAGTTGAAAATTTATCACCAAGTATTACAATAAAATTGTGTTCCAATTATCAGTGTTGTCAAGATTTACAGTTTTGGTAGAGCGTCGAAAACCATTATACCTAAGTAGATAACTCACATTGGCTCAGTGGCAATAACGTTGTAATAGGATCATGTCATACTGTGTTTTTAAGCTATTGCATAGCTTCTATCGCGGGCCTTGAGCGTGGCCGAATCCAGAAATTCCGTAACGAAAATAACCTAACACCCCCCACTCCGACCGGCACAGCGGTGATACTTTTTAGTTTTGCCATCTATCGATGAATAGCAGAACTTTTAATGACTTTTTGAAATATCACGCTTGTTTCTTTAGTTCAGCAACCCGCCTCTAGGTGGCATTGATGCAATAGCTTTACCGCGGCAGTCTCCGAGTGCCACACGTTCTTTTTTAGTTAAAATATACGACCGGTATGGTATATTCCATCAGCTGGATTTGAGAGCCAGCACTTTTTTACCACCTTCAGCCACATCACCACTAACATGATGAGATTTTTGTTAATCATGTAGTGAAGAATAGGTATCCTCTGATCAAGGGTTTTTGAAATTCCACCCCTAAGGGGGTTAAATAGGGGATGAAAGTTTATATGAAAGTCAGTAAGTTTCGAAGTTAGGGTCTTCAAATTTTGGGTTTAGGCTGAAGATTGAAAATTAATTTATACGTGTCTCAGCATTTTTAATAATTCCACCCTCGAAGCGGGATGGAGTTGTTTTGTTTTCTTTTATTGTTGTAGAAAATATGTCATTTGTTTCCTGTAGACCACGCGGGCGAATCCGCGAGCAGAAGCTAGCAATTTATATAGGCATCGATTTTCAGTATTTTTGAGATGTTCATACTAAAAAAATATCTCGGCGATCGAATTTACTGACTGAATGATCAAAACATATAGAGTAGATACTTATGTAGAGCAATACAATCATTTCCACATAAATATACTTAATACAAAGGTCGATAAGGTGATGAACTATATCATTACGCGGCCGCGGCAACCACCGGGACCTAATGAAAATGGCCCCGGGCGGCTCTTTGTTATACAAACTAGATGCTTGGTGCTCGCAATGCCTTGTTATATTTCATTTGCTATCTTATACAATGCTATTTTATTATATATGTAATTATTTGCTACATCTTGGATGTAGCGCATAGTTATCGTTGCAAATTCCATTCCAAAATGCCTGGGCCAGTAGACAAGATGGTTATCGACAATCGTCATCGTTAGTAAACTATCAACCTTTGTACGGGATTGACATAAGAGATTGTTAAGAATCACGTGATATTTCGATTTGAAATGCCAATCCAATACACAGATTGATCGTTTACTAACGATGACGATTTTCGACAACCATCTTGTCTTATGCATTAAGGTTGAGCGTCACCATTTTGAATTTTTAACAAATATATCTAACGTTTTAATTTATTACGTGAATTCCAAGCGCCTATAAGACTTATTTTTGTAAGTTGCGGTTGAAGCGTACTACACATAGATTTATGTATATATTAATATTGCATTCAAAACTTTATAAAACTAAACATAGGTTCCCTAATAACAGATGTCCGTTATTTATTGATAAGCAAGCAACATAGAGTTCTAACAGCAAAATTAATACATAAATAATAATCCATTGCCATAACCCTTATCCGCGAATCACAACATGTAACACAAATTAATTTATATGTGCTTATAAAAGGCTGAGGCCTTTTATTAAGTAGCTCATTGAAGACAAAGGATGTACCTACGTAAGAAGATTTTCTCTGCAGTTACTTCCAACAAAATAACATGTTTATATATTGTGTTTTTAAAATGCATTTAATTTACACATATTAAGTATTGTAATTAAATAGTTGTTTATGTATGTTAAAACATGATTTTTCTATTAATTGAATTTGTCAGACCTTATCAATGGCCATATTGATAACAACTTGCTTGTATTTATTAGTACTAGTGGTCCCGTAGTTTTCGAAATTCCACCGTATTTTTCTTATAATTTTAAGCTTTCTGCGCTCGTTTAAGCGCTCGTGGTGTAGCATGATAAGCCGTTCTTAATCGATCGGCAAGTTAAGCTGCCACCGTTGTGGTCGCTACTTGGATGGGTGACCGCCTAGTGGTATTTCAAATCGAGCGTTTCCGTGCTTCGGAAGGCACGTAGAGCTGTTGGTCCCGGTTATAACTTAATTGTGATAGTCGTTAAGCTATTTGGAGGCCTTCTAGGCGGCTTGAAAACTCCAACAGTAGGTTGACCACTAGCCTACCTCCACCGATCCGCAGTGGCACGCGTGGTGGAGTATCTGCTCATTCCCTTTCAACCCGATTTGTGAAAGGAGGCCTGTGCTCAGCAGTGGGACATTATAGGCTGATGATGGTGATGATGAAGCTTTCTGCACTTCTTCTCCATACACACTTTAACTATGCCAAACCTCAAACACCTCCGTGCGCGCAATGTTCTTAAAAAGGGGTAGGTACCTACAAAGTTTCCTGTGGCATCGAGTGACGTGTCGCCTACTTCTCCATTTTTTTAATTCCTACTAATTATAATTTTATAATCATATTATACTAAGATTTTTTTTATTCTAAAAACAATTTGCAATTGCTTTAACCGTAGCATTCCTTTAGTAGCGCAATCGAAAGAATATTATTAAAATAAACCCATAAGAAAATGCATAATGATAACTAATAGATTTGAACTAAACTTTACCACGCAAGAATTAAGTCTTAATATTGAAACTTCAAGTAAATTCATAATAGTTGTTGCGTATTCAGAAGGAAAATGTTGGCGTTGTTAGGTTTTTTATAGCGCCGAGTAAGCAGTCTCAAATGGCAATTTACTCTCTCGTAAGATGAAGCTGTTTGGAGACTTGAAAAAAACCTGTAAATAATGCTACAGCCATCAACGATTAATAGAAAAAAAGTTTAACGGTCAAAGACACATTGAAGGGATTCTAAGAAAGATTCCTATGAAGTGACATGGTGGCAAACAATTAAGAGTAATTGATGTCGGTATGTTAATCCCATACGACGCCAAATCGGGCGAGAACCACGATTGTGGCCGATTGTAGAATGTAGATTGCTGTTTACCAAAGGCGTTAGATTTTTCTTGGAAATTAATGTATACAACACTTTTATAAACGAAGATACAGTATCTATTGCTCGTTTTCTTGTGAACCTTGCCAATTAAGCTAACAATGATTGTGATTGAAATGGATTGACAGTGTATTATGTTTGGTACGTGAGTGCCCGGAGTTCTATTAAGGTGTCTGATGTTCTATAAATAGAGAAGCTTGGTGTTAAAGTAGAGAAATAGTTCTGGAAACCAATAGACAATTTCAAATATATTGTTATATGATCCTGTTTTTTTGTTTAAACGAGCTCTCGACCGCAAGTCATCACCTCGATCAAAGTTTAATGTATGAATTGAATATTATATATTAATGAATTTTAAATTTGTTCAATTTACAGTTTGAATGCAAATGGTGGCGCACGCGTCTGCAAATGTTCGCGGTAAATTTATTCATTGGAAAACCTCAGTCCGTCATTATTGAAATTCTCACAATATTGAAAGTGATAAAATATAAATTAATTTTAATTGTTTTATTTTATGTGCAATTGATATTGACGTGGTGTTTTGTAATTCAAACTATTTGATTCATCTTGTTTGCTACGAAATCCACCCCCTTACTCATAAAACGTTATTTAACTAATATACTGTTTAAAGGGTCACGTATATAACGTCACTCTATTGTCATTGTCAAATAATGTGACATTATTTACGTGACCATATAATCTGTATATTAGTTAAATAGCACTTTATGAGTAAGGGGGCTAGTGCTTTCGTATTTGTTTAGGTATTTATAAGACGAGAATGCAGTGAAGTTAATTGTTTGTAAAAAAATAATTTACACGGGTTTGCTTGCCCCATTGCCTTAAAAAATCTCAATTTTAATAAAGCAAGGTTTATCTTTTGTGCCTTTTTTTATGAGTAGACTTGTGTTTGACTACAATCTCACCATGGTAAGTGATGATGTAGCCGAAGGTGGTAAGCACGAGAAGGCAACTGGCTCTCAAGTGCAGCTGCCGGCACATAGCGTTAGGTCCTTGGCGACAGATTTTCAACTGGAGGGTGGTAGCCAGCCTGGCGGGTAATAACTTGAATGTACCGCCGTGCTATGGTTTTCTCGCGATGTTTTACTCAACTGAAAGCTCAAGCTCATAGCAGGATTCAAGCCTGGGATCTTCGTTACGGCATTCGACGTCACAACCACTGAGCTATCATCGCCCTAAAATCTGCCTTCTGTCTGTCTGTGGTCATTTTGACCAAAATGATCTAAGAGCATCTGTTAATGACAGTTCTGTATTTAATATTATTTATATTCTTCCACCACATTATCTCAATTTAACATTAAATAATTAATGAAGTCGAGCATGCTAATCAAGCAGGATTGAACGAAAACATTGTCGGATGTTGTTAAAACAGATCAAACTGCCGAGATCATGTCGCCAGTACGTTTAACTTAACGTATAATTTCAATTGGACCACGTGATCGCCGCTATTAAGCTATAGGGCCGAAGCGTGCGCCTGCGCATCCGGGCTTGGGGTTTGTGCAAATAGACAGATTGCGCAGTTACTGTTGCATGTTCCATCTATTTACCAATAGCGTCTAGCAGTGTCTATCTATGTCTTCATAATTGGTAGGAGTAGGTTTTTGCTTCGGTAACGGTAATTACCGAAACGGTCTTAGAGTCAGATTCTACTTTAATATTTAATCAAAAAGTGATAAAGTTTTTTTTAACTAAGTATCAGCAGTTGGGCACAATCACCTCCTCTTTAAAAAAATGCAATGAAGTGTAATTCTGTAATATGTTCTATGTACAATATTTAAAGTTAATTCGTTCTTTCTTCTCTTCTCTTCTCATGCCTTCTCTGTAATTATGTATAAATAAAATTAAAATAAAAAAGCCTGTTTATTAAATACAATTTTGAATAAGTTTTAAATATTAAAATAAAAACAAAAAGAAGTAGTAACTAGATATTTAAACTATGAATTATTATTATAATTTTAGGTTAGGACCCCTATTGGGTATAGGCCTCCTCCAGTGCCTTCCATTGGTCTCGATCTTTAGTGAGTGTCATCCAATTCTCTGTTTTGGATGTTTTTTCTATTTCATCCACCCAGCGTGCCAGTGGTCTACCTGGTCTCCTTATGCCTGTTGGACCTTTCCAAAGAGATACTATTTTAGTCCACTTATCTGCGTGCAATTATGTATATTGGGTAGAAATTTCCAGAAGGCATCTTATCAATAAGTAAACTGGGTTCATGATGCTGAACAACTTTTACTGGGGAAAATATATAATTATAATATCTGTAACAGCGAACAAAGTTTTATTACACTTTTTGAATAAATTTTGATAGAGTTCCTTTATTTAGAGATATGATAGAGATTATATTTATTTAGTTTCATAGTTGGTTTCAGATACATAAAAGAGAACGGCGTAATGTATCTTTATTTCTAACCCCCTTATTCATAATCGCTATTTAACTAAATCAGTGTAATATTGTCCTCTGTCTCACTCTTTCGTTCACCAAATGTCACGTGTCAGATAAAGACTTCATTAGCTAATAAACGTTTGATAACTTTATTATTAATAAGGGGGTAATAGTTGAACATAAAATAAGCAATTTCCATGGTGCATAATTCCTAGCAAAAACGCAATCTTGAAGAGTCTCAAGTAAATGATGGTAATTAAAATAGCACAAGTCTTTAAACAAGGCGATAATAATTATGTTATGTTAAAATATAGCTTTGATTGCCCAGGTGCTAATTGCTTAAAGTAAAACTAGAAGTAGGGGATAGTTAAATTTTATTAGCAGCAGACATCTTCTTAAGGTAGGGTTATCAGATGGAAAAAGAAAATACCTCCTTTCCTTTAAAAAGCCTTAAAAATCACCAGTTGGTTATCAAATAAATCGCTTTCGTAGATTTGATGTTTGAATAAGTCCCATATCGTCGCCTAGATAACAATACAGCGCAAGTTAAATATGACAAGTTATCAGGAGAGACAAAAAACTGATTATTTCCTTTGGAATACTTCAGACATGTTAACTGAATAGATTATTAGGTTTAGATTAGGTTCAATTATGAGGCCACATGTTAAAATATTAGTAACATCATTCGACGCGCGCCATCAAAATCTATCCAATGAAGTATAAAACGTCACATGGCAATTTTTCGAGTAACGCGGTATTGTTACCTATGCGACGATATCTTAAATCTTACTTTACAGTGTTCTCATTCCCGTTGCTTTGTTCATTATCCCGGACCATAAAGGTTAACAATATTTCACGCGTGAAATAATTCGCTGGCGCTGGTTATGTAGCCTATTACTTACTAGCTAGCTATGTAGTAGCCTAATAATGTAGCCTAACTAGCTTTGACTTAGACTTTACATAAGAAAATGAGGACACTAAAAAGCTACATTTGCTGCGACCATGTTTTCTCAGTAAAATATGTCTGTTTCGATATAATATTAACACTATTTATTATTTAGCAGACAGACCTCACAGGATATGCTCATAACTGATACTACAATAAGTACAGACTGTATTTTTTTTTTTTTTTTTTAAGTTACATAATGTTATATATAATATATACATATCTGCCAATCTGCAGTGCAGCCAGTGCAGTTTGTCGACAGTTAATTCATTACGTTAGCATTGAAAATACCCGTCATAAGTCAATGGTAGCAAATGTAAGTATTCATCTGTCAATGAATATTTAACTCATAAATTGTACATACATTACAAATAAGGTGTTCTCATGAAAAAATAGCAATAAATTAGTAAATATTTTTTTAATTATCATTTTAATTTATCGATTCTTTTTTCATGACACCCTTTTCTTGTTTTTTATGAATTTTTCGAACTTTATGGATTAGTGTTGGAATTAATCGGAATATTTTTTTAAACCGGTCAAGTGTGAGTCGGACTCGCGCACCGACGGTTCCGTACAAACTACCTGCAAGTTTGTACGGAACCGTCGGACGAACGAACATGTAAATAGTTCGTTCATCACGGGAATCGAGTCTCGAAGATTTTCCCCTTTTTTTCGATTGTTATTTTTTTGTGATGATACTACAAATTTACGGTTTCCGGGTTCTTCCTTTACTTATGCTATATGGCCTTGCTTCTTGCCAAATTCAAGCTTCCAAATAGGTGGCATAAACGGCCGTATCATGTGATTGCGTTGACTTAGAAGTTTGATTTTTTCACTGTTCTAAGGGATTGCAGACTCATAAAATATTCAATATGAACTTCAGCTTGTTACCTCCACGCGTTCCTGAAAAATAGAGTCTTGACATACGGGAAACAAAGTGATCCTATAGGGGTCCCGTTTATTTCTTTTTAGGAAGGTACGGACCCTAAAAAATATTCAGATAATTGACACTCTAATGTTACCAAACTGAGTCAAAAGGGGTTTTTTTTTTTGCTATAATATGATGTTACGTTGATATCGAATGGAATATAATTATTTCCTTTTATGAACAACAATAATAAACTTAATTGAGCATCCAACGTCTACTCTAGAGCAAAACAATAGCAACAATTGGAAATATTTCTGTGCGAGCGAATCAACACAGTGTCGCCTTTGTTGTCTTGCAACAATGAGCCAGTAATGAAACAATTTGGCGACAATGCACCGATCGTGGACCGATAATGGTGAACTATCACTTCTTAATAGTTGCGACCCAAGTGAAGCACTTACCGCGACAGGGAGATACACTTAGAACCCTCCATTTAAGCATTACCTAATGGTACACTTACGATTGACTTAGCTCTACTATTACGTAAACATTCAATTTCGTTTTGCGGAAAAATAGAGCAAACATTGCAAATAAACTATATTTTAGTAATTTCATATTACAACATTATTAACTTATTAAAATAATTCTGGCATTATAATGCTGAACAACAAAATAAAAACTTATAATTATTTTACACGAACAACCCGCTCCGCTTACGACTGTTGCATTAACATTTCCTTCGTTTAAATATATCGTTAAATCGTAATCGTGAAAATAAATCCATTTGTAGTTATAGATATGCCTCCTTATGAATGATGATTATAATAAAACTAGCGACCCGCTCCGCCTTCGCATGGGTGCAATTTCGTAATGTGGTGTCAGTGAAGCGATTATCGCGCCGCGCGCCCGCGCCCCGTCAACCCGGTATCGCAAACACTATTTCTTGGTATTGTTAAATCTGTGATATATTTTAAAATATTAATGATAATCAAACACATCAAATATTTTTGTGAAATGTTTTCTATTTTTGAAATACTTTTACTATTTATC
This sequence comes from Achlya flavicornis, assembly GCA_947623365.1. Lineage (NCBI taxonomy): Eukaryota > Metazoa > Arthropoda > Insecta > Lepidoptera > Drepanidae > Achlya > Achlya flavicornis. Next base: position 12,829,711 of record OX392479.1, read on the forward strand.
TTTATTTTATTACTATCGCGGACATGTTTGTGGATATTTTTAAGATAAATTTTTCACCTTAAGTCCAAATGGTAGCGAAACGGCCAAGCCACATATTTTGACTAAGGTGTAGAGTTTGTGAAGTTAGGGCTTGTAGAGTTAGGGTGTGTAGAGTTAAGCTATAAGCTTGGCTCTACATGAGATCTGATAACTTTTTGACAGTGCGAGCCATATGGTCCAGTCTTGGCAACATTTTACATGAAAATGTTTTTGGTGAGATTAACCTTCCTTGAAATAATCTCTATATGATGGTTAAAACTGCATTAAAATCCGTTGCGTGGTTTAGGAGGAGTTAGCGGATAAACAGACAGATATGCGCGGAAGGCGACTTCATTTTATACTATTTAGAGATGAGATAAAAATCAATCTAACTTCGTATGCTGCCGTACTATAATACATTTTCTTTTAAAATTAGTAAATGCTGTACACCGATTTTATAGGTATACCGTATAACTAAACTTAGTTGCAAGTAATGTTGTGTCTATGTTGTAGTTTTGTGTGTACTGTTGGTATGTCAAATAAATAAATCTGTGCAAGTCTCTAGCTCGCACCAAACGTGATGGTCTATTATCGTTTACCATTTTAAGCGATGATGTTGCCCATTGTGTAAAGCTGCAATGTGGCCGCTATGCCAAACTCGCGGTAGGCTCACAAATGAAAATAGAATTTAATATATTATTATATTTCAGATCTGGTTCCCTGGGACATTTTATTGTTTAAAATAGTCGGATAATTCGCATTGTAGTCGATGGTATTTATTTATAGTTTGGATACTGAGGGAATTTATAATCTGTATTAAATTAACGAGCGATTTAACGATTCGAAGTCTGTTTGGTGAAGTTTAGTTCATATTACTTCATTTTGAACCTAATTACCATGTTCTATATATGAACGTATAATATTTTAGTGATAAAGTATTATAAAAGTCTTTTAAAATTACACAATACTTGTTTCTCATGAGCTTTTTTCTTAGTAGACGTCTAGGTCAATATGAATTTTGACGCGAAACGAATTTCAAAGACGACGAATGACTATGATAAAGATGATGACGTTAAACCGTTGGCTGGCCGATGGGACCCGTGTCCTAAAAATATATACATAAAAAGTCGCCTTCATAGTATAAGCACGTATAAGTATTATCTCACAAGATCTGTAGCTGACCGAGGATATGTATATAATTAATAAATTGGCGACAAAATTGAATGATATGCTGCAATCACTATGTTTGTGCTCTTTTCCATTGAGGAATTCCATCGTATCTTCAAATTCCATCATGGTCGGATAATGACAAAATTTAAATGGGGCCACCATGGGATCTACCGTAATTCAACTCGTTTCCGAGTTGAGAACCTCTTCTTTTGAATTTTTCTGTTGAATATAAATAAAAAGAAAAGTTCAGTTATGGGATAATTGGACTCAAAATTCAAAATCATTTATTCAAATAGACCTTCGCAGGCACTTATGAAAAGTCTGACTCTAATACTCTAATACAGGTTCGGAAGGTTGCATTTGCTGAGAAGAGCCGGCAATAAACTCAGCAATTACTCTTTTCAAAACAGGCTTAGATTAATTACATAATATTTACATTCTAATCGCACTGAAAACAATTTCTTGCACGGCGCGGCGGCAAAATTACAAAGTAGACTGAAAAAATATTTAATAAGTAAATAAATAGCAAACTTAAGCAGACTGTTTTACAAAAAACTTAAACTGACTTCAAAGTACACTAAGAAGTAATCAAATCTTGATCTGATGACAATGGGACCAAACGGGAAGTGTACCACTGTGTGTGACTTCCAGTCAAAAAAAGAATTTTCCAAATCGGTCAATAAATGACGGAGGTATCAAACATAAGAAAAAAAAAAAAACATACAACCGAATTGAGAACCTCCTCCTTTTTTTGAAGTCGGTTAAAAATGGAAATATTATATTCATAAGTCTACATTTATATTAAACTAGCAGTCTCGCGCGGTTTCATCCTCATTCCCGGGATGAAAACTAACTTCCTATCAGTGAAAGAATTTTCAGAATCGTACCGGTAGTTCCAGAATTTAGCGCGTTCAAACAAACCAACTCTACAGCTATATTATATTAGTATTGATATATTAAATATAACCCCTATCTATTATTTCATATATCTGTGGTAATATTTCAATCACAAATCAAGTACAAGTATCATACAATATTCAATGTGTCGTGAAATATTTTATAGACTCGCGAGACTTCGTGTAAGTTCCCGCCTGCTGACACACTCCTTCATCATTGTTGTTCGTTTTTGCCATCCTAAAACTCTTCTGCGGATACCGAATAAGCTATTTTCAACTTTATGCGCCCTGTAATAGATAGTTGAGAGGTGAAAGATTAGTTTTGTGTCTTTTAGGCCACGCCATAATACATGTGGGTTTGGTGTAATGTGATTCTACACGACTGTACATTACCGCGAGTTTCGTATCTACCATGTTAATTTCATTTTTACGATGTTAAATGATATATGAAAACGGTATAGGTGTTATGTTTGGATGATTCTCAAAATGTAGAGTAGGTGTTAAAAAAAGTCTTCTTTTTATATTTTCTGGTTCAGTATACCATTCAGCTATACGGGGTGTAACGGAAAGTGTATATACAGTAATCAAATTTTGGTACACACGGCTACCGATCAAGCTATACATTTCCAGTATAAGCTGATCTCGCATTGTATACGATTTCCGTACAATGGGAGGTCAGCTTATACTAGAAATGTATAGCTTGATCTGTAGCCGTGTGTACTAGGCGCACAGATCGCAGAAGATAATGTTTTATAAGCCCGGTGCGACTTCGTTCGCGTGGTACCCTACCCTACCCTACCTAAGCCTATCTAAACCATCCAGGGAGTTAATTCTACTGTACGTGTGTCACTGAACTTCACCTAAACGGCTGGACCGATTTGAATGAACTCTTTAATCACCCCGGCAGATGGCGCTGCAGTCGATAATATAACCTTGATACCGACTGCAGCGCCATCTGGCGGGCTGATTTGTGAATCCAACCCATCCAGGGCGCTAACCAAACGCATACAAAAAGAAACATTCAAATCGGTCCAGCCGTTTAGGAGGAATTCAGTGACATACACACGTGCAGTAGATTTTTATATGGAACTTTTAATACAGAGTCTGTACTTGATGTAGTCTTCACCCCCTTCGGATGTTTATACCCTTTCCATTAAACCATGTATAAAAATAAATTGCTTATCCGCTATACATAGTTGTTCGTTGCAAGAGACTTTTTCAGTGATAGATGATTATTGACAATTTTTTTTTTGGTTCTATATTGGTTACATCGTTTTTTAGCATAAATTTTACTTTTATGAACACTATAAATTAAGTAAAATTTATTCCAACATGGATTTAATCTACGTTTACAATTGACGTACCTAGTAAGCACAGTCTCTAAAACCATACAGTCGTTCGACGAAGACGTCTAGACAGCCCGGCAATCGTGCGGCGTGTGAAGGGCGAGACGCGGAAAAGCCGAGCCCGACCTGCGAACAAAACTATGTTAGTAGCTCGGGACACAGCATACTTTATATGGCCGTCGCGATACTGTCTAGACGTCGGTATTTTCCACGAGATCAAAGGCGTCGGACGACTGTATGGTTTTAGACTGTGCTAGTATAATACACGGCCAACTTTGTATTAGTCAGAACAAAAAATAGCTTTCCGGCGCTTTATTTATGAAAACACATATATAGGTTTTCAGAACATAGTAGTAGTATGTTTGGTAAAAACCATGACGAAATAAAGAATCATTTAGAGATGATTATTAGACGATATAATCTCTGCAAAAAAAATCTACAGAAATACTTTTCATACATTAGCAAAAGGAAAAGAACTTCAAGTAGGAAAGTAGCGGAAAGGAGTAAAATTATAGAGATTGTGATCACCATTTGTTTTTACGAGGTTTCCTCCAAGTGGCAAAGTAAAACGAATATACAATTCATCTTTTGTTCCACTTTGAAATTTTCGTGTTTTTTTTTACGGTCGGATACCTGTTGTTTTGCGCAAAACTTTTTATTTTTTTAATTAATAGTAACACAAAATTTTACTACCAATAACCTAAACAGAGTGACTTACGAACTAAAAATTAATTACCAGTAACAAAACTAGTTTTGGTTCATTACTAAATTATTTGATTAAATCTAAGAGATATAAGATTAAATGTAACTAAAGTTAGTTTCCCGACAACAAAAAGTCAACATAACTAGTTTTTAACCGACTTCAAAAAATGGAGGAGGTTCTCAATTCGGTTGTATGTTCATGTTTTGTTTGTTTTTTTATGTTTTTTCCCTCATAGCCCCGTCATTTATTAACCGATTTGGAAAATTCTTTTTTTGCCTGGAAGGGTATACTTCCCGTTTGGTCCCATTGTCATCAGATCAGGATTTGATTACTTCTTAGTGTACTTTGAATACGGTTTAAGTTTTTTGTAAAACAGTCCAATTATGTAGAACCTTTTTTTCAGTGACAGGCACCACAGACACACGTTCTTGTAGTGAATTATTCTCCATAGCTTCAGGAATCTGCCTTCTATAAAGTTACTCCAACTGCTAGAAAATAGAACGCACTTCTGTAATTTAAATAGGTTATTGAAGTCTGTTTTTTTATAGAGTATTTAGTTGAGCACGATCCTCTGCTAAGTGGTGATAAAAATTAACAAAGATTTTATCAGATAAGAGGCTTAGTACACTGATGTAGGGCTTTCCTGTACGACGTGGCTTGTACCAGTTGTACGTTTCATTTAACGACATCACTTGTCTTGTTTTATTAGCATTGTGCGTTTTAAACTAAACGCAACGGTCTTTGTGCAATGTGCAACGCCTTTTACGTATCATTTCTCTACGGTCGCAACAAACTTACATTTACCGCTTTGTTCAGGCTGTTTTACTATTTTGAATCCTAATTAATATAGGTTAAGGGTTATGGCATACTAGAAGGGTAATAAAATAAAGTTGTTGGAGTTAGTTTCCTGTCATGTTCTGTTTGGAAAGACATAAGGATATGATTGTGGGATATTTCTTTTTTTTTAATGTGCCAGTTTGTTGTATGTTTTCCGAAACTATCATTCGAAAGTTACGTGATAGAATATGTAATCTGTCGATATGAAAATCGATTAATCAATCATGAATCAATAACAAGTTTACAAGCCTGCAATTTGAATGTTTACTAATTACGTTTTAAGCCATATGTATGGAAATAGGCACTAGATGTTTACGACTTAAACATACCTCTAGTTTACTAGCTTAATGAAAAATTATACTAAAAGCTATCCGCATAGAAACTCGTTATATACTGAGTTACGCTTGCGACATCTTACCTTACCAATGTTAAAGAAACTAACAACGATGAGTTTATGTATAAAATTTCTTAACCATTGCAAAATAGGTAAAATAATTCGGAAATGATATCTGTTTCATGTTTCTGTGCTTGGCTCGCGGTTAAAAATATAACAATGACATCAATTTGGTGCGTCCACGCTTGGCGAACCGAGCATGAGCCGAGCCACGAACGAGCACACTGCGAGCACGATTCGCGTAGCGTGGACGGGCTTGCGAGCCTCAAACGAGCATTCGTAGCGTGCTCGACTGCGCTCCGCCCGATTGTCAGTTTTTTCACGAATACATGGATTCGCATCGCGCTCGTTGTAGGCTCGTTAAGTACGTCCACGCTTGAAATCGCGAGCAACGAACGAATCCTGTTCGTTCGAGGCTCGGCTCGTGCTCGCTTCGCGCAGCATGGACGCACCATTCTGAATGCTTGTTTCAACAAAAACCTTAAGAAATATGATTATCAAATATGATTTATTCAAAAGTACAGACCAATTAGATTGATTTCTGTATTCCCGATAGTTCCTACAGTTACTATTCCATACACACCATTTATGAGCAAAACAAATTATTAACTACTAGCTGCCCGGCGCGACTTCGTTCGCGTGGTGCTACCCTACCCTGTGGTACTACCCTACCCTATCCTACCCTACCCTGTGGTGCTACCCTACCCTGTGGTGCTACCCTACCCTATCCTACTCTACCCTGTTGTGCTACCCTACCCTATCGAACCCTGCCCTGCCCTGCCCTGCCCTGCCCTACCCTACCCTACCCTACCCTACCCTACCCTACCCTACCCTACCCTACCCTACCCTACCCTACCCTACCCTACCCTACCCTACCCTACCCTACCCTACGCTACGCTACCCTACCCTACCCTACCCTACCCTACCCTACCCTACCCTACCCTGCCCTACCCTACCCTGCCCTTCCCCCTTCCCCCTTCCCCCTTCCCCCTTCCCTACCCTACCCTACCGTCAAACACTGAGCCACACGCAAAGAGATTGACTCCCTGCCGTACGGCCCGTACCCGTGACGTGATTTTTCTGCTAATACTTATATTTTTAAACTCGTGATATCTTTTGAATGGAATGTCCGAATTGAATAATTCAAAAAGTTATATAAAGGTATTGAAGCAGTCTTGGATATGAAGTAATTTATTTTGATAATGATTAATACCAAGATACAAATAGAGAGACATTTATAGCGGCGGCACTTCAATAAAAAAATTAAAATAGAAAAACACTTATTGTGGCATAACTATAATAGTTAGACATATGGTATCGCGACACTTTTTGTAAATAATAATATGCTCTGCAAAGTCGTAGTACATTTTTTTATTCTATCATCAATAGTTTTCGCAGCGCACGCGATGTAATGAATATTTTAGGTATTTTTTTTACACCTTGGGTTACATTATTGGAGATTTAGTAAGGATCCCTAATTTTTTTGAAAATATAATATAGCCTATGTCACCCGGGGATAGTGTAGCTTCCCAACAGTGAAAGAATTATTCAAATCGGTTCAGTACTTTCGGAGCCTATTCAATGCAAACAAACAAACAAACAAACAAACAATCAAATCTTTCCTCTTTATAATATTATTATTATTATTATTATTATTATTATTATTATTATTAGTATATAGATAATTCAGTAATGTGGACAAACGTGTAGCTATTTTTAAGAGAGGTAGAGCGCAGCGTTTATTCACTCAAAGAGCAGCTCGACTGGGGAAGTACCTCCACCACCTCCACCTTACAGAATATCGCAGCCAAATAACTTTATGTTGTGTACAGTTGTGTTCCTGCGCGTGAGTAAGGTCGCCAGAGCTCATTGGGGAGGGGGGAAAGGTCGGTAACGCGTGAGCGATGCTTCGTGTGTTGGTGTGTTGCATGCGTCCATATGGCTACGGTAACCGCTTACCATCAGGTGGGCCGTATGCTTGTTTGCCGACTTAGTCGTATAAAAAAAAAATATATATTTAAATATAATAATAAAACTGTAACAGGACGATACAATAATGTATACAGCAAATAATGTGTACGTCTGTACGGAGAGGTACGCGTACCAAGGAGTTGTAACGAATGCTATCTCTTGAATATCGAGCGCAGATTTGACTGATGTAGTCACGATCGGTACACGCGCTTCCAACGTTTTTCTTATACATGTGTGACAAGCCAACCACTCGTTTACATCGGATTATGGCCGCCCGCGACCGGCGGAACATTAATTAATGCCATAACGGGCCATAGACTGGTCCCAGCGATTTTGAATGACAAAATTGCTGCCCCTACGGAACATCGAGTTGACGGATGGTGTAATTGAAGTTTGAAATATTATTTCGTTTTCTGTCGCTAACGATGTTGTTTGGAAGAGACGAGATTTTAAATCTATGGACAATAAAATGTCAATTCTTATTTTAATTGCTCCAAAACCATGAACGAATAAGATTGATCGGTGGCAGGTGATACCTAGAATATAACTTGGGATTCCACACCATGTTACATGTATGTTAAAATAGATACACTAGTAGAGACACTAGTGCGGTAATGTAAAGTAAAAAGCACCAGTTCGTAATAAGCTGTCTTATGATATCATATATTATATTATGGATTAATCGGTGCAATAAGAGCCACTGTTTTAAAGTGTATTGAGAAAAACTGTTTTAAACGCTATTGAACTAAACACTGGTTAATAAGTTATCACATAATTATCAATCACCTGTAACTGTCAAATAATTAGTATATAATTTCCTTGGTGTACACTTTATTTACTACACAAAAATTTACACATTTCAGTGAGAGAATTCGTGATAAGTGACTCGCGACGCTCCACCGCCGCGAGGCGTATTCGAATTCTCTCACTATAATGGGTACCTTTTAGTGTAGTAGATAAAGTTCTAAATTGTATTGCTATCTTAAAAATTAATCAGTATATTAGTTATATAGCGTTTCATGAGCAAATCCTTAAAATTGTTAGTAGAAAAATAAATTTAAAAAGAAACATATAAATTACAGAAACCGCAAATAAGGGAACGGTTATACATGAAAAAAAAATAACATAAAAGTGGCGTTTCACGCGGAAACCGCAACGTTCGATTGTAATCGCGCGAGAAACGCGCGTGAAGCTCTAATTTCGAATAGATTACTGTGATTGGTCGGGCGCGAGGCGTGAGTGGGCAGAGGGTGCGTAATAAAGGCGCCAACGGATGTACAGACGCGCGTAAATAGCCTGCGTTTTTGCCTTGCAATTGGCGAGGGGAAATCTCACCAGCTTGCGTGAACGTGCGGAATCAATTGCAAACTCCGTACGCATTCTACGGTAAAAAGTGATATATAGGCTGAGGATAATTATAAGTGTTGTCACTGGATAATGTGCAGCTGTGAAAGAAATAGAAGAATAACAGAAAACATTGATACCGGATATGATACAGGGCAACTATTCATTTTAGACGTCAACCCATACATTGATATTTTTTTTCATTTTTGTCGGCACGCATTTTTGTAGGGCAGACCTTCACTTAAGAAGGGAATAGAAAGACCATTGCATGCAAGACAGGCAGCGAGCATCAAACAGTCGTAGCCACACGTATCAAATAAGCGAGATGCTGTCATATATATCGGCAAGAAGTTAGGAACGAGACAAACTTATGTAAACAAAATCGTGAGACGTAAAACTGAGTTACACGACGTGATTTTGATTCGAACAAATTCACCATTCATAAATAAATCAAACATTCACACTGTAAAATAATAAATTACATAACAAACTGTGACAGTAACGCGAATAAATCGCAAGTGGCTAACGAGCGGCTCGCAACGCACGTCGCGTCACCGCAGCGTGACCGCGCGTTTGCCGCGCGACAGCCGTGAATATTCGTAATTACATCGCCGCTCGTGGGCATACACTAGTATGAATGGGCTTTAGTTTGATTTGTAGTGTACTTGTCAATGGTCATGAAAGCAAACACGAACAAGAAAATATTGAACTAGTCTAGTCCTAGAGGAAATTATTCCTGAATTCCCAATGCGGTGGAACAAATTTATACAGGTTTTTATATTTAATGATTTTGACCTATGAATCATCATGTCCCACTGCTGAGCACAGGCCTCCTTTCACAAATCAGGGTGAAAGGGACTGGGCAATACTCCACCACGCGTGCCCACTGCGGATCGGTGGAGGTAGGCTAGTGGTCAACCTACTGTTGGAGTTTTCAAGCCGTCTAGAAGGCCTCCAGTTAGCTTAACGACTATCACAATTAAGTGATAACCGGGACCAACGGCTTTACCTGCCTTCCGAAGCACGGAAACGCTCGATTTGAAATACCACTACGCGGTCACCCATCCAGGTACCGACCAAGACGGTTGTAGCTTAATTTGCCGATCGATCAAAAATGGCTTATCATGCTACAACACGAGCGCTTCTCATGAATGAACTCATAATTATGTACTCATACTTACCATACCATTGGGCATCGAACAATAACCCAAAGAAGCGCAATGTTGTTCATTTTCCCAATTCGTAATTCCCCAGCACCGTCAATGCGCTCTGATTGGCTAAGTCAAGGACACAATAAACATTTAGATGCAATGATTGGTCGGTACTGTTATAATCTGTGCAAAATTACTTACTAGTGCGGAATTGAACTAAAGGGATTTAACCTCGATGCCATTAGGCAACGCGGCCTTGGGGTGGCAGACTTCGTGGGCGCGAAATTTGGAGGACATACTCGTATTCCTTGAGTACAAGGTACATAGGGAATTGCGGTTGAAGCCGCGGGGAAAATAGCCAGTGAAAAATATATCCAGTCTGACGTCTATAGAAATTGCAAGGGATATCTATCATTTGCTCCGACGTAAGAAATAATAGCTCATTTAAGCAGACTTTATCTTCACATCTTAATTATTATGAATGCATTACACACAATACGTATAATAAGTCCACAAGTAGACCATACCGTAGTTACCGCATTTCTTTATTAGGCAACAGTCTCATCAAAGTCATGTACAGTCGTGATTTATCGATACTCGGACGTCCTTAATTGATCGAATCGATACAGAATCGATTCATTAGGCTAGTTAGACTTAGGCACAATGCAACGAGTTGTCCATATCGGTAATTATTACTCGATTTGAGAATGAATCTATGATTGGGTGAGTTTTGTTGCTGGAATCGCTGCGGTAATCAACTCTTGCGACTCTATAATTAGGTAGAGACTTTAGAAGTGACGATGATTTCTACTGAATATTGAGTTTCTTGCCGGAAGTCTTCTCAGTTCAAGTGTATTACGAAACGGTGGTACAATCAATTGTAACGTTCCTAGCTGCCTTATCAGGGTCTATATGAAATTATTCATTTTTGAGTTTGAGTTGATATTATTGATCAACTAGTTGCGCCCCGCGGTTTCACCCGCGTACCCGAGGGATATCCTACCCTGCCTTACCGTTTTCTTAAATTTTCTTATTTGGTACGCAACTAAAAAAAACCGTAAGAACCTTCTCCAGAGTTTTAGAAAACTTAAAAAAAAAGATAGTGAAATCGGTAAATGGCCGATTCCTTTAATTTACGGACCAGACTCTTATATCTTTACTAATAACGAAGCAAAGAGCTCATAGCAGACCCTCCCATATTTAGCTATCACAGGAAAAATTTGCTTACCAAATGATCTGTATGCCCAGTTTGCTAATAAAAAAACCTACCATTGGTAAGCAAAACGATTCGTTTTTGTTTATAGAAACCGGCATAAGTCGTTCTCAAGTTATGGCGTGACCAAGTGAAATAGGGATTCATTTTTCGGGTTTCAAAAGGTTTCTAGAGCCGATATAGAACGTTTTTATGAGTTGTTAAATTCCATTGTTTAATAAATATCCTGGGACATTTTGCCTCATCTTCCCTATCCGATGCAGCATCACTTATTTCTTAAAGGACTTTTTCTTCATCAACAGCAAAGAGAATTTTAATCATATGATAAAAGGTTAATTAATAAATAAATTACGAACCTAATTGAATTTATTTAACCTGCGTCTTTTTACTGTCTTACTTACTAAATAAGAATAAGTTAGTTACCATTAGTAACCCTTCAAGATGAACTTATAAAGACCTAAAAAAATACTGAAATTATGACAATACTCATGTATACATCTGTAACCAGCCAGACTCAAAAGTAGGTAATGCCAATATTGCTCATATTTTTTATATTAATTGGGCTTGAATTTGACTACTGACTAATTCTGAAGAAGCTTTTCCCTCTCCCCCTTATTAATAAATAAGGTGTAAGCCCTTTTGTGTTTATATGACATTAGAAAGTGACGAATATATTTTAAACCTAGATATTCCTATACTTGACGCTTAAAGCTTCGTAGATTGTACGGCTTAGGAAAATGACATCAATTCACTTAATAAGGCAATTAAAGGTAAGACATTTGTATAAAATAGCTTAAGAACTTAAAGTGATGTAAAAAAAGAAAAATATTGATATGTTCTTTACAACGAAAACGTGTGTTTAACAATTATAATTACTTTAGTGAACAATCGTTTAAATACCTTAATAATACATTATGAGGTCCTATAGTACAGTGTAGAAGGGAAAAATACTTAGCAGAAACGATAAGCAATGTGTTAATGTACCGTTGTTGGCTTGTAAGGTAAATTAACTGATATATTTTATGGTTTTGTAAACAAGCTGCGCTTATTTTTTTAAGGTTCTATGAATTAGCAGTAGAATTAGCAGAGTATAGTAATAATATTGTTTTTTTTTTTTACCTCCAAGCGTGCCTGGAAATTTAGTAGGAACACCAACTTGCCGCGTTTCTACTTTAGATTGCGAATTAGATTTAATCGAACTACGGACAAGTTGTATTCTTGAAAACTCTTTTCATGAATATAATGCAGTTTTGCCCTTATTATCTTTAAAAATGTTAGGGAAGTGCCGTGTAGGGAGTTTTTCATTTGATCGTGATCGTAGAAATGGCACTCTCGGTTCTCTACCGCGGGGAATCGAAACCATTGAGTATGGATATGACGTTTAAGTTTGGGGCGCAGGCATATTTTAGGGCGCCGATCCGATTTGATTGAACACAGCGACCGTGGCGGTCAAGGAGATCGTACGTATTAAAACTCTACTTCCACATGTCAATCTAAATATTAAGTTTTAGGCGCCGATCTCACAGCGATCTAGAGTTCTACGTACGATCTCCTTGACCGCCACGGTCGCTGTGTTCAATCAAATCGGATCGGCGCCCTAAAATATGCCTGTGCCCTAAACTTAAACGTCATATCTACGAAGCTTTAAGCTTAGACCCCTTTATTAATAAATAAGGTTTAAGTCAACGTTCACGATCGTTCCTGTGAATATGAGCTGGAGTAATCTCTATCCTGATATTTAGACGCAGACAAGCGTACTCTGTACCAGGTTTTTTAAACTTCTTCAATTTTGCTGAAAACATACTTAGTGCGTTCCCTCGCCTTTTCAACTCTTCTTCTTCTTATGTCTTTCGTCAATATTCTTTCATTATTTCTTCATCGGCAAAGCGTTTGTTAGTTTTTGTTATGATTGTCAATTGTTTCACGTTATATCATATTGTAATGTGCATATTATGTTATTCTGTTGGTTTAACTGTTTGCTTCTTGGCTGAATTGCTTGGGTACTAGAGATAGAACTCTTTTTATCACAGCTACATTTATTTACACATCATGAATTGCTTAAGCTTTTATTTTATCAGCTCGTATCAAGATTTATAATAGCATAGATGACTTAGCTATATTATATATACAGTTAAATTGCAATCAACGTTGAGTTTAGTTTTTAATCACGCCTTTAATTACTATAAAGCTATCTGTTAATGGCATGATTGTGTTCTATTAATGTTTTTTGTTACTACGTCAGTGTTTTCTAATTACTATTATCTCAGAGTATATAAACACTACGTACAACTATTATTATAAAATTATTTTCTTTTTATAATGAAGATATTAATGATACTGATGTTTTTTATAGGCATTGATTAGACTATAAGCTATTACCTGAGCTATTACTAACGATATTTGGATATAGCATAGATTTTTTATTTTCTTTTTGGATTTACTCATGAAAGTCTCAATAGATTTGTGTAGGCATGATATATTTAGATCCAATTGTTACTGAAAATGTGTTATTATAGATAAATTAATTAGTGATGATGTTGGTGAATGTAGTAAGAACACACGGAAGAATACTTCATCAATTTTGACATTTAATTTTGGTAAATAATATCCCAATATTTGCCGAAAAATATGGCTGAAATCTGCAATGTGACATGTCAAAGCAATTTCAACCTTATTATTCATTCAATGCGATTCAAAAGTGTAAGGGTCGCAGCCATGTCTTTCGTCCTCAGCCGTCGCGCGTTGTTTGTATTGTATTAAAATAATGCTAAGGTTGAAATTGCTTTGACGTGTGCGTGCGTGTCTGCGCCATAGATAATACACTATAACTGGAGAGTCTGCGCCCCGTCTTACGAGTGTGGTTTGCGCCTGAGACTCCCGTGTGAGCTCGTAGGGTCTTGAAAATTGCATATTTAATCTTGCTCAACAATAAAATACTCGAATAAAAAATGATCCAGTATCGCAAGATACCAACAAATAAAGAAAACCGCTATCACGTTATCTCAGGACTAGTACTAATTATTTATCATAATGACACGCCAGATCAGTGCGGATATAAATCAGAGCGGACATGAGCGTGATATCCACAGGATATCCGAAATGTGCGGCTGGCACGCAACTTGCACGTTGCCTATCATTACTTATCATCACGGATCATAAAAACTGGGAGATGCAATAAAATAACCTCCTTTCCATGTGGGATTTTAATTAAATTACACTTTAAGATTTTCTAATTCAGACATTGATGATGGTTAATGAAAATAGCCCACCAAAGTGACTTCAAATGTCGCTTGGATGATGTGCTAACTGCAACAAAGTAGACTATCGCGTATCAATTTAGGTTTTGGTTTGTAAGGTGCCTCTCGGGTCTCAAGTTGGCTTTGGTAGGTCGTATTTTCACAACTATCACCAATATACATTATGGTACAACTACAACTATGGTATGCATTATTGATATAAAAAAATATAAAGGAGGTGAATCCTTACCTAAATTAGGCTCGTCTTAATAAGTTTTTTTTTTTTTTTTTTTATTGTGTTTGACCACAATCTCACCATGGGGAGTTATGATGTGGCCGAAGGTGGTAAGCACACAAAGCCTAGAAGAAACTGGCTCTCAAGTGCAGCTGTCGGAACACACCGATAGATGCTTGGCGACAGATTTTTCAACTTGAGGGTGGTAGCCAGCCAGATGGGTACCCGACCACCGTGCTATGGTTTTCTCACGATGTTTTCCTTCACCGAAAGCTCAAGCTCATTTTAGGATTCGAACCCGGGACCTTCGTCTCGGTATCCGACGTCACTACCACTGAGCTATCATCGCCTTAAAGAGTCCCTTTGGACAGGCCCTCTCTAGACAAGAATGGACACTTTCTTGTCAAATATGGCATTGCCTTGGTTTACGTGTCACTACTGTCTCATGGTGAGAGTTAAAGACAAACAAAAGTTTAATATGAAAAATGATAAAGTGAAAATTAAAAAAAAACAACAACAACAACATTTCACACACTAAGTAAATCTAAAACACGTATGGGAGCATGATCAAATCAATTAAATCATTAAAATAGATCGGCATACAGCTTTATTTGCATAATCATCTTGCTATTATGATCTGTGTAACTTATCACAGTTATCATATAAGTAACCACTTGCTAGTGATTAATGGTCGTGAACACGTGCCATTATACTGGGTGGAGATTTCGAGATGGCATATTTTCGAAACCTATGTTGGATTAGTCATGCTGAACAACTTTTAATATGGGACCAAAACTGAATTCTCGAAAAAATTTTTTACTTTTCATACATTATGATCGAGCAACATTTTTTAAGAAAAGTTAAGAAAAAATTGGCAATTCACTATAGGTCCCATTGTAAAAGTTGTTCAGCATGACTAATCCAACATAGGTTTCGTAAATATGCCATCTCGAAATCTCCACCTGTTATACTGAGTGTAACGGAAAGGGTATATACATCCGAAGGGTCAGGTACATACTCTGTATAAAAAGTTTCAGCTCAAAATAAATCCCACCAAAAACATTTTCATGTAAAATGTTGCCAAGACGAGACTATATGGCTCGCACTGTTAATAAGTTTTCAGATCTCATGTAGAGCCAAGCTTAGGATAACTCTACACGCCCTAGCTTCACAAACTCTACACAACTCTACTTAGCGAAACGGCCAAGCCACATATTTTGACAAAGGTGTCGCACTGATGTCGTATGCTTATGCCATGAGAGCCATGACATGAGTGTCGAAGACGCGAGAATCGAGGAAGTAGGTACTATTATTTATTCTGTGGCGCTACTGTAAAAAGTTTGAAGGCGATGATAGCTCAGTGGTAGTGACGTCGGATACCGAGACGAAGGTCCCGGGTTCGAATCCTACAATGAGCTTGAGCTTTCGGTGAAGGAAAACATCGTGAGGAAACCATAGCACGGTGGTAGGGTACTTTGTAATACCCATCTGGCTGGCTACCACCCTCAAGTTGAAAATCTGTCGCCAAGCACCTATCGGTGTGTTCCGACAGCTGCACTTGAGAGCCAGTTCCTTCTAGGCTTTGTGTGCTTACCACCTTCGGCCACATCATCACTTACCATGGTGAGATTGTGGTCAAACACAGGCCTATACATAATAAAAAAAAAAAAAAAAAAAAAAAAAAAAAAACAAGAAAATATATTATAAGATTATCTTATATTTATCTATACTGTAGTTATATGCAAATGAAACCTATTAACTAAATGTACATATTTCACGATGTAGCAACAAAAAGTAGAAACAAAAAACCGGCGCGTGCACTCCTTCATTAGAATATAAGGTGGCACATATAATTAACATAATTGCAGACAGACGGACTGAGGTGTCACTTTAATATGTCGTTTAGCTACTGGGCATAACACAGTGTATTTATGTTGGCCGATAACGTCTTATCTGTCGATTACATGTAAATTTTACACTTTATGTGTTGCCTACTTGATTATACTAATTTAGTGATCTTACACCGTATGTGTTTTAGTTTAATTACGAATAACCCTGGAACTCAGAAAATGCGGCAATCATGTTTTTTTATTACCTCAGATATGATTGCGATTGTACACAATCTTACATTGCGTACAATCTAAGTTTACAACTTTGCAGTAAAATTGTGTGAAATGTGTGGTTATATTAAAACGAGAAATGAAATGAATCCACTCTTTCTTCCCGTTATGCTTTAAAGAGGGAACACTGCCAGCCTATAACGAGAAAATGTTCTAGTATACATTGTATCTATTTTATTTCTTGTAAATATCTATGTTATAAATAAAAAATATTATATATAAAAATCTACTGCACGTCACTGAATTCCTCCTAAACGGCTGGAACGATTTTAATGTTTTTTTTTTAATGCGTTAGGGTGGCGCCCTGGGTGGTTTAGATTCACAAATTAGCCCGGCAGATGGCGCTGCAGTTGATAATATAACCTATATACCGACTGTAACGCCATCTGCCGGGCTGATTTTTTAATCTAAACCAACCAACTCCCTGGATGGTTTAGATAGGGTAGGGTATTTTTTTTTTTCATTTTATCAAGCACTTGGTACCTATGTACACTGTGATCCAGATCAGAGGGAGGTGGATGCCTTCTTGCACATTTAGTAAAATTTGGAGAAATATGCCTAAAGTAAATCCTCTACCAATAAATCTTTTCCTATTTCACTTCTTCTTCCTTCATACATTACAGTCCTATTTGCTTGCGCGAACTACATGTGCGAACGAACAAAAGTGATTCGTTTTCAGTTTGCTTATAGTGCAAAGAAGCAGTTCTGAATGTATTTTCACTAAAAATAAAATATCACATTTATGGAGGTCGCCTAGTGATTGAAATTACACCGTAATAATTCTTTTTTTTTTCGTAATATTATAAAGTGATTTATTCGTTTTAGGCCCTGATGAGGCTTATGAACGTAATAATATCACTGCGCGTGAGTAAGGTCGCCAAAGCTCATAAGGGAGGGGGGAAAGGTCGGTAACGCGTGAGCGATGCTTCGTGTGTTGCAAGCGTCCATATGGCTACGGTAACCGCTTACCATCAGGCGGGCCGTATGCTTGTTTACCGACTTAGTTGTATAAAAAAAAAAAAAAAAGTTGACTGTACCACCCCGGTACAGATTAGGGCATGTTCAGATACACTGAGAAGATTCCGCCAACAAACTGGGTATAAGCTTTCTGCGCGATATGCTCAAAAAGGAGTACAAGTTTTTCTTCTAACATTTTAATATATAATTTAAGTAAAATCAATATTTAGTTTAGTATTATAAGTAATAATCTAATCTAAGTCGTACGTAATCTTACTACTTTGACATCAGTTATTATATAGTAAATACCGATAAATCGATACATTTTAATGTCAGTCAAAAACATTGTAACAAAAACAAGTTTAAATGAATAATGTATTACCGTGTAGAGATTATTATGGTAATATTAAATTGATATAAAATGCTAATACGCAGTTAAAGTAAAATATCTGTTGATTTAGTTTTCTTATCGCAGTATATTTGCCATATTGTTACTTACAATATCGGAAATTGTATGTAAGGTAGGTACAGCAGAATGGTAAGATGCTTCTACCCTAGCATATTACTTTTATATACATCATTTTCAAGAGAGCGTTTATTTGCTCAAAGAGCAGCTCGACTGATGAAGTACCTCCTTACAGAAGAGTCAAGTAACTTTATGTTGTGTTCCTGCGCGTGAGTAAGGTCACCAGTGCTCATCGGGAGGGGGAAGGGTTGGTAACGCGTGAGTGATGCCTCGTGTGTTGCAATCGTCCATATGAGTACGGTAACCGCTTACCATCAGGCGGGACGTAATATTATAAATACGAAAGTAACTTTGTCTGTTATATTATATACTAATATACTAAATATAATAAGGCGGAAGAGTTTTTTGTTTGTTTGTTTAAACGGGCTAATCTCTGGAACTACCGGTCGGGTTCGAAAAATTCTTTCACTAATAGGAAGCTAAATTATCCCCGAGTATTATAGCCTTATTTATTCCGGGAACGCGAGTGAAACCACGGCGGATAGCTAGTTTAAAATGAATCGGCTTATTTATGAACTAATCTAATCGTCCCAAATAACATCAAATACAGTATTGTTAGGCGCCTACTTGTCCCATCTCTTAGATTATTGACATTAGTATAGATTATAAATCGCGATTACGTTTGCTGGTTGTAAATCGCGTAAATCTACCGCGGGCGCAGGCGCAGGCCTGACCTAACCTTTGAATAGGACCATTTGTATATCAGACTTTATTGTGCGTATCGTGTTCTGAGCAATTGTGAAAGTTATTGGTAACAGTTTAATAGTCCGCCTTTTTGAATTGTGTGAAATATATAGTAATGCATATATATAGCATAGCCTTGAGATGGATATTTTGTATAATATAATTTCTCACATTGTAGGGACGTATTTACGCTAATAAAGAGGTCTTTACTCTTGCTTGATATTAGAAGAAGTATTAAAGATAACCAAATGCTTCCGAAGCTTTCCAAATGCCAATTCAATCTTATAATACATCGAAATAGTATTACCCTAGAATAAGGGTGACAGCTGTAAAAACGGCCGAAGAAATAAGACCACGGTGTCGCTATTTCAGTTTCAGTAGGTCCTCGTTTGAACGTAGAACATTCATTCATGAGTGACATTATTTTGTTTTATTGAGTTTCCAAGCGGCCACTTTCACGATGTTGTCTTGTACGTAACCCTTAATCTATACAGAAGATAATATATCGATGTTATAATAGGTTAAAATTAAAATGCTATATTTGCTAATAGAATAGACCCTAGAAAAAATAATTAAAGTCAACAGTCTTCTATTTACAGGATAAAAATCAGTAAATTCAAATAAATCATAGTTTTTTTATACAAGCCAGTGAAACAAAGGTGTGATAAGTCTGAAAAAAAGCACCATAAAAAACGGTTTATCATGACGAAATCGTGAAAACAATCGACCATCAACTCGTTATAACTGGTGCCTCGACAAAGTAGACCGACAACTGAGATAATTTAAGAAGAATAAGTTAAGCTGTTGACTTGCTGTTCCTAGAATTCTATTTTTCATAATGTATATCGGAGAGGAGGCGATCCCATCCGCGAGCTCACGGGCACAGTTTTACTTAGATAGTAATACTGTGTCACGGGCGTCAAAATATACAGCAATTTTCGCGCGGGCGCTTCTACGATGTAGGTTATCTATCTAGGGTCAAGGAGCTGCCTATGGAGCAATAGCGAACAGTACAATTGATTTGTCCAGACTAGATGAAAATTCCATCGTTAATACATTAGTCCTCATTATAGTCTGACTAATCTCAATCCACGATAAATATCCAATAATCTGATATTATCTAACAATGTCTGATAATCAAAGTAGTTATATATATCTATTATCTTATCAAGATCATTATCGCGATACATAAGGCTGTATATCGCGTCAAACGACATCAAAGTCGGAGCTGCGCTACTGGTTAAGCCACATATTTTATATTATGCTTATCAAATAAGCGGATCTTTGGTATAAACTATCGTTTGAGAGTGGAGCGCGGGTCAGATGGGATATCTGCTATCGTACTTGGAAAGGTTAACTGTTAGAAAATGTTAAACAGCCTGTTATGTTTTGTTTTCAACGGGATCCCATTTTTTATGTTGTGATTGTGCTTCGGGAGTTGGTTTGCGATATTTATAAACTATTTGTTAATTCATACAAAATGTTATTGATTTTAAATTGGGTTTAATTAAAACAAACAATGTTAGTAGGTACAAAAATAAACTTTTGAGTGATGCTTTTTGAAACAAGAAAAACTAAGAATAATCAAGAATTTCAGAACTAGTTTTTTTTTCTATGGGTCAAAACAAATAAAAACTAAATCAAAAAATAACCTGTTCAGTTTTGACCCTGGTAAGGCACTTATGAACGTTAAGTACATAGATTTGAATATACCACCGGTTCAGAATACACTTAAACTGAGTGTTGACTGGGTCTTGTAGGATTTTCAAATTTAGCACATAGCTTAACTAGATCATCCCTGAGTAAATCATGTTCACCTCATGATGGCATATAAATTGTAAATTTTTCATTTATATCTCAAAAATGGACTCCATTGTTTAAACGAAAATGCTTTTATAATTTAATAAATGGAACAGATTATATTTGTCTTGGTTGTCACATTGTTCGGTGCGGAAGTGTGCTGCGGGTGGCGCACGCGCAGGCCAATTATTCAATAACGGACGCGTTAACAAACATCGGAATACATTAACACACAATATATTCTGTTCGAGTACCGCTTACATGGTGCCTACATTGCGATTTTCACTGTAAGTGTGGACTTGGGATGATGTTGTTTTATTTGATGCAAAATTTGACTGGTCAACAAGCAAGTATGATATTTCTTTATATAAAAATAATTGACAAAATATGGTAACTACTTAACTACTTACTTTACTTAATATTAATATTGAAAATCCATTTAGATTTCTGTTTATTGGATCAATCTCATAAGGATTGAAAAACAGACATTGCAATGACTGCTCTGCAAGTATGCATGGATTTACGATGAGTTTAAAAACTCCGATAGCTATTTACTATATTACGATTAGATGTTTAGGTATTGGGTATTTTCCTAAATCTTATAAAATAATGTCAAATGTATTTATCTATTACCTAACACAATTACTATTATATATTATTACGATTACCTAATAAAAAATAAATAAATAATTGCGGTATAATTTTTATTTTAAGTTTTCAAGAATATTACGACCATTAAAGAAAACTGCGTCAATCGATTAATGTGAGATTTGTTCCAAGTTCATATTGTATGTGGCACCGGTGCTGATGTATTCATGCGATAACATCTCTAGATTGTCACGATAACAATCTCAGATATGAGACGTTAATGCGCGGGGAGGCTGCGCTTTTTTTTTTATATTGTGCTCTTTAGAACCGGTTCACTATAGGAATTTATTAAAATATCGTGTGGGAAGTAGTTATAATTATGTAGTTTAGAATTAATATAATAGGCTAGTTTCCTGAAAAAAACTATTTAGACCGTCATATACATTATCAGAGACTTATTCTTTCTTTTGTCAATTAAACAAAAAAATACGAGGATATGGTTTGTTGAAGTTCCGCGTGACGTCACGGTGTGGTACACTTTTTAGTAACAAGTGACGTCACGAGCCCCCACTCCCGAACTTAGTCGCGCTTTATCTTTGTCAATTTTGAATTATTTGGTAAAGCAAAAAATACGTATCCAATATTTTTTGATAATCTAACTGAGACGGACTAATAAGAATTATTATTTTTTTACCCAGGAAACATCCCTATTGTTTTAGTTCCGTTTTGATTTATTACGGGGAATAATTGACACGTAATAGACGTACAGCAGTAATACGAACACGACTGTAGCGTGTACGAGATAACAATATTAAAATGTTCAAATGATCCGAACCATATTTACCTATTTTGGTTTTATCTAAGTTATTAAGACAGTATAGCGGTATTTCGCTTAAAGGGCAGCTCGACTGGGGAAATGCCGCCACCTATAGAACACCGCTGCCAAATAACTTTATGTTGTGTTCCTGGGCCCCGATTCTCGCATCTTCGAATATACATTTACCAAAATGTCCACCATCAACCAATATTTTTGATAAAAGAACGCCGTGTATTTTGTTTTAATGTAATGTATTAGTGTAACAACTGTTGGCAGACCTAAATAAATAAATAAAAATAAATAAAATAAAATAAATGTTTTTGCCAAATGTCTATTCGATATCGATGTCGTAAGCGCGAGAATTGGGGGCCTGCACGTGAGTAAGGTCTCTGTGCTAAGCGTGTGTCTAAGCTTTCAGTGGCAGTACTACTCGCGAATTAATATTGTGATTGGCGACAGATAAATATTAAGCTGCATTGGAGGTTCAGATAGCGTTCAGCGCGTTCAGGCTACATCCTCACTTACCATGGAGATTGTAGACAAACTTAACAATATCGAAACATAAACCTTCTTCATAAAATGTTTATATTGCCTACGCTAAAATAACTCTACCAGCATTCCCGCAATTGGCAATTCAAAAAAATTCAAATTCAAAATTCAAAAATCATTTATTCAAATAGACCTTCGCAGGCACTTATGAAAAGTCTGACTCTAATACTCTAATACCGGTTCGGAAGGTTGCATTTGCTGAGAAGAGCCGGCAATAAACTCAGCAATTACTCTTTTCAAAACAGGCTTAGATTAATTACATAATATTTACATTCTAATCGCACTGAAAACAATTGCGTGCCCCGGCGCGGCGGCAAAATTACAAAGTAGACTGAAAAAATATTTAATAAGTAAATAAATAGCAAACTTAAGCAGACCAGCCCCCACAAGCAGCACCTGTTCACAAGTATGACGCGTGTGGCAGCCATCGCCCTCCTCGCCATATTGGAGGGAAGTGAGCGACCCGTCACACGACGCCGCTGCAAGCAAAGGCCTTAAAGTGAGCATGACTTACTTAAGTCTGCCTTAGAAATAAAAAATAACTAAAGGGAAACACTAAACACACAATTTGTTATCACTGTGACTATTGACAAGCTTAGACTAAATATCACAAAATAAAAAAATATAACAATTAGACAGACATAATAAATCGATGCATTTATATCAAACTAAATAAATGAAGAACATTGAATTGAATTAATTTAATTACAATAGGTAATATTCTTTTTTAAATTTCTTCAATTCTTTTTTAACGGATAATTTAAAAAAGATGCTCATCAGACATGCGCATGCGTGATAACACTACTGAAGCGCATTGTTTAAAAGATAAATAAAGGTACCTATCGGATAAACAAAAGAGTTTTTACGTCCCATTTTTGAACGCACATCGATCTCAATATTTTTAGTCTTGAATTAAAACTCACGTAAAAGCGACTTGATTAAGTAAAATGTTGCATGCAAACCTGAGCATCAAGCGGCTATGTAAATCGCCAAAGTGTTGCCATTAACTAGAAGATAAGAATTTACTAACGAGGTTGGTTATTAATAAGCAATGTTGCCAGTCGTGACTGACGGCAGACGGGTAAGAGACGGCCCCATGAGAACTGACATGGCCAACATGTTTTACATACCAATGGCGAGCTCAAATTAACTATCGCGGTAAATAGCTTTCTAATTACTACCTGATGTACAGTATTATTATAATCCTTGTTAGGAAGTTGACATGACATGATGAAACATGTTATAAAACATTTTTTGCTCATCAAGGCATCTTTCGTCAAACATCCACAGCTTAGGCTAATACCTACGGCACCAATATTGTCTTTAGTTCGATGTTTTTAGGGTTCCGTAGCCAAATGACAAAAAACGGAACCCTTATAGATTCGTCATGTCTGTCTGTCTGTCTGTCTGTCCGTCCGTATGTCACAGCAACTTTTTCCGAAACTATAAGAACTAAAATGGTGGAACTTGGTAAGTAGATGTATTCTGTGAACCGCATTAAGGTTTTGACACATAAATAGAAAAAAAAAACAATAAATATTTTGGGGGTTCCCCAAACTTTAACTGAAACTAAATTTTTTTTTTTAATAAAACCGTCCAGGGATAGGTCTTCAAAAATGATATTGAGGTTTCTAATATCATTTTTTTTAAACTGAATAGTTTGCGCGAGAGACACTTCCAAAGTGGTAAAATGCGTGTCCCCCCCCTGTAACTTCTAAAATAAGAGAATGATAAAACTAAAAAAATAATATGATGTACATTACCACGCAAAATTCCAACGAAAATTGGTTTGAACGAGATCTAGTAAGTAGTTATTTTTTAATACGTCATAAATTAAAATTCACATCAAATACTCAGGTCTATACTACCATTACCATATTTACCTACAGATTTGTACGGAACCGGTCGGTGCGCGAGTCTGACTCGCACTTGGCCGTTTTTACTAATTTTAATCTCACTATGTCTCTTTCTAACAAAGAACATAATAAATGGATGTAAGAAATGTATTCCTGTCAAATTAGTCCAATGCTTGTTTTCAATATAAATTTAGTCGCCATCTATCGCGGTTACGCCTAAATACACGCAAAATAATTTGAAAGCTTTAATTAAATATGTTCTATCCTTTTTCAATGATGTTCGCAAGAAAGAGATGAGATGTGACTAAAATTAGTTTAGTGTGATTTACAACAGAATCGGCACCAATGTCATGTTTGATTAATTAAATACTATTTCATTCGATTTTTTTAAAAGTCCATTCAATTGACTTACTGGAATTATTATGTGTATAAAAAAAATCTTACTCTAAAAATGTTACTCCAAACAAAATAACACAATAACTCCTATCTAGGAATCCTCCTGGAACGTCCGGCACGAAACATAAGCCTTCCGCTTAGTTGTTGATGTACCTCGATACAATGTTTGATAGAAATTATTGTATACCAAACGAGAAAGCCGCGTGGAAACAGCTTTATACCACGGTTAGATTAGAATGTAAGAATATGCTAGTGTAATTGAATATCGTTGTAAACAGGTTCATGGGTTTTGTGATTAGATTACCTTTTAGTTTGAGTTCTATGAAAATAATTCGGACTTTATGAGGTCTCCTGAAAAGTTTGTTCAGACTTTCGTTTTATCATATAATTTGATACCTAGAGCACAGATTACAGAATACTTCAGATCGAGCGCGCGGAACACGGGCGTGAGGCCAACACACCAAATACAGATTCAAAAGTAAATACAAACTTGAGTCAGTACGAAACAAGGCTTCGTATTGTAAGTACGTCACTAGTGGCAAAATTGTTCTTAAAAATTATGCCGTCCTGCATTTTGAAATATTGTAATTTTTTTTCCCAAAAACAAAAAAAGGAAGACGGAATGTCGTTTCATAGGTAATTATAGATATTTTCACTTATTTCTATTATTTTTTCGTGTATTTGTCACTGATCACTAGGAACACAAAACCTCAACAAAAATCAGTTGGTGTTGCTAGGTTACATCGAAAGTATTTTCCTTGAAGTCGTGGTATTATGGGGCCTTGTAAGATCGATCGATTTAACAAAAATAAATAGGCAAGAGAAATTTATTGGTACCATATGAAAAAATAAATGGCGCTTATAGTTTATGTGAACGGGCTGAATATTAGAATTTATAGGTAATTGATGATGACCCTGATTCCAAACGCCATTTTTTGAATGCTTCCGAATAGAACCGAAATAATAAAAAGGAATCCTTATGTTGTGACTCCGTCCGTCTGTCCGTCTATCACAGCGTTACATTTCAGCAACCACTAATGATTCTGGTATTGAATATAAGTTTTAAATATTGCTTACTCAAACATATTGAATATGAAACATGTTTTTTTGTATAAGGTGCCGAAATTATGTATTCGAATTATGATGAAAAATATAAAAAAAAAAACCGTAATAGTGGAGTAGAATAGGTTAGGGTATAGAGTAGGGCACCACGCAAACGAAGTCGAGCCGATATGGCAGAAAAACGTTTGTCAGGTCAGCTAGTAAAATATAAAATATCATTTTATTAATCATACATACATTTTATTGACCTTAATAAAAATAGTAATAGAGAAATATATATTAATATAAGATTTCATTATATACCAAAATTAGAAACGAATGCTAGAGTTATAGGTGACAAAAGGCAATATTTTAAGAAGTTAGTGCAGAATAAAGGCTGTTAAACTCAATTTCACATAGGATGAGTCGTCAAGGTCAAGGGCTTTTTACCAATATCTTGTGAAATTCCATTTGAATACTCTGAAATAGTACTCTCAATATTTCATGAAACCTCGCTCTATCATAGTATAGTATTCCTTTATTATATCGAAATGAACATTAACCATTGAGAAATCTAATAAAATACCATGTGTCACCGAAGTCATGCTATTTGAAATCCACTATAATATATGTTACCTATTTTAATAAAAGATGACATCTCTGTATTCATTTCTTTTTTTTTCTTAATTGAACTTGGCAAATTCTTTATTTTTTAACATGGATTATTAGTATAATGCTGGTAATTTGGTCATATTTTTATTGACTTAATCCATTCTCAAATCACAAGCCTTTTCAGAATTTATTTATTTGAAAGTATAGTTTTAAGTTGATAATAACTATCCAATAAAAAACGTGGGAGTTTTTTCTTCATTATCCTGGCAGCCCTACACGCAGCCTGGCAGCCCTAAATGCAGCCTGGCATCCCTAAACGCACACTGTCACACGTGTTCCTACAGTGCTCTCACGCACACATAGCAAAATACGAGCCTCACAGTGCTTGTCCCGTACATTACATCTGAGTATTCTGTAATCTGTGACCTAGAGTTTGAAATCGACCCTCGAAATTTCAAAATTCTGAGATCTGTCAATGCTATGTAATTCACAAAAAATCTAACGGTTCAATTTTGCCATGTAACTCATCGTTAACGGGGTGTTAACACGAGACGTCGATAAAAAAACCTTTTGACAGAAAATCTATGTAACTGAGAATGCAATCCATCATCCCATGATGTATCTACCTCGTGGCAAATGTCAGCATCCGTGCAGCTGCGGTGTCGACGTCAACACTCTGAAAAGAAAACAAATAACAAAATGGCGGTCGATCGTCATACGCCATTCAAGTCAATTGGTTACAATAAAATTAATGATAGAACATAATTCTGTCATGTTTATTGCCATTATAAATATTTTACTAGATCGTAAAATCTCGTATTATCTGGAAACATTGATTCTTATTCGACATTGTTCGGCGAAGTAAACTTTGATATTTCATAAATGAATGACAATTTAGGTTTTAAGGTTTTATTATTCACTGTGTGTTGAACAAAATAGGTACGTATAAATAATTATTTTAGCTCATTAAATTTAATAAACTAAAATGACAACGATAAACCAATAATGGAACCGAAACTCTCATTTTATTGAAGAACTTTTCATAAAAGAATTTACGCTCATAACAATTCTTTTCTACCGCATTTATTCTCAACCGTCGCGTCGTTTGACACAAGGCCTATCGCGTCCATGCTACGTGAAGCGAGCTGAAACCGAGTCACAAACGAACATGATTCGTTCGTTGTTCGCGTAGCGTGGACGGACATTCTAATCGCACTGAAAACAATTGCGTGCCCCGGCGCGGCGGCAAAATTACAAAGTAGACTGAAAAAATATTTAATAAGTAAATAAATAGCAAACTTAAGCAGACCAGCCCCCACAAGCAGCACCTGTTCACAAGTATGACGCGTGTGGCAGCCATCGCCCTCCTCGCCATATTGGAGGGAAGTGAGCGACCCGTCACACGACGCCGCTGCAAGCAAAGGCCTTAAAGTGAGCATGACTTACTTAAGTCTGCCTTAGAAATAAAAAATAACTAAAGGGAAACACTAAACACACAATTTGTTATCACTGTGACTATTGACAAGCTTAGACTAAATATCACAAAATAAAAAAATATAACAATTAGACAGACATAATAAATCGATGCATTTATATCAAACTAAATAAATGAAGAACATTGAATTGAATTAATTTAATTACAATAGGTAATATTCTTTTTTAAATTTCTTCAATTCTTTTTTAACGGATAATTTAAAAAAGATGCTCATCAGACATGCGCATGCGTGATAACACTACTGAAGCGCATTGTTTAAAAGATAAATAAAGGTACCTATCGGATAAACAAAAGAGTTTTTACGTCCCATTTTTGAACGCACATCGATCTCAATATTTTTAGTCTTGAATTAAAACTCACGTAAAAGCGACTTGATTAAGTAAAATGTTGCATGCAAACCTGAGCATCAAGCGGCTATGTAAATCGCCAAAGTGTTGCCATTAACTAGAAGATAAGAATTTACTAACGAGGTTGGTTATTAATAAGCAATGTTGCCAGTCGTGACTGACGGCAGACGGGTAAGAGACGGCCCCATGAGAACTGACATGGCCAACATGTTTTACATACCAATGGCGAGCTCAAATTAACTATCGCGGTAAATAGCTTTCTAATTACTACCTGATGTACAGTATTATTATTATCCTTGTTAGGAAGTTGACATGACATGATGAAACATGTTATAAAACATTTTTTGCTCATCAAGGCATCTTTCGTCAAACATCCGCAGCTTAGTTAAATAAGGCACCAATATTGTCTTTAGTTCGATGTTTTTTTTAAATATAACACTGTCATGTTTGAGTAATTAAATACTATGTTCCATAGAAATAAATATACCTAAAAAGAACGTCACCATACTACACGAGTATATAAAACAGGCCAACTTTTATAGGCTGCTGCACGTAACAGCTACGTTTTACGCTCCCTCTGCGTCATTCTGATTGTCATAGTGACGTTCATAATGATAGCAGTTGTTGAAATATTCCAATTAAAATCGGGAGTTTAAACATTAAACATTATTTTGCAATATTATTTATTTTTATTTGCAACCGCAACAGTTAGGCTATTTTTATCGACGCGTAAACAGCTTCGACGCTCAATCTGGATGTATCCTTAAAGATCTTACTTTAAAAAAGTTACTCCAAACAAAATAACACAATAACTCCTATCTAGGAATCCTCCGGGAACGTCCGGCAACGGGCAAGGAATAGTTTGCATAGCCCGGGGCAATTGAGACGAAACATAAGCCTTCCGCTTAGTTGTTGATGTACCTCGATACAATGTTTGATAGAAATTATTGTATACCAAACGAGAAAGCCGCGTGGAAACAGCTTTATACCACGGTTAGATTAGAATGTAAGAATATGCTAGTGTAATTGAATATCGTTGTAAACAGGTTCATTAAAAGTGCTTGGGTTTTGTGATTAGATTACCTTTTAGTTTGAGTTCTATGAAAATAATTCGGACTTTATGAAGTCTCTTGAAAATCTTTTTATCATATAATTCGATAGTTTTAATTTGCCCCTCGAAATTTCAAAATTCTGAGATCTGTCAATGTTATGTAATTCACAAAAAATCTAACGGTTCAATTTTGCCATGTAACTCATCGTTAACGGGGTGTTAACACGAGACGTCGACAAAAAAACCTTTTGACAGAAAATCTATGTAACTGAGAATGCAATCCATCATCCCATGATGTATCTACCTCGTGGCAAATGTCAGCATCCGTGCAGCTGCAGTGTCGACGTCAACACTCTGAAAAGAAAACAAAAAACAAAATGGCGGTCGATCGTCATACGCCATTCAAGTCAATTGGTTACAATAAAATTAATGATAGAACATAATTCTGTCATGTTTATTGCCATTATAAATATTTTACTACATCGTAAAATCTCGTATTATCTGGAAACATTGATTCTTATTCGACATTGTTCGGCGAAGTAAACTTTGATATTTCATAAATGAATGACAATTTAGGTTTTAAGGTTTTATTATTCACTGTGTGTTGAACCAAATAGGTACGTATAAATAATTATTTTAGCTCATTAAATTTAATAAACTTAAATGACAACGATAAACCAATAATGGTACCGAAACTCTCATTTTATTGAAGAACTTTTCATAAAAGAATTTACGCTCATAAGAATTCTTTTCTACCGCATTTGTTCTCAACCGTCACTGCGTTTGACACAAGGCCTATCGCGTCCATGCTACGCGAAGCGAGCACGAGCCGAGTCACAAACTAACATGATTCGTTGGTTGTTCGCGTACCGTAGACGGACTTGCGAGGCTCGAACGAGCATTCGTCTCGCGCTCGACTGCGCTCCGCCGATTGTCAGTTTTTTCACGAACACAGGGATTAGCATCGCGCTCGGTTTAAGTTTTTTGTAAAACAGTCCAATTATAATACAAGCAACCGAAAAGTAAGGTAACTAGAGTATCTTTATTCGTAGTTGAAAGCAACCGTAAAATCTTTGTAATTTTCTTTGGATAATGATCCAAGCTCCTATGCTATTTTAAACATAACATAACTATCGGTTCCCCGCTGTTTTACTGATGATGTTATAGGTATATCAGGTGATTAAGGTCGCCAGAGCTCATAGAAGAGAGGTCGGTACCGCGTGAGCGATGCTTCGTGTGTTGCAAGCGTCCATATGGCTACGGTGACCGCTTACCATCAGGCGGGCCGTATGCTTATTAACCGACTTAGTCGTATAAAATAAAACATATTATTTTCATCTATAAACGAGCTATCGAACGCAAATATATTTTTTCATATCGGAATGTTAGATCAAAAGATTAGCGCGTTCAGACATACAAACTTCAGCTTTATTTAAAAACTAGCTGTCTCGCGCGGTTTCACCCGCGTTCCCGTGATAGAAAGTAGCCTATAATACTCGGGGATAATATAGCTTCCTATTAGTGAAATAATTTTTTTGAATAAAGAATCGACTGGTAGTTCCAGAGATTGGCCCGTTTAAACAAACAAACAAAAAAACTCTTCCGCTGTATTATATTAGTATAAAATTCAAATTCAAAATTCAAAAATCATTTATTCAAATAGACCTTCGCAGGCACTTATGAAAAGTCTGACTCTAATACTCTAATACCGGTTCGGAAGGTTGCATTTGCTGAGAAGAGCCGGCAATAAACTCAGCAATTACTCTTTTCAAAACAGGCTTAGATTCATTACATCATATTTACATTCTAATCGCACTGAAAACAATTGCGTGCACCGGCGCGGCGGCAAAATTACAAAGTAGACTGAATAAATATTTAATAAGTAAATAAATAGCAAACTTAAGCAGACCAGCCCCCACAAGGAGTACCTGCATAGATAGTAATAGCAAAGACATATTATTTATATAGAGTTTCCTGGTCTTCTATCAAAATAATAAGGGGATGCTTAGCTCACATTTAGCTAAATGTGAAATACACATGCGTAGAGCAACGAATGCTGGCTGTTACTCAGTGTCGCACGCGCAGCGTGACGTCGGCGACGCGAGCTGCCTAAACGCAGGCTATTTATTCACTGATGGCAACACTAATCTTTTGTGCCTAAGCGGGGATGTCACCGGCTGGTATCTTTGCGATATTTTAGAGATATAGCGATATACTTAACAGAAATATGACTAACCTGAAAGGCGTAATCTATACATATAAAATGCTTTGTCCTGAATGACTAACTGACAATCAACGCACGGCCTAAACCGCTGATCGTAGAGACCTGAAACTTGGAGGGTGTGTTCTTTGTATGACGTAGCTGATGCCTACGTCATACAAAGAACACACACATAAGAAAGGATTTTCCGAAATTCTACCCCAAATGGGTTGAAAAACGGGAGCAAAGTTTTTATGGGACAACGTGATTCCTTGGTCCGATCTACTTAAAATTTTGCATAAACATTCTTTAACAGAATTGATGGAAGACATGTTTCATATTTTATTGGAACTCATCGCCAAACGAGGTTAAAAAGGGGTAGAAAGTTATTTTAGGGGTGATTTGCATCGAAGTTGATATCAATACTCCTTAGTGCTTTTGATTTAAATATTCTTTGATATTTGACATTCCAATTTTAAAGAACATTGCACCGTAGACGGAGAATTATAGGTAGACAGGCCAAGATACGCATATGTCAAAACGTGTATGAGTGAGCAGGACTAAGCGTATTTATTTGTCCCTATCTAACGTACAGGTTGTTATTGTTTGACCTCAGTGTCGTTGAGGCCAAAAAATAGCAATCGATCTCTCCTAGTATGAAATAAAATCGCCTTAGCCGCGTTTAAACATTAATATGTAGGTAGGCACACACTAAAGCGCATTTCATGGTGCGAAATAAACTACTTATGTAATAGAATAGAAACGTTAAAATAGCATCATAAACATCATATTCCGCAGGTGTAGCTACCACTCAATACGTAGTACATTAGCTCCTCACGGTGCGTTGCAGCCGCGTGCGCAAGCGCATCCAAGTGACAGCTCAATCGATACATTCACCGCGTCAACAATAACATACAGATGTCCACGCCAGATAAATCTAGTTGCCAGCTCTACATAAATATTTATTTTTCGTTGCGTGCAACACTAGTGTAGAGTCTGGTTAATTTTCAGATTATACCACATTGTGTTTTTAGGACTTTGATTGACTTTCATAACATAACATTGTAATCAGATACATCGAAATACTTAATTATGTTTATCTTCCACAAGCTCGGAGGATCTTATTCACAGTATGAAATGCATATAATGATGCATGCCTGAAGCCAATACTTCTAAATGAATGAGAGAAGTTGTTCATGGCACTCATAGATGCCTACACGAAAAGACGCCAGTACATCAGCCAAAAAAACTTGTGTTATAATTACACGATCCATTTTAAGCTCAACATATTTACAAGCAAGCTTCTTATACCTGGATAAAATCACTTCTAAATTTAATTATTCTACTGATGAACACAAAGATTATTTTATTTCTCTATGTCCACCTTTTAGCCTACTAAAATATTAAGTACATTGAGTGAATGAATAACATTATCAGTGTTTTCTTATTTTCAGAGTAAATATTTATTTGACGCCTCATGGCACGTTGAAGCGATCGAACGTGCACAAAAGGGTAATATTATAATGATATGTAATGGTGCGGTCGTTGTAGGCTCGTTAAGTACGTCCACACTTGAAATCGCGAGCAACGAACGAATCCTGTTCGTTCGTGGCTTGGCTCGTGCTCGCTTCGCGTAGCATGGACGCATCATTATGATGGAGGTACTGCCGATTAGAGTCCATATTTTATTCATGTGGAGTTTTCATAAGATGCTTTGATTCTATGATAAAAGGCTAGATGAAAAAAAAAACTATTTAGTCCGTCTTTTACATTATCAAAAAATATTAGACACGTAAAAAGACGAAGATCTTGTGTTGAAGATCCTCGTGACGTCACGTTAGAGTACACTATTTGCTCTAAAGTGATGTCACGAGCTAGGGGGCTCATGGCTTCCGAACTTTGACTCGCTTTATCTTTGTAAATTTTTTATGATTTTGTAAAGCAAAAAAGAAGTGTCCAATATTTTTTGATAATCTAATTGACGGACTAATTAAAATTATTGTTTTTTTTGCCTACGAATTATCCCTATTATTTATACATAGAGATGAAAAACATGGATCTAACAGAAATCAGGAAAATAAATATGATAGCGCTCGTGACAAATTTGTATTCTTAATTAGTTGTTACCCAGCAGTTTTTTTGCAGCAGTTTCGGTTTTGAGAGAGGTAGAGCATAGCGTTTATTCGCTCAAAGAGCAGCTCGACTGGGGAAGTATCCACCTTACAGAATACCGTAGCCAAATAACTTTATGTTGTGTAAAGTTGTGTTACTGCGCGTGAGTAAGGTCGCCAGAGCTCATAGGGGAGAGGGGAAAGGTCGGTAACGCGTGAGCCATGCTTCTTGTGTTGCAAGCGTCCATATGGCTGCGGTAACCGCTTGCCATCAGGCGGGCCGTATGCTTGTTTGCCGAGTTGGTTGATAAAAAAAAAAGTTTGAACCGCATATAACAAAAATCCCATGGAAGAAAGCACTTTCAGATTTTCCCGAATTTTCCGATGTTCCGGCCAATTTTTCTAATTTTTGTTTTGTTCTATTACTACTACTAGAGTAGTTAGATTTTGGAGACGAGCCGATGTTTTAGTGTTTCTACATAGGTTTGGTTGTCAACATTTTGTCTAAACGGTCGGTCGCTGATTCCACGACCTCTATAAATACAGGGTAATAAAGAGTAAACACTTGCCCCCTTACTCATAAAGCGCTATTTAACTAATATACTGTTTAAATGGTCACGTAAATAATTTCACATTATTTGACAATAACAATAGAGTGACGTTATTTACTTGACCCTATAAACAGTATATTAGCTAAATAATGTTTTATGAGTAAGGGGGTTGATTGGTGGCTGGTTGACAGCCGTGAAGCAGGCCCTTTACAGTCGCAATGTTTACCGTAATGAGTCAATTCATCAAGCAGAAACAAGCCTTATGACTATCTCATGACTATTTTTGCTCATTATTATAATATGCTTTATATTCTGGAGTTGGGCACAAATTAAGGGCGCTTTGTGCTACTATCATATTTATAGTCATCTTACGGTATTCTTGTTCTTATTACGGCATTAAATGGTACAAATTTGCTTATAATTATCACACACCGGTATAATGTACAAGTGCTCTTGTAAATTGTGCCGGTGAAGGTGTGAAGGCGAAAATTTATTTATTTGTCTTTGCGTCAAAAATAAATGTAAATAAAAACGTAAAGTGCATCGTTGTTATGATTTGTAGTATATTTGCATTTATTTGTATTATTTTGCGACATACATTTGTATCGGATGGGAAGTATTTTTTTTCTATGATTATATTTTCCAATGCTTATATAATTCTTTTAGGGCCTTTCTGTAACTCGAAATGTTTAGAGAATTATTTATTTATTAGGTACTTACTATTAGGAGATTGTCGCCATTTTCCCAATTCTAATGGATCGCAATAGAAAAATCCGTCTGGATCGTTGCGTTGACGAACGAGGAGGCTCGAGGATATGAGGATGACCTACGCATCGTCATCGGTGCGATAAAAGGAAGATGAAGATCGATGGCACCATGACAAAAAGTTCCCAGAGCACTCCTCACTATTAACGGTAGAACACGTAGAGTAAGCCTATTTATTACTCTCGAAGGTTCAGAAGTTCTTAGCCGAAACTAAGTTCATATCATCAACGATACGAGTGGGCCGCCTTTATAACAAGGCAAGGATTAAGCTGGTGACACCATAATGCAGCACAGCGAAAAGTGTGTCTCTAAAATCTATCCTATATTTTTAACCGATTTCAAAAAAGGAGGAGGTTCTCAATCTCAATTAGTTTTTTTTTTTTTTTTTTTTTTTTTATATTTGTTACCTCAACAATAACTCCGTCATTTATTAAACGATTTGGAAAATATTTTTTTTGTCCGGAAGGGTACACTTCCCGTTTGGTTCCTTTGTCATCAGATCAGGATTTGATTACGTTTTAGTGTACTTTGAAGTAGTGTAGTTTAAGTTTTTTGTAAAACAGTTCAATTATGTTATTACTACTGAGAAAGTAACTACCTACAGCATTGCATGTATTTTAAAATACAGTCAAACAACATTGTCCAATTATTTATCTTTCATAATAGACTTGTAAAAGCTTTGACATAAAAGCTAAAGCAAAGATTGCAAAAGATAAAATGGAGGAAACACTTTATCATTTTAACAGATCTATTCCACGCCGCGTCAGATCATTAACTTGTATATTTAGTTAATTATTTAATTGCACGTTTTCATGTTGTCTGTGATCAAGCGAAAGTCGCCGACAAAATGGTAGGGTTTGTTATGGTTTGTCTGTAATCGAAGGATCTGAAATTATGTGATGTGGATTTACAAACTGCAGTTTACGTCTCAACAAATAATCTTTGTATGAGGGTTGGTCTGCTTACAAATATCTATGTACAGTTTTTGTACTGAGGTTTACTGAAGATAAATTAGTAAATATTCTGTGACATTCTTCACACAGCTATCAGATCCCAAACTAAGCAGAGCTTGTACTATGGAAACCAGTTGACATACTACATATACTACTTTTTGTATTGTAAATACATACATAAAACACAGACTCAGGATATGTTCATGCTTATCAGACTTCTATCTGACCATTAGTGATGATGTGGCCGACAGGGGTAATTACTTAGTGGAGCTGGCGAAACATCGGTAGGTGGACAGATTTTGAATTAAGTTTGGCCCGACGCAATCGCCGTATAATATGTATCTATATCTAGACTGAGAATTATATTAGTTTTAATACATCCTGACTAGAATTTGTCTGGATTCTCGACATATAAACTTATTCTAACCCGCAGAGCTCTACTCTTTAACACGCATTTTAATCCTAATTTCCAATCCTAACTAATATTTTAAAGTCGAAAGTGAGTTTGTTTGTTTCGTGTTTACGCCTTCACGCCTCAACTACTCAACGGATCATCATGAATGTTGGCATCCAGATAGCCTATGGTATGGATAATTGGATAAGGACATAGGCTACTTGTTATCCCGGGAACGCGGGTGAAATCACAGGGGACAGCTAGTAAATTATAAAACCGAACGTCATTGAAAAAAACTATGAAATTACAATTGTATGAAGTCTAAGCACACTTTTATGATCTGTTGGGTTCATAAATCACCTATAGACGTTACTTAACCGTTCTGTTAAAGGCTTAGTTACTTCGTTTAGTCGTTGTATCGTCAATTAAATGACTGCAACATGGAGTATACAGCGATAGATCGGCCGATAAGCCTCTATGCCACATCTAGACGACATTGGTTTTTCTTCACCTCTTGTTACGGGTTGTATTAAGGTATTTGATGGATAATATTGACTATGGATGAGTTTGATTACTTTATAAACAGGTATCATGTTACATAAGTTAACTTTGCTGGCAATCAGCACTGGGAGTCGTGATCCAAGTTATACATTGAAAATGTGCGACAATGGTGCCGATTCTGTTGTAAATCGCACTAAACTAATTTTAGTCACATCTCATCTCTTTCTTACGAATTACGAATTTACGATAGAACATATTTAAAGCTGTCATATTAATCTTAACCGTCCTATTTTGCGTGCATGTGTATAACCATGATAAACGGCGACTAAATTTATATTGAAAACAAGCATTGGACTAATTTGACTTTACGAAACTGACTCCTTTTCTTATGTTCTTTGTAAGAAAGAGATATAGTGAGATTAAAATTTGTTTAGTTGTAGTACTACGCGTAATAATTTTAATCCGCAAGCAATTAGAAAATGTATATATATGCCAGGAGGATATTAAATGTCCATAATCTTAGATGAGGGGTGATTATGCTTAACGATAGGTCATATATAAGTACTTGTATTTTCAAGTCAAAGCCATTTATTCAATTTAGGCCCCAGAAGGGCACTTATGAAGGTCACATTTACTGAAGTTACCACCGGTTCGGAACTCAGCCTTAAACTGAGAAGAATCCGGCAAGAAACTCAGCAAGGTTACATTTTTTAAATAATATTATAAATGCCAAACTATCCTAATCCTAACTATAATATTATAAATGCGAAAGTGAGTTTGTTTGTTACGCCTTCACGCCTCAACAACTCAACGGATCACTATGAAATTTGGCATGCAGATACCCTATGGTATGGTATGGAGAAGGACATAGGCTACTTTTGATCTCGGGAACGTGGGTGAAACCGCGGGGGACAGCTAGTCGTATATAAAAAAACGTTTTTGAGGTTGTGGACAAACCCAATCTTATGTAAATAAAAATGCTTATATTTGCATACTTCATGACAACATACAGGAGTTCATTAAGCAGTCGAAATCTAAAATAAATAATGTCTAAGCGGACACATCGCTCTCTGCCGGTTCCGGGTGTAGTTAAGATCAGAGGATGTCACATTAATCACGATTTGAACTGAATGTTGCTGGTAGGCAGTGCGCATCAGTGCCTTCTATCGGGAGGCCATGCATTGAGCGGAATAAAAAATGAATAAAAAAAGAAAGAGAGGAAAAGTATTTATGTCCTATTCACACAAATAATGGGGATATTCTGGAATAGATTTGAAAATATTCAGTCGGGAAAATATCGGTTTTATATCATTCAAATGTAGCTAATATTTTATTTTTAATTAAATATGTTAGGTGCAATCTAAATCTCTTCCACGATGAGAAGTTGTCGCTACAACTTTTCACGCATTTGCAAGATGTTTTAAAAGATATAATTAAATAAATAAATATCCTGGCACATTCCTCACACACGGTCATCCGATCCCAAACTAAGCAGAGCTTGTACTATGGAAACCTGATAACTGATATAATACATTATACTACTTTTTGTTTGTAAATATATACTTAATATACATAATTACACCCAGACTCAGGTCATACAGACATGTTCATGCACACAAATGCATGTCCTGTGCGGGAATCGAACCCACGACCTGCAGCTGCAGCGCGTAAAGTGAATCTTAACCAACTGCGCCAACTGGCCCGTCAATAATTGTGCATATCATAAAAGTGTTTATAATCTTTTCGAGAATTAGTGGATTATTAATTGCTACTTATTTGGTATGCATTAAAAAGAAAACTATTTTTCTTCCTTTATTATTGTAATCTCTCTAATATTAAAACACAATTTGCTACATTGATAATAGTAAAACAGACAAATAAAATTCTCTAAAGCACCCAATAGCCAATCGCTGATAGCATGGCCGCGCATGCGACATGAAACTAGTCTGGCAAATGGGCGTAAGCATCAATCATTAGGTAGATATGTATCGGTCACACGCGGCTCGACTCGCCCGCGCCCGCGCCCGCGCCGCGCTGTCGTCTTATATGTGGTACCATATCAGTGCAGGTGGTATGCCAAAACATTATGTTCAGGGTTGGATTTGGTAGTATAATTATACTGTTTGTACCATTATTTTATGATGTGTAGTATGTAGTATCCTAATGAAAAGATCTTCCACGACAAAAAGCCTTGCTGAGTTTCTTGC
Source organism: Achlya flavicornis (assembly GCA_947623365.1). Taxonomy (NCBI): domain Eukaryota; kingdom Metazoa; phylum Arthropoda; class Insecta; order Lepidoptera; family Drepanidae; genus Achlya; species Achlya flavicornis. The sequence goes on from OX392479.1 coordinate 12,868,746, forward strand.
CGGAGTCTTCTCAGTTTCAGTGTATTTCGAATCGGTGGTAAATTCAACTGTGTGTAACGTTCCGAACATTCGCAGTACAGTAGATCGATGTTTCAAATTTCGAAGTTCTGAAATACAGTCGTTCATAAGTGCCTTACCAGGGCCTAAATTGAATAAATGACATTTTGATTTTGATTTTGGACTACGCGAAATACCATAATTTTACCGTCAATTTACTACTGTTATTGGTTGAAATAAATTAAAAAATATTACTTTAATTACGAAATAAAGTTGTTGTAGGTAGGTGTAGTAAATCCACAGAGGAAGTGCATAATTTACTTTACTTCCTCATTGAGTAAATTGCTTTATTGACTCCTGATAGTTTTATGTTCACGATGCTGTGAATGAAAGTAAATGTAATTTTTATTGAATTTATCCATCTGACGACACGCTATGTCGTCTCAATGCCAAATACGAGGTTCCGATTGACGAATTTGCTGAGATAAACATCTACTTGCCTAAATTTGGTTAATTTGTACAATAACAATAAAACAAAAAATTCCTTACAAATGCATTTTTATTTCAATTAATAACAAAATGGACGAAAAGCGAAACGTAGTATTATTTTCGACAAGTAGTATAGTTTTAGTTTCCATACACAATCATTTTCTGAGGGCCTGAATCCAACCCTGATTATGTTTTAGGAGCAAGTGGACATGGTATTAGTTGAGCTGATCGTGAGTGAGTGATGTTTAGTGTAGGCTCTTGTTTATTGAATCTAGTTAAAGTCTGTTAAATTTCTGTTGTAGAATATATATTGTTTTTAAAAAGGACTATACTACTTTTAGGATTTACTATCAAATAGCCATACGACTAATAAGTAACAGTGATAGAGACTTTTTTAGGGTCGGTAACGCACAATTGATACTTCTGGCACAAGAGCCACTTCCTGTGAGTGTCACAATGTGTGATCGTTCGATGGGCAGATACTCCATCAGGCGTGCCCCAATGCGGTGGACGTAGTCTAGTGGTCAACCTACTGTTAAAGTTTTTAAGCCGCCTAGGAGGCCTTCAACTAGCAATAACCGGGACCAACGGCTTTACGTGCCTTCCAAAGCACGGGAACACTCGATTTGAAATACCACTAGGCGGTCGGTCACCCTTCCAGATACCGGCAAGACAGTGCTAGCTTAACTTTGCCGATCGATTAAAAACGGCTAATAATGCTACACAACGAGCGTTTACAATACTCACACAAAATTTCGAATTTTGCATGCGGAAAATGTAGCGTTTATTAGCTTTATTACGTGTATTGCAAGTGACACAGTAGTATAAAAAAATACAAAATCAATTTTTACTTGGAATCTTATCCAATTGTAATCTGAAAGTTGTCATTGAGTCTGACAGTGATTACGATTTACGTTATAATCATAATTATACCGACAGGTGGAAGTGAAGCTTACTGTATTTATATTAAATTAAAATTAAGTCTAATCAAAAGCCTAAGTGTTTAAAGAAATCTCATCAGCAATCTCAAGTCACTTAATAACTTGTAAACATTACAAAGTTATAAAATCTTTATTACCATCGTAAAAATATAAGAGTCAGATTGTATATAACGAGGTCGATATGGCAATAAGCAATAATTAGAGAGTTACATCGCCGTAATCGCGATATTAAAACGATGTTATCACGGCTGGAAGCCAAATGGGCGTATCTGGATCTCAATCGGAATTATTTGCATATTCGATGCACCGCTATATGTTATGCGTCCATGCTACGCGAAGCGAGCACGAGCCGAGCCACGAACGAACAGGATTCGTTCGTTGTTCGCGTAGTATGGACGGACTTGCGAGCCTTGACCGAGCATTCTTCTTGCGCTCAACTGCGCTCCGTCCGATTGTCAGTTGTCAGTTTTTTTCGCGAACATAGGGATGCGCATCGCGCTCGTTGTAGGCTCGTTGTAACTTCGACACTTGACATCGCGAGCAACGAACGAAATCTGTTCGTTCGTGGCTTGGCTCGTGCTAGCTTCGCATATCATAGACTCACCATTATGGTGCGTCCATCGAACGAGCACACCGCGAGCACGATTCGCGTAGCGTGGATGGGCTCGCGAGCCTCGAACGAGCGCGATTGTTAGTTTTTTCACGTACAAAGGGATACGCATCGTGCTCGTTGTAGGCTCGTTCGTGGCTCGGCTCGTGCTCGATTCGGGTAGCATGGACGCACCATTAGATGTAACCGATTGCAGCTTATCTTAGGGCTGTCGACGCTTTATTATTTATCAGACAATATTTTGTTGATTTGGTATAATTTCACGCCCCGCGATGCGAAGTTTTTCATTATATCACAAATGTAGTTACATGATGTGCATAAAATCCGACAAAATTCTTTTTGCACTCATATGTGTCATAGGGTTGTCTGTACGTGTATTCGTTTGTGATTTAATTTTGTTACATTAAATATATTTCTATTGAAATAGATTGTTTTAATTATATTTTAATATTCTTCATTCCTCTTACGAGAGATTAATATAAATTCATATCAAACGGGACCAAATCAAACCAGTGGTAAAACTGTTAATTTAAAGGATTTATTGAACACTTTATAATAGTTTCTGCCGATGATCATCATCATCATCAGCCTATAATGTCCCACTGCTGAGAACAGGCCTCCTTTCACAAATGAGGGTGAAAGGGACTGGGCGATACTTCACCACGCGTGCCCACTGCGGATTGGTGGAGGTAGGCTAGTGGTCAACCTACTGTTGGAATTTTTCAAGCTGCCTAGGAGGCATCCAAGACTATCACAATTAAGTGATAACCGGGACCAACGGCTTTACGTGCCTTCCGAAGCACGGAAACGCTCGATTTGAAATACCACTAGGCGGTCACCCATCCAGGTACCGACCACGACAGACGTAGCTTAACTTTGCCGATCGATTAAGAACGGCTAATCATGCTACGCCACGAGCGCTCACGATGATAAAAGGGGAAAAATAACAAGCTAGATGGAAAAGCTAAATCAATGCGACGAAGTTGCCGTACACAAATTACGCCGAACATTAGTAAAAATATTAAATGTTTCGTGACAACCCTGTCCAGAGTCCATTTGAGTATTATGTACATATGTGCTTAGGTACTTAACAACGCAATATTTACAAAATAAGGATCTACATGTGTGTGTGTGTTATGATAAACTGAGGATACCTAGGTAGCGGGTCATTATAATTAGCTAATTAACGTTTTTAAGATTATAACTTTTCTTTCAGGGTGTGTTCATTTATTGCAGAACAGTTACAAGTGCTGAACAACGTGTTTTCTAGCAGAACAACGATTTAAAAGTCACCGTAAGTGTATATATGAACATCATAATTACACTCAGACTCGGGATATGCAGACGTGTTCGTTCACGCACACGAATATCGCATATCGTGGGTGTGAATCGAATCCACGACCTTCAGCAGCTTAAAATTTTGGACAGCTTTTTCTATATAATATCTGTCAAACGTCAGCCCCAAGATATATAATAAAGACAAGTAGCAATTATTAGTTGAGTGTTTTAGGAGCGCGAGGCGGATCTCGCACATTGAATCACTTTTTTGTAACTTGATTTATTTTTATCGCCGTGTATTTACAACTCTAAGCGTGGCCGCGCACTAGGCAGCCAGGCTGCGGCAGCCACTCGAACATATATGACGGCGTATGGGAGCCCGCGCACTAGACAACTTTTTTAGGGTCGGCAACGCGCGAGTGATACCCCTGGTGTTGCAAGCGTCCATAGGCTACGGTAACTGATTACCATCTGGCGGGCCGTATGCTTGTTTGTCACCACAGTGGTATAAAAAAAAAAAAAAAAAAAGGCAGCCACGAAATCCTATCAATATCACGGCTGCCGCAAGCTGGCTGCCTAGTGCGCGGCCAGGCTTAAGAATATGTAAAGCCTATGCCACACTTTGGTCGTCATATAAAAAAGTAATTAGTTGTGTTAAATCTTAAGGTAATTTTTATAGATCACTAGCTGCCCGGCGCGACTTCGTTCGCGTGGTACTACCCTACCCTATGGTGCTACCCTACCCCACCCTGTTTGTTGTTGTGTGTTGAAATCGTCGTATGACACGCGTGTGCATTGATTATTACACTCTCGGCTTACTTATCGCTACCGTCTCGAGTGTTAATAACCAACTTTGCACACATGTATCATAATGTACTATTGTAAGGAATTAATTATACTGCTATAGATTTTGTACTTTCTGTTTTTTTTGTTGTTTTTGCAGGTTTCACCCGGATTAGTGTATATTTTATTAACAGATTACTTAATTTCGTTATAGTTAAGCTGATCAAATATACTTTAACCACTTTTTAAATAAATTCAATAATATATTTGATAGTTTTGGTAAATACTAGAAAAATTGAAAAATTGTTACCGCTGTAGTTTTGATTATTTACCCCGTAGCCACAGCCTAAGTCTCATTATAACCAGGTCACATATTAACCATAAGAAGAGTACATACATAAGTTTATACTTTTTCTGAACCTCACTACACTATGGTTCTTTTCGGAATGCTGGATTGTGCTGGTCTATTAACGATGATCTTTATGGGGTACTGTAGCATTCTTCAACACTTTTTCTGTATTCTACGAAAGTGATATCTATATCTTTATCAGTTTTTCAGTTTGTTTGTAAGAGAAATTATGCAAGTGTGTTCGTTTTTATACTATTGAACGACTTTTAAGGTACATAATGGTTGGCTCGCTAATGATGTAATTTATCAATTTTTAACTATGGCTGTATTGGCTATTGTCTATTTTAGATGGCAGCATCACAGTATAATGGAAACAGTAGACAGTAGATTGATGGTTTCGAAACAGTCAACAGTTTACATAGTGAGTTAATATGTGTCTCAGTCAAAGCATCGGGAATTCGGTATCCTTAGCGTCGACATTTCCAGCGACATGTTGTTCCGAAGTCACTTGGAAGATAAGGTGAAGCTGGCATCCAAAAAGCTTGGAGCTTGGAACAGAGCGAGGCAGTACTTCACATCGGGGCAAAGGCTGCAACTTTATAAGTCGCAGGTCCGGCCTCATATGGAGTACTGTTGTCATCTAGGCCCAGTAGGCCCCGAGTCTAAAGACTCAAGTCCTGAACCGAGTCTCGGTTCAGCGACGTGCTATCAGAATTGCTGAAGATCCCGAGCTCAAAAGCGGTTTAGAGCCTCTCAGTCTGAGGAGAGACTTTGCCTCCTTATGTGTGTTCTACCGCTTGTACAACGGAGTGTTCTAAAGAATTGTTCGACTCGTTGCCCACGGCTACCTTCCACCATCGCAACTCTCGCCATCGACGGGGAGTCCATCCTCACACATTGAAACCTGAATTGTTTCGAACTGTGCGGGCTCAAAGGAGCTTTCTTCCGCGGACGCTCAGATTGTGGAATGAGCTCCCCGTCGTGGTTTTCCCAAAAGCATGGGGTTCTTCAAAAATAGGCGTGAAGAGATTTCTTCAGGGTCGGCAACGCGCGAGTGATACCCTTGGTGTTGCAAGCGTCCATAGGATACGGTAACTGCTTACCATTCGGCGGGCCGTATATATGCTTGTTTGCCACCTTAGTGGTATAAAAAAAAAACTCGTCATCATCATCATCAGCCTATAATGTCCCACTGCTGAGTACAGGCCTCCTTTCACATATCAGGGTGGGCTGGAATGGGCAGATACTCCGCCACGTGTGCCCACTGCGGACATCACAAATAAATATAGGTAATTTTTATTTAATGAATAATTTTAGTAGTTACCTATAGCTTGTATCAAATTATACTCAAGCCAAGTCAAGGAAATAAGATTGTATTTTATTTGCGATATCACGTATGTTTCATTTTCGTGACTTTACCCTCTAAGATGGGTTACTGCTTATACATCAACTGTGACATACAAAGATGGTTATCTTTATCAACGTTATCTATAAACCATCTGAATTAAATAGCTGTTAGAGTAGCTTTCCTACAATATAAAAACAGGTTCATTACATTCGCTCATCAATGCTTCCATTTTCGTACATTTATATATGTTTTCTTATGTTTGTAGAATATGGAATAGTTTATAGTTCGCCTTAAATGTCCCCGATGCGACGACACATCGGGGGTTAGCGATGGGCCTTCTTGGCACTCGATTTAGTAGACGGTTGCATATAAACCCATTCTTATATCGTCGCTACGTTTTTAGCGATAGGGTAAATTATTTTTCAACACACTTGCTCGTAAAGTGTCATTTATTGCACTGTTTTTAGTATCTTAATGCAGCTTATGTAATACGTACAAGTGCTTTTTACTTTACATTACCGCAGTTTTATGGTAAGTGTAATCCCTATCATGTTAAGCTTGTACCTCAATGCAATTGATGTGTGTAGACGAAGCATTCTTAATTTAAACGGATAAAAGAGTTTGACAGCGCACCGCTGTCAAAAAAAAAAAACAGCGCACCTTATTTGTTAACGGTCTCATTGTGTGGTCGATGATTATCAAAAAATCGACTTAAAAAATATAAATCTGTTTTTTCCTCGGAAGTGTGTTGTAAAGCGTCGTGTGACACCCGTGTGCATTGATTATTACATCTCGGGGCACTCTAATCGAGTTCGCCTGCGGCTCACGCGCCTTAGTTAAAATATGCCATAGCCTACTAGCTACGAATATAGCTACGAATAATAAAAGTCAGTCAGTAAATGATATGTAAAGGAATCGCGTTTGTGTCTCATAAAAAAAATTAAGAGAGAAATTAGTTTCATGAGCATTCCGCGAGAGGCGCTGTACTAGTTACAAATCGAAATTATTTGTACCCCGGACAAAACAGTATTATTTAATAATACCGAGTCAAATATTTGTTAGATGAACTGCATACTCTAATGCACTTTATTGATCCCGGTCAGCTGTAGGCTTAAAGGCGCATTAACGGTTCCATAGTTTATAATAATCGAGTGCAAAACACGCTCGTACCGATATAATATCACAGAATATCACGAATAATCCCCGCTTTTCACACCCTTACGCCATTTGAATACAAACATGGCTTCAATTGAGCCATTTACGGGTAACCCAGAGTTATTGCCGTAAATTAAGCGCTTGTTTGTTGAAAATTTAATACCGGACCAGTTAGAACGCAGCTTTACATTTGAATAGTATTCTTTGGGGATTAGTTAGTGTTTGTGTACGGTTGTGTTATGTGGTGCGTCCATGCTACGCGAACCAAGCACGAGTGATGTCAAGTGTGGACTATGGTGTGTCCATGCTACGTAAACCGAACACGAGCCTAGCCACGAACGAATAATTCGTTCGTTACTCCCGATGTTAAGTGTGGAAGTTACAACGAGCGCGATGCGAATCCCAGTGTTCGTGAAAATAATTGTCTATCGGGCGGAGCGCAGTCGAGCGCGAGACGAATGCTCGTTCGAGGCTCGCAAGCCCGTCTACGCTACGCGAACGAACGAACGACGAAACGTTACTAATTCAAAATTTACGTTACGTCAGTTTTGCTGTAATAGCCCAGAGTAAATAATATACTACATACAAGTAATAGTATGCATTGGTTAATATTGGTTGTATAATATTTATTATTTTTTGTTATAGCGGCAATAGAAATACATGTTCTGTGAAAATTTCAGCTGTCTACCTATTACAGTTCATGAGATACAGCCCACTGATAGATAGACGGACGGACGGACAGCGGAGGCTTAGTAATAACGGGAACCCCGTTGGGGACCCTTTGGGTACGGAACCCTAAAAACTGAAAATACGTACGTTCACTCACCAGTGACTCAGTTCAGTAGCTTCGACTTTCATCCTGAATAAAAAGCTTTGACTTCGACTTGAATCTCATTTCTCAATGAAATGAGTCTCTCAAATAAACTACTTACACAATGCTATTTCCCACAATCATCGGTAAGTGTAAAATGAAGGACGATCCGACAAATTGAATGTATCGGAATACTGCGAATACAATCAGTATTGGATCATTAATCGTAACGTCAGTCACTACATTTTAACAACCATTAGTACTGCGGTCTGTCAATCGAGTGTTAGGCTGCTTTTCCACCAGAGATGTGCTATGCTACGTTGCTATGGATGCGTTTGATATCCACCAATCATATTCATTGGTGCACATAGCTTAGCACTGGTGGAAACGGATTCAACTAAGATATGTTTTTTATATGGAAGGATGCGTGCTATGGATGCGTGCTATGGATGCGTGCTATGGATGCGTGCTATGGATGCGTGTTATGGATGGTCGCAAGCTCGAGCTGCGCATCTTCCTCGCGCAGCTACTTTGCCTCGGCGCATCTTCATAGCACATCTTACTCGCACCGCTACATAGCTTAGTATCAGTGGAAACGGTCACATAGTTTCACAGCTTAGCTATTACATTCTCGCAGCATAGCTGCATAGCACATATCTGGTGGAAAAGCCGCCTTAGGGCTCTGTCCCATGCTTAGGTAAAAACGCAGCGTTTTACTGACTCTAAATAGTTTTGATTGACCGACATGATGAAAGCGCCGAACGGGACGCCCTCCCATCAGGTGGACCAACGAACTGGTCAGAGTCGCTGGGCGCCGCTGGATGCAAGCGGCTCAAAACCGTTCGAAGTGGAAGTTAATGGGGGAGGCCTATGTTCAGCATTGGACATCCATAGGCTGATATGAAGATGATGATGATGACGGATGTTCTCATGGTATATAGTTAGGAAGCAAAGAGCAGAGCATGGGATGTTGTGGGTCATGCTCAGGTCTGTTTCCAGCAGTGGACGTTTATGGGCTGATGATGATCAAGTATTTGTTATATGATTTGATCACTCACGGATTTGGTTGGTTTAAAGCCATTTTCAGTGAATGATAGAGCAGTAGGCTTTGCAAAACTCGGCAACACATTAGAAATCCTTATTGCTCATGCAAATGTCCATAGGGCACGGTAGCACTTTGACTATCACGTGGACCATCAGCCTGCTTGGGCGACCAAGCAGGCGGACATAAAAAAGGTGTACTTAATAAACTATTTTTAACCGACTTCTATAAAAGGAGGAGGTTTCTCAATTCGACTGTATATTTTTTTTTTATGTGCTATCTCGGATAACTTCGTCGATTATGAACCAATTTTGATGATTCTTTTTTGTTGGAAAAGAGATATCTCAAGGGTGGTACCATGACAAGGAAACCAGGATCTGATGATGGCATCCCAGAGAAATCGAGGGGAACCTTCGAATATCGTAGTGGCGACTAGTGAGTTTGTTATTTTTTTCATTAAGTATTTTAAAGCACTACTTTGTAACTAAGGTCTGGAGTCGATCAGATGATCGAGCCGAAAGACAGTCGAGAGAACTCCTCAACGATTTACAGCAATTACCTGGTGTTTGGGCTTGATTAATTTGTATTGATGAGAACTTTACATCTAGATGGGTTTTGAACTTTTGACTGACATTAGGGGTCTGATGGAAACTCAAAATTGAAAAATAAAAACTTTTTGACAACAAACAAACAAAAAAAATATCTTATATGTTCACAAAATATCACTTATATACAAATACTTTTTAATTTTATTTTATTTGTTTACGTTGACTTAATTATGTTGATTTAAAAATACATATAAGTTTTCGGCGTTTTATACCATCACAAAAAACGGGATATGCGAAGTAATGCCTTTATTGTAATGTTACCGATCAATCGGCTTGCACTCCGGGTACACCGGGCACACTTCATTGGTTTTCTTATTTTTAAGTGGAGTCAGCAAAAAAATTGGAAGTCATTTACTGTGCTAAGTATTGGACATTCTTTGTGTAATGAGTTTGTAGTGAATCACATCTTATGTTGTAATTAGGTATTAAGCTATTTCTACAGAAATTTTGGTAACTATTCGGGACTGGTATGAATTAAAAAATCGAAAAATAGTTGAGGCTGATTTTGAAGGACAATTTTTTTTTTCTTTTTTGTTTATAACGTTAAAATACATTTTATTATACAATTAATGGCCGATTCCTATAATTTACGGACCGTTATTGGTTGAAATTGAGACTCTTATATCTTTACTAATAATGAAGCAAATACCTCACAGCTTCGCATAGCAGACCCTCCCATATGGAAGTAGCTATCACAGGTAAAATAAGCTTACGAAATGATCTATATGCCCAGATTGGTAATAAAAATGCCAACCATTGTTAAGCAAAACGATTCGTTTTTGTTTATAGGAACCGGGCATAAGTCGGCAAACAAGTATACGGCCCGTTTTGTGGTAAGCGGTTGCTGTAGCCATGGTTGTAATAAATGGGGCAACACACGTGGTACCGACCCTTCCCCCTCTACCCCTCTCCGATGAGCTCTAGAGATATTTCTCACGCGCGGACCACATTATAATGCCCACTGAGAAGTGTCATAACGGTGGCAGGCAACGTGTCGGGCTCGGGGTGACGTCCTTAAACGTCTTGGTGATTCACCAGAGATGTGACGGTGAAGTCACCTACATCGTAAGACGAAGGAGAAGGACACTGATATTATTACTATCTATCTATGTATCTATGTATGTAAGTAAGTAAGTAAGTAAGTAAGTAAAAATTTGGGTTACAAAAAGATGTTACAATTTTTTTTTATTGAGTACCTACCTAACTAGGTAGGATTTTTATAACTATCCAGCTAATTCAAAAAGAAATGTATCTCAACTATAAGTCACTATGGTCAAAAATGTTATTGTCAGAGTTTGGATAAAACACGAAAAATCGAAAACTACAAAAATCGCGGAGCATACATGGGGGTGATTCGAGTAGTTCTGAGGAACTAGGAAATTTAGTGTCATGCGGATTTCAGCATGACACTAATTCTCAGGATATTCTGTATATAGTAGAAGCATAGTCTAAAGACTGTGGTAGAAGTATAGAATATAAATTAGGATCATCATCATCATCATCAACAGCCTATAATGTCCCACTGATGAGCACAGGCCTCGTTTCATAAATGAGGGTGAAAGGGACTGGGCAGATACTCCACCACGCGTGCCCACTGCGGATCGGTGGAGGTAGGCTAGTGGTCAACCTACTGTTGGAATTTTTAAAGCTGCCTAGGAGGCATCCAACAAGCTTAACGACTATCACAATTAAGTGATAACCGGGACCGACGGCTTTACGTGCCTTCCGAAGCACGGAAACGCTCGATGTGAAATACCACTAGGCGGTCACCCATCCAGGTACCGACCACGACATACGTAGCTTGACTTGCTTAACGAGCGCTAAATTAGGATAGAATGATTTAATAGGTCTAATTTTACATGTACCTATACTTATCATACCATAAGTGAATTATGAGATGCAATAAAGATTCAATTGAAAACGCTGCGCCTACATCCGACGCGATTCATTATTAGTGTAACAACATGTACCCAAAATTACTCAGTCATGTTCGAGTACAAAATAGCTCAGTACTCGAGTAACAAAACAAAATCCTAATCGTGTCGAACACGTTGCGACATGGCGAGGAATACGTAAATTTCACGAGACTTCATTGTGCTTTAAATCGCACTTCGGGCGATATCATTTTACTATCTTGGGCATTTGTCTTCCATTGCAGATTATAAGGCTGTTTTGTGACTTACGACAATTATTTTGATCTGTGAAGGAATTTCGTCTTTTTTGGGTATGTAAGTAAAAGTATGAGGATGAGATATGTATGTATTTGACAACACATTTTTTTTACTTTTAATTAAATCATACTAGCCACCCGCCGGGTAGCAGTAGGGTAGTTTTATCCGCGCGTCATGATTTTTGCTGACATCTTCAACAATCATAGTCATATTTTACTGAAAACCTTAATGAATTATACAATTAAACCTTCCTCATGAATCACTATTGATGAAAACTGTAAGAAAATCCGTTCAGTCGTTTTTGAGTTTATCGCGTTTTGACAGATAGACATACGCGGCTCATAAAACTGAATACGTTTTGATCCGCAATCGTGTTTGTAGAGAAACGAAAAAAACGTAGTTTTCACGTGACCATATTTTTCATGCGTTGAAATTTTTTTTTGTTTTTAAATGTAAATCATAATATCCTTCATAATTCCTACTTCAATTTAATTATCAAACAACTGAGTATATTAAAAGATCGACAATAAATTACGTAACGTAAAATGTTAGATCTATAATATTTATTCACTAACTTAAAGTAATTGCTAGACTTAAATCAATAAAGAAGAGTTATTTTTCAACTAATTACACATAGTGATATATAAGGCGAAGCTTTATCAAACACGTTTACGCGCATACCGTAAATATCAAAAGAATTTTAATAAATCCCGCAACTTGTCGGTGGACGTGTTCAAAGAAATAAATATCCAAACCGCGATGCTAATCACACCACTATCGTCACTTTTTACGTCGCGGCGTACGCAGCCATTAGACGCGACTAACAGCCGTCAATCGACAACTGTGTAGCGGGCCTAATCCCACCACACCCGTACAAGGTCCCGCCAATTTCAGCCTATGTTCTCCCGCCATTATTTACGTCGTACAACCGGTGCGTGTTTAAATCAAAAGCGCCGCGTTCGCACTTCTGTTGTCATGCCAACCATTTTGGCGTATCAGATTTTCCGTTCATGATGGAACGCGGACCGTATGGTTTGGGCCCTTTGTATTTATATGGTATTCGTTTAATGGTAATATTTGTTTTCGACATTAATTCAATGGTTTTCAAATGAATGGTTTTATAGATTTATTTTAATTAATTTATTTACAATTTCTTCTTTAAGGTGCATCAATAAGTGCTGATTATGAGTTGGGTATTAATGTTGACAACAATGTTTGTTAATTATAAATTAAAATATATCTAAAATATCTTACATACTTAATAAGTTGATCGTCTGGATTATAATCGCCAAGTCACGTTATAGATCTGAAAAGAAAGAAAAAAATGTTAAGTAACTTTTCAAGCACTGCAGAGAGATGACAGCGTTATGCTCGAGTTTAGAATTATATAGAAACATACTTTCTCACGTTAAAATATGTAAAGAAGTACGAGCTCGACGTGTGGACGAGTTGCCGCTCAAGTTTTTTTCTAATAGCTTATTAAAAATATATCTTGTTAACTGTGTAGATGTTTGTGTTGATATAAATGAAGTGAATCTCGTAAACAGCGCCGCTCACGTTGCGTTCACGTCCGTCATACGGTCAAGAACGGTGCATGCTCGGAAAACGCTCGTGTGCGGGAGGCTAGAACTTAATTGAATGGGGCACATGGATTGATTATAATTCTTTATTTAGACTTATGTTTAACCGACGAAACAACGGAGGAGGTTTACAAGTCGACGCGTATATATATATAGTTTTTTATGTACAGAATCTATTCGTCCATGGTACAGAGTAGTCCGATTTTGATAATTCTTTTTTTATTGGATAGGGTATATACCTCGAAGTTGGTCCCATATATTTGGTTAAAAAAATACTTACCCTAAGGGTGGGAAAATAGGGGTGATTTATTGTTCACTCACCGATTTTAATGGCGAGGTGTGTATTACATTATAAAAGTAATCAAACATTAAGCATGTAGTAATTAGTAGATTATAGCCACAAAAAATTATTAAATAAAAATATTTTATCAAAAAAAAAAACCAACGAAAGAACTGAAAAGCAAAAAATGATAAACCTTTTAAATATATAGAACTTTGAATATAACTTGAATTGTATAAAGTTTTGCAGTCGGGGATAAACAAATATTACAAAAATACGTAGGTTGTAGGTTGTAGGTTGTAGGTTGTAGGTCGTTGTTTTTATTATCCTATAACAGGACAAAACTACTCTAAATTGTTCTACAAAATCCAAAATACTATACGTTCTTAGATTGTTAGCTAAGTTACCTAACACACACATGTAAGTACTTGTGTAAATTGTGATTGCTTGATTGCAAATAAATTCAATAAAGTAAACGGAGACATTTTTTCTATCACTCTAGAATAGTTATTAAGAAATATTTATTGATACACTGTGTACAAGTCTCCACGTATTTATTATTTTGGAGTTCAATTTTCTATCCCGAGAAACCTTTTTTAAACTTTAATTTGAAATAAATGTATTATTTTCAATAGAAAGTAATATTGGATAGATTTTTCTAAAGGTAGTTAGGAAATCTCTTTTTAGTTCAATAATTCTGGCCTACATAAAAATTAAATATAGAGTTATTTTAATACTGCTTAAATTTTTTTTTAATAATAATCCTGGTTAAAATAATTCCAGATTTATTTCGTCGATTCTATTTATTTTTAAAACAACATTTTGTTAAAAATAATAATAATATATTGGCTCGTATTGTGACAAGGTTCCTTTCTCTGCAGCCCTTACTACCGGTAGCTTGGACCTGTTCCCGATAACGGCAGAAAACCAAGTTTTTTTTTATGATCTTAATAAAAATATTTTAAAATGAATTTATCATGATATAAGAATGCTAATAAATGGAATAATATTTTTTTGCAAAAAGAATACTAGTTCAAACATAAAATTAACTAAAAACATTTATAACCTATATCACTTGCTATCTAAAAAAAGGGACGGCCACGCTTTCGTGAAAACGTGGCCGTCCCAAACAAACCTGGCGACGCACTGTGCTTGACGAAGCGAAGAAGATCGGGAAGTCTTGGAGCGAGATCAAGCGCGAAGCTCAAGACCGATCGGGTTGGAGAGTTTCTGTGGACGCCCTCTGCCCCATCTAGGGGACACAGGAACATAAGTCAAGTAAGTCATCACTTGCTATCTAAGTACTCGGGCGTAAATGATATGCAGAACACTAAGATAAAGAATCTAGTGTCGTAGAATATAAAAATAATACAGACAGAACCCAATATTTTTAAAGACACAATTTTTTATCGGCACGTGTCAAACTTACATCTAGGTTGACAGTTCGTGATCGAGAGCTTATTGTTGTCTGTGCTTGTTCTAAAAAAAAACTGTTTCAATCATCGATAGATAATAATATTTTTCCAGTTTTGAACCTTAAAGTTACTACTGTAAGGCTTATATTTATTTTAAGTTAATCTTATGTTTTAGGGTTTGGATGCGGATGTACTTTATGTAATGAGGTTATTAAGTGACAGTGGGAGTCAATGTTTTGTGCATTCTTGAGAATATTTATCTTCATCAACGATAAGCTAAGAGAAAAGCAATGCAGTGTTTATATATTGACGGGCCAGTTGGAGCACTGGTTCAGACTCCACGTATCGCATCGCAGGTCGTGGGCTTGACTCCCACACTGAACATGCAATTTTTGTGCAAGGACATATCTGTATTTCCTGGTTCTGGCTGTAATTATGTATATTAAGTATGTATTTACAAACAAAAAGTAGTATATGTAGTATATCAGTTACCTGGTTTCCATAGTACAAGCTCTGCTTAGTTTGGGATCAGATGACCGTGTGTGAGGAATGTGCCAGGGGCCATGATATTTTTTTATAGACATTAAAATACGATGATATTATGTTTCTACATGTATACGACTTTAAAATAAAATAATATAAAAAAACACGTGAAATTACTGAACTGTAAATAGATTACACTTATAATCTTATACTGTGCATATTATTCATAACTTGTTTTAAAAAAAATATCACCCGACTACAAATGTTCAGCTGTTTATATTATTCGTACAAAATTCCATTAAAAACTCACACTCAAGTATTTATGCCATCAAAAGTAAATGATGCTGTCATCATAATAAACGCTTGTCGCCCCAGGTTGGCGATGGTATGATGCATTTGAATAATTCTCCCATACTAAAGTTAATATAGCTTTATGGACCCAGTTTTGCACGACTTGTCACACTCATTTACTTTCGAGTAAAAAACCTATTGATATTACTTGATAAGTTAAATATAAATGTAATGGTGGATCGTAGTTTTGATAGAGCATGTTTGAAAATCAGAGAAAGCAGTTTTTTATGTTACTAAATAAATCTTGCCGAGAAGGTTCAAGAGAGGTGCGTAGCGTTTATTCGCTCAAGGAGTTCTACTCGGGATATACTTACAGAATACCGCAACCAAATAACTTTATGTTATGTTCCTGTGTGAGTGAGGTCGCCAGAGGATTTTAGGGTACTAGAAATATCACAAATTGAAATAATTTTCCTATAAATTTTGATAGGAATTTTGATATGAAAAAGTACATTTTCTTCAAAATTTATAAATGCCGATAAGTAATTAAAAAATTAAGGGATATATAGTCTCCTAAGACCATATTCGCGTGACTTCAACCCTTAAAGTGACTCGTCCTGATTTCTACCATGTATGTCAAGAGATCTTTTTTTATTTTTTACACAAGATCTGTCAAGATATCTTTGTAAGTAAACACAAAGCTTATAAAATTTTATGAATAAAAAAATAACAGCTAATGTGCAGTAATCCCGATAAAATATCTGAAATGTCTCCTATTATTTCTACTCTTTAACTAAGCATCTATTGATCCTAATTGATAAATATCAAATGATGGTTAAACTTTTTTTGAATGCCAGAAGGCTAACAAGAACATGTCGTCAACTTAAAAAAAATAAGGATAAAATGGTATTTATTGGAAACAGATTCAAACAAAACAGCATAATAACATAAACCATAAACGCATACAAGCTAAAAGAAGTAATGATAATGCAATAATTAGAGTGAGATATCTTTATTCACTTATTTGTAAACTCACTTGATTGTAAATGTCCACCGAATACTAAGAAATAATAATATAAAAAATGTTAACCAAAATTTTCTAGGTTTTTTATACAACTTAGTCGATAAACAAGCATACGGCCCGCCTGATGGTAAGCGGTTACCGTAGCCATATAGACGCTTGCAACACACGAAGCATCGCTCACGCGTTACCGACCTTTCCCCCTCCCCTATGAGCTCTGGCGACCTTACTAACGCGCAGGAACACAACTTTACACAAAATAAAGTTATTTGGCTGCGTTATTCTGTAAGGTCGATATAAGGTTATACTTCCCCAGTCGAGCTGCTCTTTGAGCGAATAAACGCTATGCTCTACCTTTCTTAAAATAGGATATCTTAGGTTTCATAGAAATCAGCAATAAAAGAGCAAGCTTGGAAAAACATAGAATCTAAATAAACATTTCTCAACAGAGGTCACTAACCAACTAAGCTAACCAAAGCTTATACTGTTGTAACTTATCATTTGACTGATTATCATCATTGGAAGGTGACCAGAGCTACCTGATTTACTTTAACAAGGTTTCACTTATTTAAAATCCAATGTACAAGCCAAATTATAGCTTAACACTTTGTAATAGGGTTTACAGAGTTTATTTGAGTTGTAGTATAGCAGTGTTTGAAGTAAAACGTCGTTTACAATGTAAGCGGTTATTTGTTTGGCCACACAGGTTGAGGGCGTTAGTAAATTGCTAATATTGAGCAAGGAGCTTTAGTATTTTCAAATTGGATATTACATGCTTGGGGTGTAGGACATATTTTGAAATAACATTAATATTCCATTCATAAATCGATTGGACAACCTTCTTCAAGGTGTGGGAGTGAGTAGAGGTAGGTTGTGGAATGAGCTCGCTTTCTCCAACAAGGCTTTGAGGATATTTTTGCAGGGTCGGTAACGCGCATTTGATACCTCTTGTGTTGCAAGCGTCAAAGAACATTATTTCAGATTACATGGGGGCTAAAAAGGATGCTAAAGCGATATTGCTAACGGGATTCATATTTTAGA
The DNA here is from genome assembly GCA_947623365.1 of Achlya flavicornis. NCBI lineage: Eukaryota > Metazoa > Arthropoda > Insecta > Lepidoptera > Drepanidae > Achlya > Achlya flavicornis. The sequence continues at coordinate 12,886,439 of OX392479.1, forward strand.
ATTCTCGGCAGATCCTAAGTGATTTCAATATGTAAAAGTAAAAAAGTCACTAATTATATACAATTCAATTCATTAAAAGATTCGGAATTGATGAATTGCATAACATCTGCTGTGAATTTGTAAAAATGAATTGCATCAGCAATATTGCTCTAGCTTCCTTTTTAGGGGGCCTTGTGTCATGTAATATTTAGTTCTATGAAACAGCCAAGCAAGTTAGGGCATGGCTCTTCATGTGATCTGATAACATTCCAACGCGTTATTAGCACGTGTGAGTAATGTCAATCAATTTTACATGAAATGAAAATGTATTTATTTCAGCAAAATACACACTTCTACACATTAGTAATAACGTATAAATATGTATAAGGCTGGAAGATTTTTCCTTAAAATTTGTGTATGACTTTCACACTAGTTAATAATATAATAATAATAAGTATTTTTATTGCCAGCAAGATTATTGTAACATAAAAATTAAGACAGAAAATATGGTATTCTTACACCTAAAGTAGTTTAACATCGAGTCCTAAGCTAAGCAGAGCTTGTATTTTAGGGCTCAGGGAATGCAATACATTATAATTTTTACAGGTTAAGCTAGATGTGAACACTAAAACGAGAGGCAAATCCTAAGCTATATAAAGTAAATACATATAAAGTAAATTTAAATAGTTTAATAATAGTTTATTGTTTTCGTGGGATCTACATTTCTATCAAAATATCAGTTAAGTCAACGTATTTTTATAAAATTATACTATTGACTAATCGTACTTTGATGAACTAAAAAGCTTGTGTTTTATTTTGCATCGAGTACTTAATTCATATTTTTGTAATTTTTCTAATTTCCACGCGGCGAAATAGAATTTGTACATTCTGCTAGCGTCTAACTCTAAAATGAAATAGAAAATGTGTTCCTTTCAAGTGAAACTCGTGTTAAATTAATAGATAGAAAGTTTAATTATTTGAATCAGTATAAAATGCATATTTCCATGTAAAACACATTAAATGAATATAAATATCATAGCAAACATAGTTTTAATAACAAAACTCATAACTGCACCCGTTTCAAACTAATAATTGACATACGGTGTCCGCAATAAACATAAATTATAATCATAAATACGGCCTTTCATAATTATATGTACAAAACGCTACCACTGAAAATTTACTAGAGAGAACTCCTTGCGGTCGCCGCATTCGTTGCTGTTATCAATTAATTTTGCATAAAGCTCTAGCACGGACTTTATTGCATGTCGCTGGCGGGCGTGAATCGCGAGAGATATTGGCTTGCGAGGCTTAAAACTTCATGCTTTAACGGGAATGCATCAAATAATGTAACTGTTATTATTGTGAAAAGGTCTCGTAGGATGGCCACAAATTATAACTGTTTATTGATTGCTTTTGACAATAAGCTTACTGAGGTTAGTGAAGATGTGGACGAAAGTGCTGAGTACCCGAAGTAAAGTTGAAAGTCATCTGGCAATTCATTTCGCAAGTCATACTCAATTCACTTCTCATCTCGCTTGTCATTGTTTCGGAATTCTTAAGATATAAAATAGAATTCGAATTCGAAATTATAATGTCTTCGCGGATTCGAGTTTTATTGCTAATTAACTTATCAGAGTAACTGCTGTATAAAATCCCAAATAATAAAATAGAAAAAAAGCTCTACTGTATGTAATATATGGAGCCGATTTTTGGGTTTATCAAGGGTGGACCCATATTCTTTTGGGGTGACTTGAGCACATTAGCACAAGTCAATTAAAAAAAAAAGGAGACAGCATATTTGCCTCACGGATTGATCGATAAATTTGTGACAGAATCACCCACTGTGCAGCATAAATGATGAGCTAAATAACTTTATTATTAACGTCTCATTGCATCTTAGCTATGTTTGTTATCTACCGATGAACTTTCAATATTTTTTTGTATTGATTTAGTTTCTTTTGTTTCGAGCCATTATGGAATTTTATCATGCGCTAAAAAAATTCGACGTCTTTCAGACTTTCATCGAGAGATATCGGATAGTTCTTTTTTACCGCTTAAAATTTTTTATTGTTGGTATTTTACGCGCGAATGAATCAACAGGTTGCTGATAGGTTTCCCGAGAGAGGGAGCTATATTTGTAGTATAGATACAAATACAGCATGACATTTATCGGAATACACAATAATTTTAAATATGTCCATGACTTGAGTGGAAAATTAAAGTCAGTCCTGGGTTTCGAGTAGACGATAGAACTTCTGTCAAAAATAACATCTACTCGATACGATGACGCTACGAAGGCGATACGAAAGTGGTTCGTGCTAAGGCCTCTGAAGTAATTTTAATCAACTTTTAAACGAGTGACAATGTAATTCAATAATGTAATGGAATATAATAATAAAGTATAGAAAGTCCAATTTATGGTACTACAAATTTAATTCTGACGTCAACAAAAACAAATTACAACATCGATACCAAAATGACTCCATTTAGAAACAGTTAAATGAAATATAGCTTTAGTCTATGTCCAAGAACCGCTAGAGCAAATCAGATAGCGAGAGATATTTGCCAACATTGTAATAATCCCTGAACACACCTCGGACACGTTGGCACAACAATTATTGGATTCCGATCCCCCTTTGTGATCCCACAAAAACGTGTCGCTTCCAACATGGACCATTGTAATTATTCACGTATAATTAATGCGAGTATTTCGCGAGTTTTTATCGAGTGGCACTTTAACTATTTCCATAGTAGTAGTATATTGTTGGGATTGAATTATTTTGTCTTTATATGGTGTTGTGGGAATCGTGAATCTGTGAACGATTGAGATTGTGGTCCCGTCGTTGGATTGGTCTGTAAGTTTATTATGGTCATCGTGTTTAAATTTATTTTAATAGTAGCTTCCATCACGCGGTTTAAACCCGCTTTCTTGGGATGAAAAAAAAAACCCTGCGTCATATACAGGAGCACTATATACCAAATTATACATTAAATTTTGCCCCTAATGTCCCTATTTGACGGACCAGTTGGCGCAGTTGGTTAAGACTCTGGTAAAGATTCCACCAATTGCGCCGCAGGTCGTGGGTTCGATTCCCGCACAGGACATGCTTTTGTGTGCATGAACAAGTCTGTATGTCCTGAGTCTGGGTGTAATTACGTATATTAAGTATGTATTTACAAACAAAAAGTAGTATATGTATTATATCAGTTATCTGGTTTACATAGTACAAGCTCTGCTTAGTTTGGGATCAGATGACCGGGTGTGAGGAATGTCCCAGGATATTTATTTATTTATTTTATTACCGTAGGTAGTAAGTATGAGGTACCGATGGGACCGTTATCGGTTAAGATTTATTAAAATTAAGACTCTTATATCTTTACTAATAATTAAGCAAAGACCTCAATGCATAGCAGACCCTCCCATATGGAAGTAGATATCACAGGTAAAATTAGCTTACGAAATGATCTATATGCCCAGTTTAGCAATAAAAAACCGGCCAAGTGCGAGTCAGACTCGTGCACCGAGGGTTCCGTACAAACCTGTAGGTATATAAGTAAATGGTAGTATAGACCTGAGTATTTGATATTAATTTCAATTTATGACCTATTAAAAAAAAACTACTTACTAGATCTCGTTCAAACCAATTTTCAGTGGAAGTTTGCACCGTAATGTACATCATATATTTTTTATAGATTTATCATTCTCTTATTTTAGAAGTTACAGGGGGGGGGACACTCATTTTACCACTTTGGAAGTGTCTCTCGCGCAAACTATTCAGTTTAGAAAAAAATGATATTAGAAACCTCAATATCATTTTTGAAGACCTATCCATAGACACCCCACACTTATGGGTTTGATGAAAAAAAAAAAATTGAGTTTCAGTTCTAAGTATGGGGAACCCCCAAAATTTATTGTTTTTTTTCTATTTTTGTGTAAAAATCTTAATGCGGTTCACAGAATACATCTACTTACCAAGTTTCAACATTATAGTTCTTATAGTTTCGGAAATAAATGGCTGTGACATACACGGACAGACAGACAGACAGACAGACAGACAGACATGACGAATCTATAAGGGTTCCGTTTTTTGCCATTTGGCTACGGAACCCTAAAAACCTACTATTGGCAAGCAAAACGATTCGTTTTTGTTTATTGAAACCGGGCATAAGCCTCCGCTGTCAATCCGTGTCTGTCAGCGGGCTGTATCTCTTGAATTGAAATTTTCACAGAATGTGTATTTCTGTTGCCGCTATAACAACGAATAATAAACGTGAAAAAAATAAAACGGGAATCGCATACAACAAATGTCTACGAAACTCTCCATGTGCGAGTCCTACTCGCACTTGGCTGGTTTTACAATTTTATGCTGGGTCCCTAAATATTTCCGGGGTGAAGCGATAAGCTCTATGACCGCTCTCTATTTCAGCTCTTTACCTACCAGTGAGTTTTTTAAAGAAGAAAAATATCTTAGAATTACATAACTAAACGCTGCATCTGCTAATATATATTCTAAGATCCCAGAGCAGTTCTCAAGTTTCTAAATGTAGAGCGGCACAAAAGATGGCCGTATTTAGTGGCGGGTCCATATAAAATGGCAGGGTCGCGGTGGTCCGACACTAAATAAAGGTCTAAGCTGTTATAACTCGAGGTAATGCGCCGATTTCAAGTTAAATTGAAATGTATTACAAGTGGGGTGGAATGCATTGTGGTTGTAAGGATATGTAGCGCTGGCAGAATCATTTGCAACTTGTTTTATTTACGTTATCTATAGGCTGGATAAGAGAACAGTTACAAATGCTTTATCCTTTGTCTCAGCAAGAAGAGATATCTTGAAAATGCATATGCTTTTGCATCAAACGTGCCATTACTTATTGAAGAAAAAAATGAAATTAGCTAAAATGTAGTGTCGATTTATTAACAAAAAATTATCTGGCATTGTAATGAAAAAATTAAATATATAATAGAACATTAAAAATACAAAATAGGTATAATAAATAACAAAGTAAATAATTAAATTAAGATAAAATAAATAACAGAACAAATTAATGATTGGCAACACTTTGCACACCTAGTATTGAGGTGGATCGCATGATTGCCAGGTCTCTAACTAAAAAAAATATAAACATGTTACTGGTCTCAGGTTACAGAATAAAAGGTTGTTCTGTAACCTGTGTTGCTGGTAATGTCATCTCAATATTTGATGACGTTTCTACCCATTATTTCTCTTTTCTTACAAATCCGATCGGCCAGTTGGCCCGTCAGTAGTATATCAGTTATCTGGATCCCATATTACAAGCCTTGCTTAGTTTGGGATCAGATAAATTGAGTGAAGAATATCCCAATAAAAAAAAACTGAAATCCATCAATTTTTGGCCCTCGTCTGCTATCGCTACACCCAGCCGTATATCTCGTGTAAATCACGCAGGTTCGACTCAAAGCGTCAGTCACAAGTCACGGGCCTCCGACTGACTTATAGACGACTGACTTATAGGCCGTGACATGACACGAGGGATTTACTCGTCCACCGCCGTGGATTTGTTTAACTAATACTAAATACAATAAGGAGGTAAATATTCATTTTAGCATCTGCATGTTAGGAATTTTAATGGCATATGTCTATTAAACTTGAGTATGAATGTCAAGTCCATTAGAATAGTGTAACTGAATAAAAGTGTCTTTGACCTTATCGAATTAACAATACTTAGGTCGTATATTTTTTATTCATGGGTATTTCAATAGTTTATTCCATGAAAACATCATGGATAATGATCTAAGGTAAAAAAAAAACACAAAAATAGACAACTTTATTCAAATACACCTTTGCATTGCATTGCATTTATGAATAGCCTGACTCTAATACTCTAATACCGGTTCGGAAGGTTGCATTTGCTGAGAAGAGCCGCCAATTACTCTTTTCAAAAATACGCTTTGATTCATTACATAACATAATACATTTTTAACCGACGAAAAAACGGAGGAGGTTTACAAGTCGACGCGTATATTTTTTTTATGTAAGTATGATCACGCATAACTTTTTACAGAGTAGTCCGATTTTGATAATTATTTTTTTATTGGATAGGGTATACCTCGAAGTTGGTCCCATATAAATTTGGATACAAAACACCGACCCTAAGGGTGCGAAAATAGGGATGATTTATTGTTCACTCACAGATTTTAATGCCGAGTTGTTTATTACATCAAAAGAAATAAAAAATTAAGTATGTAGTAATTAGTAGATTAAAGTCACAAAAAATTATAAAATAAAAACTCTGAACTCTGACAACAATTGCGTGTCCGGATGGGAAAATCGTTTGTACTACCTTCAGTGCCAGCACAGCACCTCCTCATGGAGCTCTAGGTACTTACTCACCGCAGGAACACCATAATAATGTTATGTGGCTGAGATCTTTTGTAAGGTGGCAGAAGTTACCCAGTCGGGCTTCTCCGATTTTTTTACGGGAGAACCAATGGACAACGCAATGGAGTCCTTACCTAGATAATATTTATACTCGATTACTAATTCAACAATAATATATTCATTTTGCCATTAGAATGGGAAATTTAAAAAATATATCGTCTGGCGACGAACGGGTTTAGGCATGCGTAGGCGTGAAGATAGGAATAAAAATATCATAATGCGAAATTTATATTGCTTGGACATTTATTTATTTTCATATAATATCGATTAAATATTCGTTTAATATTAAACGATTTATTTGACAGTTTTTATTATTTTTGTAGATCCATAAATTATAACGGCCTTACGCATAAAAATAACACGCTTAGTGTTGGGTGCCGTAGTATATGGATGTAGTACATATAAGCTAATGATGGCTTCCCACTAGGCATGGGAAGCTAGGGATTATTGTAATCGTAGACTAAGTATTGTAGAGTTTTATTTTATTATTTATTTGTTTATTTCATCGAGGAACAATCCCATTATCATTAGAGTAGTAATACCGAGCAATCCGATTCCGAAACCAGTCAGTGATTTGTCAGTTTAGTTTGTCAGTTATGTGAATGAAGAATGCATGCTGATGGTGAAGAACCGCAGGAGATGGATCACGGAAAAAATTTTGTTCCGTGAGATGGATGATCAAAAAACAACTAGTCAGAGAGGTAGAGCATAGCGTTTATTTGCTCAAAGAGCAGCTCGACTGGGGAAGTACCTCCACCTTACAGAATACCGCAGCCAAATAACTTTATGTTTTGTAAAGTTGTGTTCCTGCGCGTGAGTAAGGTCGCCAGAGCTCATAGGGGAGGGGGGAAAGGTCGGTAACACGTGAGCGATGCTTCTCGTGTTGCAAGCGTCCATATGGCTACGGTAAGCGCTTACCATCAGGCGGGCCGTATGCTTGTTTACCGACTTAGTAGTATTAAAAAAAAACTATAAAAAAAAAATTCAGAATGTATGTGTTTTGTGAATTGGAACTTTTTGGTTTCGCCCATACACAAACGTTTATATTCTACATTTAATTATAATACGTGCAAGGTAATGTAAAATAAAACATTTATAACACAATGATTATCATGTCTAACATGATAATTTGCAGCAAAGCCGATAACTGGAAGTACTTAAGTTATGCTTATTATGGTGATATGAGATATTAATATTCAGGGACACGTTAGCTACTTCTCATCGATATAAGCCCCAAGGGTATTTTAGTACTTATTATGAACATACGTTGATCAGTATCTATAAGCTCAGCTGTAAGTATTAGGGTTGTAAAGTTGTAAGTTGTAGGGTAGGTTGTAATTTGTTATGGCTCAATCGTTACCCATAAAATGTTACTGTTTAAAAATAATCATAGAGCTGTTAGTGTTGCTAGGATAAACAACATTCAAGCGAAACAGGACCAAACTCCTATAGCAGTGCTCAATCCTCATAGATTCCGCAACGGGCGATTTAGGCCTTTATCGTGGTAAAATCTCAAAAATAGATCGTCTGATGGCCGATTCCTATAATTTATGGACCGTTATCGGTTAAGACTCTTATAAATTTACTAATAATGAAGCAAATACCTCAAATCTTTACAAAGCAGACCCTCCCATATGGAAGTAGCTATCACAGGTAAAATTAGCTTACGAAATGATCTATATGCCCAGTTTAGCAATAAAAAACCTACTATTGGCAAGCAAAACGATTCGTTTTTGTTTATTGAAACCGGGCATAAGCCTCCGCTGTCAATCCGTGCGTCTGTCAGCGGGCTGTATCTCTTGAATTGAAATTTTCACAGAATGTGTGTTTGGTAATAAAAAAACCTACAATTAGTAAGCAAAACGTTTCGTTTTAGTTTATAGAAACCGGTCATTAATCAAAAATAAACCTACCGTCATTGGTGTCGGTTTGTCCGTTCCAAATTCAATTGTTTTAATCTCTACTCAAAACCTTCTTTGACTTTCAAGAATACTAAGTAGTAAGTGCCTAAGTATAATAAAAATAATATACGGACCTCATTCCTACGACCTCAGAGTATATAAATACTACGTACAACTACGACATACTTTTAGGATGTGGAAAGGTTTCCCGCAATACTGCTACAATGGGGTTCTTAAAAAAATATGAATGAGATTTTCAATTCCTTTGAAAAAATTAAATTCAGCCAAAATGAATAGTGTATTTTTCGCTATGTAGCATTATATTATTACAAGCCAAAACACATTATTATTTTGATTTTATAGTTTGTACTAGCTGTCCCCCGCGGTCCACCCGCGTTCCCGGGATAAAACGTTGAGGCGTGAAGGTGTAAAAAACAAACAAACTCAATTTTGCATTTATAAAAAGTTTGGATAGTTAGGATTAGGATGTTTGAATTACCAGTCCGAACTGAAACATTATGTTAGCGTTTGATAGCTCTAACGCGGGCGTCAGCTAGTAACAAACCATTTTCAATAACCAGTTTATAAATAAATAATGAAAGCATCGATAACCTACGAGTGCGGTGCTATATTACACAAGGACGCGGGATGCGTGGGCGCCGATTTACATTGTATAATTTAATTCTAGTGCGGTGACAATCGACCCGGTGCATCCGCATTGCTTTATGCGATATAGTTTTAGTTAAACTATACCTTAAACAAATGATAACTCTGTAACCGTGCTTTACATTTATAATTTTGTAATGGCTATTAAATGTATCGCTGTTGATTTCTCAAATAAATAAATATATAAAAATAACAGTAATAAGATTGTTTTAAAGAACTATTATAAAATTCAAATTCATCTCTTTTGGGACCTGATTCTCGCGTCATGAAAATTAAATACATTTTGACAGATTACCGCCATGTTTTTCGCTAAATGTCAAATTCGACATCGATGTCGAAAGCGCGAGAATTGGGGGCTTGGCACGTGTACTGAGTTGCAAGCATTCTTTTAAAGTGAAACTTTTTTGGGAATGAATTGGTACGATGGGAGATCAAGGTTGAATTAGAGTTTAACGTTTTTATCGACGTTGTTGCTAGGTACATTGTACGCACAGAGCAAGGAGTTCCGCTCGCTTTATAGAGACGTCAGTCTAATATGGACCGAACACCACAGTAAATACAGTACTATGTGTCAACAGGATTTAATGATAAAACAATACATATAAGTATGTCATCTGTTGGTAAAACGGTGCTGCCCACTGATACGCTTCAATGTTATCTGTTGAACAACACGTCTCTGGGAGAGGGGCGTGATTTTTTTTAAATTCAAATTCAAAATACTTTATTTGCTACGGTTGCCAAGCTATAGTATCACTTCTGCCACATTTACAGAGTTGGTCGCTAATCACTGAAACAAAAAAAACTCAAAGAAATGGAACCGATTACCTGCGGAAGTGATATCTGCTACCTCAATAAACAGTTTTAAAAAAAAATTGGATATCTGGACAAAGATCAAAAAACTTGAAAAGTTAACAGTGTATAAGTTCGGAGTGACTTTGAACACTGTGTGAAATAGACACATAGCTGCTCGTCTATAAATAAATAAATTCTAATTTCCCGCCTCGGTACTGAACTACTGATGTTTAACCTGCATGATATATCTGCTTAGAGACAGAAAATATTGACAGTACCATCAGTGGGTGCTACAAATTACTATACTACTTCAATTTTATTTTCATCCAATGTTATCTTATACGAAAAGAGTGAGAGTGAGTATTGTTTCTCTATCAATAAACATACAATTGAATTATCAATACAAATCTGTGGTATTATATGTAATTATTCAAGCTGTCATACAATTAGGCCTCAGAAGCACCGCTGACGTTTATAACCGTCATTGTTAACCAAGTTTTAATCACTTGCCCAGATTTATGCGCCGGCGCACTCGTTATGAGTTAGTACACGCCATGGGCACTTGTCGCCCGTGATTAAAGACACCCGGTTCGGTTCCCGGTTAAGCGCACCTGGATACCCAGATATGGGTCTCAATGCATTTTCATATGCGAATTGTAAAGGGTTGAATTAAAATTCATGAGATGAACTTATTTGGTTGATGGTGTAAAATGAACGCATTGTGTATCACAGTCACAAAAGCTTTGATCTATTTCTTATGTTTGAGATAGTTATGTATCTGTACTTTATTTATGGTCGGTCTTAACAATAGTACAAATTCTATTCAAACGTGGTCAACGTTATTGTGTTGATTTAGAAATTTAGAATAAGGATATACCTACGTATACTTAGAAATTGATTTGAGTCTTAGTACTTTATTCAAATGAATTCCCTTGTCTGTTGCTATTCTTATGTTTTATAAAATTGTCGATCGTTTTTTTTTTCTCTCTAATTACAAAAGATGATTTACAGCAAGTTTAGTAAAACCAGTCACTTTCTGTCACTGTCATATAACAAAAAGAGACGAGGCTATCTTAAAACTTGGGTTTGCTTTAAACCATATTTTCCAATAAGGGGGCTTAAGTATCCGTGCCGAATGAAAACCAATACTTCTTTAGAAAACTTACTTTGCTTATCCAAAATCTAACAGCCAAAATTTATCGAAATCTTATGTTTTTCCCGAGGTGACAATAATACACATCTTTGAAATTTCATCTTTACGAAACTTACTTTACTTTACTTACTTCTTGTTTCGACATGTTGAACCATTTTTATTATGTGAAAACCTCAATTCTTTTACTTTTTCACAAACAAGCACCCTCGGTCAAAACGCATGATTCTTATTTGGCCGATTTAGAGTTGGTATCGGAGTAATAGTTTATGAGCATAGCGCAAAACCAACATAGGTGTTGAAAAAATACATCTGTGTATATCCAACCACTTATCGTAGTCCAGGGGCCCAATTCTCGCGATTTCGACACCGATCTCGCATTAGACATTTGTCGTAAAACATTGAGAAAAACACTTAATAAGTTATCCGCCATATTTTTCGGCAAGTGTCGATTGCGACATTGATTACGAAAATTCGAGAATCGGGTCCTAGGGTGAGTCCTCGCGTATTATCATGCGTTACATATAACGTGATATCTGGATAGAACTGGCTCAATAATTAAATACGGCAATAAACTTGCCGTGTACTTGTAGCCGCGAGCTATCATCGCATAACATTGCTCTAATTGCTTTGAAGTATGACTCGAGTTTTCATACCTCGAGTATCGGAGATATGTTCGGTTACATCAAAGATGCAGTTTTCTTAAGGTGTGTCTATGCTCCGCGAACCGAGGCGAGCCGCTCTTCATTCGTTGCTCGCGATGTCAAGTGAGGACGTACAACGAGCCTCAGGCTACTTTTCCACCAGAGATATGCTATGCAGCTATGCTACGAGGATAATAATAATAGCTAAGCTGTGAAACTATGTGACTGTTTCCACTGATACTAAGCTATGTAGCGGTGCGAGTAAGATTTGCTATGAAGATGCGCCGCCGCAAAGTAACTGAGCGAGGAAGATGCGCAGCTCACTGTAGGTACTCTGCTCTGCACATAGCTACACCACTCGCGACCATCCATAGCTCGCATCCATAGCACGCATCCATAGCACGCATCCATAGCACGCATCCATATCACGCATCCATAGCACACATCCATAGCACGCATCCTTTCATATAAAAAACATATCTTAGTTGAATCCGTTTCCACCAGTGCTAAGCTATGTGCACCAACGATTATGATTGGTGGATATCAAACGCATCCATACCAACGTAGCATAGCACATCTCTGGTGGAAAAGCACCCTAAAACAGGAGCGCGATGCGAATCCCTGTTTTCATAAAAAAACTGACAATTGGCGGAGCGCAGTCGAGCGCGAGCCGAACGCTCGTTCGAGGCCTTCAAGACCATCTACGCTATGGAAATTCGTGCTTCGCGTGTGCTCGGCTCGTGCTCGGTTCGCGTAGCGTAGATCCAACTAAAGAGTTTGTACACGTCTCTACAATCGGTTTGTTAGTAGCCTAGATCCAACTATAGAGTTAGTACATGTCTCTACAATCAGTTTGTTATTTACAACAGACATGATTTATGCATAAGTCAGATGCTTACGCTAAAATAATGTAAATATGCAATGTGACAAAGAACTCAAGTGTTTACCAGCTCGAGAGGCAAAACGTATTGTTCAAACATGGCTTTTAACACGTAGTTACGTTGAAACGGAAAAACTAATGATTTGGCAATAACTCGATTTGCTTATGAATAATATAGTTTAGACGCTTGAAATAGTGAGTTCCTTCAGGGATAAATTCCTAAACGGTGTCAAATATGTAAAATAAATTTGCAGCGTAAGCAAAATAAAATGATTACTGTGTTGGACTGACTATGAAATCGCATTTCATAATAATTATTTTTTATAAAATAATAAATATGAAATTGTATGTGGATGTATGTTACAGAATCACACAGTGGACCATAGCATTATGGAATTAAAACAAACTTGACACATTCCTTAGTTAATCTTTATCCCCAGAAAACATAAGCTCGTCTATTACACGCAGAGCCGTAGCCAGGACCCTATGTTCGGAGGTGCCGAAACTGTCTGAAATTGGTTTGTTAAACATAAATTCAATGTACAACACAATATGATATGATTTGGTTCCTAAATTAACAGTCATATCTTAATTGGTATTATTCGAATATTGGGGGGGGGGGGTGATTGATCACCTATATCATCCCCCTGCCTACGGGCCTTTCGTCGACTGTGAAATCTCATTTATGATGTGGCTGATGGTAACATATCAATCCACATCCATAGCATATTATCTCTGCTATCCAACAATTTATAAAATCATCAATGTGTCATTCGCTACGTTATTGAGCGACACAATTTAGCTGTCACCGTCAGATGTCTGTTATTAAAGCTTTGGTAGTGTCCCCAAGAACTGGTTTTGTGTGGCAATTCAATTAATTACCTTCTTGGACTCTTAGTTTTACATGATACATAGTAACATTTTGCAAATCACTTACAGAAGTGAACCAAAGAATGCAATCACTTCATTTACATTTTTATCGAAGTGATTGAATTCTTTGCGATTTTGTAGCTCTGTATTCAGTGCCGGTTTTAGCAATACCGGCGCGTTGGGCAAAATTTCTTCGTCGCCCCCTATTTGCTATCCAAACAGACCCTATATAAAATAAAACTAGCCCAGTGAAAGTTTCTAACTCTATGGTTTCGACCTTCATTCGTCCTTGATTTTGGGCCATAACTTTTATAAACCGAAGTTTTTCAAAACTTCAGCTGATAAAAACCTATATATCTCAAAAACTGGAGCACCTAGCGAAGATATATTTACTCCTAGAATTTGTCAAAGCTTGACACCAAATATCAGATTTTACGCCTTGCGCCTTGCGCCCCCTCATGCCTCATGCACCCTGGGCGGTCGCACCAGCTTGCCCTACCCTAAAACCTGTCTGTATTGCCTTCAAATGATTGTACTCGGATCCTAGAAAAAGCTTGAGCTTTCGGTAATGAAAATGATTAATACATTAATTGTAGTAGGCACTTAAACTATTACTTAACAAGCCGATATTAACTTTGGTACTTATAATTTTATAAGCTTTAATAAACCAACCCATTTAAATTATTAGTTACATGTAAAAACCTAAATCATAGCGTTGGGCGGAATATAAACACGGTCCGTAGTAAAGCCTAAGGGAACACAAGCGATCTGTGCAAATAGTGTACTTTAGTATTGTGTAATATTTATTGCATTTATTAGAATTTGTTATGAATAACTTGGGTACGAAGATTATTTATTCTGTACCTTCGGGGCGACATGCGTTAGTTTTAGTATTTGTCAAAGTAACACAAACGACTGATTGTCAGATGCCCGCACAGCTTACAGGGGCTCGAAACATAACATAACCATAACATAACATAAATATACTTTATTTGCTCACCACATAAACAATACACAAAAAGAAGGGATAACAAATACAAGAGGAAGTGATACAAAACAGGCGGCCTTATCGCTTAAGCGATCTCTTCCAGGCAACCTTTGGGTCACAGGATATAAAACAATATTTTCAGGTGTAGTACATAATAATACACTTAAATAAATACATAATAAATCCTAATACACAAAATAAATATAAATCCTAATGCATAAATAACCAAAATAATAAACTAATACATACTATTAAAATAATATGTAATAAAATAAATAGTCATGATATGAAACAACAGAACTAGATAAAAACTTTTTAACAAAAAAATAAACCACCGAAAAAACTGAAAAGCAAAAAATAATTTTGAATATAACTTGAATTTTATAAGGTTTTGCAGTCGGGGACAAACTAATAACCTACGTAGATATGTATTTTTTTTGTAATATGTGTTAAATGTAATGTTTGTCTAAAAAGGAAGCTAAGCAATATTTCTAACGCAATTCATTTTTTCGAATTTAAAGCTAGGGCTCTACCGTATGCTTAATTTTTGATTTCTTTTGATGTAATACACAACTCAGCATTAAAATCTGTGAATGAACAATAAATCATCCCTATTTTCCCACCCTTAGGATAGGTATTTTTTATCCATATTTATATGGGACCACCTTCGAGGTATACCCTATCCAATAAAAAAAGAATTATCAAAATCGGACTACTCTGTCAAAAGTTATGCGTGATCATACATAAAAAAAAATAAAAAAAATATACGCGTCGACTTGTAAACCTCCTCCGTTTTTTCGTCGGTTAAAAAGTAAGAAAGACTGGACATGAGAAAGTTTAAAGCGTATGATAATGTGAAATTACAAGAGATTTAAAAGAGTCTAACGTTTGTAACGAAACTCGAATTTTTACACACAAGTTCCTTATACCGTGTGTAAAGGTGACACTTTCAGAACATGTAGGGTCATTGAGCTATTACTTCCTAAGTACAGAGAAGCTATCATAAGCAAAGGTTATGTCCCATTTTTAGAGTCAACTAAAGTTCTCTTTAGCATTGAAACAATAATTAGTCGTCTAAGCAGACAGTAGAAACACGTAGCGCTATCAGAACGCTTTTAGGAGTATTTTCCTCGAAAACACCGTGATTTTCACGGCGCTTACGCGTTTCGTTCATCGTTCTACAACAACAAGTGTGGCCGGATGGCCTCACTTGAACGGAACATAGCTCTGTGATGTGTGAGGTCTTCTCTTTAGAGTAGCTTATGCGTTAATTCATAGAATACTTAAAACTCCTGCACCCACAATAGTTTCAGAGAAAAGGAACATAAAAGTTTGCATAATAAATTTTCAAGGTTAACCCTAACATTAGTAAATACTAGTAAATAACATAATAAAAAATAAAAAAAATCCTCTACTTTTTTACATGCATACCTTTGAATATTATTTCGGTTAGCCGTTTCACGCTGTATAAAGTATGCATCCACTATGGACGGGTTTTAAAAAAAACGTCCTCGCAGCTAGGCACAATCGTTGGTGAAATCGCGGGAATAAATACGAGTAGTTATATAATATAGCATAATGAAGCGTATAGTAAATAACCCTTGTTTGTTGAGATGTCCATACGTATTGTACTTGTGGGTACTGCAAAGTAACCTACTGTGTTGTATTATAGAATATCATTGTATTAACCATACCTTATTTATTGTAAAGAAAGGCTGCTTAAACAAGCTAAATCTCTATTTACACCGTTGGTAAACTTGGTAATTACAACCAAAAATGAATTAAAACACTTTCTCCAATGGCCGCCATTGTTACGATTATACTTTTCTGGTGTTGCCATTCCTCGATATTCAAATACACAATATCAAAATAAACCGTTTTACACTTTCATAATAAATAATGCTGACAATTAATTATAATTAATCAATATTCAATGGTATGAAATTAAATAATATTCAAATAATATAATGTTAATGCTAACAATTGAGTTCTCTTCGCCTTGTTTGATGCATGTTTGTTTTTAAATACCGCGTTTATATCTTCTGCTCTGTGGTGACGTGACACGCAACTGCCTTTATATGTGACCGGATGAAATTGGTCGACGCACAAGGCACATGTGTCCGGACGAGACAGTGGTCCGATGAGCCGAGTGGCGCATCCACTATCACTGTATATCTGTCCGGTCGCGTAGTCAGCAGAAGGTCCAGTAAGGAACTAGTATGGCTCTCAATATCTGGGATTCTCGTAGGAGAAACAACCAGTTGTGAGAAGCCATAGGCCAGGGCAAAGTCGTGAGCAGTCCTACCCGCGAAGTCAGTGGATCGAGAACTAAGCCACTCAACGTGGTGAGCGTTGAAGTCTCCTAATATCACTAACTCCGCGGAGGGGTACTGCTCCAGTACTTTGTCAGTCGTCAATTGCAGGTGCTCAAATAACCGGATTGTGTCCGCGTCACCGCTGTGGGACCTGTAAAGGCACGCGTAAACTTTGGTGTGGCCACCGTGATCTACGCGCGCCCACAAAATCGACAGGTCCCGGTCTTCTAGGCCATGGAGACGGCGACAGCAAATATCCTCCCTGACGTACATACATACCCCGGCACGGCGCACAAAGTTGTGCTCCAGCTTGTACCCGGGGTAGTGTAGATACGATGTATCATCAGGGCAGGATATTTGTGTCTCCGTGAGAAATAGCAGAGTCGGCTTTGCAGTCTCTAGATGTTGGTAGACTGCATTGATGTTCGAATGAAGACCCCTGATATTGCAAAAGTCCATAGATAATATGGACGGGGAAGCCGCTGACAGACGTTTTCTTTTATTTCGTCGGGCCATTTTTAAAGGAGATGAAGAGAATTTTTAAGAGGAGGTACTATGCCGGCAGCGGAAGGGACAAAGCACAGTGTCACTCCGACAGAATGCTGCTCAGGTGATACAGTTTGTTGGTGCGGCAGCTGGAAGGGCCCCCGGTCCCCCCCTGATACAGTCGGCCGGGTCCACTCCGGTCTCCTCCTCCGGCACGACCAACTGCACCAAGGATTATGCGCGAGGCGGCGGGTCAGCCTCCCAGGGCGGAGATTATGTGATCCCTGGGTTTGGGACCCCTACAACCTGCGGGCGGCCAGCGGGCAGCCGTTTCACCGGGTCTCCCTAACCGCCGCAACAACACGCCGTGCCTGCACAGCCCTACGTCGGTACCACACCGCTGGTCCACACCCTGCCAGCATAGCACCTCCTCATGGAGCTCTGGCGACCTTACTCACCGCAGGAACACCACATTAAAGAGGTGTTATTTGGCTGCGGTATTCTGTAAGGTGGAGGTACTTCCCCAGTCGAGCTGCTCTTTGAGCGAATAAACACTATGCTCTACCTCTCTTTATATATTTCTTCTACTATATTTCTTCTCTTTATATCTTTCTACTCTTTTGTATATTTTGCCACCCCTAAACGTTTGTTTGTAAAGTTATCGTTATAGTAAAAAACAAAGTGAAGCTAAAGTTCAGATGACCACCAAAGAAATGCGGGCAGCAACTAAAACTGACCTGTGATTCTAACATATTTCTTTACATTTTTATTGCTTATAATAATTTAATTATAAAAATAGAAAATAAATTCTATTTACCTATAGAAAATGCCGATTATCTGCAAAATTAATAGTTGCAGCGTTTCCCTGGCGGTAAAAGCTCCCAGATCGTCGCGCGCCGCCCGGTCTTCCGAGGCCTCGAGGAGTTTTGTACATTTTTTATAGAATTCTCAGGATATTAGTTATTAAACTTTACGATCAATTAGGATATACCACTATGCAGCATAATGATACATTAGTGGTGTATTAAATTTAGGAATGTCATAAAACTTGGCATAAATTCATTATTATTGTAAGACAGACAGACGGTTGGAAGCTACTTTCTTGAAAATAAAAAGCAAGGAATTTCGGTATTGGATATGGACATCGTTAGAATTTTATTGCAAAAAAATGCTAAATAATAAATTGTTAAGAAGTTACACGAATAAAATGCAACGGTACTGAATATATGCTTTCAATTTATATTAACCCCCTTATTCATAATCGCTTTTTAACTAAATCAGTGTAATAGTGTGCCCCGTCTCACTCTTTCGATCACCAAATGTCACGTGTCAGATAAAGACTTCGGAATTTTAGCTAATCAACGTTCGATAACTTCATTATGAATAAGGGGGTAAGTATTTACTTTTCTTTTTTAGGTTTAGAAATTATGCCATCTCGAAATCTCCACCTGTTATAAATAGTCAATATTATATAGTCATAGTAATAGCTCACAGTATATAAATACTGTAATAGAAAGACAAGTTTTGCATAAAATATTAATTAATTACTAATATGTAATAAATACCAGTACAGCTAAATCAAGATAAATATAAAATTATGCAATTACAATTAAGCTACGGGCAGGTGGCATAAATTGTAATTATAATATAAATAATCTACATCTCTACCAAATGCGCCAATCACTGACACTTAAGATATAAATGAAATGATTGAAGTTTACCGAAAGATATTAATTTGCGATAACATTAATTGATGTTAATTCAAATTGGGAAATATTGATTGGAATCGAAGTATTGCTCAAATATTTATCTGATTAATGATTAATGATTTGCGATCATGTTACAGCAAATGTTTTGTAAGCATTTGTGTAGGTACATGCCCATTATAAGCATTCAATACATGTAGTGATCCTGCCGTGTTATCACTAAGGTGCAGAGCAGACGACGGACTTTAATCTGCGGCATACAAAAAGTCTGTGTGAAAACAATGGGTTATGCGCCGGACTTTTTGCACGTCGTGCGCCTTACTGCTTAGATTTGTATAGGTTCTATTTTCACAGACTCAAAATTTCGGCGCGGTGCGGTCTGTCTTCTGCGCTGCACCTAACTGCCACCAGCAGAAGATAAAGATGTACATTCTGAATAAGGCTGCGCATCCTCAGAGATGTGCGAGGTAGCGGAGCGGTGCGAATATAGGTAGCGGATTCTTTTCGTATATGACGTCTGCCAAACATCATCTATTGACTGACTGGTAGGCGCAAATTTTCTTTTGCACATTCCTCGCTTACATCCTTCGTACGCATTTCTTCAAAAACCTTGCGGCGCCTAAGCCTATATCCAGCAGAGCTGTGCGGACCCGGGCTAGGTAAATTAAGTGATTCTATTGGTGCTTAAAAATAACATTCCTCGCAATACAGCTTATCACATCTCTGGTGGATATCCATCCTAACTAGCATGAAAGAAATCACTTGACTACCGACGGGACAGTTCCTAGAATTCACTTTTTTTCATAGGAAGCGAATCCCATCCGCGAGCCAACATAATTGAGTTTTAAAATACGCTTATAATTTACTTTAAAAGCCACTTAATTTGGTTTACGATAAAGAAATATTTTAATTAATTGAACATTTTAAGTGAGATTGGATCGAAAGTGAATTTAATTATTAAATGAATAAGGTGCAATGCCGCGGGTTGGTTATCTGTAAGCTATGTTGTTGCTATGGCTAATTGAATGTCTGTACAATATAGACTATGCTTATACTGGGGTGGCTATATGTTTTTGAAGTTGCAGGATATTTTAATCACTTGCATTGAAGAAGACCAATATATGAAGAGGGCCAAACAAACAAATAGAGATAAATAACTAAATTAAATAAAGCTGATGGTGTAGTCTTATTCTTGTTAGGTACTAAATATTATGGGCTCATATGCTAAGTAAATTAAAAAAAAAAACTTTGGGAAAGTTGTTATCATGTGTCTAAGTATCGTTTACTAATTACCAGTCACCCTATATAATACCAAGTAAAATCAAAAGTAGAGGTCGTGTCATATAAGGAGGTTCAAGAAGTTGCAAATGATAGAGTAGAGTGAAGGAAACTACACCAACAATAGCGAAGTTTTACATGGAAGAAGTATACAATAAGTGCTTAAGAGTGCATAAAAAGATAGATTTTCCAATTTAATCAAACAATAATAAAATGCAAAAAGGTTTTTTTATTTACTATTTTATATCGAGAGATTGATATACATGGGACAGGTAGAGCATTACGTTAATTCGCGCAAAGAGCAGCTCGACAGGGGAAGTACCTTCACTTTACAGAATACCGCAGCCAAATAACTTTATGTTGTGTTCCTGCGCGTGAGTATGGTCGCCAGAGCTCATTGGGGAGGGGGAAAGGTCTATAACGCGTGAGTGATGCCTTGTGTGTAGCAAGCATGCATATGGCTGCGGTAACCGCTTACCATCAGGCGAGTCTTACGCTTGTTTACTGAATAAATACAGCGGAGATTGTAAGAATACTCGATAAGAAGAAAAGGAACTATGTTTTTTTTTCGGAAGGCTAAAAAAGCGATCCTGCTGGTAATGTTTACTGTATAGATACCCTAGTTAACGATGACATACGAGTATTTGAAGCTCGCTTGCTTCTAAACGCGTTCATTATAACTTGGCAGGGTAATGAGGAGGCGTACGGCAGATTTGATTATCTGATTTCATTATTGGTGTCGATTAACAGTGGTTGATAATACGCAGCAGAGTTAAGTCACGGTTATATTAGTTAAGTTGAGACTGTAACTACAATACTAATGAGTGGGATGAACACTGCTTTTCGTGGGTAAAATATAATTTTGTCAAATAAGCTCTTCTGTTTTTTAATATATATAAATTCTGTAAATCTTTGTGAGCGGAACTCTAAAGTCAAAGTCAAAGCCATTTATTCAATTTAGGACCCAGAAGGGCACTTATGAAGGTCACATTTACTGAAGTTACCACCGGTTCGGAACTCGGCCTTCAACTGAGAAGAATCCGGCAAGAAAGTCAGCAAGGTTACATTTATTAAATATTTTTTGGACAATCTGACTATGTGTGGCTTTTTTTGGCCTCTAAAAACATCGACAGAATTATTAACATTTTTGCTTAGCTAATTAAAATCCCTCATGCACGCACATACTTTTTATTTACTCATTTAAAACCTAATGGTAGGTATACGTAGATCTATATTTTTTCTTATAAATATTTACCAAGTTTAAATTTATTTTAGTTAAAATTAGAATTTTATCTTCCACTATCCACATAAAACCTTTATACTATTATATGATCTCTGCTTTCCTGTCAATAAAATCAAAATTAACGCAAAAACTAAAGCATCTAAATGGATCACAAACGGAATTAAAAAATCAACCTCTATCAAGAGAAAACTTAGGTACTATTACTACAAAGATAAAAATGCTAAAAATAAAGAGACTTACCTTAAATACGATCAGATATTAAAAAAATGTGTTTGTAGCGCGAAAAAAATTTATAATAAAAAGTTTATTGATAAAGCCAAAAATAAATGCAAGGCTACATGGGGTATTATTAAAAAAAAAAACAGAAAACATACAAACTCCACACCATATAAATTCTATCAAAGTGAACGAAAACGTTATTAAAGATCCAACAAAAATAGCTAGAGCCTTTAATGACTTCTTTATCTCATTCACAAATAAAAACAAAAATAATGATCCAAATTATAGACTTGTAGACACGGTAGATTCAACAATTTTCCTAACACCTACCACACCAGGTGAAGTTATTAAATCTGTTACTTCTTTAAATAACACTAATGCAGTAGGATGGGACTATATCTCAACATATGTTATCAAGGAGTGTAAGGAGGAAATTGCATTGGTACTATCTCACTTAGTAAATCTTTCTTTTAACCAAGGTACTTTTCCCGATAAGCTAAAAGTATCTATTGTAAAACCAGTTCACAAAAAAGGTAGTAAACAGGATTTAGGCAATTATAGACCAATAACTTTAATACCCATATTTTCTAAAATTTTTGAAAAACTTATGTATGCTCGCTTATTAGGTTTTTTGGACAAATTTAAAATAATTATCGACGAACAAAATGGATTTCAGAAAAATAAATGTACTACACTTGCAGCTTACTCTCTTATTAGGAATATCATTGATAATATCGACAAACGAAGACGGGTATTTGCGGTCTTCTTTGATATGAGCAAGGCCTTCGATTTTGTTAACCACAGCATACTGCTTAATAAATGTGATCGCTATGGGATCAGAGGGAAAGCATTACAATGGATTGAAAGCTATCTTAGAAATCGCATGCAATGTGTAGAAGTTACAAATATTAATGAAAAGAGCATATCAACTTCCGTTAGATCCGATTACCAACTTAATAAATCGGGGGTACCTCAAGGTAGTATACTTGGACCACTTCTTTTTCTCCTATACATTAACGATTTAACAAAAATAACTAAACATCAATGTACCCTTTTTGCAGATGATATATCGGTTATAATAAATAGTAATGTGAATTATATACCGGAGCTAAATTGTGCTATCGAGGCAGTGACAGGTTGGCTTGATTCTAATAATCTAACAGTTCATCATCATCATCATCATCAGCCTTTTTTAAGTCCACTGCTGGACATAGGCCTCTCCCAGAGCGCGCCACTCCTTCCGGTTTCTTGCCACCCGCATCCAGCCCAGTCCGGCCACTTTTTTGAGGTCGTCAGTCCATCGGGCTGGCGGGCGCCCCACACTACGTTTGCCAAGACGCGGTCTCCACTCTAAGACTCGTCTGCTCCATCGACCGTCGGTTCTGCGGCAGATGTGACCGGCCCATTGCCACTTCAGCTTGCTAATTCGTTGAGCTATGTCGGTTACTTTGGTTTTCTGTCGGATGACTTCGTTGCGGATTCTATCCTTCAAAGAAACTCCGAGCATAGCTCTTTCCATAGCTCGCTGAGTGACTTTAAATTTTTGGACCAGTCTATGCGTCAGTGTCCACGTCTCGGCTCCGTAGGTCATGACAGGCAGGACGCACTGGTTGTACACCTTTGTCTTGAGACTTTGCGGTATAGGCGACTTAAATATATGACGAAGTTTTCCAAATGCTGCCCAACCCAAACGAATCCTACGGTCGGCTTCTTTCTCGAAGTTGTTTCTCCCTACCTGGATAGTTTGTCCCAGATAAACATATTCTTGGACAACTTCGAGTGCCGTTCCCTCAATCGTACATGTCGGTCTCGGCACAACCTGTGCATTGAACATGACTTTTGTCTTGTCCAAGTTCATGCCGAGACCAACGCGTCGCGAGGCCCCGTTTAGGTCATGCAGCATTTCGCCAACCTCCTCTAGTGACTCTGCTATGATGACGATGTCATCGGCAAATCGGAGGTGTGAGATGTATTCACCGTTTATATTTATGCCGCGTCCATTCCAATCCAGGGTTTTGAAGACATCCTCCAATGCGTTGGTAAACAGCTTCGGGGATATTACATCCCCCTGTCTTACCCCTCTGCGCAATTGGATCGGATTTGTTTTCTGGTCTTGGATATGGACGGTCATAGTTGCAGTGTCATACAGACATCTCAGCACCTCGATATAACGCCAGTCGATATGACACCTTTGCAGTGACGCTAGAACAGCCCAGGTCTCGATAGAATCGAAGGCTTTCTCGTAGTCCACAAATGCCAAACACAGCGGCTGATTATACTCTTCAGTTTTCTGTATAATCTGCCGAACAGTATGGATGTGGTCCACGGTGCTGTAGCCTTTTCGAAACCCAGCCTGCTCCGGTGGCTGGAATTCGTCGAGTCTGCCAGAGAGACGATTCGTGACGACTCTCGAGAACAGCTTATATACGTGGCTCAGGAGTGAGATGGGCCTATAATTCTTCAGTAAGGTTTTATCACCTTTCTTGAAGAACAGGGCCACCACACTCCCACTCCACGCCTCCGGTGTTGTGCCATGTTGGATAACGGTATTGAACATTTCTGCGAGCTCCTTCAAAATTGGAGTTGCCCCCGCCTTCAGGAGCTCTGCCGTTATACCGTCATCTCCAGGAGCTTTGTTATTACGAAGCTGTCTGAGAGCCGCCCCGACTTCGTCCTGATCAATATCCGGAAGGTCTTCTGTGTAGTGGCGCGTGAGGTGGGCTCTTGGGTCACCTGTGCTGTGGGCTGCTGGTTCCGCCGCGCGTGTTTTATACAGCTGTCCATAGAAGCTTTCAACTTCCGCAAGGATCTCCGGCTTGGATGAGACAATGTTTCCATTTATGGCTTTGAGTTTCGTCAGATGGCTGCTCCCTAGCTGACAGGCAAAGACCTTCGACCCCCGATTTTGTTCGATGGCTGCCATAATGGCGCGTGTATTAGCGCATCGGAGGTCTTTTCTTATATGTTTCTTGATCTGCCTGTTGAGAGCCGTATCTGACGAAGTTTGTGCTAATGGTGTCTCACGTCGCTTCCTCATTAGCTCCAGAGTCTCCTGCGAAAGTTTTGACTTTCTGCCGTTCCGCTGCGGCGGAAAGTGTCTCCTTCCCACTTCCCGTACCACTTTCACCACGTTGTCGGCTTTCTCGTCAACATTGCCTGTGGTTTCCAGTAAGTCGAATCGGTTCTGCAGTTCTAATGAGAACGCTTCGGATCCCATGGCAATTTGGGGTTGCGTAGGTCGGAGAGTAGACTTCATCAATTTGACCCGTTCAATTTTGTAGTTGATATCCAGAGTGCCTCTCACAAGTCGGTGATCACTACCAGTATTAAAACTATTTATCACTGAGACGTCTCTGAATATGTACCTATTGTCCGTCATAATGAAGTCTATCTCGTTCCTTGTCACTGAGTCGGGGCTTCGCCACGTCCACCTCCTTTGGGGCCTCTTCTCAAAGAATGAATTCATCAAGAAGAGACCCTGTAACTCCAGATAGTTGACGAGAATTTGCCCCCTGTGATTTCGGAAACCCAAGCCATGCGGTCCAACCTTAGATTCGCCGCATTCTTGTACTCCCACTTTGGCATTAAAATCTCCCATAACGACGTTGTAGTGAGCCTTGGTGCTGTTATTGAGTGCCTTAGAGATATCTTCGTATGTGGCCTCGGCTTCTTCATCAGAGTGTGCGGATGTCGGCGCATATACCTGGACTACTTTCAGGGAGTACCTGTCGGTAAGTTTGAGGACTAGATACGCTACCCGGGTCGACACACTGCTGACTTCCACAACGCTGCTAATGAGACTTTTATTGACGAGAAAACCAACACCACCTTGGGAGAGCTGATCACCTTCTCGGAAGTAGAGTAAGTTGCCGGACTCCAGGGTTATCGTGTCCTCTCCCTCTCTACGGACTTCTGATAGCCCTAGGATATGCCACTTTATTCGACTTAGCTCTACTTCGAGTTCTGTGAGGTGATGATCCAGCCTCATCGTGCGTCCGTTATACGTAGCCAGAAAAAGTCGTCGGTTACAGTAGCCTGCCGTAACCCGGGGATTCTTAGCACCCCCCGCCCCACCGTTACCCTGGCCGCTACCATAGTCGGGAATAGTGGAGCTACCGGGAACTGGGGGCCGTTTTTTCGTGTCATCTTGCATTGGGAGGTTAATGCCCTTAGTCACCACGCTGGGCAAGCGGGTTGGTGACCGCAGAGCCAGCTCTTTAGCACCGGTAACGCTGCTGCCCGTTACTGGTCTGAAGTATTTAGAGCTGATCTAGCTTTGGATGGTTATCCCGCCATCGGTCGGTCGTCAGAGCCTCGTCAGTCAGCGGCAGGGTGCACCACGGGCAGGTGAGGTTGACGTTTGGGGATACGAGTTGCTGATTGCACCCCCCTTACACCAACTAACTAACCTTACACCATCCTTACCCCTTACACCATCTAACAGTTAATCTTGCTAAAACAAAAATGATTCAATTTGCAAATTATAAAAATAAGCATCAGAATCTGAATCTCTGTATTCATGGTAAGATTATAGAAGAATTTTCGGAAACAAAATTTTTAGGCATAATTTTAGACAAACACTGCAATTGGAAAGCCCATACCGATAAAATTTGCTGTAAAATAAATAGTTTTATGTATGCTCTAAAAAAATTAAGAACGATAGCCAATTGTAAAACTGCTATCACCGCCTATTACGGTTATGTAAATTCTGTTCTAAGGTATGGCTTATTACTGTGGGGCAATTCTCCGAATATTAAAAGAGTTTTTATTTCACAAAAAAAATGCATCTGAGCAATTTGTGGTGTAGGACCATTCGAGTCATGCAGACCTCTCTTCAAAAAGTTAAATTTGCTGACACTAACATCTCTATATATCCTCGAAATTGGAATGTTTGTCAGAAAGTATCCAAATCTATTTGTTAAAGCAAATGTCAGCAAAAAATTTACTTCTAGAGACCCAACGAAATTATTAGTACCAAAGTGTGCAAGTGCTTTCTATAGCAAAAACTGTACAAATATGATAATTAAAATTTATAATAGAATTCCAATGCACATCAGAGAAATGCCACTCAATCATTTTAAAATTAAATTAACATCATGGCTTCATGAAGCATGTTTTTATACAATTGAAGAATTTTTGACATTAAAATTTTAGTATAAGCGATTGACATAATATTTTTGTAGAAACATTTTTAATCATTTTATTTATTAATTATTGTCATTATTTCTTGTAACTTCTTTTGTCATAAAATCATTATTCTAGGTATATTAGGCAGACAGGAGAGTAAGCATTTGCATTCTTTCTTCTCACTTATCGGCGGCAACGGAATAACTATTCGTCGATAAATAATAAAACTTGTAAAATAATTGTATGATTTTGACATCTTATTTAATTATATTGCTTTATTATATTACGTTAATTCTTAGATTAATTTAAATTTATAATTTTGCATGCTATTCTGTAGCGAAATGTGTAGACCTTATATTAAGATTCCACCTAAATTGTACGACATTTCTGGCGAAATAAACAATTTCATTAAACAATTTCAATAAACAATTTCATTTAAAAAAAAAACCAATAGCTTATAACTTTTGCATATTTGACCTCCGATTTTATTCTACAGCTTTATACGTATACATATAGTAACAGCCCCTATAGCTTTATATATACAATTGTATTTTCTAATGGTATATTTTATCTCCTTGGCAAGGTAATTAGAACACGTCTACTGCAATGCATGCGGCACTTGTTATTATCCCTTAAATCTTTGCAGGCGATATAAAATTGTTTAAAGATACGTCTGTACGTAGGTATTATGTTAATATCTAGGGTTGTGAGATTGATCGTGAAATGTCTTATTTTCTTGATTGTAGGGATAGTCTATTGGTATTTTATCTATGTCTAGAACATTGTTATTAGCGGCTGAAAGGAAAACATGCGTGTAATGAGCTATTTCTATCGGAATGTTTTGATGATTATTGTAGGTAGGGACTCATAGCTTTATCCCTACAATATAAAGCGTTCGCCGTATGCGCCGCTTGCAGTCGTCACACACAATCGCTATAGAGCAGTCGCCATAGAGTTCCCACTCTCATCCCAGTCTCAACGTTGCCTTTTGACAAACACACGTGTCTTTTATTATTATTGTTGTGCACTCCTAGTATAGCGTAATAAAATATATTCGCAAGTTGGAGTTTTGTTGACTCTGCCCTAGGGTTTCGTCCCCGGGTCCCGGGAATCGGGAATTCCCGGGAAATACGTCGTTCCCGAAGTCGGGTTTTTTTTGCGATTTCCCGGGAATTCCCGGGAATTTCTTTATGAGATTGAATGCTCTAAAACACTGCAAATATTGGTCAAAATTAACGAAATACCTTTGAAACACAAAGAACATCTTTAGCATACGATATTAAAACAAACGTCGATATCCACCGAAATCGAACGAACTGAACTACAAGCTTATGAGAAATCGTAGGAAGTGTGTATTTGTGGAGATAACGTTTTTTTCATAGAAAAATTTCAAGTTCTCCGAAAATACCCATTAAAACTTTGTTTGTAACATGTTTGTAACCTATCAAAAGTCAAGTAAAATACGTAATTTAATTTAATTACCTATTTGTGTCTCACACACAAACATAAGTAGAAAATTATAAATAATCATATCAAACTATAGGTCATACATAGTTATATGGGTAGTTGCTAAACTGCGGATTTTAGAGATAATCTCTGAATGCGCGTAATTTTGAAGAAAATGAAAGTTTAATTAATATTTTTAACTATATATTTTTGGAGATAAAGCTTATCAGCGTTTTTGTCAAAGTAAAGCACATCATCATCATCATATCAGCCTAAGGATGTCCGCTGCTGAACGTAGACCTTCACGATTAACTTCCACTTAGAACGATTTTGGGCCGCGTGCATCCAGCGGCGCCCAGCGACTCTGACCAGGTCGTCGATACGTCTGGTGGGAGGTCGTCCAGTACAGTACAGTACAGTACAGGAGTACGTGGTCGCCACTCGCGTCGTCTTCGAGCGATGTGGCCTGCCCATTGCTATCACATCAGCTTACTATCACTAAGAGCTATATCGGTAATGTTTGTTCTCCTACGAATGTCGTCGTTTCCCTGTCTCGTAGAGAAATTCCGAGCATAGTTCGTTCCTTGTGAATTAGTAAATTTTTTTTCAACACATGCTCGTAATTTGACATTTGCACCGTTTTTAGTATCATAATGTAGCTTCTGACGCACTAGTGCTTTTTAATTTATATTACCGCACAGTTTTATGATAGGTATAATCCCGATTATGTAAGTTTGTAACTCAATGCTATTGATATGTGCGTAGACGAAGCATTCCTAATTTAAACGGTTAAAACAGTTTTGCTGTCAAAAAAGACCTTGCGCGCCATATTTGTTGACGTTCTTATTGACTATTATCAAAAAATCTAGTGAAAAAAATACAAGTTTGTTTTTTTCCTCACAAGTGTGTTGAAAAACGTCGTATGACACGCGTGTGCATTGATCATTACACTCTCGGGTTCCTTTGCTTAATAGGTACCGTCTCGTGTGATTACCAACTTTGCACACGTCCTATTATTTAATTCTGAGACAAATAAATTGATAATTTAATTAAATTACGTGGTTTACTTGACTTTATATACGTTAAAATAACAAAACTAACAACTTTTAAAATTTCCCGGGAATCGGGAATTCCCGGGAAGTCATTTTTTTCATTCCCGGGTCCCGGGAATGGAAAAAGGTCGGGAAAAACGAAACCCTACTCTGCCCACAACGTAACCTAAATAATTGGAGTGGCTACATAAGAGTCCTAAACTAGGATTAGAATTATGTACATTTTTTTTCTGTTCTTATAAATTCATCTTATCGATTTAGGTAATTGAAATGTTAATGAATTTAATTTAAATTGTTTTTTTTTTTTTTATTTAATCATACGAATTTGAAATAAAAATATACTGGGTGGAGATATCGAGAGAAAACACAGAAATAAAAAAAAATAAAAATATAGTATGGTCGAGCAAGGTTGAACATTTTTTACGAGAATTCTTTTTGGTCCCATTGTAAAAGTTGTTCATCCGAAAATATGCCATCTGGAAATCTCCACCCGATATTTGCATTGTATACACGGTGACTTTTTAATCGTTTTTTCGACGTAACGATAATCCCGACTTTTTTAACTTTATTTTGTGTTTTTTCAAACACCAATGACGTATTTGTTTTCATTTGATGTTATAGAATGTTAATAGACCATGGTCTGAACAACGTTTGTTCTAGCAAAAAAACTATTAAAAAGTCACCGTGTATACACTGCAATAACACTGGACTACAAATTTACTTAATTTCTCCATCTAAATAATACATACAAATACACAGACTAAAACTAGTAGTAAAACTAAATACAGGGAGCAACCGCGATGCTAAAATAGGCAATACAACTATAAACATCTACTTTACGATGTTCCCACCGAATACTTCGACACAAACTGCGACAGTTAGTATTTGTGTATTATAAACTGACACACTTTATACACCACTTCATAACGTATCCTGCTGTTATGTTTGACGTCGAATGCCATGGCGAAGGTCGTGAGTTCGAATACATTGAGCTGGAGGTTTCGGTAAGGGAAAGTATCGTGAGTCCATAGCATGGTACTTTATAGTATAGCGGGACTGGCTACATCCCTCAAACTGCAAATCTTTGCTTAGTCACTAGGCTTATTTAGGTGTCCTCGAAAAAGGTGCCCGAACGAGGCTGATGCGGGTGGCAAGGAATTGAAAGAAGTGGCAGCAGTTGACTCAAAAAGCAATCTTTTTGAGTCAACTGCTGCCACTTCTTTAAATAATGATGATGGCAGTTTTTTAGTCAGTCAGCACACTGCCACGCACCACGCAGCATATCGCGTGAATGCGTGTTTTAACGTTGCTTGTAAGTATTTCAGTTTGTATAAAAAACACGCACAGTCCAACACACAGAAAATGCATCCACGCGCGTTCATTCAGATCACGCGCCCACAAGCGGAGAAACATGCGCACACGCGAGTGGGTGCGGGGCGATACGCAAGGTATGGCACACCGAGTCTCGCAGTGCCGTGCGTGATATTGGATGGGCTCTGCACTGCACTATAACCACAGCGAACGGCTTTGAATGGAATGGTTCAGAGCCGCCGTGAATCCACAAAACGCAACTATGCGCGTGAGTGCGTAAAAAACCCGCACGATGATGCAGATCTGCACGCCCGCAAGTACGCGCGTAGGTGCGTTGACACGCAACATGCAGCGTGATGCGTGGCAGTGTGATAACCGCCTTAGCCTTGCTTCAGTTAGGTAAAAACATAACGTTTTATCCCAAGAAAACCGTTGATCCCTCCAGAATGAAGGTAAGCCAGCGGGGTACTAGCTAGTTAATTATATTATAAATATACTTCTTTCCTAACTTAGCACCTAATATAATAAAAGTTTATATGTAAGCCTGTTACAATTACATAATGGCTGTATCGATTTAGATTTGGCTCTTATTATAATGGAGATCATATTTAGGATTCTTTATACCTATCCGGAAATTCGAAGCTTACATCCCAGTAGCACGTGGGTGAAACTGCGAAATTAGTTATAACATGGAACAGATTCAGAAAGTAACTGAACGTTATAAGAAAACATAATAAAGCCAGGAGTAAATGCTTATTTAACACAGTATAGTATTTTTACTTTCAACTAATATACGCATCGAGCTTTATTCATGGCGTTTACTCAATTTAATGTCTTATTACTATTACATCAGCATAGAATATCTATTGGCTTGTTAAAAATGTGGGTTCAGTACAATACCTTCTTCATTTTAATTTGAATCTCATGCTAGTTTAGCTTGATGGGATCCGTACACATTACCCTGACAGGGAAATAAAAGTACATCTGACAAAGTGTTCTTTAGATCAAATTATGTACTGCATATTATACTGGGTGGAGATTTCGAGATGGAATATATTCGAAACCTATGTTGGGTTAGTCATGCTGAACAACTTTTATTATGGAACCAATAGTGAAAATTTTTTTCATACTTTATGATCGAGCAAGGTTGACATTTACTAAGGAAGGTTAAAAAAAAAAAGAGAATTTACCAATATAGGTTTCGAAAATATGCCATCACGAAATCTCCACTTGTTTTACCATGATTCTACATACTTGTATTAAAATTATGGTGGTAATGTTAGCTCTATATAGGGACATTCTGCAGAAACTGAATGTCGTGTATGTCATCCGAAAATGGAATGATTATAAAGACCATGAAATAACTGTTCTGACTGCCGCCCCGGACTTCTAAACGTACGTAATTTCTAATGTACTAATGAGGGATGTAAAATGTAATAGGTTCCTAATTTTTAGCTTTGATGTCTTTGAAATATACAAGTATTCGCAAAACCAGGTGTGTCTACGCTAGACGAACCGAGCATGAGCCGAGCACACGCAGAACACGAATTTGCGTAGCGTAGACGGACAGTCCCACAAACTCATCTGGCTCGGTGAGAATGTCCCTTTTATCGGATTTGGTAGAGCAAACAACCTATGAACTTAGTGGTTATATACTCTTTGACCAATGGCAAATAATGGCGATATTTTTTTCTCTATTGGCCACCGAGTTAGATAAGTTTGAGTTCCGAGTTAGCGTTCGGATCGCGCTCGACTGCGTTCCGCCAATTGTCAGTTTTCGACGAACACAGGGATTCGCATCGCGCTCATGTTATAGGCTCGTTGTAAGCTCGTTGTACATACACACTTTACATCGCGTGTGACGAACGATAGCACCTCGGCTCGCGTTGCGTAGACCCACCATAAAGTTTTCAGATAACAAACTAATTAAGAAAACGTAATAGACTCATCGATTTTGTTATTCGTTTCTTTTTTCGTGTAAATAAGGTTATGTTCTTCACACATGTACCTCATCTCTGGCTACATAGCCACAGTCTTACTAAAACAGCCGTGTTACTCTCAAACTATACCTGCAAGCATCCCCATTAGAAGCTCTCACGCCCCCGGCAGCTCCTTATTGCAAGCTCAGGTCTCAGGTCTATTAAATATGATTTATATTTTCTCAATAAAACGCAATGCTTCTCTGTCTGTCTGTCCCTACATTTGTTATGTGTAATATTATCCGTTAATTACGTGTTCATGTGATTTATGAAAAAAACTTGGTTCCATATAAAGAGGCTGGAGTCTACGTTTCTTTTTCTTTTCGGAGTTGTGTTAAGGATCGAGAAGAGTACCTAAATAGTAATGTACCTAAACAGTTATTTTCTTGGTTTAAACTCAATAAAATAGTTTTGAGTTGGGGCGAAGGCCACAGCTTCAGCTCTGCGCCACACTATTTTTTACAGTTTACTTTTAATTGTTGTTGTTTTTTTATTTTTTATTTTTGTAGGGAAAGTAATTTAGATTTTCTCTTTTCCTCATTACTTGTTTATTTTATGATAAACCACTATTTAACTTATTAAACTCAAAATTATTACCAAGTGTCCGAATTCTTACACACACAATACGGAATTGTTTAAAATCGAAAAATTACTAAAACCCGCATCATGTTGTTCATATTTTAAATGGAAAATACATACGGTTATCTCAAAGCCATACATTAAATGAAATAATTATTTAAAGTCGAGAGCAAGAACTAGTTAATGAATATATTTTCTCTATCGTTCGATTAATTTAATCGATTATAAAATCTGCTGATTAATCCGTGGGAACTATGCAAATATGTTTATTGGCTGGTGAGGAATTTTGCATAGTAATTGCACTCTGTGGGGGACTAAGCATACCACTCGATCTTTTATTTTTTCAACGCTCGCCTTTGATTAAAAATAATGGGCGTAATATGTTTCTCTTAGAGTTAGATCCTGTTTTACATGTCGATAGTAGCTTTAGATAAGGAGGTTGTATTTATTTTGTAGGGCAATACGGTTAAAATACTGTGCATTGGTAGGTACCTACTTCTACAAGTGTGATACGAGGTATTATTCCGGCTCCTAGAATCCTACTAATATTATTATGCTTTCACGCATCAGTGGCTGAAATTTGGTTCTCAGATATATATAATATATTCTGGATTAACATATAAGGAATATATATATTTGTCACGGGATAAAAAATGAAAATTGGATCCCTGGAGAACGCGGATGAAATCGCGGGGCGAAACCTACGTGTATTCTTCTTGACCGCCGCGTCATGTGTGCAAGGATCACGCCGCATAGATTACAGTGAACGCAGAATGCAGAACTCTGACCGGAACTTGACCGCTCGCTGTGGGATCGACGACTTATATATTTACTTATTGGTACAATTTAAGACAAAAGATATTTAATTATGCGTTGTTCCAATGTTTTTATTATTTATGCGAATCCATTGCACATAATTACAAACAAATTCTCTGAAACGCAGCGCGCAGGCGAACCCCGACGCTTGTACACACGGCTACAGATCAAGCTATACATTTCCAGTATAAGCTGATCTCGCATTGTATAGGATTTCCGTACATTGGGAGGTCAGCTTATACTAGAAATGTATAGCTTGATCTGTAGCCGTGTGTACCTATCCCCGTATTATGAATGAAAGATAATTAATTCAGCATGAATTAAATTAAAAAAATAAGTGTCTACCGAATCCTTGAACTATAGGTAATCGCAATTCAGAATGAAAAGTGAAAAGTGTTTGGCCTGATTTGGCATGACTTTCTGCACATTTTCACAATGCTGGGGCGCTGAGGATGCGCCATTCTCGTGCCGCCGACGTGACTTTCCTATTGAACTAATAAACTTAACTAAAAAATTAACCTACAGTTAAACGTTAACAAGCAACCGTTGACGGATAAATTGAAATGAACGCAACATTGCAAATTTATCTGCGTTTGTGTTGGAGATTAAAGGGGGATTAATTTTATTCAGGCTGCGCCGGCGCTTCGGACGGCGGGCACGCGACTGTTGTCGCCATGATTTGTGCGCTCCGTGGATTATGTGTTTGTGTCTCATGATTTATAATAATACTGGAAATTATGTGTTTTGATATATTACGTGTAAATAGAGCTTGATTTAACGGTAATTTACGGAATTTCAGAAGGTTTACGATATCTTTAAAACTTTGAGCACCTTATTACAAAACATGGTTTAAAGGAAAACCAGGTTTTAAAATAGCCTCGTCCCTTTTTATTATATGACGTTAGAAAGTGATCAAATGACAGTAAAACCTGGCTTTACGTTAAACCATGTTTTGTAATAAGGGGGTGATAGTTTACTGTTTAAATCCAAATTAGGCCTTATTTCTGTCAGTGTTGAGTTATATTATAAATTTCAGTCCCACACAATAAATCACTTAAACATTTACCACCTTATTCATAATCGCTTTTTAACTAAATCAGTGTAATAGTGTCCTCCGTCTCACTCTTTCGATCACCAAATGTCACGTGTCAGATAAAGACTTCAGAATTTTAGCTAATCCACGTTTGATAACTTCATTATGAATAAGGGGGCTAGTCCTCAGTCAGTCACCGTAAATATAAGTCATGTTTAACTACAATGGTGGTCATTGTACTAAAAAAATTCACGGACTTTTTGAGACAACATGAAATGTCACGATACACATAATTCATATCATTTCGCTTCACTGGTGCACATCGATTGATCTTTATTGAATAAAATACCACCGACAATATGCAATAAAACTCAAAATACACGAATTTATGAAAATAAAAACGAAAAGTTCCCACCAAAAAGTCCATACAAAATGTCATAATTTTATTTTTAGGGTTTTTTTATTATTTTATCAACATATCACATGGCAACCGTAACATAAGCGATATCCTCACTAGATAACGTTTCCCCAACATCATGGCTACACCACAATCCATCCCAGCGGGAGGCAAAGGCCACTGGGGGCACCGAGCTGCCAACTTTATAACGCGCTAAATATACATAATGCGCTTCTAATGTAAATATAACGCTTCTATACAACTTTAAGCTACATCGTGACTGGATCTAAGAGTGAACTCACGTTAATTAGCTCTTGTAATTAAATCTGGGTAGACATTGAAGGAATGTTGAGTGGTAACGTGTTATTAGGTTTTGATATTGATAATTAGAATTTGTTTTGCTGTGAGGGTTGAAATGTGTTGCGTTTAGGAGGCATAAAAATGTAGATGGGCGGTGTATGAGATTTTTAAACTGGGGTACCTACTAATACACTGGTCTTGAGCACGTGATCCTGTGACTTTTAGTAGATCAAAAGCGTGTATTTAAGGAATCAATGGATTCACTTCAGGGTGAATCGAGAAATACATTTCATGAGTAAAAATGTAAATGAATTAATTTTAAATGACATGAAACAACTAACTTTCAGAATCACTACAGGTATTCAAAATTCAAAATCATTTATTCAAATAGACCTCGGCATGCACTTATGAAAAGTCTGACTCTAATACTCTAATACCGGTCGGGGGCTCTACCGGGTAACTTTGGTGGTAATCGTAACGAACACCAGAGCCCCGGGCTCTACCGCGTAACGCGGAAGGTTGCATTTGCTGAGATATCACAATAGTATCATTTTATTAATGTGAAAGTGAGTATCCTGGTACAAGCGGTCAAGCCTGATGGTAAGCGGTCACCGTAGCCATATGGACGCTTGCAACACACGGGGCATCACTCACGCGTTACCAACCCTTCCCCTCTCCACAATTAGCTCTGGCTCGCTTACTCACGCGCAGGAACACAATATAAACTTATTTGGCTGCGGTATTCTGTAAGGTGGAGGTACTTCCCCAGTCGAGCTGCTCTTTGAGCGAAATATCGCTATGCTCTACCTCTATTCTTGTTGATGTATTTGTTAACTCTTGATGCCCCGCAGCGGCACAGCCAATCGAGATGAAATTTGGCTCGCAGGTAGTACTTATGGCATGGAGAAAATATAGTCTACATTTATCCCGGAAATGAGTAAGTGGGTGACTATTAAATTTATATTTGAAGTAAATCGCAACTAAAGTCACAACTGTCACAATTAATTGTCATTTGCGTGACATAGATGACGATGACTCATAACATTAATCGACCACAAATCAAATTAAAATGCAAACCACTGAAATCTAACTGATATTGCTACAATTACTCATTGGCTCAAGCCTTTGGACTTAATTCCGAACGGTTTTTATTGCTAATGAATGCTAATAGTTTAGTGAGGAATGATTCATAAGTATATTCGGTAGTCTAAATAAGAAAAGAATAAAACAACCAAACAATCAGCCGGACTATCGCGTATCTTTGGTGGTAATCGTACGCGGTGGAGCCCCAGGAAAACCATAAATAAAACAATGCAATGTGTGTTTATGCCGGACAAAGCTCCGTATAGCGCTGACTGTACTGTCAGCAGCGCTGATTTTCAGCTGAATTGAAATGTTCACCCCTAGATCCCTAGATGTGATTATGCGTTAGAAATAGAGTAAAATTTTCTTCATGTGACCAAAGCTTTTCTAGACCTATGCTTACGTCTTTAAACTGAGCCTAAACTTATACAGCCTTACTAATAAAAAGTTACACGCGGTGTACACATCTGTTATAGGATAATTGCTACTAATAAAAACATTTTTGACACAAAGCCTGTATACACGTATTTTAGTTACCTAGGAAATTTACACAGGGCTTACACGGGCCAGGACCCTTGTTTAGTGTTTGTATAAGAACATTATGGCGGATTTCAATAGATCAGCTGTGTCTGACAATCAAGTGTTGTGTCCATTTACTACGGACCAGGCCAACCGCTCAACAAAATGACACCAACGCGCTGGCCCTAAAAAGTCATTTTAGGGCCAACGCGACTCAGTCGACTGCGGTCATACTGCGGTCCACGGAACAGTTCATTCGTTCATTGTTTGCTTATAAATGCCTAGTTGCGTAGTGAAAGGCTTGTGTTTTATACTGGAGTTATGGATAAAATAAAACAAAAATTTACAATTTATTTGATTTTGATAACTTTATGCAAAATGTTTCGGTAGGTGTATCCTTAGTTTTGAAGTCATTGGCACAGCCATTTGCTTCGTTTGTTGACGTAACATTTGTAATTTGACGTGACGTTCTTCTTTCTTCTTCTTCTTTGGTTAAATGGCTACTGTAGCCATAAGCACAAGACAGTTTCGTTCAAAACCACCATTAGCTATTTGAAGCTTTTTAAAAGTAATTTTATTGTTTAATTATTAAAATAAAAATAGTCTTAAGAAAAAGAAACCTGATTTTTATGATATGATTAATATTTTATATAATTATTTTTCAGTATCTTTTGGTGTTTACACATTTTTCCCCATATTTTCTCCCGTATTTTGAAGTTAGATAGTTTTAGTTTCAAAACGTTCCTAAAAAGTTGCCAGTCGTTTTTGTTTTAACAAATAGATAACTATACAACGCTTACACACTGATTATTAGTAAAGGGAGTGTATAGCAACTGTGTAAGGCTTACACACTGCATAACTATACAGCTGTTAAACAACCGTGTTCCATATTTTTATTAGTAAGACGGATATTATGTAGGTATATGGTTGCATAAAACTCGGATCAATTCTAGTATGGGCTATATGTGAAAAACTGTTATCGCAAGCAAAACTATTTTATTCATTCACTGTATCACAAAATTAAACAAATCCTTAATAAATTTGGATGTTTTTTTAAATAATATTTTTATTTCATATAATAAGAATAACTTCATAATTTGAATTATTACATATGCATGCGAAAGAAAAAAATATATTATACATAATTTTGAAAAACAGCCAAGTGCGAGTCGGACTCGCACACGGAGGGTTCCGTATAATATTAACTAAATCAACTTTGCTATGAAAAAAAAGACGTTTCTTGTATAGGCGCATCCTTTAATTTTTAATTTTATTTCATGTTTAATTTTATTTTATTTGTTGTTTGTAGCTTTTAGTTGTCGTTATGGCGGCAATAGAAATACATATTGTCTAAAAAAAAACAGCTGTTTACCTATTACAGTTCATGAGACACAGCCTACTGACAGACAGACGGACGGACGGACATACGAACAGCGGAGTCTTAGTAATAGATTTATATACTGTGAGTTAATACGGTCTTATTGGCACTTTGGGTACGGAATCCTATAAAAGAAAAACAATTATTTATTGAGGAAATATGAATATACCTATAAGCTATAATGTTAGATACTCTGAATGCCATACCACTGAGTTCGATATCCAACTAGAAATGAAATTACTGTACATTAAATTCAGATCCTCTGTGA
Organism: Achlya flavicornis; assembly: GCA_947623365.1. Classification (NCBI taxonomy): domain Eukaryota; kingdom Metazoa; phylum Arthropoda; class Insecta; order Lepidoptera; family Drepanidae; genus Achlya; species Achlya flavicornis. The sequence continues at coordinate 12,925,266 of OX392479.1, forward strand.
CTTTGAACTTGTTTATGTGGCAAGAAGTCGCATTTTCATATTCTGGACGTCATCACGGTGGAAGGCAAAAATCAATCAAAATCAATGTGTCATTTATTCCGTTTAGGCAGGAATGTAATGGTGCGTCCATGCTCCGCGAAGCGAGCACGAGCCGAGGCTCGAACGAACAGGATTTGTTCGTTGCTCGCGATTTTAAGCGTGGACGTACTTAACGAGCCTACAACAAGCGCGATGCGAATCTCTGTGTTCGTGAAAAAACTGACAATCAGGCGGAGCGCAGTCGAGCACGCTACGAATGCTCGTTCGAGGCTCGCAAGCCCGTCCACGCTACGCGAATCGTGCTCGCAGTGTGCTCGTTCGTGGCTCGGCTCGTGCTCAGTTCGCCAACCATGGACGCACCATTACAGTTTACTCTACAATTGTTCTGTGTAGGTATTTCTTTCAGTCCATAATCAAAGAGATATACAAGTAGATATACATGTGCCGATTGTTATATATAACTTAAAGTAGCATTTATAGGTCGGTAAAGTGGGAAAGTAGAAGAATAACTAAATTAGGCAATCTCGATGGATCAGCAAAGTGCGGTGTCCGCGGGCAGTCTCTAACCATTCTTGTTATCGGTACAGATGTTGGAAGATTGTTTGTGGATACGCCACATAGCGAGGTATATGGGTTTTGTATAAAAAACGTGGAAATAGAATAATTTTAATGGTGACATTGGATAATCATCATCATCATCAACGAAAACTTGGAAGAACATAATCAACTGACTGATTATAATAGATCGGCAGGGTCTTGACACTTGAAATTTTGCACACAGGAACCTCATAATGATGTAGTTAAGTTAGCTAGGGATGGGTTTTCAAAATTCATACCCCATATAGAAAGCCACGGACGGAAAGGTATTCTGAGATATTTTTTGTCGTTGTTCAGAAATCTCCAATCCAAAGTTAGTAAGACTAACTTAACATCGACCACTACATCTTCCTTACTCACTGGTCCACATAAACGAGCCTCTATTAGTGATATAATGGGTCTCAGATAAGGTCTAAACGCACAGTTTAAGGGGAAAGCTTTATAATGCCCCGCAGTAGGCGTAAATGACAGATTTAATGCCCACTAATTAAGTGATTCCAGATATTGCATCGCCTTAATATTGTTTATCTGATTTTTTGAGCTGGTAACCATTTGTTATTGCTATTTTGAACGGTTTTTATCGCCAGCCTTTAAAATGTTTGTTAAGATTTTAGTTATGTTTTGTTTTCATTTTATTTTTATGCATATCACATATATTTTGAGTTTCATTGAGAACTAGCTAACCCAACAGATGTTTTATTTTGAAATCGTTAGAATCTGGAGCTCATACAAAAATCCAATGGAAAAAAGCAGTTTCAGTTTTTCCCGAATTTCCTAATTTACCGGGTAATTTTATTCCCTATAAACATTACTCTGGCAATTAAGAACATTTAAAAATGCCATATATATCCAGCCGTTCTCAAGTAATTAAAAATTAAATAATTGTCGTAGCATTTAATTTTATTTACTCGTATATAGATTATCATTTGTGGTGTATCCAATAAAGATCAGCTCAAGTGCACCACTGCAGTGAAATTAAAAGATTGCGTGTATACTTTTTAAGTTATCTAAAAAAATCTGTGAAAAGTTTTGGTAGAACCGCCATCCACTTGAACAGATGGTGTCTGAATTTGACTTGACTATTTACGATATCAGACTATTAATTATTATTATTTACAAGTAACACGAGGCTGTATGGGGTACAACCCTTTGCTTACCTTAGAATAGGGAGAAAGAATAAAAAAAGTTTTTTTTTTGTTTTAGTGCGAAATCTATCCCATATTTAAAAATAAGGCATTTTAACTGAATGGCAACTCTTTTGCACCTTTATATGAATTTACCACGCAGTTGTTTTTTTTAATCCATCTATCTATTTTGTTTTGAAAGTAGTGTGACGTCTATTTACGTGAAAAATAATATTTTTTATCTAATTTAATTGTTTAATGCTTCGTTTAATGTTATGCAACGCCCTCAGTGAATGAGATGGACAATCGAAAAAATCATCGGTATTTCAATTTTTTACCAAATACTCTTGTGTGCTCACTTTATGTTTTGGCGTTTGGGATTTCTGCTTCGGACAATATAGGTATGTGTTTTTTACTAGTTTTACATAAGTTGAGACTATAGGGACGTTCATATTACACTGCCTAACCTTAGATGTTTTTACTTTAACAAAATAATAAGATTCTCCGCCATACTGCTCTCTCGGTAATACAAATCGGCAATTGTTTTTCATGTATTAAATAATGACTATACGTTCATAGACATAAACAAGTCAAGACGGAGTGTCACCTTATAAGACACTGAAGCAAAAAAATTCCTACGTGTGCGTGAGTAAAATCAGTACTGGCCCAAGCAGGCACAAATGGTACTGAGCCTTATTGTCACCGTCAATGTCTCAATACGGAATGACAACCGATCGGCTTCCTATGGTCTATATGTGTGTGTGAAACCATGTATTTACAAGAACACCGGCTTCCTATTACTTGCGTTACTTAAGAACACAGACCGTTCCGTCTTTCATTTTTTCTTGGTCTGAGTATACGTTATTGATTTATAATTATCATTTTCATTCTCCAACTTTCATCCGCCTGATTTTCAGCCTTCTACACCCTGAACAATTTAAATCGTGACGAAATATATGGATGGCCTCTCTGGCCTCTTAGCACTTGCTAAGTGATTAACAGCCCGCGGAATAAAAGCGTGATTCAAGAAAGATTTCAAACAATAAACAACTAATAACCCGTTAATTACATTTAAACTTTAAATGCCAACAATTGCTCAGCTGTTCTGATATTACACAAACCACTGAAATGCCAAACGGACAACAATGGTCAGATATATCTCGACCTTTAGCCACTGCTGCAATTACTATTGAATGTAAGACAGATACGATCCGAACGAAGCTACTGGGGCGAGTGTTGCGAAGTACATGTAGATGAGGGAAGCTTTCGGTAGAAGAAAACATTGTTAGGAAAAATGGCACAGTAGGGTATTTATTTATTTATTTATTGCATCACATGTGTATGGTAAGATCTTAAACAATATTAAATAGTTCACATGGACCCTGTAGGGCACAGCAATTAGTGATAGACACATAGTAATAATAATATAAATTTAAGAGTTAAAAACTAGCCTAGAATCATGTTACTTACACATTTAATTTTAGAAATTACAATGAAAACAATACAATAAATTAACTATAATTAATAACAATACCTAACTGTAAGTCATGTCCCATTTGTATATAACGTCAATAAAAACAAAAATAAAATAAAAAATTAAATTACATATCGCATTGAAAATTTTTGAATAGTTGTTATTAAATTAAAAATCATTATTCATTTAGAAAATCAATACTCAATACTCAAATTAAATTTATTAGTAGTGATTTTAGGCGTTTATTAAAAATATAGGTATCACTTGGCCAGGGCCGTAGCTACCGCTGTATCAAAGAAACAGGGTCCCCGGGCTCTAGGACCTCAATTTGGGCTTATCATCTGACGTCCACCCAATATTCTATGTATAAAAAATGCCAATTACCGTCTTATTTGCATTATAATAATGCCTTCGAGCAAATACTCCGGCGACATTTTTGATGTTTGGCTGCCACGATTGGTCTGGCTGCTTGCAAAAAGTATTGAAATAGTTCTTTGGGTATCATAAATAAAAATCAGGTCGCAGAATTTACCTTTCATGCCTGGTACCTGAAAATTGGCCGATGGGACAAGTTAGCAGGTACGTATGAAACGTTTAAAGTACCTACTAACACTACTCAATTCAGTTCTGACTTAATCTCATGACTCAGTACTGACAGAAAATAAGTAATGTCCGGCGAGCCTGGGATCTCGGTCTATTATAGCATTCATATCAATAATTTGTGTACCCTAGCAAAACTAAAATATTGAATATTAAGTAAAACTGAAAAGGTTAACCTTACCTACTCTATTCTTTATGTCATGAATTAGTTTATCATCCCGCTATTACTCCAGCAATTCCCTAGCATGCCCACTTAGGGGTTGAATGCACCCTTAGATAATTAAGTAATATTTCCTCAAAATTTCAAATCGCTAGGTTCCACAGTTTTTTTGTGTGTAATGGCACTCGTCTTCACTGGGTGTTGTCCAATACACATAATATTTCAACATAAGCTATGACCACAATACTGTTTTATGGATATAGATTATATATAAAAATATCTGCAATTCATCCATATACTGTAGGTTAGCCTATTTAATTTGTATTAGCCAGTCATAGATCTGCTTTGATTTTCATGAAGTATAGCAACGCTTACCGGCTCGATGTAGCTGCAACCTCGCTTCGGAATCGCTTGCACCAGAGCATCTGGAAATAAATGAGAGGATTATTATTATTATGTAGTCGTTTAATAACAGCTTTTATAGGGCAATGGTTCTTGTTGTTAATTTTGTTTTTTGATTAGATTGTGAATAAAATTAAATGAGAAAGTTTATGTGGATATTACGAGTCAGTGCTCGTAATACATGTCTTAGTTAAAATTCCACCTATAATACCGCAAGTCATAGGTTCGATTCCCATCCATGACATGCAAATTGTGTGCATGCACATGACCTGAGTCTGGGTGTAATTATGTACATTAAGTATGTATTTACAAACAAAAAGTAGTTGGGATCAGATAGCAGAGTGGGAAGACTGTCCTAGGATATTTATTTATTTATTAGCTACTTAATCACATGGTACATAGTGGTGGATCCAAAATTTTGGTTTGAGGGGGTGGTATGGGGCTGAGGGGCTTGAACAAACTGAGTAGCCTTTATCGAGATTTATCAGGGGTTGTCTGGATGTTCTCCACCCCTGATAAATCTGTGAAGGGACTTGAGCACTACTGGTAGGAACCTTAGTCACGGCACGTCACGGCTTCCGACGTCACAACACTGAGCTATCATCGCCTTAAGATCCAAAATTATTTAAATGAATTATTTAATCGATGTTTAGATTTATTGATTTATAAGAGACATCTCTCTACCCCGAGTGTAAACATTAACGCTTACTAATGCATTTTTGAAGCGCTAGCACGAATAGCCGTTCTTAATCGATCGGCAAAGTTAAGCTACGTCTGTCGTGGTCGGTACCTGGATGGGTGACCGTCTAGTGGTATTTCATACCGAGCGTTTCCGTGCTTCGGAAGGCACGTAAAGCCGTTGGTCCCGGTTATCATTTAATTGTGAAAGTCGTTAAGCTAGTTGGGTGCCTCCTAGGCGGCTTGAAAAATTCCAACAGTATTAGGTTGACCACTAGCCTACCTCCACCAATCCGCAGTGGGCACGCGTGGTGGAGTATCTGCCCATTCCCTTTCACCCTGATTTGTGAAAGGAGGCCTGTGCTCAGCAGTGGGACATTATAGGCTGATGATGATGAATGCATTTTTGTTAACTAAAAATTTGTATGGGAGAAATTAGTACCTACCATGAGTATTCCGCTAGAGGCGCTCTGGCAATTCCTATAGAGAAGTGTCGTAAACGAAAACGCATTAGTAAGCGTTTACTATCGTCAATTGTTTACACTGGGGGTACTGCACTTTATCCTTGGATACAGCATTACGCATGCGTATTACTTCTATTTAATCCGATAGCAAATACGACCCTAGAATTTCCAACATTAGTTCAGTAAATACACTCAGCTGCAACAAGGTTTCACCTCTTAAAAACACAGTGTACAATCTAGGAACACATTTAAAGATAACAGATACGTTACCAAGTAGCGTTATGTTACTTCGGCTCGTTAATGGAAATGGGGGTTTGTCACGAAGATGGTATTGACCGAATTTATGATTGTGGACTTTTATACCAGTGTAGTTTCTGATTGTGATAGTGTCTTTTTACATGTATGCGGGTGAAGATTTAGAATAAAATGAATATGTAACCTACCCATAAAGGACGACGACGAGCCTAAGAGCACGCTTTGGTCAGTGGCCAAACGCAAACTCATTTAATTTAAAAAAAAAACCTTCACTCTGAAATTTTGGCTACGGTAACCGCTTACCATCAGGTGGGCCGTATGCTTGTTTACCGACTAAGTAGTATAAAAAAAAAACCTTGCCTTGCCTTGAAATTCCCTACATTAAAAGAGTCAGGAAACAGAAACCGGAAACAAGTTCCACGATTTAGCTCTCCGCTTTAAATAAGGGTGCAAAACGTCTTATTATATTAGATACTTACGTATCTCACGACGTTTTACATATTACGTCGATATTGTACTCCGTGACTTTTTATTCGTCTCAGAATCACAGCCCACATAATGTACCCAATGAATACGTTCTTCTTCTTCTTCTTCACTCGGTCCCTCATTTCTGAGGATCGTGGTCACTGGAATCCCTTAAACGGACAATCTGCCTCCATCGATTCCGGTCCGAAGTACCCCTCACCACTTGGTAGAATTTAGAAGAGGAAGTGGCTTCTTTCACTTGGTCCGACCATCGTGTTGGCGAGCGGCCTCGTGTTCTCTTGCCTTCGGTATTGCCAACAATGAGCAGCTTTTCAAGGCTGTCATCCCCTCTTCTCAAGAATGAATACGTACTGATCATAAAAAAAAAAAAAATTTTTAGTAGGAGTATTGAATTAGTAGACTACCAAAACTCTCAAATCTGTAAATATTAACACCGCTCTGATAGTTCATTAAAACACATTTGTAATAGCAGACTTGCCTAAGTCCCTGGGAGATTGTCAACGAGTGACTGACTTTGAAAAGATTTTAACACTTTTTTATGAGAAAACCCATGTTACAATACAAATCGCTGCGGGAAAACCGCAATAGCGAGTTCTAGCACTTAACTAAAGGATGGTAATTTAAAGACAAAACATTCAACACGTTATTATTAAATTGATCAAATGAAGTTAACAAATTGCAAATGGCAGTCGATTATGAAAGATAAGTAGCTCGAGATGGAGCGCCCTCGATCGCTGGAGCCAAAGTGTCCGCTCGCGGCTGGACCTTGCTCCAAAACAGCTACCCGTTAATGTTGCCACTCGCTGAGAGACGACACCCGAGTTCGCCCGACATCTGGTCAGCACAAACTTGCTAACAGATGGTCATTATTTTATTTTGGAATGTGTGGATCATAGACAAAAATCCTGATTACGATTTTTGCTTAGATTCATGCAAGAGGAAGATACGGTATTTGTTCTTATATCGCGTTATTGATAGCTGGGCCCTACCCAATTTTAAGGACATAATACACTCGTAACAATGATAGCACGAAAATTGCATTGTGTTAAATGCACACAATTTTAGCCGTCTACTTTCGCTTGTCGATACGGTTCGGATTAATTGTTTTGTTTTGTTTTATCAAAGGGTTTAGGTATTAAATACATATAATAATAATGTTATATAGATTTTTTATTCAGTGTTAACATTTTTTATTTATTTGAGCACTATAAACCATTAGCACACTAGATCAGAGATTTGTCTGATAAATGTTGCGTGTAAAAGCTATTGGATCCTTGTGCCCCATTTCTTATCTGTACCGTTGTACAATCAACTACCAAGAGCAATAGATTTATCGGGCAACTCATATTTTTAATGGTCAACCCACAAATATTTGTAGTCTGGCTTGCGACTGTACAGTTAGTTCAATTTAGCGGCAAAGCTTCGCACCGCGAGATATAGAGAGATCTCAATATGATCGGACTACAAATTGTTGGACGGCAGCGCAGGGTTACCGATGACCTATTGTTTCTAGACCAGCTGCTATGTTCCCGCAAATTTTCCGGCCTCAAAGTGATGTTCTGAACAAAATCTTGCCTTATGATTTATTAAAGTGAAACACGTCATTTTTGCTGAGTATGTTGTTTCTAAAGAAAAAGTTTTATTTGTTAGCCGTATCATAATTAGCCTTATCGCGGAATTTTAAATTATTTTTGTGTTGCCAAGAATTGTATTTTAATAAAGGGGCAGGAAGATTTTGGCATTCCTCTCATCCACTAACGACTTTTATAAAAATGTATAGCTGACATCAATACAACCAAGAAATATTCTGTGACAAAACATCGTAAAGTGTCACGTTTCGAAGATATACCTAACTAAAGTTTGACTGTTAAGAAAAAAAATTGAATGCAAAATGAATGACTACAATAAGCGCGGTCCTTTTTTAAAGAACTGTCGACACGCACGCCTCATTAATTAATCTGGTGACCAGAGAGCTGGTTCTTACCTCCGACAATGGATTAGCCTTGCTATCCAACGAGGTAAGGCTGCCAGCCTTCTGGGCACATTACCCACGGGCAGTGATAAAAACTCGTTTCTAATAACGAGTATATTATTATAAATATATAATAAAATAGTTTCTAAATTTCTTATTTCTATTTATATTTTGGTATTTTTCTATTATTTAGTTTACTTTGTATGTTAGGTATTTTTATTGTAGTTGTAGTAATAAATAAATATAGGAAAGTATATTACTACATCCAAAAACTATACCTAATAAATTATAGTTTAAAAATACTAAAAAACACACTTGATTATATTGTTGTCAGCTATCGATTTTTATATAAGTAATCCGTGGTCGCTATTTTGAAATAAAACAAAATGGCGGAATTATAGTAACGCCAGGCTCCATACTTAAATCTTCCAATTATATACAGAATTGTAATACTGTAATTATATACAGAACAAACAAAAGGCACGTGGCAATGTAATAGCAATTTTGTATGATAATAATACAAGTACTAAGGTAAGCCATAAATCAACCGTTTTTATTAGCGCATCCTTTCCAAAAGAACGCGAGCCGTTCTAGTAAAAACACAATTAAAATATTTTAGGATCTGCTGCAAGAAAAATTATAATTTCAGTTAATTAACATTCTATCTACAAAAAAGCTTGTCGAATTAAAATAGGGCTGTCAATATTATTCGCACAAGTAAAATACGTATTTTTAATTCAAGTAAGATATTCTTAATTAAAATTTACTTATCTATAATTGAAAAAAAGTACTATAATTATAATGGAATGAAAAGAAAATAACGGGTGAAAGTATATAAATTAAGATTCAATTTGATTGATAAGAAAAAATATACAAGAAAAATTATGTGTTTAATTCTTTTAGCTACCATTTTAAAAGAAAACCAGTTATCTTATTGGCAACCCTAGCGTGATGTTGCGGAATGAAGATGGCGGATAGGGGCGAAATAATTTCATTTGGCTGCAGGAGCCGTTAATCCGAACTATCGGTGTAGCACACAGCAATGGCTGTGGCGCACGATCCACTTGGCACGAGCTCTTGTTTGTAAATTGGGGAGATTTAACAATTGATTACGACTTTGTTATAGAGAGCTTAATTTGAGACACGCTAGGCTTTTTATTTTGATGCAAAAGTATTGCATTTAGGGTTAGCATGAGTACCTATCATGTCAGTATACTCGCATGTCAGCAGTGCACGTGTTCCGTATCACACGAACTATTGCACTTAATAATAGTAGATTGTCAATCAAGGGATGTATACAGGCACAAATACCACACGTGATATTTTGACACTCGAACAAAATGAGAGCGCCAATAGTTCGACTGTAGATTTGTAGCTTACACCCGAGGAAAGTAACAAAAGCAAAAAGTGCAAAAAATAATAATTACTTACGAAAATTTTGTACATACCAATCGCTTTCTTGCCCTTTTTACCCGACTGACCCGGAAGGAGGGTTATGTTTTTCGAGTGTATGTATGTATGTATGTATGTATGTATGTATGTATGTATGTATGTATGTATGTATGTATGTCTATTTCTTTGGCACGCTCTGCAGCCTAAACGGCTTGATGGATTTGAGCATATGAGGTGTCGTTAGATTCGTCTTGACTGTGGGAGTGTCATAGGGTATATTATTTTTATATTGCGTCTACGGATATGAAAAGAGGGGGGGTATTAAAAACAAAAATTTCGTTATTATAACAATATGGGTATCAAATGAAAGCTTGTGCACAGCCCATTCCATATATGTATATATTGTAATACTTTGGTGCTACCATTTTGACGTAAAGTGCAAAAAACCATGTTTAATGCAAGGACAGTAGGTACTATGAGCGGTTACCGTACGTAACTCACAGAGTTGCGATGGTTGTTAGCGTTACTTTACCGTACCGCTCATTTACTTACTAATCTTACTTAAAACTAAAAAGTCTGAAATAAATTAAATTATTAAAAGAAAAAAAAACCCGACTGTGTAAAACAAAAATTAACTGAAAAGAGAAAAACAAGCTCTTTAATCTGTAGAATTTGGAATATAACTTGAATGTTATAAGGTATTGCAGTCGGGGATAAACAAATATTACAAAAAAAACATACTTAGGTTATTGGTTTGTCCCGACTGCAATACCTTATAACATTTAAGTTTTATTCCAAATTCTACAGATTAAAGAGCTTGTTTTTCTCTTTTCAGTTAATTTTTGTTTTACACAGTCGGGTTTTTTGTTTCTTTTAATAATTTAATTTCTTCATTGCACACTATATGGCATTTATTTTTGCTGTGCTAGCCTGTTTTTTTACTCTGTTTTGAGAAATTTTTATCGGGTTCTTAAATCAAATTTTTAAAATAAAATAAACTGGTTGGAGCTGGTTGGCTATAGTGCTTTAAAAAATAAATGCAATATTATAGTGTGTGTGTATACATTTTTATAAAGTGTGTAAGTACAGGACGCGATTACACTATTTTTGGGCATTTTTTTCTTTTTCGAATTATTAAACCGATATTCCGAATATTCCAAGATGCTCTTATTCATAGTAAGTAATTTGAAACAGTCACTCTATCTCATTAGAATTTATAAATACATCTCTCAAACAAAAGTTTCAAACTCTAACTTACATCTCATCAGGAATTTAAGTTTACTGAAGATGAAATTACCTTTACCAAATCTAGTCAAATACTAACACAAATTCACAATTTTATAAATGCTAAAAGTAGAATTTACTGCCCTTAATACCCAATCCATATGGTAGTCGTGATTTTCTGCCTTTTTCCTCTAATCATAAAGATTTTGATCCATTTAAGTCGCTTCTGGTCAAACTATTCAAAACACGCATAAATCTTGGAACCGGCACACAAAACCTTTATTTATTGCTTACCGTTTACTAGATTTACTGAAGATGAAATTACCTTTACCAAATCTAGTCAAATACTAACACAAATTCACAATTTTATAAATGCTAAAAGTAGAATTTACTGCCCTTAATACCCAATCCATATGGTAGTCGTGATTTTCTGCCTTTTTCCTCTAATCATAAAGATTTTGATCCATTTAAGTCGCTTCTGGTCAAACTATTCAAAACACGCATAAATCTTGGAACCGGCACACAAAACCTTTATTTATTGCTTACCGTTTACGTACAAAATAACCGATTAATATTGCAAATGATAACAATTTAATACGCGCGGATACCAGGAGCGCAGAGGTAGTGCAGATGTCAGCTTATATAAATTAACTCGACCTTTAAAAGGTAGCGCTCTGAGGCAGTATAAAGTCATCAGTGGCGTGCTGCGTCCTTAAAGTATTACCTGTAAGTCAAAAAGTGATGATAATGCTCTTAATGAGAAATGTACCTTCTTCATGGCACACCATTCTTTCTCTGATTGCTTCAAATGCGTTTGTGTGAATCAAATAGCACACAATATTACGTAGGAGCTCTTAATAAAGTTATCAATAATTAAATGGCTGTTTTCTTAATTGATACATTATGTAATATATTGTATGTAATTGTTCATGATGGAATGCGATATAACATGAAAATGTATAGTAAAACTGTCGGCAAAGCAACGATCCTCGAAGTCCTCGACAAAGTGTTTTATTTTCAGGAAAAAAAAAACAGAAATTCATGGAAAAAATAAATCACATCTTATATTGGTTTATCCAAATTTTATAGTTCCGTGTTGATTTGATAAAAACACTATTACATTTCGTAGCAAACTCTATTATTTAGCATCAGCTCCTTGGCATAGACTACCGGGCGCTCCGTGAGCGTTCACGCCCCTTGGGCGAACGACCTTCTCGCGTTCATAGGGCCCTGGTACTAGTAATATTTAATACACACTACAAGCATAGTAAAAGAGTTGAATTTGATTTAAAATCGATATATATTATCCATATAACACCCAGCTCAATAGACTACCGGGCCCTTCGTGAACTTACACGCCCATTGATCGATCAACCATCTTGCGATTATAATGTCTAGTACTTTTATAATATGAAACCTATTATTATTTAAGAGAGTTTTAGTAGAGTCGGGCTTAAATTTTAATAAATTTAGGCAACAAGAGCTTGACTCACGTAGATAATCAAGCAGAACCACGGAGAACAGCTAGTTTCTTTAATAATGTTAGGTCAATTGCTTGGTATTGCTCTATGATAAGATATTTTTATATACGGATTTGCGTATATACGCCTGATGGCCAGTCACGCGATACCCACCGACCCTTCCCCTATCTCCAAAGAGCTCTGGCGACCCTACTCACGCGCAGGAACACAACATAATAGTTATTTGGCTGCCGTGTTCTCTAAGGTTGAAGTACTTCCCCAGTCGAGCTACTTAGCTTAAGGATTATATTATTTTCCTTCGAAATTACCCATTTGAAAACTCTGTAAAACATTAATATAGCTTATGAAATTATAGCTCAGCAATAATCAAAAGTAAATGTAGGCACCTAAATAATCAATTATTAAATAATAATTATGTAATCATTGACACCGTGACATGCGATAACAATCAACAGATTGATCGTGTGAACTACGCAGAACTGTATTGTTTTGAACGGAATAAATGTTTTGTAGAGACAATACAAACATGCAGGTACGTAAATAATGGTATTTACTATAATTTTAACGCATTAAAACTCCTAATCGGCTCAAATAGTAGTTTTTTTTTTTAAAATAATGTGTAAAGGTGTCCTCATTGCATCCCGTGGCAGCCAGTAGACAGCGTGCATACTCATCTGGTGCGCACTATACAGGCCCTAGACCTTTGTACCAGGTGATCACCACTCGAAAGCCTCATCGTGTATGTATATGCAAGGTTAAAATTTAAAGGTAACCAAATTCATCACCTCACAGATTAACAAATCTTAATCGATGTGATAGAGGGATCTCACAAGTCGCAAATGTTTCGGTATCACACGTCAAGAGCGAGTCAAATCGCATTGAACATTAGCATGGGCAACGGCATGCATATTTGCATAATTACCGGAGATGGCATGCCTTTAATGCCTTCGTGACATGGCATGGCTGTAGCAAATTGGCTTAGGATTTATTGGCCATTGCATTATGCTGATGATTAGACTTAAAAACATACTAGTATTAGGTTAAACATGCAGGTTTCTCGGGGTATAAAACCTAACTTTTTTAATTCTAGGATAAAATTAATTAAGTGGTGGGTCCATGCTACGCGAAGCGAGCACGAGCCGAGCCTCGAACGAACAGGATTCGTTCGTTGCTCGCGATTTCAAGCGTGGGCGTAGGTACTTAACGAGCCTACAACGAGCGCGATGTGAATCCCTGTGTTCGTGAAAAAACTGTCAATCGGGCGGAGCGCAGTCGAGCACGCTACGAATGCTCGTTCGAGGCTCGCAAGCCTATTCACGCTACGCGAATGGTGCTCGCAGTGTGCTAGTTCGTGGCTCGGCTCGTGTTCGGTTCGCCAAGCATGGAAGCACCAGTTTCGAGCCTCGATACCTAATTTGGGTGCTTCCAAAAGGGAATGAAGAGATTTTTGCAGGCTTGGCAACAAGTGACAACCCTGGTGGTGCTTGTGTCTATAAGCCACGGTAACCACTGATCATCAGGCGAGTCATATGCTTATTTTCCTCATTAGTGATATAATGATATAAAAATAAATATACACACGTGCTGTTGTAAGTGTGATATGAGGAATGTGATGAATTTGGGAAGGTGAAAAGACTGACATCTATTGGGGAACTGAAAACGTGACTTTTATTTTAATTCGGTATTCTTATCCTCGCTAGCTTTTTGTAATGTATTTATTTTCGTGGTTGTACGAGTGATATGTTTTTTTTTATATGTAAATTATGTTCAGGAGATGGACAAAGGATAATTTTTATCCCGGGCTGTTTTGGTACATTTTACAGGTTTTTTTTATTGCAATCTAACTTTGATAACTTAATAAAAATCTTTATTCAAAAAATGTTTGAGATACAATTCGAAAATAATTTACACAAAAAGTTTTTCATTATTGCAAGGCATAACCCTAAATAAAACCACGTGTAGCGAGAGCAATTTGAAGAATCTAGACTGAATGTCATCGAACTCTAGTTCCATGAAAAGTTGTTAACCGACCAAATTTCAATCACACGATGATCGGACATTCAACGATAGGCTTTTTGTGTCGAGACACGAAAAAGATTATAAAATCGCGCTTTTTGTTGCTACTGGACAATGGGTGTCGTAGAGTCGCCTTTTTTGTTTGAGGACTTCATTTAAATAATTATATTTTAACTTTGCATGATAAGACATTCATCACAGAAAGAACAGAATTGATTCCAAACTAAGCAGTGCTTGTTCTATGGAAAACAGATAGACATTATATTACTTTTAAAAACATTCCATAATGAGCGTCAATAATGAAAATGTACATTATGTAGTCATATTATGACTAACTAGCTATCCTATCCTAGCTAACCCCGCGGTTTTAACCGTGGTTCTGAGATATATTTCTTATGTCCTTCTCCATACCATAGGCTATCTGAATGCCAAATTTCATCGCGATCGGTTCAGTAGTTTACGCGTGAAAGCGTAAAAAACAAAGAAGTAAACAAATTCACATTCGCATTTATAATATTAGCTAGGATTATGGTATTCGTACTTAAGCAAACATACTGTTGATTACACAGAATATAAAATATTCTTTTAAATAACGAGCAATTTGTGTCACATTGAGTAGTTTCTATACCTTCTCTGTTCAAATGAGCGCTCATCCGTTTTTGTACGGTCGAGATGTCTGATACGCGCTGCATTAAATCTTATAATTAAACTCGGATAGGCGTATTATACGGAGCTGGTTTGACAGAGTTGGGAATAAAGACATTCAGAAATCTGTGTACATACTAGCGCTTATTTGCGACGCAATCGCCTTAAATGCGATAAGTTCGGAATTAATTCAATAGACGATTGAAGTCTCCATTACTCGATTCAAATAGTTTTGTTGAAAAGTGAGTCATACGTTTGTTTATCTAACTGCTTGTTGATGGCAGAATTGTTTAGAGATCTTGTTTATTATTTCGTATGTTTAGAGGTCCAAGACTGACATAGAAACTATTTGTAAATAATAGTATATTTTTACATAAGATTCAGGATTAATTAATTTGAAATAGCAGTCACATTGAGTATATAAAAATTACACTCTTGAGATAAACCTCCGCTCAACTTTGACATAGTCCTTAGGTTTATATAAGTAAGCATGACTTCCTACCGATCTTAATATTAGTTTGATGGAAGATGAGTTGGTCAACTAAACGAATCTTCTTTAGATTAAACTCGTAAACGGCTCATAATCTATTTATGTGCTGTTCACGAGTTTAATCTCAAGATGATGAAAATTTTCAAACGTCCATTAGATTAACAAGTCACCACTAAGTATTAATCGGCTGATTGCCAACGCATATTAATTAACAGAGCAATTACCTTTGCCCGTATTACCGAGTATGTGGACATCTTAATTTCGTCACGCTATTTATACCATCCGGTACGGATGCGACACGACCGGGATTGATTGCGACAATCCTTGATTTGTGCAGCGATTAAAGCGTGTTTGTGTCGGTTCCAGATAATCGCAAACTTAATTAGCATCTTTGACACCGTAACGAGGGATTAAATTGACTTTCTAATCTGTTTTATAATTTCAACGGTAATCATTTAATGTTTTTAATGTCACAATAGACGATAGGTTACTTTATTAACTTTTAACTGTATAGATTAGGTTATTTTTTTCTAGTTTAGGATAAAATTACAGTATCTATTGTACGTAAAATAGTAATTATAGGTTCTAGTCTTATCATAACAATACAATAAATCTGCAAAGAATATTTGAAATTTATTCAAGCAAAATCTTATGATCATAAAAGCACATTTAACAATAAAGTACCACTCCATTTGAGCTCTACATATCAGCCGTCAATATTGATGTACGGTTGAAGACCGACTGGCATGCATAGATAAGTGGCATCTCGCTCAACAACGGTTGGAATGCAGTCATGTGGCATTTGACGCACGGCAACACTTGCAGCTGCCGGCGCTGCGGCGCGGGCGTGCCGCGGACATCGGAAGTTTACCGTAATCGGGATTTAGATACGCATGTTAAATGAGAGCACGGACCTTTATAACGTTCCTTTTATCATTATATAGCTTTCATCCGATCGATTTAGGAAGGAATAAAAATCTATTCACTGAACAATCAGTTCTGATGATAAAATCATCAAAAAAATCGGTAGTTGGTGCATTCCTGGACATCACCTGTATTATTACAGATGGGCACTAGCGAACTGTTGTGCTATCAACAATCATATCCTCATGCAAAAACATATTGAATAAAGTCATCTCTCATCAGCTTCAAGTACCACAAGGTATTCCGTCTGGCCTTACCGCTTTTTCATTCTGCAATTGAGAGCGTTCTTAATTTTTTTCTTCATACATACTTATTTCTCTTACCAGACCTGTGTTTTCAGGCATATTCTCTATGACTCTATTATACGTATTCTCCTTCTTCATTAACTTCTCAAAGTATTTTTTCATGATTAATACAAAATTTGATCAAGTTTTAGTCTACAATTGTACAATTTAAAATTTCTTGAAAAAGAATAGAGACCATAAGTTTATCGCCGTTCATCGGTCATAGATCATCCTTATTATCATCCTACAGCGCATTGACGTTCATTTCGCTTGAAATCTATTCAGCTACACATGTGCTCTGATTGGTCGGTACTGTTATTAATCAGTGCAAAAGCACTTGCTAGTTGCGGAATTGGATTGCTCGCTAAACTCTAAAGGGATTTTTCCTCGATGCTTAATATACAGTCGTGTCGCTCCCGTCGCGGGACCTCTAAATTGGTTTTCAAAGGACCGGTCCCACCCATTGGATATTCATGAGTAAATTCCCAAGTGATACTATGTGGCCACTGAAACTCGTCCGATAATTAAACTCTAAGTTCATAAATTTTAATTGTGATACCAACCTTTCCAACTAAGCGATGTCCCGCTGCGAGTAATGAATACAAATTTTCTGTTTGTTTAGTTACATGATTTATCGTTGATTGTATGTTAGTATTCCTTGCCTTGCGCTTTTACTTTGCTGCTTACTTGCTCCTTTATTTGTCGATTGATTCTATTTTCATACCTATAGAGTTGTGTTTGGTTCGATGGAAATCTGATGAAAGTGATGATCTAGAAAGACTACTAAACATATTTATTCAAATAGCTGTTCATAGGTCTCAATTGTACACAGAAAAAACTGTGTGTGGTGAAGGACATAAAGTCAGAGCACCGATCGTGTTCCCAACTCTAATAAAAATACCATAGAAATAAATATACCTAGAAAGAACGTCGCCATACTACACGAATATATAAAACAGGCCAAATTTTACAGGCTGCTACGCGTAACAGCTACGTTTTACGCTCCCTCTGCGTCATTCTGTTTGTCAGTGACGTTCATAATGATAGCAGTTGTTGAATTATTCCAATTAAAATCGGGAGACATTTAAATATTAAACATAATTTTGCAATTCTATATATTTTTATTTGATTTAGCCCCCAACAGTTAGGGGAAATTTTTTTCGACGCTCAATCTGGATGTATCCTTAATCCACAGACGTATACGTACCTACAAACTACTTAGTACTACCTCAGAGTATATAAATACTACGTACAAGTACTACTCATACGTCTGTGCCTTAATCAAAGAAAAATACAATTAAAAAAAGTTTTTATTCATTGTTATAAATAAAGATTACATTTCAAATTATACGTAGATTGCTTACATTCAAAAGGCAATGGTCTGATAAAGAACCGTAGACCAGGCAGTGCTTGTATCTTGGGATCCAGAGATAGAAAATAATGGAAGCTACATAATCATTGATTTACAACCACTGATTTGTCTATTGGTCTACAAATGTAATTAGACTTCACAAGAAGGAAACATAACGTACAAACGCGATTACCACGACACTCGTATAACACAATGTTCAGAATGGCTTCCTCAGTGAAAGACTGCGTGCTACGGAATGGCTTTTTAATTTAATAAGTTAATACCTATAAGTTACGGGGAGCTTATTCAAGTCGTACCTACTCTGAATGATTAATGTTTGTCTGGGTGAATATTATAAAAAAGTGGGTAGGACGTAAAATAGAAACATAAAAAATTAGAATTTCAGGAGCTTATTTTGCTGTTTTTTATTTTTATTACTAATGACCTATACATAAATCCCTCAAAATATACGCCAAGATTTTAGAAGGACCTTATACAATAAATTGTAACCAAAATGTCAACAATTTTACGATGATGACAAGCTTATCGCAGAATACGTACGCCACAACAAGCCGTTATAAAAGTGATTACAGTGACATGAGCACTACGCCTTCCAAGTTAGGACTTAAGAGGGGCATGGGGATCTACCTTCCACCTTCCATTTAATAAGTGGGAGGTGTCGCAAATCGCGGTAATGGTGGGGAGTGCGTGTGCGCTGATTTTAATGTGTGGTGTAAGCTATGAAATATAATAATCAATAGTTATGTATTAAGGCCCGTTTGCGTGAACTTAAGTTACAATTTTAACCATTTAACCATAAGTTACATAACCCAAAAGCTGTGTTAAAATGATGTAAGTAACATCGGATTAAATTGTCTAAATTTTGGCGCAAGTGGGCCTTAGTAAAACATGTAAAACAATATTGAAGACGATCCTGAGAACTACCATCGCGATGGTACTATGGAACCCGAACAGATATATTACATATACTACATTTTTATAAATACTTACTTAATATACATAATACAGCCTGAGATCAGCTTCAAAAAGCTAATAAACCTAATGTTAAGAAGCCGTTAACCACAGGCCAGTAAATTTAATTACCTAGATGTAACGCTAAATATAAAAAACATTATTCTAGTTTTTTTTATAGGACTAAGTCGGTAAACATGCGGCCCGCCTTATGGTAAGCGGGTTAATAGTAATTCTAGTTAAAGAGTATGCTAAGCAAATATCCAGCAAGCATTATCATTGTTTAATATCGCTTCACGACCGAAGAGCTAATCCACGCCTCGGTTTTTTTACAATCACACAATCAAACAATTTTGCTGCATCCACGGACTCCATTCAGGGTGTTAGTCTAGCAGGAGGCGGGGATTTCTGGTAAGTTGCAAAATTTGGACATATCAGTTTTTTTTACCTAACTTTTTCTTTCTTATCCTATCCCTCGTAATATAGGCCAATAAATTATAACTGCGAATTAAGAAAATATTGTAACATCATTTATTTTTATCGCTTTCATGTTTATAAATAAAATACGCGTATCACTAATGACTTGAGCCACGCGCCCATAATGAGAACATGAGTGTTAGTAAGCGTCGCCATTTACGCTTGAGATGTAATTTCCGATGCACACTTCGTTATGGATGTTTGTAACAAATGAAATTAGATAACTTGTTCTTGAACAGCGGCTAACTGCAACCGTTTATGCGTTTATTTAAAATAACGCAAAGTAACTATATCCGTATGAGATTAAAATCTTGCCACAAGGCGTAATTTAATCCGACGCGTATTCGCTCGGCCGTAATTCGATACCTTAGAATCCAATGGTGCGTCCATGCTTCGCGAAGCGAGCACGGGCCGAGCCTTGAACGAACAGGATTCGTTCGTTGTTCGCGTAGCGTGGACGGGCTTGCGAGCCTCGAACGAGCATTCGTCTCGTGCTCGACTGCGCTCCGCCCGATTGTCAATTTTTCCACGAACACAGGGATTCGCATCGCGCTCGTTGTAGGCTCGTTGTATGCTCGTTCTATGCTCGTTGTAATCTCGTTGTACATATCGCGAGCAACGAAAGAATCCTGTTCATTCGTGGCTCGGCTCGTGCTCGGTTCGCGTAGCATGGAAGCACCATAAGAAAGCCCGGCAAATTTTGCCAAGATTTGCGATTTTGCGTTTCGCTTCATAACTACGTTGACGTCGAGATGTGTAAGAATGAATGATGAATCTGTTTTATAACAGTGATAAAATGATCAATCATATGCGCACTAATTAATCAATTAAGTGGGAGAGAGCTTTACGAGTTGATTTCGATAATTTTTCAACACTCCACTAATTACACAAAATTATGAATAACAACTATAAAAGCATTTGAAATAATAGAGGATGAGATTTTGGATTTATTCAAACGTTATTAGTAGAATCATTTCTATTCGTGATTCTATGTGTTTACATAAAAATCTTTCGTTATGTGAAGGAATAAATCTTATTTTATTTTCAAATTCATATTTATGATTTAAACTCCACTTTAACAATCTATCTTAATATTTATATACAATTTATCATAAAAGCACTTAAAACTGGCTCACTAGTCGACAGTTTTCGTTATGGATTTATCGTGATAGTATTTCTATTGTTGGACAACCCTAAATCTATTCATTGTGCCAATAAATAATGTATGTATGCCAAATGAAGTGATAATATGCGGGACAATAGTCGTTAGGTGTTGGATTCAATAGCGATGGAATGGTATCGATAGTTTTTGTTACGATACAAAGTTCCATTTAAAATTATCATTTTCTATACCTACTCGTTTAATCTGTTTATTAATTCTTAATGTTTCAATTTTACAAAATATGCCAAGCTGCATTATGTATATAAAATATTGTAAACTGAAGATATAGAAGCACTTTTCATAATTGCTAACCCTTGTAGGTTTATCTAATCTGTTAATATTTGAATAAGTAAATAAGTAATTGTGCGTCAAAATTAATTAAAAAAACATTAATTGATTAATTCCAGTAATTTAAAAGTAATGAAAAGTCAACGGTTACATTAAATGTCAATGATTATTTACAAAACACGCCATTTATAAATGGACTCGTAAAATTTTAATAATATATTCCTTTTCACTGATGTCTTGTTAGATTAATCTATAAAGATATGACTTTTTGATGACTCTGACTAGGAAATTTCACGCTTGATAAAATTTAATAAAACCGAGATAGTTGTTTTATGTCTGGATTATCTAACATGGACTTTTAGTTCTCAGAGATAAATAGAGACACATCTTCATGAATAGGGTATTGCATATAATAAGTCGTTAGTAAACATTTCAAGGTAGATTTCAAGAATCAAACCTTAATTATCCTTTTATTAGCAAACCGAAAAAAGAGGAGGTTCTCAATTTGAGATTTCATATTTTTTTTGTGTATTACAAATTATAGTTGGTGATGATTGATTTTTTAATTAGAGGGGCCTAAAAATTAAGCAATGATGTCTAACCGCGACACCCATGTGCAGGTTGTGTGGGGAGCATACGGAACGCATGGAGCACCTTCTGTGCACATGCGATGCACTGGCTGGTAAGCGAATGAGTTTCCTAGGGATCGGATATCCAAAACCAGAAGACTATAGGCTCATATCTCCTAGCCTCGTTGTAAAACTCATGAAAGGAGTTTTCTACGAGACTGGGGAGGAGTAATTTATCTAGGGGACCACAATAGATCCCAATGGGTCGAAGTGTCCGAGTTATTTCTCGGCCCCTGCACAAGATAAGATAAGATAAGATAAGCAATTATCGTAAACCAATAAAAACACCCTTTAATAAAAATGTAATTAGTTGGTACATTTTATTATATGTACCTATGTAATAATAAGAGGTATTGATTTAAATATTTTTGTCTAATTTGAAGTAGCAGGTATACGTTCGACTTTAAATTTAATTTATGCTCGGTTGATGAGTATTTTTTTTATTGACGTGTACCTTCACATTTACCTAAGAATTATACCTATTTAAATGCAACACAGCTTTAACAATGTAACACACATAAGTCACATTTTATCGATATTCCTCAAAATAAGGTCCCATCACTAAACAGCTTCAGTGACGCGTGGCACTTTACGAGGCCATAACTCATCAGTGTTGTAAGAAAGGACAGTTACAACACTAGCACAGTCATTAATGTACGTCGGGTGACTTGAACTGATTAACATTGACACTGTGTGTTTACGGATCCTTTGATGAACGCCGAACGTAGGGCTAGCTCTTCAATCTTGTCAACGGGATAAAAAAAACATTGAGCTATTATTATTATTACGTATAGAGAAGCTATCATACATAAGCAAAGGTTATGTCCCATTTTTTTAGAGTCAACTAGAGTTCTCCTTAGCGTTTAAACAATAATTAGTCATTTTAAGAGAGGTAGAGCATAGCGTTTATTCGCTCAAAGAGCAGCTCGACTGGGGAAGTACCTCCACCTTACAGAATACCGCAGCCAAATAACTTTATGTTGTGTAAAGTTGTGTTCCTGCGCGTGAGTAAGGTCGCCAGAGCTCATAGGGGAGGGGGAAAAGGTCGGTAACGCGTGAGCGATGCTTCGTGTGTTGCAAGCGTCCATATGGCTACGGTAACCGCTTAACATCAGGTGGGCCGTATGCTTGCTTACCGACTAAGTTGTATAAAAAAAAAAAATATAGTCATCTAAGCAGATAATAGAAACACGTAGAGCTATCAAAACGCTTTTAGAAGTATTTTTCTCGCATACATCGTTTTCATGGCGCTTATGCGTTTCGGTCATCGTTATACAACAACAAGTGTGGCCGGGTGGCCTCACTTGAACGGAACATAGTTGTGATGTGTGGCGTCGTCTCTATACGTAGCAATATTAGCTCAATGAAAAAAATTGACTTCTAGCTTTATGATATAAACTTACATGTTCAATTCTTGTCCTAAACGGGTAGTCGTTGGTTGGTGAAGTTTTCTTGCCAAACCAGGTGGTAGATAATTTCCTTGAAGATAATATTTGCTTTTTCAACCCTTTGGGGAAACTTGTTTAGTTTTTTATTCATATCAATTTAATTCATTAATTTAGAAAAAGATCCATTTCATTTATAAATTTTTAGCTCTTTTTATTATTTTCAACCATGTAGGCACAATTAAACTTAATTCACTTGAAATTATTAAAGTATTTGCTTGCCTGCTATAAAGTTTGTAATGTTATTTCTTAATAATGTTCATCGTGTGGGGTACACTTCAAAGGTCAATTTGACTGAGGGGTCTGTTAATAAATACATTGAGTATATATAGGTTTTTTTATATAAATATTATTTAACGAACTTAACTCACTGTCCATTTCAAGATCTTTAAATATTCGTTAATTTTAAAACGTTGCCGATATGCCAAATTTAATCTACTATATAAAAATAAGTCGGGTTTTCTTCCTGACGCTATAACTCCAGAACGCACGAACCGATTTCCACGGTTTTGCATTCGTTGGAAAGGTCTCGGGCTCCGTGAGGTTTAAAGCAAAGAAAGTAGGGTAGGGTAGGGTAGGGTAGGGTAGGGTAGGGTAGGGTAGGGTAGGGTAGCGTAACGTAGCGTAGCGTAGGGTAGGGTAGGGTAGGGTAGGGTAGGGTAGGGTAGGGTAGGGTAGGGTAGGGTAGGGTAGGGTGGGGTAGGGTGGGGTAGGGTAGGGTAGCACCATAGAGTAGGGTAGCACCACGCGAACGAAGTCGCGCCGGGCAGCTAGTTAAAAAATAAATTTATTATTTATTTATTATTTATTTTATTAAAGATCTTGCTCATTGTGGTATCGGTTTATATCATAGCATAATTTTAATTAATATTATTTTTGACTCTATGACTATGGGCGATTATCTGTTGTCTACTACTTATAATAAATGATTCGTCTTTTTAGACAAAACGGAAGAACGTAGGTATCAATTTTATCGTTTGCATTTTTGCAGAGGAACAAAGACAGAAGATAATTGTTTTTTTTTATTATAGTGGTAGCTAATGATTTTGTCTAAAAGCTACACTGAAATAGTCACTCATTTTTGTAAATAATACATTTTTAACCGACGAAAAAACGGAGGTTTACAAGTCGACGCGACTGCAATACCTTATAAAATTCAAGTTATATAAAAAATTCTATAGATTAAAGAGCTTGTTTTTCTCTTTTCAGTTATTTAAAAGGTTTATCATTTTTTTTCATTTCATTTTTTTCGGCGTTTTTTTTAAACAAATAATTTACCTACTTACGGTATAGGTACAGGTCGGTTAACGAAAGCTGGCACGTTCACAGTACTCATAAATTTGCAATCAGTCAAGTCTAATGGATGAATGCAAAAATAGACCACTCTATATTTATGAGCAGTAGCAAAAGCAAAACAATAACTGTCTCCTTCATACTCATAAGCTTGACTTTGCGCGAGAGAGACGGTGTAAATGTGTTGAAACGTGCCAGCTTTAGTTAACCGACCTGTACATATCTAATTAATAGTAATTTTATATGAATTTCTGCTTAATTTCTGATTCTCTTTCAATTTACAATTTAAATATTTTTTATTATTATTATTTCCTTTTTTGTGTGTTTTAATTATTTAACATAAATAATAACACTTACAAAGTAATAAAATCAGGTCGATTCAACGAAGTTGTTATAAGCTGAATAAAAACAAGAATTCTCCGTTTATATGTACTTGTAAGGAACTAATGTAATTATTTCTTAGTGTATCACAGGAATTTAGCGAAAGCATGCGTATTGTGGCGCCGGCGCAGGCCACTTGTTGCTCTATTGTTTTTTACTAATTGAGATATAAACACGCGATCATTTCCGGGAGGTTGGCAGCTAAAAAGGAATATTTCCTCATAATTTTCCTGATGTTTAAGACGGACAGATTAAAATAATCACCTTCGATGGCGCCATGTCTAACATGCAAACATTCCTGGTTGGTTTTTATTAATTGGTATATAATCACGCTTTTTCATCCCGGAACTAATTGCGACTATAAATTTACTGGAGATCACTTGTTGCAGTGTTTATCCCAACTAACAAGCCAGGACAAGGGAAATTTATACGTATTTTTTTCCCTATAAATAGAAAATATTGAAAATGTTGGAGGTAAGTGTTACTTGCTTGCAAAGTATTTAGTATATCTATAAGTATTTGTTTTCCTAATATAAAAACTACTGTAATGTATCATACAAAATCGTTATATTATGACCTTTATTTTCTCACAAATAAAGTGCACAATATATAGAAAACATCGGTGAAAACAACAACTTCAAATAGCCTTAATATCAGTTCGGAGTGAGCTCTGTGGGTGACACAAATTACAAGTTCTCGACTGTGATTTTTCCATGTAATTTTCGCGTCAATCGTTCAAAAACCAGTTGGAAAGCCCCGAGCTACCGTTTGGTATCAGTGTCTTAACCATAATAGTCGATAAATAACTCGAGATGAGTTATGATGACGCGGGACAATAGACTATGGCAGTCGATAGTCAGCGGGCGACGCGCAACACTATTTTAGTTTGACTCTACTTGTCGTCATTGTAATTAATTTTAATCATATATTAATTAGGTCTTCAAAGAATAATTTTATGTATTTTTTTAGTGTGTGTTATTTTAATTTCATGTAGTTATCACAGTTACTAAATTGTGTATCGTTATGTCTAAAATCATTTTTATAAATCTACAAATAAGGACGACAATAAATACGATTTACTTTGTTCGTGCTGACTGAAAACCACCGCGAGGGTTAGATTATTTTTAACCGACTTCAAAAAAAGGAGGAGGTTCTCAATTCGGTTGTATATTTTTTAAATATTTGTTACCTCATGACTCCATCATTTATTAACCGATTTGGAAAATTCTTTTTTTGTCTGGAAGGGTACACTTCCCGTTTGGTCCTGTTGTCGTCAGATCACGATTTGATTACTTCTTAGTGTACTTTGAAGTCAGTTTAAGTTTTTTGTAAAACAGTCCAATTATTTATTAATCTAAGCACATTGCTGAGTCGAGACCTATTACTGTCATCACGCAACATTACATTTTTGTGTAGTTTTTAATTGTTTCTTCTGTTTTTTTATTTTTATTTTTTGTACTGTCATTAATATAATGTTGTGCGTTATCCCGAATAAATCTTATTTCTTTCTTTCTTTTTCTTTTATTGTTAATAATTGGTTAATTCTAATGTTAAAATTAAATTTAATACCAGTATGTACCTACTTCCTTTATAAAGTAGGTATTCTACTTTCTACCAGAAGAAGGATTATTTATCGTGACAAAATTACTCGTAATTTCCAACATCATAACTTCTGTAAGCGTAGATTTACAACCTCACAATGATTGTGAGAAATGAGTCACGGAGAGACCGCGTCTTTAGGACATTGCCTTAAAATTGTTACAGTTTCGATTCATCATTCAAACTCGTAAACTTCAAGCTATACTTACTATGTTTTTCTTAATTATTGGTACGTATTTAAACAAAAGCTTGATAAAAGAAATAGGTACTTATGGTAAGAAAAATGCCTATTGTATGATAATTCTTATAGTGTGTTAATATAGTGTTGGATTTTTTCTACTTAGATGTAATACGTTATTAAAAGATAGCGTAAATAAATGAAAAACCCCTACTCTGCCCTAAGCACCGATGTATTCCGGCCACTGTACTTTGGGCCAGTCACCTTTAAGACTTTGTCTGCTTATCACTTTTGGCCACAACATCACTAACCATAGTGAGTCTGATCAAACACAAGTATTTCGAAAGAAACATACACACAATCCATACCACATGTCTATACAAGTATATAAATTGCCACTATGTTAAATTAAGAGTCTGTATAGTTTTCCAGATGACATATCCAATAATTCAATTGAAGCGCTCGTGGTGTAGCATGATTAGCCGTTCTTAATCGATCGGAAAAGTTAAGCTACGTCTGTCTTGGTCGGTACCTGGATGGGTGACCGCCTTGTGGTATTTCAAATCGAGCGTTTCCGTGCTTCAGAAGGCACGTAAAGCCGTTGGTCCCGGTTATCACTTAATTGTGATAGTCGTTAAGCTAGTTGGATGCCTCCAAGGCGGCTTGAAAAATTCCAACGTAGGTTGACCACTAGCCTACCTCCACCGATCCGCAGTGGGCACGCGTGGTGGAGTATCTGCCCATTCCCTTTCACCCTGATTTGTGAAAGGAGGCATGTGCTCAGCAGTGGGACATTATAGGCTGATGATGATATCCAATAATTAGCTAAAATATTCAAAATATACATTAAGTGTAGTGAGAACCATAATTAATATATTTTATTTTTGAAAACGTATTTTATTTCTTGACTTTAAGTCGATTTTTTATCAGACTATTACAATACTCCATTCTTAAAATATGATATGGTTTCGTTACTGACACGGGTAATTACATCAAAACAAAAGAAACAGTAATGGCATAGTCATAACTGTCAAATTGGGTAAACCCATCGTTTTTAAAAACCGCTACAAAATAACAGAGTATATACAAAATAACTGAAAACCATGACAAAGAGTTAGATATCTGACAGCAGATATCTACGAAAACAAAACAAATATATATGTTCTAGTCTAGAATTACAGGCGCCAGAACCGCGAAGCCTTCCTGAGTTGAGGCGTTGAGCTAAAATGTATCCTAACATATTGAATCTATATAAATTGAAGTGAGCGCTAGAACGTAAATACAGCGCGTGGACGTGATAATGCCGCCATAAATAAGAGGTAAGATGAGATATTACGACATCATACAATGGAGATTGTTACCCCAGATATGCAATAGTAAGTTACCCAGTTTCTGTACCACCGATGTACCGAAATTGTTAAGGGCAAATAGGTTATACGGTGGCTGGCGCTGGCTGCCTTTACACCGACGTGAAACAGGATTTTATTTTTACGGTTGACCACGTTTTTATTTTGGTTGTGTGAAGTTTTTATGGTGGTAAGGTAACTAGAAGGGAAATGCCGGAAAGGGTTCTTAATTGCTGTGGGAATACACGAGTAAGATTCGTTGAAGAAATGGAACCAACGGCATTTTTAGAGATGTCATTTTTTTTTACTAGAAATTGATTGTTTTTTTTTTTTTTTTTTTTACGGTGTTTAGGCCTGTATTTGACCACAATCTCACCATGTTAAGTGATGATGTGGTCTTAGGTGGTAAGCACACAAAGTCTAGAAGGAACTGGCTCTCAAGTGCAGCTATCGGAACACACCGATAGGTGCTTGGCGACAGATTTTCAACTTGAGGGTGGTAGCCAGCCAGACGGGTACTACAAAGTACCCTACCACCGTGCTATGGTTTCCTCACGATGTTTTCCTTCACCGAAAGCTCAAGCACATTGTAGGATTCGAACCCGGGACCTTCGTCTCGGTATCCGACGTCACTACCACTGAGCTGTCATCGCCTTAAAAATTATTAGCATTATAACCCTTAATTTTTCACCTTTGCTAGAATGTAACAAAAAAATTAACTACTAGCGCCATCTATGTACGACTGTATTACATACTAAATTTTCAGTCTATTGAAAACCACATTACGCGTTTCATTAACCTTAACATGGACATATTTTAGTGGTGATCATTGTCACAATTTAATTTAGACGCCCGCGCCGACCCCACAGAGAGTTCTGCGTTCCGAGTTCTGCTTTCAGTATTCACTATTCTGAACCATCAAGCAGTCTAGAGTTCTGCAATATTCGCTACCGATCACACGTCCTACACTTATTTTACTATTATAGGCGCCGCATAGTTTACAGTGAACGCGAAACGCAGAACTCAGAACGCAGAACTCTAGAACTCACTATTTGGAATCGGAGGCTAAGATATAACACCGTCAATAGAAACAGACCCATTTATTAGACACAACATCACAAACCACAATACTCTTTTAGACAATATTTATTTTTTCATAATTCACTATTTTAAAGAATCATACCCATGAGTTCAATTTATTTTATAACCTGATGCAGTTATATGTCAGTGTGAAAACAGCCACAAAATAATACATTTCGGTGTAAAAGATGATTGCAACAACATTGTAAGGTTCCATGATGGCACGTAATTGAGGGGAACTTTCCTGGAACAATATCGTCTTCTTCGTGTATTTTATTTGATACTCTGATTTCTATGCCCAAGAATAAGAGCGTTCGATACAAGCTTTTGGTGGCTTTTTTTATGAGGCACGAATGGTGAGCACAGATTGCACAGGTGAGGCAGTAGTGGGGAAATGCTCGCGCATGTATACTTTTGGCCAAATCACACTAGCCAAATGACACGCAAGAATACAATAGACGACGAGCATTGACTGACGAAACAATCGTGTGCAGCTCAGCGCTCCCCCTTCTTCATTCCGCCAAACAGACCGAAAAATTAACTACTGCGCAGGTGTCAATCTGTGCTCACCACTCGTGCCGTAAGAGGCAAACATAACTTTTGTTATAATCATAAAAAAAGAGACGAAAAGAGTGCTTTATTTTCAGTTTGGTCATTTATATCTCTCTAAATAAACACTTTTTTTGATATATGTTATTATAACACTCTAACCTCGACTACTGTGACCACATACTTTAGCACTATAAGATATAGTAGGATGAGGTTAATATATGAAATATAGGTACTCATCATCATCATAAATATTGTTTTGTTATTTCTAAACTTGGCAATCTGTAAATATTTCCACAATTTTAGTTCAGAGTGGTAGAGCATATCGTTTATTCGCTCAAAGAGCAGCTCGACTGGGGAAGTACCTCCACCTTACAGAATACCGCAGCCAAATAACTTTATGTTGTCTTCCTGCGTGTGAACAGAGGATTATAATAGTAATCTGTTGCGAGAGTAAGGTCGCCAGAGCTCAGTGGGGAGGGGCGAAGGGTCGGTAACGCCTGAGTGATGCGGTGTGTGTTGTGGCTATGGTAACCGCTTACCATCAGGGGGGGGGTAAGATTGTTTAACGAATTCGTCGTATATAAAAATGACCATTCCTTTCATCATCATTAATGAATTAGTCACGGTTTCTGCAAGAAAGAAATTTTAACCCATTTTAAAAAGATCGGAACATTATTTCTAAATGTTATTGATTTTTAATTGGCTAATAACAAGACCTATATTATATAATTCTCCCTCAAACTCCACCGATATGATGATACATCTATAAATAAACTATCTCTAAATATATGAGTTGAGTTATAACAGTGGCGAACAATAGCGATGCGTATCTCGCGACCCGTGCCGTACTTGCTATTATAATGGGTTCCCACGGCGCGTGCTTTCACGGACGATCACGCACAATTCACAACTGAATTTACAATGTATTGATAAGTATCATAAAGGCTGAAATAGCTTGACGCAGGACGCAAAATAAAATACTCAAATGAATTTATGATTTTGATTTGCCAAATTCAATTGCGTAGCACAAACAGTAAGACAAAATTGCCGTCTTTATTATATACTATACTTTATTATAAAAATAAAGACATTCTCTAGATTAATAAAAGGCTTCGATATCTCATTTCTTGTACACAAGCCCATTGAACAAGGCTTTAAATACTTACATAATAATAAGCACACACTTCAATGACAACGGAAACACCGCGTATAAGTTACATGAATAAAAATCAAACTAGTTTATGAAAGAACAGACTCCATCAAAGAAACACATCCTTCATAACTAAACAATTTTACATGAAAAAGTTATGAAATGACGCGTGCGCTTCCGCCCGCATAACACCATCCAGCAGGACATAAAAACAAGGAGTGTCGTCGTTGCAAATTCAGAACTAGTGTTTCAATTGTCACTTTAATAGACGTCATGTTTGACTTTTTCATGGAAAATCATTTGCAGGTAGTAGATTTTTATGCGAATAGATAAATGAAATTATATTCGCATCTTTGAACTTTTTGAGTACCTGTCACAAAAAAACAGCCGCAATGCATTTTAATGGCCAGTTGGCACAGTTGGTTAAGATTCCACCTATCGCGCCGCATGTCGTGGGTTCGATTCACACACAGGACATGCATTTGTGTGCATGAACATGTCTGTCTGTCCTGAGCCTGGGTGTAATTATGTATATTAAGTATATATTTTCTAACATAAAGTATATATATTATATCAGTTTTCTGGTTTCCATAGCACAAGCTCTGCTTAATTTGGGATCAGATGATATGCGAGGAATGTCCCTGGATGTTAAAGATCCACAAAAATCATGCCTTTATTAAGTGTATTCCGAACCGGTGGTAGATTC
Source organism: Achlya flavicornis (assembly GCA_947623365.1). Classification (NCBI taxonomy): domain Eukaryota; kingdom Metazoa; phylum Arthropoda; class Insecta; order Lepidoptera; family Drepanidae; genus Achlya; species Achlya flavicornis. The sequence goes on from OX392479.1 coordinate 12,956,582, forward strand.
AACTATATGTACTTATCTACTCAACGTTCATAAGTGCCTTACTGCCTAACTGAATAATAAACTTAAATTTTGATTTTTGAGTTGGTTGAGGTCATCGAGGAAATATCCCTTTAGAGTAGTAATAATGAACAATCAAATTCCGAAACTCGTCAGTGATTTGTCACTGAATTTGAACAGTAAGCACCAATCACTGCGTCGAGTGTTTTTGACTTGGCCAATCAGAGTGCATGCGTGCTTGGCTTAGCCAATCAGAGCGCGTTGTCGATGGTGGGAAATTGGCGGAATATATTTTAACCAAAATTAACGTCATTGCGCTTCTTTGGGTTAATTGTTCGATGGTTGAGGTTCACTCGTTTTAATCATATTGTGATTACATGCGTATATCTCTCTGTTTTTATACTCCGACTACATCCATATAGATCGCATCCTCAATTAATGTTCAATAGCGTTTATCCTGATTGGACGAGATGATGCAGAAGCGCGCTATCCTATTATTACACTATAGACCATGGCTGTAATGGCAAAAGAAGGGAAATAATAATAGAGTAACGCTGAGCTTAATTGAAACATCTTGAAAGCACGTAGGGATGTTGTACGGTGCATTATTTCATTATAAGAATTGGTGCACTTATGTATGTGTGTGTGGTTATTAATGTATTGAATGTTGTAGGTAATTTAAGGAAATACTGTTAGGTATATCTGTAGATATGACAGCTCAGCAGTAATGTCAAATGCGTTAGCGAAAGTCGTTCGTTTGAATTCTACGATAAGCCAATTATACGTCATAATTAGGTAGATAATCACGTAGATAAATCAGTATCGTCGTTTCTGTGACTATGTTTCGGCATTGTTTTATGCTTTTTTTGCGAAAAAGAAAGAATAACAAGGTGATCGGCGAGGCACTAAAATGCGAATGAGTGTCAGTCAGTCCGGGCGGCAGGATATAGACATCAAAGACACAAAAAAAAAGAATAAGCTGTTTGACTTTGTTTTCAACTAAGTGATATATTGGCGATTCCTAGACGTGTTACTACAAAGAATCATGGCGAGATTCATATATTGATTTGAACAAAAAAAAAAACATTTTAGAGGGTTTTGAATCACTTCCAATGTTGAGATTACATTACCAGCAACATATACTTGAAATATTGTATAAACCCCGCAAAACATAACACCAACATAGCAGTTTTGGTCGCGATTCGCCGGCATGGCATAGAATGTCGCATTTCTATCCCGGGGATCTAAAAATATTTTAAATGCCTGTTCATGTTATTCCTTAGGCACCAAGGATCAATAATAACGTAATTTCAACGTCTCTAAAATATGATTTTTTTGTACAAATCTCGCCATTATTCTTTATGTCATTGTTATTTTTTAACCGCGACCCAAAGTATAAAGAAGGTAAGTATGTAATCTAGTTAGCTATTTAATATCTCAGGCCTGTAAAATATTTTTCCATACCGAATTAACTCAACCAATCATCGTCCGAGCTATTTCATTCAATATTCAATAAATAATATTCACTTCTGTGAAAAATTCGAAGTGTAACTTCCAACGAAACGGCGATATAATCTATAATACATTAATTAAAGTTTACTTGTCAGAGTAAAACTCCTGCGCAACTCCTCCATAAGTGCGAATCGGTGCGTATAAATGAGACAGTTTTGAGAATTTTGTGTTTTTTATAGATGGTCGTCTAGTGTCTCTGGAATGACTTGTTTTATAAATATTGTTGCATGGTTTATGTACGATTCCTGAGAACGGTGGACACGCCTCTGCGGCGTATTGGAGGTGTACCCTCGATGCAGTTTCACTGAACTGATCACAAATGCACACACAAATCACACGATGAAGATGTTATAGACGACCAATGATAAGTGTTGCCGATATTGAAAAAAGTTATTAATGAATGGATAAGCTCGATACCGAACAAGTTTGCGATGACAGCCATTTTTCTAAATGTCTTAATACCATTTTGTTCTTATTTCGAATGAATATAAATTCAATTTATTTATTTAGGAATGCTTGATTTTATGCCACTTTAAAATTATAATTACATAACAAAAGAAGAGATAAAATTAATAGATTGTTTACCTAGGGAGTAAATAATTATTTTATAGGCGACTGTATCTTTGAATCCTGTGCGGAATGAAGGATCATAGAGTAGAATCCTTAGCGCAGCGAGGGGTTCAAAGTACGTTACTCGAGCTTAAACTAGTGTTGTTGATCCCTCCCGAGGTGATCTACTTTTTAACCGACTTCAAAAAAAAGGAGGAGGTTCTCAATTCGATTGTATGTATTTTTTTTTTTTTTTTATTATGTTTGTTACCTCATAACTCGGTCATTTATTGACCGATTGAGAAAATTCTTTTTTTGACTGGAAGGGTACACTTCCCATTTGGTCCCATTGTCATCAGATCAGGATTTGATAACTTCTTAGTGTACTTTGAAGTCGGTTTAAGTTTTTAACCGACTTCAAAAAAAGGAGGAGGTTCTCAATTCGGTTGTATGTTGTCATCAGATCAGGATTTGATTACTTCTTAGTGTACTTTGAAGTCGGTTTAATTTTTTTGTAAAACAGTCTAATTATTTGTAAAACAGTCCAATTATTATCATCCTCTATTAGAAATTAAGTAAATGCAACTCATGAATAAGAATAGTACGTTTTATTTACATACAATAAGACATAACATAAAAATAATTAGGTAGAGGCTAATTTTTATATTTGAACAATAATTATGGAAGTGCATCGTAACAATTTTATTACTACCATCTGTTAGATACAGTTGTAGTATTATTTAACCGTATACAGTATTTTTTTCGTACAGCCTGTTTCTTTCTCATAAAATGTTCGTGTATTGATCTCTTTGGTGATTGGAACTTTTACTAACAATATCTACATTCTAAATTCAAATCACTTTTAGTCCCTATTAAACAGCTATTTTAGTCCCTGTAAATTAGCTCTTTTCGAATATATTATGATAATAGTACATTATGATACATGTGTGCAAATTTGATTATTAACACTCGAGGCGGTATAATATTATACTGGATAAGGGAGCCGAGAGTGTAATAAATCAATGCACACGAGTGTCATACGACATTTTTCAACACACTTGCGAGGAAAAAAACAGACTTCCATTTTGCAATACTTAATTGACACTTTACGAGCGAGTGCGTTGACAAAATTGTTAATTTTTCAGACTTATTACTTGACCCTCAGCCACCTGAGTACCCCATTTGAAGTGAATACCGTGTCCTAGAATCGGAGAGTCGAATTTACTTACAAAAGGTTTCGTTAATTAAGATTTATAATATATACACTTCCAAGTAAGAAAAAGCGCTAGCAGTTCGACTCCTCTTGTAGGCCTGAAATATTTAATTTGCTTTAGATCATAGCTAACTATAGTGTCACGAGGATATTCAAGTACTTACCCATTTTTAAAGTACTCTACGGGTTTTTTTTTATACCACTAAGGTGGCAAACAAGCATACGGCCCGCCTGATGGTAAGCGGTTAACGTGGCCTATGGATTATCATTCAACCGTTGCCGGCCCTGCAAATATAGATAGATAGATAGATAGATAACTCTTTATTGTACAAAAAGTATTTAACAAAGTATAAAAATAAAAGCATAAAATTAAAATTTACTGTAAATACAATAGGCGGTCTTATCGCTAAGAAGCGATCTCTTCCAGACAACCTTGGGATGGAGAGGAATTTAGACACGTATATATTTATATATATATATCTATATATTATCTCTCTTGAAGTATTAAAATTACAACAAGATACCAATACCTATAAAATTCTAGGTATTAATCAAGATTAATAAAGTCCTGTGGAATATATCCGACATCATATTTTCCTAATAAAAAAAAAGCCCGCCTACTATTTCTGGTACATTTTGTGGAAATATAAGAAATGCGTAAAAGAGAAAGAATATCAAAGATGGCTGGTGTTAACTTATAATTTTCTTAGCTGCAGTTCTAATGAAAATTGCAATAGAATGCGCTCGTTATTCGCATCCGATGTTTATAAGTTTCCGATAAATTTAACCGAAAAAATCTAAAACTCCTTTCAAAACGTCTAAAGTGTGTTTACGATGTATTAAAAACCTATACCGGATACCGCCCATCATTCCTAACATTTGAATTTTTTGTTTGAACCACGTACCGCCATACTTGTTCACAGAATTAAGCTATAGAAGCATAATGTAAATAAGTTACTATCTCTTTTCATTTCCATAATGTTAGAGAAGGAGAAAAATAGTGAAAATAATTGTTCGCTTCCCCCCCCCCTCGGTACGAAATGGTGGGAAAAAAATGATATCGCCCATACCCCAATTCCCGGTAGAGACCGACCACACGCCGAACTCTGAGAAATATTACAATTTCTATGCTCACAGAGCACGATAAATGTAGTTAGTAGAAATTGAAGTTTAACACACTCATATTACTTCTTATTATTATCCGTATACAACCAGGCACTTAGTGAAAAAAAATATGCCGCCATGTTTAAAGGTCAATATTGTTTGTATGGAGACATTATAATTTTAATTCTAGTTGAAATTGATATATATTGCGCGACTACTGCACACTTTTACGGCCTTTAAAATATTTTTCTTTGTTAATAACATAATCCAACGTCCTTTTGAATTATGATAAATTGTAGAGTAGGTAATATAAGTGATGGTTACAAGTTATGGCATTTTTACCTCATTTCAAAATCATTTAACATTTTACCGTCATTACATATGAAACAAAGACATTTCGCTAATGACTTAATTAGTCTCGTTAATTTTCTTCAAGAAGACCTCTGGCGCTTTGCAAAATTATCATAAAGTAATACAAGATCTACGCAAAGTTCAGTACGGAACTGAACTTTTCGTGGAAATATTTAAAATAATTTCACTTAAACCCAAAGAGAAAGACTGACTTACACCTTATAATAAGGGGGTTATTATAAGGTGTAAGTCAGTCTTGTAATACCCAGGTATTAAGATAGCCTCATCCCTTTTTGTTTATATGACATTAGAAAGTGACGGATATATTTGAATCCTAGGTATTACTATACTTGACTTAAACCTTATCTATACTAATATAATAAAGCGGAAGAGTTTTTTTGTTTGTTTGTTTAAACGGGCTAATCACTGGAACTACCAGTCAGATTCGGAATCCTGTCACTAATAGGAAGCTACATTATCCCCGAGTATTATAGGCTACTTTTCATCACGGGAACGTGAGTGAAGGGCGAAGCGCTCGTGGTGTAGCATGATTAGCCGTTCTTAATCGATCGGCAAAGTTAAGCTACGTCTGTCTTGGTCGGTACCTGGATGGGTGACCGCCTAGTGGTATTTCAAATCGAGCGTTTCCGTGCTTCGGCAGGCACGTAAAGCCGTTGGTCCCGGTTATCACTTAATTGTGATAGTCGTTAAGCTAGTTGGATGCCTCCTAGGCGGCTTGAAAAATTCCAACAGTAGGTTGGCCACTAGCCTACCTCCACCGATCCGCAGTGGGCACGCGTGGTAGAGTATCTGCCCATCCCCTTTCTCCCTGATTTGTGAAAGGAGGCCTGTGCTCAGCAGTGGGACATTATAGGCTGATGATGAACGGGGGTGAAACCGAGCGAGACAGCTAGTTTATTAATAAGGGGGAAAGTAAAAACGAAATCAATCAACTTCAATACGAAGATCTACTCTATGCATTCTATTTCGGTTATTACTGGCCTTAAATAAACAACTAAGCTCCCATTTATCTTTTTCACCATAAACATTCCTTAACTATGATATCTACAAATACATCAAAGCATCATCATTTAATACACACACTTTGATATTTTAAAGTCTCTTAGTAACGAAGGCAACCACGGAGGTATGCAGATCGCTCGCGCAGCTTTGATTTACATCCTAGCTTGTTACCAGCTCGATGTTGATAGGAAAAAAGCCTTCGAACCATTGCGGTACACCGGCGATCTTGCCCGAGTGTCATTCGGTCGTTTCCGCGACGATGCGTAACGGAATTCTCAAATTGAATTTCGATTTGTGACCATTTGATTGGTTTGGTGATATGTGAGAGAATTTTAACGATCATAGGCTGTAGGAAAATTATATTATTATGAAATTTACCGCTGATATAATTGATTGCATTCTGTTTTAATATGTTTAATCTGTTTGCGGCTGTGAAATGAGGCTTTACACTTAAATATTGAAATTGTAAAGGTACTTTGTAGAACCCCCTGGCTAACCACCCTCGAGTTGAAAATCTGTTGGCACGTACATCCTAACTAATATTATAAATGCGAAAGTGAGTTTGTTTGTTTGTTTGTTTGTTTGTTTGTTACGCCTTCACGCCTCAACTACTCAACGGATCATCATGAAATTTGGCATGCAGATAGCCTAAGGTATGGAGAAGGACATAGGCTACTTTTTATCCCGGGAACGCGGGTGAAACCGCGGGGGACAGCTAGTATGAGTATATTTCGGCAACTGCACATGATGCAATCTATAAACCGAACATCAAAGCAAAATATGGTCAAGGATGAAAACCTACCAGCATAAATAAATACGCCATTTCTTAACAAAACCTCTACAATCTACAGATTGTATTCAAGCAAACCACGGAAAAGAGAATACACTGGAAGGAACGGTGATGTGTTAGAATTTGTATCGGAACCGGTGTCACCAAAACCACACAAATAAATGTTTAATCATATATTGCACTACAAATAAACAATTCTTTTATGACTGTTCCTTTGTGAGCGTACTATCTTTGGGCACATCACCAATTACATTGGCGCTGGTGGTCTAAAAATGTGTGGTCATTTGATAATTACCACAACGTTAAGATTACCACACGAGTTAAATATAGCATTAGCCCATATAATGCATTAGCCCATTCCATCCTCCACTTTAATTAAGTTTACCAATAAATAAAAAATACTATTGCACAATTGAATTTTTGGCCATTTTTGTATTTCTTTGTATCTTCTCAGACTCTTTAGTAGATGGTAATAAAAATGTGTATCACGATATACTTATGTTAAATAATTCCTATTTAATGCACATAATCTACATACATTTGAATTGATTGTAAGAAAAAAAATATTTTCTTAGCGTGCCTAAGAAATAGCGCTGTGCCTGTCTTAACTTATTTCATATTATTTTTGTTTCTCGTCTTTATTTGAAAATCGAACTAAATTAAAAAAACTATTCCAAATTGTATCCGAAAGACCGCAGCAGTGTACGCACACCACATCAGATCCCTCGGATAAAGTCATACATATCTTTTGCCGAGAATTATGGGAGCGAACGTGGATATTTATAGTTGAACTAATGGATGGGGTTAGAACGTATATTCGTTGTGTTCCCGCTAGTTGGGCCGTGGTGTAACCATCTCTCCTTATTGACAAAGTTATAAATCTATGTTATTCTGTGTAACAAATTACCTTTCGTGGTATGCACTGATTGTAGATAAAGCATTTTCTATTTGCATTTTCATAAAGTACATAAGTAGAGTATATAAGTTCACGGGAAATAAAGAGATCATTATAATTGGAAATTCAATAATGTAAATCAAAATTCAAAATCATTTATTCAAATAGACCTTCGTAGGCACTTATGAAAAGTCTGACTCTAATACTCTAATACCAGTTCGGAAGGTTGCATTTGCTGAGAAGAGCCGGCGATAAACTCAGCAATTACTCTTTTCAAAACAAGCTTAGATTAATTACGCAAGCTTGGAAATAACACGAGGATAGTTCCCTCTCCGACGACTTTGTCAAGGATATCATCAAACACAACATACGTATAGTACAGTCGAGGACATAAATATGTATACACTTAGTAAAATTCAACAACGGTTTCCTCTTAAACTACTGATTGAAATTATGAGATATTATAAAGGCAGAATCTTCTAACATATACTATTATAATTTGTGTAATAGTTTAACACTTAAATGTTAAACATGCGAGAAAATTGCTTTTGAATTTCAAAAAGTGTATACATTTTTATGTCCTCGACTGTACATACATATAGCAACGCTTATGCTGTACTGCGGCCCGCCCGTAAACCAGATTGTTTCAGACGCAAGATGTTATTAGCATTAAAGTGTTATGTAAGTTGCATGCATACTATTTTTTAAATGATTTTTGACATAAAACTTATTGGCCTAAGATCATCCATTTCAACAGGGTCTTTGGTGATGGCTTCCTTCCAGATATCCGGGAATGATACACCGGTTTGGATATGGATGTTATGACACCTAAAGTCTTCGGCAAAGTAAGCAGTATCATACCCTGTGTGATAGGTACCATCTGCACCTTGGGCATTGGTTTATATGCTAGTAATAATTTTTGACACGATCATCTATTGGTTTCAAAGTGAATGTGTTGTCATTAAAACGATTAAATTCAAGGTATGTTAACTGAGAAATTCAAAAATGTTAATCGAAATTCAAAATCAATTATTCATATATACCTTCGCAGGCACTTATGAAAAGTCTGACTCTAATACTCTTATACCGGTTCGGAAGGTAGCATTGGTAACATAGTCCTTGTCTGGAATTTTTTGTTTGTTTTCTGAAATAATTTGACGTCGTATAATTTGCTCTAATCCTAAAAATGTCCAAATATCAGATTACTAACATTCATTTACGAGTTATACCTAAAGGTACGTCTACGCTACGGGAACCGAACACGAGCCGAGCAACTACTAGAATTAGTGCTCCACGCGTGCTCGGTACACCCACCTTTCAGTGCGGTGTAGCTTTGCGTGTTAAATTTCGTAGTTAGTGCGTGAAGGAGGTTTTCCCAAGCGATCAGTGCCGCCTCACTGATCACCTGATGTATGCATGTCACTTCAAACAGCTGCATACCTTCAAAAAAATGTATAATCGCCCAATAGAAAACACTGCATTCATGTTTTCGTCACGGAAAAGTGTGTCAACAGCCGAGCAGTTTTATTTTTTATTTTTTGCACTTTATGTTGCTTCGATTTCTCGTTTTAAGTATGGAGTTTGTTTTTTATTTAACATGTAAATATGAGGTTTAAATGAGAGAAAAATAAAATATCTAGTTATTTATTATAGTTACATAAAAAAAAATGTAGGCAGTATTTTTTACTGTTGCTGTTCTTTTTAGTTTTGCCAACAAATATTCGAAATAAAATGAAATATTTTCACCGGCATTTATGACTTATCCGTTTTGTATAGTAGTAAATTAGTATTAAAAAATAAAGTCTATCCTTAGCGGTGCTGTATAACTTAAACGTTTTCTGAGTGACTATTTATCATGGCAGTGTGTTGATACTTTGGCACCGTCTCATCTTCCAGAGACCATGAATAAGGCCGGCGGCGCTGCTGCCTGCGCTGAAAGTCTCAAACGGCGCAAATATAGTAACCTCGATAGCAGTTACTTATTTGAGCCGTTTGGGGTAGAGACTTTGGGTCCATGGGGGCCGGCCGCCCATCGCTTTTTCCGAGGCATTTGTAAGCGCCTGGTCGAAGCGTCGCATTACCAGAGGGCTGGCGAATACCTCGCTCAACGTATTAGTATAGCCATACAGAGAGGTAATGCCGCCAGCGTTCTGGGCACGCTACCACATGGCAGCGACCTTGATAGGTTACCTTATTTATAAGTTCTTTTTTAACTTTCTTAGTTTTTAGTTTTAGTTATTAGTTTATTATTATTTAGATTAAAATATTTAGTTTAGTTTCATGGCAGTTTCAGTTCTAAACTATTTTTATATGTTATGTAATCGTTGAAACATGTGCTAAAGTATTTTTCCACTTTTAAGCAATAAACGAATTTATCCAATTGAATTAGAGTTGACAGGAGGAATACGCCTCTTTTTTATGCGACTTCAAAAAAAGGAGGAGGATTCGACCTTATTTCTCTTTTAAGAACCCATTTTGATGATTCTTTTTTGTTGGAATGGAGATATCCCAAGGGTGGTACCATGATAAGGAAACCAGGATCTGATGATGGCATCCCAGAGAAATCTAGGGGAACCTTCGAAAATTGTAGTGGCGACTAGGCGTTTTTTATTATTTTCATTAAGTATTTTAAAGCACTACTATTTAATGAAGGTCTGGAGTCAATCTGATGATGGAGCTGAAAGACAGTCGTTAGAACTCCTCAACGATTTACAGCAATTACCTGGTGTTTGGGCTTGATTAATTTGTATTGATTAGAAATTTACACCTAGAAAAAAAAAACAAAAAAAAAACGCCTTCAAAGTACACTAAAAAGTAACTGACATTGTTTTTATGTCAGCGAAATATTTTGCTATAGAACACGTCATGCTCTTTCGCTGACTTCAAAACAGTGTCAGTTAAGAGTTATTTCAAACTTTTTAGTGTACTTTAAGGCAGTTTAATGTTTTGTTTACAGGTTTTTGTTTCTTATTAATCTTTGCAAACTACAAACAGGATAGATTCCAAGAAGAGAAAAATGCTCCATAAGCAGTTTTCCATTATATTGAACTCTAAATATAGATTAATATCGTATAGTAGGCATATGCGTGTAACGATTAAGGATACACATTCTTTTCTTTATATTTCTTGACACATTTGCCTTCAATGGCATACCCACAGAGCATACGTATCCTCAAAAAAGTCTACGTTTGGACTAATAATACTATTCGACGTTTTTGTCTAAATAACCAGTCGTAGATATACAAAAGCGTTCATTAATTTATTACATACGTATTTCTTAGAAACATATATTTACGGCTAAGCCCACCAACGAAGACAAACGACCATTAGGGATTAAAGTACAATTGAAATTAAATAGGGACAAAACCTCGACCTCCCCTGATGTGTATACTTCTAGGAAAGTAAATGTTAGGGTGGATTGTGGAAAATACGACTATAATGTTATTCCCATTTTTTTTTATAACAGTTTGTTGATAATGGCCGAATACTTGAATTGAATAGTATTTTCCTACTTTGTCCCCGTGCGATTGTCATTCGGAATGGAAATAAAAGTCAAATTAAGTTTAAGGGCATCGATTTACAGTCAACTTCTCTATAAAAACTCTAACTAGAACTTAAAATATAAGAAGATTATTTTTACAAAATGGTGTCTGTCTTATTCCCTCTATGTTTTCAAATAACTACTAACATCGAGGAACAATCACTACTAGCACGAGGGAGTATGGGCAAATTATGAACTACAGGTTTTAGAGAAAAACGCTGAAACGAACCATGAGCCGAATTTTAAAGAAAATAAAAGTGGTAATAAATTTATTTTAAAAAATTAGTATTTTCGCTGATATGGATATCGTTATTTAAAAAAAAACTGCTTCTACGTCACAATATGAACAAAATTGTGCATGACAATCTTGGTCACAAGTTGCTAGAAGCTATCCAAAATATTATTTTATATTTTCCTTGACCATGGTTTTATCCTGCGTAAATTTTGACGAGGTGGAGGTGGAGCAAAACTCGCAGGGTCTGAGTTCCCCACTATATTATACTATAAATAATTAGCTATAAGCATTCTGACAAGCAATTAGAGGTAAATTTTGATAACTTCTAGCAACTTGTGACCGAGATTGTCATAGATAATTTTGTTCTTAATGTGCCGCAAAAGCAGAAAATTAAAAAAAAAAAAAAAACATATCTACGAAAATACACATTTTTTTTATTTTTTTTTTCTTCAAAATCAGCTCAGCGTTTTTCTTTAATTCCTTAAGTTCAGAAGTTGCCCTAATTGGCTGGAAAAAAACCACCTGTAAGTATAGAGATAAAAATTGCACTTATCGAGTAATTAAATTGACTATCTGTTAAAATTGAATTTAACATGTTTTCGTTATAAAAAAATAGCCGACGAAAAATATAGTGTCAGAAACACGACCAAAAATAAAACAAAATTGGTATATTTAAGTTAACTATACAGGCTGTTTCGTCATTTATCAGCCGAGCGATGCAAGATACGCACTCAGATCCGATTTCCCGAAGCTTCTGTGTGTAACACTTGTAGCTCGAGCGAGAGAGAATGTTAGAACTATGGTTTAGATACCTACGCGGGTAGCACGGTTGCTTGCAGAAGATCTCGCTAACTCGTGCGTATCATTTTATGTTGATATTAAATATACAGGGTGATATTTTTTTTTCTAGCCAGTATTGGCAAATTCTGAACTACAAGTCTCAGAGAAAAATACTGAAAGGAATTGGAGCTGAATTTTGAAGAAAATAAAGTGGCACAAGTGGTTATTTCAAAAAAAAAAAAAAAACGGAAACATGGAACTTTTTTTAAATATATTTTTTAAATGTTCTGCTTCTACGTCAAAATATGAACAAAATTATGTATGACAATCTTGCTCACAAGTTGCTAGAAGTTATCCAAAATATTATTTTAAATTTTCCTTGACCATAGTTTTATCCTGCGTAAAGTTTGACGAGGTGGAGCAGATCTCGCAGGGACCTGCATACAGAGAAAGTTGATAGCTTCATTCGACCACCTTTTTATATTAATTGGCTTTCCCTTTACTTGAAAATAGGGTGATAGTTCTAAGAAATTACAAGGTGAGGATTCCCATTAATGAGATTCACTTATTCCCTAATTGTTTTTTTTACATTTTTTTAAGTCATAAGGTAACATATAGACAGATGGCTACTACCATAAGGCTATTTAAGTCATTCTCGCTCTTTGACATCTACAATTGCTTATCGCAGATGTATATCGATTATTATTCGACCTGATTCGACCCTGACTTCCACGAATTCATTTCACACGTCATACTTTGGATTAAGTTTACAAAGTTAGCCTTTTTTATTATCGCTGTTATTCTACAATCAAAATTGATACGACTCCAAAAATGCAATTTAAAAAGAATTCAATGGCAAAGAGCAGGAAAATATAATACATTTTATATTTATATTATCTAATTCTCTGGTTCCCACTGAAACCAGCGTCGTAGCCTGTGCTGCGACTTAATGCGAAGTGGGAGACCTAGGTTAACTGATTGTTGCTATCTGTTTTTTGTTATCTATTAATTTTTCAGACTATCCTAAGTATATATACATATATATATTTATATATTAATATTATAAATGCGAAAGTGAATTTGTTTGTAACACTTTCACACCTGAACTACTCAACGGATCATCATGAAATTTGGTATGCTGGTAGACTATGGTATGGAAAAGGACATAGGCTACTTTTTATCCTGGGAATGCGGGTGAAACCGCAGGGGACAGCTAGTTTAATATATTTTGGAAATTATGAAACTTAACAAATAATATCTACAAGCTTAAAATCCATTGAACTATACCATTACCATACCATTAACCTTGAATATAATATATGTTTTGAAATTCTCGATATAGCTTGCTTGTCATGTTTTATTAGCTGTTAAACCATTATGTGGTAACCTTTTCGTGTATCTAGCTATTAGTATGAGTCATGAACAAAATAGCAAATTGCGGTTTGACTTTTTGCCGCAAAAATGCATATTTATAATATTTTTTTCTTCTAAGGGCACGCTATTTTTATCAACCGTTAATAACATCTTACATGGTACAAGAAATAACACTTCTAAGGAATAGTTACACAATGTGTGACCGTGGCTTCAATTCCAGTAATTAATTATAGACATCGTCAGTTAAACGAAATAATTATAGACAGATGACATTATATTTCAATTAAACTTTATATTTGACGCTTCGAGATAAGAAAAAATACATTCAGCACATTAGAATATTAATTTTAAAATATATATTGAATTTAAAGTTTACCGGTGGTAAATTCAACTGTATGTACCAATTTAACGTTCATAAGTGCTTTACCAGGACCTAAACTGAATAAATGACTTTTTGATTTCGATTTTTGATCTCGTAAAAAACTTATATTTAAATGTATTATCGATTTAGTTGGGTAAGACACTTTTCTGGTAATAACGACGGAGAGTCTAATAGTGGGGAAAAACATAGTAATTACTTACTTAGACTTATCCTACTCAACTTGTCTGAAAGTGTAATTTCCAGTATCATTTAATTCGTTAAAAAAACGTTTCATTTACTATGACATTCTGGGCCAGCTGTAGAACTATGACTCTATATGTGTAACTTTGAACATCGTTATATTTTTTTCCTTGTTTAGGTTTGCGCGCACTTCTCACTATGAAAGGTTAATTACCCAAAGTGTAAAAAAAACTCCACCTGTCAATTAGCTTTTAATACTTGCGATATTATATTGCAACATACTTTGTTAAGGTGAGAGATTAAAAGACCATTTTAACTTTATCAGTTAATACTTTGGCGTGCGGTTAAAAAAGTAACAATGACATCAATTTTATTGTTATAAAAGGACGCGCGTCACTCGCGAGAACCAACGGGTTGCGATGTATCCTTTTATCCACTAATTATAGTAATATAAAATGTCTCATAGTACAACGCAAAATTGATCCGTGAATGTATTTAAGATACAGGTCGACTGGTGTATTAGTATTTGTATTAATGGTTGGTCGTTTTAAAATTATTGATAACGGTCATAATATTGCAGAATAAATACATTTTAACCTTTTAAGAATGTAATTATTCTGTAGCTCTTCTAAAACCTTATTAAGCCTTTGCACGATGCTTTATAATTAAAGACGACACACTCATGCTAAGTGAAAAACTGCATTTGTTTGTACAGAACATTCAAGATTAAATTAAAAAAAAGATAACGCATCTTTCTTGTCATGTCTATTTAGCTATCTTTGACATTTAACATTGTACATATCCTCGATAGGTTATGATTTTTATTCACAATATTAAATTTTATGAAAAGTTATTTCAAATAAAATTGTAATGAAATAAATAAAAAAAAATGTACAATATTTTACTATAATAATATGATTATAATAGTATACTATGATTTATAATAGTAGTACTAAACGTTTAATTTAATTATGCAAAAATATAATCTAATTAAATATAATAATCCTTATTGTTGGAGACGCAAGGAACTAGAGTTTGAATTAAAAATTGATACGCGCTCGCCGTGTGGAGATCGCATGGAATGCAACTACAAGCGAACTTTTAACATCGGCTACGATACTACGTATCCACGCGCGTATCTCCGGGTAAGCGCAAAAAGAGAAAGTCTTTGCAATGGCTCCACGAGCGGATCCATTTACTACTTAGTATTTTAAGATATCATATCATGCTTCATTTTTCTTAATTATTTCTTCGAACTTTTGACATGTGTTCGCTAGTTTTAATTTAATAATAATAATTCTTTGTGGTGGTAGAGCCAACTGCAAACGTTTTATCTAAAAATAGATATTTTAATGCGATAAAAAATGTATCATTACATATTTCTTTCGTAAGTTAAATGAAATTGTGTATTGAAAAAGAGATGTTATGTGATGTACTAATAAAGTTTAATTACGAAACTATGATTTTTAAAACAGGGGTTTAACTAATCTAACGCGAGGAAAACCAAGGAAACTTACTAGTTGTTGTTTATTCCAATATGCAAGGCTCATCATTATTTTAATTAATTTACCAGACCAGTGTTTTAACTAACAATTTGTAACCTTTCTCGTTAAAATTTATTCTCAAAAAGAAATTTAAGCTTTTCTTACAAAATGTCAACCTGGCTCGATCATAATGTATTAAAAGTAAATTACAATGCAACCTGCCATCCCAAAACCTAGAGAAAAGGGTTTGAATGGTATCAATATATTATTGCAATTTTTAGTGATCAGTGGAGGAAATATTATTATTTGAACACTCTTACCTACTTTGTTACTGTACGCGAATGCAATTTCTCGTTGGTTTTTAGTTATGAATAATATTTTATTAGTGACATTACAATAACATTTTTGTATAAATATTACTATACTAGCTATCCCCCGCTGTTTCCCCCGAATTCCCAGGATAAAAAGTAGCCTTTGTCCTTCTCCATACCATAGACTATCTGCATGCCAAATTTCATGATGATCCGGTGATTAGTTGAGGCGTGAAGGCGTACCAAACAAACAAACAAACGAACTTACTTTCGCATTTATAATATTAGTAAGGATATACTTTACTAACATTAGTGTTAAAATAAATTATCTAAATTAAATAAAGACAAAAACGTATGCAATTGCTATAAAATTAACTTTATAAAATATATATACTTTATATTACTATATATACTTTACTATCATTAGTATTAAGATAAATTATATACTAGAAAATATGGAATTTGTTTGATATAAAAAAAACTCGTTCGTTTAACTAGCTTTGAAAATTATTATTTTTTCTAGTTCATCACCTAATATTAAATACATGAAACATAAATAAAGTTTTGAGAGAAAATGTAGAGACTGGAGTGATTTTCAAAAGAATCAGCCTGTATAATGCCTGTGTGGGTTTAAATATGCGTGCAACTGTTGTCGCGAATGACAGCACTCTGGTTGTCAAACCGGTCAAGTTCACGCTTGTATAGTGAGGAGGATGGTGGGGCGAGCAGCTTCGTAAACTACCCACATTTTAACATAAATTACATAAACTTTAAAGCTATGCAATTTTTTTCAGAATAAGATCTATAAAAAATGTATTCAAAATTGCAATAACTTAAATCCACTGATATTGTAATATAACAGAAGCAAAAATATAATACTAATTTATTACTCCTAATACCATTGACCATAAATAAGGCTTATGACAGTGGAGGCGACTACGCGTCATGTCGCATAAGTAACGTGGCGTCAACATAATGCGTTTGCAACCATGGATAGACGGAGACCGTGTGAACTGCGATTCAGCAATGTTTTTGTCGCACGTCTGTGTCAAGCCGTATATCATAAATGTCATAATTGCTTGAGATAAAATCTTTCTAATGCTTCTATGAGTGATTTCATGCCCTAACCCACTGCGAGGGAATATTGAAGATTGGTGTCTACCAATCACCACAAAGCTTTGAAGAACTTACTATAATATCTACAGCTACTATAATGGGACTAAATCAAATTCACAGATATAATTCTAAATAGATGACGCTTGTGTATGTTTTCGCGTGCCAAAAGGGAGAGCAATGTTCTTTTGAAACTGTTCCGCGCGGACCGGGAATTCGTATAAGGATGCATGTCCACCAGAGATGTGTAGCGAAGGATGTGTTTAGCTGACAAATAAGATCGCTTCATTTTCACGTTATAGCTCTAAACTAAAGCGCTCTTGGGATGTTATGGTAGGTAGAAAAAAAAGTGGCACGTATTGTAAAATTATTTATTTCACTGACATAATTAGAATGACAATTCCACCATTGAACCACATTTATTTTTCTAAAAGTTAACTAGAAAAAGTATATATCAGTTTTCATACGGATGATGGAATGGACTTGCATTATTTATTTATATTGATGTCTGTGATCAAATTCCTACAACTATCTGAATACTACAATCCTCATAATATACAGGTAGCTACAAAATCTATTAATTTATTTTCGGCTGTTTCTTGTAACATTTAAAATTCAATGGCAGGACTATGATATTAAATATATAAAGGATTGGTTGTATTTCAAGCGAAACCTTTTGAATTCAAGCAAAAGCCAAATAGATTTCTGATACAGAATCAGAAAAACAATAAGGGGGAGTTATAATAATAAACAATACTTTGCTACTGTACTGGCTGATTGCCACGTCAAACTCATAGAGATAGAATACTAATAGAGCGAGCGTACTTAGAGTATATCCCGTAAGCACGGGTATGTGCAACGCTGCTTTAAAACGAACTGCGCGTTCATAGTTTGAACGACTAAATATATATAATGAAAACAAAATTCCTTATTTTTTATCTGAATACGGCAAAGCCAAAACGAAGGGTTATGGATACTGTTACCAAGAGAAAAATACAAGGAACTATATCGTTTTTTTTCTGATAGTAAATCAACTAGTGTACGATATATCTATGAATGCATCTATATGCAATCTGCTCACACTTACATTAATGTTGTAACCCTATTAATATTCTTACTCTATGGTCAAAATATTTCAAATCTGCCTACACTCAAGAGAACGGGTATAATAATCATATGTTAGGTATTATCAGAGCTAATCACAAATCTGGTATAGGTGCGTAACTTCTATCTAAATAACAGGTACCAGCCCGATGACAAAACAATGATATCAAGGCATGATAAACGCATTACTCCGTCTCAGCAACAGGTAAGGTGCAGAATTCACCTACATTATTGTAATGTGACCATGTTATGCTTTACTATATTCTAGAAATACATATATTTGTGACTCATAAATAACAGAAAATAATACGTAAGGAATCAATTTTATTTACAGCAAATTACAATCTATATGTAGAAAATTTCCTCAAGACTGCCGCTGCTTCGATTGAGGGCAAGTTTCCCAGCAGGCTGGCAGCAGTATTTTTTCTGAGTTATAAAAGTCAGGAATTGTTGATATCTTAATAAGAACAATTATGATCGTATTACAGAAAGAGATCAGAAGAGAAGAGAGATCAAATCTTACAATTGTCACATCCGTTACTATAATATGCAGTGATCCTTTAATCTGACACAAAATAAAAATACTTGCAACTTTGACTAGCAAACTCTTTGGATAGCCAAGTATTTTTTATCAGCTATAAAAGTCAGAAATTGTTGATATTAAGCACCATTATGATCGTATTACAGAAAGAGATCAGAAGAGAAGAGACAGATCCAATCTGACAATTGTCTCATACCGTTACAATAATATGCAGTGATCCTTTAATCTTACACAAAATAAAAATACTTGCAACTTTGACTAGCAAACTCTTTGGATAGCCAAGTCTCTTTTCTCAGCTATAAAAGTCAGAAAATGTTGATATTTTAATAAGCACAATTATGATCGTATTACAGAAAGAGATCAGAAGAGAAGTGACAGATCCAATCTGACAATTGTCTCATACCGTTACAATAATATGCAGTGATCCTTTAATCTGACACAAAATAAAAGTACTTGCAACTTTGACTAGCAAACATAAAATAAATAATTATAGAGCAGAAAATTCAACATCCCAACAATATCTAGTTCCATTTTTTACATGTTCACAAGATTTATAGTCACCCTACATTGTCCAGTATCAGTTAAACTTATCTTTGGCAAGTAAACAACGGTACAGATGTTTAGACACTCCAGACTTCGTTCACAATGGATACTTGCCTGCTAATTTACGAATAAATTCACTTTGAAGATAAAATTATAATCAAGTTATCTGGCACGCGGGGCAACTGTGTGCTGCTTACAGATTACGGTAATTTAGTTACTAAACTCTGAAATAGAGCTAACGATAACTATTATTTTTGATATTTGTTTTGTAAGGATTTAAAGAGCTATCAAGTTTATATTAAGTCCATAATTATCATATAATGAGGATTAATTGTCAATTCTCAGGAGTATTCTGCGCTAATCGAAAATAAACCTTATCTCATAGCTCTATACAAAATATGAAGTGGCATTGTTGCTGTGTGAAAAAAGGACACACTTACAAAAGTACTTTTACATCAACAAAATAGATTGAGGTGATTTATAAAAATGACATTTAATATAATAATCAAATAGAAATCTAATTAGCCTGATATAAAATAAAAACCGGCCAAGTGCGAGTCGGACTCGCACACGAAGGGTTCCGTAAAGACGTTTCTTGTATGGGGGGGCTTTTAATTTTAACTTTATTTCATATTTGAGACGCGCAAAGTTTGGCATTACCGGTCAGCAGATTGGGATGGACTGCGGGAGTTTTATTCATCCTACCCATGGAAGCAGCTTTGTTTCTCGTCGGATGATCCGGACAGCTGCGCAGACTTAGTCGCCGATGTTGTATTGCAGGGCATGGAATGTTTTATTCCATGTTCTGTGGTGCCCATTGGAGGATCGAGTCAGCCTTGGTTCGATGGGCCCAGTGCAAAGGCTACTAGCCTTAAGCAAGCTGCCTACCGGGCCTGGACTAAAGCGCATGCTCAAAATGATCCGGATAAATCCAAATTGAGAAAATCATACAATTCTGCTTCTTGGTCCAGCAAAAAGCAATTTGCTAGAGCGAAGTTCCAGCACATCGGCAGGATTGGCGATCGGCTTGCAGGTTTCCCTTCTGGAAGTCGAGCATTTTGGTCGCTCGCCAAGGCTGTCGAAGGTAACTTCTGTCGGTCATCGCTTCCTCCACTGCACACAACGGATGACTCTCTGGCCCACACTGCAAAAGAGAAAGCCGATTTACTGGCAGCCCTCTTTGCAGCTAACTCGACACTTGACGACGGGGGAGCCACACCGCCTAGCATCCTGCGTTGTGGCAGCTCAATGCCGGAAATCCGGTTTTCGCAAATCGCGGTCCGACGAGCTCTGTTCTCCCTTGACGTCCGAAAGTCGAGTGGGCCAGACGGTATCCCCGCCATTGTGCTTAGGACGTGTGCTCCAGAGTTGTCTCCAGTGTTGACGCGCCTATTCAGACTCTCCTATACCGCCGGACGTGTTCCTTCTTCGTGGAAGACTGCCCTTGTCCATCCGATTCCCAAAAAAGGGGACCGAACAGATCCGTCCAATTACAGGCCAATAGCGATAACCTCCCTTCTCTCTAAGGTGATGGAGCGGATCATCAATACTCAGCTCCTCAGGTATCTAGAGGAGCACCAGTTGATTAGCGACCGCCAGTACGGCTTTCGTCACGGTCGTTCCGCTGGTGATCTTCTTGTTTACCTGACGCACCGATGGGCTGAAGCCATAGAGAGTAAAGGCGAGGCATTGGCAGTTAGCCTCGATATCGCTAAGGCCTTTGATCGGGTCTGGCACAGGGCACTTCTATCGAAGCTGCCGTCGTACGGAATTCCCGAGGGTTTGTGCACTTGGGTGTCTGATTTTCTTGCTGATCGGAGCATCAAAGTCGCCGTTGACGGATGCTGCTCCGATATCAAGAATATCAATGCTGGCGTACCGCAAGGCTGTGTGCTATCTCCCACACTGTTCATCCTGCATATCAATGATATGTTGAAAATTGCCAACATTCACTGCTATGCGGATGACAGCACTGGGGATGCCCAATATTCCGGCCGTGCTAACATCCCTCGGTCCACGGTGGAGGAAAGTCGAATACGACTTGTGTCTGAAGTCGAGACTTCGTTGGAGCGGGTCTCGGAATGGGGGAGACTTAATTTAGTCCATTTTAACCCCTCGAAGACACAAGTCTGCGCGTTCTCCGCGAAAAAAACCCCATTCGTAGTAGCACCAAAATTCGAAGACACTCCTCTCAACATCGCACAGAGTATCGGGATCCTTGGTGTCGATATTGCGAGTGATGTCCAGTTCCGAGGTCATTTGGAGAGCAAAGCCAAACTGGCTTCAAAAAAGTTGGGTGTGCTGAATAAGGCTAAGTGGTACTTCACGACACTCCAGCGGCTACAGCTTTATAAAGCCCAAGTAAGACCGCATATGGAGTACTGTTCGCACCTCTGGGCAGGCGCACCCGCTTATCAGCTTGATCCACTTGCCTCGGTGCAAAGGCGGGCCATTCGTATCGTTGACGATCCCATACTCACTGGCGGTTTAGAACCGCTCAGCCTTCGGAGAGATATAGGCTCGCTCTGTGTGTTCTACCGTCTGTATAATGGGGAGTGTTCGCAAGAACTTTTTGACCTGGTGCCATCATCACATTTCTACCATCGCACCGCTCGCCGGCGATGTGGAGTTCATCCTCACATCCTCGAGCCGCCTCGATCGTCCACACAACGTTTTAGTCGGACGTTCTTATTGCGGACCATTAGGATGTGGAATGAGCTCCCCGTTACGGTTTTCCCTCAGCGCTACGATATGGGGTTCTTCAAAAAAGGCGTAAAAAGAGCTCTACAAGGTCGGCAACACATTGGCGATCCCCCTGGTATTGCAAATGTCCATAGGCGGCGGTGACCACTTACCATCAGGTGGCCCGTCTGCCTGCTTGTCAACCTATTGACATAAAAAAAAAAAAATATATTTATTATTTGTTGTTATAGCGGCAATAGAAATTATTAACACATTATCTAAATGGCAACTGTCTACGGTTCATGAGATACATCACTGACAGATAGACGGATGGATGGACGGACAGACAGACAGCGGAGGCTTAGTAATAGGGTCCCGTTGGCACTCTGGGGTGCGGAACCCTAAAAAAGTCCCCAAGATTTTATTATCATTTCCCATAATTTTTTTCAACAATAAATTATAGTAATTTTATTCAGCATTCTGCATAAATGCGAGAGAACCCTAAACTTAAATAATAACAATGTAATTTCATCGGCATATTTAATACGAGTGGTCTTACCACAAACTAAGCTTACCACAACTATAATGACATATAAACTGAGAATTCCTAGTTCATTTGCACATAATATCCATAAACTAGATGTGGAATGTATGTAAAATAGATATACGCATGGGGGAACATGTTTATGAAGGCTGCACTATTTTTATGAATTTATTTACACATTTTTTTATGAATTGCACTAATGTAGACTGATGAATGAAAAATGCAAGTAAATATTCTATGATACTGTTCACATACGGCAATCTGATTCCAAACCAATAAGCTTGTACTATAGAAGTCGATAACTGATAACTACATAATTATAATTATCAATTCTTGATTACTTAAATATACAAGAACTGAAAACATGACTTGTAAAATAAGCATACACGAAATGTTTTTATAGAATTGTTTATACTTTCAGCTTATACGTTCTGCTTGCAGGGGCACGAGTATGGTTTAGTAATAATATAAGCATTCAAATTCTCTCCACCAAGGTCACTCTTCGAAGGAACCCAAGCAGATTGGGCTGGAATCCCCAAGGGAAGCGAAAGCATGGCCGTCCCAAACAAACCTGTCGCACTGTGCTTGACGAAGCGAAGAAGATTGTAAAGTCTTGGGGTGAGAACAAGCACGAAGCTCAAGACCGATCGGGATGCAGAGGTTCTGTGGACTTTCTCTGCCCCATCTAGAGGATACAGGATCATAATTCAAGTGAAACCATACAATTATTAGACACAATATTTTGATAAACGCAAAGTAAAGATTTGCTGATTTGACCCCTGTGAACAGCGTAGCCTTTATTCGCTCAAAGAACAGCTCTACCTTACAGAATACCGCATCCAAATAACTTTATTATGTTCCTGTGCATGAGTAAGGTCGCCAGTACTTATTGGGGAGGGGGAAGGGTCGGTAATGCATGAGTGATTCCCACTGCATTTACGTTTCAATTTGACTCTAGCAGACTTTCAAAATCATTTATCTCGAATCTTGAATGTGTATCCGCATTTATTTGCGCGTGCTCTAGTATTGATATAACTCTTTTAGCATGTCTTTGACAAGTTCTATATTAAATTATCATCAAGACTCAAACACAGCATGAGACATAGTAATAGATGTAAGAAATATCGAGCGGATCATGCACTCTGCGGACTGTGGCTAGACGTGCGTAGGCGCTGGTTTACTCCAACGCGTTGGCACAGTTCATCATAACTAAACCAGTATGTCAACAGTATGTATGAGGGTGTCTTTTGAGATTCGAAACTGGTTGAGACTTGAAATATTGTAACACGTGAAACTTTAATTAGTTTTGATGTGATTATTAGCCTTGCAAAACTTACTTAGATTATCTTCTTTGTAGACCTCGTGGAAGCGTCAATATGAGCGTTTATATTGTGTTTCTTTACTGCTTTAGATATTTATAAACTACTATAGTGATAGGGAAAATGAGCGAGAAACAAATTGTAAGAGATATCCTTTACATTTACAATGTTGTTGTTGCGGTTAATTTATTTATTCTTCGGTAATAGTTGAGATTGAAAAGTAATTTGCAATTATTTGAATAAACAATAATATTGATTGTCGGTAAAGTTTTAGTGAAATACATAATCGTGAGGTTGTACGGGTTCTAGTTCATTCTTAAGTTGGGTTTTTTTTTCGTAAAGTATTTCTCAATCTACACTCAAGGGACAGGACGAGACAAAACGATAAACGATAGTTCGATCATCGTTTTCAAATAATTGACCAATAGAATTGTACAAAAATTACGACTCGTATTTTTTTCTGCAATTGTGTCGGTTAATATTTGACAACGATGGTCAGACTATCGTTTATCGCTATTCATAGTAGACCCTCAGTTTACAGTTTCGAGTGGCCAAAGAGAACAATTACAAAACAAAAATGATGCAACATTATTGTCTTTACTATTTCTTTTACAGCAATTTAAAATGTACCCAAACAAATGTAGTAGGCACCGTTGACGTTTCTATCGCATACCCATTCGCATTAGAGATTGATTTGTAGCCATCAATTATATCTGATGGCATAATAACAACTCTGTACATTGAAAATTGTTAAGTGGACTGCACATTTCAATCATTAAATGATCATTATAGCCACTAGATAATGATTGGTAATCCATGTTCGATGACGACCCCGTTTGCATAATTTTTAAATTGATAATGTTGCCGCCCTAGTTGGTTAATTGATTGCTATCCCTTAATTGAATCATGTGGTGTTTTAAAATACATTTTCAGTAAATTAATCATTCACATTAAATGTTTGCCTAAAGACTGCTTAGTGTACCTATATAAATTTTAACAAAAAAATTTTTTACTAATGAAAATAATAGGGTTGATTTTTTTACAATATTCCATTGCCTTAGAAAACGCATGTAAAACTAGATCCGGCTGCAAGATTACTACGCTTATCGAGTTTTTGATCGGGATCTATTTTTTATATATAATTGTGAATGGGGGAATGTATTTTTTCCGGGGTACCTATCAAAATATGGCCAATCAAGTTCTTTAGATTGCTATCAAGTGTATTATAATTTATTTAAATAACAAGACATTTTGATGAAGATACTGGCAGCCAAATTTTAAAAGACACCATGGCAGCGATGCATTCGACCATTCATAATGATTAAAAAAAAATGATTGAAAACTCGGTGAGGTAGTAATCTTGCAGCCGGATCTTAGGCTAATATACTCGCGTTGGGTTTACGACATTTCTCTATAGGAATTGGCACAGCGCCTATAGCGGAATACTCATAGCACTAATGTCTCCCTTACTAATTTATTGTACACTCAAACGCGATAGTATGTTCTTTACACTTAAGGTACTGAGAAATGAAGTCAGAAATGTTTTTTTTTTTTTATACCACTTAGGTGGCAAACAAGCATACGGCCCGCCTGATGGTAAGCGGTTACCGTAGCCTATGGACGCTTGCAACACCAGGGGTATCACGCGCGCATTGCCGACCCTGCAGAAATCTCTTCACACCCCTATTGAAGAACCCCATGCTGTACTCCATTGGGAAAACCACGGCGGGGAGCTCATTCCACAGTCTGAGTGTCCGCGGAAGGAAGCTCCTTTGAGCCCGCACAGTAAGAAACAATTCAGGTTTCAATATGTGAGGATGTACTCCCCGTCGATGGCGAGAGTTGCGATGGTAGAAAGTAGCCGTGGGCATCATCTTAAACAATTCTTCAGAACACCGTCTGTTGTACAAGCGGTAGAACCACAGAGAAAAGAAATATAATAGAGACGCTATGCTAGCGGAGCCCGCGCGCCACACATGACATCAAATGGGCATATATCAACCAAAACACGCGTCAACGCTTCGTAGTATCCGCCATACTTAGCAGAGGTGCGTAGCTCCGCGAAAAATATTAATTATGTCGTGATGCGCTATTATTTCCTGTAGGAAACGAAGTGAGGAGTCGGAGTGTAACTCAAGGAGGGATTTCCTTTCATCGATGAGTCTACAAACCTTTATTTAATTGTGATATTTATAAAAATGTATTCGAGATTATGATAATTTTAGGTGTAAACGATAGACTCTGATACTACTGCAAAATTATACATTGAAGGCAATGTACTCACTTTATTTGTACGCAAGGTAGCGAGCGCAACTCCGCACGTAATGTATTGCGTTCTTTCACACTCGTCGTGAGTCGTGACCTGTCGTGACCCCAAAACACGTGCGTCGATAGTTTTGTTCGATCAATATCGATAAAATTCATCTTTTTATCACTGATTTGATGAAGGCAATAGTTGAAAGTTATATCAATATCCGCATTCATCTGTTAAAATTAAGCTTTCAAAACGAGAATTTCGAAACAAATAAATTTTATTTCAAGGGCAATAAACCGTGTAAAAATAACTTTTTTTTAATTTATTTCATCATGTTAAACGTTTTTTTTTACAGTTCAGTATTCTTAGCACAATTATTCTTATCGAACGTGAATTTTCTTACAGAATTTCTAAAAATAATTAAATTTAATATCGAAATTAAAATATCGATAATTTTATTGATATTTTATCGATTACTTTCGCTGCATTAAGCGAATAGCAATAAGTGTTGCTACTCGACGCCAGTCGACGCAGCTATTACGCAATTATCAACATTATGTCTAATGCATTTAAGTTCAAAATTGCGTTCCATGAAAATAACGCCATCTAGTGCCGAGTGGCAGAACTTTTTCGTCGATTGAATCTAGTTAGTTTGTAGATTACAATATAACGACGTAAATACTTTGTACGCTATTGAAAAATAAATTTTATGTTAACGTAAAAAGGTATATTTTCATATGTATGACCTGTGTGATTAAAGCTATTTTTGAGTAAAATAGAAACGACCAATCAAAAGGATTGTTTATTTGTAGTACAATATATGATTTAACATTTATTTGTGTGAGTTTGGCGACGCTGGTTCCGATACAAATTCTAACGCATCGCCCTTCCAGTGTATTCTCTTTTCCGTGGGTAGAACACACATAAGGAGGCAAAGCCTCTCCTCAGACTGAGGGGCACTTTATATCGACAATGATGTCGATATAAAGTCCACTTAACAATAATCCATGGTTACAAAACGAGTGAGCGCCGCGGATGGCTATTCCGCCGGCCGCGTCCCCTATATATCCGTCACGTCCCTCGGTAATTGAATTGTCTCCCTATCACTTATCCGTATTTATGTTAGTCTATCATTTATATTACACTCGGGCAATGCAAATATATTAAACAGATTTGAGATATGCAATGATGGCCTTTTACAATACTTAATTCTATGTTATATTCTATGAAGATAAACACAATAAAGTTAAACATATACATTTAGGATGTTAGTTAGATGTATAATGTTTACTAGCTAAAACTTTTCTATGCGATATAATAATATCTATGTACCAAAATTTGAAGCGCTCGTGGCGTAGCATGATTAGCCGTTCTTAATCGATCGGCAAAGTTAAGCTACGTCTGTCGTGGTCGGTACCTGGATGGGTGACCGCCTAGTGGTATTTCAAATCGAGCGTTTCCGTGCTTCGGAAGGCACGTAAAGCCGTTGGTCCCGGTTATCACTTAATTGTGATAGTCGTTAAGCTAGTTGGATGCCTCCTAGGCGGCTTGAAAAATTCCAACAGTAGGTTGACCACTAGCCTACCTCCACCAATCCGCAGTGGGCACGCGTGGTGGTGTATCGCCCAGTCCCTTTCACCCTCATTTGTGAAAGGAGGCCTGTTCTCAGCAGTGGGACATTATAGGCTGATGATGATGATGATGATGTACCAAAATGTGTCCAAGTCTGTTCAACTATACTACGTAACTCAGTAAAAAAAAAACACATACACGTATAGACATTTGCATTTATTTCCTTCGCCTCGTTACTTTTATACAACTTTATTTCAATGTTCATTCCTTATTGAATACGATAAGAAAAGTAAAATAATAAAACAAAAGTTATCTTCAAGCTAGATATAGGTTATTTACATGACTATAGCATGCAATTTTATCAAATGCTCACTCCATAGTATAATGGTTATTTGTAATGAAATATACTCACTAATTATGCTGCTGATAGCTTTAAAAATAATTATTTGTAGCTGTTGTGCATCTGTTTGAAATAACATTTGTATTTTATTATGGTTTTAATTTTAGAAATACATATTATGATTGGGGTCCTTTAAGAAGGTTTGAGCAGATGTATGTAGGGCCAGCAAAGCGTGAGTGTTGTTGTAAGCGTCTGTAGGCTACGGTAACAACTTACCATCAGGATTTTCGCTCAAAGAGCAGCTCGACTGGGGAAGTACCTCCACCTTACAGAATACCGCAGCCAAATAACTTTATGTTGTGTAAACTTGTGTTCCTGCGCGTGAGTAAGGTCGCCAGAGCTTATAGGGGAGGGGGAAAGGTCGGTAACGCGTAAGCGTATTGTGTTGCAAGCGTCAATATGGCTATGGTAAACGCTTACCATCAGGCGGGCCATATACTTGTTTACCGACTTAGTTGTATAAAAGTAAAAGGCAGGCTGTATGCTTGTTTGCTATCCTTAGCAATATGTATACATATACGATAAAATTGTAAGGAAGCCAAATCTTTATTATGGACCGAGCGAGATGAATGGCACGTAGATAGCATAATGGTATGGTTCTCCTTCTGGACATAAGCTACGTTTTTATCCCAGGAAAGTTAGTGAAACCGAGTGAGACAGCTTGTTTAAAAAATAATAACTATGTTGTAATAGAAATAAACACTTATTATACTTATGTTAGTTTTAGGGGCTACCAATCCAGTATTATGAGATTATAAAGCACATCACAGACGTAGCTATAATATATATTAATATGCCGAGCTATATTTTGAATTACAGTGCAGGTTTGTGAAGTAACAGAAATATATATTATATCCCCCGCGATTTCACCCGCGTACCCGGGATAAAAAAGCCTATGTCCTTCTCCATACCATAGGCTCTCTGCATGCAAAATTTCATGATGATCCGTTGAGTAGTTGAGGCGTGAAGGTGTAACAAACAAACAAACAAACTCACTTTCGCATTTATAATATTATAGTAAGGATAGCTCACTGGTTAGTGCGGTCACTCAAAGTTTAGTATTGAAAATATATCGTAATACGCCTTGCTTATAAATAATAATAATAATAAATATCCTGGGACATTTCTCACACACGGTCATCTGATCCCAAACTAAGCAGAGCTTGTACTATGGAAACCAGATAACTGATATAATACATATACTACATTTTTGTTTGTAAATACATACTTAATATACATAATTACACCCAGACTCAGGACATACAGACATGTTCATGCACACAAATGCATGTCCTGTGTGGGAATCGAACCCACGACCTGCGGCGCGTAAGGTGAACCTTAACCAACTGCGCCAACTGGCCCGTCAAATTATATATAGCTCCGTTATATATAGCTACGTCTGTGATGGGCTTAATACCTATCCATCAAGAAACTATCTAAAAACCAACTCTGACTAGAAAGTGTGAATTATTCAAACAATAGTTGCATACACTACGATCAATTTCCTCTCATTACCATATCAACAGATTCAAATACGATAAGAAAATAAAATATAAACGATACCGATACTATATTCATTACTTTTTCACTTAAATGGCATGTGATAAGTTGATTTATGGAATAATTATTCATTTCCCCCGGACCAGTTGCATCGATTATATCGATTAATTTGCTTAACAAGCCCGTTACTATTACATAAAGGTCATTGACAGTTAGTTATTGTGAGATGTGGAGTAGGTAAACAAGTTACCCTATAACTGGCGGTTTCTAGCTTTACCTAGATAGTGTTCTAGCTTATTCAAATATAGACTGCTAGTTAACATCCCGCGAATAAAAGTAACTAATCTCTCTCTATGCCGTGTCGTGTAGGGTTGCTCTCCTTAGTGCACGCGGCAAAAAAAATAAGATGTGGCTATCAAAGTAAAGGATGGCGAAAAAAAAAAACTAAGACAAAACATAACATATATACTTTACAAATTTAAACACATTTCTCTCGCTAATGACCAAAAGTTCGTACCATGAGGCTGCTTTTCTACAGCAGCGGAGCGGTACCCGTGGACAGGTAGACTTAAGCAGAAGAATTGGCGTCCCGAACGTATTTGTCGCTTCCTCTGAGGCTTTAGAAACGGGACGGTTGGCAAGCCTAGCCGTAGGCCACAATCAAACTCACTTGGGTATTTATCGTATGGTAGGGGCCTAGATTAGTATAAGATGCCCCCCCTCGTTCTATCCGTGCTGTGGCTGCCACCACGCTCCGCCTCGGTCAAGATACGACGGTGCGTCCGCCCCTCCGTACAGTCAGCACCACTGAGCAAAACCCGCGCCGCGGAAGTGGCACCGAGTGGTAGGCACTTAGGGTAATAATAGGCCAAGTTTAGTGTATGTGCGAAACTCACACAGACGAGGACGACGAATTCATAGTTTATAATTCTTAGTTAATAATGAGTAGAATTAAATATTCATACATTCATAATATTCATCGTATCGACTGCTAACATACGTTTTGTATACTATGTATTTCTGAGATACTGTGAAAAAAAGTTATTTTCTGTTTTTTTTTTTATCCCTCCGTTACATGTATGGAATACCAATCCCTTTTTTTTTTTTCACTTTCCATGTATCGGTTTATAAAGACAACATTTACCTTTCAAATTTCTTCTTTATAGTGCCAATAGTCTCCAGTAAATTAGCTGTTACATACGAACAGGACAAAATTAAAACGCTTCCTTTTTGGCCGCATTTGGCCACGGAACCCTAATGAAATGAAATGAATTGAAATTAATTTATTTGCGAGAATAGAATAGAATAGAATAAGGGTAATAATAATACAAAATAGTGTTAAAAAATAAAGAGTTCCAAACTTACTCTACCGATCTTGGGTGTGCAAATATTAAAATTGAATATAAATATGACATGAAAATAATTAAAACATGAGATTAATTCAAAATTAAGCAAATAATATTAAAGAAGATCATACTAATTCAAAAAATCATTATATTTTCTAATCTAAATGTCAAATAAGTATCATGTCAAATTAATATTAATAATTATGTATATTAAAAAAACAAGTTCGTAAAATGCCTAGTAAGCTACAATATTATACAATACAATACACATACAATATTTAAGGCGATGATAGCTTAGTGGTAGTGACGTCGGATACCGAGACGAAGGTCCCGGGTTCGAATCCTACAATGAGCTTGAGCTTTCGGTGAAGGAAAACATCGTGAGGAAACCATAGCACGGTGGTAGGGTACTTTGTAGGGGTCTGGCTGGCTACCACCCTCAAGTTGAAAATCTGTCGCCAAGCACCTATCGGTGTGTTCCGTCAGCTGCACTTGAGAGCCAGTTCCTTCTAGGCTTTGTGTGCTTACCACCTTCGACCACATCATCACTTACCATAGTGAGATTGTGGTCAAACACAGGCCTATAAACAGTAAAAAAAAAAAAAAAAAAATATTATTATAAAAGTAAATGGCATGTCCGTAGGTATCACATTTTGTCTTCAAAAATTCATTAGTCGAATAATAGATTTTACTAATTAACAATTTTAACAAAGCACTTTTAATGTAACTAAAGGTTATTCTTTGAGACTACAAAGTATGTGGTTGAAAGTCCGAATCGCCAAGCAATAAACATTATTTCTGTACACATTTAGTCTCTGGATTGGAACATACAATCGGTCTTTTTAAACGGAATAAATTGTGAGTATCACCATTTGAAGTAATAAATCGACATAATTAGACATTAATTCGCCATCAGTCTGCAACGTTGCAATTTATACCCTGTAAATCAACTCGAATCAGAGGAAGATGAAAAGAAAAACACGCATCGTGTTTCCTTTCTACCATTATTACAACCATTATTTACTTGCAAAAGAAACAAGAATGTATGATGAGTGTAAAAGTAATAAGAGCATTACAAAATCATAAATTCCTATGAAATATTCAATAAAAATCCTTGCACATTGACAATGCAATGCGCACGACACTTGCTTGTAATGTAGGTACGTTGTTAGACACACTGATGCACTCCTGCGCATTGCGTATATACTAACGTACACTGCTGTGCTCTCCAAAGATCTAAGTTCTGACATACGGGTATGAAGGTTTAGTGACAAAGGCTTAACAATTTTTTATATTTTTTCCTAACTTTTTCTAAATAATACACTTTTATTAAGGCAAATATAAAATATCACACTAGCGCGGGTGAAACAGCTATATTGCGGCTTCGGAGAGAATGCGTTTCTGAGACCTGCTAATATTGGCTAAATCACGAAAACGGCTAATCAGCTTTTGATGGGAATTTCACTATGAAAATATTGAACCGTCCTGTGAAGCTCCTATCGCAGCGTATCAGAAACGCATCCTCTCGGCGACCGCAATTTAGTTAAAAATAAAATAAGGTTTTATACAATAAAATGATATTATAAATCTATAAAAATAACTCTATGTATAAGTCAAGGGACAGTCTCTTACCAATAGCTACAGCCGTTTTCTGCTTGTTCTCAAGTTTATGTCATACAACCCCACGTAAACTCATACAACCCCACGTAAACTTTATCACTATAAGTACTTACATACACGTTCGACAAAATATCAGTCCGTGTGTCACCCATTAACTGCGACAAGACTTTAAATCCCCGATAGATTAGCTGGAATTTTGATATAAACACGCTACATATGATATGTGTATTGTATTGTTGAGGTTTATACTAGTTTGTTGAAAATGAATATCAAAAATTTGGAGAGACCTGAACAACAATACTAGAACGAAAAATAGTGGTATACCTACCTACATTCATCACGTTATATACACCAGTAGGACCCATCCTCGTGGGTTTCATACCATCCTATTTTGTGTCAAAACTAACTAACGATATTAAAGTAACAGCTAGGAGATTGCATGATCCAATATTATTGTACCATGGGAGATCTTATCTATAAGTCCAAATACATGGCATACATTTCATTGGTAGTCATTTTGTATTTGAAAATGACGTCCATATCGCAGACATTTTGAATATCGGTAATTACTGCAAATTTTATTGTTCGTGACCATTTTTTGTTTCAAAGACATTTTGTAGGTACTGTGGGCGGGTTTCATACATATAGACTCTTCTTTCTTACCCGTTGACATAAAGCTTTTTAGGGCTGGCTTAAGCCAATTCCAAGTTATATGATATGCCATACAAGAAATAAAGATAAAATTATGACACCTAGATTTAAGTTAACTTAAGCTAATAAGTCTTTTCTCGGGAATTGCGTTATATTCTGTAATAAAATCCCACTCGAAGTAACTAAAATGTCTTATAATAAATTCAAAGACTTCATAAAGCAGAGGTTAATTGACAAAGCCTACTAAAGGTGGCTCATTACGTGGAAGACAAGAATATATGGTTGTAGTAGCTTGTCTCTGCACTTGCATCCCCTCTGGCTAAGTGAAAATTGTATAAATAATGTATATCGTATAAGTATCGGCAATCCCCTTGGTATTGCAAATGTCCATAGGCGGCGGTGACCACTTACCATCAGGTGGACCGTCTGCCTGTTTGTCAACCTATTGACATAAAAAAAAAAAAAAAGTATTGGGATGTAATGTTACAAGATCTCCCAGAAACAAAAAAAAAAGCCTTGCTGAATTTCTTACCGGAGTCTTCACAGTTTATGTATTTTTCGAACCGGCGGTAAATTCAACTGTATGTACCAACTAAGTGCCTTACCAGGGCCTAAACTGAATAAATGACTTTTTGATTATGATTTATATAACTCTATGTTTTACTTCATATACAAAATGTCTGTGGATGAAATGTATGTCGTGTAGATTGGGCCTTACTATACAATGTCCATTGACCGAGGCGGTCGTCTCAATGGAATTGATGCGATTTTGTTCGCCCACCTGACTGCGGAGATCGTAGATTTATGAGCTGTTGGATGAAGTTTAGAGCTCGATAGAAAAGTTCCCCTAATGAAGGCGCTATTGAAACTTGCCCGATCGGTTACAAGAATAATGACTTAATTTCCGAGTTTAGATTTGCATATAATGGAACGACACCTTTGTTGTTTATTTAGGTTTTGTAGATTCTAACGAATAGTAAGGCTATTAGAAAGAAAAGAAGAAAGAAAATACATTTATTTGACGAAACACATTAAAGAATTTACATACAAAGAAATTAAAACAAACCAGTAAGTCTGTGCCGTCAAAGAGGATCGTCAGCTCAGCATGGTGCTACTGACTTTTACAAAATAAATTGTAATTTCTTTGAGATATTCATAATGAAACCTGAATTGTTTCGTACTGTGCGGACTCAAAGGAGCTTCCTTCCACGGACGCTCAGACTGTGGAATGAGCTCCCTGCCGTGGTTTTCCCAATGTAGTACAGCATGGGGTTCTTCAAAAGGGGTGTCAAGAGATTTCTGCAGGGTCGGCAACGCGCGCGTGATACCCCTGGTGTTGCAAGCGTCCATAGGCTACGGTAACCGCTTACCATCAGGCGGGCCCTATGCTTGTTTGCTATCTTAGTAATATTAAAAACCTTCCAAAGTGGTCTAATACCAGTTTGGAGGGTTGCTTTTCCTTTTTTAACGACAAGAAGAAGTGCCAAGGAAGTTCTATTTTTTTATTTATTTTTCTTTTTATTATTGCTGCTTATCGCACTTTTTTAAATATAAACACCCTTCACAAATAAGGTAATAAATGACCATTCTTGATATACAATATGTATTATTTCATAGAATATCACATCACTCGACGTAAACTGCCTATAACGATCTCAAAAAAAAGTTAAAACGTTTAAATCTGCAACCACTTGGTGCTCTATGCCACGTTTCAGTAAATTTTATGATCTGAGAAATCGTTGAATGCATAGTTTATGTGTCCATTGCACACTTTATGTGAACTGCCTCCTTTATTTCTGCGTGAAGTGGTAATGGACAGTGCGTAGAATTGAATTAACTCGAGCGATATTTATGTGGCATTTCCATGTGGAGATTTTATAGCATCCGGTTAACCTTTCAATAAAATTGTATTTTTTTCTGGATTTGGAATCTAGCTAGCTCGAGATTGGTCGCTAATCTCTTCGTTTAGAAATAATCTTCTCTCGAGTAGTTTTCTTATATAACTACTATTTTAAAAAATTTTATATCCTTGGAGATTTAATTGATTATTTTTTTATCACTTAGCAGAAGTAAGGTTTTAAGAGAGGTAAAGCATAGCGTTCATTCGTTCAAAGAGTAGCTCGTATGGGGAAGAACGGAATACCGCAGCCAAATAACTTTATGTTGTGTTCCTGCGCGTGAGTAAGGTCGCCAGAGCTCATTGGGGAGGGGGAAGGGTCGGTAACGCGTGAGTGATGCCCCGTGTGTTGCAAACAATTTATAATAGTTTACCAAATGACATTACGAAATTACCAATTAAATATTTTAAATCCAGGCTCCAAACATGGCTTGGCGAGAAGAATTTCTACTCTGTTAAAGAGCTTCTAACAAAATAGGCACAATTTAGACATTTTATTTAATTTTATGAGTTAGGTTATTTAATTTTTAATGTAATTTTTTTGTTTTTTGGAGCAAGCACGCCTGCGAGCTGCAAATTTTGCATGCCAAAACTGGCAGAAATGTGATACTATATATTAATAATACCATACCATTTGTTACCATATTCTCGCAAATAAATATCTTTATCTTTATCTTTTTAAGCATCCATATGACAATGGTAACCTATTACCATCAGGCGGGCCGTACGCTTGGTTACCAACTTTTTCGAATAAAAAGAAAAAACAAATGCAATACGTCCCTTATCAGCATCATCATCTATCATCGATAATTTTCAACGCTATTTTCCTAAACCAGAATTCAACTGATTCTCATCCGAGGACACAGACTGTTTCATCACAACCCCATACCCTTGGAACCCACAGTGTCAATGATCAAACGTGAGCTGAATCTAATACTGGGAGACCCTTAAATGCATCATAGACTGTCCACTTGTACAGTCTACTTCAGGTCAAAGCAATGCCAGAGATTAACAAGTTCACAACAGAGACGCCGTGAGTTATTGGAGCAAAGTAGCAATAAATACTCATGATTTTCCCACGGGAAGAGCTGTAGTACAAGAATACAAGCCGTCTCTATATGGTTGTCATATCAAATAGCTGAATTAAGAGACCTGATATTTAATTCGTTGCCCGGCCTAGAAATGATAGATTTTTATGTTGGTAGATTTGGGATTTTATGTCTATGGTAAAAAAAGTATTTTATTCATAAGATTGCCATTAAACATATTTAAAATTTACATTTAAATGCACATTTTGACGATTTTGTATAGAATTGCCGAGGACAGGTGCATTCAATGCTTTTTTCAAGATACTCTAAGATTCGTTAAGATTTAAAAAATAATAATGTTGTAGTTTTACTAAATAAAGCGATAAACTTACCAAGTTGTAATATTCGAAGACACAGCGCCGTACATACGAAAATGTATGTTACCTGAAATTAAACACTTAAATCAGTATGGAAAACAATTAACAGAATAAAGAAGCCACCTATGGCCACTTAGGAATATATCTAAAATTACAAAAAACACTTTTAAAGAAACTTTACAGCCGTGGGTACGTGTTTTTTGTAAAGTAAAAGTACAGCTTTAAAATAAATACTGAGAATATGTATTATTTTCCTTGATTATATCATTATCGACACAACATAGACGTCCAAAGATTTCTTCTCTCCCAAACAGTTATAAGTAAAGATAGAAAGAGCGAGACATTCGATATTCACTCTTATTTATACAATGTTAAGAATTAGCATAGTTGCCCAGGTACGCACTTTAATTCGTTCTCAATCGATTCTAAAATAAGGTTTATTCTGAGAACATCCGATTTAACTCGTGCTGCGTCGAAAAATAAGAATAAAAACTTTTATGATTGGTCCAAATACCTGAGTGACTTGTACATTATTTGTCCAAAGTCAAATTACGTTGGTACACAGTTTTTAACACATTGTAAAGAAATTGAATGCTTAATGGAATATTACGGAGATCATAAACGAACAAAGACATGGTCTGAAATTGCTTAGCAGTAATACAGTGAATCAATTTGTTTGGCCACGGATTAATTTGTGAAAATAAAATCAACCTGTCGCTTTTTTGAGAGCAAGACCAAAATTATAAGTATCTTTTGAGGGTTCCGAACCAAAAAGGTAAAAGGAACCCTTATGGTTCCACTCGAATCGATTTAAAATTTGGAAGTTATAAATTTACCAAAAAAAAAAAGTTTTGTCGTACGTAAGCAACTTATAAAAAGAAGTGAAATTCAAATGGAATCTCATGATTTTATTTTATTTTCGTAAAGATTTAAAAAATGCTTACTTATAATTAATAGCTCAATTAACACCGCATTTAAATTTAAACAAAATTGTTAAATGAAAGCGGACGCAACAACGCACCTTGTCCCAAATCGAAAGCATCTGACAGGTAAGTGTCAATCCATACTATTGTGCAGCTCTCTCTCTTAAAGATGAGATGCTATTCAGGGGAGTGATCTTAAACACGAAAGATATTATAATTACTTGTCTACAATCATTCGTCGACATCGAAATTTGAAAATACAAGAAACTTAGGGTTGTTGTGACTCTAACAATAGCAGAATTTTCTCTCATTTCCACTGTCAAAAATCTTTATTGTTTGTTAAAACCTCAGCATTTTCTTTTTTCAATCAACACAGCTGTCGATTTCTCTGTGGTAGGTTGCTTCTAGATTTTATTAATTGTAGGTCTTTAATTTGCTCAAAATTCAAAATTCAAATTCAAAATGCCCACTGAAGAGAGGTAGAGCATATCGTTTATTCACTCATAGAGCAGCTCGACTGTCGAAGTACACCCACCTTACAGAATACTGCAGTGTTGTGTTCCTCACCAGAGTTCATTGGGCAGAAGAGAAGGTTCGGTAACGTGTGAGCGATGCCTCTTGTGTTGCAAGCGTCCATATGGCTACGGTAACCGCTTACCATCAGGCGGGCCGTATGCTGGTTTACCGACAAAGTCGTATAAAAGAGGCAGGCAAGAAATTTTGTGTGTTTAGATTCTACTAGTTACATATTTTAATGGAATCGTTTTTTTTTATTATAAAAAATATTGATTAATCTCATCACAACAAATACAACAATATAATGATCAGCAAAAATAATTTTGTAACGAATAACCTCTATTACCTAAAATTATACTATGAAAACTAATTTAGTAAATGATGACCAAATTTTAATGAGGAAATTGTTGCGCTATTTCTCGACTCGGGGCATTTCAAATACAGCTGGCAAGGTTAAGTTAGAACTGTGACAATACTAGCTAGACCCATGTTTGTGCTTCGTGTAAATCTTTGGAGGTAATTAACTATTTTTGGATTGAACCATCATATTTTGGGGTCTAATGTCACGCTTGAATGGTGGTTAATTTTGGTGATCATTTACAATTTTTGGCAATATAAAGTGATTTTTTACCTTCACATTTTAGTAAATCTGGTGTTTCTTAGAACGCCACGGGCGGTAAATACGTTTATTTCTTCGCTAAGGATTTTACTGGGATAGTTATCTAATAGATTTTTTATAGATGTCTTTTCTTTATGTTGTACTTATAAAGTTTTAAAAAATCGATAAATATTTTTTTCTGCTCGCAAGAAGAAATGTCAAAGCACGATAATGTGAAATGACAAAATCGTTGCAAAAATATCAGTTATTTTTTAAACTGGTTGTGTAGAGGTCAATGTCTCGGCTGCTTTATTCAGGTCACAGATCCTTATTAAAGTGATACACTATCAATTATACTGGTGAAAGAATATTCGTGTGGAATTCACTAAAACCTGACTGGCTTTTGCACTGGGTTGGACAAACTTGCTCGAAAAGTCACGGATATTGTGAAGTTGAAACAGGCTTTCGTTGAAAAGTTACTTTTTATTATCTTTTCATTGAATTGAGTTAGCTGTATGTTTTTAGGGTATCCAGATAATTAATTAAATGGGCTGACAAAGATATATTGCAGGTAAATTAGTAGGTTTTGTCAGCATTATTATTCTGATTTGGTACCGTTTTGTGTGTATATATAAGAAACCCAAAAACGTATGCTGCATACATTGAATTATTACACATAGAAACAAAGTACACGCGCGAAAAATAATCCAATCAATTGGAGCCATAATGGCTCCAAATGACCGCCGCGCTGACAGTGTACTGAGTGACGTTTTAGTGAGTGCAGCTCTGAGAAAAATAATAAATATGACGGTTTGTGCAGTAAAATTGTGTCATAATTCATCAGGGAAGAAAGATAAGAATTCTTATGTAACATTCCACAGGCAAGCCACTAATTTTATTGTGTAATTCATCTAAAATAACAAAATTCAAAAATAAAAATACTTCACTCAGATTTCGAGCAAAGTGTTGCCAGCTGTTTTTTGTGCGAACTTGCGTTGTTTTACGTAATTGATACTGATTTTGTTATTAATATAGTAGTTGAGTCCGATAAGTTGTTTCTTTTACTTATAGCTATTATAACCGACTAGCTGTCCCCCGCAGTTTCACCCGCGTTCTTGGGATAAGTAGTCTATAATACTTGGGATAATGTAGCTTCATATTAGTGAAATAATTTCGAATCAGACTGATAGAAAAAAGAGAATATAGCTAGGAAAATATTGTCAAAGCGGCAGTTGTTCCGGAAACAAATTCAACTTACAAACTTGGCTTTTAAAATTTCAATTTTGTTAATG
Source organism: Achlya flavicornis (assembly GCA_947623365.1). Classification (NCBI taxonomy): domain Eukaryota; kingdom Metazoa; phylum Arthropoda; class Insecta; order Lepidoptera; family Drepanidae; genus Achlya; species Achlya flavicornis. The sequence goes on from OX392479.1 coordinate 12,996,123, forward strand.
AAAATTAAATACCGAGATACTACTTAATCTTCTTTTTCTATACAATCTATCATATATGAAACCTATCTTACCAAGGAAAGCTACAAATTGTACGATCGTTCATAGCACTGCACATTGTCTTGGTTTATTTTGTTAAAATACCCGAAATAAGTACTATGAAACAACTAGTAATAAATAAATAACAGGCCTGTATCTATGATATCTGTATGATGATTATCTAAGACGCAGAACTTTTTAAACTATTTAATTATTATTATGAATACTTACTTACAATTTCACTAGTAGGCGAAATCGGAAGGTTAATTTTACCGAAAAAATTCGTTTAGCTTGCAACATTACTCGTGCGCTTGTGTGCGTGTCAGCGAGTGTAATTATATGGTACTCACGCATACATTGGTTGTCAAGTGGCTTACGTGTCGCGAGGATTTTTGTTCGATACTTCGCTTCTAAGCGTAATAATTCAATGGCTGCATAATATAAAATCCCACGTTCCCATAAAACCAGATTAACTGAAAACCATTCACTTAATAAAGCTATGCAACTTATCCAAAGAATTCTGATGTAACGAGTTTTGAAACGCCTTTTGCTAGTTTTTTTCTGCCAAATATGGCACAAATGACATTAGCATGAAAGCTAAGGAAGACTACACCCTATATAACGCTTATCACGGCCTGTTAGAAAAAAACCGTTCGTTATTGGAAGAGATGAGTACGCATTAGCATAACGTACGTGAGTTTAGATAGAAGATAAATATAAAAACTTCGTTTATGCACCATTCATTGAGTTTTTAAATGTTAAATGTACTCTATAAATAAGGTAACACTAGGGATTCTTGAGTTTGGTTCAGTACTGGCACGTCTCTGGCACGTTGCTGGCACGTCGAAAAAAAAGAAACCTGTAGAAAAACTACATCCAAAGATTTCATTTGTTTTCTATTTCAGGACCAGTGGCTATCGTCAATTGCCCACTCAGCCCTATTCCTTCTATTTCAGTCACATTTTTTTTTTAATCCCAACCGTAGCGTATTTCTATTCATGTGATTCTCCACTCTTGATACACGTTATTAAAATTGAGTTGTATAGGAAAACATCGTACCATAGTACAATGGTACGATACTTCATGGTAACCGCCTACGTGGCAACCACACTCAAGTGAAACACTTTCTGTATCACACTTAAGAGCACCTTTGTCTACTCATGACATATGGCTAAAATGGTACCATGGTAAAATTATAGCGTATCAATGGAGGAAATAGAATGCAGCCATATAAAAATAGTCGTACCTACTCATATTTCTCTCCAACTATAAACTAAAAATAAAAATAACCTACTAATTATTGTTAATCACTTGAATATCTGTGAGGGACGATGACGAAGCTTAAGATGAAATACGCTTACCCAGAAGAAACCTATTCACTTTGGCCTTGAAAGTCCCTAGATTGTATGAGTCAGGAAACACAGACACCGAAGCAAGTTCCACTTCCTTGCTGTCCGCATTATAAATTAGGATGAAAAACGCTGTGTTCGTATTTTCGGTATGTCAACAACTTAACTAAAGTAGGTGAAAACTTTCCCGGCGTCTTGTGGTTCGGTGTAAAAATGAGGATAGTGGAATAAGGTTGAACAATTCCTGCGCACACTCTCCAAAATATATCCTGTAGAAAAAAGATAAGCAAGCAACTTTTCTTCGATGGTCGAGGCTAGTGAGTTTTGCCTAATTTATGTGTTTATGGAATATACATTCCATACACGATCCAACGAGTTAAAAACAGAAACTATAAATACCTAAGACGAGCTAGGCTTTATAACACGGAAATCTGCATCTCCAATTGTCGGTTCTACCGCGTTACCTCAACGGCATTGATACAATTACCGTACTTTACACACCTGCCCGGATGTTCGGACAAGCTTGGCTACTGTCTGCTCTGCCAAGCCGTCGGCAGGGAGGACATGTCCAATAAACAAGACAAAACTGTTTATTTAAACTATCATAAAGTGTTATTGCTTCAATCAATCCGTCCGGTTAGTCTTCAGGCAAATATCTGAATTCCAAGTTTCTTGAGTTGTGCCCCATGTGCAGTATGCACGCTTTATACAATTGCGGATGCTAGGCGGAATGGCTAGTTAGAATCTCATCCTTACTAATTCAATTTATGAAATTCTTTTGTCTTTTATACTTTTGTTTTTATGTTGCGAATTATACTTTTTAATGCGTCCATGCTACTCGAATCGAGCACGAGCCGAGCCACGAACGAGCCTACAACGAGCACGATGCACCGGATTTGTACGTGAAATAATTGGACTGTTTTACAAAAAACTTAAACGAACTTCAAAGTACACTAAGAAGTAATCAAATCCTGATCTGATGACAATGGGACCAAACGGGAAGTGTACCCTTCCAGACAAAAAAAGAATTTTCCAAATCGGTTGATAAATGGCGGAGATATGAGGTAACAAACATTTAAAAAAAACATACAACCGAATTGAGAACCTCCTTTTTTTGAAGTCGGTAAAAACTGACAATAACACTCGTTCGAGGCTCGCGAGCGCGTCCACGCTACGCGAATCGTGCTCGCTGTGTGCTCGTTCGAGGCTCGGCTCGTGCTCGGTTCGCCAAGCATGGACGCACCATAAAACATTTGAAAAACATAGACAACATACCTACTCAGATTATCCAAAAAAATATTTTTTTTACAAATAGAATGCTGAGTTTCTTGCCGGATTCTCAGTTGAAGGCTGAATTCTGAACCGGTGGTAACTTCAGTAATTGTGACGTTCATAAGTGGCCTACTAGAGCCTAAATTGAATTAACGGCTTTTACTTTGACTTCTTTCTCTCGTGTTGTGAATGAGTTTTGCATTACATTACATATTTTTGGGGTACAGTAAGTTTAATTTGTTCTAAAAGATCGGAGGAGTCAATATGACTATTTAGGATTTTGAATAAAAATAAAACATCTATATAGTTACGTCGGTCTTGGAGTGTAAGTATATTATGCCTAGTGGAGGAAGTCTCATAGTCAATGAAATAGTTACCAGTTCGGTATTCAAGCAATTTAACAATTATTTTTTGAATTCTTTCTATGCGTTCAATGTGTACTTTGTAATATGGGCTCCAGACAATACATCCGAATTCTAAAATACTGCGGACAAAAGAGAAGTACAATATTTTGAACGTGGAAGCGCGCTGAAAGGGTTGGGAGACTCTTTGTATGAATCCTAATTGTTTGAAGGCTCTTGAAACTATTTCATCGATATGGAGATTGAAGGTCAATTTACTGTCAAGAATCACTCCGAGGTCCCTTATATGATGAACTCGTTTGATTTTTCTATCATTTAAAGTATACTCAAATTCAATGGGGTTCTTTTTACGCGTGAATGAAATAATGTTACATTTGTCCGTATTAATGATAAGCTGATTATGAAGACAATACTCACAGAAGAGGCTTAAATCGTGTTGTAGCCTTACACAATCATTTATAGTACGTACTACACGGAAAATTTTGGTGTCATCTGCGTAAAGGATATGATGGGAGTTAGAGAAGATGTTACCCATATCATTTAAGTACAGGGTGAATAAAAGGGGGCCCAAATGAGATCCTTGTGGTATACCGGAAGGTATCGGAAGAAAATTAGAAATGACTCCCTTGACCGAGACTGCCTGACTACGATTATTAATATATGATTATATCCATCTGAATAGATCGCCGTGTACACCGAGCCTCCAAAGCTTTGTGAGTAGCGTATTATGGTTAATTTTATCAAAAGCCTTGGAAAAATCGGTGTACACAGCGTCCACTTGATCACCATCATCTAGGCTATCAATAATAAAATCTGTATAAGCTAATAGGTTCGTGTCAACCGAGCGACCGCGTATGAACCCATGCTGATTTGGTGTAATGTGAGTTGAGAAGGTAAATGCAAGTTGTTGGGTGACGATTTTTTCTAGTAGTTTGCCGAAAATATTTAATTTAGATATAGGCCTATAATTTCCTATAACGTCCTTACTGCCGGACTTGTGAATCGGCGTAATTAAAGCTTTCTTCCATATGTTAGGGAAATATCCTTCAGATAAGGATTTATTAAAAATAATAGAAATCGGGGGGGTTAATTCTTTATGGCAAATTGAAATAAATTTTTGAAGTGAACTTAATTCTTATCGCACAAAAAATTATAAATATCAAAAAAAAAACGTACGCGGCAATGAAACTCACTTTAATGGTTAGTTATTCCTTCTTTAGCTTGGTAGTGGATGGCATAAAGATATTGCTTATTTATTACTAGCTGCCTCGCGCGGTTTCACCCGCGTTCCCGTGATAAAAAGTTTCCTCAAGTCTCAAGTCATTTCCCAATGGAGTACAGCATGGGGTTCTTCAAAAAGGGTGTGATGAGATTTCTGCAGGGTCGGCAACGCGCGAGTGACGCCCCTGGTGTTGCAAGCGTCCATAGGCTACGGTAACCGCTTACCATCAGGCGGGCCGTATGCTTGTTTGCTACCGGAGTAGTATAAAAAATAAATAAGTCTGCCGCTGCTTCCGATTAACGGCGAGGTTCCCAGAAGGCTGGCAGCGTTTCCTCTTTGGATAGCCAAGCTGACGCGTTGACGGAAAATGCTCCCCGCCCGCTGGTCTCCGAAGGTCTCGATCAATTTTGATGACAAAGTGCGAGCAAAACGGCGAGCTTCGGACCCCCAGGTATATTTTTTATATAATATTTTCAATTCTAAAACTGTAATGTAATAAATAAAATGGTAGTGAAATTTAGCGTCTCCAAAATTACTATGAATGTTACTGGCACCGATATCTCATATACAATAGATACACAATACAATAAATATACAATAGATAGACAAATCGATACAATCAATACAAATATCACCCCATAAACGTATAGTTCATTAATTTCTTTCAAGGATCTCAGTTATCTCAATAAAATCTCAGATACGAGGTACCCCATCCTCCTACGTGCGTTTGCGTGCATTTTAATTGGCCGAGTGATTAATTATTCATGAGCATACAATTGTAGCTAATGATTCGCGGAGTACGTGTTAATTACTACTTCAGAAATATAATGATTGCCTGCAGTCCCACACGAGGGACAGGTGACAGCCGATTTATTATCGTCATTAATATTTGGCGAACGGATCTCTACCGTTGAACATACAAGTAATTCTCCCATAGATTTCTGTAAAATGGTCCTAAGCCGCTTCCGCTTCTTTATCTATTGACTATGTGTTGAAAGTAATTAAACATTAACCCCCTTACTCATAAAGCGCTATTTTACTAATATACTGATTAAATGGCCACGTAAATAATGTCACATTATTTGAAAATGGCAATAGACTGGCGTTATTTACGTGACCCTTTAAACATTATATTAGTTAAATAACGTTTTATGAGTAAGGGGGTAAAAGAAAAACAGTATACCGAGATAGATTGTCCTAAAAATATTTAAAGAATGTAGGTAATTTTGAAGCGCTCGTAGTGTAGCATGATAAGCCGTTCTTAATCGATCGGCAAGTTAAGCTACCACCGTCATGGTCGGTACCTGGATGGGTGACCGCCTAGTGGTATTTCAAATCGATCGTTTCCGTGCTTCGGAAGGCACGTAAATCCGTTGGTCCCGGTTATCACTTAATTGTGATAGTCGGTAAGCTAGTTGGAGGCCTTCTAGGCGGCTTGAAAAACTCCAACAGTAGGTTGACCACTAGCCTACCTCCACCGATCCGCAGTGGGCACGCGTGGTGGAGTATCTGCCCATTCCCTTTCACCCTGATTTGTGAAAGGAGGCCTATTCTCAGCGGTGGGACATTATAGGCTGATGATGATGAAGTAATTTTGTAATACCTTTACTGGCATTATCTGCAGTACTTCGATGCAACAGGCAATGGTGCAGCAATGATGGACAGTGTTTCGCAACACAGGGCCGTTGCATATTTGTGAATACCATGATTGTGTCATAAGCATGAAACGCAATATTAAATGCATATCATTTTACGTTAAGCAATCATACGTTTAATTCAGAAGTTATATACCAACGAATATTATCGGTGTATTTATGTATGTATTACACACGGACCGCAATAATAGATCTTTTGGGTCCTTCGTCCTTCATAATAATAATAATCATAATAAAGTTGTTTATTTAGGCATTCTGCACCCATTACCTATAAGGAAAAAAGGAAAATTACAAGATATATTTATAAAAACAAAATACACCACACCTCAACATCAGTAAAATACAAAAACAAATAAAAATCAAAATAAAATGTACCTACAAGTTCCCATAGGTATAGGCTCAGAGTATATAAATACTAGGTACAAGTATAGGTCATTTTCGAGGTATAGGTCTTTGTTGGTTTGTACCCTCTTAGGTGATAGGTAGTCAAAATCGGCAATTTTTGATCACCGTTTACTGCCTATACAGTCTATTTATTCACCTAGAACCTACCACCTTCAGTACCCGATGAAGAAGGATCTATATCATCATACTTTTAATATTATGTGAACATTTCATCTTGTGGTGTTCGAGAAATCTATCAAAATGGTAACCAGTACACGCCCAGGAAGATCACAGTCCACGTGAAACTCGAAAGATGTTTGTGAGGCTTTAGAAATTTGTACGTGTGTCACAACTTGTACCTTATACTTTTTTTCATTCCTATATTAGACCTAAATAAAAATCAAAGCCATTTTTATAAAAAAATTAGTTATATGACTCAATTTTGATCAAAGTACATAAATTAATGTGACCTCCCTCCTCATTTTTCGTTAAATGCATGTGTCCAATAAATTTGAAAGTATTTGCATTAAATAAATACCATGATCTTTGTAATAAAAGTTTTATAACATCCTCTAATAATACTGGGCGAAAGATCAGCCAGTTTTGTGTTCAAAACTTGAAAATTTTAAAAAGGCAATCTATAGTGAGTACATAAAAAGTTTATAAAATACAGCTAATGTCATTATTACGTTTTTTTTTATTTATTTTATTAATCGTAAAAAGTGCCATAAGATAAATGGATAAAATGAGAGCAAAATATAAAAAAAAAACCGGTTAATCGTGTTAAAATAAAACGCCAATACTAATTTTGAATTAAATGATACAGTTTTATCTCATCTCACTAATATTATAAATGCGAAAGTTTGGATGTTTGTACCTCAATCACGCTTCAATAACTCAACGGATTTGGATGAAATTTGGCACACAGATAGAATGTATTCTGGATTAACACATAGGAATTTTTATCCCGGGAAATCAATATATCCCCCGGGTACGCGGGTGAAACCGCGGGGCGCAACTATAGTTTATTATAATTTGGATTTCTCATGTAAGTGAATGTAACTGTTATGTGAAATAAAGTTATCTCAAACCTCATGTTATATTTTTCTGATGCGATGTATGGTGCGTACATGCTACGCGAACCGAGCACGAGCCGAGCAACGAACATACAGATTTCGTTCGTGGCTCGCGATCTCAAGTGTGGACATTACAACGAGCGCGATGCGAATCCATGTGTTCAAGAAAAACTGACAATCGGGCGGTGCGCAGTCGAGCGCGAGACGAATGCTCGTTCGAGGCTCGCAAGTCGGTCAACGCTACGCCTCGATGACGCTACGCGAACAACGAACGAATCCTATTCGCTCGTGGCTCGGCTCGTGCTTGCTTCGCGTAGCATGGACGCACCATGATTCGACAACATAGGTACTAAAATGAATTAATTACATAAACATAAAAATTTAAGTATCCATTTGTTTTTCTTCTTGCCACATTCATCATTTTGACATCTTGGCCATATACGTATAAAAAAATCAAGACGGAGTGTCACCTTGTAAGTTAGTGAACCCAAAAATTCCCTTCGTATGCAAGAGTAAAATCAGTACTGGCCTAAGTAGGCGCAAGTGATACTGAGCCTTACTGTCACTGTCAACGTTTGAATTCGGAATGCCAACTGATCGGCTTCCTATGGTAAATATGTGTGCGTGAAGCCATGTATTTTGTCTTAATTTTTGTATGAGTATATGATCTTGGCTCTGTAAAAGTACAAAAATGTGCGAAGATTTTAGAGCTGACCATTAACGATCGCTACAACTGATATCAAGCCATATATAATATTCGCTTATCAAGACTACATGAGCAGTTTTCTTGCCATTCAAGGCCAATTACAATAATACTCATAAATCTACCTTCTTCTACACAACTAACGTCAATTTAAATGACATTTGCGAACGTGTAAGATAATTCAAACAAACTGTAGTAGTTGATATTTCTATCATATGAGATTGTTGATCAGTTTACCTTTTAAAACTTATATTGAAAATTTAATTAAATAAATAAATGGCATGAAACAATATTTCATTGTGTTGTTGCCAGTTCATGTGACCGTATTTTGAGTAAATGCGGTCACATGAACTGGCAACTTGTACAATATATTTTAACTTTTATAACACAAATCTTTTATAACTGACGATTAGGACTATATTATAAAATCTAGACTTTTATGAAAGGTTTACAAAATTTACCTGTATTTTTTCTCCTGGTCATACATTTTCTCGGCATTTAGTTAGTCGGCAATTTTTGCCATGCTCTAACTTACAAGTATTGCATGGGAGTTCAAAAGTAATTTCATGTTATATCTTCATCCCAAAATTAACTAAAAAAAACAAAATGAATTTTCATCGCCAATTAACGGAGTGCGCAGACGAAGTGGTGATTTTTTGTTTGTTCTGCCAATAAATAGTAAAAAAATATCCATGTCTGTGTATGATCATACGTCATTATTCTCCCCTTTTTCCGTCAATCAATCATGGGTCGTGCGTGGGAAGAGTTTAATCACATTGAACAAATTAACAAGTGAATGATTTATAAGTACCATTGCTACGATTCGCTTTTTAGTTGCAAGTCTTAAGTTAATTACAATTCACACCGTCGCTTCTGGACATACGCAATACCAGAGTTCCAACATGCTGCCATCCTTGAAGAGCTGGTAATAATGTATCCAGCAACCGAGGGCAAATACAGGGATAATCACAGAATTACCAGTCCCTAAAATTTATTGCACCCTACAGGGCATATTTATTGGAAGCCAGAAAGTTATAGACTTTATAACATTATGGTGCGTCCATGCTTGGCGAACCGAGCACGAGCCGAATCACGAACGAGCACACTGCGAGCACGATTCGCGTAGCGTGGACGGGCTTGCGAGCCTCGAACGAGCGCTATTGTAATTGGAACAAAGGGATTCGCATCCATAGGTTCGTTCGTGGCTCGGCTCGTGCTCGATTCGCGTAGCATGGACGCACCATTACGTCTCGCATCTGTAAAATACAAATTTAACACGAGTGAAACCGCAGATCTCATATTGCTTTTATGATTAATAAATCATTTTATTTGTATTTGAAACGCAAATAAAAACCTGAAATGCAAGCAAGTCTTACATAAAAATTGGTTTTTTAGGAACAAAAACTGATAATACAAACTACAAATACTTATTTTAACGTAACAAAGTTTACAGAATTTGATATTTTATTGAAAAGTAAACTATTTTCTTATTACCGTATCGTTTGTAATAGATTTTAACTTTAGCTGACCAGACACGCCCGGCCTCATGACCGTTTCTCAACATTACACTCTCAAGCTCTATGAATCAGACTGTCTAGCTGATGTCTTTGACATCGCTCGAGTTTTGACAGCAAAGACGACCGGTCCGAGCGATCATGCGTGACAACTCACAGTCATCTCACAGTATTGCTTTTTTATCATATTTTTTAACTTGGTCTGGCGTTCTATTCTAAGAACTGAATTTTTGATTGAACCTTCCATCGGTACATGTCCAATATTTAATATCAGGTGATGAATTTACAGTTACTTTATTGCAATTACTTTTTATCTTAGCGGTAATACTATGAGAGCTTTTAAGATATAATCCACTGACATATTTCTTGAACTATCTAAAATTGTGACAAGCTGCCTATTTTTTCAAATTTGCTACTATCTAAAAAACTTTTTTTTTTTCGTAAGAACCTTCTCCAGAGTATTAGGTAGAAAACTTTTGAAAGATAGATCATATCGGTAAAGTCGTTCTCAAGTTATGGCGTGACCAAGGGAAATAAGGGATTCGTTTTTATATATATAGTCTTATAATCTCCCGTGACCAGGGTTGGATTCAGGCCTTCAGAAAATTATTGTCTATGTAAAATAACTATAATACTAACTATACTACTTGTCGAAAATAATACTACGTTTCACTTTTCGTCCATTTTGTTATTAATTGAAATAAAAATGCATTTGTAAGGTAATTTTAGTTTTATTGTTATTTTACAAATTAACCAAAATTTGGCAAGTAGATGTTTATCTCAGCAAATTCGTCAATCGGAACCTCGTATTTGGCATTGGCACGACATAGCGTGTCGACAAATTGAAAAATTCAATACAAATTACATTTACTTTCTTTCACAGCATCGTGAACATGAAAGTATCAGGAGTCAATAAAGCAATTTACTCAATGAGTAAGTAAAGTAAATTATACACTTCCTCTGTGGATTTACTACACCTACAACAACTTTATTACGTAAGTAAATTAATATTTTTTAATTTATTTCTACCAATAACAGTAGTAAGTTGACATGAAGGTAAAATTATGGTATTTTCGCGTAGTATCCTGGCATTACGATACTACATAAAATAATGGTACAAATAGTATAATTATACTACCACATCCAACCCTTTCCTCTCCATCTGTCGTCTGTTGTCTGGAAGAGATCGCTCTTTAGCGATAAGACCGCCCTTTGTACAGTTATTAATATTATGTTCTTTTCTTTCTGTTTTGTTAACTGTTTTTCTGGTGTACAATAAAGAGTTATATATCTATCTATAGATATAATATAATAAATCAGAGTTATTTTGTTAGTTTAAACGGGCTAATATGTGGAACTACCAGTCTGATTTGAAAAATTATTTCACTAATTAGAAGCTACATTATCTCCGAGTATTATAGACTTTTGGTCCCATGAACGTGGGTGAAACCGTGGGGGACAGATAGTATTTTCTATAAAATACTTTCAAAAGTGTATGCCTATGCCTCAACGATTTGTGTATCGTTTTCAATCGTTCATTTGACATACAAAATACAGTTTAATCGTTACGACACCGTTGAAGTTTTGTACGTGAATCGGGCCACTGCACAAAAGCTCAGCCCCCCTAGACAAGATGTTTGTCGACAATCGTCATCGTTAGTAAACGATCAACCTTTCTATGGGATTGACATAACAGATTGTTAAGAATCACGTGATATTTCGATTTGAAATGTCAATCCCATACAAAGGTTGATCGTTTACTAACGATGACGATTGACGATAACCATTTTGTCTACGGGCCCAGGCAAACTTACTTATCGCAACGCAATACAACATTAAAGTTATGTTATTTTGAGTCAAGTGCTCCAAATTTTAAATAGGAAACCCATCAACAAATATTTTTAATAATCTACAAATATGGCAATAAATCTCACGATTATGACTCTTTGGATGAATCAAATGGTCTTTGATTTATCAATTCTTTTATGTACCTACTTATAACATGCAATCGATCACGTATATGACTTTCTGTATGAAAAAAAATATCGCGTATCTCGATACAAAAGACCGTGATTACCGTTTGCATGTTTTCTAGTCAAACGGTATCATTGAAATCAAAACACTTAGATAGAACTACACATGACACGTAATCATCATCATCATCATCCTCAGCCTATAATGTCCCACTGCTGAGCACAGGCCTCCTTTCACAAATGAGGGTGAAAGGGAATGGGCAGATACTCCACCACACGTGCCCACTGCGGATTGGTGGAGGCAGGCTAGTGGTCAACCTACTGTTGGAATTTTTCAAGCCGCCTAGGAGGCATCCAACTAGCTTAACGACTATCACAATTAAGTGATAACCGGGACCAACGGCTTTACGTGCCTTCCAAAGCACGGAAACGCTCGATTTGAAATACCACTAGGCGGTCACCCATCCAGGTACCGACCACGACAGACGTAGCTTAACATTGCCGATCGATTAAGAACGGCTGATCATGCTACACCACGAGCGCTACGACACGTAATACAATTACATATTTTTTATATTTGGCTCACAATATGTTTAAAATCCTTGTGACTAAAATGTTATGAATATCAGAATGAATAATAGAAATGTAATGGATTGTGTGAAAGATGATATGATGTAAGAAAGGAGTGAAAGCCGATATGACAGATGAAAGAGCCGATGATGACTTGGCTTCGTTTTAATAGACTAAAGAATAACAATTTGTGATAGTTCTTCGTAGATATATCTACGTAACATGACAAAGAAAATAAAATATCCTGCAAAACACTGCGAGTCGTTCGAGAAGCTATATCGATCTTCATAATGGCCAGTCTTGAACGTTTCTAAATCGTTCAAGTGGCCAGTAAGTATATTATTTACTAAGGGTCAGTTCACATCGAGACGCGACGCGACGTGGCAAGCTTAGATAGCAATAGAAGCAACTTCATTTACTACACGGGAGGGTGCACATGTCAGTAAGAGAATTTGTGTCAAGCGGCTTGCGCCGCCCCGCGAGGCGTGTTCTAATTTTTCCCATGAAATGTGTAACCTTTTGTTATCTTCTGTTTTTTTTTAAAGTGCGCGTCACGTCTTCGCTTCGCTTCGCATCAGGGTGTGAGCTGACCCTAAGAGCTATGGCTAAACTGAAATGGTTTTGACATTGAAATGGGTGGCAATCGTATGCCACTCCTATAGCTACTTAAGTTTTAAGATTTCTATTATCATTCGCAATGCAGAAGGCACGTAATAAAGCATTTGAATATTAATTTGCATCGCAAGTGTTAACCATGCAATGTTTTTTGCAGTTTCATTACACGGAAGCGTTTTTACAGTTCGTTGCAAATTTATCTAATGCTTCGATGCTGTCGTAACGAATTTGTGAAAAACATGCAAATGAAATTCTACCGTGACTGATCGTGGTGCACGTACTTTGAAATGTATTTGTTTGATTAGAAATTCAGTTATCGGAATATAGCAGAAGTTGCTAGACGACAGATTAAGATTAATACCAATTTAAGAGTGGTGGTCTACCTGACTGGTACTGCAAAGTGTTATGGTTTCCAAACGACTTTTTTCGACACTGAAAGCTCGAGCTCCGTGTAGGATTTTAAACTACGAATCTCGCAACGGCATATCATAACCTCACAGTGCTTGAGGGACGCCGCCATCGACAATATTACCTAAATTTTTTACTTTTTAAGGCTGGCATTTTCAAATGAGAGCTTCAGTTTCAATTTTGACCACCTGATCAGATTATTTTGTAGCACTTCTTTAATCTGTGCTGTACGTCAGATACGTTACATATTGTTAAGGACAAACGCCTGGTAGAAATATTGAAGCAAATTAACACTATCGTCAATGAATAAAAATTGGTATAGATATAAATAAATAAACAATAAATAAATATCCTGGGATATTCCTCACACACGGTCATCTGGGGGGCTAAAAAGGAAGCTTAAGCAATATTGCTACAGAATTCATTTTTTCGAATTCTCGGCAGATCCTACATAAATCCAATATTTATAAATATATATAATAATGACTAATTATATACAATTCAAATCATTAAAGGATTCGGAATTGATGAATTGCATAAGATCTGCTATAAATTCGAAAAAATGAATTCCGTCAGCAATATTGCTTAGCTTCCTTTTTAGGGGGCCTGATCCCAAACTAAGCAAAGCTTGTACTATGGAAACCAGATAACTGATATAATACATATACTACTTTTTGTTTGTAAATACGTACTTAATATACATTGTACATAATGTATCTTATACAAAGCTAGTACGAGAGACTTGAGAACAATGGATGCAAGCAGCTCAATGAGTCTACTCTGAAACTGACAAGCAGGTAGATGCTCACCTGATGGCAAGTGAGTACTGTCGACTATACACATTAGCAATGGGGGAATTGCCAATGTGACTGACCATCTTCATAAAGCCTAAAAGTATTGGCTGTCAAGTACAACTGCCGGTAAAGTACAATATACTACAGTATGAGGCACGAATGGTGAGCACAGATAGGCAGTAGTGGGGGCAAGTACTTTTGGCCAAATCACAGTAGCCAAATGACACGCAAGAATCCAATAGACGACGAGCAACGCCTGACGAACCAATCGTGTGCAGCTCGGCGCTCCCCCCTGCTTCATTGCGCTAAGCAGACGGAAAATTAACTACTTCGCTGGTGTCAATCTGTGCTCACGACTCGTGCCCCTTACTTATACTGATGGAATTGCGTGAAAGGAGTGAATTTTGTGCCATCCTATTAGTTAAATTTCAAGCAATGTTCGAATTATCGTGTTTTGGTTTTTCGTTCGGAAGATATTCAGCAGTAACAGTATTTTATTGTACCACTAAGTTAGACAACGAGCATACAGTCTGCTTCATGCTATGCAGTTACCGTAGCCTATGGACGCTTGCAACACCAGGGTATCACTCGCGCGTTGCTGACACAGCAAAAATCACTTCAGATCCTTTTTGAAGAACCCCATGCTAAACTCTCTTGGGCGATATACAGTATAAAGGGATAACTTGAATTTGAAGATTATGATATAATCGTGACTATTATTATAAATAACAACCACTCACTATCTCTCTCTCCATTCTAATGCATATATAACTCGAAAACATCAACTCTCTTGGGCGATATACAGTATAAAGGGATAACTTGAATTTGAAGATTATGATATAATCGTGACTATTATTATAAATAACAACCACTCACTATCTCTCTCTCCATTCTAATGCATATATAACTCGAAAACATCAACACAGAATCGAACAATAATATTTTCGTCATTCTTTCATCGCTATCTTATTTCCAAGCTCAAACTCTGCGTAGTTTGGGACTGATGACTTTAATATGTGAAGAACATCTGATTATATTTATATAATACTTATTATTATGAAGTCAATATAACCCAGTGGTCCCACGTGTAGAGGTCACCGATCACTTGTAATGTTGATCCGTACAAACCGGATAGTGAGCCGCGCATGCGTCCCACCTGTACTCACACTTTACTGATACATAATGTTAATTATAATATCTACCACTTGTCACTGTTCGATTCTTAAACTATGGAGTCATCGATAACATGTTTTCATATAACGGAGATCCAAAATAACGAGTTATTTACGTAAGCTTGCTCTACGTAATGTCTCGGGGCCAAGTCTGCAATTTTATATCAAAGGTGTCATTCTGACACGACCCCATTCCAACTTCTTTCCGCTTTTCTTTCTTTCTTCTTTTCTTCTTTTTTCTTTTCTTTCTTTTATGTGCGTTTTCTACCAAATGTATCATGGTATTCGGCGCTATTGAGTTAGTAGACTACCAAAACCGTCAAATCTGTAAAATTTTGACACGGCTGATAGTTCAATAGAACAAAATTGTACCTACTTGAAATAGGTTTGGGTTTAGGTTTTTCCTGTTTTTGAACTCAATCTCACCATGGTAAGTGATGATGTGGCCGATGGTGGTGAGCACACAAAGCATAGAAGGACCTGGTTCTCATGTGCAGCTGTCGGAACACACCGATAGATGCTTGGTGACAGTTTCAACTTGGGGTGGTAACCAGCCAGATGGGTCATCATCATCATCAGCCTATAATGTCCCACTGCTGAGCACCGGCCTCCTTTCACAAATCAGGGTGAAAGGGAATGGGCAGATACTCCACCACGCGTGCCCACTGCGGATCGGTGGAGGTAGGCTATTGGTCAACCTACTGTTGGAGTTTTCAAGCCGCCTAGAACGCCTCCAACGAGCTTAACGACTATCATAATTAAGTTATAACCGGGACCAACGGCTTTACGTGCCTTCCGAAGCACGGAAACGGTCGATTAGAAATACCACTAGGCGGTCACCCATCCAGGTACCAACCACGACGGTGGTAGCTTAACTTGCCGATCGATTAAGAACGGCTTATCATGCTACACCACGAGCGCTTCTGGGTAGCGAGATCGGTATGAGGAATTAAATACTTTTTTATGTATGTTTCGCAATTCCTAACAGTTTTCGAGTTATAAGTATGATTGAAAATTGTATGTGAACCTGATTTTTATAAGGCTTTTTCTCCTTCTTTTTTTGCAATTTTCATTATTATGGAATATTGTGTCAGACATAAAATAACCATCTTACATATTGAGATCAGATGGCCATGCATGTAGAATGTACAAGGATAATTTATTATTTTATGTAAGACTGTAGGTATGTAGTAAACACCCTATATTGTATGATTGATCTGATGAAAGGAAAGCTTCTGTCTTTAGAAAACGGCTTAGCATACAGCGGCCCTAATTACCATTGGACTATCAATCTTCACTTGCCTACCACACATATTTTTTTATAAAATCCTTATTTTTTTACCGTTGAAGCTAGGCAGCTGTATGGTGTAATATAACTGGTTTTAAAAAAAAGATTAACTGTACCAGACCTTAATCTAGGGTTACCATCCGTCTGGGTTTTCCCGGACTTGTCTTAGTTTAGAAGACTTAATACACGTATTTAAAAAAAATGAAAAATTCTCAGTTACGTAAAAGCAACAAACCAAAATGTAGAACCTAGATAGTTTTGAGATTTTTAACGCCGTTGCGTATATCTTCTATTATACCTACATACTTTTAAATGAATGAAGATATGTAGAAAAATACAAATTAGGGCAAGAGCCCCGGCAAGAGCCGGATTAATTTTAAAAAATGAAAAGTGTGATACAGTTGTGGCCACCCATTTCCTGACTGTCAAAATAACATCAAAAACAAATTTCTAGACATTCATTTAGTATTCAATAAGAATCCACAGAACAAATAAAAATGTGAGCAAGATATTTATCGATTAATTACCAAGGGTCGCTAATGGTATCTGTTAAGAAATTAGCGTGAATTTTTGCTTTTACAGTGTCACTAAAAAGTCCCTATACACCTACGGCACAAGCAGTTGCTCGTCAAAAGCGATAATCATCAAAGATTTTATTTACTATCCTAACTAATATTATAAATGCGAAAGTGAGTTTGTTTGTTTGTTTTTACGTCTTCACGCCTCAACTACTCAACGGATCATCATGAAATTGGCATGCAGATAGCCTATGGTACGGAGAAGGACATAGGCTACTTTTTATTCCGGGAACGCGGGTGAAACCGCGGGGGACAGCTAGTAGACAATAAACGAGTCGGGCTTCAAAGTCTTATTTATTGACTTTCAAAATTGCAAGTGGCCACAACCGGGGCTCCTGCCCTATAATCAATTCAACTTATTAATTCTATTGATGCCTAAGTTGAAAAAATCGGCATCAAATTTCTCACACACACACACGGTCATCTGATCCCAAACTAAGCAGAGCTTGTACTATGGAAACCAGATAACTGATATAATACATATACTACTTTTTATTTGTAAATACATACTTAATATACATAATTACACCCAGACTCAGTTACCAGTTTTTAAACTGAATAACCCAGAATTTTTGTGTTTCTTTTCCTGTTTTTAATTTAAGAACTAGGCAGCCCTAACATAATCCATCCATGGGATGACGTAGATGCAATTTGCATGTTTGAAGCGTACAACTGCTATTTTAATCATCATTTGCTCCATATGAGTTAGCAATTTGTTTTATTTTTATAATTCAACTGTTTAACAAGAATAAAAGGCGATAAAACGATGAAAATAAAATGTTGAACAAGTCCTAGATCATTTGATCGACTTGTACTTGACTATCTTTCGGGTGAAAAAGAAAATCAATCTATAAAAATTGTGTGCCTTTTATTTAGTTTTTTACAATAACAATTTTAGCGAAGTTAGAGGCCTACTAGGCGGCTTGAAAACTCTAGCAGTAGGTTGACCACCATACCACCATGCTACGCGAACACGAGCCACGAGCCGAGCCACGAACAAACCTACAACGAGCACGATGCGAATCCCTTTGTATGTGAAAAAATCACGGGAAAAAACTGTCAATCGCGCTCGTTCGAGGCTCGCAAGCCCGTCCACGCTACGCGAATCGTGCTCGCAGTGTGCTAGTTCGTGGGTCGGCTCGTGCTTGGTTCGCCAAGCATGGTCGCACCATTAGATATCTCGTTCATTATATCGAGCAAGTATTATCTAAAGCGAGTAAAAGCTCGAGGCAGAAACTAGTATTATTATACATAATTAGATATTTTTTGCAATCAACGTGTAAGAAAGCCCAGTGAATTATTTTATGTGTTTTTACGGCATTTTGGTATCAAGAACTAAAATGATTAAACTCACTTGATTAGCCCACGGCGAGGTTTCACTTATATACTCCAGTATAAAAACTTAATTACTTATCATAACGCTTTGACAGTAATAGGCGGAGTTTGTTACAAAACCAAGCAAACGGTAGAAGTCGTAAGCAAATTCTAGTATAGAACACGCAAACTTAATCATTATTCCGCATATAATTGGCTATATACAGTATACATAGGTTTTTACCCGGCTGTATAATTACAATAGTATTGTTTGATATACAACTGGCACCGCCTTACGACATATGGCTCATACTCTACATACCTAAAATACTAGAAGGACTACTGTTACATATTTTCTGGAATAGCAACAATGAATATTCGTATCGTATAGTATAAGGGGTGGTTTTTGCCACTGAATAGTATCTTTCCTACGTTCGCTCGTCGCAGAAACGTGTACAAAAGTTTTTCACAAATAACCTGTGGCACACAAAAAACTAACAATTGTTTGATCATTTCACAGTTTTGTCTCTGATAGTACATTCATTCTTATCCCTGGTAATTATTTGTTCACAGAATGACACTAGCTGGACATTCCTAAACTGTAACTATCTTTTTCTCCCATCTTTGTTTGTGTGAATGTCAAATTTACTTTCCTTTCGTATGTTGTCACCCTCTCAACAGTTGTTGTTAATAGTAGCTTCATTTCATCCACCAAGTTTTTATAAACAAATAAATTGTTAATAGTTCGATATGTGTAATTATTATTGACTTAAATATTTAAAGTTCTTGTATTCTTTTTTTAAAGATTTGTTTTTAAAATGTTGCCTCAGACCATTTCACCATAAAGATTTGATTACACATCGAAACATACTTAGTGCACATCCAGGATAAAGACATTTCCTCCAAAATCTAAGTTCATCATTTTAGGTACATCGATTTATTAAATATTGCTATAAATAGAAGCCATATCTATTTCTACTTTCAATAAGTGTACACAGTATCTCATTTTAATAAGGTGCAACCTCTTGTAATACTTACATTATATTATATCTAAGAAATAGATCAAAGAGGAAAGTTATTGTCAGTCAATTAACATCTGGACGCTACGATGTGAACACGTTGCTACAAATTCGTACACAACAGCTGATCACCACCTTGCACGCCAACGCGGATGCAAGTTGGACGCGTCGGTTTGATTAGGTATTTACTGTTTTACCTCGGCTCCGATTAAAATGGGCCGAGGTTTTTTAGCAAGCGCTGAAACTGAACGGACTTTTACGAATGCACGAAAGATTATTATTGTTTATGACAAATTGCAAATTAATAAATTTTCTTACACCCAAAATTTATATTCGATCTATTTGACGGGCCAGTTGGCGCAGTTGGTTAAGACGTGGAGTCTTAACCTATAGCGCCTCAGGCCGTAGGTTCGATTCCCACACAGGACATTAATTTGTGTGCATGAACATGTCTGTATGTCCTGAGTCTGGGTGTAATTATGTACATATATTAAGTATGTATTTACCACAGATTACAGAATAATTCGTAATCTGTGGTATTTACAAACAAAAAAAAAAAGTAGTATATGTATTATATCAGTTATCTGGTTTCCATAGTACAAGCTCTGCTTAGTTTGGGATCAGATGACCGTGTGTGAGGAATGTCCCAGGATATTTATTATTTATTTATTATTTATTATCCATGATCCCTCAATACTAACTTCTTAACTATTATTATTTTATTAATATTATAAATGCGAAAGTGAGTTTATTTGTTACGCCTTCACGCCTCAACTACTCAACGGATCTTCAGGAAATTGGCACGTAGCCTATGGTATGGAGAAGGACATAGGCTAATTTATCCCGGGAACGCGGGTGAAACCGCGGGGGACAGCTAGTTTCATATAAATAGTGTCAAATATTAGTCCCACAATCTCAATGAAGAATAGATCGAATATTAATTTTAGGCGTTACTGTTAATTTTATAATATTTGTTTAATATTTGTTTGACTACAATTTACAAGACAACCTTACAACATTCAAGTTATATTCAAAATTCTATAGATTAAAGAGCTTGTTTTTCTCTTCTCAGTTAATTTTTGTTTTACGCAGTCGGGTTTTTGTTTCTTTTAATTTATATACAGTGAACATAAACTTTAAGAAAATCATTATTAATGTCACTTTTAGCCAATATTGAAGAGCATTTCTTAGGGTTATTACTATTAAACCTTCGGCCAGAAACCGATTATATAAAAACTGCCTCTGACGTCATTATATGACAATAGAAACTATAACGTAATGCTATTCATACTTAAAAGGTCACAGAGAGATACCTAAATTGAAAAAAGAAGCATCACGTATTCTCTCTACAAATGCAATTGTAATTTATTATAATGAAGCCAACAATTCCTAGGCCTATTTTTCTTGAGTAGAATATTTATAGCTAAGTCCAAGTTCAAACTACCATAGAAATCTAATAAAAATATAGAACTACATTCAAGTAACAAATATAGGTGTAAAGGATTAGATGTAACTCATCAGCTATGCTTTTAATTAACGACGTAGGTGCCAAAAATCACGTAAATATTAATTTTAAACGATCAACAATCTTGCACGATCTTTTACTTAAAAATGTTTTTCTCCATTTAATGTGTCTTCTATTTTAGCAATAAAACCAGGTCAAAATGTTATTTTCTCAGTTTACTCTAACACCGGTTTGGTATACACTTAAACTGAGAAGTCTCCGGCAAGAAAATCATCTTTTTATTGTTGATCTTTCTTTTATTATTACATTTTTTGTTACAAATACTAATTTATATAATTACAACAATGTACTTTGGGTCATCTCTACAGTCATTGTCTTTATTTTTGCCGACTTTTGTAAGATACTGTACCATTTCACGCGTGGCAGTTCTTTATTTAAATTTCTATGAACATATTATACACGCATTAGTTGAATACCACACATCATTTAATTGAACAATAATTATTATAATTGGTTCTACGAAGCTGTCACGTTGGCTATAACATAAATTTAATAGAAAAATAAAGTCCTAAAGATAAAGTTAACATCCAAGGGTAGACAAGTTCTTGGATACAAAACGTGTAGATGTAATAGTGATGTAAGATTTTTACTGCTGGCCATATAGATGAGCTGGAGAGTTACTCAGCAAGCTGTAGAATAGACTTTACTCAAAATTATACGCGGCATTTGTTTGAGCAAGTCACATCGCTCAAAAAACCGGTGGTGACCGTTCTAAAAATCCCCGAAATAATATTCAGCAGTGGTAATGGTTTATGCTTAGAAAACTTGCTGTTACAGCCTACAATCGGTATACCTCAATGTAAAAATCTGTCACTATTTTTAAATAAAAGGAGAAACTGACAGTTCGAATATCAACACACAGCTTTTCAACACTGCAGGGTATAATATTTAACAGGCAATATGATTGCAAGAAAGTTATGCAAGTCATCGCCTGACGTGAAAATTACACTTTCTGCCAGACATTTTACACATGTCAGCATTGGACTAACTACACCTTAAGGACACACGATGGCATACGAGTAGCCTACAATAACATCTTCTGGCATCTTTTGGGCCTAGAACGCTACTGAAGTGCTTCTGTAATGTACACTGAGTCACGAGTTAATTCTTCTTCTTCTTAGTTTTACGTTTGGCAACCAAATCCAAAGTAGGAATTATTGCTGCCAGTGTCAAGTTATATTATAATTTCCAGTACCAATAAATCACTTTCACATAGTCCTCAGTCCATAAAAGTCATGTTTCACTACAATGGTCGTCATTGTGCTAAAACTCCTCACGAACTCTTTGAGACAACTTAAAAAGTCACGATACACATAATTCATTTCATTTCACTACACTCGTGCACATGTATTGATCATTATTGGATAAAATAACACCGATTATACCGAATGTTTTATTATCCTTAGATGCTACGAACATTGCGAACACGACGTAAAAGGTTTAGCACATTCTAATTTTAATAAATTTCCAAAAAAGAGTTATAATAAGAGGTAAAACCGCGGGTTGGACAGTTAGGATAACATTAATCTTAGAATCCTGCTAGGAGCGAGTTTTTTCTATATTTAATCATATAAACAATTATGCCACCTTATGAACGAGTGTTTAACGCCGTTTATGAGGTCAGTTTATTGGATCAGGGGGCCTACCACAAGCTCTTAAAACAAGGTTAAAATAACCTTATTTGTGTTTTGTCTTGTTTTGACGCCGGATGTCAAAGAGGGACAAAAGACAAATAAGGTTATTTTAACCTTGTTTTAAGAGCTTTTGGTAGGCCCCCAGGGGCCCAACTACAAGTTCTTAAATCAATATTATTATAACCTTATTTGGCTTTTGTTCTGTTTTGACGCCGGATGTAAAGAGGGACAAAAGACAAATAAGGTTATTTGAACCTTGTTTTAAGAGCTTGTGGTAGGCCCCTCAGCTATTTTTATAATTTACTTTTATTGTTGGATAATATTGTATATATGTTGATAATATAAGTCCCTATCTTTTTACTACTAATAATAGGTAAGACTATAATCTGATTCTCAATATTTTATCCAAAACATTATTGGCCTCCGGTAGACCTGCGGGCGGGGAGATTTTTCCGCCAACGCATCAGCTTGACTATCCTAAGAAATCTCTACCCTGTATATATAGAACTAATGTACTAATTAACTGTTATCAGCATTCATTAAATTGGACAATACAAGGTCAATTCGGAACTGTCATATAAATCTTGTATAAAAGCAGAAACTGACAGATTGACAGATGAACGTACAGCTAAAACCGTAGAGTACAGTCGAGGACATAAATATGTATACACTTAGTAAAATTCAACAACGGTTTCCTTTTAAACTACTGATTGAAATTAAGAGATAATATAAAGGCAGAATCTTCTAACATATACTATTATGATTTGTGTAATAGTTTAACACTTAAATGTTAAACATGCGAGAAAATTGCTTTTGAATTTCAAAAAGTGTATACATATTTATGTCCTCGACTGTACAAACTTGAAATATCACACATCACACACATGCTCTTCACATAACGTCCACTAAATAAGAGTTGTTCTAAATTCAACCCGTTCGCTGGTGATACAAACTATTTGACAAACTATTTTGGCGTTACCCTGAGATGGTTTTAACCTTCTTCTTATATGCCTGTGGTTTTAACAACCGCGACTAAGTGGCTAAGTACTTTGAAGGTATATTTATATCATAATGCTGGAATATTATGGTTGTATTCTACTTAATGTTTGTTATTTAAGATCATCATAATATCTTAGCTTATTGATATCCGGACGCGAGCCGATTCAAATTGCATTGCAGTGTTAACGATACTAAAACATAGGCTGGAATAGAGACGTTAACAGTAATAAGATGTTAAACTACTCAGTAATTATATTTCAAATAACTTGGATGATGAAGTCATTATTATACAACTTGTTATTCTTACAGTTATAAAAAAAAACTTGAAAATTAATAACATACATTACTTACCAATTTATGTTGAAACAAGGTTTGTTGAGTCTAGTTCTAAGTGATTTAATTGAGTAATTTCACATTACATATTGTTTGTTAAACAATATTTCGATTTTTTATAGGTATAAGGAATTAGCCAAGTTTCTATATTCTTGTTGGGTTGCAATACTATAATATTATTATCACGATAAAAATAAAATTCATTTACTTGGGCATTGACTCTGTCTTTTAAAACCCTAGAGTTGTGAAAACCTAGGATTAATAAATAATAATAAATCCTGGGACATTCCTCACACACGGTTATCTGATACCAAACTAAGCAGAGCTTGTACTATTGAAACCATTGTATGTGGTGTCCTTGTACAGATACAGCACTCTCAAGGGATAATGGGTAATTTTATATGAAACGCGTCCCCAAAGTGTAACACTATTAGCTCTATTAGCTATGGTGGAGATTGTTGGCCGAATAAAGTCTGAATTCCATGGGAAAACAAAGATATTCAAATTTAAAGTAAACAAAATACTATGTAACTCTGTTTCTGTCCCATATAATGGTATTTCAAATTGATTCTATTTAAATATAAATCATTTAAAAAACAAGATGTTTTAAATTTTTGTGCGTAAAATTTAGATATAGAATATTTTCTTCAATAATAAAAACACGAAAGCACTAATATTGTTCAACTCGTAGTTGCGACTACTTATTGTAATAACTTGCGAATCGAATTTGGTTTTTTAGCAATAGTTGGTAAGTCTAATAAATAAATAAAACGATACTCAATGAAATGAATGAATCATTTTGAAATATCAATCAATTGAATTGCAACAAAGCTGATTAGACAGATTGTGCAATGTTTGGTAAAACGTCGATCGGACTATACTGTATCGTTTCTCGAAGTATACCGTCAGAGTGTTAACTGAAATATGAAGCACTTATGAATGCGGCGTGAAAACTGCAACAGTAGTTTGACCACTAGCCTGCCTCCACCGATCCGCAGTGGGCACGCGTGGTGGAGTATCTGCCCATTCCCTTTCACCCTGATTTGTGGAAGGAGGCCTGTGATCAGCAATGGGACATTATAGGCTGATGATGATAATATAATAACATAATAAAGCTGAAAAGTTTTTTTGTCTGTTTGTTTCTTTTAAACGCGTTTTTCTGGAACTACCAGTCGGATACAAAATATCCCTGTGCTCTAGGCTTTTTAATCCCGGGAAAGAGTGTAAGACCGCGGGGGCCTGTTAGTTTATAATAAACAAACTCAGCTTTACAACAAATACAAACGAGCTTTAAATTTTATTACGATGTATAAGTGTATAAGTCTCTCCGTGGAATGTGATGATATGGCCGAAGGTGGTAAGTATACAATCAGGAATCACAGTAATAATATCTCTCAAACACGTCGCTGTGCGTCGCGTTTGGCTTGCTAAATACGCCTACAAGTAAGATTACTTCCAATACTTTAAGATGAAAAATAATCGAAAAGCTTACTTTGTTTATTTCTTTTAAAACATAACTATCATAATACATTATACTTTCTCGTCTTTAGTTTTTAGTACACAACATTTTAGTAATTTTCATGTGTTGTTTTATAGCAGTGTTTCGTCGAGTCATTGTGAAATGTTAAATGTTAGACACTAAACTCGTAGCTTCACCGAAGATTACAAGAAGTAATAAGTACCTACTAATTTATAAGTAGTAAAAGAATACCGATTTTAAATAATGTACCATCACGCGGGCCGTATCTTGTTTACCGAAAAGTGCCCGGTGGTTTTTTGTTGCCAAACTGGGCATATAGATAATTTCGTAAGCTAATTTTACCTGTGATAGCTACTTCCATATGGGAGGGTCTGCTATGCAAAGCTTTGAGGTTTTGGCCTCATTATTAGTAAAGATATAAGAGCCTTAAAAATGTGTCTATAACTTAAATTCAGATGATCTTTATAAATGTACTTTTCTCGATACAATGTCTATAAAAATATTTACAATTTAATATAACGAAATAAAGCTATATCACAGATAATACAAATGTTTTTTTTGTAGGTAAATGTTTACAACATATATACACAAAATACAATATTACATAAACAATTTCATCATGGCTGTCACTGCTAGCGATCGGCAGTTATTAACATAATTTAAAACTATAGTATGAAACACTTATTATAATTTTGTAGTATGTATCATATATCTGTATATAGTACATATGCAAAAATTTCACCTAAATTGATAAATAATAAGATCACGGATTGAAAATATATTTCAAGATAATATTTTCAGTATAACAAATACATAAAACCTTAGACATTTGAGATTTTCACAAGTTTGCTCATCCGTAGATTAGAAATTAGAAAACTACTAATTTTTGTTACTGTTGCTATTAATACTCAAAGAATATTCTTTTGGGGAGCAGGAACACCAAGTCTTGATGATTAGCTTATACATATAAGGCTATAAACAGGTTATTTGTATAGGATATGCTTTGATTAAGGATCCATCCAGATTGAGTGTCAGAGCTGTGCACCCGTCGATAAAATAGCCCCTAACTGTTAGGGGCTAAATCAAATAAAAATAAATAAAATTGCAAAATAATGTTTAATATTTAAATTTCTCCCGATTTTAATTGGAATATTTCAACAACTGCTATCATTATGAACGTCACTATGACAAGCAGAATGGCGCAGAGGGAGCGTAAAACGTAGCTGTTACGCGCATCAGCCTATAAAAGTTGGCCTGTTTTTCGTGTAGTATGGCGACGTTGTTTGTAGGTATATTTATTTCTATACGGAGAGGCATGTAATGAAATTAAACAATAAATCACTTGCGTGGACTAGCGGCACAATAACTCGCCTTGAAATAGGCCCTTGATACAAATTACTTTTTATATCAATAAATGTTTCTACAGACCCGTAGTAGACTAGTAGATGGATCCGTAGTGGTCGACCGTATTTTTTTAAAGTATAAATACTTTTTCAACCCACTTGCACGTAAAGTAACTCTACTGCACCGTTTTTAGGTTCATAATTCATATTACACACGAAGTGCTTTTTCCTTTACATTACCGCAGTCGTTTTTAATAGTATAATCCCGATTATGTTTAGTTTATACTTCACTGCAAGTTATATGTATGTAGACGAAGTATTTTTAATTGACAGCGCATCGCTATCAAAAAAAACCTGCGTGTCATTTTGCATAAATATTTGTTAACGTTTTTGTTCAGCGGTTGTTTATTATAAAAAATCAACATTAAATATACAAATCTGCTGTTTTTCTCGCAAGTATGTTGAAAAAACGCCGTATAAAATGCGTGTTACCAAATTAGCTTATATCATAATGTAATCTTTTTTTAAGGCGATGATAGCTCAGTGGTAGTGACGTCGGATACCGAGACGAAGGTCCCGGGTTCGAATCTTACAATGAGCTTGAGCTTTCGGTGAAGGAAAACATCGTGAGGAAACCATAGCACGGTGGTAGGGTACATTGTAGTACCCGTCTGGCTGGCTACCACCCTCAAGTTAAAAATCTTTTTTTTTTTTTTTTTTTTTATACCACTTAGGTGGCAAACAAGCATACGTCCCGCCTGATGGTAAGCGGTTACCGTAGCCTATGGACGCTTGCAACACCAGGGGTATCACGCGCGCGTTGCCGACCCTAAAAGCTAATCCGACCCTAAAAGCCTAATCTGTCGCCAAGCACCTATCGGTGTGTTCCGTCAGCTGCACTTGAGAGCCAGTTCCTTCTAGGCTTTGTGTGCTTACCACCTTCGACCACATCATCACTTACCATAGTGAGATTGTGGTCAAACACAGGCCTATACACAGTAAAAAAAAAAAAAAAAAAAAAAAAAACTGTGTGTGTCAAACGCATGGTAGGGAGTGTAATGTTTCTTTTTATTAATGTATTTCTAATGCATTATTATATATATACAGTACCCGGCGATAAATATTGCACACCGACCTTTGGAAAGAGACAATCGGCTAATTTCGGCTTCCTGTGTAATGTATCTAATGAAAATACCCCTATTTTTTTAACCGACTTCAAAAAAAGGAGGAGGTTCTCAATTCGGTTGTATGTTTTTTTTTTTATGTATGTTACCTCATAACTCCGTCATTTATGAACCGATTTGGAAAATTATTTTTTTGTCTAACTTCCCGTTTGGTCCCATTTTCATCAGATCAGGATTCGATTACTGCTTCGTGTACTTTGAAGTCGGTTTAAGTTTTTTGTAAAACAGTCCAATTATTATTTAAGTAATTTAAAGTCTATCCCCCTTATTCATAATGAAGTTATCAAACGTTGATTAGCTAAAATTCCGAAGTCTTTATCTGACACGTGACATTTGGTGATCGAAAGAATGAGACGGAGCACACTATTACGCTGATTTAGTTAAAATGCTATTATGAATAATGCTCTGTTGTTATATGGTTTGTATAGTACTAATTACTTGCCTATAGTAGTCATTACAAGCACAAAAGTATCCAGTTTTCTTAACTACAGTTTGACAATTATCATCAGAATTTATCTTAGTATGATTATAATGATAAGCCGTCCTTAATCGATCGGCAAGTTAAGCTACCACCGTTGGTATCTGGATGGGTGACCGCCTAGTGGTATTTAAAATCGAGCGTTTTCCGTGCTTCGGAAGGCACGTAAAATTGTAGTTGGAGGCCTTCTAGGCGGCTTGAAAACTACAGTAGGTTGACCACTAGCGGCGCCTACCTCCACCGATCCGCAGTGGGCACGCGTGGTGGAGTATCTGCCCATTCCCTTTCACCCTGATTTGTGAAAAAGGCCTGTGCTCAGCAGTGGGACATTATAGGCTGATGATGATGATGATTATAATAAAAATGTTTGTCAAAGAATAGCGTCAACAAACAAACAAACTAGACAAGATTTTCCTTTTCAAGATTAGTTTTTCTTTAGTGTTCCCGAATTACACAAAGTTTCTTACTATTGTCCAACATTTGCTTAGCTTCATGAAATATAGTGTAGAGCTTTAACTTCAGCATGAGATTTGCCTCAAGAAATCCTTCAACAAAAAGCCGTTGATGAATACAGTTCTCAATTGTACTCAAGATACTTATATGTATGGTGGATTTAAGGCAATGATAGCTCAGTGGTAGTAACGTTGAATGCTGGCATGAAGATCGCGGATTCGAATCCTCAATGAGCTTGAGCTTTCGGTGAAGAAAAACAACGTGAGGAAACCATAGCACGGTTGAAAATCTGTCAAGACCCTACTGGTGTGTTCCGACAGTTGCACTCGAGAGTCAGTTCCTTCTAGGCTTTGTGTGCTTACCACCTTCGACCACATCATCACTTACGACAGTGAGACGCAAACGCAGGCCTATTCATAGTTTTAAAAAAAATATGTTACAATATTATAATAATAGTATTAAAGAGAGTTTACGTAGGATTTTTCGTATGCCTTGTTTTTATTTATTTTTTAATAAATAAACAAATAATAAATATCCTGTGACATTCCTCACACACGGTCATCTGATCCCAAACTAAGCAGAGCTTGCACCATGGAAACCACATAACTGATGTAATACATATACACACCCAGACTCAGGACATGCAGACATGTTCAAACACACAAATGCATGTCCTGTACGGGAATCGAACCCAAGACCTACGGCGCGATAGGTGGAATCTTAACCAGAGTCTTAACCAACCGCGCCAGCTGGCCCAGCTGGCCCAGCAAACTTATTATTGACTACCGACGTGATTACCTATATTAATTAATCTATCATAAATGTGCATCCTGAGTTCACTTTGCTGCGATTTTCCAATCGCCTATTAAACCTCGAATAAACTATTCCTCGTATAAGTCCATGCAAAATTTATTATATTTCAAATTAATATCAAAATACCATTTATCTGGAAAATTAGCCCTAAACATAATATTTTGTAACAACTATTACATACTAGCTGCCCGGCGCGACTTCGTTCGCGTGGTGCTACCCTACCCTATGGTGCTACCCTACCATACCCTACCCTACCATACCCTACCCTATGGTGCTACCCTACCCTACCCTACCCTACCATACCCTACCCTACCCTACCCTACCTGAATTTTCTTTGCTATAAACCTCACGGAGCCCGAGACCTTTCCAACGAATGCAAAACCGTGGAAATCGGTTCGTGCGTTCTGGAGTTATAGCGTCAGGAAGGAAAACCCGATTTATTTTTATATAGTAAAAAAAAAGAAGATTATGATCTAGGAATTATTTTATACTAGCTGTCTCGTGCAGTTTCACCCGCGTTTCCCTGATAAAAAGTAACCTATAATACTCGGGGATAAAGTAGCTTCTTATTAGTGAAAGATTTTTTCGGATCCAACTGGTAGTTCCAGTGATCCCGTTTAAACAAAAAAAAACTCTTCCGCTTTATTATATTAGTATAGACTGAGTTATCAGTATGTTTGCGTTCTAATAAAGTATTTTAAAAAGAAAATGATAGTCAGCGTATCTTTTAAACTGTCACCAACTATGTTATTAGACGTGTTAACTGTCCAACTACACATAACCTGAGGGGATCCATTTTTTTATTTGTTGTAACGACATTTATATGCAAATACTATATCAACCACGCCAGCATCAATGTATAGCGCAGCCTTTTTACATTCCATTGAATTCTAATTTAGGAATAAATAGCCCTATCATGGTTCAAATTGGCGACAGTTTATTAAACAGTTAAACTATTGGAACTTGATAAGGTAAAGTAGAATAACTTCTATCTATATATATAAAATTCACAGTCCTGACTGACTGATATATCAACGCACAGCCTAAACCGCTGGTCCTAGAGACAAAAAATGTAGAGGGTATATTCTTTGTGAAGAGTAGGTATCCACTAAGAAAGGGTTTTTCGAAATTCCAACCCTAAGGGGGTAAAATAGGGGATGAAAGTTTGTATGAAAGTCCGTCAGTTTCGAAGTTAGGGTCTTAAAATTTTGTGTTTAGGCTGAAGATTGAAAATTAATTTATACGTGTCTCAGGGTTTTTAATAATTCCACCCTCGAAGCGGAATGGAGTTGTTTTGTTTTCTTTTATTGTTGTAGAAAAATATGTCATTTGTTTCCTGTAGGCCACGCGGGCGAAGCCGCGAGCAGAAGCTAGTATATTATAATACAAAGAAATGTGTCTAATTAATGAAATAAACTATTTCTACATTAGAATTCAATGGACCCTAACGTTTCATTATATGTATTACCTACTAATAAAGTATAATTGAATTTTAAACATTGCAATTAATACTAAAATAGAATAATTATTGTAATTATTCGAGTGTTCGAATGTATTGTAATTTTATTTGTAGTCAATAATTGGACATGAGCTTTGCTAACATAATATGTATGACGGTAATTAATATACAAGATGTTTTTTTTTTCTAGCCAGTGTGGGCAACTTCGGAACTACAGGTCTTAGAGAAAAACACTGAAAGGAACCCCGAGCTGAATTTTGAAGAAAATAAAAATGCCATTAAAATTTATTTACAAAAATTAGTATTTTCGGATATACTGAATTAAAAAAAAAACGTAATTCTGCTTCTACGTCACAATATGAACACAAAAAATTCACCCTGTATATCCAAAGAATAAAATAGATAGATACACTTCTTATAATATGTACATTAACCTCATGCTATGAATAAAAAATAATTGTGTTCAAGATTTTTTTTATTACTTATGTTGAAATGAAATCAAAAAGGGTTTTTTTTTTTATTGAAGAACCGTATGTTTTTAGCAATCTAAAAATAAAAGTTCTTATCTAAAATATACTCATAGCACACTTTGGTCGATAAGAATGTGACAACAAAGAATCATGGCGAGATCCATTCATTGATTTGTGCAAAAAATTAAAACATTTTAGAGTTTTGATGTTGAGATTACATTACCAGCAAAATGTTAATATACATGAAATATTTTATAAACCCCGCAAAACATAACAATAACATAATGGTTTTGGTCGCGAATAGTCAAATTCGCCGGAATCCAATAGAAATTCACATTTTTATACCGAGGATCTAAAAATATTTTAAATGGCTCATGTTATTCCATATGCACTAAGAATCAATGATAATGTAATTCTAACGCCTCTAAAAATCTTTATTTTTTTGTACAAATCTCGCCATGATTCTTTGACGATCAGATTCCGCGTTCCCAAAGGATTAAGTATTTTCTTAGATGCGACGTTTTGTATGTTATCTTTTATTTCAGGATATATTTAAACTAAATCACTACCTACAAACATTCACATATGCAAACTCACAAACAATAGGTTCGCAAAATAATTAAGCAATTTTGATCTCCTTATATTTTTTTTGTAAGAATCTTAAATAGATACTATGTTTCCGTATCGACGCCGTATATTTTGATGATTTAAACAAGATGCATATATGTATCTGTGTTATTAAGTTATTATTTAATAGGTATTATGTATTTTATAATTAACTAAAGTATCGGATGTCCTACGCAAAATTGACGGTTTAAAGTGGAGATGGTCAGGGCACATGATGCGAGATACCCAAGATAAATGGAGTACACGTGTCACAAACTGGTACCCCAGAGAGGCAAAAAGAAGTCGAGGACGGTAACATAAGAGGTGGGAAGATGAACTAAAAGTGACAGCTGGTCGGTACTGGAGGAGAGTCACACGCGATAGACGGCAGTGGAAAGAGTTAGAGGAGGCCTTTGCCAATAGGCACACTGAGTTAAGGGTTATCTTGTAGTTTGTAAGTTTTAATTTTTAATGTTTAAATTTGTTTTTTTAGTTTCCTGTCCTACTCAGAAATAAAGGCTATTTTATTTTATTTTATGTATTTTATAAGAAAAGTGTTAAAGAAGTGAATAGAAGTTTGCAGGCCAATATAGATCGCCTGATCCTTCCACGTATTATCAACCTCTCGATTACATGAACATATCGAAACGTGAATATCTTTATTTAACCAGAATATGTAATCTTAGTATATGATAACAATACAATGAAAAAAAGTCGTTTTTTTTCTGTGTAACATTTTAATTTTTATAAAAAGCCAATTAAGTGACTGAAGTAATGTAATGACATTGTCGAAAGTGTTTAATTAACTGCCCAACTATCTATTATTTTCACATTATAGTCGTTAAATATGAGTATGAAACTTACATCTATATTCATGAGGCAGCAGTCACGATTGCCACTACACAAAAAAACACTACACAAAAAATATTCACTTCACAAAAATTTTGAATTTCGAACACAACTTTCTTTTTAATTCAAATGAGCACTTTAAACTTTGTTTTTAAATTCGATGTATAAATAAAAGCCGCACGATTTCGGATGTCAGCTGTTCGCGGCATCGCAAGGACGTTCGGTTTAAAAAAACGACTGCAGTATGATATAACCGGGGGTCATTGCACCCGAAAAGCTTACAGTTGGCAGACCGTGAATGAACTGGTATATCGTATTTTCGTTTTTTTTTTTCTTATAGGCTGAACGCGCGCGCTCTGCCCGCTGCCTCCGCGACGAATGAGGAGCCGAAGAACTATTTCAAACATCTTTTCTCTAATCCTTTTCTGCGCGGACGCAAGTGTGTTCTCTCTGCAACAAGTGCGGTGGTGTGCTCGGACGCCGGACGTAAGGCTGTCGTGTTATACACAAGATTAATTTTAAATTAATTAATTCGCTGATTTATCACATTTGAATTCTCCTCCTGAGGAGTATCGATTAAAATTATTTAATTTATGGACAGTTTATAAGGATATATGGGGCCTGATTAAATATGATACATGTGCAAATTAGATTTGAAATAGATTGACTGTATACTCTCAAAATCAAAAGGACAAATATAAAATTCACATTGAAGTAGGAAGTAGGTAGCGGTCGTTATCAGACAAAATAAAGGTACGCAGCAAATGCCGATCAGGGGGCCTACCACAAGCTCTTAAAACAAGGTTAAAATAACCTTATTTGTCTTTTGTCCCTCTTTGACATCCGGCGTCAAAACAAGACAAAACACAAATAAGGTTATTTTAACCTTGTTTTAAGAGCTTGTGGTAGGCCCCCAGATTGTTTTCCTACTCTTTAAAGATGTATTCCGTCAATCTAAAAACATTAGGAGGCTGTATAGAAAATGGGGTAATTAAAACTATAGCGATCTGAAGTTTATTTATTTAGGTTTTTGTTATTATTTTTCTTTTCATATAATAATTTACTTGTTTTTACTAATCGCTATTATGATTTCATTGTTTACTTTATGTTTGTAACAACCCGTTCATGTCTTTAGTATTAGCAAGTATTGGCACTATAGAACTGAGACAACCTGTAAATAGGAAGTCTTTTGTACCGGCCAATACTAAAACTAGAACTGAAACAACCCGATGATGTTTTTTGTATTGACCGATGTAGTATTGAAACTGAGACAACCCGTTGATGTCTTTTGTATTGACCAATTATAATACTAGTATTGAAACTCAGACAACCCGTAGACGTCTTTTGCATTGACCAATACTAGTATTAAAACTCAGACAACCCGTTGATGTCTTTTGTATTGACCAATGTAGAACTAAACAAAACAATGAAAAGCCGTGGATGTCTTTTGTATTGACCAATACTAGTATTAAAACGCAAACAACCCGTTGATGTTTTTTATATTGACCAATGTAGTATTAGAACTGAGACAACCCGTTGATATCTTTTGTATCGACCAATACTAGTGTTAAAACGCAAACAACCCGTTGATGTCTTTTACATTGATCATTACTAGTACTAGAATTGAGACAACCCGTTGATGTCTTTTGTATTGATCGTTACTGGTGCTAGAATTGAGACAACCCGTTGATGTCTTTCGTATTGACCAATCCGTTGATATTTTTGACTAGTACTAAAACTGGGACAAACCATTAGTATCTTTCGTATGAGGTAGGAAATCTACTCACGGTAAGTGACTAACTTGGCCTATGGATATTAGCAATACCAGGGAGCAGTTGCCAATATGTTGCTGACCTTCACGAAGCCTAGAAGACGGAACACAAGGTATCTGGGTGTCAAGGTCTTTAATTTCTTAAAGTTTTTTTAAGTTTCTTTTAGTTGTTACTTTTCTTAAAGTTTATTTTAGTTACTTGCCGGAGTCTTCTCAGTTTAAGTGTATTTCGAACCGGTGGTAAATTCAACTGTATGTACCAATTTAACGTTCATAAGCGCCTTACCAGGGCCTAAATTGAATAAAAATCTTTTTGAATTTGATTTGAATTACACAATTCTAATTCCACAATAATTCGTAATTACACAATTCTGCGTTGATAATTTTTATTAAAAAAAAACTTTTTTTTATCAACCAGTTCTAAACAGTGTGAACTAAGTAACAAAACACTTTATATTAATTAATTCTACTTTTATTAGAAAAAAAACACTAGGTATAAACTCGTAATATTGTATGAAAAACCATATTTTAAAACAAATACAAATGTTAACATTTTACATAACTGTCAAGTACTAGGAAACAATTAACATGTAAAGATGAATAGATAAAGGTTCTAAAAAGTAGGGAAAGTTGCGCGCGCGGTGATTGGTTGGCTACTGCATGTGTCGACCAATCAGAGAGAAGTTTAAGGAATAGACCTGACACATAAAATATATGAGCTATCCTTCTATTATTTATTGTGTGACGCTTATAAATACACCCTATGCATACACAATGGTGCCGATTCTGTTGTAAATCGCGCTAAACTAATTTTAGTCACATCACATCCCTTTCTTACAAACATTATTGAAAAAGGATAGAACATATTTAAAGCTGTGAAAATAGTCTTTGCCGTCTTCATTTGCCGGTATTTAGACGTATCTGCGATAGATGGCAACTAAATTTATATTGAAAACAAGCATTGGACTAATTTGACAGGACTACATTTCTAACATCCTTTTCTTATGTTCTTTGTTAGAAAGAGATATGGAGAGACTAAATTAGTTTAGTTGTAAACAACAGAATCAGCACTAATAAGGTGGTTTTTGTCAAATGTTCTAACAGAAGTGGAGCATAGCGTTTATTCGCTCAAAGAGCAGCTCGACTGGGGAAGTATATGT
This sequence comes from Achlya flavicornis, assembly GCA_947623365.1. NCBI lineage: Eukaryota > Metazoa > Arthropoda > Insecta > Lepidoptera > Drepanidae > Achlya > Achlya flavicornis. The sequence goes on from OX392479.1 coordinate 13,031,984, forward strand.
TGTGTTCCTGCTCGTGAGTAAGGTCGCCAGAGCTCATAGGGGGAGGGTCGGTCACGCGTGGTTTTGCAAGCGTCCATACGGCTACGGTGATCGCTTACCATCAGGCGGGCCGTAAATCTTCTTCGTCTTCGTCGTATAAAATAAAAGATAGACCACCAACAAGTAATATTTTTTAATTGACGGGCCAATTAGCGCAGTTGGTTAAGAGTCTGGTAAAGATTCCACCTATTGCGCCGCAGGTCGTGGGTTCGATTCCCGCACAGGACATGCATTTGTGTGCATGAACGTCTGTATGTCCAGAGTCTGGGTGTAATTATGTATATTAAGTATGTATTTACAAACATCTATATGACAAATTCGAAAGTTTTTAACATGAAAAAAGTAATAAGGACCTAGACACACCCTTTCTTAAAATAGTAGTCAAATAATAATCAAATCGGCTCAGTTTTCGAGGAGGAAAATGGGAAAAACGAAACGTCGATTTCGTCAATTTTTTTGTCAATAAATCGGCCTGAGCTGCAGATTTCCCTATCGCACTCTACGGGGGCAGGCCTGAAGTAAGGAGGGCTAGACTTACATGTACTCTGCGATACTCTAGTGATGTACATCGATGTCGATGATTATCCTTTACTATTTTTATTTATTGAATCGTGTGATTGTAAGGTGCATTTCTTATTTGTTGTAGTTATTTGTCGTTGCTACTTGATCTGATAGTCCTATTTACTTGATTTGGCCGCTCTAAATGTAACGTAATGTTCTTTTTTATTGGCTTACATTTACTTCATCTTAGGGAACAGTATAAGTTTCATCAAAATCGGTTCAGTAGTTTTACTACAGTAGTGTTAGTATTGTGTGACGGCTTGGCTTATTGATACAAGCTTTGGTTGTGTGTGGCGTCAAAGGGAAAATCTCAAAACCTTGGTCAAATTCTCGTGAATGTAAGAAAAACTAAACATTATGAAATAAAAAAGATATTTAAAAAAAAACTACTTCTGACATGAAACGACGACGAAGTAAGTGAAAGAGCATGTCGTATTCCATTGAAATTATTTCGCTGAATTCAAGACAGTGTCATATTAGTGTTATTTCATATTTTTTTGTGCATTTTGAAGTTTGACGGTGAATCCAATAGATAAACAATTACTAACTGGAGTATTAATGTATACAAAACCGCGTGCGCTTACTCTGCCCATAAGCAATTATGTAAACAGCATAACCTTTAATGTTTTTTTGAGAAACTCGCCGGGAATGTCCATTTAAAAGGAAGGATACTGCATCAAACGAGATAGTGGCAGCTGTTTACATACCTCAGATATGTATCGACGCCCGAGACGAATAACGTCGTAACTTATTATTCTTATAAAATTACTATTGTTGATCAACTTTAATATAGTTGGAGATTTTGAGTTCGTGTATACTTTTCAAGTGGGCATAGATGGCCAAATTCTAAAGTATAGGGAAGATAAAAGGACTCTCTAGGTCGATTTTGATAAAAATAAAGCTGTATACTTGTATAAAAAGAACAATGTATTGGAATTAGATAAGTTTAAAATGTGTGAAAATATTCACTGGACAAAATCACCTGTATAAATAATTTTGTTTGGATTTTCTTGATTTCTTGTTCTTAGCATAGTTTATATGTTTTTTGTGTTTATATTTAATTTTCAAATTTAAAAAGACCACTTAGTATATGTCACAGAAGTAAAAGTATATAGTTTATAGCATTCTTTACATACAAAACGTTTCATCCAAATCTTATCTTCAGATATTACTCCCACCGCAGTAATTTTCTGATAGTATTTTTATTATTAATGTATGCATCATACACAATTCGTTTTTACTTCTAACAATAGTGTATATTATGTGTTTCACATAATATATTATAATATATATATTATATAATATAATATATTCCTTATTATTTATAGCTAATTACACCACCGGCTTCACACCAAATTTGTGTTTGTTAAGTTACAACCTTTTCTGGTACACGTATCAATTCTTATTGGCATTCGTATTGGCTGCAGCGTTTTAATGGTGTTATGGAGGCTACCGCATTCCATTGTGGGGTGGTCTACACTCATACTTAAAAAAATTAAATACTTTAAATTTTAAAATATACTTTAATTATAACTTCATATCATTCATATATATACATTAAAAATGCATACAGTCAGTACATTTGCAGTCTTGGCGAACCGAGCACGAGCCGAGACACGAACTAGCACACTGCGAGCACGATTCGCGTAGCGTGGACGGGCTTGCGAGCCTCGAACGAGCGCGATTGACAGTTTTTTCACGAACAAAGGGATTCGCATCGTGCTCATTGTAGGCTCGTTGTAGGTTCGTTCGTGGGTCGGCTCGTGCTAGATTCGCGTAGCATGGACGCACCATAAGATGTCACATATTTATTGATCATATTACTGTTAATGTCATGGTATATTAGTTATATAACGTTTTATGAGTAAGGCCGATAATTACACATTACATTCTATAAGGTACATTCTTCCATTTGCTCAAAATACCTTTTCGTCTCTCGTACTCTGAAAGTAGGCCTAAATGTATCTAAAAAGCGGGATGTACCTAAATGATACTTTCCGTCCCTAGGGCGCTAAAGTAAAAAAATAACTAAGTATTATGTATATAATTATACTGAGCAATGGCAGAAACCTATACCGCCACACTTCGATAAAATTACATTTAAATAATAATAATTAAAAAAATAGAATTTATTATAAATATAATTAATAATAAAATTATATAATAAAATAAATTTATATAATAATTATATTTAAAAAAAATATAATTATAAATGCATACAATTGTTTTTATAACATTTTTTTTTATTTGTTTTACTGTTAAATGTTTAACAGAAAAAAGTTAGTTCCCGTTAAATCTTTACAGCTTTTTTTTCCAACCAGTTAGGGCAACTTCTAAACTACAGATTTTAGATAATATATATTTTTTACCTACGTAAATATGTCGAGAATGTATGTGCTTTTGCACACATTAAGGTGGGTAGACGCAAATTTACATTTTTGAATTTTCTTATTACAAGAATAATTGAAACAAAACATGGTTTGTTATTTGAAGGAGGTTTTTCACATCCAATTAAGCGCCCACCCAGCGCTTGAACGACTTTTAAAAAAGTGAAAATTTTATTAATTATGACAACTTGCCACTATGAAGGTCAAGCCCAACGAGAAGAACAGATGTTCCATGCAAAAAATACTACCTATTTACTTATATGTCATCATCATCATCAGCCTATAATGTCCCACTGCTGAGCACAGGCCTCCTTTCACAAATCAGGGTAAAGGGAATGGGCAGATACTCCACCACGCATGCCCACTGCGGATTCGTGGAGGTAGGCTAGTGGTCAACCTATTGTTGGAGTTTTCAAGCCGTCTAGAAGGCCTCCAACTAGCTTAACGACTATCACAATTAAGTGATAACCGGGACCAACGGCTTTACGTGCCTTCCGAAGCACGGAAACGCTCGATTTGAAATACCACTAGGCGGTCACCCGATCGATTAAGAACGGCTTATCATGCTACACCACGAACGTTTCTATGTATATGTACTTATATGTATTAATGTATTATAATATGCATCGTATGTTAATAATTAATTAATAAATCAGTTTTTTGATAACCACTTTATGAAACCGCTACTACCCGAAAATAATAATGATAGAGTTTTCACTATTAATAAACACTTTGTATCGTGACATTATTCAAGAATCGATAACTATAGAGGCAATGATAAACTCTAGGTATTTCAGATTATTACCCAATCCCTATTTTTATACCCATCTAGTTTCTTTTAGAGTAACTAGTAAAACTTCTTATATCTAAAGAGTAGATACACATTTTTTTTAAATATATATTTAAAAAAAAAATATCGATTTAAATTTTAGATTAGATTAGATCGATTTAGATTTTGAGAGAGGTAGAGCATAGCGTTTATTCGCTCAAAGAGCAGCTCGACTGGGGAAGTACCTCCACCTTACAGAATACCGCAGCCAAATAACTTTATGTTGTGTAAAGTTGAGCTCATAGGGGAGGGGGGAAAGGTCGGTAACGCGTGAGCGATGCTTCTCGTGTTGCAAGCGTCCATATGGCCACGGTAAACGCTTACCATCAGGCGGGCCGCATGCTTGTTTACCGATATAGTTGTATAAAAAAAAAATTGTATAAAATTTATTCGTATTGATAATTTACTACCCTGCAAGTGTTGCCAATAAATTAAAACCAGCCTGTATAAAACATTTTATAACATTTTTTTCTGCGGTCACGTTGAAGGCGTTAGTTCATCCGCTTGTTATAATTGTAGTGCACTACTAATTATTATTCATAAAGACATAATGATCAATTGATACAACACTATGTAGGAAGATGCGTAAACAGCTGTTTATGAAATAAAGCCATCCTTCTCTGTCCACCCCTGAAATAATATGGGTATTGTGGAAATAATTCCCACACAGGACATGTATTTGTGTGCATGAACATGTCAGTATGTCCTGAGTCTGGCTGTAATTATGTATATTAACTATGTTTACAAACAAAAAGTAGTATATTATGTATTATATTATATCTGTTATCTGGTTTCCATAGTACAAGCACTGCTTAGTTTGGGATCAGATGTGTGAGGAATGTCCCAGAATTAATAGTTTTATTTGAGTACAGGGGCCCAAGTCTGCTATTTAAATTGTGTTCCAATGAACTTTCAGTGGTGTCAGAATTGTGACATTTTACAGTTTTGATAGTCTACTTACTAACAAAATATGTCATTATGGCACAATTTTGACACCACTGAAAGATCATTGGAACACAATTGAAATAGTAGACTTGGGCCCCAGTTGCTTACCTACTAGAAATCTAGACAAATTTAAAATTTTGTCAGTTATGTTCAATTCCAACTTCCGAACCAGTGGTAAAGATGTACGATAACTTTGCTAATGCCTTGGCTAATAAATTAAAAAATAAACTTGACCCTACTTGACTATTTCACAAAACCTTTAAAACCTTACTGTGCTATTCCTAATTTAGCCCTTACTTACTAGTTATGTACTTTCATAGAAAAACTTTTATAAAGTAATCCACTTAAAATTTATCGTCATGCGAACAGCAACATAAAGTCATAAAATTACAACAGTTATGTTTTAGATACACAGACCAACACGAAACATACATTATTACGTGCAATTTTTACACTTGAAATAATTTAAGACCTCTTTTATGAACACTTTAAAAACATACGTTAAGTGAATAAAAAGGCTAATGATTTCAATTGTAATTGAATACGCTCGTGGCACTGACTTATACGACTACCTAACAAAGGTTTGGTGTAAGAGCTACTTCAGACTGGCTTGTTTTTCTTAATGATGCGGACGGGAAAATGCCCCAAAAGTCTGGAGCCTGTTTCGTCGATAAACTCACATCCTAGGTTAAGTATTATTTTCACTCTCAGCTGTGTATATTACACAGATGACAGTGATGACGCCATAGGCAGGTTCGCAAAACGGGCGATGGCAGCAACAACAGAACAAATCCTCTCTCAAAACCTAAAAATGGCCATGAAAAATAGAGACTATAATGTCGTGGGGGATACGAACATACGCGCGGGGATTTCCTCCGGGGCAAACAGGCAAGCAAACTACTGTAAAATAAAAACCATTTTTTTTTGTAATATTTAATCGCCCATAAGTATAATGTATTATAAATCAAAATAATAACAATAGTATAATATAATATAGTATAGTAATAGCTAATAATATGTATCCTAGATAGTACGAATTAACAGAGTATAGATATGTATAAATGTATTAGAATAATTTATTTATTGCGCGGACCAAGATGTCCAAATTGTGAAAAGTATAAACCATACAATTTGTAAAAAAAATATTATCTAAAAAGAGTATGGACCACGTGTCTGTAGTAAGTAGTTTAAACCAATAAAAAAAAAAGTATTATTTTTACAAGCACTTAGCTACAATGCCCGATCAAATCGCGGCTCGCCCAGATCACCCAGTGTGTGATACCTCTTGTATATGCAAGCTACGCATCGGCCGTCCATCGCCGGTCGCGTGCCCGCACTAACTAAATCACCTCGAGTTACCGACACCGGCACCGCGATCCCATCAGTTCGATACCGAGTCACTGATAAACATATATATTCCTCTGTCTGCCAGGATATACGTCATTCCCTTTATTAATCGTCTCCCTTGATTATGGAAGTCTTTGAAATTACAATCATGTTTAGTTCTCAATTTGGTTTGCAGAAGAGTTATTAGGCTATGTGTGTGAGTTGTAGACATTTTAATACTTGCACCTAGCGATCGTTTGAATAGGCCCAGTTTTACTATGAGATAGTAATAATGTGGAATAGGTTTCAAAGGGAATTTATTAAATCAATCTGGATCATCAGGTTGCAATAAAGGAGAAGCGCTCGTGGTGTAGCATGATTAGCCGTTCTTAATCGATCGGCAAAGTTAAGCTACGTCTGTCTTGGTCGGTACCTGGATGGGTGACCGCCTAGTGGTATTTCAAATCGAGCGTTTCCGTGCTTCGGAAGGCACGTAAAGCCGTTGGTCCCGGTTATCACTTAATTGTGATAGTCGTTAAGCTAGTTGGATGCCTCCTAGGCGGCTTGAAAAATTCCAACAGTAGGTTGGCCACTAGCCTACCTCCACCGATCCGCAGTGGGCACGCGTGGCGGAGTATCTGCCCATTCCCTTTCACCCTGATTTGTGAAAGGAGGCCTGTGCTCAGCAGTGGGACATTATAGGCTGATGATGATGATGATGAATAAAGGAGAATGCGATAAAGAACTCCATAATCTTGTCCCTCCATCCCCGTTCTTCTATCGCACCACTAGGCGTTCACTTCAAGGCCAGAGTGAACAGGCATCTTATCGGTGCGCGCGGTCCACCCTAGACTACATCTTCGCTTACCATCAGGCGGGATTGCGGTCAAGCGCAAACCCATTTAATATTAAAAATAAAACATATTTCAGCAGCATCAATTTAGTACCTAAATATTTTAAAACCAAACTGCAGAACTGGCTTCTGGACAAATGTTTTTATTCTATTAATGACTTTTTTTCGAACAAAGTGTAATGTAAAATGTGTATGTAAATTATTATTCTAATGTGAATGGTACCTACTGTAATATATCATGTATAATGATCCAATATTCTGTAAATTTTAATTTAATTGTTGACATTTTATTTTATTATTGGATCTGTAGGACATTTTGTTAATCATTTTATTGTTAATTTCATTCCTAATTTATGATAATGCTTGTAGATTATTCTTTAATGTTGTACTAATTCTGATGAAATTTTTGCATGCCAGTTCTTGGCTGAATATGAGATCTGCTCTTTTTGTATCTGTCACCATTTTTCACCATGTTCAAGCAAATAAAACAATTTATTATTATTATTTATTATACCTAGATTATTTTTACGCGCTTACTTCTACATTGACTTCGCCATCTCCACTGCTAGATATAGACCTCTCCTTAAAGGGCCACTGGGGTGGTCACGTCTGACGAAGAACGGTCGATTAAGCAGATGGGTCTTGGAGTAGAAGCCGAGTGGCAAATGTGCGATGCCTGACGACCTGCCGACCTCTAAAGGGTGGTTGGACTATGCAGGTGCCAAGAAAGGCAAATGCGTAAAATATGGTAAACAATTTTTTTTATGCTAGCACTGTCCGACCACGTCCGTATCAATAAAAAGCCGAGACATATCTGTTATCAAGAGGCAAAAAGCATAAACATCGGCATCCATATCAAAGATATCCACCTAATCGACGATACAGACTTCCTAGAAACGAACGTATATTAATTTAACGTTCATAAATAAAAAGCTCGACCTAATTTGATGTATGTATGAATCATAATCACTCCTGCAATGCGATTGTAAACTCATTAATTAGTGCCTCTGTATGATAATCACTCACACACATTCACCCCGACTCACACATACACACACTCATCTAATTTCATCACGCTTTACTGACACCTAATGTAGTCAATATTGCTGTGTTTCAGTCTACAACGTAATTTAAATCTTATTTTCTGGTTCATAAAGATTGAATTGAATTTGTCACTGTCCTCATATAGTAACAGATTTTTATTCAGTTGGTTTGTTCACCTTAAAGTATCAGTAGGAGTTTTGTGTATTTAAATGTGTAATTTTGTGGGGATATTCTTTTGTCAACCTCGCTTCCTTAATCGAATATTTGTCATGATACGCATCCTTGAGAGATCTAATATTTTGTTAATCACAACGTGGTTGAATAACAAACATTCAGCTGAATGAAGAAATTTTTTTTTTTTTTTTTTTAATACCTTTTTATTTTTTTATTTATTTGTTTTTGATCTAAAAAAAATCACAATATATCATTGAGCTATTATTACTACGTATAGAGCAGCTATCATAAGCAACGTATGTCCCATTTTTTTAGAGTCAGCTAAAGGTCTCTTTAACGCTGAAACAAATATGTCGCTAGTATGTAGAACGCTTTTAGGAGTATTTTTCTCACAAACACCTTGATTATCACGGCGCTTCGTCGTTCTACAACAACAAGTGTGGCCGGATGGCCTCACTTGAACGGAACATAGTTATGATGTGTGGCGTCTTCTCTATAAGTATACGTACGTAATAGCTCAATGCAATAGATTCGCAGATGAAATGGAGATTATAATTATGTGATGTCAAGTAAACATAAAAAACATAGATATGACTCAAAGGTTTTTTTCGGAATCTTGAATTTCAATTAACAAATATATTTTTTATTAAAATAACAAAATTTTCCCGTGATGGTATCTTCTTGTTCTTAAAATAAAAATCTTCTAAATATTCTATCCGTGTCAAAATCACATTCATAAAATAACCGTTAAAGCTTCTTTAATTTAAAATTATGGTTATATTAACTGTATTGGGAAAATATTTATACAAGATCTCAATATTAACCAAAAACGAAATAATGAATTAAAAAATCTAATAATAATACATATACAAGCACGGCCAAGCAACAAACTAGTGCGCCGGTGCATAACAAAGCGAAGACTGTAGAGGTGGCAATATGTATGCGCCATGCTTGGAGGAGGCAAAAAGAGGTGGCACCTTCTCCGCCTGACGGTAGGTGGGACATCGAAGAGTGGGGTACACGAAGTACCAGCATTAACTTGCGTGTCCGAATAACTTTCCATTGAATAATGTAGTTAGACATGTTAAAAAATACAACATTCCTTCTATGTTTTTTTCGCAAAAACGCTTGCGTGGAATTATGAATAGGAGAGAGCTATGTATGATACGATATTGTCCCACATGTAGTTTTTAGGCACAGATACACGTCTAAATAGATGCCGCGTGTGTATGTAATTCGCGTGTCAGAATCTGTGCAAAAATGGGGCAGAATGTTCTTCTTTTGAAACTGTTTCGCGCGGACAGGGAACTCGCATAAGGCTGCGTGTCCACCAGAGATGTGTAGCGAGGGATATGTTTAGCTGACAAATAGAATATCTTAATTTTCACGTTAAAAATCTAATACCAGCCTAACTAAATCAATTTAATCTTGTGACATTATGGTAGGTACAAAAAAGTTACACGCTTGGTTTTCATACGGATGGAGGGACTTTCGGTATCTATTTAGATTTATGTCTGTGGTTTTAGGGTATTTATTTACATGATGATTTTATTTTTGTGTTCTAATAGAAATATATTATTAGTGTATGTTTCTTTTTAACCGACTTCAAAAAAAGGAGGAGGTTCTCAATTCAGTTGTATGTTTTTTTTTTTTTTTTATGTTTGTTACCTGATAACTCCGTCATTTATTGACCGATTTGGAAAATTCTTTTTTTGACTGGATGGTACACTTCCCGTTTGGTCCCATTGATCAGGATTTGATTACTTCTTAGTGTACTTTGAAGTCGGTTTAAGTTTTTTGTAAAACAGTCCAATTATGTACCAATGAAAATGTTAGGCGCTGATCCCACAGAGAGAGTTCTAGAGTTCTGCGTTTCGCGTTCACTGTAATCTATGCGGCGCCTTTAAAAAGTGTATGACCGAGTGATCGGTAGCGAATATTGAAAAACTGAATAAGTAATAATAAATTAAGAATTAGACGGCTTGATGCACAATAGTTGCGGAACGCGGAACTCCAGAACTCTCTCTGTGGGATCGGCAACGATTAGAACTAGAAGCTTTATTGTTACCTACTTTCAAATAATAACCATTCCCTCAAATTTATAGATTTTTAATTTTTTGTGTTCCGTACCCTAACAATTGTTTTCTTGCGCCTACTAGTCCTTTCATAGCAAAATTGCATAGTATAGTTGAGAGAGAGCCATACAGTTTTGTTGGTTTTCTTATTATTGTACGGAACAATCGGTGCGCGAGTTGGACTCACACTGGGCCGTTTTCAATTCAAATCAATATCGCATGTGGAATCTCCGCATGAAAAATTCTTTATAAGCTTGATAAGTATTGATTTATTGATTATTCTATGGATCAAAAATGACAATGATCGTCTTATTTGCATTATAATAATGCCCTCGCGCAAACACTCCGGCGACATTTTGTACATAACATACCTTTCATGCCTGGTACCTAAAAATTGGCCTACGGGACAAGTCAGCAGATTATACGTTTGAAGTACGTACTAACTATACTTAACTCTATACATTTTGTCCGTCAGAAAATAAGTCATGTCTGGCAGCCCTGGGATCTCGGTCTAGGAAAAACGCTCATTTGTTTTTTATTATAAACCAGCTAAGTGCCAGCGTGCTTGGCAACACCTCTTTTTTCTGTAATCTTCACTATTCTGAAACATGTACTCGTATGATTAGCTTTTTGGTTCATTTTATTTAAGTATGTAATATGTTTTGATGGAACCTGTGTGCAAAAGAATCATGGCGAGATTTGAACAAATAAAATTATGATTTTTCGAGACTTTTATGATTTGATTTTTATTATGTTAGAATGAAGTTATAATTGATCCTCGGTGCCTAAGGTATAACTTGAGCCATTTAAAATATATTTATAACCCCGGGATAAAAATGCGAATTTCTATGGCATGCCGGCGAATTGCGACTATTCGCGACCAAAACCGTCATGTTGTTGTATGTTTTGCGGGGTTTACAAAATATTTCATGTATATTAACATGTTGCTGGTAATGTAATCTCAACATTGGAAGTGATTCAAAACTCTCTAAAATGTTTTATTTTTTTGTACAAATCAATGTATGGATCTCGCCATGATTCTTTCAAGTTTCTAGACCTGCGGATGGAGATGTTTCTCCTTTTATATATTAACAGACAATTTAAACAAAAATCTTTTTTTTTTTTTAAATATGTTATTTTTTTTACGCCGAATGACTCATACCTAAGTAAACGTTCTCAATCAGTAGCTGTTCGAGGTTCTAGTCCTAATTTTGTTTCTACATCAGGGATACATAAAGCCCATCATAAACGTAGGTAGCTATAATATTATATTAATATAGCTCGGCATATTATGATATATTTTCTATACTAATCCATCCATACCCACGAACTTTCGCATTTATAATATTAGTAGGATAAGTAATAATAGTAGTAAATATATACTTATTTTTATGATTACCCAAAGAATAAGATTTTTCATAAATCAAAAATCTCCCCTTTTCATTCCCTTAATGGTTAAATTTCCAAAAACCCCCTTAGTAGGCATCCATAGGTTATAAAAGGAACCTATTTAGTTTGTAGACCCAGCGGTGTAGGCTCTGCTCTGCGTTGATGAATCAATCAGTCAGTCAGGACAAGTAGTTATATATGTATAGATAGATTACTTACCCAATATTATTGATCAATAAAAAATAAATATTTTAGTTTCTTTGTAAAAGGGGGCCCTAATGGCGAACCGAAATTTCAAAGTGGGGCTACAAGTTTAAAGGGCTTAATTTATACATTCCAAAACAGGATTTTTTTATCTTTTGTTTCTTATGATGAACAATTACAAAAATATCAATATATAAACTCGCTCAACGGGAGATTCTATCTTCCTTGGACGTATATTTCATGGTGTGGGTCTATAACTGTTGTTAAAAATCGGACTGCATAATATAATGGTGCGTCCATGCTACGCGAATCGAGCACGAGCCGAGCCACGAACGAACCTACAACGAGCTTACAACGAGCACGATGCGAATCCCTTTGTTCGTGAAAAAAGTGACAATCGCGCTCGTTCGAGCTCGCGAACCCGTCCACGCTCGCAGTGTGCTCGTTCGTGGCTCGGCTCGCGCTCGGTTCGCCAAGCATGGACGCCCTATATGTAAGATATAATATAATATAACATCCAATGCGACTTATTTCTTATAAGACACTTCTTATAAGTCACAAGAAATTTTTCTTATAATGTGCAATAGGCTTTTTTCGTTCGGAACCCTAAAAATTTTGAATGGATAATAACTCATAAGAATAGGAGACTCAAATATTGAAATCGCTAAGACTAATTGCCAGTTTCTGAAAGCCAGATCAAAGTTTATCGAAAATCAAAACTGTTGCGGTCTTTGTCATTTGACATAGACGTCATATTGGCTATAACAGGTATACTTTCAACAAGAGATTAACTTTGATTTGGCTTTCAGAAACTCACAGTTAGGTTTTTCATCATAGATTTTCGCTAAACTTCTAATTGTTATTACTTACCCAAAATCTTTGGTGTTGCCGACAGCGAGTCATAGTCGCGCAAGTAGGATTCCGTGCAATAATATTAGAAGTACTCAAAAGTACTGTGCAAATTTTGCTATGCAATGAATAGTAGGCGCAAAAATTACTCCTTATGTTACACAGTTATCAGACGGACAGACCCTTATCAATCTACTGAGATTTTCTTTAGCGGCCACCTCTACCAACCTCTAGGTCATAAAAGACGGCACACTATACCTGGCAACCACTTACGAAGCGTCAGAGACCCTCTGCGGTAAGTCACGCCGCCAGAGTACTCGCCCCTGGTACTCTTGAGAAAATGTGAGTCACACAGTGATCGCTCACTACCATTTGTCCAGAATGGTACCGGAGCTGTTAAAACTCGCTCTCCACGCGCACCCCACTAGCTGCGTCTGTGCCAGTACTTACGCAAGCGCAAGCACTAGCACCCACCCTAGGGTGCTCGCGGATCAATCCCCGCTGGGGACGCCAGAGAAGCCGACTTCCATTTCTCCATGAATGGTACCGGAGCTATCATGCGTGCTCACTTCCCAATACGTATCCACGTATCTACCCAATGCCTACAGCTGGGTTGCCGGAAAACTAATCCAACGGGTAGCCCTCTACTTTTTATCCAGGAAAGTGCCGGAGATGCAGTTCACTCACAGGAGCTCACTTGCTTGAGGATTACTCACTAACCCCGCGTCTGACCACCAGGTGGCCCTTTGCCTTAGGCCGGTAACTTCAGACACTTGTTGCGCGCGAGGGATGACGCTCACACACTACCGAACAGACAGCATGCCACCCTCTGCAACCACCACATAGACCATCGCGAGACCTTCTCCAATGTCAGGTGCCGCCTTAATAAAGGCGGTGGGCCTACCTGACCCCGCGTTCCCTTATCCAAACAGCCGGACCCGTAGTTCCAGCTGCGAACCCCATCTGTTCGGGTACTACAGATGTGGGCTGTTGCTCATTTTTCACCAACCGGAGAACAAGTGTACGGCAATTAGGTATAACGTACGGACGCGAGCAACCTTATCCTCCGACGGACATCAGACGGACAGATGGATCTATAAATTACATAGCTATGGAAGGGTTTTTCAAAATTAAAGCCTTAAAAGGGTTTTAACATAAAGATCGCGGGTGAAGCCGCGGTTGTAATCTATATCTGTATAGGTAATTCCATGTTAGATCACGCACACGTAAGTAATACCTTATTAAGAAACTAATTTAATCTTCAATTAATTATTCGGCGCGATTTGTCTTTCTTATTAGTAGGTACCTAATTATGAACTAAGGTTATTTATAATGTTTATGATATGAACGTTTGTTGCCAGAATACATAAAATTATACATGTTTAGTAGAAACATTTACAAACATGATTCTAAATCTAGAGGTGTGTAACTCAGCTCAATGAATCAGATCACACGGGTTTGAGCCGTTGAGCTACAGCTCAACAACAAAATGACTAGCTCACGGCTCAATCCTACTCCTATTGTATCTGCGACTCCCTCCATAGATTATTCTTGTGATTCTTATCTACGAATTATTATTTCGTTCTAATACATTTAAATAATAATTTAATTCAAAAAATAAATGTGATATAACTAGATAATTTAAAAAACAAATAATTCCAACTCTAAAGTATGTAAAGAGTCGCTCGGCGGAATCGAATGAATCGCAGCAGCTCAGTCGGCTCGATTGCGTGATACGCAGTGAGCGTGCGCGCGTATCGTGGACTATAGGTACAAATTGAGCTGATCTGCGAGCTGAGTCATTGAACCGGCTCACACACCTGAGCCGTGAGCTGTTATGCAGCTCGCGTATTTTTGATGATTTACACCACACACCTCTATCTAAATCCATTAAAAAGCTTTATACACTCGATTTTTTTAAAGGCATTGCTGGTGCCGACAGTTGTTTTCGGTAGATATCGAGGCGGTCAAGAATATTATGTACGGTATAAGCAATTGGAGGTATAACCCAGTGATTATCGTCAAATGCCGTGAAACTATGATCTTTAAATCCAACAAAAACATCTTAATGAAAGCTAAAGGTAATATTAGGTAGTGTTAGGGTCCTTTATTGTACCTTATTGGTAGGCTTCTACTGATTGAAAATATATCTTTATTTGTATTTTGGAATGTACAAACAAACAAAGCCTTTTCAAATGATACCCATTTGAACATGTAGCCCTTCTGAGAAATTAAATAATAATTTAAAAGTTCCCCACTACGGCCCCTTTTACAATGAAAAAAATTTGCACTAAGGTTGGGTAAGCAATATTCAAAACATTTTTATTTAATTTCAAATCAATAGCATAAGTGGTTGCTGAAATATAGCGCTGTGACAGACGTATAGACAGACAAACAGACAAGTTTGTCTGTCTGTTGTCGCCCAGGCAGAGTGGCACCATAAGGATTCTTTTTCTACAATTTCTATTATTCTTTCATTCATTCTTCTATAAATTCTTTTTCGAAAATAAAAATGAAAACGCAACCTCATTCTGCAAGTTCCCGCCAAAAAGTCCCACTCGTACTTTTTATAAAACTCCAATTTATAGTGTTGCCAATAGCGATGAAACTTTTTTATAAACTTAAAATGGCAAATCAAAAGGAAGTTTTAGTTTTCAGATGTATATAAGAGATGAATATTTTCGTATGTACAGTGTCAAAATTAAACTTTTACTATTTATAAACTTATTATTTAATTTTGTAACATGAAAAAATTGGTTGAATTTAAAATTCCGTACTACAATAAAGTAAATTTAATAAAAAGCAATCGTGAGGGTACCACGGAAAATATGGTTATAAAAAGCTAACTTGATTGAGTCCGTTAGTATTGTGTCTAAAATATATTTTATTATCTAGTGAATGTGCTCATTTTATTTATTAAGTTATTTAATTGTGTTTAAAATGGATAGATTTATATTTGAGAAGAAAAAAGTAAGTTTGTTTTACGCTATTTTATAGTGATTTTGATTTCCAGTTTCTTTGGTTGTGGTTACTTCGCTAGCTTTAACGATCATAAGAATAATTGGACTGTTTTACAAAAAACTTAAACCGACTTCAAAGTACACTAAGAAGTAATCAAATCCTGATCTAATGACAATGGGACCAAACGGGAAGTGTACCCTTCCAGACAAAAAAAGAATTTTCCAAATCGGTTTATAAATGACGGAGTTATGAGGTAAGAAACATAAAAAAAAAAAAAAAAAAAACAAAACCGAATTGAGAACCTCCTCCTTTTTTGAAGTCGGTTAAAAAAGAATAATAAGATGTTAAAATGTGAATAGTTATTAAGAATGTTAGATAATTCGTTGCATTTTACATTGGTAAATTCAATTATTTGATTTGTTTGTTTAAAACAGGATTTAGTTTTAATTATTTATGATCAATTTTTATTAAAATATAGATTAATTATTTTCAGTGAGCCATTTAACGAACCACCTTAGGAAACTATCTTATCTATCTAGTCTATCTAGTTATCTATCTGACTTCAAAACAGTTTCAGACAAGTTATTTCATACTTTTTAGTGTACTTTGAAAGCGGTTTAATTTAATTCATTTGTAAAAAGTTTTTATTTTTCAATTTTAACACAAGTTTGCACTCCGAAATGGGATTTGCACTCCAATTACTCTTTTCAAAACAGGCTTAGATTCATTACATAATATTTACATTCTAATCGCACTGAAAACAATTGCGTGCCCCGGCGCGGCGGCAAAATTACAAAGTAGACTGAATAAATATTTAATAAGTAAATCAATAGCAAACTTAAGCAGACCAGCCCCCACAAGCAGCACCTGTTCTTGTAGTCTGTAGTTCTGTAGTCTTTAATAAAACTGAATATCTAATTTTCTAATAATTGATGTTATTTTTTTTATTTCACTGCCTGCAGACCTTAACGAATGTCATAAGATTCGCAGTCATTCGATTTGATGAAGTTTGTGTTTGTGTGAATTTGAATTTTGAATTTTTGAATTTGAATTTGGCGTAATTTTTTTACTGAATTACCACCCACTTTTTAACCGAGCTGTAAATAAAATTTAAGTATTTGTATGTTGTATTTTTTTACTAGTGGTTTTTATTAATAAACTAGTTGCATCCCGCGCTTTCTTATTTTGTTTTCCTGTAAAAAACCTTCTCCAGAGAATTATAAAACTAAAAAAAAATTGATGAAATCGGTAAAGTCGTCCTCAAGTTTTCAAGGTCACCAAGGGAAATAGGGATTCATTTTTATATACAGATTATTAATTTAATATCTTATGACTATTAATTTCAACAACAGCAAATAAATAATGGCAAAGTTTTACTTTCCTTATATTGTATAAACTATTTTATTCCAATCTAACAAATTGTTATAACTGTTAAATGGTATCTAACAATAAGGGCCTGTTTCACATGTTGTCGATAAGTTTCTGATAGTGTATCTATTTTCCAAATAATCTATGAGGAACATATCGGGTACATGCGCAATATGCCCAAATGGTTAAAATTTAATATTTTTTTATACCTAAGTGTCAAAGTATTATGGGCCAAATCCTGGACGGTTGCATATTTTTTTTATGATAAAAATATAATTATCATGCCATTAAGAGACATCATAATCAGTCAACAACAATTCATTACATAAGCTAAATAGTTTATTAACATTTAAAAACAAAGTCAAAACTTTAACACACCATTTTTTTAAATTAATATTTAAAAATTGCATTGCACAACGAAACCATGAAAACAAAATCTGTCTATCTAATTTACCAAGCCATTAAAACATAAATCAATATAAAACACCCTACCTTTAGTTCCCAGCTCTTCAGCTACTAAACACTTGTCTTTATTTGATCACTACTATGCTATGGTATAATCTATATCGCGATGGTGTGTATGCCCGACGATCACTGTTCGACTGTTCACGACTGCAACTTGTTATATTGCATCGCGTTAAGTTTTCTTGTGCGAGAACACGTGTTTGCACGCATTCTTTGAGTTTTTATTGATTAATTTAACAATTTGTTAGGAACGGTTAAGTTAAATTTTATTACATGTACAGGCATTCTTATAAAAAATGATTAAAAATTCACACTATGATAGGATTTTACCTTGATTTTACATTTAAATCTTTTATTACTTTCTTACTAATCCTAACCTAACTAATATAATAAATGCGTAACTGAGTTTGTTTGTTTGTTACGCTTTCACGCCTCAACTACTCAATGGATTATCATGTTTGGCATGCAGATAGCCTATGATATGGAGAAGGATATAGGTTACTTTTTATCCCGGGAACGCGGGTGAAACCGCGGGGACAGCAAAACAAATATTACTCAAATAGAATAATATAACATGTATATATATATAACATGTATATATATATATATATATATACATGTTTCCACTGATACTAAGCTATGTAGCAGTGCGAGTAAGATGTGCTATGAAGATGCGCCGCCGCAAAGTAGCTGCGCGAGGAAGATGCGCAGCTCACTGTAGGTACTCTGCTCTGCACATAGCTACACCAATCGCGACTATCCATAGCATGCATCCATAACACGCATCTATAGCACACATCCATAGCACGCATCCTTCCATATAATAATTGGACTGTTTTACAAAAAACTTAAACCGACTTCAAACTACACTAAAAAGTAATCTAATCCTGATCTGATGACAATGGGACCAAACGGGAAGTGTACCCTTCCAGACAAAAAAAGAATTTTCCATATCGGTTTATAAATGACGGAGTTATGAGGTAACAAACATAAAAAAAATACAGCCGAATTGAGAACCTCCTCCTTTTTTTGAAGTCGGTTAAAAAAGATATCTTAGTCGAATCCGTTTCCACCTGTGCTAAGCTATGTGCACCAATGAATATGATTGGTGGATATCAAACGCATCCCAGCAACGCATAGCACATCTCTGGTGGAAAAGTACCCTAATACACATTATATGTACTACACAATAATTAAAACATAATTAGCTTTTGACACATAACGTGAATTACACAGTTAAACCCGTTATAATTAATAATACACCGAAAGAAATCAAATAATATATGAATAATATAACACAACTTAATTTATAAACTGTTATGATTAGAGAGATAAAACATAGATATTACAAAATTATCTTTGCAATTGACATAGGTACACATAGAGAAACAAGTAGGTAGGTAATATTAGCTTTTACTTTAGACATATAATATGAACTACACATTAATAAAATATTTTAAAAGAAGCTGTTTTGGGGTATGTATTACGTTTAAAATATATACAACTAAAGTTTTTAAAAAAATATTATTTTACAAATTTGGCTACCTAAATAAAATAATAATTGCACTGTTTTACAAAAAACTTAAACCGACTTCAAAGTACACTAAGAAGTAACCAGATCCTGATCTGATGACAATGGGACCAAACGGGAAGTGTAAGCTTCCAGAAAAATCGGTTAATTGTATTTTTTTATTAGTTTCATTAATGGTTAGTAAATGTTGTTTAGTAACTAGTTGTTAGTATGGTTAGTTTTCTGCTTTTGGATATGGATCCCTCTTTGGGTGAAGGCCTCCTCCAAATTCTTCCAAGACCCTCTATTACCGCCTTGGATAACCCAATTTCTGCCGGCATTTTCTACAATGTCATCAGCCCATCTATACTAATATTGTTTGCATTGAATAGGCTCCGAAAGTACTGGACCGATTTGAAAAATTCTTTCACTGTTGAGAAGCTACACTATCCCCGGTTGACATAGGCTATGTTATATTTTCAAAAAAATTAGGGATCCTTACTAAAACTCCAATAATGTAACCCAAGGTGTAAAAAAATTACCTAAAATATTTATTACATCGCGTGCGCTGCGAAAACTGTTGATGATAGAGTAAAATAATGTACTACGACTTTGTAGAACACATTATTATTTACAAAAAGTGTCGCGATACCATATGTCTTACTATTATAGTTATGCCACAAAAAGAGTTTTTCTATTTTAAAAATTTAATTGAAATGCAGATGCTAGAAATGGCTCTCTATTCGTATCTTGATATTAATCCTTATCAAAATAAATTACTTTATATTCAAGACTGCTTCAATACTTTTTTTATATAACTTTTTTAATTATTCAATTCGAACATTCCATTCAAAAGATATCACGAGTTTAAAAATATAAGTATTAGCAGAAAAATCACGTCACTAGGATACGTGCGTCAATCTCTTTGCGTGTTTGTAAAAAACGGCTTGACCGATTCTTATGAAATTTTGTGTATATAGGTCTGAGAATAGGACGTAAACTATTTTTCATACCCGTAGGGTAGGGTAGGGTAGCACCACAGGGTAGGGTAGCACCACAGGTTAGGGTAGTACCACAGGGTAGGGTAGCACCACGCGAACGAAGTCGCGCCTGGCAGCTAGTCGTCTATATGGCCTGCCAATTTTTTTTTCCCTTCTGGTCCTTTCCTTCGTGTTGTTTGTATAGTCCACCTATTGTCCTTTAAGCGCGCGATATGACCAGCCCATTGCCACTTGAGTGCAGAGTGAGAGAGTAATTCTCTATTGGTCCCATAATAAAAGTTGTTCAGCATGACTAACCCGACATAGGTTTCGAAAATATGCCATCTCGAAATCTCCTGTTATAAACATAAGAAGTAACCTTTTAATTGCATACAATCGTAAATGTTATAGGGTTGGGCACAGGACACGCGCCATACAGCCTGTCAGTCAATCAATACAACATCAAACGATCAAAGTCGTAGGTTCCGTCGCTACTTACTAATTACAAAACATGTTCAATCCATTGATTTCCTTAATGGGTCACATTATGTCTTAATTAAGCTAGTAATGGATATGAAAACAGTCTTATTAGTGTTAAATTTTATGGAGATTACAGAACAAAAGATTACAGATGGAGCGCGCGGAATCTGAAAGTGAAGCAAAAAAGCAAATACAAATTCTAAATCAGATACCAGTACGTGGATTACGTAACTTTATTGCAATGAAATTTATATTGAAATTACCTCTGAATCGGTAGAAATATTACAAAATCGGAAATGGTTCCATTTCTAATGAACCACTGTTTGTATTGCAATTATCAGAACGTAAAAAAGTTATCAGAAAGCCGATATATTGAACCGATTTCAATTCGAAAATGATTGAATTTGAGTTACGTAATCTCCCCGCTGGTATTCGTTTTACAATTTGTATTTGCTTTGCTTAACAAAGTGTACAAGTATTTATTTAACAATAAATACTTCAAATAAACTGTGGTTAAACAAAGCAAATACAAAATGGATTTTGAATTTGTATTTGCTTTTTTGGCTTCACTTTCGTATTCCGCGTGATCCATCTGCCTTATTCTATAATCTGTGGAGTATACCTAAAATGTTAGTTTAATTATATGATTTGAGGCATGCATACATATTAAGTAGAAAAAAGTGTGTATAATAAGTTATTTATCATAATAAACGAAGCATGCCTAATGTGGAAAGCTCACTGATTTAGGACAGGATCAGTTGTAGTGAATATTGAAATTTACACACGGCTTACGTAGCCGTGTGTATATCACACAAATACAATAGCCGCATGGTATAGGATTTCAGTATAATGAGAGGTCAGCTTGATATGTAGCTGTGTGTACCTGTACCGAATCAGACAAATCGTATATATCACGCCTGTAATAGTAAAAAAAAAAATACGCTTCGACATGCAAAACTCCTCCGTTTTTTTTTCGGTTAGAAATAAAAAACTAAAGAGGTTAATCATAGTAACATAATATAATACCTAGGTACAGAGGCCGGCAAACAACTTGAGCCAAAGTCGACGTAGTGGGGGTAAGTTCGCGCATGTACACTCATGCTCGGCCAATAGCGTGGACGCGTGCCGACAGAATGCCCCCGCGCACCTCTCTTTCCACCAACGACACCTTAAAATCGTCTACTGCGCACTCAAGGTCATGGCTCAAGTTGTTTGCCGGCCACTGTACTAACTTTAATTATATAATAATCATTTTGTTTATTGTTTATTAATAAAAAAAATACCATTATGTTGTAACATAGAGAGAAGAAGTGTTGTATATAAAAAAATACCAGTTCTATGATGTAAAATATTCATGTTCAATGACTCCCATGCATCGAAATGTATCGTATGTGAACTACATGAAGGCGCCAGACAATGTTGTGGAATGCTCGAGGTAATGCGGACGCGGACGCTTTGTGTGATATTATAACAGGTGGACATTTCGAGATGGCATATATTCGAAACCTATGTTCGGTTAGTCATGCTGAATAACTTTTACTATGGGACCAATAGTGAATTTGTGAAAGGAGGCCTGTGCTCAGCAGTGGGACATTATAGGCTGAGGATGAAACGGGCTAATCTTTGGAACTACCAGTCAGATTCTACAAATTCTTTCACTAATCGAAAGCTAAATTATCCCTGAGTACGTTTTATACCGGAAACGTGAGTAAAACTGTGGGAGACAGCTAGTTAATAATAATAACTGGTTGCATTAAAGATAGTGGTTAAATTACAACACACGGGTCAAAAATATATGATGCTTTTAACTAACTTTCGCTTTTGGTTTCAATGTTTGTTGCTCTTTCACGCAAAAACTACTAAACGGATTTGGATGAAATTTGGTACACAGATAGAATATGTTCTGGATTAACACATACGATCCCTCGGGAATGCGGGTGAAACGGTGCGTCTTTTATATTTTGGATCGAATTTTAGCCAAAAGTAAATTTGAATGTTTTTTTCGTGTTCAGTGCCTGCTAAGACTCATCAATGACCAGGGATAGGCACCTACCGTATAAAATAAATTATGATTTTTAATCTACACTGTTACGGAATAGATGATGTCTCTTGATGTCTTCTTCTTCTTCTTCTTATTTTTAAGTTTAGCAACCAATCCCAAATTAGGGCCCATTTCTGCCAGTTTCGAGTTATATTATAGTTTTCAGTCACAATAAATCACTTCACATTATAGTCCTCAGTCAGTCAACGTCCATAAAAGTCATGTTTTACTACAATGGTGATCATAGTACCTACTAAAACTCTTCACGGACTTTTTGAGACAACTGGAAAAGTCACGATACACATAATTAATTTCATTTCACTTCACTGGTGCACATGGATGATCTTTATGGAGTAAAATACCAATAAAAATACACGATAAAACTCAAAATACACAAATTTATGAAAATAATTTTTTTAACGCAACGTCACTCTGGCAAGTTCCCGCCAAAAAGTCGTCTCTTAATGTCCTCGATGTTTGTAATGTCAAGGGTGAATAAATAAGGGTGCGTAATACTATTGCCAGTTAAAACAATAATCATTTAAACTGCCACGTGCCAACACATAGAAAGAAACGAAATGTATTTGTTATGTTCATGGTAAAGGTTCACGATACTTAACCGCATGAAGATTTTGTCTAATATCTCCTCATCCGGAACTTTGCGATGTCAAAAAAATTCCACTTCATCTAATATACATAAACTGCTATATTACGTATATACGTAATTGCACTGAATACGTTAAGGCTTTGGCATTATTTATTTAAGAAAAAGTCAATTCAATTCTTCAGTTTCTTGTACATAATTCGTTAGGAATCCTTTCAAACTGGGGTTGGTCAGTCTAACGTTTGGCTCCTCTTTTCTCCTAACCTATCCCTTGTTTGCACACTACGGCTGGCTGTACTCATACTTTACGTTTGTTATCTAACTTACCGAGCTATGGTTATGGAACCGTATGCGTATGAACGTATACAAAGTAACCTTCGTTCTAAGGTGCTTTCTGTTCACGCATATTTACACACATTCTGGATGAATTATGGTGATATTAAATTTACTTAGCATAATGAAATACTTTTGGACACTGTCTTACATTTAAATCTGCGATAAAATTATATGTATTTGACAGTAAGACAATTAGTGTTAAATGCGATGAAATTTGATTTCTTTTTCAAAATCAATTTTTGAGAGAAAGATTGTTTCCTTTTGAATTCAGTCAATTTCCCCAAAATAAAAACAAAAAAGAACCAAAGAAACAAAATTACACTCGAACTTGGCTCATATTTTTTTAACCTAATTAGTAACACCAGAAATCGATAAATAATAATGAACTTGCATTTCACCTCTTAACGATGCGTCCGCACATGACTGGTCAAATTCTGCGAAGCTCGCAGAGCTGACTGCACAAGTTCGTAGAAACTAGCCGACGGTCCGCGGAAGGTGCATTAACTACTGGCGTATTGTTTTTCCATTATTCCAGGTATTTCGACTAATGTTACAGAGAAAACTAGTTATGTTTCACAGTATCGCCCTCGCTTCGAATAATGTGGTGGTTTTGCTGATAAAAAATATGATGTTACAGTTGAACAATCAACGACCTCGAGTGGATCGGTTCGTGGCACCGCGCGATTCGTTCCCAGAATTGCGTAGGAGAATATTCTTGGGGGACAGCTGCGGACGTCAAGCCGATGACATTTGGGTACGTTTTTAAATGAAAAACTACCCTATTACAAATATAAAAGCAAAATTGTTTAAATTCCAATATGTAACGGAATTTGTCGAATTGATTGCATACTTAATTACGTTCATAAGTTAAACTAATCAACATCAATCTCATCACAAATTATTGCAAGGAATCTTATTGACGAACAAAAGGTGAACAGAACCCCTTCATTTAGTTATTTATTTGCTATACAAACATTTCAAAGGAACATGAAAAATTTATATTTCTAATCCATTTTGAAATCATTCTGATAACTTGAGTTATAACGTAGTAATACTCTTAAAAACCTACTTAAAAGAAAATCGTCACACTTTAATATTGGAAGTTGTTAAGAACCAATAATATTCAAATCTTAATCTTCCACAGTGTAGCAAATATATAAAGAGACAGAAATACGCAAAATATTTGGACGAAGCCTTCGGCCTAGAGCCGCTAAAACTCCACGGGCACAACAGCGTCCAAATAAACGAGCACTATGTACAACCCTGGCCTTGTATACCAAGGAAGAGGAAGTTTTTATCATCTGCTGACAGCATCTTGGATTTACCAACATATAGATCCGCAAGTTGTGAGTAACCTTAATCTTATTACCATGGACTTTCAAGGCTCGAGTAAATGAAGTGAAATTTATATTTCTTGGCCTTGGTTTCTTTTAAATCATCATCGTTACTTATAAGTAGATCAGGGGCCATATTAAAGTCAGGTAGTTTTAGAGCCTAGCGTTTGAACTAGGTACATGATTATATGGTCATAGGCCCAGGAGGGCTTGAAACAGAACTGGCTTTTGAATTAACAGATAGAACAGTCGAACTAGCGAGTGATTAGATACCGAAATGTTTCATTCCAACAGAAATTAATCAGCTATTTCTTCATAAACTAATACACATGCATGACTTCCTGAAAATATATATAAGCCATCGATGAATGGTGCAAGTATTTAATTTTTCTCATAAAGCTCTTCTCAGAATTTGAGATCGCTTCAATGCCTTTTTGTTTTACAAATTGTTCCGTCATCTATTCACTGATGTTGTGATGCGTAAGTTTTTTTTTTTTTTATTCCACTAAGGTGGCAAACAAACATACGGCCCGCCTGATGGTAAGCAGTTACCGTAGCCTATGGACGCTTGCAACACCAGGGGTATCACTTGCGCGTTGCCGACCCTGAGAACAGTGTACTTTATTATATTCCACAATAATTTTTTTTTTGCTGAAACTCGTTTATGATGTTTAATTGACAATTTAAAAGACCAATCGATGGATTCCCTTCAAAATGAAAATTAGAATCAAGCGGCATTCATATTGAAATTTTGTTTTATCAGTTCCAGAACTTTTGGACTGGAACAATGAAAATATTCTAGTTGCAGCACTTGGCAGAACCTACCATAAGTGGAGCTGGCGCACCCAAAGTCTCGCCAGCAACGGGTTAACGCAGTCCGAAATTCAATGTTGCAAGTTTGACCCCAGAGGAAACTTACTAGTAGTAAGTGTAGACATAAATAAATAGGCTTGTATTTAGACTTCAAAAAAATTACCAAAATTGGTTTTTTTTTTTTAGTTAGGAACGCTAATGTGCATAGAGATTCATGATAATACTTCAAATAAAATGATTCACTCGACAAACTGCCAATGTGGTAAAGAAGCAGATGTGATCTGCACTATCACAGCTATAGACTGGAGTCCTACTGGAAATTCTTTTGTGTCGTAAGTTATTAGTTTTACATATTCAATGTTTGCTCTTAAATCAATAGTCTCCGCTTCAGGGACACAAGATTCCTCTAACAACGTAGAATACTGAAGGCATACTTTATACTTTCTTATGAATTGTAACTTTCTTCCATTAGTTAACCCATTAATACATTAACTTAGTCTTTGTATCTGAACATTCAAAAGCTATTAGATGTACAAAAAACTGAATCCATCTGTATTTTGCAGAGGTTGCTTACTTGGAGTCATAACATCATTCGACAGAAACGGTTGGCAAATCAGTTCGAGGAAACTGGGGAGGAAACCAATTATCCTCGTTCGAGTGTCACCAAATGCTCGCTACCTTGCGGCTATTACTCTCAATAGCAAAGTTGTGCTGGTGCTAACCTGGCCGGCACTCGAACCCTACTTGACGCTAGATTCCGAGTGGACGGTAAAGGTGAGCCCTACTTATCAAATATCAGTTTTGACTGCTGGATATAAACCTTCCTCTTAGACTTCCTCAATGGAATTGATTGATTCCTGTAACATCCTGTCCGCCTACTAGGAAGCTGTCTTAGCATTATTCATTGCGCCTTCCGTACCCATGGCTTAGCTACAGATTTTCAACTCGACGGAGAAAGCCAGCGAAGTCACTGATTGCTTACGTTCACAGTTCACTGAGATAAATTCTTAATGTTCAGTCGATCGCCTGGCACCCGTGGCGAAGTGCTCTGCTCGGCGTTGGCGGAATCCTACGGGACAGAAGTCAGTCAGTCAGAATTGGATTATGGGACACACCTACGGCAAAGACTCGTGAGGCTTGGGTTGGTCGAGAAAATGCCAACCTGGATGCCATGCTATTCAGCCAAACGACTGGGGAGTTGGTGCTTAGCGTATGTAGCACAGGTATTGGTTTAATATAATAGTCGTGAAATTGTGTAGGTTTGTAGATGTCAACCATAAGGGGCGATGACGAAGCCTAAGATGAAACACGCTTACCCAGAAGAAACCTATTGACTCTGGCCTTGAAAGTTCCTAGATTGTAAGCGTCAGGAAACACAGACGCCGGAAGCAAGTTCCACTCCCTTGCTGTCCGCATTATAAATGAGGATGCAAAACGCTGTGTCCGTATTTTCGGTATATCAACAACGTACGGGTGAAAATTTTCCCGGCGTCTTGTGGTTCGGTGTAAAAATGGGGATGGTGGAATTAGGTTGAACATTTATTGAAATTCTTTCATTCTTTGCACCAATGCAAGTATTTGTAATATTGATTAATTATGGATATTGTGCTTCATCAATTTGCTGTGATAAAGTGTAGTATGTTATATTTTTATAGATAGTACAACAACAAACTCAAAAAGCCGGTTGGTGGTGATGAGCGATCCTTACACGGTGGTGGATCAGTGGGGTGATGGTAAAAATGGGATGGACCGTGTGAGGACCATGGTCTTTAGCCCTGATGGAACTAAACTTGGTATGGATAAACATTATTTTTAGAGTTTCCATTAACATTATTTTTAGGGTTTCCATTTATTTATTTATTTTACATTTACCTAATGATTTGATAGACATTGTTCATAAATACAGATCGTCCACTATTTAGGTAAAACATTAATTTTTTCCTTCTCTTTCTCTCAGCAACAGCAACAGCAGAGGAAGACTTGTTTATCTGGAATTTTCTTCCAGAAGACACTATAAAGAAAAAGAAGAATACGTTCCGAAGACATTATTCATTACCCATTTTTCTTGACCAAACCACACAAGGGTTCTCCCTTAGGTGAAATTATAATTTGTACCATAATAATTATAAATGTTAAGATAAATAAGATATTATGCTGGATGTACCTATTTCTATTTTTTAAATTAAATACTTTAAATTATTATTAAAAAATGTTTTATTTTAATATATGCTACCAAACAAGCATACGGCCTACCTGATGGTAAGCGGTCGCCATAGCCAATAGACGCTTGCAACACCAAGGGTATACTCGCGTGTTGCCGACCCTGATGGATGATGATGGACTCCCCGTCGATGGCGCGAGTTGCGGTTGTGTAAGGTTCCTGTGGGCATTAAGTCAAACAATTCTTTAGAACACTGTCCATTGTACAGGTGGTAGAACATATATAAGGAGGTAAAGTCTCTCTTCATTAAGTCTTTCGTCGTCTCTTTTGAACATGTGTACACAAACATTTTCCCTATTAGTAGATACGAGAGTGTAAAATGGTTTAACACGGATAATCATCCATAGTAAGTGGAATGTATAAATTGTCTTTGATATTAATTATACACGTAATTATGTGTGCCAGATTAGAGAGCTATTAGCCTCGTTTTTGGAACAGTTACGGTCTATATTTATACAGTCTAATAGATATTTTACTAGACTCTCCGGAGTCTTCGTGAAATTATGATGAAATGGATCTGAGTAGCAATGGCGCTAATACTGCTAAATACAAAATTATTACTAAAACAATTTTCACTATAAAATAAATTATCAATATTTTGTCTCCGTCTGTCCGTCTATTTGTCCCTTTGACACAGCGACTTATTTCAGCAATCATCGATTAGATGTCGTTTACTTACTTAATCATAATGCAATATTTTTTTCTTTTCATAAAGCTCCTTAATATCATATGAAAGGGTTTCCATTGCACATTCTCAAGCCAATAGGAATAGCTCGTGGACTTATCAGGGAGCAAAGTTGGCTCTCAACCGAGTAAAGCCTATCTAGGGTATCATAGCATTGTCAGATTCGTCGGTTAGCCAATAGGGCATGTGGTGTGGACAACGCTATCACGCCGCATACGCCACAGCTAGGCTTGGGCTGCGTGCGAGTACGTCATCGATTATCAAGGAAAAAACCCTTTAGACTCTAAAGTTTAGAGTAAATACCAAAAATTAGATATCCCGTACGTGCCAAATATTTTATAATCGATGCTATCTTTCAAATTTCATAATGTAGTGGTGTGGGAAAAGTAGTAAAATTGGAGGCTTGGAGCCCATTGTCAGTAGTGAGGAATTGGCGGGATGAGGGTTTTTTGTTATGAGATACATGAGCCAGGACTATTAGCGTGAGCTCATGAATCTTATTCGGGGTAGATACGACATTACGACAATAAATGAAAGCACGTTAACTACTGATAAATACGATCAACTTTTACTATGGAACCAACTTCGAAATCGCAAAATAAAATTACAGCCCTTCATACAAAAGGTACATGTCTCTTCGGCAAAAATTTATGAAAAGCTGTATTTTTTTTGCCATTTCGAAATTGATCCCATACTAAAAGTTGATCGTATTTATGGGTACTTTACGTGGTTTCATTAATTGTCGTATTATCGTATCCACCTGTATATTATCAAAATATAGGAGCGTCATATAATTCACGCATTTTTTTTTAAATTGCAAAAACCCTCATTGATTTCGAACAAAATGAACGTCACTGTGGTGCTCGCATAAACATTTTTTAGGGTTCCGTAGCCAAATGGCAAAAAACGGAACCCTTATAGATTCGTCATGTCTGTCTGTCTGTCTGTCTGTCCGTCCGTATGTCACAGCCATTTATTTCCGAAACTATAAGAACTATAATGTTGAAACTTGGTAAGTAGATGTATTCTGTGAACGCAATTAAGATTTTCACAAAAAAATTGAAAAAAAACATTAAATTTTGGGGGTTCCCCATACTTAGAACTGAAACTCATTTTTTTTTTTCATCAAACTCATAAGTGTTGGGTGTCTATGGATAGGTCTTCAAAAATGATATTGAGGTTTCTAATATCATTTTTTTCTAAACTGAATAATTTGAGCGAGAGACACTTCCAAAGTGGTAAAATGTGTGTCCAGGGGGGGGCCCCTGTAACTTCTAAAATAAGAGAATGATAAATCTATAAAAAATATATGATGTACATTACGATGCAAACTACCAACGAAAATTGGTTTGAACGAGATCTAGTAAGTAGTTTTTTTTAATACGTCATAAATTGAAATTCATATCAAATACTCAGGTCTATACTACCATTTACTTATATACCTATAGGTTTGTACGGAACCCTCGGTGCGCGTGTCTGACTCGCACTTGGCCGGTTTTTTTTGAATTGTTTTCTTCGACTTTTATTTTATTGATATGAGAATTATGAGTTTTCCTATCGCTACACACTGCCGGTGTTTTTGCTGATAAGCAGACCGCAATTAATCTGTTCTTAAGTCAAACGTTAATGTATCTCAATAATCCTTTCGCAAAATCTGTATTTACTATAAACCAACCGCATTCTTCCCAGAATACAGATTATAATATAAAATAATCAAACGCATACATAAATAAAGTTGATTTATGCATACGAGTACAGTGAGAATACAAAATATTCATAATATTTACAAGTAACGGCCGGCTGTCAGCACACCAAACACAATGTGCACACAATGCCACTCGTGCCTCCCGCTGATTTACCGGCCGATTGAATACCTATACGGTGTGAATGCAGCCCACGACGTGTGACTAGCTATGTGCAATTTATGAGACGAGCTTTGAAGATTCTTTGCGTTTATGGATATAGCCATATGTAAACATGAATAGTTAACATAGGAGGTACCTACATTTCAATATAACAAGAGGGAAGACAACAAACAAATATCGCTGTGTGATTGTAGTACATCGCTGCCTTTATTTTTGTTGCCTCTTTTTTTTTGACATTTATTAGAAATACCAGCATGATCAAATGCAATTAGAGTCTTCCACACTAGGTTATCCTGTAATGTGGAAGTTAGTCTCTTTCGTCCATTACAGAGATAAGGAAAATATAATTTAAGTAAATACAAACATAATATTATTATTAATTATTAATAAGCTATTAATAGGGGGTAATAATAATAATATTATTACTATTATAATAGGGTGTAATATGGTTCATTTGAATGTGTAAGAGGTGTGTGGATGTGTGGGTTCCTGGTTGTGTAAATATATGTGGGTCAATCTCTACGGGTGTGAATGACCAGTGTGTGAGTGAAATTTGCGAGAGTAAAGGATGTGTGAGTGAATTGCTTTTGTACTATGTGGGATTCTAAACTTTATTATTTTATGAGCAATTCAGTATTAGTGTAATTTTGTTTATAGAGAAATTTGGATATGACGTTTTTGCATTTCCAACCTGTGAGAAAAATAATTTTAGGACGTTATAACATTTTTTAGGTGATGATTTGAATGTTGGTAGCCAACCAGGCGGGAAATATAAAGTATTCCACCGTGCAAAACAATCATATGGCCCGCCTGATGGTAAGCGGTTACCGTAGCCTATGGACGCTTGCAATACCAGGGGTAACACTCGCGCGTTGCCGACCCTAATTCCTTCACCGAAAGCTAAAGCCCATTGAAGGGTTCCAACCTGCGACCTCATTAAGTGCTACATCAGCAAATCTAACTAGGTAAATTATAAGTAATTATAAAAATCAATGTAACAAACATTGATTTTATTTTATGCGCCATACCTTTCACCCGAATGCGGTAAAACTTTGTAATAGATCTATTCGTCCATGGTAATAGTTATAAATCCTTACTAATCAGAAATATACGAAAGTGATTATATTTGTTCATTTGCTATGATTATCCTAAAACGAATAAAAAAAATTACAGCAGGTACAGAGGCCGGCAAACAACTTGAGCCAAAGTCGACGTAGTGGGGGTAAGTTCGCGCATGTACACTCATGCTCGGCCAATAGCGTGGACGCGTGCCGACAGAATGCCCCCGCGCACCTCTCTTTCCACCAACGACACCTTAAAATCGTCTACTGCGCACTCAAGGTCATGGCTCAAGTTGTTTGCCGGCCACTGTAGCATGAAACCCTGATTAAAGTATTTCAAATTGCGCATCTATACTATATTATATATAATAATATAATAAAGCGGAAGACTTTTTTTGTTTGTTTGTTTAAACGGGCTAATCTCTGGATCTACCAGTCGGATTCTAAAAAATCTAGATTATAGGCTACTTTTTATCACGGGAACGCGGGTGAAAGCGAGACAGCTAGTTTCTGATATATATTATGAAAGTCTGCAAATTTCCAGTAAAGGTACTATTTAAATGATCGCATATCATACAATTCAACTGCTAAACGCAGGTATATTACAAGTAAGTATCCCGTAAACGGTAATTACAATGATAAACCCAACGTACACACAATACCTAGTCGACCACAAATAATAATGAAACTGACATATTACCGCGGTAAAAGATAGAAGTACATAATTTTTCTATTATTCCTACCGGGACTGTAAACTTGATGTTAAGAGACTAAAATTGCAAGCGGTAGACAAATAAATTGCGGAATAAAATTAACAGCATCTCCTTTATGCCATCTGAGTTTATTTAAATTCAAATAAATTCACATCTAGCCATTCCGCTGGCATTTCAAGCCTAAACCTGCGGGGATAGACGACAATTAAATGGATAAAATATATCTTTACAATGACTTTACTACCTCATGAATAAAGTTATCTGCGATTTACGTGAAATCACGTCGCGACATCAAGATATGTTCGTTGTAGTCTCACTTAAGTTATTTAGGTGATAAAGATAGCGATATCAAAATAAATGCTTCTTGTTACATTTCAATGATTTATTAACAAGTTTCCTCACAGCTTTTCACATAGTAAAAGATAACAAGAAATGAAAAAAATACCATTAGACTGGAGCTACGACTCGTCCAGTTGAATCACAATAAATATATGAACGCATCGCCTGTCATGTTTTAATACCGCGGGCGATGCGCTTTAGTGTGACTCGCTCGACGGCGGCGACGCGATTCTTCAACAGTGGACACTAGCCTTTAGACAGTTACTTTGAATTATTTAAACCTAGCTATTTTTTTGTATTTAAACATTTCTATGATCTGTGTTTAAACCATTGATCATGAAGATCATTGACAATCCTTGTTTGGCGACTAAAGAAAAATAACATAGCTTTATTGAAATTATAGAAAAGTTAATAGGTATGTACGTATGTACAGTCAGCGTCAAAAGTAGATGATCTTCTAAAGTTGTAATCACAGTGCTCATCTGAGGGTCTTCACCGAAAAACGATACGCGATAGTCAAATCATCGTTTGGAGATATAAACCAATAGCAACCAATTTACACAAAATGTACGTCTCGTCAGTTTTGCTGCAATTTATGTGAAGCAAGCAAGTTTGTGAAAATTTTTGTTGATTTCGAAAGAACTGTACTAGTTACAAAAATCGTAAAAAAATCCTGTAATATTTAAAATTTCCAAATTTCTCGCTTTGCAAACTTCAGAGTATAAGGCAGGTCAAGGATTTTTATTTTTTTGTATTTTCCATCATAAGAAAAAAGTAGGGGAAAAAAGACCTGTTTTGGTTTTTACAAATTCTCTTCTTAGTCGTGCACTCTTGGCAGAGTGGTCGTGGTCATGGATTGTCCCTTTCGCGCATGACCGCTGCATTAGCAATGTTCCTCCATTTTTGTCTATTTGTGGCGTTTCGGGAACATTCGGTTATGGTACATTGCGTGGTAGATTTTATGAGGTCTAGCCACCTGGTTGGAGACCGACCACGTGAACGTTTGCCTTCAACTCTACCTTGTATGACCAACCTCTCCATAGAATTATATTTATGTTTATGTTTTTTACAACTTAATCCCTTTCATATAGATAATAATATATTGATCCCCAGTTTCGACGAAATTTAAAAATAATCTTTTTCAATGTGGTTGGGAAAGGAATATTTAAAACTAATCCAAATTTTAAATCGGATAGAATTAGTATTGTATAAGTTGGTGACATAGCGTTGTGACAGACTGTCGGACAGACAGACAGACGGATAAAGGCACCATAAGGGATTTTACCTTTTTGGTTCGGAACCCGAAATATTATTAAATACATTACTGTAAAAAATACTGATACCTAATGTTTGTGCAGATTATTTATTAGTTCAGTATTACTGCAGATTGTCGCCATCGCGGTGGTGGGTGTACAGTAAACTATAAACCGTGTATTTATTAATGGTATGGGAAGGAGCACTTGTTTACTGTTTGGAGCTCGTTAACTGGAAGAATGCGGATTGGTCACTATTGAGTAAGTTATTAATATAATCTTGAAATAGCGCAGAGCGATCATGTTAAATGTAATATTTCACACAATAATCTCTCTTGTTTATAAAAGGCTATTTGACAGGGTGGAAAATAATTGCTCAAACACAAGTGTATAAAATCTCTAAAAACACTCTGAAACATAGAAAAATATATTGTTAGCTTAATGCTCTAAAAATTATGACGTCACTATTATTTTCTAATGGACTGAATGTTTAGGATTGGGTAGTGTAGTATTAGTACGTACTTCAAACGTATACGTAGTTGCTCGCTTGGCTACCTTGGCCCGAACGGCCAATTTACAGGTATGAAAGTTATGTAAAAACATTATGTACTTTTTTTTAAATTGTGAAAGCTGATGTTCTACAAAATATTGCTGCCAACCGGAAGTGTACCTAGAGTAGGTACTGATTATTTATTTTTAAATAATCAATACTTCCGCTAGACTTATGGTTAGCAGTAAATTACCGCCAGACGTTAACGCGGGGACATCCATGAATTACGTCAAACGAATTTCATAATATTTTTTTTGGTTTATTGTCAACGAACTAAAATACAAGATTATACATTGATTAGATTAGATTAGATTACATTGATTTGAGATTAGATCTAACTCACCGTTTTGCTCGAGGCCTCCGGAGACCAGCAGGCGGGGAGCTTTTTCCGCCAACGCGTAAGTTTGGCTTTGGAAACGCTGCCAGCCTTCTGGAAACCTTGCCGTTAATCGGAAGCAGCGGCAGACTTGAGGAAATTTTCTATACATAGATATTCTATTATCTATTAAACGATATTGTATGTAGTATGATGTAGCTATCTTTATTTAATTTTCTATTTATTATAGTGCTGTCTCTGTCCTAATATCTAAATCCGAGTTAGGCCGGCGAACAATGCTAATTATATATTTTTTATTGTATTAGTTCAATTAATCTCATTGGATTGGATAGGGAACTAACCAAGGTATAATTTGCAGGATAGTAAAAAGAAATAAAAATGATTACTACATTTTTCATTGATCACACAATCTACCAATAAACTGCTGTCACATAATTGTTCATTCAATACAATAATTTTATAAGCTTTTTATCGATATCCCTAACAATTGCGTAATAACTCTTACAATTAACTTGTAAATCCTATTGTATAAATGACAATCTCCTCAGCGTCTCCACCAACGTATAATGGACAAAGAGCAAGATTGTGAAGAACGAGACAAATCAAGTCATTGGCGGTCGTAAAAATTAAAGGTACAAGAAATCTGCTACTTTCTCTGGCCGCGACCTGTACTTAGGGTTGACAAAATTAATTCTTGAATCAAAAAAATAAATCAAACCAAATAAAAGTATACTTAAGTTATTGTAACATGATCTTCCTTTTACTTAGAAAAAAAAATATACTTTTATGATTAATTAATTCTTTCTATTGATATCATAAAAATGCAGGATGTATAATATATAAATAATTATCTATTTTTGAAGATTTCTCTCACCGACGGCGGCGCGGCATTGGCATTGAATTTAGCCAAAACACGAAATTTCAAACAAAACGTACAAATATTTTCGAAAAAAATCTCTTCTTTATTATATTCTTTTTTTTTTCTTTCTCAGAAAATCTTTCTTTTTTAATACATTTGGTATCGTTTTCAACAAAGACATTTGTTAGCGTTCCACATGAGTGTCACACACATTGTGTAAGCAACGTAAACTAATACAGACGAAGACTTCGTTCCTCATGGATTCAAATATTTTTAATAATTATTGAGACAAAAGCTGTGACTGTGAACCCTAGTGATGAGCGTGTCCCTATAGAGGATATACATTGTGTGGCTGCGCATGGCCGTGCGCATGAATGGCTCGGATGCGGCCACAATGAGGGAATAAATTAGCCAACGCTTATTGCAACGTCGCGGCTGAGTAGACGACTCAATGAGCAGCTTCAACTGGATACACTTTCGTGGGTTTACCGCTAATATGGCTTCTTTATAGTATGTTACTTTGCACGCTTTGATTCAAAAAAATCAAAATCATTTAATCAAATAGGCCCGGATGCCCTTCTTTTGTTTAAAGAGGTCTCACGGCGCCTTATTGAGACCTCACGTGACAGGAAGGCTGGTGTCTATCTAGGACAAAGGATCAGCATTGCCATTCAACGTGGCAATGCCGCCAGCCTTCTTGGCACGTTCACACAGGGCAGCGATCTGGCACCACTTTTTTACTTGTAAATTTTTTATTTTTTTTTATACCACTTATGTGGCAAACAAGCATACGGCCCGCCTGATGGTAAGCGGTTACCGTAGCCTATGGACGCTTGCAACACCAGGGGTATCAAGCGCGCGTTGCCGACCCTAAAATATAGATATTTTAAAAGCAGGATATCTTTTTTTTAGGGTTCCGTAGCCAAATGGCAAAAAACGGAACCCTTATAGATTCGTCATGTCTGTCTGTCTGTCCGTGTATGTCACAGCCATTTATTTCCGAAACTATAAGAACTATAATGTTGAAACTTGGTAAGTAGATGTATTCTGTGAACCGCATTAAGATTTTTACACAAAAATAGAAAAAAAACAATAAATTTTGGGGGTTCCCCATACTTAGAACTGAAACTCAAATTTTTTTTTTTCATCAAACCCATAAGTGTGGGGTGTTATGGATAGGTCTTCAAAAATGATATTGAGGTTTCTAATATCATTTTTTTCTAAACTGAATAGTTTGCGCGAGAGACACTTCCAAAGTGGTAAAATGTGTGTCCCCCCCCCTGTAACTTCTAAAATAAGAGAATGATAAATCTATAAAAAATATATGATGTACATTACGGTGCAAACTTCCACCGAAAATTGGTTTGAACGAGATCTAGTAAGTAGTTTTTTTTTAATAGGTCATAAATTGAAATTAATATCAAATACTCAGGTCTATACTACCATTTACTTATATACCTACAGGTTTGTACGGAACCCTCGGTGCGCGAGTCTGACTCGCACTTGGCCGGTTTTTATTTAAATTATTATTTAAGTGTTGTAAATATTTAGTAGTTATAAATTAAGTATTAGTATTACAATTTACAAAATTATACCACCTTAATGCCAGTTTAAATTCAAATAGACCTTCGCAGGCACTTATGAAAAGTCTGACTCTAATACTCTAATACCAGTTCGGATGGTTGCAGTTGATTAAGATATATTTCTCGTTTTAATAGATGTGACAACATGCAGGCAGGCAAAGAGCGGAAAAAGCACATGAACTTATGTAAAGTAGAAAGTCCCCCAAAACCGAACCACCTTGATATTTTAGGACTATTGCTAATAACTAAAGAGAATTCAGATCATAATTAATTTTTTTTGATAATAATCATCCATACAATGAGATATTATACTTTAAAACAAAACTATACTAAAAGAGTTAAACTAAATAATGAAATACTAATAACTAACCCCCTTATTCATAATCGCTTTTTAACTAAATCAGTGTAATAGTGTGCCCCGTCTCACTCTT
Source organism: Achlya flavicornis (assembly GCA_947623365.1). NCBI lineage: Eukaryota > Metazoa > Arthropoda > Insecta > Lepidoptera > Drepanidae > Achlya > Achlya flavicornis. The sequence goes on from OX392479.1 coordinate 13,069,448, forward strand.
TCGATCACCAAATGTCACGTGTCAGATAAAGACTTCGGAATTTTAGCTAATCAACGTTTGATAACTACATTATGAATAAGGGGGTAAAACTTAAGAAAACAATTAAACAAAAAAAAAAACTTATAAATAGGCTAGCCTATCAAGGTCGCTGCCAAGTGGTAGCGTGCCCAGAATGCTGGGAAGAGAATTAACACATAATTTTTATTTGGTCGTCTGTGATGACAAATATCATCCGGCTTCTGTTCCATCTCACAATGGTGCGTGATGATGTGATGGTGATTAGAAGTAGAATTACGGCGACTGCCTTTGCGAGTCAGTTCCTTTTAGACTTTGCGTGTAAAGTAACTTTCGATTAAATCATCACTTATTATACCATGGTGAATATGAGCCGATCAACAACCAAAAAAAAAACATTCATGAAATGTTAATATTCATCATCAGACTTCTGCCTTCTTCATTAGTACTTTCAATAAGAACAAACTTCTTCAACGAATTCGTCATTCAAACATCTTTGTCGTAGAGCAAATCGCCGATAAAAACTTTAGGTACGCTTTGAATTTTCAAACAATTGCCTTATACTTTAGAGAATAAGATCATCGGTCCACCTGTCCTTACAACCTCCCACACTGCTTGCCAGAACACAGGCCCTACCCCACAATATTGGTATTGCATATTTACAATCTCAAATGCCACGTTGTCACTGACAAATGGCTGCATCAATACAAAATCTCAATGATAAATCTGAGAGATCGGTTACAAAACTATCTTCTTTGTCTCCATATTTCCAGTCTAGATAGATTTAACCTTCTATTTTATAGTCTCAAATTGTGGCTCGTAAAATTGGGAGGCGGGACAACAATCGCTTATACGAACGATTATCTGCGATTTGAAATGTATAGTGTGGGGTGTGCGAGTGAAGCGAACAGCGATGTTCAAAATACAGCATGTTTTTAAATTAGATGTGCTAACATTGTGATTTAAATTCTAAGTACCTTTATCCTGACTCCCAACATCTTCAGAGGATTATCTTTTCAATCCATGAGGTTCGAATATTTATTCTAAAGAGATACATAAGCTACATTTTGAGGAGAATATTTTTCAGATTTTTTTATTTTCAACTGTTAGAAAAATTGCCATTTTGTTAGCAACGATAAAAACCGTTAAAGGTGTGTTTTACGAAATGCTTCTAATTTAAGTTCAGATTTCATTGAAGAAGTTATCTTGGTTTTAGGGTTCCGTATCTCAGAAGAATAAAAATGGAATCCCTATAGGATCACTTATAGGGTACTTCCCGTTGACCTGGAATCATAAAATTTGGCAAGAAGCAAATATGGAGGAAATGGAAATCCGATAACGGTAACATAACATCGCAAAAAATAAAATAATCGGAATAAATCTTCGAGAGTCGATTTCCGTGATGCAACGAGACTCGATTACCGTGAAGTTTGTACGGAACCTTCTGTGCGCGAATCTGACTCGCACTTGTTGGGTTCTTATTTATAAATGATGTCAAAATGTTTGGGAAAAGTGACATTTGACAAAAAAATAGGCAAAGTTTAATGAAAAGGAAAAAGTGCAAACATTTTAGGGGCATGGGGGAGATACTTTATGGCTTATTTCTTGAACCACACGCGCTCTGCGCAGTTGTGTTCATTGGTGTCGGTTTATGTCCCGTTAACGGGTTATCAAATTGATGATATGTTAGTTTTACTTATTACAGCTTTTAGTTATTGCTCTTATTTATTATTTTTTATTGCTAATCTGTGGCAGAGCCGGTTAATTACCGTTTGAGGTTTACAGACCGCGGAAAATGGCACCCTTATTTTAATGGTTTGTTTTATAACTATCCTTAGATCAACAATAACACACAGGGCCAGTAGACAAGATGATTATCGACAATCGTCATCGTTAGTAAATTTGATCGTACCTAGTGCAAACCAAAATAAATAAGTGCATTGTTCTATCAACTTTTCATAAGTTGGTACCGTATCTTCGTTTTAAGATAATAAATATCAGCCAAATTGGCGCTACTTATGAAAAACATTATTATTAAGTTCACAAAAAAAAATTCATTTAGGATTTTCGTAATTTTTCGAGATATCGCTAAGGTTCCAATGAAAAACAGTTCTGCCGGGCTATTGCGTATCTTTGGTGGTAATCGTACGATGACTATTCGTGGGCCCTGATTGGATGAAATTTATTAGTGGTGTTCATTACGATTACCACCAAAGATACGCGGTAGAGCCCCTGAGTTAAATTAGGTACCACATACTTGAGAGTACACCTGAGTTGTGATTATGTATTTATTTGTAAATCTCATCATAGACCTTATCTATGACCTTATCTTATAATGATGAGCTTTGTGCCTTAAATACTTTTCGAAATCATGTTGAGTGTATGGAATTAAATATATTTTGTAAGAACAGCTCCCTTTACCTAATTATGCTAAGTTTGCAGCTTTAAAGTGAATTAAAAATGCTTAAATTGCTACTTAACTGTAACCCCCTTATTCATAATGAAGTTATCACACGTTGATTAGCTAAAATTCTGAAGTCTTTATCTGACACGTGACATTTGGTGATCTTAAGAGGGAGACGGAGGACACTATTACACTGATTTAGTTAAAAAGCGATTATGAATAAGGGGGTAAGTCAATATATAGGCGAAAAAATTTAACAATTCAATTGAGTTCTGAAACATGTATGAACCAATATTTTTTGCGAGATAGAGTCTTGACGTCACCTTCGTTGGAGGTGATGTCAAGACATGAATTAATCATAATAATAAATAAGTAAAATATAGGGACATAATAGTAACTAATAGTAGTGTAGGTCTCATACCAAAAACGTTTACTTGAGAGTTAACATAATTGTCAGTGACGGTTGGCGATTGTTGGCATAAACGTATAGGTTTACGTCGCCGTACAACCGCGTTGCCCGTTTTTTGCAGGAACATTCGCTCGTGAATAAAACATGAAAGAAAAATACTTCACAAATTAGACGATGTTAAACATATTCAAACTTGAACTGTCAGTCATAAGAATCATAATCATAAGAACCATTGACAATGTTAAAAAGATACCTTTTTTGATTTTGATTTTGATTATGAGCTGAATAAATGTTTTCTATTCTATTCTATTCTATACTGTGAAACTTTTTCGTACCGTCGGCAACCATACGGCCCGCCTAGTGGTAAGCGGTTACCGTTAACTACGGGTTTTTTCGCAGGCGCCCGATGTCGCGTTTGTACTGTAACTTATAAATGCTCAATATTTGATCAACCACGACGATATTATAAGGCGCCGATCCCACAGCGGGCGGTCTAGAGTTCTACGGTCAGAATTCTACGTACCGCGTCCAATTTACCTTATTTATGCGGCGCGTTTGACCATTACACACAGCGACCGTGGCGGTCAACGAGAACACACGTAGAACTCTAACCGATTAGAGTTCTATATGCATAGATTACAATGAAAGCGGAACGCAGAACTCCAGACCGCTTGCTGTGGGATCGGCGCCTAACATCCGCATCTAGTTACGTCGCGATAATGTCAACTGACATACAACCTATAATTCTAACGCAACAATAATCGGTCAATTCACAAAACCAGAATCTTAAGGACATATATGATTATCGGTTTTTTTAAACGCACATTCTGCTATTATGGTAATGGAAACCTTTTCTGTAATGACATATGAATATGTCGTGGTCGTATTAAGAATCGATCTTACCTTTATGTAATTACGTAACATAAACATCACCCTGTGAACTGTGATCACCTGCTGTGGGTGACACTTGCATCTAACTGATGGGGGTCGATCGTAACCCCCCTTGAGCCTGGGTCAAACAGAACAATTTCTTCTACTTTTCCTTCAATCTACCGAAAAGTTTCCTTTCAAATTGTTTATTTTACTTGTTAGAGTCTCTAAAACGAATGGTCTGATTTTGAAAATTTCTTCACCACTACCAAACTACACGATGTGTGAGACCAGTCTACATATTGTATGAGACCTACAGAAACAAAAGCTGGATGCGCTGTTACTTTTATGTCGATCTGTCTATTTGAATGGGATCATATCACGGTACATATATCTATTGTACCGTGATCATATTATCTATTAGTGATTCTGCTGGCCGCAAAAATAAGCTCAGAGTCATTCAGCGAGCTATGGCGAGCTATGCTCGTAATTTCTCTACGTGACAGGGTCTGAAATGAGGACATTCGTAGTAGAACGAAAACTACGGGCATAGCTCGTAGAGTTAGTAAGCTGAAGTGGCAATGGGCAGGCCATATCGCTTGAAGAGTCGATAACCGCTGGGAAGAACGATTCTCGAGTGGCGACCACGTACTGGTGCGCGCCGAGCGACCGAGTCAGAGTCACTGGGCGCCGCTGGATGCAAGCGGCCCAGAACCGTATGTTCAGCAGTGGACCAGTAGAGTCGTAAAGATGCGACCTCTTCCATCCACAACTTACTTTGATTGTTTCTGGTCACTTGTATTATCGATGAGTATTTTATATTACGCTGCAGCATGAGAGACAAACTTACTTCGTGACAGTGTACCTACTCCTTTATAAGAAATATCCAAATAATCTTGAATTAAGCTGAATGGCGCCTTAAGCGAGGACCTACACCCAGGTTCTATAGCCACTTAACTCGTTCATGGTACACTTATGGTACGTCCATGCTTGGCGAAGCGAGCACGAGCCGAGCCACAAACGAGCACACTGCGAGCACGATTCGCGTAGCGTGCACGGGCTTGCGAGCCTCAAACGAGCATTCGTAGCGTGCTCGACTGCGCTCCATCCGATTGTCAGTTTTTTCACGAACACAGGGATTCGCGTCGCGGTCATTGTAGGCTCGTTGTAGGCTCGTTTAAGTACGTCCACGCTTGAAATCGCGAGCAACGAACGAATCCTGTTCGTTCGAGACTCGGCGCGTGCTCGCTTCGCGTAGCATGGACGCACCATTACACTTTACTCAAAGAATCTAAACAACCATCAGATATTTCCGTGCAAAGCCGAGTGCAATTAGATGCAACAAGAGTAGGTTCACGGGCGCATTACCATCTCGCACTGTAATAAAATGTTTAGTGCGAGTTAGCGCCCCGGGCTACATTGTAGTATTGCTTGATATACCGTGAGATATAAGCAGGGTATTAAATATATTTAGAATATGAAAAAGACTTACATTACTTACCAGAGCCTGTAGACAAGATGGTTATCGACAATCGATGGTTATCGGATTGACATAAGAGATTGTTAAAAATCACGTGATATTTCGATTTGAAATGTCAATAACATACAAAGGTTGATCGTTTACTGTCAATGACGATTGTCGAAAACCAACTTGTCTCGGGGGCTGATCTGTAAGCTCTGATCTGTACCTGTAAGCTCACGAAAATTAAATTAGTGAAAACTAACTAGATTGTTGGGATGACATATATTTTAAGTTATTTCTTCCTAATAAAAATAATGTTTTTTTTATTTTCGATACATCTATTTTGTTTATCTTTGAATTTATTTTAAAACTTTATCTAGTTACACAAAAAATTAAGTATTTTTTATTAAGTATTTTAATAAAACAAGTTAGTACAACTAGTTTTATTAAAATAAATAACTAAGAGCTTATTTTTCAATGCCCAGATAAGCGTTATCCTGTTCGTTTGAAATTAGAACAGTTTTTGTAAAAACTTATCAGAGGAATAGCTTATCTGGAGTTTATCTAAAGATTGAAAAGACGGCCCTATACCAATTGTCTTTACTAGAAGTTGCATTTGAATGTTCATTCTTATTCTAAACCACTTGATTTCAAATTTAAACAATTTTATTTTTACATTATCAATCGTTACCTAATCCACCAATTCAGTTTAAAAATAGCTATATAAATTGCAGACTTTTCCTCGGTCAAGCCGGGCCGAGCTGGGCCAAGTGGGAGGCGCGGCGCGGCGGTGGGCAGCGGCAGCGCTCTCATTAGTGTTGTCGTGTTATACTAAAAGATATTCAAACATTATTGTATGTACGTGTCTGGGTTGTGGTTTCATACAAAATATATATTTGAATTTGGAGATAAGAAATATTTTTAGTGAATGAAATTCGGTCACTAACTCCACTAAACAGAAACATGCAGCCAAAATGTGTCGTGTTCCTGCGGTAAGGTCGCCAGTCGCTCCATGAGAAGGCGGTAGCTGGTAATGGGTAATATATTAAAATCCGGCTATTTGCGTGTCGGACTTGCACACGGAGGGTTCCGTACAATATCAACTAACTCATTCTGCTATGAAAACAAAAAACCGTTCCGTTCGAGTACGGAACCCTTAAAAGCGTAAAAAATAACAAGGGAGAATGTTATCAAATTGAAAATTAAAAGCTCTTTTACATAAAATTAATATTTCTTACAGAAAAATATATTAGACTCACTGAAAATTTTTGGGTAAATTAGCGACAATAAACACTAAAAAATATTTTGATTGACTAAGTAAATAGCAAACTCATACGAACGAAACCCCCAAGTGGCACCTAGGGGGTTAATTCCGTCATATTTGCAGCTTCGTTTCAGATGTACAGGCAATAAAATATTATAGAACTGCTACCTACTAAACATTTAACGTGTCAATTCATAGCAAAAAAATACCAATTCAATTCAAATTTGAAACAGAGACAAACAGAATTAACCCACTTGCTAAAAAGTATCAGCTCTCCACACGCATCGCCCTATCAACAATTTAAAATAATAATAGATTTTCTATGAAAACGCAAAGATAAATCAGGCTAATAAAATGCTCGTACGGTTGTCGTTAGGCGCGCACGCGTCGGTAGGCGGGCCCGCCTGTTAACGTTAACCTCTGACTCCTCGATACTGTTACGTCACATCCCCTTACGTACAAACATACAGGCCTCTCCTATGCTAAACAGGTACATATTGGGCAGAAACGTACCTCTTTCTGTCTATAAAATGGAAGGCGGTTGTAAATGTACGTCGGGTCGCGTCGTGAGAGCTCGACAGATTTAACTTTATTGTGTTTCAAGCCAAAGATTTGTGGATATATTGAACTAAGTGAAGAATTTCACAAGATTTTGAAGTTTTCTTTCGAATAATACAAGAGGTACCTACTTGCAGCATCAAGCTGAACTCTCATAAAACTAGGATGTCGTTGTCGTACAACACATAGGATTTATTTCCTCATACTCGGAATCGTAAAAATAATATGTCGCTTAGAGGAACTAAGATATCTTCCAAAGATATAGAGAATGCTCGTATAAGGAGATTATGGTATTGAGTAGAATCCTCAAAAAACTACGCAAAATGATAGACTACTAGTGTACGAGTCCGAACCAGCCTTTTTGAAATTCGAAACAACAATGTGTGACTTCGTCAAGGTGATATAAAGTCTTATCGGCCAGCAAACCCAAGTGAATATATGGGCAAATCGTTTGAGAAATTTGGTTAACAGAAACCACCAACTATTTCCCTTACCAAGCATTTGTACCGTAGAAATTCGCGTGCACATGTATGACAGATGGCACTCTCCACGTGCACAAAGTGCATAAAGTACAAAAAGTCTAATTTCATGGCCACGTCGAATATACCGTGCTCGTCGATCGTGGATGAGAGTGCACCTTACATGCATACCGCGGACGACACAAGCGCTGCTCACGATCTGTCCTTGCTATAACTCCGGTAATTGACGTTAGCCACCCAGTCTGTACTCTGCTGCAGCTGCTGTCTGAAAACGAGTAAGTCACAAAACATAAAATATGAGGTAACATTTTTACTTACTTTATTTTTTGTAGCCATTTGACGCACTAAAGAAAGTATGTTTGGAGCACATAAATTAAACGCTTTTTTTTTTTTTTTTGAAAAATTAAAATATCACCAAGTAAAAACATCAAACTAATTTGAGTACCAAGATGACAATTTTATAGATATTATTGGACCTAGATGGAAAAATTCAAACTCACTAACTCTTATCTTAAGTATTCTTTTACAAATTAATAATTTATGCCTGTCAGTGTAAAAATATGTCCGCTTTACAAAAAGACACATTCATGCAAAATCTTAAAAAACTAAATAATGCGAGTTATACAGTTTCACCAGCCGGTGCCGGGCAGGCATCCTACCCGTCCCTATAACTCAACGGTCGCGTTCGGTGACTTCCCTATGATAATTTAATTGTTGTGCGTGCGCTACGAAATATATTTATAGCTTCGCGGTCGGGAATATTATCTAGCTTAGAAACATTGAGATATGCCTTTGCATAATATAATTCATTTATTTTAACCCCACTTGGGTACTTGAATTCTTCTCAAGTATCGAGATACATAATGGTGCGTCCATGCTTGACAAACCGAGCACGAGCCGAGCCACGAACGAGCACACTGCGAGCACGATTCGCCTAGCGTGGACGGGCTTGCGAGCCTCGAACGAACGCGATTGTCAGTTTTTTCACGTACACAGGGATTCGCATCGTGCTCGTTGTAGGCTCGTTATGGGTTCGTTCGTGTCTCGGTTCGTGCTCGGTTCGCGTAGCATGGACGCACCATGATTAGAATATAGTGAAAAGAGGACCGGGAAAGACAACATGTATCTTTTTATAAAGCTTTTATAAAATATGACCGTACTAGCGTTGCCCTTCGGTTTCACCTCCGAGCAGATAGCCTATAGTATGTAGGGGACATGACAAATATATACTATACGTAGGTGCCTTATTAGGGCCTATATTGTATAAACAATTTTTGATTTTTTTATTATTTTTTTTACTATTTTTTTCCCCGGTAACGCGGGTGTAACCGTGGAAGACAGCTGTTTATAAATAATCTCCAATAATCACTGCATTGCTACATTAGAAACAGAGGTTACTAAACATGATATTAACTATTAAGAATGATTGACTTTGCCATGTCCATATTTTCAAAAGCTGTAAGAACAGGAACAAAGCTCGTCTGCTAGTCTGGTATCGTATGAACATTCATATAGGGTTGTCACAAATAATACGTACGTTTCATACGTCTTCTATGAAAGAATATTTAAATAGACATTTTAATAATAATGAATAAAGAAATTGACATAAAATAAAATAAATAGTACTTTTATTTTTCTACTGAAGAGACACAAAACTATCCATTCCAAAAATATTAGATATTCCAATTCCAATAAATCAAGAAATTAGTAATTTATTTTTCCTTCTTTTTATTACAATCACGTGTCAACCCTAATAGTCCCCGATGCGGCATCACAAAGCAAACGCTAAGATGTTGCCGGCGATCGAGTTATATCGTGCGTTACTATTTCAGTGACGTACCATCTAGTACAATGTACCGGGACCGGTACTGATCCCGTCCCGGGAATGATATGTGATCGAATAATGACGTTACTGAGCCAGTAATGATAATCTTATTACAATAATTGTTTGCCTGTAGTTCTACCAGTATTATAATTACTGTTTATTAATATAACAATTGAACAGTTTTATAAAAAAACTTAAACCGACTTCAAAGTGCACTAGAAGTTATCAAACCCTGACCTGATGACAATGGGACCAAACGGAGAGTGTACTCTACCAAACAAAAAAAAATTCCAAATCGGGTAAGAAATGACGGATTTATGAGGTAAGAATTATTTTTTGGCCTCTTTGTGACGTCGGTTAAAAATCAACAAATACCTATATGAATATTTCGTGGTGAAATTGAAATAGCTAATAGTTTGTTGTAAAAAATCATATCATATTTTTATATACAAACGTGGCGTAGAATAGAAGCATACGGCCCGCCTGATGGTAAGCAGTTACTGTAGCCTATAGACGCTTGTAACATCAGGCGTACCAAAAGCGCGTTTCTGACGCTGCAAAAATCTCTTGTGGTAAGCACAAAGCTGCTCATCAACAGCTGGTGCTTGGTGACAGTTTTCAAGCATGAGGGTGGCCAGCCACTATGATGCCCTTTACCGATAGCCTCAATGTAGGGTTCGATCGAACACATCACGGAATTCCAAATCGCTACCAATTCAGCCATTGTAAAAATATCTATTAAAAAAAAACCTGCAAAACAGAAATCCAGTATTTTAACAACAGAAATCTCTTCCGCATATCCTCGTAAACCCATAACCATGCAACAATATTAATATAAAACAATAAAAACAAGCTTGATCCCATGCAAACGCGGCGGTCACGCGTTAAATCGGCCAAATTCGCCCGAAGCCATTGATGAACCATCCTCGAACAATCTGAACTACGTAGCTTAAGGTTATTGTTGTACGCAGGTGTATTTCAATCTCGAACACATTGCTGATCTTGCTGAGTTTGTATATGCAGCCGTAATAAAGGTTTTTCCATCTAGGATAAGCAAAGTAAAAAAGAAGCTCGTTTGGGAATGAGCCGATTGCCAGGTGTAATGAACCTATAGCCGTTTTACTAAAGAGAAAACATTTCCTAGAATCGGAGCTTATTGAGGAGTATGGGTCGGTTAACTCGTGCGTTGTAAGCGTCCATACGGCTACGGTAACCGCTTACCATCAGACGGGCCGTCTGCTTTTTTACCGACTTCGTCGTAAAAAGAAAACACAAAATATTTAACATACAACAAATATGTACAAATTACAATCTATATATAGAAAATTTCCTCAAGTCTGCCGATGCTTCCGATTAACTGCAAGATTCACAGAAGGCTGGCAGCGTTTCCTCGTTGGATTGGCAAGCTGATGCGTTCCTAGATCTTTAAGTGAGAATCTTTTTGAAGTAAAGTGAAAGGTTTTTATTTTCATTTTCTATTTTTAATTAAAATTTATTTTATTTTGTAAATTGAATTTTACGATTGAAAATTAAAATACTTTTGCAAGTTTAAACCACATGACGATTTCCAACCAAATTCTGATTTCTCCATATTTTATTCCTACATAACCATTGAACTGCTCGTGGTGTAGCATGATTACCCGTTCTTAATCGATCGGCAAAGTTAAGCTACGTCTGTCGTGGTCGCTGGATGGATGTGTGCAAATAAATGATTTGATTTGATTTGGATGATCGCCTAGTGGTATTTCAAATCGAGCGTTTCCGTGCTTCGGAAGGCACGTAAAGCCGTTGGTCCCGGTTATCAATTAATTGTGATAGTCATTAAGCTCGTTGGATGCCACCTAGGTGGCTTGAAAAATTCCAACAGTAGGTTGACCACTGGCCTACCTCCACCGATCCGCAGTGGACACGCGTGGTGGAGTATCGCCCAGTCCCTTTCACCATCATTTGTGAAAGGAGGCCTGTGCTATAAACCATTTAAGCAGCACGTAGTTATAACAGCATGAATGAAATCCGCAGACAAGCTGTACTCACCATCAGTGGAGTATAAAACTTTAAAACCGCAATCAAACCACATAAATGGTCACAAATCGTCAGGTGTTTGCTGAGCCACGCCAGCACACACCGGGAACACGTTGTGCACACATAGTAAAATGGTTAAAGGTCAGGCTGCGATATGCGGGAGTAGCGGATTAGTGACATAAGCAGAACGCGTTAAACTTAAATGTATGAAATATTATTTCCAAATAAAAATTCTCCTGTTTCTTTTTAATTTCTGATTTTTTAAATAATCATTATTGGAAGGTTCTACGAACTTTTGAGATATGAAAGATTTCTTAAAATGGTTAGTTGATAAATGACAATCACCACATCATACAATCACAGTATCAGTTGCTAGGTGCAATGGTAGGCATCGAGGAGCAATCCCTTAGAGTAGTAATACCGAGCAATCCGATTCCGAAACTAGTCAGTGATTTGTCACTGATTTTGAACAGTAAGGACCAATCACTGCATCGTGTGTTCTTGACTTGGCCAATCAGAGCGCATGAGTCCTTCTCTTAGCCAATCAGAGCGCATTGTGGATGGTGGCAAATTGGCGGAATAGATTGCAAAATCAACGTCATTAAGCTTCTTTGGGTTAATTGTTCGATGGTGGAAGGTTATCCCGAAATATGCCCACAAACCTGGCTGACTACTTCCCTCAAGTTGAAAATCTGTTGGCAGGAACCCATCGATGTTTCCTTGCACGAGCATTTGTATGTATGTGTTTGACCACAATCTCACCATGGTAAGTGATGATGTGGCCGAAGGTGGTAAGCACACACAGCCTAGAAGGAACTAGTTTCCAAGTGCAGCTATCGGAATACACCGGTAAGTGTTTCGCAGCAGATTTTCAAGTAATTCGACTTGAAAGTAGGTTTTAGGCCTGTAGCCTTTTAGGCTTTGTAAATGGCAACACGTTTACAAGACATTGCCCTCGGTACTGCTAATATTAGAGTAGGTGACCGCAAACTATCAGCTTTCTGACACAAGAAAAACCATGTTCATTTAGCTCATCGTTTACAAGCAAGACAGCAACTCTCTCACATAGCATTTATATGGCATCTGCCGCTAACGCTCTCGCTACCGCTTCTCCAGCATACCTTCTCCCTTAGTTATAAGGTCACTCCCTCAGGCGAGTGCTTCCATCGAGGAGGCGTGCGAGTAGCATGGAGGTAAACGCTCGCAAATTGGTACATGTTTCGTCCTAACATGAAACTGATAGGTTACGTTACGGTTGTGTAATTGTAATGAAGGTGTTGTGACTTGCGGGGTTCATTGTAACCCATCAGTCTGAGGCTTGGTCTTGTCAACAAATCTTATTCAAATAAAATAATATCTGCATTATACTCGCATTGAATTTAGGGTCGCTACGCGCGATTGATCCCCCTGGGGTTGCAAGCGTCCATATATACGCCATAGCGGCCATATTATGTTTGTTTGGCAACTTAGTGGTAAAAAATTTTTTTTGGAAGATTTGTAAAATGTTCATTTCATTCAAAATCGCATATATACAAATACAGGGACACATAAAATGGTTATAACCTACTATCAAATTTATCTTAATAAGACTCTCTGCGCAAACTATCCCTCATCGTCATCATCATCATCAGCCTATAATGTCCCACTGCTGAGCACAGGCCTCCTTTCACAAATGAGGATGAAAGGGACTGGTCGATACTCCACCACGCGTGCCCACTGCGGATTGGTGGAGGTAGGCTAGTGGTCAACCTACTGTTGGAATTTTTCAAAACCGCCTAGGAGGCATCCAACTAGCTTAACGACTATCACAATTAAGTGATAATCGTGACCAACGGCTTTAAGTGCCTTCCGAAGCACGGAAATGCTCGATTTGAAATACCACTAGGCGGTCACCCATCCAGGTACCGACCACGTTAGACGCTTAACTTTGCCGATCGATTAAGAACGGCTAATCATGCTACACCACGAACCACGACCGCTTCGAAAACTTCGAAACTATTCCTCACTACTCCCAAATTGTGCCAAGAAATTAGCCGGGATATAACTTCAGAAGCTTTAACCTTCATAAGTCAACTTCTACGGCCTAATCTGATTAAATAGCTTTATCTCCAACTAAAAAAAAGTTAATGGATATTATATTTGAAAACAAATCCTAATCCATGCCTTTAATTCCCAACTCACAATAGCAAAACGACTTTAAAAGCTACAAATCAAATGACACAAAATGGAACTAACATGTTTATATTCTTTGAATTGCTATTTACAGTGTCTTCCGAACAAATGGAACCCCCTACCATGTTACACATCTGGTTATAATGTGAGATTGCGTGAATATAGGCCTTTACAGCCCTTTACAGGCATCTACCGTGTATTTATCACGGCCTTTTGTGCTAGTGAGTTATGTACACTTTGCGCTTGTGCTCAGTTTGGATGAATTAAGGTGCGCCAGCGCAGCGTAGAGTTACGCGTCGCGGGGGCTCTAAATTGCTGAGTTTGGATGAGGTTTTAGTAGATAAACTGTAGCGTATTGAATATATGTTGTATTGGGCATTTGTGTATGTCTATACAAAACTGTATGAAGTCTTAGTTTGTTTCTTTAGTTATCTAATTTTAAACAAATATTTTGCTTTTTAACCGACTTCAAAAAAAGGAGGATGTTCTCAATTCGGTTGCATGTTTTTTTTTTTTTTTTTTATGTTTGTTACCTCATAACTCCGTCATTTATGAACCGATTTGGAAAATTCTTTTTTTGTCTGGAAGGGTACATACACTTCCCGTTTGGTCCCATTGTCATCAGATCAGGATTTGATTACTTCTTCGTGTACTTTGAAGTCGGTTTAAGTTTTTTGTAAAACAGTCCAATTATAATTTTATTGAAAACTAGACACTAATTGAAATTCATAAAAAAATCTTTATTTTTGCTATCAATAATTTTAAGTGCTTTAAAACTTCTTAAAGATAAAAAGTATAGATGTATTGAATATTTTATGTTATGTTAGTATTTCTTTGTCAGCGTGGCCCGTTATAAAACGAATACACCTTTTAGCTTTTTATTAGAAACTTTTATAGATCATAATTTACTCATTTAATTTTTTTTAACCGTTTTTCGCTTGCCGTATAATATGAGTCGTACCGAAACAAGACTAATTAAAAACAAACTGGCTTAAAAACTAATTAATGAAAATTAATTAGTAATGCAATAAAACGTCACTGCGCATTTGTAGAGTGAGCCGTAGGTTTATAACCGTAATAAATACAGATAAAGAAATAATAAAAGAGTAATTAATTATTGAGTGCGACGTACCTACTTAATAAAATAGCGATAAGAGGGAATAATTAGTTTTGCTAAATGTCATTGCATCTTTATTCATATTTATGCACAGCAAAAGTGGAACATTGTAAAAACCACTGTTTTTATTGCAAAAAATTCACAAGGCGTTGAGACTAGCCCTATAGTACAAATAGTAGGTAAGTGAAATAAATAACAACTAGTGTATTTTATGCATCAACTTCTTCCGAGCGACTGAAGCCGCGGGCGCAATTCAGTTGTACATAAAATTATTCGATTATTCAAGCCATTCATAATCGCCCATCTCTAGTTAGGTCAGCCTTTGTCCAGCATTCTATATTTTAATCTGATTGATACCGCGGCTTGGCTCGCGCTCGCGGCAACGTGACTGCTTTTATGCAACTTCCCTTCAAAAAAGAGAAATTACTCAAGCTGGAGGACTTATTCACATCATATTTGTTACGAGCGGCTAATCCATGCATTTTTTGTAGTAACTTTTGTCACACGCAGGTTTGTAGGTTTTAGTTGTGCTTTTACTGTACAGTGTCATTCACACAGTAAGTATAACTGCCTACAGAAGAGGGTTAAAAAAGCATCCTCGTTCAGAGCTAATCAGGTTGCGGCCCGATCCATTTTCAACTATTCCCGTGTTTCGTATTTCGCCATACAACGATTTGTTTATAGGATTGTTATTCAAACGTTCATTTGACATTACGTGGATACAAAACACAGTTTAATCTTTGATGTCGCTACGACATCGTTGATGTTTTGTAACGTGAATAGTGCCACTCATAAGTTTCGATACCGGTACATCTCTGTGATTCATTGCCCGGTTTCCATAAACAAAAACGAATCGTTTTGCTTACCAATTATTGCCAAACTGGGCATATAGATCATTTTACCTGTGCTATTCTAGCTACTTCCATATGGGGGTCTGCTATGCAAAGCTTTGAGGTTATTAGTAAAGATAATAAGAGTCTTAATTTTAACCGCTAATGGTTCGTAAATTACAGAAATCGACCATTAGTTTAATACGATATTTTACGCCAATCTCTAAAATGACCTAAATATCGAGTCCCATGACCAACAACAATGATTCGATTTAATTTTACCTATATCATCACATTTTGTTACATCGAAGGTTTGCGTTTGATCGCAATCTCATTTGATGTTAAGTGACGGAGACTCTGTGGCAGCCGTAGGTGGCAAGCTAGCACGCTAAAAGTGAACTGGCTCTCAAGTGTACCTGCCGGAACACGCCATTACGTTATCTTTGCTGTGAAATAGAGTAAACTATGGATTTTTGACATGAAACATGAAACTATTATGATAGGATAGAATTCTTCACAATTCATACTTGTTTTTTTTATTTTTTAAATCAAGATTTTGAAATTGTGCTAGACCTGAAAATATAGGATATAATCATGGACGTATAAAAAAACCAGGACGTAGTGTCGCCCTATAAACGAGTAAAGCACCAAAAGGAAGCCGGTTTTCTTGTAAATACATGGCCTCACACACACATATACACCATAGGAAGCCGTTTGGTTGTCATTCCACGTTGAGATATTGACAGTGACAATAAGGCTCAGTATCATTTGTGCCTGCTTGGGCCTTTTATTCACGCATACGTAGGAAATTTTCGGCTTCACTTAATTTTCCCTTGACACTCCGTCTTGATATTTTTATACGTCTATGGATCTAATTAAACAATACATATATATAAACTAATTTTAGTCATTTATTTTATAATATGTACCTACCTGCTACATGACGCCGCTAAAATTGCTTAGGTGAAGTATGTATTCAGTCTGAAGATGTATAGTGAAAATTATAAGCCACAGTAGTCCTTCCTTATTCAGAACACAGGGCTGAACTCTACAGGGATGTATTTATCTCTAACACAAATCATTTCATAACATTCTAGTCTCACGAAAGGCTAATTACCATATCCAATAAAACCGTCATACAACCATTACCATTCTTTATAGCCATAGTTGGGACATAAATTATCATCTTCGGTTATACTATCGTAATATACAAGATATGCAATCAATGTTGCATTGCACTCGTATCGGGAGCTAACAATGCCAAACAATTTATTTTAATGGGCATTTATTAAGTTGGCTATATAATATCTGTGCTCGCTCCGCGGGTGGCTTAGATTATCTATGTCATGCGCCCGCGCACTAAGGAGATGCGTATCGGGATTATTCGGCTTTATTCGGATTGTATCGTGTACGATGACAATGGCCGAACAAATGCGATCACGTTCCACCGTATATTTGTATGATGTATCATAGTTTTAGTGGTTTTACGTGTACGGATACGATTCTAATTATTGTTGAAGTTGTTGCATTGTATTGGCCGGATTGGAAAGCTATGAATTTTTAAGAATCTTTGAGGCCGTGTACCCCGCAGTTATACTACAATAAGTTATATGAATAATGCCACTCAAAAATGCTAAGTTATTAAACGGTACGTGATCTAATAGGTCCAAAAAATAAAATACAAAACGCGACACAATAAATTGAGGTCCGCTTACAGAACAGCCAGCCTAGTAACATAGTTTTTGTCATACAGTTCGGAGTAAAGCCATGTCGATACCCTCGATACGATAGTCATTGAAGTTGCTCGTGCTTTTTATATGTAATGTTATGGTTCAGTTACTCAGAGATAACTAAAGGAAAACCTTATTGTATCACAAAATATAAAATTGATCCAACGAAATATTAATTTGACAAAAACCATTTCAAGGAACGGTGATAAATAGAAAAAAAATTTTTGGGCTTATAGTACTAATAAAGAGAGATATTATTAATTTATTGAAGCGCTCGTGGTGTAGCATGATGAGCCGTTCTTAATCGATCGGCAAGTTAAGCTACCACTGTCGTGGTCGGTACCTGGATGGGTGACCTCCTAATGGTATTTCAAATCGAGCGTTTCCGTGCTTCGGAAGGCACGTAAAAGCCGTTGGTCCCAAATCAATTAATCTTTAAGCTAGTTGGAGGCCATCTGGGCCACTTGAAAACTCCAACAGTAGGTTGACCACTAGCCTACCTCCACCAATCCACAGTGGGCACGCATGGTGGAGTATCTGCCCATTTCCTTTCACCCTGATTTGTGAAAGGAGGCCTGTGCTCAGCAGTGGAACATTATAGGCTGATAATGATGATGATGATGATTAATTCATTGTCTAGGTAGAAATCACATAAATTAATTTATGAAAACTTTATAGCTAACTGACACTAGGTACTCAGTTGAGTACTGGCTATAAGGGGACATTGACTTAGAATAAACTTATAAACTTCATCACCACGCTCTCTATCATTCGGAATTCTAAACATTCAATCACGGTTCCAACTCGATATGGGTCTGTGCCACTAAGCGGCATATAAAAGGAACTCAACAAAAAATAAATAACCTACGGAAGCCAAGTCCCTGATCTATTTGACCTGAGTTTTTATGATAAATTGGGCACGAAGCAGATTGCAATCACACGTAAGCAATAACGGAACGTTCGGTGAACTGACACTTTGACAGAAGATGCCCTGCAAGTGCTGCGACGCGACATTTAGTTTTTATTTTTGTAACTGATACCAACTATTAATTATTTAGGCCGGTTGCTTAACCTTTAAGAAGTTAATTTCACTGCTAGGGCTAAAAAAATATTGTGCGAACAATACACACATGTACAGGACAATGTAGTTGTACACACGGCTGCACATCAAGCTATACATTTCCAGTATAAGCTGATCTCGCATTGTATAGGATTTCCGTACATTGAGAGGTCAGCTTATATTAGAAATGTATAGCTTGATCTGTAGCCGTGCGTACCATCTACAATATTTTAAGCACTTTCCTTCCGTGTGGAATTACCATATTGGGACCATAGACATATAAAAACATCTTTCTTGGTCTGAGATTGGGAGATTCGGACGATTTAGTGGAAAATATGGTCATCTCTGATGTATATGAGGCTTATGGATTCAGATATTTAAATGCCTTTCGATTATACATTTCCAGCAGGATTTCTCAAACGAAATACGAAAATAAATTCTTGCGTTCATTTTAAAATTGGATGACTGGATAAGTAAATTCGTAGATATGTTTGTTTAACATAGTTAAGTGTTCCCCTGGTATAGCTAATGTCCATAAGCAACGGTGGCTATTCACCATCAGGGTACGGTCCACCTTCTGACATAAAAAAAGCTTGTAAAAAAAGAGGCTCATCCACACTTCCGACAACTTGCTATAAACTTACATGTAAAGCCCAACACAGACGTAGCTCTAATATATCCTAATCCTAACTAATATTATAAATGCGAAAGTGAGTTTGTTTGTTTATTTGTTTGTTTGTTTGTTACGCCTTCACGCCTCAACTACTCAACGGATCATCATGATATTTGGCATGCAGATAGCCTATGGTATGGAAAAGGACATAGGCTACTTTTTTCCCGGGAACGCGGGTGAAACCGCGGGGCACAGCTAGTATTAATATAAATCATAGCAAGGCATATTACGATATATTTTCAATACAAATTTTTGAGTGAGCGCACACGCAGCTATAATATATATTTCTGTTACTTCACCAACTTGTACTAGAATTTATATTATAGCTCGGCATATTAATATATATTATAGCTACGTCTGTGATGGGCTTAACCGGCAACCGTCTAACGACTGGCGATACATGCCGCATGTAACATGCGGTACCCATGGCGATGTATAGGTTCCTAAATATTCGTCTAGCCAGAGTAACATTCCTATCCGGTTGTACAGGTGTAACGACCTGAGCTGAAAGTGCCGCTGTCCGTCACGATTGTTATCGGAATGAACGAGAAGCTAAACAAACTCTATTAGAAACAACACATACTGTAATTAGTTAGCCGGATCATATTTAAATTTATGATTGTAGAGATATACTATTAATGATATACAGTCTGAAACTGCTTGGTGGTAGTTAGAGTGAGTGAGTCAATGTGAAAATCGTTATTTTTGTACAGAATTTTTGGCTCAACATATCTACATTTCGAATAGGTATTTATACCCGAAGTACTGGACTACACGTTACAAGATTTATCAAATTTTATGAAACTGCGTTTCAGTCGTTAAGGAGTTGGAGCCATATTCTCACGTCTTATGGTCCGTCCATGCTACGCGAAGCGAGCACGAGCCGAGCCTCGAACGAACAGGATTCGGTCGTTGCTTGCGATTTTAAGCGTGGACGTACTTAACGAGCCTTCAACGAGCATACAACGAGATCGATGCGAATCCCTGTGTTCGTGAAAAAACTGACAATCGGGCGAAGCGCAGTCGAGCACGTTACGAATGCTCGTTCGAGGCTCGTGCAGTGCTGGGTTCGCCAAGCATGGACGCACCATTAGATACATTTCTAATGCGACATCACTGTTAAAAGCGCAAGAATTGGATACTGAATGATAACACGAACGTGTGTTACATTTATAATAAACTAGATTCCGCCCCGCAGTTTCACCCGCGTTCCCGAGAGACCTATGGTTTTCCCGGGATAAAAAGTATCTTATGTGTTAATCCAGAACATATTCTATCCGTGTGCCTAATTTCATACAAATCTGTTCAGTCGTTGATGCGTGATTGAGCCACAAACATCCAAACTTTCGAATAAATCAACATATTATATAACTAGCTGTCCCCCGCGGTTTCACCCGCGTTACCAGGATAAAAAGTAGCCTATGCC
Source organism: Achlya flavicornis (assembly GCA_947623365.1). Lineage (NCBI taxonomy): Eukaryota > Metazoa > Arthropoda > Insecta > Lepidoptera > Drepanidae > Achlya > Achlya flavicornis. The sequence continues at coordinate 13,089,764 of OX392479.1, forward strand.
CTCCTCCATACCACAGGCTATCTGCATGCCAAATTTCATAATGATCCGTTAAGTAGTTGAGGCGTGAAGGTGTAACAAACAAACAAACTCACTTTCTTTCGGATAGTTAGGATTCATTTTCAGACAGATGCATGAAAACCTACAGATTCACGGAAAAAAAAACAGAAATAAATACTTACTTAGTTATAATTCGATCTAATACCTTTTGAAAGAAAAAAGAAAGAAAGAAACATTTATTGGACACAACAAAATAGCACAATACACAACAATACAATACATTTATACCCGTGATTTATACACACAACATTATAAAAACCCATAGCTAAATTTCGGACATTGTAAATATGTGCTATGATGGGTCCAAAAGGCCCCAGCTCTGCATGTGCTGTAATTAATTTTTTGCAATCGTGAATACTATAAAATCATTATAAAATGTAGAAATAGTCTAATGCACTAAGGAGAATTCCGCTTGAAAACTTTGATGTCTAATAGCAAATGTTAAAATGTTAACACGGCATTTCATACAGCAATGTTCTACGAGATCGATACATTGACATATGATAAATAAATCGATTAATTAATCGAGACATCGAATCATTCACTCACTGTCACTCATGTAAATAAAATATCAACGTCAATTAAAATTGACAGACGTAAGTGTTGGTAGACGGTTGGTGGCTACGGAGTTTAATCTGCTTTCTACTTATATGAAATGATACGAGGCATTTCAAAGAAATATACCGAGTAGTTTAGATTTTATACCATTTAGTACTCTTCGGTTGACCGGAAAAACAATTATCATACGGCCATAGCACACACGATATTTTTAGCATAATCTATTTCGCGGTTGCATCGATGCTGCATCGCGTTTACCAACTTGTATAATCGTAGTGTCAAAATCGCTCGCATTTATGCGTTCCATCGCTGCGTCAAGATTCCAAGATGCAACTTATCAACAGTTTGACAGGTATTTTGAGCATAGAGGTATCATAAGAAAACTCCTCATTACCGATCATATTATGCTTCAAGAAGCATGTTTGTTTTAGTTATCAAAATATAAGTTAGTCATCTTGAGGAAAGGAGGATGTTTCCTATAGGTAACTAAAGATAGCTGTTCCAACTCTAAGCGAGTTTAAAATATCAAATATTTTTTAAAGTTAACTTTTTTGATTTTTAATAAGCTTATAGCAAATATTATTAAATACTAGCTTCTGCTCGCGGCTTCGCCCGCGTGGCCTACAGGAAACAAATGACATATTTTTCTACAACAATAAAAGAAAACAAAACAAAACAACTCCAACCCGCTTTGAGGGTGGAATTAGACAGCTGGCTGAGACACGTATAAATTAATTTTAAATCTTCAGCCTTTACAAAAAAATTGAAGACCCTAACTTCGAAACTGACGGACTTTCATACAAAATTTCATCCCCCATTTTACCCCCTTAAGTTTGGAATTCCGAAAAACCCTTTCTTAGTGGATACTTACTCTTCACAAAGAATACACCCTCCAAATTTCATGCCTCTAGGACCAGCGGTTTAGGCTGTGCGTTAATATATCAGTCAGTCAGTCAGTCAGTCAGGACTTTGAATTTTATATATACAGATTATTTGATGTTCTATGAACAGGCTGCTATATATTGACAATAAATTTGTTTTATTTATTTATTAATACTTTTTTAACCGACGAAAAAACGGAGGAGGTTTACAAGTCGACGCGTATATTTTTTTTTTTTTTTTTTTTTTATGTATCACGCATAACTTTTGACAGAGTAGTCCAAATTTGATAATTCTTTTTTTATTGGATAGGGTATACCTCGAAGGTGGTCCCATATAAATATGGATAAAAAATACCTACCCTAAGGGTGGGAAAATAGGGATGATTTATTGTTCACTCACAGATTTTAATGCTGAGTTGTGTATTACATCAAAAGAAATCAAAAATTAAGCATGTAGTAATTAGTAGAGTATCATCATCATCATCATCATCAGCCTATAATGTCCCACTGCTGAGCACAGGCCTCCTTTCACAAATCAGGGTGAAAGGGAATGGGCAGATAATCCACCACGCGTGCACACTGCGGATCGGTGGAGGTAGGCTAGTGGCCAACTAGCTTAACGACTATCACAATTAAGTGATAACCGGGACCAACGGCTTTACGTGCCTTCCGAAGCACGGAAACGCTCGATTTGAAATACCACTAGGTCACCCATCCAGGTACCGACCGACCAAGACAGACGTAGCTTAACTTTGCCGATCGATTAAGAACGGTTAATCATGAGTAGAGTATAGACACAAAAAACTTATAAAATAAAAACTTTTTAACAAAAAAATAAACCACCGAAAAAACTGAAAAGCAAAAAATAATTTTGAATATAACTTGAATTTTATAAGGTTTTGCAGTCGGGGACAAACCAATAACATAAGCTATTACGACAATACGACATTAAATGAAACCACGTAAAGTACTCATGTATACGATCAACTTTTACTATGGGACCGGGGGCTCTACCGCGTAACTTTGGTGTTAATCGTAACGAACACCATTAATGAATTACTTCCAATCAGGGCCCACGAATGGTCATCGTCGCGACATACCGCGTGGGCATCATTGGATGAAATAATTAATGGTGTTCGTTACGATTACCACCAAAGTTACGCGGTAGAGCCCTAGCTTTAAATTCGAAAAAATGAATTGCGTTAGCAATATTGCTTAGCTTCCTTTTTAGACAAATCTACGTAGGTTATTGGTTTGTCCCCGACTGCAAAACCTTATAAAATTCAAGTTATATTCAAAATTATTTTTTGCTTTTCAGTTTTTTCGGTGGTTTATTTTTTTGTTAAAAAGTTTTTATTTTACTAACTAAATCACTAGTATAAGTGTACCTGTATTAGTAAGAGTACATACATCCTAAACATGTTAGACCACAAGTGATTTGGATGTAAAGTAGGCAGTCACCTAATACTGCGGCCGCGGCCGGTGGTCCGGCCCGCGCCTGCGCCTGCGCACATTTACACGACCACGCTAATTTACAACGTTAAGTTTGCAGCAATAACGTGTAATAGTCTCATGTGACATGCTAGCATGGTTCCGTCTGAATAGGCGTGTATTTCACCACAATCTCACCATGGTAAGTGATTATGTGCCCGAAATTGGTAAGCATACAAAACCTAGAATTAAAATATGACGAGGAAACCATTTTTCTCATCATATTTTCCTTCACTAAAAGCTCAAGCTCATTGTAGGATTCGAACCCGGGACCTTCGTCTCGGCATTCGACGTCACTACCACTGAGCTATCACCGCCTTAAAACGTTTCTTCCTATAGGTACTATTGGTACCTATATAAACTCGCACACTTTGAATTATACGTTACTAGCGTTCCCGGAATAAATTCCCGGGATTTCATGATGATCCGTTGAGTAGTTGAGGCGTGAAGGCGTAACAAACAAACTCACTTTCGCATTTATAATATTAGTTAGGAAAGTTGGGATTCTATGATAGCTCACACACGCTGGTGGATTCTCTAGTTAGACAAAGGCATTTTCTAATGTGTCCGGGATAGCCGGTCTTTATAAAGTCTCATACTCAATTGGATCAATAAGAAGTATGGGGGCATTCTAAGTCTATTTACCTTTTTGCCTAAGGGTTAAAATTTGTAAAAGTCTGCCTCATGGTATGATTTTTGGATGATGGGAAAGTTCAGCTCTACGTACTACGACTCTGGATTGTTGCAATTCTTAAATGTGTGTATAGTTTGTAGTTAGCACCTGACGTTATGTCCTGCCATTAAGGCTTGCCAATTTAATCGCAAGCGAGCCTACTTTATAATAAGCAGTACACACTACGATATACAACTGTAATATATAAACATAATTGGTAGAGCCTAACAAGACTAACCTTTCGACAAGATAGAATCTAACCGTTTATTCGCTCACGAAAATTATGTGTCAAAATGATATACCAAATTAACGCTTGGACATCAAAATAATACCTTACAAACTGGACAATTTGTCTGGAATCCACATAAAAGTCAGATATTAGTTGGTCTACTCGGATTTTCCGTGGAAATATTAGCTCTTGCATCTTTATCGAGCTTAAATTAAGTATGCAAATGAATGGTTTGCTAAGATTGAATATTTGCGATAGAAAACGAACGGAGCGAGTATCGTCGGAGATCGTGAATTGGCAATTTGATTGTATTCCATGCTGTGTGATGTTCATTTAGAAATATTTCTGTATCTTCATGATGCATTTCATGACTACGTACCTAGCAAGGTTATGTATAACTACTTTTTTTTTTTAAGTATTTCTATAGTATCGATATGAGTTTCTTACTGTGTCCAGTAAGAAAAGTTTTAGTAAAGATCTACTTTTAAACTTTTAACTTTCTATTTCTTGTTTATACTTTTATGTAGGGTAACTTGAAATTCACCAGCAGTGCTTGAAGGGTTGAAGTATAATTTATACCAGCGGCTCCCAAATGTTGGATCGCAGATCCTTGGGGATGGGGTGCCATGGGTGTCACAGGGGTTTCGCGTTCCATCCGATAGTTAAATAAAAAGTTCGTAGAAAAGAGTCATAACTAAAACATAAATGTTTTATAATACTTATAAATTAGGTTGTACCTATTTATTATTATTATTTATTTATAACTTTTTCTTTCTTTTCAAGTAAACATGAAAATATTCAAACTACAAGGTACAATCACTTTTGCCTTATCTCAATTGGCATTAGCAAAAAAAATTTGAAAAAATAGAGTTCCGTGTCAAAAAAAAATTGGGTCCGCTGCTGTTTACCATCAACAAACTTTAAAACGTCTAGATCAACATTTGTAGAACAGCATTCTAATAAAAAATATAGATAAAATACAAACTAAGAAAAAAACCAACACGTAACTTACCAACTAAAGTGTAAACTACTAATTACTACTCAATCGAAGTACTGATTTAATGATTCTTGACAATGATCTGACAAATTACCATTGATAACATCATCTCGATGCGGTCTCCTTATCAGTGCGCTGAAGGCTAACTTAAAGACGTTATCGAAGATTCACTCTCTGCTATCGGCGTATTGATTTTGAGTCAATATAATTTGGGTCTAAGGATGGAGCGCTGAGCGATTTTTTTATGAACTTTGTGTATTAAAAGTATTTTCTTAATTGTAATACACCGATCCGCAGTGGGCACGCGTGGTGGAGTATATCCCTTTCACCCTGATTTGTGGAAGGAGGCCTGTGCTCAGCGGTGGGACATTATAGGCTGATTTTGACATTATAGGTAGAGTCACTTGTTAACTTTCATAAGTGCCCTATAAGGGCCTAATTTGAATAAATGAATTTTGATTTGATTTGATGATGATGATGATGTTGAATACACATACATTTACCATTTAGTAACTCTACAATTTCATTTGTGATCGAGGAAAAAACGTAGGCATTTTTTTCAAACAGATTTTTTTTACTTGTTATCATCATCTTCAAATTCTCAGGCCCCCTGTCCAAAATGGCGTCTTTTGCAGCTTGCAAATTACTTTTTCTAATAAATAAAACTTATTTTCGAGTTGCTACGCTTGAACCATATTTGTAGCTTGCATGAAGTTACGTGGACATAACTTGGTTTTTATACAAGCAAGGGTACAACAAGCGGGAAATGATGAGACCCTGCGTAAGAAGCTACGCTACGTATAAAGGCTTTGTCTTTTGACATAGACTGCAGCGCTACTTGCCTGAGCTTGCGCAGTATGTATCCCAATAACCATTAAGGATTATAAACACGGACAAATAAAAATATAAATAAATAAACTATACAAGACCTATCGACGCGCCTAATAGAGACATCCGGAGACCAAAGGGCTGGCTCGAACCTCGGTCAGAGGATAAGGCTCGCTATCCAGCCAGGTAACGTAGCCAGTCTTTTGGGCACCCTATCCATAGACAGCGACCTGTTATAATTTATTTTAATTATAATAATGAAAAATATGTACCTACACAGAAAATTATAATTAAAAAAAACACAGAATGTTTTAATTATAATTTTCTGTGTAGGTACATATTTTTCATTATTATAATTTTTAGCCGACGAAAAAACGGAGTACGTTTACAAGTCGACGCGTATATTTTTTTTTTATATATATATGATCACGAATACTTTTAACAGAGAAGTCCAATTTTGATAATTCTTATAAACAACTCTGTCCTGTTTCATTGCAATTCAGCCTGTCCCCTTTCTCTCCTATATATATTTTATAATCAGACACTGTTTGTACGATTTTATCAAATACCCTCCTAATTACCTCGGTAGTTGCTCAAACTACCTACATTAAGTACACAAATCTGAGCCGAGTGTCGCGCCTATCAAATAATAACATCATTAAGGCGGTGTAAATTGGAACCGACTGATATATTAATCTGTTAATTAGATCATTTACTGGCAACAGTGCCTTTGGACACGACCCAGGCTATATTTAAATAGAACTATTAGAGCTATTTTGTTTTAATTATATTATTTTGCAAAGAATTATGAAATGCTATTTTTAATTTTATAGATTTATACTAACTGAACTTGATTTGATTTTTTTTGCGCGGAACCCTAATTCTATTTCTAAAATAAAAGTAGCCTAAGTTACTCCATAAAATATCGGCTATCTGCCAGTGAAAGTCCCGTCAAAATCGGTCCAGCCGGTTAAGAGATTAATGAAGTAAGATTTTTTTTATTTGTATCGAATATACTTTCATATGCATATAGTAAAAAGCTGTTATTTGGACTGTTTATTCATGTGTGAAATAAAATAAATAAATAAATATCCTGGGACATTCCTCACACGGTCATCTGAAGCAGAGCTTGTACTATGGAAACCAGATAACTGATATAATACATATACTAATTTTTGTTTATAAATATATACTTAACATACATAATTACACCCAGACTCAGGACATACAGACATGTTCATGCACATAAATGCATGTCCTGTGTGGGAATCGAACCCACGACCTGCGGCGCAATAGGTGGAATCTTTACACTGCGCCAACTGGCCCGTCATCCGAAATCATGCAAGTTGTAATGAAAGCATCAATAGAATGGATTAGTGCCATAAGTGCTCCGCAAGAGACGCTGTACCAAGTCTCGTAAACGCAAATTCCAGGAACTGCGAGTCAACGACCGCTTAAACGAGGTAGTAATCGTTTATTAACGTCACCACATCCCTATTAATGAGGACGATGAAACCACGCTCAAAACGATACATTGAAACTTTCATTCCGCAGCGTGACCGGTAGAAAGGCAAGTGATCATTATTTCATCAGAAACTGACGCGGATACACATCCATCGTACCACAATAACCATTGTCGATCTGAATTGTGGTAAACTAGTGTTTAGAGCCGCGGCGTTGCTTGGTTGGATATATAACGTCTAAAGTTTCAACCTAAAGAAGCACGTATGGATTTTCTTGAAATAATTATCTGAAATACCTATAAGGTGTTATGTTCAAATACATTCTTAAATTTCCAGGGACATTGATCTCCATAATTGGAAGTGCTCGTGATGTAGCATGATTAGACGTTCTTAATCGATCTGCAAAGTTAAGCTACCACCATCGTGGTCGCTACCTGGATGGGTGACCGCTTAATGGTATTTCAAATCGAGCGTTTCCGCGCTTCAGAAGGCACGTAAAGCCGTTGGTCCCGGTTATCCAACAACCAGGCTTGACAATTTCCAACAGTAGGTTGACCACTAGCCTACCTCCACCAATCCGCAGTGAGCATGCGTGGTGAAGTATTGCCCATTCCTTTGTGAAAGGAGCCCTGTACTCAGCAGTGGGACATTATAGGCTGATGATGATGATGATCTCAATAATATGTACGTAGTTAAATACCATCTCCTTTGGTAGATATACTAATTTGGTACTTAGAACGCCCAATATATTTAAAAATAAATACAAACTAACTCGCAAATCCATTCTATCAGTAGATAATCGTATAAAATCCAGAAGATAGAAGATAAGCTTTCTTTACAACTCATAGAATACAATTAAACAATACTATTACGAGTTGCGCGCGCGCCGCCATGTCCCACCCAAATACGGCTATTCTCATGCTTAAATCGCGATTCAAAGATCGATCGTTTCGATAACGGCTGAATAATGGTGCGCGAAAAGTATCGATTAACTATAATTGAAGAAGCTTAGCGCAATTATTATGGTAACCGATATTTTCTACGAGTTTTCTTTCGAAGTCGCTACAAAGTTTACTGTAAACATTATTATCTAATCGATTGTTCCATAAACAAGCTAGGAGGTGACTTCAAAAAAAGGAGGAGGTTCTATTTTCGATGCGTATGTTTTTTTAATGTATGTTCACATATTACTCGGAAATGGCTTATACGATTTAGATGGTTTGCACTGTATTATATCACGGTAGACCCCTAGATGGTCCCATATACATTTTATCATGATCAGAACATAGACTTTGAAGTTATGATGAACGGAAAAAAGTACAAGCGTGATTTATTTAAACATTTTCGATAATAGTCAGTGACAATTCTTGAGAGGTCAAATATTTATAACACATATGAAAATAAAAATTGAAAAAAAATATACGTATACGGTCGAATTCTTTGTCCTCTTTTTTTTGAAGTTGGTTAAAAATAAATTATCTTTTTAACAAGAAATAAAACTGCCTTCAAAGTGGACTTACACTAAAAAGGACGATAAAACGACGGTAGCGAAAAAAAATTGCTATTACCATACATTTTGGTAGAATGGGTTATATTCGATGGAATCATCGTGCTCTTCCGCTGACTTCAAAACAGTGTCATATAAGAATTCCTACGTCGTTATTTTATACTTTTTAGTGTAAATCCACTTTGAATGCGGATTATTTTTTGTTATAAAGTTAATCTCTGATAAAAACAAACATTTATTTTGTAAAAGATGAATTTCCTAGTAAGTAGTTATAAGGAATTGAGTAAAGGGTTGCGTTGGGTAAGTTACGTTGATATTTATTTGCATTGAAACTGTACTACCTATCACGTAAAATATTATCAAATAATACCTTTTTCACTCTGCCGGTTAATGTCTATGTTATTACTAGCTGGCCCGGCGCGACTTCATTCCCGTGGTTTTCGCTTTACCCTACCCTACCCTACCCTGTTTTTTGTCACGTCCTACGGGAACGGGATAAAAAGTATCCTATGTCCGTCTCCTGGTTCAAAACCGATTTGACTGAAAACTGGTGGGGAGGTCCCACCAGTTTTCAGTCAAATCGGTTCAGCCGTTCTTGAGTTGAAGAGAGGTAGAGCGTAGCGTTAATTCGCTCAAAGAGCAGCTCGACTGGGGAAGTACCTCCACCTTACAGAATACCGCAGCCAAATAACTTTATGTTGTGTAAAGTTGTGTTCCTGTACGTGAGTAAGGTCGCCAGAGCTCATTGGGGAGGGGGGAAAGGTCGGCAACGCGTGAGCGATGCTTCGTGTGTTGCAAGCGTCCACATGGCTACGGTAACCGCTTATCATCAGGTGGGCCGTATGCTTGTTTGCCGACTTAGTCGTATGAAAAAAAAAAAAAAAAAAGTTATAAATAGTGTAACTAACACGACTTTCTTTTATATATAGATTGAGTTTATGATTAACAAAATTGGACTGTTTTACAAAAAACTTAAACCGACTTCAAAGTACACTAAGAAGTAATCAAATCCTGATCTTATGACAATGGGACCAAACGGGAAGTGTACCCTTCCAGACAAAAAAAGAATTTTCCAAATCGGTTAATAAATGACGGAGTTATGAGGTAACAAATATATAAAAAAAAAAAAAACGTATGTTTTATTTAATTTTTTTGAATTGAGAACTCCTCCTTTTTTTGAAGTCGGTTAAAAATTAACATACTTAATTATTATCATTCTATACTAATCTATACACACACCACGAATATATCGTCTGATATTAGAATACGCCCTCCAATAGACTGCGAATCCTATTGTGCATATAATTGGGCATTTTACAGGTTTGCACTAAAGTCCTTCTAGGGATCTGCAATTGAGTATTCATAGACTAAAGCCAACTAATTGACAGAGGTAAGAGCAACATATAACCTTGCGTCTTCGTCAACGTGCGAAGTGGCTTCCGATGTGACCTTTTATGGCCGTAAGACTTCATTATTCAAAGTAATAAAAGAATCAGGAGTGTTCTATCTCGAATCTCGTAAATTAAATTGTCCTCCGTATACAGTGTGCTTCAGATTAAAACGATCTTTTCATATAAAACTATTTATCAAATCGCGAGGTGAAAGGGTCAATAAATGTCTGTCAGTATCTGTACTATCAAAGTTTTATGCAAATTAAAAAATAAACTTAACAGGATGTTTCCAACTTTCTACATAATATTACCCAGTAAACGTTACACAAACAGGTGAAAAACACTGACTTAAAAATGAATAGGCAGATATTTTAATGTGTAGCTATTTAACACTGCCTAACATTGCCTGTCAAATGATAACGTCGATCAACGATTATCAAGTAACGATATATCAATGAAAAGGTTAATTTCGACATAAAAAGATAATAACATATTAGAATACAAAAAATCCCTGGCAGAATTTATCAACTTTTAAAACTTTCGCGGTGTAAATTTGTTTTTAATAAAATATGTTGACTCGCCTTGACGTTTCGATCAAGTTGCATCAACTCGTATAGTGCCACAAGCTTCTGGCCCGGTGAGAGAGTCGCTGTTGCACCAAGTGCGATGGTGGAGCAAACAACCAATAAACGTAGCGTTTATATTCTCTTTGACCAATGGCCGTTAACATTTCGAAATGGCGTCGTTAGTTCCGCTTTTGACCGCCGGGCCAGATAAGTTTGTAGGACTATAAACGGGTTGAAAGCAATGTATTTCAAATTTGAGCTTTCTCTACATTAGGGTTATCAAGAATTTGACCGTAATGTTATAAAGTTGAAAACCGTGCCGAAACTTGTGGGCTTCGTAGACAGAAAAGACCTCCTCCTCATATTGCTGATAATTATAGTTGACGTTGATCAACCCAGCCACACCCACCCCCTCATCACGTAGCCTATATTATGATAGCTTAATAATTAAGTTGAATTAGAATAACTTCTTGACGATAAGTGGTGCGTATGGGCATTAGAAATACGAAGGGGATTGCCAACCGACCTACAAACCTAGAAGGCACCGTATCACACCGGCTACCTTCCTTAATTTACTACGGATCACCAACAATAGCTTTTGATTGAGTGACCCAGCCGATTTCTTGACAGTGATCCAAGTTGCTACCTCCGTCAATTTAAAGGCGACCGACCACCAATTAGCAATATAACAGAAATATATATCCTGTGACATTCCTCACACACGGTCATCTGATCCCAAACTAAGCAGAGCTTGTACTATGGAAACCAGATAACTGATATCATACATATGCTACTTTTTGTTTGTAAATACATACTTAATACATGGCAATACGCAAGTTGTCTACGAAACGTTATTATATGACGGTGTTTGAAAAGCTACAATTAATTTATAACTAATTGGACATATTTTTTCTTGTATTCGTGGCGTTATTGTCGGTGAAATGACACCCTTTGATGTCGAATTGCCGAACAGGAAATGTTGCAGTTATGTGCATTTATAACTTCAACATGTGATATAATACACCATACTAGACAGTAGCATAAAACAGTATTCCAAGTTGCTACCTCCGTATGTAAAGGCGTCCGATCACCAATTAGAACGGAAATATATATGACATGGTCCTATATACCTTAGCAAGGTAATTAATACATGTCATTAGTGTTTCCCTTTACTTATTTTTTATTTCTAAGGCAGACTTAAGTAAGTCATGCTCACTTTAAGGCCTTTGCTTGCGGCGGCGTCGTGTGACGGGTCGCTCACTTCCCTCCAATATGGCGAGGAGGGCGATGGCTGCCACACGCGTCATACTTGTGAACAGGTGCTGCTTGTGGGGGCTGGTCTGCTTAAGTTTGCTTTTTATATTTACTTATTAAATATTTATTCAGTCTTCTTTGTAATTTTGCCGCCGCGCCGGGGCACGCAATTGTTTTCAGTGCGATTAGAATGTAAATATTATGTAATGAATCTATGCTTGTTTTGAAAAGAGTAATTGCTGAGTTTATTGCCGGCTCTTCTCAGCAAATGCAACCTTCCGAACCGGTATTAGAGTATTAGAGTCAGACTTTTCATAAGTGCCTGCGAAGGTCTATTTGAATAAATGATTTTGAAATGCGAAAGTTGTGTACAAAACGCTGGTATATGGCGGTATTTGAAAAGCTACAATTAAAATATAACAAATTAGACATATTTTTTTATATGGTTGTCGGTAAAATGACATGCTTTGATGTCGAATTGCCGAACAGTAAATGTTAAACGGCAGTTATTTGCAATTAGAAATTCAACATGTCTTTGAGTGTGATATAATAGGTTCAGAAATTGATGCTACTATAGAAATGCCTTGCTTCGATAAAGTCAAATTCTCTCGGGAATTTGCAGTTTGCTGTTCTACGTACTACACCGTTGATTTGCGGGAATCATCATCATCATCATTATCAGCCTATTATGTCCCACTGCTGAGCACAGGCCTCCTTTCATAAATGAGGGTGAAAGGCACTCGGCGATACTCTACTACGCATGCCCACTGCGGATTGGTGGAGGTAGGCTAGTGGTCAACCTACTGTTGGAATTTTTCAAGCCGCCTATAAGGCGTCCAACTAGTTATAACCGGGACCAACGGCTTTACGTGCCTTCCGAAGCACGGAAACGCTCAATTTGAAATACCAATAGGCGGTCACCCATCCAAGACAGACGTAGCTTAACTTTGCCGATCGATTAAGAACGGCTAATCATGCTACACCACGAGCGCTTCGATTGAAAGTCATAAAGTCAAAGTATCTAATAGGTTCACCATCAAGTTCAACCTACTGTAAGTTCAACAGTAGGTTGGCTCAGCAGTGGGACATAATAGGCAGATGATGATGATGACGCAAAGCTCACGCACGCTCAGAAAATGCAACATTCCAAACCGGTATTAGAGTCAGACTTTTCATAAGTGCTTGCGAAGGTTAATTTGAATAAATGATTTGAATAAAATTTGACGGCCCAAATCGAATGACTAAAATCTATAAGTACTGAACTATCTCTCCAAGCCGTTGTTTCTCCCACAACCTTGCGGTTTAATTTCGGAAAATTCTTCTGTAATACCTCCCTAATAATTATACTTTCCAATTTTCATAGTTCTATGACCGATATTTTTGAAGCTCTGCGAACCTCTCTCAGTCAGAGAGGACCTGTTATTTTACAGATGATGTCACCTCTATAAACAATCCAGTACAAGGGGCTCTACCGCGTAACTTTGGTGGTAATCGTAACGAACACAATTTATTATTGCATCCAATGACGCGCACGCGGTACGACGCGACAATGACCATTCTTGGGCCTGATTGGATGAAATTCATTAATAGTGTTCATTACGATTACTATTCAGCAGGGCTATTTTAAAACGCTCAGATTCGATATCGGAAACGGATTCAAAAACTACTGAGGCGATTTTCCACAATTGCTATTTTAATTTCCAAATTCGAATATTTTTGATGTTTCTTTATGGAAATATCAATTCGATTCATCGAAAAGTTTTCGGAAATTAAACTTGCAATTGCTGAAATTCGCCTCGGAAATTTTTGAAACCGTTTCCGATATCGAATCCGACGTTTTAAAATAGCCCTGCTGGACATCATACGATCAAAGAGCAACCCCAACAACGAAATGAATAACTTTGATGGATGTTTCAAAACACAACATTGATTCTAATTCATAGCCCAACAGATGATTAACCGACCCGAACGAAACCACCATGTATCTCATAAATTGCATACAAGCCTCGTAAAATAGGTGTACTGGTGCTCATTCACATTCGGACGGGTTTGGTATGGTATGTCCACGGACAATGCGACAAAGTTGCCATTTTGTTGATTTTACTACTGAGAATGACGTTAATTGGTCACGGTTGGGACCTTATCGGTTTAATTGAAATTTATGCTGGTAACATGATTTTTGCACTTGTTCTTAACATTTGCAGTTTGTGGTGCCATGTATCAGGATAATACTTTATGTTAGAATGGTTATTTATTTTACAAAAATACGTATATTAGCGGGTCATACAACAGTAACTTTGTTCGTTTGTTCATTTGTAAATTCTGTTTACGTAGCTAATGTGTAGTTTTTTTAAGTGCTTCATACTAATGCGGCGAGTGGGTACCATATTTCCCTTTTTTTAATCTTAGTTATGATGATCGGACATAACTTCTCACTTTCAAAATTTGCAGCCAAATATGGTGTTGTGTCCTGGCGGAGAGTCGGCAGAACTCCATGAGGTGGCTCTGTGTCAGCAACGTGCGGCGACCAACTGGGTCGTACCAAATGTTTTCAACCCATCTGATTATATCACCTTTTGATTGAGAAGTGATTTTTGCGCGATCAGCGACGTGCGAATACTTAGGTAGTTCAAGCGTCTAAAGGTTGTCTCAAGTAACCGCTTATCAGCATATGCATCAGACCGCACGCTACCTGAATTAGTATAAAAATATATTAGTATTAGTATTTTTATTCTTATTTTAGTTTGTAAATAATGCACAGGTTAAGTTGTTTGAAAGCTATTTATTTTCACCTGTAAGTAGCTAATTTATAATAAATGAAAATTCATTTTAAATCATATACTAATAAATAAATAAATATCCTGGGACATTCCTCACACACGGTCATCTGATCCCAAACTAAGCAGAGCTTGTACTATGGAAACCAGATAACTGATATAATACATATACTACTTTTTGTTTGTAAATACATACTTAATATACATAATTACACTCAGGACATGCAGACATGTTCATGAACATGAATGCATGTCCTGTGCGGGAATCGAACCCACGACTAAATTACTAAAATACTAAATTTTATATTTCAGATCCGCTCAGTGCTATCACGGATACAAACAGTACCTAAAACCAACAAGCACTAAAGCCCAGACACTACACACACATGACGTGAATTTCGTGTTTCATTCCTCCAATAAACCTTAATGTTTATACCCTGCAACCTGCAATGGTATATAAAACGTCACACAATATAGACATAACGCGTAAATAAGACAACTGGTGCACATTTATGCACTTAGTCTAATTAAGTCGTTAATGAACTAATAAATTAAGTCAAGTATCCGATACGAATGCTGATAGTTTTAGTTTACTAGCTCTCCCCCGCGGTTTCACCCGCGTTTCAAACGGATATATTGTTTTTGCGATAAAAAGTATCCCATATGTTATTCCAGAGTATAACCTATATATGTGACAAATTTTATCCAAATCAGTTACTGCGTGAAAGTAACAAACACCTTTACAAATCACAACTCTTTATTTATTTATAATATTACTAGCTGTCGCCTGCAGTTTTCCCGTTTCCGGGATAAAAATATCCTATGTCCCTCTCCATACCATACGATATCTAGGTAGGTACGTGCCAAATTTCATCACGATGGGTTCAGCGGTTACCTTGGCATTTATAATATTAGTAAGTATATGAATGGTAGGAGATTTATACGATTGTTTCTAATACTGGGATACTACAGAAACTCGCGTGGGTGTCACCTGCGGCGCTAACATTGTCCACGTTTTACTGTTAAAGTACCTACGAAACCTTAACATTTAAGATTTCGTAGTAACTATTAGGGTCATCGCTCACTATGTCAGCACCGCTCCATCGCAGCAACGGCCCTGGGGCACCGCTTCAACTCAATCCAACCACTAGCTGCCAGCGCGCCTGTGAAATTGGTGGCGCGGCTTTAGAAAGATACCGCTCGCTGGAAGCGTGTGGTCAGCAGGACTAGTTGCTTGTAGCGGCATGCGCGCTTGCCACGAAGTGTCTACTATTGTATCTAGTCATTGTAAAATTTACTTTAACGCATACGATTTAAAGGCCTCACTTGCATGACAAGGTAAATGCCGAGGCGTAGCCGTGGTGTTATAGTTAGCGATTACCCTTACTTAAACGGAGGTTTAAAAACTAAATCGTTGTACTTTTTACGACAAACGATATTACTGATTTTTTTGACATATTTTTTAACACAATAAAAAAAGAATTAGCGAAATCGGTTCAGCCGTTCACGCCTGATGGCGTGACCAAGGGAAATAGGCATTCATATTTATATAAATATTATTTATTGTCTAAAATATGTCTACTGATTGTTCTCAGTTTTGTCTCACTTAAGGGAAAGCACTTGGTTCATGACGTGTCCTTGTTAATTTAGAACACATCCAATATATTTGGTTTTTTAAGCCTCTCACTACGTCAGATGTATCGGATGAAATGCATTTTTTTCCAATGTTTTTATTTTCTTACTTTGTATTAGAGACGACTTACAATAAAAATGAAATAGTTAATACAACGGGCTTAAAAGCAAAGGTGATGGGCGTTTTGGTAAATCAACCCCAACCGCAATAATTGTAGTGTCATCGAAAAACAATATTTACAATGACGACTTTTACCAATTTGGCAAAAATTAAAATTATATTATTATTAAGTATTTTATATTTCTTCATTATATTTTTACTAGACAAACTTAGGAAACGTTATGCTTAGACCGAACGGCCACCGAGAGGAAGTCTCCACCACAGGCTCCACCTCCCCTCTTCTACTGCCTCATCTACTTGCCACCGACATAACCTCGAAACCGACAAGAACACAAAACAAGTGCCTATTATCAATATATATAAAAATCAATGCCAGTTTTCGTTGTAATTTTATAACTCAAGAACGGGCCCACGTATCCAAACCAAATGTTTAGGCTTTTATGTGAAGTTTGCACAAAATCGGTCGAGTGGTTCTTCATTTATCACATTTTTATTATTTTACTTTATACGTAGCGAAGCACGTACCGGGCCGCTAGTTACTTACTTATACATAAAAATCTTTTCTAGTCATTTAAAAAATACTGCTGTTGAAGCGAATACCAGGTTCCATACACTATTACATCATCTTTGGCACATATTTACACAACACCCTGGAATAACATACACAATAAGGATAGTACTTTTTAAGCTTTCGCGAACTAAATTCATGATAATATTAATGTATCGGGTCTATTCGCGCACAGATTATTATCGAAATTTAATTTTGACTAACCTCGACGTCAAAATTAAATTTTGATAATAATCTGTGCGCTAATAGACCCGATACATTAATATTACAATAAGGATACATTGTATCCGTCGTGATCGGTGGTAGCCAGTTTAATTATAATATTAAACAGTTTCTATTTCCCGAAGCTTAAGTGAAAATCAATTGCATATCTACTTTGATAGCCAACAAGATTAATTGCTCATAAATAAAATTATACGGAGTCGATAAAGTTGCAATTTTAGTGCTACTTTATCTAATGAATATAGTATTTTGAAATTTCAGAACACGACATCAGAAAACCAAATTAATGTTCCATGTTTTAATGAGTTCCGTATCTAATTGCGTCATTTATATAGAGCAACAAGAATTTAATAGCTTTACAAAAAAAATAACATTCTTTAGACATTATGTACATTTTTGGACAATTTAAACGGTGCTGATTAATATGTATGTAATCCAATTTATTAATATTTTTTTATTGTAAGGACAAGGGTGGATGATCAACCACACCCATATATATCAATTCTTACACAGCACAATATCAAAAATCATCTGGGATGTTTAAAGTTGGTCGTCAACAGCAACGATAGAGGGAAAACGATCAAGCGGTAGATTTACCACCAGTTGGATCGAACAGCTTCGAGAGAAGGACGTCAAATTGTTCAACGTGGTGTCCTCAATTTTCGATATTCCTTGAACCCCGTGCAGTATTAAGTAATGAAGCTCCAACCACGATAAAAGACATACGTCTATTTTCATATATCTGAGGTCGTCCCGCTCGGCGCTTTCTAGTACGTGGTCGCCACTCGAGAACCTCAGGTTAATAAGTAATTACTTTCTAAGAGAACTGAGAAATCGTTTTTACACAACAAAAAATAACAAGTAGGTACAAAACACAAAATTATTACCATTTTGGTGGTATTAAAATACCTGCACATATTCAGACGATCTACGAAAAGGCTCAACTAAAATCTACACTAACGACCAATTTTCCTGTTAACTAGACACCCAACTAATTGACAAGTAAATTGTTGATGTTGACTTGTTTCCTAACACCTTATTTACCTTTAAAGGTCTTTTTGACACATCTATCTCAATTTAAAACAAATATTAAGAAATACATGACCTAAGAAATGCCCTGAACTCCCAACGAATACTACTATCAACATGTTTTTAAAATCTCAACTTATACCAGACACTACTTGCTAAAACATAATTATAGTTGTTTATGCAACTGTCGTATAATAAGGGTATTAAAACACGAATGTGGGTTTATCACACGAAGCGAAGCGAGTGTGATAATAGTAGGGGAGACCGGGGTTCAAAGTGCCGGGGGTAAGGTGTTCCGATGCATGTAGCTTCGCCAAGAAAATCGATATCAATATCAATAACTTCAAACCCCGGTCTCCCCTATCACATGATGGTTTTAATTCCTAATTATGTACAGTTGCATACAAGACTTTATCTACACCAATGATCATTTTTGTAAACAACAAAGTAAAACATTTCTGCAATTCTAATATCGAACCAAAATGGCGTGACCAAATTCAAAATTCATTCAAATTCAAAATCATTTATTCAAATAGACCTTCGCAGGCACTTATGAAAAGTCTGACTCTAAGACTCTAATACCGGTTTGGAAGGTTGCATTTGCTGAGAAGAGCCGGCAATAAACTCAGCAATTACTCTTTTCAAAACAAGCTTAGATTCATTACATTATAATATTTACATTTTAATCGCACTGAAACAATTGCGTGCCCCGGCGCGGCGGCAAAATTACAAAGTAGACTGAATAAATATTTAATAAGTAAATAAATAGCAAACTTAAGCAGACCAGCCCCCACAAGCAGCACCTGTTCACAAGTATGACGCGTGTGGCAGCCATCGCCCTCCTCGCCATATTGGAGGGAAGTGAGCGACCCGTCACACGACGCCGCCGCAAGCAAAGGCCTTAAAGTGAGCATGACTTACTTAAGTCTGCCCACTTAAAACCTATGCAATCAACGAATTCAAAAAAAAAACACCTGACATCAAAATTCTAAAAAAGAGCTCACTTCGCCTTCTAGGTTCCCCAATATTTATGGACTCTTATCAATCTTTTATCGATGAGAAAACTCAAAATTTTAACAATGTTTCGGAGCGCCTTTTAAAAATCAATACACATTCGGCTTACACGGTCATCAAATACTGCCTATACGTCCCTAAATTTACATATTTCCTAAGATGCTGTCCGTTCTGGAACCACCCATCCATTTTACAGAGCCTAGACAACATCATTAGAGAAACCCTTTCATCAATTTTAAATATAAATTTTGACGACCGCACTTGGACTCAGGCATCACTTCCAATACGATCAGGAGGCCTGGGCATCCGCAAAATTTCAAGTATTTCACTCCCGGCCTTCTTGTCATCAGTCAATAGCACACAGATTCTTGTTCGTGCTATCATCAAAAATTCTATTCCATCGTGTGAAATAGCCTATATGACTGATGCCAAGATAGCATGGTCTTTAGCCTGCCCTAATTCCAATTTACCCTCATTCCCATCCTCACAGAGGCAATGGGATGTGCCAATCTGCGAGCTAGTACGGAATCAACTTATAGAAACGTCAACTAGCCACGCTGATCTCGCCCGTCTCATTGCCGTGTCAGAATGGGAATCAGGTCTTTGGCTGCGAGCTCTTCCGTCAGCTAACATAGGAACCTTGCTCGATCCATCTACTTTCCGGTTTGCATGTTGTCTTCGTCTGGGTGCACCTATGTATGTTTCACATCGCTGCCAGTGTGGTACTTTCGTCGATCAGCTTGGCCAACACGGGCTATCGTGCGTAAAAAGTGCAGGCAGGATTCCGCGCCATTCGGACCTTAACGACATCATCCGCAGGGCTCTTGCCAGCGCCCACGTATCAGCTATTCGTGAACCGAGTGGCTTGATGCGGGACGATGGTAAGAGGCCTGATGGAATGACATTGATGCCCTGGAAGATGGGGCGGCCTTTAGTGTGGGACGCAACTTGCGTCGATACTCTCGCGCCGTCCCACCTTCCAGAGACTATCAAAAAGGCGGGTGGTGCGGCTGTCTGTGCCGAAAACCTCAAGCGGCGCAAATATAGTAACTTAGATGTTGCCTATATTTTTGAGCCGTTTGGGGTAGAGACTTTGGGCCCGTGGGGGCCAGGAGCCCATCGAATTTTTCGCGAGATTTCAAAACGACTGATCGACGCTTCCCGTGACCAGAGGGCTGGCGAATACCTAGGTCAGTGGATTAGCATTGCCATACAGCGTGGCAATGCCGCCAGCGTTCTGGGCACTTTACCCACTGGCAGCGACTTGGAACAGCTATATTTTTTATAAAGGCTATCTCCTCTTTTTTATTTTATTTGTTTTCTCTTTTTCTTTTTTCCTATGTAAATATTCTTTTTGCTATTTCATCTGTAATTTTTTTCATCTAATTTAGATTTAAGGTTTTATTAATTGTTAGGTATGGTTGTTAATGTATATGTACAAAAATAAATAGTCTGCCTTAGAAATAAAAAATAACTAAAGAGAAACTACTAAAACACAATTTGATAACACTGTGACTATTGAAATTTTAGACTAAACTACACAAAATAAACTAAACCCACTAACAACTTTCGTATAATTTAAATATAATTTAGTATAATCTATATTTTAATTTAGTATAATCGGTCCAAACTAGTTGTATCTATCGCGATCGGGCGGGATTGCTCAGGCCCAGCGCAACAGCAATAGATATGTTAAATACCTAATTTCAAATTTCTTGCAGTCATCCTTTCCTCTTAAGGCCGTACCCCACCTCAAAAGTGCTCCTTTGATCCTGCATATCAATAAAAGTAACCAATCAATAATTTTGAAAAAAATATATAGTACAGTTGAGGATATATACTGACTCCTGTATGATGTGAAAACACGATTCCTAAACATTTTCTCGATAGAAAAAAATCTCAAACTTCCCTCTGAATTTTACAAATAAATCGCATTAGTCAATTAATACTTTACCTATACTAATGAAACTTTTTATATAAACTGTAGTTAGTACAATACGTGTACCATATGATTTGAATTTAAAATAATGTTTTATTTTAATTTGTTAGAAATTAAATCTCAAATATTTCGAGTGGTACGATGCGCTGCCGCACAGATTCAGTCGCGCTCCGGCGTTCGAACGGGGAACCCGTGTCTCTTGCTCTCACGACCCACGTAGATACGTACCTAATAAATTATAAGTGAAGTGTATTTTGTTTTAAATGGGAAATGATCGAGACAAGAAAAGATGGAATTGGAGAAAAGAAAATGCTACACATATTAAGAATAAAATATTGAAGTAAGTACCTACCTAAAATGAATCATAATATGTGTTTTTACCTAGGAAGGCATTTTGGTTTGTATCTACCAATAAATTCTGAGTCTGATTATTGTAATGGGTAAGAAAAGTAGGTAATTTCCAGTATAAGCTCCTCTGATCTGACCTTCCATTGTACGGAAATCCTATACAATGCGAGATCAGCTTGTACTGGAAATTTATATCTTGATGTGTAGCCGAAATAAAGAAAATATAGGTACCGGACGTGGACCCGTGCCCGTAAGTATCAACCACCTAGCTAATTAGGTTAGATACTAAAATGTTTTCACAACAGCGTAAGTAAAGCATGTACATTTAGGTTCCTACCTACTATGTAGGTATATATTATGCAGTAAATTGAATTTCTACAATAAACATTTTATTGGTAAATATTAGGGTAGTCGTCCAAGTAAATGGCCACGGTCACATATTATTTTATTAGTATGAGATAAAGAGAAGTAAAGCCTATTTTGTTACAGAATGCAAATACCAACGTACATACCTAATCATAATTGTACCTACTACATACATTTTTCATTTTCAGAAATAAACAAATACCCGATTCTGACTGCAATACAGAAAATGTACCGCACGTGGACCCGTGGCCGTGAGTATCAACCGCCTAGCTTATTAGGTTAGATACTAAATGTTTTCACAACAGAGTAAATAAAGTTTGCACAGGTTATTAGGTAGGTATCCAACTTCTTGGTAGGTACCCACCTACTAGGTAGGTATATGTTATGTAGTGAATTGAATTACTTCAATAAATATCTTATTGGTTATCCTTACTACTATTATAAATGCGAAAGTGAGTTTGTTTTTTACGCCTTCACGCCTCAAATACTCAACGGATCATCATGAAATTCGGCATGAAGATAGCCTATGGTATGGAGAAGGACATTGGCTACTTTTTATCCTGGGAACGCGGGTGAAACGGCGGGGGACAGCTAGTTCTAAATATAAGGGTTAAATATTAGGGTAATCGTTCAAGTAATTGGCCACGGTCATATTATTATATAATTTTAGTAGTATGTAAGAAGAAACGTATAGCCTATTTTATTACAGATTGCAAATACCAACGGAACACATGGATGCCAGTAGTTCTAAACATGCAAACGAACCTGATTTGATGGCTTTACAAACTGTAGAATTGTGAGTTTATCTAACTATCGTTACCTATTAGTGTGTACTTTAGTGTAAGTAACTCTTTCTGTCTATTATCTTTTTACATCTTAACTTTTTTCAATACATATAATTCTTAGTTTACATACATATAATATATTTACATACATTTTTTTCTCATATATAAGTTTGAATGTAATTGGGTACCTTATTTCTGCGTTTCTTAACTTATTATTACTCACTTAGAACGAAGTGCTAGTTACATAAATTACATAATTAATTTATTATTGAAACTGGTTATTTCAGGTACGTAATAAACTATTGTGGAAGCGAAGCAGAGCATATTCAGTGGCGTGCATTCCATATAGGCAAATAAGCAATGCCTACCTCATAAGATTCAATACAATAATATTTTGATTCAATTAAACTACATAATCACTTTGAATAAAAATCTAACCTAACATTCAATACGAAATTTTAAACTTTGCCGCGCAGGCACTCGCAAGTTCGCCTCTCAAATTCACGCACACTAAAACGATTTCGGCATATTCATACACACACACACACTTCTTTAAGATAATACGACGAAAGCATAAATGACGCTTTTGCTATGCGTAGCATACTGACATTTAACATTCGCGATTTATGGACCAAAAGTAACCTTACCTACTCTGTTGTAAGTAAGGTAACCCATTCAAATAAAAAAAAACTACCTTAACCTAAACTACCTAAACTAGTTTACCAATATTAGAGCAACTCAAATATAACTTCGCAATTTATTTGTGTTGGTTTGTTTATGGTTTGGCTGGCGTTGTATCGTCATTGTATGCAGTGTTGTTGTTATTTACTTATTGTGATTTTGCGAAGTGTATCTGTGTGAAATTAAGGAATTTTGTGGTGATGATGCAAAATGTATTGATTAATTAGTCCTTTATTCAGTTTTCGTTTGTTGAAAATAGTAGGTAACTTGCTGTAGACCAAATCCAAAACATTCATGGATTCAAACAAAGGTAAAAATCTTAGACAATTTTATTAATTGTGATTTTGCGAAGTGTATCTGTGTGAAATGAAGAAATTTTGTGGTGAAGATGCAAAATGTATTGATGAATTAGTCCTTTCCTTTAGTCAGTTTTCGTTTGTTGAAAATAGTAGGTAACTTGCTGTAGACCAACTCCAAAACATTCATGGATTCAAAACAAAGGTAAAAATCTTAGACATTTTAACACAGGATATTATGTTTATTAAAAACACCTGGCTACCTGGGTGCTGTTATTCGAATCTATTATTCTGTTATTATGTATTTTGTTTGCTAATGAATCATACCAAATGTGTGTGGAATGATACGCTGACCTAAACAATTTTAAAGAAAGAAAGAAAGAAAGAAAAATATTTTATTTCTAGCAAAACACAACGCACAAAATACAGATAGGTACATAAAAAGGAACACAATAATACAATTAAGAAATAAGTATTGAAATTACATCAACAAAAAAAAAAAAAAAATATAATAAAAAATAAACTGTGCGTCACGTAGTAGAAATAAGGCCCCGACTCAGTATAAAGTTGTGGGAGCTACCCACAACACTGATATTCTGCCGGCACCTTGTAACGTGTGAGTCACGAAAATCGGCGAGCAAGTACAAAAAATATAAGAATTTAAAAAATCAAAACGAATTTTACGAATTTGGTCAAAAAACCTGATCTATCTAAGAGCCATATTTAGGCGTATGGCCAAGATTTCTTCTGCCTACCTAGTCCGAAAACCAATGCACGCCACTGAGCATATTATTCCCGTGGATGGACGAAGAATCATCGATTTGGATCATTTTTTAAATCACTTCAAACAATATGTAATCACAACAAAGCGTTTGGATGTACATTGAGTAATGTCCACATTATTGGAGAAAAAAGAAAAGGACTACTTTCCAAATACACGTTGAAATGCAACATGTGCAATTTAAAATTTAGTCTCGACTCGGAACCCAAATCAAACCAGGATTTAAATAAAGCTGCAACATCTGGCATTATATCTACTGGTATTGGCTTTTCCCAATTTAACGAATTATTTTCATCAATGGATTGCCCGTCTTTTACTTACTTATTTATTTTCCCGTAAGAGTCTTCTCAATAGAAAGATGAAGTTGGTAAAGTCGTTCTCAAGTTATTGCATGACCAAGGGAAATAGGGATTAATTTTTATATATACATAGAGATCTCTAATAGGCATGTTTAGTTTTTCTTACATGCACTAGAATTTGACTTGAATTTGATGTTTTCCCTTTGAGACCGCACCCGTAGCTGGTATCAATAAGCCAGGCCGACACACTTATTAATCCATATTTTGAAAACTACTGAACCGATTCTGAAGAAACTTTCACTGTTCCCTTAGTTGAAGTAAATGTAAATTAAGCCTACAATTTGTACAATTGCAATTATTTAAATACATTTAAAAAGATAGTCAAACATAAGTTATGCAAGAAAGGGTACTATAAAGTTTCAGAATTTGTAGATGACAAGAATGCATTTGAATGAATTGTTCGCTTCGCAGGCTATTGTTATATAATAATATATCGTTTGTAAATTATAATACTTCTAAGTTCAAATAAAAAGCTTGCTGAGTTTTTTGCCGGAGTTTTCTCAGTTCAAGTTGTATTTGGAACCGGAGTAAGTTTACGTTCATAAGTGCCTCATTAGGGCTTATATTGAATAAATACTTTTTGATTTTAATTTTTTACCATATTCCTAACACCATGTGATCAAAATGAAATAAATTGTTTAATTAAATCGCTAAATAATACATCTGCAGAAGGATATGACGAAATCGCTACAAAAGTAATTAAATACTGTAAACAAGAGCTTAGCCCGATTTTAGCTCATTTAATAAATCTATCCTTTGAAAATGGTGAATTTCCAGACTTATTCTCTCTGGTCAAACCACTACACAAAAAAGGCGATAAATCTAAATTGTATTTGACATGTGAGTAAAATAGACAAAAAGTTAACATAGTCAATTAAATTAATATAATACCTTGTTCTTATATGTCTGTGTATAATACTTAATTTTAGTAAATGAATATTTAAATTGATAACGTGTTTTTGATTTAATAGTAATTTGTATTTTATTTAATAATTATACCTAATGTACCTAGTGTACCTATTTGCATGCTTATTATGAAAGCTGAATGTGCTGAATACTATAACAATGAACTGTATAAATTTTAAGACCTTGTAAAACCACATTTAAAGCAAATAAATGATTATTCTATCCTATTCTTTGATTTTATTTCCATACCTAGTAGTAACTAGGTATGGAAATCTAGTAAGATGTCAAATACTGGTGTATTTACCCTATCGTGCGGCGCTTTAGTACTTTTCTACAATCGTTTTATTTTATTTCCATACTTAGGTCAAATAACTGTGTATTTACCCTATCGTACGGTCGACTCGTGAGTCGTGCGTGACTCCTGCCGGGCTGCCGTGTCATGAACTCGTGCGAGTGAGATAGTTGCGACTGCGCGATGCGGGGGCTGCACGGCCGAGCCATGAAGCGGGGGCAAAATGTGGATTTGAGCTGGGGTAGTATAAGCTCTTAACACTTTTCTTATTGTCTCTATTAAGGGGAAGACACTTTGTTCTTGTGTTCTTTACATATAGCACTTGGACTACGTTACTCTATTATAACTAATACTACACTAACTCAAACGGTTCTTTTGAGTCGTCGAAGATATTGACTTAAGAATAATAAAAAAACAATTCCCATTGAATTATGTAATTCAATGACAATTCCTGTGTAATAATTCAAGTGGTATTAACCATCTAATCAATGACATATTAATCTAAAGCACTTTAGTTACATTAATACTAAAATTGAAGAACGCTATTAGGTACTCAGTACTTTCCTTATCAAATTATTTATTTGCAAACCAAATCTTTATGTTCCACTGAATTTATTCTTATTGGTTGTCACGAACATGTCCTGAGACAAGCGTGGCAATTCCTTGTATACATACGATTGACAAACGACGCAGATATGTTGTTAAACTGCAATTTGTATGCGGCCATCGGTAGCTTAATGAACTCAACTATTTTAACGCGGACGAAAACCTTTACAATGTTTTTCTCGTTTAAAATCCGTGGAATAGATACCGCCTTTTTGTATCTTGCTTAATTAATTCCTTGTTAGTCTTAAAATGGCCTTTATTGGACTTGATGCATCCTACAATTATTATAAATACTTTTTTCATGATATTATTATTTTTACTATTTATATAGGTCGTGTCCCTAGATTATCTGATCACATCACTGATATAACATATATATAGTAGTATTTTCCATGTGTCTTTACTTACTTACCGAGACCGAAATATCTATTAAAGATAGTTAGGATAATTTGAGAATTATAAAAATGTATTCAAAATGTGTACAAACCTGTGCGGAGCTTTGATATCCATAACACAAGTTAATTCTTACCTTGGATAGGTTTCAACAAACACCTATAATTATATTATTATCTGATAAATCCCAAATTAAAATTCTAATTCTAATTTAAAATTGAGTGTTTTGTATATTTAGTGCGAAATAAATTTATTATTATCTCTTTATTTATTCAGTTTCTTAAATATTTTTTTTAATATATAAAATCAAAAATATTATAAAAAACCTAATCCAATGTATAAATATGTTTTTTTTTTATATTTTTATTATTACTTATAGCCTCTTATTTATTATTCTCTTCTTATCCGTTGAGGATAAAAAAATATACATTTATTGGCTTTGGGAAAAGGAGGACCTTTTTATGTCTACTTATGAAAACTGTAGTAGGTAATGGTATTCAAAATAAAGAGGCACAGCCAACTCTACGGTATTTTGTCCAGAGATGACATCTGGGGGCCTACCCCCATCTTTTACAAAACAACCTTATTGCAATACTGTTTTGTTTCCAGCATATAATAACCTTATTTATATTCGTACCATGACCTCTACCAAACACTATTGTTATATGATTGTTATATTCCTGCTAAGAACGAATGATTTTTGAGAATTTGTCTATGGGCTCATTAAAGATGAAAAGAAATAACGCTATGGGCCTAAGCAACTTTCTCTCTCTTAACAATTCTCATCTCTGTCACTCATCCATACTCTCTCGCTCTTTCAAACAACCTTATTCTTCTTTTCGTACCATGATGTCCCTAAAACAAGCTTATTTTATGCATGAAAACAACCTTGTTTATTTACCATAATGGTTCATTCAATTCGTACCATGAGCAATTTTTTATAAGGTTTTGACAATTAACATTATTGTTTTAATGTCAAATTTAGCAATCTTATATACGTTGTATTTACAAGCTGAAAATAACATTGTTTTCCAAATTTATGTTATAAAAATCTATTATAGTGTCATATAAAGTAATTATATCGAATTTATTTACTTATAGAATGAATATATCGGGATTGCGAGATTAGGTATCATCCCAAAATAATATAACCGATTGTTTATAAAGTTTTTAATTGCACTTGTCGTTCACTACACAACTATGCATCTACGTTAGTAATATCGATCCCTCGACCCTTAGCCTTAGATTTATTTAGATGAAGCGGAGCTTTAAATAACGTGTTTATATATTTAGTGACTTTTCATTTAGGTACCTACCCACTATTAATATCCTGTTTTCATTATAACCAACGTACATCGAATAACCCCAGATTAATCCATAAAGTTAACTTTCCTGCAGTGTTAGTACACAGAGTAGTCCCTGTGTTCCTGGAATCCAAACTACCTAGATTCCCTGGCAAATTTTCTAAAATTGGTCGTAACCTACATTAGCCTGGATGGAATATATTATTGTCAACAGACGGACAGACGACAGACTTATAATAATCTATAAAGATAATCATTTTAACCATCTAATGTAGTAAAATATTAATTAAGTATTATATATTTGTATTGAAAACTCAACTTTCAACAATCTGCTATACTGTTGCAGAGCAGATGCAACCGTGCGGGAAATTCTAAAATACGCATCCATTGGACCTAACTTTCTGTAGCCTTTGTGGATAGAACCGTGGGGGTCTGAAGCTCGCTGATTTGCTCACACATTATCATCAAAACCTCGGCAAACCGGTTGGTGGGGAGCTTTTTGTGACAACGCATTATATAGGTATATTGTTCTGTGGCATTAGCTTGGCTATCCAAAGAGGAAACACTGCCAATAACGAGCTTGAACCTGGAACCTTGTCGATGATCGACAACAGCGGCAAATATTTAATAATAATAATAATAATAATAATAATTTATTTTCGACACATAGATTTTTAACATTATTTAGACAGTGGTTGGAGCTTCCTTTTAAGCATGCAATGCCTGTATTAGGAGACTCCACTCTTCCATAGCAATAAAATTTCAATTATTTAACTTAACTACTAACATATTATGTGTGGATGAGTTTTTATGTGGGTGTTTGTGTATGTTTATGTGTGTATTGAGGTGTGTGTGTATTGTGGTGTGTGTGTATTGGGGTGTGTGTGTGTGTATTGTGGTGTGTGTGTATTGAGGTGTGTGTGTATTGAGGTGTGTGTGTTTGTGAGTGGATATTATGAATGAGTTTTTGTGTGGGGGTGTGAGTGTATACGTTTTACTGTGTGTTATTAGGTATATTTCAGAAGTGCTTCTGTCTCTTCATATGTAAGTGTTTTAATCCAATTGGTTATGTCCAATTTACATGCGCCATACGTTTTTGTGTAGATGTCTATCTTTTTGTCAACTGTATTGTATAACTGTGCGGAAAGTTTGGTATATTGTATAGATGCAAATTGGGTTTTCGTATGAGGGACAGGTGCGGCATTATTTTTCCTTCTTTTAGTTTTAATACTACGTTCGTATGGTAAGTTTCTGTGTTTGGTAAGTACTGTTTTTAATATATATAGCTTTCGAACTGACAATAAATTACTACTTTGATAAAGACTTTCGGTGCTGTATCTAGTTTTCTTGAAATACATAACCTTTATCAAGGCGCGTTGGGCGCGCTCCAGCAAAATAAATTTTGTTTTTGCTGCACCGCCCCAGATAGTGATACAATACATCAGGACAGACTGCACAAGGGCCACATAAATCTCATTTAATACATTTTTGGGGTTGTTTTGATTATTTAGCAAATCTCGCGGCATGACATGTCTTAGTGTCTTAAAAATCCAGCTCAGCTTCCGTACTCTGCTAGTAACATGCTCAAGATGGGGGTACCATGAAAGATTTTGGTCTATCACTACTCCTAAATATTTTGTTTGTGAAACCTTGTTGATCGTTGGGCATTTGCAGTTCGTGTTTTTAGGGTCGTTGCATGTATGGACTTTTAAGTTAAAGTCATAACTTGGTTGCGTACGGTTGTAAATACTGTAACATATGTAATTGGTTTTAGTGGTATTTAACGTAAGAAGATTAGTTTTTAACCATTCGGCTACAAAAGTCATTCCCTTTTCAGCGCTCACCTTAACATCATTCCATGAGTCTCCATGAAAGGCAACAGCAGTGTCATCTGCGTACGAGAGAACTTGTGCATTCAGAATTTTCAGACTACAGAGATCATTAATGTATATTAAGAACAAAGTCGGTCCCAACACGCTTCCTTGAGGAACTCCATATGATACTTCAGCGTCTTCACTAGTAAACTGATCTAATTTTACCCTCTGAGTCCTGTTTGACAGATAATCTCTGAATAGCAACAGTGCGGTTCCTCTAATTCCAGCATTTTCCAATTTGCTCAGAAGGATTGGGACAGAGACGGTATCAAACGCTTTTTTTAAATCAAGGAACACTGTCAAACATTTTTTACCTCTGTCAAGTTGTTCTGTTACTATCGAGCTTAGTATAGTGACAGCGTCCTCAGTTGATTTACCCTGCCTAAATCCGTATTGAGAAGGGGAGAGTATTTTGTAATCATTCAGGTATTTTAGTAGCCTAATATTTAGTAATTTTTCTAAAATTTTTGACAAAGCTGGTAAGACTGATATAGGCCGGTAGTTGTTTGCATCGTCTCTGTCCCCTTCCTTATGCACTGGGGTAACAATAGATTTTTTCAAATGTTCAGGAAAAATGCCTTTGTTAAAGCAGAGGTTTATAAGATGAGTTATAACAGGAACAACTTGTTTTCTGACATACTTGAGATACCTTGAGGAAATATTATCCCACCCAGGAGCACTATCAGATTTTAGGTTCCGTATAGTTCTATCCACTTCGTCACAGTCAGTGTCCAAGAGTACAAAGGAATTGAGTTGTGCATGTGGCATTCCATGCTGCCAATTTGGCGTACCCCCTTCAATTTGTTCAGCAAGCTGTTTGCCAATATTAACAAAGTAGCCATTCATGAAATTAGCCGATTCAATAGGGGATGATTTTATATTAATTAGCTCAGTATTTTTATTTTTTTGTTTGTTACAAAATGTTATATTTTTTATATTTTTCCAAAGTTGTTTATTATTATTTACTGATTTGGCTAGTAATTCTCTTTCATATTTTCGTTTTAACTTTTTGATCAGGTTATTGCAGTAATTTCTATATCTCGTATATGATATTTTCAGAATTTCATTAAACGGGTCAGCACGAATTTTTTTCTGTAATTGGTTCCGATTTTTAATACAACGTAGAATGCCTGGTGTTATCCACGGTTTTAAAATGCGCTTACTGTTAGGTATTTTTTTAATTAATGTATTTAATTTTATAGATTCAGATATCAGTTGTATAAGTTTGTCAGTTAATAGAATAGGATCATTGCAAAATAATAGTTCTTCTAATCTTTTTTCCTCAAGATATTTCAAGGCTGCTTCAAAATCTACGGTGGTAGCAGTACTACTTGCGGGAGGGTTGTTTTTTAGTTTGGACAAGGCTAGAAATGTTGTGAGGTGGTCAGTGATTGATGTATTTAGGATAGCAATGAATGCTGAAGTTTTCTTTTTATTTATTTTTAACATAAAGTGGTCCAGGCAGTTTTTTTCTCGAGTAGAAAGGGTATGTCCAGAAAGTAATCCATATTCTGCCAACATATTTAAATAATTTATCCTATTCCTATTCTCATATGACGATTCAATGTCTTTAGGTCTAATATTAATGTTAATATCTCCCGCTACAATAATACTATTATTCGAGGTTAATGAATTCAAGTGACTACTGAGGGAGTTGATAAAAGCGTCTGCATTTGGATTTGAAGGAGAGCGGTAGACACATAGTATTGTATTGTTGAGAGTATCAACCTGCAGACAAGTCGATTGTACTAATCTTATTTCTTTAATCTTATGCTTAATTTTATTTTTAACATAAACTACTACCCCATCATTTTGATTAAGTTGATGTTTAGTATCGTATGAGCTATAATTATTTAGTTGTGGGATAGGTTTATTTTTGTTAAGTCTACACTCTGTTAAAATAATTATGTCTGTATCAAATTTAAAGTTGGATAACGTGAGCAATAAATCATCAAAATTACAATAGATACTTCTTATGTTCTGTGATACTATAGTCAGGTCATTTTTGTTAATGTAAACATGCTTAGAAAGATCAGATATATCACATTCAATAGCGCGCGCAATTTCGAGATTGTCTATTTCGTTTATCGTTTGTAGGGATTCTTTAGCCATTATCGATATCATAAGGTATAGACGTCATTAAAAAAATTGTATTAATTTTTTTAAAAGTAATTTGTATGAGTTTAAAAACTGTGGGCAATGTAGGGTAATTAATGTAAATACGTGCTTGATTAAATGTTTGTTTTAGTTCGGAATTTAGATATATAGTTTTAGTACGTGTGATTCGTTTCAGATAGTTGAGTGTGTTGTTTATGTGATGGTTTGTGGAATGTTTTAGTATAGTTTTGTAAGTGTTTGTAGAATGTGTTAAAGTATATGTGTAAGTGTTGGGTTTGTTTTGCAAACTTAAAATACAACTGAAAGTACAATAGAGAATACAACAAAGGGTTTTCCACAGCCAAGGTATATAATACAAGTTTTGGGGAACGTATAGTCATTTTTTTATAAGAAGCTGATGTACCTGCTCTTCACTTCTTAGCGTGATGATCGGTGAGTTTTCATCTTTTCTTATATAGACCTTGCCGTATGCAGTCCAGCAGAACTTGTAGTTGTTAGATTTAGCTAGGTCCCTTGCGAGGTAAAATAAGCGAGATCCCTTTGCAGTTAAATGCTCGGAGACGAAGACGGGTGTGTCTTCGTGTCTTTTTAGTCCAAGGTGCTTGCAACATAACTTAGTCTTATGCTTTATGTTGAAAGCTTTACTCATTCGCATAACCTCGGTCTTCAGCAGAGTTGAATCGGTTTCCACTATAATCGGGGTATTTTGGTTTTCAGTTTTTTTTCCCCTAATCCTGTAGATGTCCTTGATGCCTGCTTTTGTAAATTCACAGCCTATGTTGCGAGAGAGACACGTCACCATGTCAATGAGGTCATCCTTGGTCTCGGTATTATTCTTCGGCACATTTTTTATAACAAAACTTGCTTTACGACTATTTATTTGTATGTCCTCAACCCTATTCTCCAAAATCAATATATATTTTTTATCTTCTTTGGCTTGACTCTCTAGTATATTTATTTTATTTTTCAATTCCTCTTCATTTATATACCTACATACACATAATATGTTTAATTCCAAGACCTGCAACTACAGTAGGATTCCCGTCAATAACACAATGAATAAAAACACGAAAGTATTATGTACCTACATACATTCTTTATTCACATAAGTTTAATGAGAGTAAGATAATTATACACAATATAAGTATGGCATTAAACAATCTTGCAGATACAGATTCAAACTTTATTTCAGCGTTTATAGGTTCTTAGACTTCACTTTAGACCAGCCTCTCCATATCTACGTACACTTTTTTGAGAGTACTCCTTCGCTTGTAGATATCGATTGAAGGCGATATTTTTGGTCTGTTTGTATTTAACCATTTCTACCTGCTGACTGGATCTCTGACGAACTCTTCGGCTACAACTCTACAAAATGAATTGCAACATTTGTGCAACTTACAAATGTTTATAACCAAGACATCTTAAATTTCATGCACTGAATATTACTGTCGAATATACTATTAAGATGTTTCCATATTGATTGCACTTTGTTTGTTATTAAATTACATAAACAAATGTATTTAATAACTAAATATCTTGGATATCTTTATTAGACATTTGAGTATGACAAGAATGACAGGTAAATATTTTGTTCCGATTCATTTCATTTGATAATCTAGAGTCGGCAGTCTATATATTTTTTCAATTAATTTCCTTACTCTTCATAATAACATTTTAAAATATTTGTATGCATTTTATAGAAATTACTCGAAAATATTTTATTCTTTTAGTTACTTATACTTTACAATTAGTTTAATTTAATACTTTGCTAAAAGATGAAGAACCTCAAATCATTTCGGTCCAACGTGTGAAAGAAATGGCACTATACAGTTAATATATCGTTATTTCTTTTTATCTTTTATCAGGTTGTAGCAAGCCATAGACAAATTCTTACAAATCATTCATTCTTTCTCGGCACTTAACAATGTTATATCAATGTTGAACGATTGAGCTCATGGTACGAATCAAAGTAATATTATTATAAGGTGAAAACAAAACAGTCTGGCAATAAGGTTATTTTGTGAGAGAAGATGATGGCCCTATAGGATGGAACGGGACAAAAAAAATACTTGTCAATTGTGACGCACGAATTTTGAAACTCAATGTGCCCTGTTGCACTACATATTTTGAAGTGATTTTGAAATAATACAAATATTTATTTTATGTATATCGACTTTTATATTACTTGAATTAATATTACTTAGGTCAATATGAAAACAAGGCAAGGGGCCGCCGTTCAATAGTGATTTCAGTGAATGAAATTTAATATGGCATGGTTACAAACAGAAGTAATTCAAGTATTATTTTATTCATTTTGCAGTGAAGAATTCGCCGGAATTCAAAGTAACTACTCTAAGAAATGTGCTGGAGAGAAAATGTGCGGGCTAGCAAAGCAATGGAGCACTTCTTGGTCATTACAAAAACTGAGACAAAGTTCATACATAAATATATACCTAGGTAGGTTTATATTTATGTATGGCACTTCAGTCTTAATACCTATAGTCTAGGCAGGTACCTATTGTCTTTAGATTATATGAATAAAGAATTTACCACAGGAATCAACACATATTTTTATTTATTACCTTTTGTCAGGAATGCTACTGTAGTTGCAGGTCATACAATGAAACATTATGTGTATTTAGGTATATAAACGTTTATGAATACAGTACAATCACAGTAAAGCTTAATCTATACGATATTAAATATTTACAACAAATAAATGAAATACAATCTAGCACTCGTATATAAATTTTCCTCTAGGCTGCCGTAGATTATCGGCAAGGTTCCCAACAGGCTAGCCAAGCTAATGCGTTGGCGGAAAAAGCTCCCCGCCCGAGGCCTCGATTATTTTGGTGACAATATGCGAGCGACTCGGTGAGCTTCAAACCCATACGGTCGTATGGTTTCGATAGCAAATGGCATTTTGGTCCATTGCATGCGAAAGTGTTGATTCCTCACGTAGCATAGATGCATACCACGTCGCTTTCGTGTACCTATTATTGTCTTCTTTGGTATTTGCTTCCAAAAACACAAATAGTTCATATTCATTTGCCATCTTGAAATGCTAGATGGCAAAAGCTAGAAGGCTAGAGATACACAATTAATTCGATAAGTTAAATAAATACGATCTACTGACTTTATATCACTATAATAATAGATATTTTTATCATAAATTTGGATAATTCGTCGCGTATATAATGTTATATTTTGATTGATATATGCAATTGACATAAAAACCATAATGCTAGTTGTCAAAAGACACATCATGGTACGATTTGAATGAACGATTAGAGGTGACGTCATCAAACCTGCTAACAAAACAATATTGTTTTATGCCTATAATAAGCTTATTTTTAAGGATGTCATGGTACGAAAACGCAAAATAAGGTTATTTTAACCTTGTTTTAAGAGCTTGTGGTAGGCCCCCTGTGGCGTGAAGCCCGTCCATTACCAACCTATCGGCACTTCGTTAGTCCAACACATTCTATCTACAGCTCGTTTCAACTTTAAAGGTTACTATTCCTTGCGACATATACCAATTTCCTTCAACACACAGCTCTATTGCAAAAAAAACGTGCAGACAAATATAGCCCTTACAGCTTGGGAATACTTCAATTGTTTGACATGTCCAATAGTCATTGCGGTTCAATATCGTATGCATCACAATCCATTCATCAAAGTTACTTTTGCCATTACAGAAACATTTATTTGCGGGAGTTTCGACTCTATCCTTTGCACAATAAAGAAGGTTTAATATTTCTAATGTTGAAGAGTTATTTTTGATAAAGTATACCACCCGCATACGGATTGCGTCTGATAACAATAGGCGGTAATAGGACGCTGTAGCTAAAGAAAACTGTCGAATTGTTCTATTTTGAATACGATTTAAGTACTAAAATAATGATAATTCTATACAACCATTGAGAGTTAGTTTTTGAGCCTTAAACAGAGCTCGTTATTGTGAAGTTTTCCCTTCGTGACCATATAAAGCTAATTGATATTAAGCCTGTTATATTTTCTATTATTTAAGGGTGCGGCTGCCCACATGCGACTGTAATAACGTCAATCATAGTGGAGCGTTTGAATAGGAGATCCACTTATAATACCTACGTATGTTTTGAAATAATAACACAAAGATAATGCTAAATCGAAGGGAGATAGTGGTTTCAGTAGAGCAAGATAGAGACTTCTAATACACACGTATGTAGTAGTAAGTATGTAGAACAAGCTGGTATAGTAAACGGGACCCTATTCATAAGACTCCGCTGTCCGTCCGCCCGTCCGTCTGCCTGTCAGTGGGCTGTATCTTATAAACTGTAATAGGTAGACAATTGAAATTTTCACAGAATATGTATTTCTATTGCCGCTATAACAATAAAAAAATATAAAAAAAAAATTAAATTAAAGGGGGTCCTTACTAGAAACGTCTTCTTTTGGTGTTTTTTAGGGTTCCGTAGCCAAATGGCAAAAAACGGAACCCTTATAGATTCGTCATGTCTGTCTGTCTGTCTGTCTGTCCGTATGTCACAGCCATTTATTTCCGAAACTATAAGAGCTATAATGTTGAAACTTGGTAAGTAGATGTATTCTGTGAACCGCATTAAGATTTTCACACAAAAATAGAAAAAAAACAAAAAATTTTGGGGGTTCCCCATACTTAGAACTAAAACTCAAAAAATTTTTTTTCATCAAACCCATAAGTGTGGGGTGTCTATGGATAGGTCTTCAAAAATGATATTGAGGTTTCTAATATCATTTTTTTCTAAACTGAATAGTTTGCGCGAGAGACACTTCCAAAGTGGTAAAATGTGTGTCCTCCCCCCCTGTAACTTCTAAAATAAGAGAATGATAAATCTATAAAAAATATATGATGTACATTACGGTGCAAACTACCAACGAAAATTGGTTTGAACGAGATCTAGTAAGTAGTTTTTTTTTAATACGTCATATATTGAAATTAATATCAAATACTCAGGTCTGTACTACTATTTACTTATATACCTACAGGTTTGTACGGAACCCTCGGTGCGCGAGTCTGACTCGCACTTGGCCGGTTTTTTTTTAGTTGCGCCTACTGTTAATTTCACAGTCAATTTGAGTAAGGTAACATTATTATTATGAAAGTACAGAACCCTCCGTGTGCGAGTCCGACTCGTACTTAGCTGGTTTTCTATCGTTACTTAATCCCGTCTATGTTTAAGTGGTTTAAAGAGCCCCAGGGGTCGCAGGAATAACCATAAAATAGAACTAGTCGATGAATAATTCAAAGTCGGAGTTAATAGTTCTACTTTTACCCCCTTACTCATAAAGCGCTATTTAACTAATATACTGTTTAAATGGTCACATACATAATGTCACATTATTTGACAATGACAATAGAGTGACGTTATTTACGTGACCCTTTAAACAGTATATTAGTTAAATAGCGCTTTATGAGTAAGGGGATATGTCTTCAACACGCGATAAGACCAAAATATAGAAGCACTTACGTTGCCTGCAGTAGGAGACCCAAGCTTTCCAGGCCTGGGTTTGGGTCGTTAAAGCACACAAAAGCAATGGATATTCTAACTCACCAGAAATAATAATTGTGTATTCGTGATATGTGTCCACTTCATCACGTGTTAAATAATTTAATAATGAAAATAATAGTGAATATTGGATACATATTGGATAAATAATATTTTTCATGTATACACATTCATTCGTCAACAATTACGACACATGTTTTTTTTATACGTCCATGCATCACAGTTCAAAATAAATGAGAGTAAAATACTATTATCTTTATATATAAAATTCTACTGTACGTGTGTATGTCACTGAATTCCTCCTAAACGGCTAGACCGATTTGAATAATTTTTTTTAGGGTGGCGCCCTGGATGGTTTAGATTCACAAATCAGCCTGGCAGATGGCGCTGCAGTCGGTAACTAGGTAGGGTAGGGTAGGAACGCGAACCACGCGAACGAAGTCGCGCCGGGCAGCTAGTATTTATATAAATTTATATTAGAACACATTTTTAGGGTCGGCAACGCGCGCGTGATACCCCTGGTGTTGCAGGCGTCCATAGGCTACGGTAACCGCTTACCATCAGGCGACCCGTATGCTTGTTTGCCACCTAAGTGGTATAAAAAAAAAAAAAAAAAAAAACAGTTTCCATCCAGTCGAAATTCCGTCAAGGATTCTTAGTAACTGATCAGTAAATGACTACAAGTGCAAGTGAACTGCCTGGCGTATTTCAGTCTTCGAAATAAAACGTCCGGAGTGCCGGAATTCGGCACGTGTGTCTTTACAGTCCGTTTTCCGACCGACAATCTTCCAGGGGCCCAAGTCTGCTATTTCAATTGTGTTCCAATGATCTTTCAGTGGTGTC
Organism: Achlya flavicornis; assembly: GCA_947623365.1. Classification (NCBI taxonomy): domain Eukaryota; kingdom Metazoa; phylum Arthropoda; class Insecta; order Lepidoptera; family Drepanidae; genus Achlya; species Achlya flavicornis. The sequence goes on from OX392479.1 coordinate 13,128,441, forward strand.
AAAATTGTGCCATAATGACACTTCTGTTAGTAAGTAGACTACCAAAACTGTAAAATGTCACAATTTTGACACCACTGAAAGTTCATTGGAACACAATTGAAATAGCAGACTTGGGCCCCTGAATTACCGGTGCGTGTGTCATCGCGCTTATATGTTACACTTTGCTTACAAAGCGAACGTTTAAATAAGCCAATGAAACAGGAAAATATATCTAATATATATAAAATATATATACTCCATAGAGATAGAATATTTATAAAGCGACTGTACTAGAGTATGTGCCGTGAGCACGGGTATGTGCAACGCTGCCTTGAAACGAACTGCGCGTTCAAAGTTTGAACGACTAAATACATTACAATAAATATTCTTACTCTACGTTCTTCTCCAATAATAGACAAATATGAGAATATACGATGAAATTAAATTAGAAACTTCACGAACCCACGACATAGCAACAACTGTCTCGTAAATAGACTATAAATTAAATTATTAGAAACTCAAAGTACTTTCATAAGACTAATCTCCTGTTTCATGTGTTAAAATAATCCAGAAACACTGTTCATGTCGAGGTTCTCTTACCATAGACAACTGACATTACCATATCGGTAACGCACGCGCTACTCTCAAACTAATTCCTGACATTAATGTTAACTAAGACATAAAATAATATACACGTTGATATTACATACGTTTCAGCTGCAGCTGAGGGATCTAATAAATATGAATTCTAAACTCCCGGAGTATGAAAAAAGTCATATTTGACAGTCTATATTCATGTACCAAAAAGAGCCACGTACAGCTAGTCAAAGAGGCAATATACTCGTATTTGATTAATGATGTATCCGGATTAAGCGTCGAAGCTGTTCACTGTTAATTTAGAACTGTGAATGGACAGTGATGAGTCTGAGTGCGATCATTAGCCACCAAATAATTATTTTATAGTGTTTATTAGTTTCGCCTATAAATCTGTCAAACTGCTTTATTTATTTGTGTATTATTTTTTTAAAAATAATAGAAATAGATTAGATAGACAACTAGAAATTAGAAAAAAAAAGACAATTACAAATATTTAAATCGGGAAACTAAATATGTAGAAAAAAACAATGGTGACAACACACAATGGTGATGTAATAAATATTTAACTATTTTGTCATCCATAGTACTAAGGACTGATTTTTTCAATGGCTAAACGTGCGGTATCTATCTACCAGAAGAGTGGCTTTCTTGAGCTGTTCAACAATCAACCCTAAGTTGAAAAACGTTGTAAGACGTGGACGTCTTCGTACAAACTACTATCCCGTACATAATCCAACACTATTACGACCTGATGTAGAGCAGTCTTTACTGATTTGTTTCACATGGTTGTGACTCGAGGCGATAATTCGTCGCTGGTTTGTTTAAAGCCATACTTAGTAATAGCTAAAAGGTCAGACAAGAAATTACTCATTGTATGTACCGTCTTGCAACTGAGCAAACGCCTATAACACTTCCTGTATATCACCACATTAAAAGTTCTAATAAATAAATGTAGTTTTCGATATTCAAAAAATGATAATTTTTATAAACAAAAAGACTAATATAGTTTATGCCTTCACAAACAGTACCTAGTAACTTAGAAGTAGACTCTTGGAGCATCTCTACCTGTCGGAACTAAAAATCCCAAATAGGAAATATACTTACTTGCAATCACAACAAAGTATTCATAGTAATCTACTCGCAAATAAGATGTTCAAATTGAATATACCTAGTATAAAAATAACAAAAATTGTGAACCTGTAAGCTTTGATTAATAATATTTTGAGCGTCGAAGATCTTCACGCGTCAAAAAAAGTCCCAGTTAGAGGCTAAATCAAATAAACATATGAAATAATGTTTAATATTTCAATTTCTCCTTATTTTAAAGAATATTTCAACAACTTGCTGGCGCGGTTGGTTAAGACACTGGTTAAGATTCCACCTATCGCGCCGCAGGTCGTGGATTCGATTCCCACACAGGACATGCATTTGTGTGCATGAATATGTCTGTATGTTCTGAGTCTGGGATATAATTATGTATATTAAGTATGTATTTACAAACAAAAAGTATTATATCAGTTATCTGGTTTCCATAGTACAAGCTCTGCTTGGTTTGGGATGAGATGACCGTGTGTCAGGTATATCCCAGGATATTTATTATTATTTATTATTATGAACGTCACTATGACAAGCAGAATGACATAGAGAGACCGTGAAACGTAGCTGTCACGTATACCAGCCTAAAAAAGTAGGCCTGTTTTATTTAGTCGTGTAGTATGGCGACGCTATTTCTAGGTATATCTATATTAGGGTTTCGTTCCCGGGTCCCGGGAATCGGGAATTCCCGGGAAATACGTCGTTCCCGAAGTCGGGTTTTTTTTTTGCGATTTCCCGGGAATTCCCGGGAATTTCTTTATAAGATTGAATGCTCTAAAACATTGCAAATATTGGTCAAAATTAACGAAAAACCTTTGAAAGACAAAGATGTTGCATACGTTCTTAAAACAAAAAAATTCGATATCGAACGAACTGAACTACACGCTTATGAGAAATCGCTGAAAGGAACTGTAGGAAGTGTGTATTTGTGGAGATAACGTTTTTTTTCTTAGAAAAATTTCAAGTTCTCCGAAAATACACATAAAAACATGTTTGTTAGTAACCTATCAAAAGTCAAGTAAAATACGTAATTTAATTTAATTACCTATTTGTGTCTCACACAGAAACATAAGTAGAAAATTAAAAATAATCATATCAAAGTACAGGTCATACATAGATACTATGGGTAGTTTCTAAGCTGCCGATTTTAGAGAAAATCTCTGAATGCGTGTAATTTTGAAGAAAATGAAAGTTACATTAATATTTTTTTTAATATATGTTTTTGGAGATAAAGCTTTTCAGCGTTTTTGTATTGAAAAATTTCAATATTGCCGAAAATGCATATTTTTTAAATAATAAGTTTTTTTTTTTTAATAATAAGTATTATTATTTTTAACCGACCAAAAGTCAAGTAAAACACATCATCGTCATCATATCAGCCTAAGTATGTCCGCTGCTGAACAAAGACCTCCCCCATTAACTTCCACTTCGAACGATTTTGGGCCGCTTACATCCAGCGGCGCCCAGCAAATCTGACCAGGTCGCCGATCCGTCTGGTGGGAGGTCGTCCCTAACGGCGCTTTCCTGTTCGTGGTCGCCACTCGTATCGTCTTCGAGCGATGTGGCCTGCCTATCGCTATCACATCAGGTTACTATCACTAAGAGTTATATCGGTAATTTTTGTTCTCGTACGAATGTCGTCGTTTCCCTGTATCGTAGAGGAATTCCGAGCATAGTACGTTACTTGTGAATTAGTAATTTTTTTTTTCAATACATGCTCGAAATTTGACATTTATATTCGTTTTTAGTATCATGATGTAGATTATGACGCACTAGTGCTTTTTAATTTACATTACCGCACAGTTTTATGATAGGTATAATCCCGATTATGTTAAGTTTGTAACTCAATGCTATTGATATGTGCGTAGACGAAGCATTCTTAATTTAAACGGTTAAACAGTTTTGCTGTCAAAAAAAGAACTTGCGCGCCATATTTGTTGACGTTCTCATTGACTATTATCAAAAAATCTAATTAAAAAAATACAAGTTCGTTTTTTCCTCACAAGTGTGTTGAAAAACGTCGTATGACACGCGTGTGCATTGATCATTACACTCTCGGGTTCCTTTGCTTAATAGGTACCGTCTCGTGTGTGTTTACCAACTTTGCACAAGTCTCATAATGTACTATTATTTACTTCTGAGACAAATAAATTGCTAATTTAATTAAATTACGTGGTTTAATTGACTTTATATACGTTAAAATAACAAAACTAACAACTTTTTAAAATTTCCCGGGAAACGGGAATTCCCGGGAAGTCATTTTATTCATTCCCGGGTCTCGGGAATAGAAAAAGGTCGGGAAAAACGAAACCCTAATCTATATCTATATCTATGCCTATAAAATGGGATTCTTCTACTAAAGCACTTAAATACACTATTTACTATATCATGGAATATAGCATGTCTCCACCAGGCAGTAATCCAGTTTATAACGTTTATGTCCCAGGATATTATTATTATTATAACATTCGCATTTTACCTATGTACCTCAACAAAATTTTATTGCGTTATAACATTTTATGATATGTTCATAATAATGTTATTATTATATTGCATTCGTGCATGTTCCGCACTTTCTATTATTTCATTCTGAAAAGTATGTCTATATTTGCTCTTTCTAGCATCCATCGCATTCTTTGAAAATAACTTTATGTTATTATGTTTTATATAATACTAGCTTTCCGCCCGGTTTCACCTGTGCCCCCTTTGTTAACCCCTTACCTACCCTACTCTACCCTACCCTACCCTGTTTTTTAATATAAGAACCTTCTCCTTACACTAAAAAATAACAAACACAACAACAAAAGAATTAGCGAAATCGGTCCAGCTGTTCACGCGTGGCGACGTGACCAAGGGAAATAGGGATTCATTTTTATATATATAGATGATATACTAAATATACTACATTTTGTTTATAAATACATACGTAATATACATAATTACACCCAGACTCAGGACATGCACAACTGCACGTCCTGCGGCGTGATAGGTGGAATCTGCGCCAACTGGTCAACCCGTCAGTTCTAATAGTGAAGTAACTAGTAGTTATACAACCACTGGTGGCTTGACCTGTAACAACTGAAATCATAAAAGCAAACATACATTTGATTACCAATATAACAAAACACAATAACAATGCAGAAGCCCCAGGCTGTATTCACGAGATGCGAGCTATAACAGAGAACTTTCACGGCTGGAAAGTGGTCGATATTGAGGCAAGTTAAACAAACAGATGCTGCGTTCCACACAGATGCGATAGCAGGTTGTACTGTTTTATACCACTACCATTTGTTACTGATGGATCTTCATAAATTTTCAGAAGAGCTTCTTATAAGAAAAATGAATAAGTAGGTACTTTGATTATTATCATAGAATATATATGTCAAGGAAACATACTCAGCGGATACACCAACAAGGCTGGTAGTTCTAACAACTAATTCATCGTCATCCAAGATTCTACAGTCGTAGAACTTCATAAAAAAGTCGTAGAATACTGAAATTATAATATTAAAAGGAATAATGAATAACTTGTACCTTAAATTAAAAAGACAATGAAGAAAAAGAAAGAACCATAAATCATTTTATTTAGCTTCTACGTTAAATAACACATCAAGTATAATATGATATTGCGTATATGCATCTGCAGCTAAGGTATCAAATAAATATACGTGATTGTTACATTCTGAATTTAAACTGAACTCCTCGAGATCCAGGTGGCATCAGGTCCGCATGAACTTTAGACGACCCACCTTTATACCACTTTACTTAACAACAGAAATCAATTGTTATTTTTTAACCGCAACTCAATGGGAAGACCTCATTTGCCTGCCCCTACCAAGAAGTGCAAAAACATAGTGAGACAATGATAGATTATTAGACACTGATTTATCAAATGTGGCTATTAAATATTTTGGAGTATAAGACCCTTATTCACTTAGGCTTTATTAACAATTGCACCAATACTTTTCAATTATCAATCGAGAGCCGATAGTATGACACGCGATACCGATATCAAGCCACGAGCCTTTAATCAGATACCAGCTGTTTACATTCAGCCCCTGGGATATTTAAATGTACCGATGTTGTCTGAGTTCAACCTGCAGGTTAACCCGGCCAGATGGCTGATAAACGCTGAGGATTTCCCGATATTGCCGGATGGAATTGAGAGATTCAGATTGTATACTTATAAAGTATAAATCTGCACTGATAGCTTCTTATGTTTTATTGCTGTGTTATTTGATTTAAGCCTTGACTTGAAGGAACTTTTAGCAGATGTATTCTCGATGGTTCTAGAAAAGGCATTTTCGTATCAAGCACTTGTGCCACAAGATGATATGTAGTCTCTCTCTCTCTCTTCATTTTCCTCCATCTAACAGAGATCCTTCCAAAGCCGGAGTTGGTTTGTTTAAATGAATAAATAAAGTTCTTAACAAATGCAACCTTCCGAACCGGTATTAGAGTCAGACTTTTTATAAGTGCCTGCGAAGGTCTATTTGAATAAATGAATTTGAATTACAACATAAATAATCTTGTATTACTTTCGATCGGTTAATGGCGGCTCTGTAAAAAGAAGTAAAGCAAAAGTTATTAAAGGATATTAAGAGTAAATCGGTAGCGTCAGAACACCCAGATGCACGATATAATTTTGCTAAGATAGAGATTGTGGTCCAATCGCAGGTGTTTATTAAAACATGTATTGAGTTTGAGGCTATGGTAACTCAGTGGTGCCGAGACGAAAGTCCCACCGGGTTCAAATCCTACAATAAGCTTTGTTGAAAGGAAAGCATCGTGAAGAAATCACGGTGGTAGGGTACTTTGTAGTACCCCCCCTGGCTGGCTACCATCCTTATGTTGAAAATCGGTCGCCTAGTACCTACCGGTGTGTTCCGACAGCTGCACTTGAGAACCAGTACCTTCTTTGTGTGTTTACCACCTTTGGCCGCATCATCACTAACCATGGTGAGATTGCGGTCTAACACAGGCCTATACACAATAATAAAAAAAAACTATTTCTTAAAGCATCAATGATGTCCGGTGGTCCTATAAGTAAGACATTATAAATTGAACGGATAGATTTTAAAACGTACTTTATAACCCGTAGATAGTAGATGGATAATTTGATGGTGATTAATACTTAAAGAAACGCAGTCAAATCTCCGACAGCGTTTGGGTGCTCTAATGCTTGATATTCAGTGGCCCAGCGGCCGACAGTCAGTGAATGACGGTTGCTATTCGACAGTTCCTAGCCCCATGGAAAGAACCCAGTTACTGTCATCAGCTGACCTACGATGACTTACAAACCTTTGCAAGTTTACAAAAATTAATACATGAAATAAGTGAACAGCTCCCACACTCCTACAATAAACTTAACATTTCTTTGCCATGACCTCATAGTTTGATACAAACTGATTTTGCTCGCTCATGTTTCACAGACTAATATATAGACACAGATTCAACAGAGGCTTCTTAATTATTGTTTATATAAAGAAGCTTGTACATTGTGATTTACTATAAGAAATAAAGAAAAAGCAATAAATTATATCTTGCAAAATCTTTTAGGTCCGCTAATTTCTCTAGGCTAACACCAAACAGCGCGCGTGCCACGAACGTGAAATATATCGGGTGTTTACGCGCGTGCGCTACATTTGTACACGACACGCTGCCGACGACGCGACCGCCTTTCATACCAACTCTGATCACATTGTACGGGTCCTTAGATAGGGTCTGATGAACTTTGAACTATTTCCTCTATTTAGGGATTATTTAGAACTCTCCGCCATTATTGGAATTAAGAGAGTGATTTAGGTAGTTACTTATATTAATTAAACATTTACTATCATTTTTACGAGTAATGAAACAATAATCATCAAGGTATACTATAACTACATAGTAAAAGTTAAAATCAAAGAAATTTATTTAATTTAGGCCCTAGTAGGAGTAGGTCACGAATGAACTCTCCCTGCCAGCAGTCGTGTCGGTGATGCTGAGCGGGGATACAGCGCGTGGAGGGCCGTAGCCTCCTTCTGTGAGACCGTAATGGTCAAGAAGCAGACTGCTGACCGGGATCGGGAGAGGGCCGATCCCACCCGGAAGCGAAGCCGCCGCCGCGACGGGTGCAAACGTTCCTCGTCACGGCCCTTCTGCCCTATAGCTCGGGCTTAGAATAACAGCAACCGTGTTCCCCTGCCTGTCGCGCGGTATGACGCGACGATGACCATTCGTGGGCCCTGATTGGATGAAATAATTAATGGTGTTCGTTACGATTACCACCAAAGATACGCGGTAGAGCCCCAGGTACGCGTTCAACACGAGAGCCCGCCCCCCTCCCCAAAGCGCAGATGGCGGCCACCGTGGTGTTTTAGCCGGTACATGTCCGGCATAACCTGACCGCTACCCCCGAGGCGGTCAGGTATCTCATGAGGATTTCCCCAAGAAAAAAAAAGGTCACTAATTAAAGTGAAAGCTACTGAAGGTACTGTTACTATACACTTTATAGTTAATTTATATACCTACGTGCTCGGTAAATCTGTGCGGCAGACAGGGAGGTTTCTGCCAATGCATTAGGCAACTTGTCAATGATCGGCAGAAGTGGCAGCCACGAGGAAATGTTCTATTTATATTATATATCGTGCTTACACCTTTTTAGGGTTAAGTAGCTAGATACAATGCCCAAGGTGGAGATTTCAAAGACTTGTAAGTTGTGATACTTTGAGAAACTAACGTCTTTTAGGCTAATTATTGTAATAATGATGGTGCGAATCTATGAATAGATTCGCATTGCTGATATATGTATAGATTCAGACATCTAGAAAATCAGAAGACGAAGATAGTATTGTCTTAATATCAAGATGGTGACTCCTAATGATACCGGTTGGGTTGCCTATCGATTAGATGGTCATCACCAAAGATAAAACTGGGGATTGACTGTATGATCTGATTGAAGCAAACAAGCTTACGGCCCGTCTGATTGTGAGCGTGACCTACGTAACACCAGGTAGCTCTCGCGTTACTGACCCTGCAAAAATCTCTATAAAGAAATATTTTTGATATGGCATCGCAGATTTTAAAAGGTTTGCTGGATCACTAGGTAGTATGGTAAGGTGCCACAAGGCCGTAGTGCCAAATCTGCGAGTGAAAATATATAAATTGTATTTTTGTTCGGGTTGGCAACTAAATGAGTTTTCATTACAATTTACTAATACAAGTGTATAATAATAACACGTAATACTACTAAGAATGTGCCCAAGCCCAATAATAAGAATGTGCCGATTATATGAATTGTCTGCCGCAAATGGTCAGACAGTTCTTGACATCTTTGATGGTCATACTTCTTCAAATTTAAAAAAAAGTCCGAAATATCCTCGCTTGAAATCATTTTGAAATAATGTCCAGTTATGATTGTAATAATCATGCTTTATTTTTACTATTTTTATTTGTTTTTTTTTCAGATTAAGAATATTTTGTATAGTCAATATTTTGGTACGCTAAGCTTATCATGCTGTGCGTATACGCCCTTGGGTCTCGATCTGGAACAGATATAATATGTACTTCATACTAGCTTTAAATTATTTGATTGTGACCCGTTGTATGTAAATAAATAAACAAATGAATTCGCATAGGTGATTTTGTAAAGCGAATACTCTAGTATTTTGAACAATGTCTTCTATAGTTTAAGAGCTATTTATGCCAGTAAACAATATAAAATCTTCGCACAAACTATAACAAAGCAAAAGGTCCTTACTGACAGATATATGCCCCAGCCCCAGCCGCTATCGAAAACAAGTCACGATTGTAAACCAATTTGTACAACGAATGCCCTTTCTGATCCCAACTCCTTCAGAAGTGTATTCTGTGCCACTAATTAATTTAGTTTCACCGAGTCTACTCTCCAACCGTAAATATAATATTTATTGTCCATTAACGTTATACAATGAGAAACAATCCCGTTCAGTAAACAATGCTTTTGTTTGATCAAGCGAATTGCATTGCCGCGCCAAGTTACGCTGATTTAGGAATACAAGATTCAAACTTACACTCAAATCATCACATCGACAATCACGAAAAATCTAATCCGTACCGTAGAATCTGACGAAATGCTATATCTAGGTTCTAGCGCTCGTTGTAGGCTCGTTGAAGGCTCGTTAAGTACGTCCATGCTTTAAATCGCGAACAACGTACGAACACTGTTCGTTCGAGGCTCGGTTCGTGCTCGCTTCGCGTACCATAATGGTCCGTCCCTGCTTGGCGAATCGAGCACGAGCCGAGCCACGAACGAGCACACTACGAGCACGATTCGCGTAGCGTTGTCGGGCTTGCGAGCCTCGAACGAGCATTCGTAGCGTGCTCGACTGCGCTCCACCCGATTGTCAGTTTTTTCACGAACACAGGGATTCGCATCGCGGTCTTTGTAAGCTCGTTGAAGGCTCGTTAAGTACGTCCACGCTTGAAATCGCGAGGAACGAACGAATCCTGTTCGTTCGAGGGTCGGCTCGTGCTCGCTTCGCGTAGCATGGACGCACCATTAGATTGCTTGATTGATTAGTAAATGTAAAGATTCTTGATCTGTCTGTCATGTCCCTCTAATTAAATATAAAAGAGTCTGGTGTTTATACCACTAACTCGTTTAATAAGCACGACCCGACTGACGGTAAGCTCTACCTCTCTTATAAAACTTCAAATAATTGTATACCAAAAATATTACTAATTAAATTACGCTTAGTAACTTCATGTTAATATAATTTATCTATTTGCTATGTACCTTTCTTCGGTGTCATTTTGCCAGCACCATGATTTGTATCGCGGTAGCGAGTAATCGCTTTAAAATTGATATTTCGATGTTTACAGCCCATTCATCACTCGATCTGTCTGCTTTTATACATTTTGAGTATTCTAAGAAACTGTGGATTTGTAATGGTGCGTCCATGCTTGGCGAACCGAGCACGATGCGAGCTACGAACGAGCTCACTGCGAGCACGATTCGCGTAGCGTGGACGGGCTTGTGAGCCTCGAACGAGAGCGATTGTCAGTTTTTTCACGAACAAAGAGATTCGCATCGTGCTCGTTGTAGGTTCGGTCGTGGCTCGGCTCGTGCTCGATTCGCGTAGCACGGACGCAGCATTATGTTGGGCACAATACTGCGAATCCAAATGGCTCAATACTACTGATTTTGCGGACAGAAATTTGTAATCCTGGAATCTATATTATCTGCTTCACTGTTGGTTATGACAATTTGAATATTTAAGATCTTTAACGTTAGTACTATTATGTATTCTGTGTCTTGAAACTCGAGTTCAAAACAAAGAGGTCATATTTTTATGTAATATTCTCATGAATAAAACGTCTGGTCAAATCTTCTTGTATCTGCCAAAACCTCAGGTCTGACATTCAGTAGGTATATTTTGATTTTTGATTAAACCATATAGTTAAAGAATTACAATACTTTTATATTCTCAATTCAATTGTTCGTTTCAGAAATATTAACCATATTTCGTTTAGTACAAAGTATGAAATCAAAAAGACAATCTTATTCTCAGATTCCATTAAATTCTTGTTACCAATTTGCGGCTTACCGCAAGGGTATCTACAAGCTTTGTGATCTACAAACAATGTTATAAGATGGCATCCTTCTAAATTGCGGTAACAATAGACTGGATAACCTTTTCACACCATTAGCGCATTCTGAATAACGCACCAGATCCATTAGATTTGTTTGACTAACTTTTGTATCATGGTTATACTAGTATTTCAGAATTGTTCAGTAGTTAGATAAACCTCGGATTAGCTTTTCCTTTAAAAATTATTAAAACTGTTTTAATTAAAAATTACATACATACTTACATAGAATAAATCTATATAGATAACGCAAGTCCCTCCATCCGTATATGAAAACCAAGCGTGTCACTATTTTTCTACCTATACCATAATGTCACAAGAGTATTAGTCTGGCATTAAAACTATAACGTAAAAATGAAGCGATCCAATTTGTCAGCAAAATACATGTCTCGAGACATCTGGTGCGTCCATGCTTGGCGAACCGAGCACGAGCCGAGCCTCGAACGAGCACACTGCGAACACGATTCGCGTAGCGTGGACGGGCTTGCGTGCCTCGAACGAGCGCGATTGTCAGTTTTTTCACGTACAAAAGGATTCGCATCGTGCTCGTTGTAGGTTCGTTCGTGGCTCGGCTCGTACTCGATTCGCGTAGCATGGACGCACCATTTGGTGGACATGCGGCCTTATGCGAGTTCCCAGTCCGCGCATCATCCATCATATACACTTGCTTTATCTATTTAGATTTATGGGCGGATACTATTTGTCTGGTCTAGCGATTGTAAATTCGGTCCTATGTAAATTTTAATAAGATGAAAATCTCAAGTGGAATAGTAACGTGTTTTTCGATTATAACACCAGTATTTTTCACTAAATATATCTCAAGCAAAATGCGCATGACTCTTCGATGCCACGTATAAAAAGCCTACTTCATAACCGCCAATAAACAAGGCAATGCCTTATTAATCACATACAAACGTTAATAATAAAATTACAATCATATAACAACGCTCAAAATGCATGTTAACATGTAATAATTCACAGCACATTATATTATTCGTTAATAAAACCGTTTTATAGACGCGACCACCCCACATACATGCAAACACTTTTACACATTTAAAACAACCTACGCAAAATTAAACTTAAACCTTTTTCCATGGCAATAAAGATTATTTTTCGTAGGTTTGAATTGTTCAGCGGTAAGTGTAAGATGGTAAATAAGTACCATAGACAACACGCTTAATGGGTATCAAGGGTATAAATTCACCTGTAACAACCCGGGTCTGTCCGGCGTCTGTCTGTCATAACTCTTTGTGAGACGCACTCTTGGAATATTGACTAACCAGTTCCGATTAAAGATTGTATACGAGTAAAATTACTTAGAGAATAGTTGGAAATAAAACTTACCTAGATGAGGTGGGAATCCATACTATCCTAAGCCTAACTAATATTATAAATGCGAAAGTGATTTTTTTTGTTTGTTACGCCTTCACGCCTCTACTACTCAACGGATCATAATGAAATTTGGCATGCAGATAGCCTATGGTATAGAGAAGGACATAGGCTACTTTTTAACCCGGGTACGTGGGTGAAACCGCGGGCACAGCTAATTTTAAATAAATGAAAAACATCGAGTTGTATAGAACCCGTACTCTGTGATAGAATCGCCACCTTTTATAAAGTGGAGTAACAATTCGTGTCCTTATCAGATTATGATAATAGCTTCTATAATATTTTATAATGATGGACGCAATTCCTATTTTCTACGGATAGATCCTCATTTCTTTGTGTATTAGCTCACGTACTCATAAATTAATAAAATATAATGATATCTTATTATATACCGTCGAACGAAAACTTGAATTCATTCTTTTACTGCGTATGTTACGTAAATATATTTTTTGCATGCGATTTCTTAGTATCGATAATTTAGTAATTCAGTTTATTTTTTAACTGATCAAGACCGCATTAGAAGATTATATTTAACCGTCTAATTTAACGTAAACTTTAACTTTAGATCCCCATTACGAGATTACAGCGGTCAAACGTAATTTAAAACAAATTCATTAAATGCAAATAGGTTTCCTCGAGGCTGCTACCGATCAAATTAATAAATATGAAATTATTTAAGTAGAAAGTAGAGATATTTTCAAACATGTTCATGCTTTATAAAAGGGCATAATAAAAATAAAAAAGCGTAGGCAGATGTTTTACAATATAAGAATTTTATATTTTAATAGCAATACCCATACAGTAGGTTGACCACTAGCCTACCTCCACCAATTCGCAGTGAGCATGCGTGGTGGAGTACCTGCCCATTCTATTACTACTAAATACACGGACAAAATGCCACAAAAAGGAATCTAGAGCAACCTGTTAGTAGGGGGCGTCCATTAGTTACGTGAGGTGATTTTGGTGATTTTTCGATGCAAGCATAGCTCAATTCGCAGGTTTTAGGCGCCGATCCCACAGTGAGTGGTCTAGAGTTCTACGGTCAGCGTTCTACGTGCGTTCCTTGACCTTGACCGTCACTGCTTGTGATCGATCTTATGTATAACGTACGTACGCATCCACCACTAAGGGGCTTTTCTGAATTTAACCCCTATAAATAGTAGGGTGAAATAGGAGAAAACGCGGAACGAATCATATGAAATAATGTACAGCCAATGGCCTTGATTCTGTTGATTACAACTAAATCTCACTATGTCTCTTTCTAACAAAGAACATAAGAAAAGGATGTAAGAAAATTAGTCCTGTCAAATTATTCCAATGCTTGTTTTCAATATAAATTTAATCGCCATCTATCGCGCCTCAACACGCAAAATAAGACGGCAAAGATTAATTTGACAGGTTTAAATTATGTTCTCTCCTTTTTCAATAAAGTTCGTAAGAAAGAGATGTGATGTGACTAAAATTAGTTTAGTGCGATTTACAACAGAATCGGCACCATTATCAAACATAAATAATAATACATGTGTGTAATAATTCAATGAATACATGTCTCCCTATAACTAACTGGGTTATAAATCGAGATATTTTGAAACAATAGAGTGCAATCGGTTAATTATTTCAGTTCGGCGCCACAGTATCATTGCGACGTCCACTTCGGAGCCGATAAGCCATTGATGTATTATTTTGTTGTACAATTAGTGCTTTTGTTTCACCAACGTACGCAATTTGTAATGGTGTCTCGGCAATTCGCGGAAATTCCCAGTTGGATGAGTTACATCGAACGTTTAGTACAGCTCAGTTGGAATATAATAATTATAATTCTTCAACGTGACCATCTGATTCCAGACAATGTAGAGCTAGTTTTGAGGAAAGACTTGTGGGACTTGAGAGAACCTGAAAATGAAACTGCGTGAATTCGATCTCATGAAACTGTATTTCCCAACTTGTTAGTTACATTGTTGATTTAGCTTTTCGGTATACTGAAATTTAGCCATTCTTATAAAGAAATACAGAATTAAATAAATCTCTTCTTCTCAGGCAAAATCTCTTATAAAACTGAAGAGTTAGGCGTCTAGAATGACTTCCTGTCATATTTTCAAACAAACAATTAATCATTTTATTCTTAATTTTACAAATCAGCCAGTACTAAAATACTGTGGCCAGTATGTACATGAAATAGACAATAAATAGGAGGCGCGCAAGTCGCCATAGACTTTTCCTTTGACGCTGCCAGCCTTCTTGGAACCTTGCCGTTAATCGGTTCTATATATAGATTGTATTTTGTTCATATTTGTTGTAAATAAAGAAATTTGTATTGACCTACAACATACACAGACTTAGGACACAGACATTTTCATGTAGGTTCACAAATATATGACCTATTTAGACATTTTTAGTACATAAATGTTTCAGATGGGAGATGGGAAACATCTGTGAACCTCTCCAATGCTTATTCATCAAAATTTATGGCACAATGGTGAACGGATATTTCAGACGAGTAGTAGATAAATATTATACAACGTGATATCTCCTCAGCTCCGTACACTCGTTGAATTAACTGCACACATACAAGTAGATTCTAATTTCTAACATAGAATGAAGAAACCTTTGTTTCCTCATGACAATTAAACAAGATAACCCCTGGTGCTTCTCTAATGCACACTACCTAACTCGGTGCTTCACCACATCCAGCTATCGCCTACTTCAGGTCATCTCACCACCAGACCATTTCAGTACGCGATCTCCGTTTTAGTTGTTACTTTGGGCAAGTAATTTCACATTACGATCAAATCATTAGGATTAAATCACAGTTGGTTAAACCAATCCGATACAGTCTTACCGAAAATAGCATAGCATAGTAAAAGCCATACAATATTATAGACGATGGACAGTACTGATAGCACGCGTGCCATATTGTCCTTACTCGGAACAACGTAGACTACAGCAAATTTAGACGTGTCTGCTATTAACCTGTTACAAGTTATTGTCTTCAGAGCTTTCTACAAATGTTCGTTGGAGTATGAAAATCTTGTAGTATTCTACGACTACTGTAGAATAGTGGTAAATTACTTCTACTATCCGTACATAGGTAGATTCTCCTAAATAAATAAATAATCGTGTCATTCAGCGACATCAGGGTTTAATTAATAAATTAGTATCCTTATAGCGCATTATTTAATAGATAAGACAAATGTTCAGACTTTGCTCATTATTAGGAAATATAAGGTAGACTAATAATGTTGCTTCTGACTTTTTTATAACTACCCTCGTTCTGGGATGTGACGTGTAATATCGCCGCGCCCCGATGCCTTGGGAGGCAGTTAGCTTGACGAACTATCTGGAAACACTCGTGTCTCCTATACCGCGTATAAAGGAGTCGTTTTACCACCAAGAACGTTTCTTGGACATTATTTCATCGTATGAAATTACAACTGCAGAACCTTTACCTACATCAAGAATTTTTGGACTACTTACCAAGAACGAGCTCTGCTGGCGCACGTCTAGGACGGGCGGTTGAAGTAAAAAAGGTTAGTGGTGGCATACTTAGTCTACCAATTTTCTCATGAGCAGTGTTTTTGGGTATTCCGTTCTTTTATTTTAATCTGCAGTAAAAAACTAAGGTCCTTCAAAAAATAACTAGCAACCTAGATTACAAATCCCACATTTTCTGGTCTTTCGAGCCGACGATCCATCTTATAAAACTTATTTCCCTTCATTGTTCTTTGCAAGCCGTGCTTGTATTTGTATAAAGTAATAATTTTTGTTATAAGTTTCTTTGTCTAGTTTTGTCAAAATGGCTACCACTAAATCTGATGACAAAGCACCTTCCAAAAAGGATTTAGAGACCATTAGAAATATTAACAAAAACATACAAGTAAAGCAACGTTTGTTTTCTCAAATGCAAGATATATTTGATATTTCTAAAAAACTAAATTCTCAACCTGACTGTAAAGAAATGTTCATTTTGCGTGCCTCAGACATTGAATCAATCCGTGAAAAATATGAAGGAATATGCATGGATATCTTTGAATCACAGCTTAATTTAAATCCTGAAACCGAGTTTTCTGATAAGGACTTGAAAAGTTTCGATGATTTATTCTTTCGTGTAAAATTATGTGCGTCGCAATTAAGTTGTCACAAAATGGCGGAGCAAAATGTCAATACCGATGATTTTAAAAATAGGCCTCGATTACCTAAACTAGAATTATTCGCGTTTGATGGCAATATAGAAAACTTTACTACGTTTTATGAAACATTTTGTTCTTTGGTGCATAATCAGAAAAGTATCTCGAACATAGATAAATTTCATTATCTTTTATCTTGTACGAAAGGTTCAGCGCTTAGTATTGTTAAAAGCATGCCAATTACTTCGAATAACTACGAAGTTGTGTGGAAATCGCTACTTGATAAATATCATGACAATAGAATGCTTGTAGGTACTTATTTGGATAAAATGCTTAATTTCCCTACATTAAAATCGGAGTCGTCAAACAATTTAAACCTATTTATTGAGACTTTTGACCACTCATTTAAGGCAATTAGTGCGTTAAACATTGAAAACTTATCCAGTTACGTATTTTGTCACATTGCGTTAAGGGCACTTGACCTTGACACTAGAAAATCTTTTGAGCAAAGTGTCAATCAAAATTCTGTTCCTACTTATGAACAATTAATATCTCATGTACAAAATCAAATCAAAATTCTAGATCATTCGCAATCATATTCAAATTCATTTAATCAAAATAAATTTCCAAGCAAAATTAACTCAAATAATAACAAAAAATCGAATGAGCAATACACACGTAAGGCTTATTCACAAACTACGCAATCAAATAATATTAAGTGTGTACATTGTGGACAAAACCATATGATATTTCGTTGTGTTCAATTCCGTGAATTGAACCCAGTACAGCGAGTCAGCCGTGCTGACCATTTGAAATTGTGCCATAATTGTCTTAAGCCTAATCATTCAACTATTGATTGCAAAAGTGAATTTAAATGTTTTACGTGTAATAAACGTCACCATGCATTATTGCATTTAGACTGTGATAAAAAACCAGGTTCACCGGCGCGGGCGGCGGCCGCTCATAGCGCAAATATTGATGCGCATGTAGGTATGCACAACAATACATCTCAGTCGTCTGCGGTCAATAATAAAACCTATATGGTGGTACTAGGCACAGCTGTTGTGAATGTTATCGATGCTTACGGTACCGAGCAACCGTGCCGTGTACTTATAGACTCTGGCGCTCAATCGAATTTTATAACTCTTAATTGTTTGGAACGGTTAGGGTTGTCACGCAAAAAATGTCCTTTTAATATTTTCGGTTTAGCTGGAAATTATGTAAAAACACACGGAATGACCTCGTGCGTAGTTAAACCGAGACATTGTGATAATCCTACATTTAAAATTGATGCGATTGTGTTACCAACAATAACTTCAGATTTACCTACAATGGAAATTTCCGAAAGCGTTTCAATTCAATATAAAAACTTATTATTAGCTGACCCATATTTCTTTAAAAAATCCCCAGTCGATATTATTCTGGCTGGAGATATTTTTCCTGATATTTTTGATGGAAATAAAATCCATATTAATCCCTCATTACCAACTGCACTTAGTAGTGTATTCGGGTACGTATTGTGTGGGAAGTTAGAAGTACCGTGTGCTTCTGTTGATGACGTCACTAATTGCGCATCGTCATGCAATTTGGTGTCGTACACCATTGATAGTGATCCCATCAACAACCAACTGAGATCCTTTTGGGAAATAGAGGAACCGCCGTGCGACAACCCTATTAGCCCACAGGACAAACTCGCGGAAGATATTTATTCCGTGCGACATTTTCGCACGAGTAGTGGTAGGTACGTTTCACCCATCCTACTCGACCCGAACCACGCAACCTTAGGCGAGTCTTACAACTCTGCCATGCGTCGGTTCCAACATCTGGAGCGACGTCTAGCTCAATCTCCTCAGTTGCATGTAGCCTATGTTGAATTTATGCGTGAATACGAACAACTAGGACACATGCAACCCTACACCGGTACAGAACCTAGCAAGTACCTGATACCGCATCATTGTGTGGTACGCACCTCCAGCACAACTACGCCCGTGCGCGTCGTGTTCGATGGTTCAGCAGTCACGAGTAACGGCCTCTCATTAAATGATACATTATTAACGGGACAAAATTTACACCACGATATTTTAAAAATAATTTTTAATTTTCGGCTTTATGATATTTGTTTTACAGCTGATATCGCAAAAATGTATAGACAGGTACTTATAGATCCCGTTGACCGCTGTTACCAACACATTCTTTGGAGAGAGTCGCCCTCCGAACCCATTAAAATTTACGAATTAATGACAAATACTTACGGTTTACGCAGCGCGCCGTTTGTTGCAGTACGCACTCTGCATCAACTTGCGCACGATGAGCACGAACAATATCCGCGCGCCGCTGACGTACTAGTAAGCGGTTTCTTTGTCGACGACTTGCTATGGTCTACTCAAGAACTTGCAGACGCCTGCACGTTGCAGGATGAGCTCGTAGCTCTGTTAAGCTTAGGTGGTTTTGATTTGCGTAAATGGGCTAGTAACTCCCCTGAGTTACTAAGCAGAGTCGAATCTGGTCAAGCCATCGAGATTAACTTCGATGAAGATAATATCTCATCACTCAAGGTGTTAGGGTTAAAATGGTCACCCACTGGTGACTGCTTTTCGTTTGACTACAACATGAAGGACAACACTAACACAAAAAGGTCGGTACTTAAGCTCCTAGCGAGCATTTTTGATCCAGTTGGATTCCTATCTCCATGCACATTTCTTGCAAAGTGCATTATGCAGGATCTGTGGAAGCTCAACCTAGGGTGGGATGAGCAGCTACCAGCTGATTTACGCGACAAATGGTCAACCTTTATTGGTTCGCTCTCGAGTCTCTCTTCTCTTCAAATTGAACGGCACATGCTAATTACACAGTTTAGGGATGTTCATTTAATTGCATTCTGTGACGCATCAACCCGTGGTTATGCGGCATGTGTCTACATTCGTAGTGTCAATTCGAATGGTGATGTAAAGACGAGATTAATTGCGAGCAAAACTAAAGTCGCGCCAATTAAGCCCCTTTCCATTCCAAGGCTTGAACTGATGGCCGCTGTGTTATTGTCCAGGCTTGTTTTATACATTAAACAAAACCTACGTGATGTCAATTGTCACGTGACTGCACTGACTGACTCGAGTGTCGCACTTGCGTGGTTACAAACGTCACCTTATAAACTTAAAACGTTTGTATCAAGTCGCGTCGCTCAGGTAGTCGATGTAATACCGTCGAACAGCTGGTACCACGTTAGAAGCGAGCACAACGCCGCCGACGTGTGCTCCCGCGGCGCTATGCCCACTCAGCTCGTAGCTGATGCTGAACGCTGGCTTCACGGCCCTGAATGGCTATCAGATGACGTTCATCAGTGGCCTATTAGTTCGTTTTACATCACTAATGAAAATGATGTTTTGGAATTAAAATCAAATGTAGATTCATTTTCATTTCCGTCTCAAAACATCGATCTCAATGAAGACGACATTGAAACGACATTTAAAAAAATTTCGTCTTTTCGAAAGTTGCAACGTGTTGTCGCGTGGTGTCTGCGATTTACAACTAATTGTAGACGAACTAAACAAACTCGTTTAGTCGGTTCACTTTCATTTCAAGAGTTGAATACATCACAGGACACAATAATTAAATTGACACAACAAAAATATTTTAGAGACGAAATTAACGACATAAAAAATAATAAATTCGTTTCATCCTTAAGGAAACTGGCACCTTTTATCGATGGTCAAGGGTTCCTCAGGGTGGGGGGTAGGCTTTCTCAATCAAACCTACCCTATAATACTAAGCATCCTTTTCTTTTGCCAAAAAAATGTCACGTGTCAATTTTATTAATTGAACATTTTCACAAAATGTACCTACATGTGGGACCGCGAACCTTACAAGGTATTTTGTGCAGACGCTACTGGCTAATTAATGCTCGTAGCATTATTCGGTCCGTCCTGTCAAAATGTATTGTTTGTTTCAAGTGTAGCCCCACGGCCTCTCAGCCTCCCATGGGTACGTTACCTGCGCCGCGACTGATGCCCAATAAAGTTTTCAACCACGTTGGTTGTGACATTGGTGGGCCGTTTCACATAAAAGATAGCTTAATGAGAAACGCAAAAATTCGAAAATGCTACATGTGTCTTTTTGTGTGTTTCTCTACTAAGGCGGTCCACATTGAGGTACTTAGTGACCTGAGTTCAGATTGTTTTCTCGCGACATTGGATAGGTTCGTGGCCCGACGCGGTTTGTGCTCTTGTTTATATTCAGATTGTGGAACAAACTTCGTTGCTGCCGCGAAACATTTAAAAGATGTTAGCAAATATTTTTTTGAGAACAGCGCATCGATCGCAGATGGCTGTATCGCTCGTCAGATTGACTGGAAGTTTAACCCTCCAAGCGCTCCTAACATGGGTGGCCTCTGGGAAGCGGGCATAAAATCGGCCAAACGTCATCTTTACCGTGCGATAGGTGATAAAACATTAACTTTTGAGGAACTTACAACTGTTTTTTGTAAAATTGAAGCCGTGTTGAACTCGCGTCCGCTCTGCCCTTTATCAAACAATCCAAATGAACTTGAAGCATTAACAGCAGGACATTTTTTAATAGGTCAAAGCTTACTAGCTGTCCCTGAGTATAGTCTCGAAGACTTGTCCGTAGGAAGACTGTCACGTTGGCAGTTTTTACAAAAAATTACACAAGTATTTTGGAAAAAATGGGCTGATGATTACCTGCACACATTGCAACAAAGAGCAAAATGGTTCAAGTCACAACCAAACATAAACATAGGTGATTTGGTACTAATAAAATCAGAGCTAAGTCGACCACTTCAATGGCCGCTAGGCAAAGTGGAGTGTCTCCACCCTGGTCCTGATAATTTAATTCGCGTTGTAACACTGAGGACGCGAAATGGCATTTATAAACGACCAGTGAACAAATTATGTCCTTTGCCTTATTTAAATTAAAATTTATTCATAAACTTATATAATAAAATTTTTACTTATACATAGAAAATTAACTTAAAATCAATACCTAAGCATTAAATTATTTTCATACTTATATTTCATTTTGTCTTGCCTTATTAAGGCAATTTATCCTACTCCTAAGGTAATTAGTTTCTTATCTGAAATCATCATATTGATTTCGGTGGGGGGTATGTTCAGACTTTGCTCATTATTAGGAAATATAAGGTAGACTAATAATGTTGCTTCTGACTTTTTTATAACTACCCTCGTTCTGGGATGTGACGTGTAATATCGCCGCGCCCCGATGCCTTGGGAGGCAGTTAGCTTGACGAACTATCTGGAAACACTCGTGTCTCCTATACCGCGTATAAAGGAGTCGTTTTACCACCAAGAACGTTTCTTGGACATTATTTCATCGTATGAAATTACAACTGCAGAACCTTTACCTACATCAAGAATTTTTGGACTACTTACCAAGAACGAGCTCTGCTGGCGCACGTCTAGGACGGGCGGTTGAAGTAAAAAAGGTTAGTGGTGGCATACTTAGTCTACCAATTTTCTCATGAGCAGTGTTTTTGGGTATTCCGTTCTTTTATTTTAATCTGCAGTAAAAAACTAAGGTCCTTCAAAAAATAACTAGCAACCTAGATTACAAATCCCACAACAAAATAGATATTATCTTACACTTCTTATGGTGCGACCATGCTTGGCGAACCGAGCACGAGCCGAGCCACGAACGAGCACACTGCGAGCACGATTCGCGTAACGTGGACGGGCTTGAGAGCCTCGAACGAGCATTCGTAGCGTGCTCGACTGCGCTCCGCCCGATTGACAGTTTTTTCACGAACACAGGGATTCGCTTCGCGCTCGTTATAGGCTCGTTGAAGGCTCGTTAATACGGCCACGCTTGAAATCGCGAGCAACGAACGCATCCTGTTCGTTCGAGGCTCCGCTCATGCTCGCTTCGCGTAGCATGGACGCACCTCTACACTTCTAGTATGCTTATCGGCCTTCCATCTCACATGACGGTAGAGTCAGCCTCTTCTTATTCTACTTGGCCTTACCATCTGCTCTTCCATCCACCTGTTAAAATAGCTAAGGCCCTGTCTAAGCAATCTGAAGTCAAACATATTGAACCCTAAAAGGAGGTTCACCAGATTACGTTTGAAGCGTGAAATGCGGTTATAATTCGGTGCTATCTGTTGTCAAGCGAGCCGGACGGTAATTAACGAGCGCCGGCAATGCGCAGGAGTCGAAGGGCTAGCCTCTGACTCACTATTGTGTAACTGTTTTCCTATTGTTAATTGTTTCTCGCTGCTATCTTTTTACTTGTTTTGCACTTATGTATGCTGGCTCTTTGTTTTGATTTGCAGAAATGTTTGCTTATTATTATTAATCTTTTTCAAACCGTAGTATGACGAAGACGCTTCTTAGGATGGTCCTTGGTTGGATGGTTGATATGGAGACGAAGACAAAGAGCAACTACTCTTACTTCTATTTAGACATTCTGCTTAGGAACACCTGTTGAGACAAAAAGTAAAAAAATATACTATCTCAATAGATATTTTGTAAAGGGTTTTTTCTTCCCTTCAATTAATACATATTTATTTAGTCACGATGCCTGAGGAATGCACATATTACAGTGTCATCTTTTTACAAAAAACTATTTTGTTTTGAAGTCTTAATTATTTAAGCGTTCTTGTTATTTTTATCGAATGATCGATCGGCAATTTCTCAATAGTTAATAAAATTAATTGGACTATAAAATTCTAATAAAAATTCTATCAATTTGTTCAGTTCGCGAGTGAGTCCGTACATGTAAGGTATTTCAATAAAATGAGAAATATCTTATTCAGTTTTTTATTGTTATATTTGGCTAATCATGTTGGAAGATTGGATGGTTATATTGTTGGAGCTGGATGTAAGTTCTGCAGCATCTCGTAAATAAAATGCATACATAGGTACCGCACGAGGGTTTTCAATTGAAGTCATTGTTTGAAATAGTTAAGGGTAGTTGCAGGAATATTTATGTTCAACAGTTTTGTCACTATGAAGTCTATTGTCAACGTTGCACGCGAAATAATCAACCTCTAAAAAATACAACGAAATCTTGGTATCTAAGTCCAGAATTTTGTATTCGTATCCTACTATAAAATTCGTGATGAAACCATGTAATTTCGAGAAACTACTTTTCTGTTCAATCCTTCGCCATGCATGCTATCTACATTGATTTTAAGAATTTGCATAATCCATACTCATAACTATGGTGAGCCTTCTCAGTAGAAAACTGGTGGTAACTTAAGCTTCAATACTCTTAAGTCCTCCTGGAGCTTAAACTGAATAAATGGTAAATAAAATATAATAAATGGATTATCATCATCATCATCATCAGCCTATAATGTCCCACTGCTGAGCACAGGTCTCCTTTCACAAATTAGGTGAAAGGGACTGGGTGATACACGTGCCCACTGCGGATTGGTGGAGGTAGGCTAGTGGTCAACCTACTGTTGGAATTTTTCAAGCCGCCTATGCCGCCGGCATTTGATTATAGTCACATTTATTTTGATCAACAGTAAACGTCCGCTTCGCCCAAATGCTGCACACAGACAGCAAGTACCAGGTTCTCCGCGAAGAGATGGTGAAGACTAACACCCGTAACCTGGTGTACCATTGCCGAGCGGACAAAACTGATTGTGATGCAGCTCTGGCCAAGATGCGGTATAAGGCCAGCAAGCATTTCTATGCGCTGTCCAAGGCTGTCGTGGACTACGTGAAGAATAAGCGGCAGGCTAGACCTACTGGATATGTTGGTAAGTAATGTATAGGGTTTAACTTGTATAATTATGCTTTCTGCAACTGAAATATATTGTGGAGTTATGTTGCTTCCACGCAGCAGTTATACAGCTGAGAGTGTTTTTTTTGTATTTTTAGTTTTAAGGAATTGTTCGTCTTGATGCCCACGGCTACCTTCTACCATCGCAACTCTCGCCATCGACGGGGAGTCCATCCTCACACATTGAAACCAAATTTGTTACGAACTGTACGGGCTAAAAAGAGTTTTCTTCCGCGGACGCTCGGACTGTGGAATGAGCTCCCCGCCATGGTTTTCTCAACGGAGTACAGCATGGGGTTCTTCAAAAAGGGTGTGAAGAGATTTCTTCAGGGTCGACAACGCGCGAGTGATACCCCTGGTGTTGCAAGCGTCCATAGGCTACGGTAACTGCTTGCCATCAGGCGGGCCGTATGGTTGTATGCCACCTTAGTGGTATAAAAAAAAATACCTCTCACCTAGAGAACACTTATGTTTTTTTTATCATACACTTATCTAATTACTCTTCCCAATACTCTGGCCTGGCAGTTGTATGTTAAGGAACAAAGAAATTTTGCATCCAAACTTTGTATCCAAAGAAACTTGAACTTCTCCAATACCGTTTAACCAACTGATCCTAAATCAAGTAGAGTCAATGATGCAGCGATTTAAATAATATAGAATAATGATTTGTGACTTCAGGTACAGCTACCTTCTGCCAAGACAACATCTGCGTACCGGACACGGATCCTCCCATCGTGTTCGGTGGCTGCTTCACGCTCGTCTCCTGCGGTGGCAACCAGTCATGGCACCTCGATCCTATCGTCTACAAGAAGAAGAAGGGCAGGGGTTTACCTACCTTTCGATAGGCTCTCTAGGGAATAATATAATATGTTATAAAATTTTTGGTCCTTCCTTTTGTCAATACAATTTCTATAGATCGTCCTAAATAAAGTCCTCGTTGTATAAAGTAAATTGATAAATATAAAAATATATGTTTATTTTAATAATAAATACTGGTGTTAAATTGTAAAAAGGTAAACTAAATGTAATTAGAAATCAATATTCCGTCTCGAAAACACTTTATTAAAGCACGAAAAATACAATATGATTTGTATTATGTATACCTACTTATTGTAAGCAGTCTACGCGTCGATTATGAATGCAAAAACTCAAAGTCAAAGCCATTCAATGAAGGCCCCAGAAGGACACTTATGGAGGTCACATTTACTGAAGTTACCACCGGTATAGAACTCGGCCTTCAGCTGAGAAGAATCCGGCAAGTAACTCAGCAAGGTTACATTTCATAAATATTTTTTCAACACGCTCGTAAAGTGACATTTATTGCACTGATTTTAGTATCTTAATGCAGCTTATTACGCACTAGTGCTTTTTACTTTACATTACCGCACAGTTTTATGATAGGTATAATACCGATTATGATAAGTTTGTACCTCACTGCAAGTGATATATGTGTAGACCAAGCATTCTTAATTTAAACGGGTAAAATAGTTTGACAGCTTTATTTTTTATATTTGTTAACGTTCTCATTGTGTGGTTGATTATCATAAAAAAATCTGCTTAATAAAATACAAGTCTGTTTCTTTCCTCGCAAGTGTGTTGAAAAACGTCCTATGACACGCGTGTGCATTGATTATTACTTAATAACCAACTTTGCCCACATGTATCATAATGTACTATTTGGACAATCTGACTATGTTTGGCTTTTTTTCCAAGTAATTAACAAGAATAACGAAAACATATACCTGAGCATAATTCGCGGAATAAATAATTTTTCAACCAATCAATGTAGTTCTTAATTGGAATTAAACACAACTTACATTTAAACTTACACAGCTTCTGATGTAACCACAATCGACATCCTGCATTACTGATAAAACATAAGTTCACGGCACAACGTGGACAATGATAAAATAAAAAGAGCAGAGACCACCTGTTGCATTGTTGGGCAACAATGCCCGTTGTTACCATTATCAAGATAACACCAACAAATACAAAAGTAACCTAAGCCTTAAATATAGACGGTCGGTTCCTCTGAACAAGTTACAGAAATGTGCCATTGCTGATCGGGTCGCTATGAAGCCTTCAATTTATTTATTCGTGTTTCTTCAAATTTATAGACAGGGTGTTTGTGAAATACGTGATAGTTTTATCATAAACAAGTAAGTGTTAATTGGCTGTTAATAAAACGAGTAAAAATCGATACTGAAAATGACCTAAGTGGCTTTCGGTGATATTTGGATTCGAAAATCTCTATATATAAAAATGAATCTCTATTTCCCTTGGTCACGCCATAACTTAAAAACGTCTTTACCGATTTCATCTATATTTTTGATAAAGATAGCCTACGATATGGAGAAGGACGTAGGCTACTTTTTGTCCCGGGCACGCGGGTTGAACCGCAGGGGACAGCTAGTTAATTTACATTAAAGCATATTAGGAAAGGTATGCCAATTATGTCATATGTTCTTTGTTGTTTGCCTGTTGCCGTAACTGACCTAA
The DNA here is from genome assembly GCA_947623365.1 of Achlya flavicornis. Lineage (NCBI taxonomy): Eukaryota > Metazoa > Arthropoda > Insecta > Lepidoptera > Drepanidae > Achlya > Achlya flavicornis. The sequence goes on from OX392479.1 coordinate 13,155,500, forward strand.
CCCATACCTAATTAGTCAAATGTAAAGGTAGGCATGGGCTAACAAATTGTTATCTTTAGTATTGATATTTAACTATTAGTTAACACATGTCCAATTACTTCTAAGTATATCCATGACTCTACACTTATATTGAAAATTCATCCTTTAACCTCCAAAATACAACAGCATCAAATCTTCTAAACTCCACAGGTTAATAAAAATAAAGCCAGTGGGTGTACACGTGGATAAGGTGTTCCTACCACTGACTGAGCTACCTCCCCCTCGCACTCCTCACTACCACAACGGCAGGAGACATTTTCAAGATGATTGCGGCAAGAAACCAGAAAGCAGTGTTGTAAATTCGGGACCAAAAGTGGAGATATTTGGAGAGTACTACGATGATCAGGTTGCGAAGACTGTCGCTACAGTAATTATACCTGATCATATTGACCGTAAGTGTAATACTATAATAAGTATAGTTTTTATGTTTGTTTCTGGCCATTATCACCTGTAAAATCTCTTAAAGGGAAGCCGAGGCAGTGAGGGTTGTTTAACGTTTCATTTAATCCTAGGTAGAAATATAATGCCACGCTTGGTTTCATAATGGCTAGATAAAAGGTAAATGGCCGGTAATTTGAAATTAGAACCGTTTTTGTATAGACTTATAAGAACCATAACTTATCTGATGTTTATCTAGGGATTCAAAAGTCGGGCCTTATTAATAAACGGTATCTAGGTGTAGTAAGGGGCACGAGTGGTGAGCACAAAAAGACGGGGGAGCGCCGAGCTGCACACGATTGGTTCGTCAGTCAATAATCGTAGTCTATTGGATTCTTGCGTGTCATTTGGCTACTGTGATTTGGCCAAAAGTGCACATGCGCGAGCTTGCCCCCACTACTGCCTATCTGTACTCAGCTCACCATTAGTGCCTCATACTGTACCTGACTGTGATCTAAAATTCTAAACTCAAAGTAAGTATATTTTTTAGAGCTGTTGATTTACTTGAAGGTATAGCTTCGGATCATCTAAAATCTACTTTTATCAGCCAAGTCAAATAACTGACGAAGATTTCTGATGCTAAACTTTAATGTATTTCTCGCCAGATAAACATTTCCAAGTGACGACGTCAGCTCCATACCTCACAATTGGCCCCATAGAAGCCATCGGCTACCATCCTAGCACTATAAAGAGTGAGCACCCTAGCGAGTGCGAGAAGATTTACCAGGATCATCTAGATGACCAGTATTCTGATGAAACTACGGACTATTCCGAAGAGTCATTGGAAATGGCCAGGATGCCATTAATGCCTGAGGATGACCCACGTGCATCAATAGAAGATCGATTGTATAGCGATATCGATATGTGAATGGGTAGCATTTTTGTACTTTTCCAGTTTAATAAATCCTTTTTATATGTATATTATGTTTTATTCGTCAACTACACAGGGTGTACTATACACGTATACAGGTGTCGTGTAAAGCACCCTTAGAGGGTCCATAGAGTCCGTAGCGTCGTGTAGGTACTTACTGCTAGCGTCCGCGCTCTCTCAAACACGGGTTGTGTTATATTTTTGTCGCAGTAAAATAGTTTAAGATAGTTAGTTGGAAGCGATTAATAACTATCTTTCTAGGCATATAATTATGATACGAACACGATCGATAGACTAATCTAGTGAAATAATTATAAATTATAGATGTATAAAAAAATAAAAATAAAAAGTATATTATTCTACATTTCCTCGAAAAGTGGTACGATTACTAATTTTAATAGGTAGGTAATCACATAAGTGTGTTGCAGTTTATTTATATTAACCGGCCTGAAGACGCCATGTTTTATGTAGGAGAGTTGCCATGATATGAAATTTAATTCCCAACATGTGAAGTTTGTAGCTATCTGATTTTTTGTATGTCATTAGTTGAAAATATAAGTAACTTGGGTTTACAAAATAAGAACCTGTTATATTTTTATACATTTGCCCCATTTTGGATTTTTGGTTGCTGGTCCAAATGCTCTTAAAATTGAGATTTGAGAGACCAAAAAACATGATTAGGTACTCTCAAATCGATTTGTTTTATTACGATATTATTACCCTTTAACAACAAATAATTTTACTTATTTGACTACTAATTTGTTATTTACGTCCAGATTCACACTTTGATTCGTATTATTAGCGCCATCTAATGCTTCACTGCATGAATGTCGAAGCCACACTAAAGTAAGGTGAACGGATGGCAGTACAGTTCAGTCGAATGAAATTTGTGTTCGGACACGTGAAATCTAGTAGGACAAGTAGAATACAAATCGAGTGAAGTCTTAGAAGATTAGTCTTCCTAGCGTGGGGTCAGAATTTGGCGCTAAGACGCCTTGACGCAATGCTTTGTGCTTGTTTTGTGATAATTGTAGTTTTCAAGTGACATCATTGAAGTTCATAGTGTTATTTAGTTTTTCAAAGCCATCTATATGTTTTACTTATTTATTTACTATCATAAGGTATATCTATACAATAAAATTTTATAATTTATACGGGACCAGCTTGTAGATTGTACTTGTTGGGCACTCTGACGTCCTTGTCTTTATCATCGGGCATTTCTTCTGTGTCGTCGTCGTCAAAATCATCCATATCCAGTGGATTTCTATAAAGAATAACTATTGTATTAAAAAGTAAAAGCCATTTGACATTTAAATAATTGGACTGTTTTACAAAAAACTTCAAAGTACACTAAAAAGTATTCAAATCCTGATTTGATAACAATGGGACCAAACGGGAAGTGTAAAAAAAAAAAAAAAAAAAAACACAACTGAATTGAGAACTTCCTCCTTTTTTTGAAGTCGGTTAAAAAAAAAGCTTTGGATCAGAATTTTGGATTTGGAATTCATTTATTCCTGGATAAATTTTACAAAAATATGTCGAATGATTGGCAAGCATGTCTTTTATTTCATAACTATTGATCATACTTAGGCCAAAGTTAAAATTCATTTAGGACTTACAAGGGCACTTATGAAACACAAATCTTCTGAAGTTACCACGTCATTCCTAATATTCAGCATCAAGTCTTCAGTGACAAGGAAGACTTGATGCTGAAGATTAAGCTGAAGATCTTCATAGACAGGTAGTATCGTTTAGCATTAGTGTGTGAGGATTAGGATACATTTTGGATTTCTATACCTAACTAACTCTGAAATGAATTTAAGTAATTAATTAAGACGACTTACTTGTTCCAATCGATTTTATGTCGCTTCCTGAAATTTTAAAATATTTTGTTATGAAATTACCTCAAACAAGAATGATAGCAATATATTACAAAAATTAAAACATGATGTTAAATTATTTTTTTAAACCCAGGAATGTATATATGATTTTCTTAGTCACTGGTAAGATCTTCACATTGGAAGCAAAATTTTTTATATTTAGGCCTGTGTTTGACCACAATCTCACTATGGTAAGTGATGATGTGGCCGAAGGTGGTAAGCACACAAAGCCTAGAAGGAACTGGCTCTCAAGTGCAGCTGTCGGAACACACCGATAGGTGCTTGGCGACAGATTTTCAACTCGAGGGTGGTAGCCAGCCAGACGGGCACTACAAAATACCCTACCACCATGCTATGGGTTCCTCACCATGTTTTCCTTCACCGAAAGCTCATTGTAGGATTCCAACCCGGGACCTTCGTCTCGGTATCCGACGTCACTACCACTGAGCCATCATCGCAAAGCATTTTAAAACTGTTATTTTACATCAACCATATTGGGAGCTGATTCACGGTTGTCCACAAAGTTACAGAGAGGAAATAGAGAGCATTGAGTCAACCAAAGTTCGGTGTTTGTACACACGGCTACATATCAAGCTATACATTTCCATTATAAGCTGACCTCTCATTGTACGGAAATCCTTTACAATGCGAGATCAGCTTATACTGGAAATGTATAGCTTGATGTGTTGCCGTGTGTACATTCCTTATGAATTTTCTATAGAACACTCTATCAAGCGTTAATCTTCTACTATATAAAAATAAGTCGGGTTTTCCTTCCTGACGCTATAACTCCAGAACGCACAAACCGATTTCCACGGTTTTGCATTCGTTGGAAAGGTCTCGGGCTCCGTGAGGTTTATAGCAAAGAAAATTCAGGAAAAATTTCAACAGAAAAGCGGGAAAATCTTTTTTCACATACAGCGCCATCTCTGATACATAGCATGTATAAGGGTAGGGTAGGGAAGGGTAGGGAAGGGTAGGGTAGGGTAGGGTAGGGTAGGGTAGGGTAGAGTAGGGTAGGGTAGGGTAGGGTAGCACCACGCGAACGAAGTCGCGCCGGGCAGCTAGTGCTCTATAAACGTTACAGGCGCCTTATGAAACGTTACGAAAATAATTTCCATAGAAATAATTTGATTTGAAACGTTAACTTACTTATTAGTCGCGATGTAGTCCTGGTCCATGTATTCTTCAGACACTTCAACGGATAATGGCTGCCCTCGATGGTCCTGCAATATACCGAAGTACCGAGGGGCTCGCGTCACCGTGAATAAGAGAGCTGGAAACATAACTAGAACTGTTACAACACAAATATATTTGATAAGAGCCTTTTGCAGCACAACAGCAGCATTTAAATCACTTTGTGGTACTGCTGGAGAACGACCTTTAGGCAACAGCATAGCTTCTGCAGCATTGAATAAATTTTGGGGGGTACAGGATCTACTTCTGAACTCAAAATACGAATTGACTTAGCAAACATGCTCCTGCATGGTTTAAATGCCTGTGTTAGTATTATATTGATCAGGGGCCCAACTGCAAGCTCTTAAAACAATATTATTATAACCTTATTTGTCTTTTGTCCTGTTTTGACGCCGGATGTCAAAGAGGGACAAAATACAAATAAGGTTATTTTAACCTTGTTTTAAGAGCTAGTGGTATGCCCCCAGCAAATTCTTGATTGTCAAGTAGGTTTAGACAAACAAGTGAACCTTGAAGTTTTTTTGTACTTCTAATGTAGCAAACATATACGACCTGTCTGATGGTAAGCAGTCACTGTAGCCTATAGACGCTTGCAACACTAGGAGTATCACTCGCACATCATCAGCAATTCATAAATCATTTCAAGAGCAGAATGTAGTTCTTCAAGAAGTGTTCTTGAAGGACCCCAAGACTCCCATTGTAAAATTGTAGAGGCAGGTTTAAAGCATATAAATCTGATGCACTTACAATCGTCTGCGGCATAAATTCCTTTTAATAAACATAATACTACTAAAACTACTTGTAATTTTAATATCGTTTCACTCATTTTGAAATATGATAACTAATTAACTAACTAATAATTAAAACTTTAAAAATGTTCCCTTTACAAAATCGGTAACGTCTTTGCTCTATAATAAAAAGTTCATAATTAAGTGTAATGCAGTTGCCGATGGTCCACCGTTTTCTGAAAATATTAATGTGTAACTTTTTATTTGGTACCCAACTTCCGTTAAGTTTATTAAATAAGCGGTTGTTTATCAAACCACCTTATTGTTGCTAAAATGCGAGCTGTGAACAATTAGGTTGCATAAGCGTGTTATACGTGACCACCAAAAACCAATTTGTAAACATAGTTTGCTACTGTATGTAGCGTACATTGCTTAACCTTATAATTAAGCGCCAAACATTTTTAAGGAATGATTAGTTTAAATATCAGACTCATGGATATATTATCTTCTGTCTAGATTAATGGTTACGTACAAGACAACATCGTGAAAGTGGCCGCTTGGAAACTCAATTAAACAAAATTATGTCACTCATGAATGAATGTTCCACGTTCAAACGAGGGCCTACTGAAACTGAAATAGTGACATCGTTGTCTTATTTCTTCGGCCGTTTTTACAGCTGTCACCCTTATTCTAGGATAATACTTGTACGTAGTATTTATATACTCTGAGATAATACTATTTCGATGATCGGACTCTAATTTATTTAGAATCTGATATTTAGAATGTCTTCCAGTTTTACTAGTTTAACTGAAGTAAATAAAATAAGGTTAACCCATCACTTATACTGGGTGGAGATTTCGAGATGGCATATTTTCGAAAAAAAAATCTCAAAAAATATTTTTTACTTTTCGTACATTATGATAGAGCAAGGATTCAGTAAGAAAATTTTTTTTTTTTTAGAATTCACTATTGGTTCCATAGTAAAAGTTATTCAGCATGACTAATCCAACATAGGTTTCGAAAATATGCCATCTGGAAATCTCCACCTGTTATAACCCAATTTTTGATTATTTACCTCATTGACCTCTATTTATACACTGAATACCTAATAATGTTCATATTTCTATCTTCAATAAAACCACGTGTGAGTCTGGGTCTGTATCGCGCACCGAAGGTTCCAACCTTCCTTATAGACGTATATTTCTAGGTCTGGAACATAACTGTTGCGTAGTCAAATGTCTATAGGCAGGCGGCGGTAAGTGGTCACCGCCACCTGTATGTACATTTGCAATACCAGGGGGATTGCCGATGTGTTACCGACCTTGTAGAGCTCTTTTTACGCCCCATATCGTAGCGCTGATGGAAAACCGTCACGGGGAGCTCATTCCACATCCCAATGGTTCGCAGTAGGAACAGTTTCGGAAAACCTGTGCTAGTTACAGAAACAACTTTCTATTTTTCCTATAATATTTACTTACACATCTAAGTGGTTATTTCAGATTTTTCGCTTTATAAAGGTCGTAAATAAGGGGGAATGGTTTTTTTGTAATTTTTCCGCATACCTAGTCTAAAACTACGCATGTTTTGGTATGCTGATATGGAATTTGAACATCAACATTGAAATTTCGGTTCCCCATTTCGGCCCCGTGGATAGGTTAGATAAAGGAATTTTACCTATAGCTGTTTAGTTCTTTGTCTGGGTTTATCTATAAACATCTATATACCAATATTATAAACGTAACTTTGTATATCGGTCTGTTACCTTTTCACGACTATATCGCTGAACCGATCGCAATGAAATTTTTCACGCAGATAGCCTATGGTTTGGAGAAAGACATAGGCTACGTTTATCCCGGAAACGCGGGTGAAACGCGGGGTACAGCTAGTAAGTATTTACCTATTCAATAAGTAGAATATAGTAGGTAGGTAGGTATATCAGTTATCAGATGGCAATGGTGTGAGCAACTTGTCGCTGGATATATTTGCCAAAAATCAGTAACATTAACTTCCGTATAAGGATGAGCATCCACCAGAGATGTGCTAAGCTGCGTTGCGAGGAACGTGTTTTTAAGCACCAATAGTCACTTCATTTACCTAGCCTCGCTCCGCGCAGTTCTGGTGGATATGGGCTTAGCGGAGCGAGGTTTTTGTATATAAAAAAGAAACGAGAAATGTTTGCGAGTAATGAGTGTGAAGAATGTATGTCAATAGATGGTGTTTGGTAGAGATTGTATCCGAAAAGAGTCCGCTACCTATCCTCGCACCCGCACCGCTCCATTTGTACACATTACCCATTCCTCTGTGGAATCGCATCTGTGGAAGTGGAAGGAGTCACACCGTTTCATAGCGTTACTACGCATCCTCGCACCGCTCCGCTACCTCTCACAGCTATGGTGGATGGGCAGTATTGCGCAGCCTAGTCGAGTTTGTGTCAAAATTGAAACAATTGAAATTGTATTCCGTGCTTATGACTCTAGCCCCCGCGGTTTCACTCGCGTAAGGTATTAATTTTGTTGCGATGAAATTCTATATTTTTAAAGTATACTGTGTTACTCCTTATAACATTAGCTAGGTATCTGCCAGTGAAATTGCCGTCAAAATTAATCCAGCCATTTCGGGGATTAGCCGGAATAAACAAACAGACCGCTTACCATAAAGCGGGCCCACAGAACAGAAAAAACAGTTGCTTGTTTGCTACCTTAGTAGTATAAAAAAGACAAATTTTAAAAATGTATTATTTGTTTACACTTTCATATGCATTTAGTAAATGTAATAATTTTGACTTTACAAACAGATACTGCAAATTTATTTATTTGTATAGATGCCCATAGACTTGATCTCGATAACAATACGGGCTAAGTATCAATCTCTTTCTTTCGCGAGGTTTATTCATGTTAGTCCTTCAGTCAAACTGTGGTTACCTATAGTAATTTAATAATATATAGGTATATATTATTTTATGTTGACTAGCTTATCGAATTTTCTATCGAAGTTGCCTATGACTATGAATCTCATTGAAATTGAGGAAAAGTCACAGGAAAGTACCCATGCCGGTGCCCATCTCCTACAAGCTGGGTACCTAAGAATAGCGATGATAGCTGAGTAGTGTAGTAGTGACGTCGAATGCCGGTTCGAATCCTACAACGAGCTTGAACGAAGACGATAATTTTCCTACCGGTCGTCAACTATGTCCTACAGGAATCTACCTAAATCTTGTCGCTGCATTATTTTACCAGATTTATGAAAGTAAGCATTGATAAAATAAAAACACATGATTTATTTGAATTGTGAACTTATTATTTACTCGGTATAGCAACTACAATAAAATTATCTTCGATAGAACAGATTCCCCTCTCCACCCCATAATCTTCGACCTCCGTAACCAATAAGCTCCTGGCGCATAGAGTTGTACTTCTTGAAAAACAGCTTCTTGAGGATTCGCTTGCGACGTTTGTCTTCCTTCAAGCACGATTCCAATTTGTCCATACATATGTCTTCTCTGAAAACAAACGAATATCACGAATTAGAAAAGGTCTTCACTGAAAAACAAATGAAACTTAGACCCCAGTTTCTCCTTCATCCTTAATCTTACTTATAATTCTGGTCCAAAAGCAGTTTGATTGGTTCTGTTTTGGTGAACTTGTCGGGGAGTCTAGAGCCCGGAGGCATTTTGGATAGCTCCTTCATAATTCCCATGATTGTGTTCTCAAGTTGTGCTAATTTGGGCACCATTAATCTTTTAATGACCTGGAAAATACAAGTATACCTGAGTTATTTTCAAGAATTTTTGTTAAAGCATATCCCGATGTTAGACCACACTCATACTACAAGCCCGGGGGTAATCTGGATGTTCAAACACCCCCCCTGTATTCTTCGAATAATATTAAGATATATGTACCAACATGACTGTTCATTTAGATACCAAAGCATGCGTTGTAACCATATGCACATATACCTGAGTAACATTGAATTAAAAATTTGAGAAACTAATTTCATAAATTTTGAGCACCCCCCGAAATAGGTAATAATATAATATCTAATATCCTGGGACATTCCTCACACACGGTCATCTGATCCCAAACTAAGCAAAGCTTGTACTATGGAAACCAGATAACTGATATAATACATATACTACTTTTTGTTTGTAAATACATACTCAATATACATAATTACACCCAGACTCAGGACATACAGACATGTTCATGCACACAAATGCATGTCCTGTGTGGGAATCGAACCCACGACCTGCGGCACTATAGGTTAAGACTCCACGTCTTAACCAACTGCGCAACCGGGCCCGTCATATAGCCAATAGGTCCTGGCTATTTGTCACCCCCCGAACATGGGTCCGACCCTGATAGAAATAGCGCTTGCTTCAGAAAAACTTAAAATCAAATAAGGTCCTGAATGTTAAGCATTGACTCAACCATCACTAAGCAGAACCCGGCAAGAAGCTCGACGATAAAACCCGGTTAACTGAAGACCTGAAGGAGTCATACTATTTATTTTATGAACCAGAGGGGAAATTGAATACAAGGACACAGCAGAAAATTTAAGAGGTGCGTTAAGTATAGGTATAGCTGATAGGGATATGTTCTATGTTATATGTTCTTTGTTTTTTTTTTTTTTTTTTATACCACTTAGGTGGCAAACAAGCATACGGCCCGCCTGATGGTAAGCGGTTACCGTAGCCTATGGACGCCTGCAACACCAGGGGTATCACGCGCGCGTTGCCGACCCTGCAGAAATCTCTTCACACCCTTTTTGAAGAACCCCATGCTGTACTCCATTGGGAAAACCACGGCGGGGAGCTCATTCCACAGTCTGAGCGTCCGCGGAAGGAAGCTCCTTTGAGCCCGCACAGTACGAAACAATTCAGGTTTCAATATGTGAGGATGGACTCCCCGTCGATGGCGAGAGTTGCGATGGTAGAAAGTAGCCGTGGGCATCATCTTAAACAATTCTTCAGAACACCGTCCGTTGTACAAGCGGTAGAACACACATAAGGAGGCAAAGTCTCTCCTCAGACTGAGGGGCTCTAAACCGCTTGTGAGCTCGGGATCGTCAACAATTCTGATGGCACGTCGTTGAACCGAGTCTAAAGGATCAAGCTGGTATCCAGGTGCCCCCGCCCATAGATGACAGCAGTACTCCATATGAGGCCGGATTTGATGATAGCGGATTTACAATACTTACTTTTCCACATCGATTGCCGGTCTTACAGGGCGTCCGAAACTTTCTGCCCAGGTCCATGGTTGGTAAATTCTGAATCTGTGTTATTACATTCGAGAATGTACCGACTGCAGTCTTTTGTGCTGAAATTTAATTTAAGTTATTTTGCGATGCAAATCATTTATCTATGCTGTGCACCGGATTAGAACCTTACACCACGGCTTACACATATTCACATTTCGTAAAAAATAAACAGTTAACTGGATTATAAAGTCTACTTACCCATTTTAGCTTTTTTAGTTTTACCTATCCTAGCTATTTCTGGTTTCTGGAATTCATCAGAATTTTTGCCTCCATAAACAAATGCTATTAATACTACGAAAATACATTTGACCATAAAATACTTTTTCAAATTCATGGTGCTGGAAACACGACCGCTTGTTCAAGACTACCGGTAAAAGTGGAAGCTGTATTTCCATCATGAAAATTGTTTTCAAAACATTATATAGCTTTGACTTTACTTGCAAGTAAAACGGGTGGTTACATCAGAGCAAATTGTTTGTATTATTTCTTTGTTTAGGTACACCGTCAGTTAATTTACAAAAGCCGTCGGTAATAGCATTTTTTAGATAAGCGTGTACCATAATTACTAGTACCTAGGTAGCTTGGAAATGCAAAAGTAACTTACCTAGACACAATATAATGTGCTAGTATATAATATATTGTATTTTTTGTAATTATATAGTAAATAATAGATTTTATTAGATAGTAGTCCTTTAGAGTTTCTTAATAAATTGGGCGTCATTTTATACCTAGTTTTTTTATAATATGATGCCAAAATTATACAAAACTGAATAACCAGTAGGTACCTTGGATAGAAAAAAACCAATAGAGGAAGCAGGTTTCAGGAAAGATTTTTCCACTCATTTTCCACTATTAATGACATACAGTCGCGGACTAAAAATGTTTACCACCTTACGGTTTAAAATCGCTTGCACATTTCTGTTTCATAAGGTTGACCGGCAATAAAATGACTATTGATGCAAAGATTTTCATAGGGCATCGTGCCTCTACCCAGATGGATAATCCGCCTTACTAAAGCATGACATTTAATTTCACTCCGCTTGAGGGGCTCCCTGAGCAAATCGCTCTCAGTTCGTACTGCGCACGGCTGTCAAATACTGTCAATTCTGGCTTGTTTATTTCAAGTTCCCATAGAGGCGACTATCCTTCTGGACGTTTTAAATTCTTTGTATTGATGCTATTGATAGACGTGGATTGTATTTGACAGAGATTTGACATGAAAAATAATTCAAAGAGTACTTAGTTGAGTTTGAATGACAAATATCACAATATAAATAAAAATATTTGATTATAATAATGAGTTTACAGAATCAAAAATAAAATAATAAATAATAAAATTACAATAACGTAATTATAACGTATTACGGTTTTGTATTGTATTTTTTTATTTTTATTTTGAAAATATGTTTCTTGATATGGCATATGCGCGCGGTGTGAGATGGAATGTGGATGGAATTGAGTTTGATGAGTGATAAACATTTTCAGACTGCGACTGTACAATACCGTTAAACAGTGGGTTTACGTAGCAAACGCGTCTTTGGTGGTGATCGTAACAAACACCATTAATGAACCGCCCCACTGCTGAACCTTGAAAAGTATAAAGAATATGAATCAGCCTATAATGACTCACTGCTGAGCACGCCTCCTTTCACAAATTAGGGTTTTTTATTTTTTATACAACTAAGTCGGTAAACAAGCATACGGCCCGCCTGATGGTAAGCGGTTACCGTAGCCATATGGACGCTTGCAACACAAGAAGCATTGCTCACGCGTTACCGAACTTTCCCCCCTCCCCTATGAGCTATATAAAGTTATTTGGCTGCGGTATTCTGTAAGGTGGAGGTACTTCCCCAGTCGAGCTGCTCTTTGAGCGAATAAACGCTGTGCTCTACCTCTCTCAAAATAGGGTGAAAGGGAATAGGCAGATATTCCACCACGCATGCCCACTAGCCACAGTTGGAGTTTTCAAGCCGCCTAGGAGGCCTCCAACTAGCTTAACGACTATTTGTAATTAAATTAAATTAAGTTATTAAATTTAATTATCACTAACTTCTTTGGTACTACTATAACTAATGAAGACTGCTAGCGTTTGAATTTGTTAGTTCCTCTTCGATATTGTATTGAACTGTTTTCATGTAATTCTTAGTTATTTATAGTCTGTTCTAATAACAACTAACTTCTATTTGTTTGCATAAAAATATACATATATCTAATATATAGGTGGAGATTTGTAAATGGCATTGGATCATCTATTTGTTTACTTTATCGTAGAAATTAAGCTGTAAATCTTCCTAAGAGTAAATAAATAAATAAATAAAATAAATAAATAAGTGATAACCGGGACCAACGACTTTACGTGCCTTCCGAGAAGGCGGTCCGCCACTAGGCAGTCACCCATCCAGGTACCGACCACGATAGTGGAAGCTTAACTTTGCCGATCGGTTAAGAACGGCTAAGCTTGCTATACCACGAGCGCTTTATAAATAGATAAATACAGAAAACTACTTATCATTTATCGATTCCACCAAAGCAATCAACAGTGTGCGCTTGGCGCCTAGCTAGTCGCTTAGCGTTTCGCAGTGCGGCCTGTCGCGAACATTTTAGAACGTTCGTTTTACTAAGCTATTCGCTAGGTGACTCGCTAGGCTCTAGGCGCTAAGCAACCCGCCCGCCTGTGCGTAGGTAGGTAGGTATGAAAGGTAACCGTATTTTTTTGTCTACCGTAATATTCAATCATTTACCGTATTTTTTGATCAGCAACACCGTAATTTTGATAGAAAGAGTTGGAGACACTGACTAAAACTGACATTGACTGACAGACAGACATTAAAAATTTTAGGTTAGAAGACGTAATCAAATTCAAAAATCCACAGTCCAAGAATTATTATTATTATCATCTTGAAATATTTTACTAATTACAGTGAATTTATTATAACGTCAAGCAAAACTACAATACGCAAATGGAGGGAAATGAGGAAAAGAAAGATAATACGTGTTTACTCCCGAATGGAATTGTCGAATTAGTGGCAAAGTTATTGCAGTGGCAAGAAAATATTACAGTCTTAGATTTAAGTAATCGAAAAATAAAAACACTAGACGATAATGCGAAGTTACCACCGCATTTGCTGCACTTGAATCTGTCCCACAATGAACTGCGCGAATTACCCAATGTAGTGCTGAAGAACAAAACATTGAAGACTTTAGACATATCCAGCAACAGCATTAATTACTGCGACGATGTTCCCGACTTCTGTCATACAATAGAACGATTCAATCTCGCAAACAATAACCTCTATGGGCCTCCGTATTGGATATGGTCAGAGTCACCAAAGAAATTATTAAAAGTAAAGCTTAACTGCAATATCAATTTAACAAAGTCATTAACAGTTGATTACTTTGGTGAATTATTAAAACACAAAACCCTAGTCACGAATATAGATCTATATAATTGTAAATTAGGAAATTTCTTAAATATAATATCAACATTTCCAAAAGCGAAAGTGATAAACTTGGGAGTTGCAAACTACAGTCATGTATCATCGAATTTCATTGAGGACTTGCCGTCTAAAGGCTTGGAAAAATGTGTAGAAGTAGAGAGTCTAGATCTGTGCAACACCCACATTTACAATATTAATTCTAACATAGATGTGTTTGTGAATTTAATAGAGATAAATCTATCTCAAAATTATATAAGTAGTTTACCAAATGAGTTCTGTGATCTCGCTAATTTGGAGACCTGCATATTATCTTGTAACAAATTACTATACTTGCCTGATGATATCTGTAAATTGAACAAACTGATTCATCTTTGCATAGACAGCAATGAACTTTGCATGATCCCGGAATCATTGTGTGAGCTTCCAAATTTGAAAATATTAGATCTATATGATAATCACATATATGAAGTTCCGGAGGAGGTTAAAAATATTGAGGAATTAGACTTAGCCCAAAACTACATGGATGAACCTGATGATGAGGAATATAAAAGGAGTAAAGAACAGTTACGGTTGAGTATTCCTGGCAGATATGATGGAAGGTAAATTTTGCACAATGTTGAATTAAAAAAAAAACTGTCGGCAAACTATACATATGTATAGTTTGTGTTATGTCATTTAAAGTGAATGATAATAAAGTTATCACAATCATATATTATTTACAGGAAGATTGAAGTGGTTAAACCTGAAAGTGAACATTCCTCAGATACAACTGATGATGAGGAACTCCACAACTTTTTCAATAATCCCAATGATCAAGGTAAATAAAAATATGGAATCCTACTAATATTTCGTTACAGTGTGGCCACTGAGAGAGTTTCTGAGACAAATTAATATTGGAATAATCACAGAAATGGCTAATCCATTATGATGGAACTTTCTCTAAGCTATGCTATGCTCTCTGAAAATCCCATTGCAACAGGATTGGCCTTTTGAATTCTCTCGGTGGCCACACTGTAATTTCATAAATTACGCTTTCAGTGCTTAGGCAAATGGAACTTTTTTTTAATAGCTACCTACATGTTTTGGTGAAAAAGCTAATTATGAGTGAACAAGTAAGTAGACCATCTCAACCGACACTAGCCGGGCTATTGCATATCTTTGTTGGTAATCGTAACAAACACCATTAATTATTTCATCCAATGACGCGCACGCGGTATGACGCGATGATAACCATTTGTGGGCCCTGATTGGATGAAATTAATTAATGGTTTTGTTACGACTACCACCAAAGTTACGCGGTAGAGCCCCTGTTCACAGGATTGCCAAGCACCTACCTGCCTAACCAGGCTATGCATTTTCTACATAAGATTTCAAGCTCTTCATATTACAACTTTATTATGTGCCTCATTAGGAACCTGAATGTAAGAAGCCCAGCTCAATTGTAACTAAACCTGTTACAGGCTCCTCAAATCAAAACTATGATCTACCTAGTTCACCAGAAGATTGGGATTCTGATGACTACTGGATCCCTCAATACTATCGCCGGGACACTCCCCCAGCACATGCACCATGGTTGTACTTTGTCAAAAGGAAGATTGAGGAAGGCCACTTCTGCCCTATGGATGCCCACCTAATACCAGTAGCTGATAAGGTTAGGTATGAGAAACTCCTCAACCCACCTGTGGAACACGAATCAGATGGACAGTTTGATGATTACTCAGAAGATGATAGCTGAATGGTGATTTCTGTTAAGTAATGGCCTGTTTACACTTAGCTGAGAGCTACATTTTATATCTGTCTTAAACTGGCACTGTCGGCTGATGAAATGTCTAGTTTCAACTTGTGATTATGTACACTTGTTTTCTGTGATTTGTGATGGGATGTTGGCAGCCAGTACTTGAAAATCATAAGGTGATTAATAAATTTTGAGTTATTGTTTATTACCGCTGGCTACTGGCCAACAACAAGAGTCTAAATTGGCCATAACAATGAATAAAGACTGGTAATGTAAAGATGATATAACAAATATTTAATAATATGCATGCTAGCTTATTTATCATTTTCTCAAAGAAATCCCTACATCACGTCAGCTATGGAGTATGGATGTAGGGATGAGCCATTTTTTATAATACTGCTATATCAATTGGTCATAATTTAATCATTAGTCTGAACAATAATTACCCTTATTATTTTGCATGTGATATCATAAGTATGTATACAGTTTGTCATGTCTGAATGTTAAGATTAAAATGTTATTGAATGCTAATTTAAAAATGAAGTATTTATTTGCCTACTGACAACAGCTACTGATAACAGCTGCTAAGATTAGAGGTGTTTAGTAAATAAATGTATATAAAGTCTACCTACTAGCTTTCTTGTTGAAACAGATTAACCAAATTGACTGTTTTAACATCTGTTTTATTTTGACATGAACAATTCTAGACATTACTTATTCCATTTTATAATTTTGTATTTATACTAATTTTTGTATTAATTTTCTCAATTTATTTTATTTAAATGATTGTGATTAGAGACAGTGAAGGTATGCTAGGAATATTGTATATTAAATGGTGGAGGTCAATTTAGATGTACACACGGCAACACATTAACCTATACATTTCCAGTATAAGCTGATCTCGCATTGTATAGGATTTCCGTACAATCAGAGGTCAGCTTATATTGGAAATGTATAGCTTGATCTGTAGCCGTGCGTACCTATCGTTTATTCATTCATTACACAAAATCAAACCTCTGCCAAACTACACGCTTATGTTTATAGATTTAAGTAAACTAAAGCATAATTTATTCATTCTTTAATCGAAAGCTCATAATGTTACATCATTCGATATTTAGAGATCTTTTATTTATCTTTTGAAATAAGGATTTTAGAACAGGTCTAGTCTAGTACATAAGCTAGGTGTTATTTAATGTGCCTCTCTGAGAACGGCAAATTGACGTCATCAAAAAAATTTTTGGTTAATAATAGGGATGATTACTAGGTAAAAAAAAAATCTAATTAGTCCGTCAGTTAGTTAGATTATCAATAAATATTGGACGTTTTTTTTACCAAGTCATTAAAAGTTGGCAAAGATAAAGCGAGTCAAAGTTCGGTAGTGGAGGCTCGTGACGTCACTTTAGAGTAAAAGGTATACTCTAACGTGACGTCACGCAGAATTTCAAGATATCTTCGTATTTTTTGTTTAATTGACAAAAGAAATAATACCTGTCAAAATTTTTTGTCATCTAGCGCATTGATTGTTCATAGAACATTGATGCCTGATTCTCATTATTTATATCAATAGTAGAAATAAGTTCTAAGTTCTTTACTAACAATGCATGTATGTAGGTACCTCATATTAAGTCACCCACCAAATAAATAATTTAGGGATTTTACTGTGTGAAATTCCAAGTCAGTAGATTTACTCTATCAGTCAGTAGTAATAGTATTATTAGGTACCCAGTTGCCGATGGTCTATTGCTGCTGAGGTTCATCATATTTTAGAATGAAGCCCTATTCACTACCTAAAAGTATGTTGTGTCTTACAATAATCAACCTTTTGAACTATGCATTTCACTGTCCAAAACATTTTTAAAATCCTGTATGAAGGTCATTTTGTCAAATAAAACATCTAAATAAATTTCAATAATAATAACATGAATTTATTTAGAGAAGTTATTGTTTTTCAGAACTCATCAACATTAGTATGTTTACAAAATATATGTTAACTAATATTTAAACTTGCTTTTATTTCTTTAAGTATATCCTCATAAATAGTGTTTCTGTTTTCTCTAGTCACCTGTAAATCGATTAATTCATTTTATTATAATAAACTTCACCCCTTCAGCAGCGGTTAAAAAATAACAATTGATTTATACTGTCATAAAAACCCAATAGGGCTGCTATGATCAATTCAAGGTGATGTAAATCATGTTTTTTCTGAATAAACTTACAGTCCAAACTTTAGCTTGTCTGTGGTTCCTTATATGTTCAATAAGAGAGTCACTTTTCCTTACAGGTATTGTTGCAAGAACCGTACAGTTAGATGCCTGACTAAAGATATCTCTTACTTTGCTTTTGAATGATTCACTGAAAAATTCCATTTTGCCTATTTCATCTATAACTAGCACATGTGACTGAAGGTTGTCAGGCTGAAAAGAAAATAATACTAAAATTCTGATAGTAAAATAATATTATCAATGCCATTCTTGTATGGCTTTTGCCAATAATATTATCAAATCTGCATTCACATTCAATACTCTAAATAGGTATAAGAAATACCTTTTGACTGTATACATTTATGAATGTCAAAGCAAAACTAATCTTATTGCATCCAAATAAGGTTAATCTGTTTAATCTATGGTCATTTATATACTTATTATTATAAGATATACTTTTTTTTGTATATGAAAGTTGAAAAGTTTTCTTAGATTTGATGGACTGTACCTACCTACGAATATTTCTAAATGATTTAATGATTGAAAAATAGCTCAAACACACCATTAGTAATGACTGTAGTGCAGTATTCTCAAACTCTTGGATCAAAACCCCATATTTTCCCACTTTGAACTTTACAGGTGTATTTAATAGCCCTTGGTCTCTTGCTAAGCGACCTCTCAGACCGTCAAGCGTTACCACATCAAAGCCTTCACGAATTCTATTATTCCTGACCTCCTCTGTGTAAAAACCTGAAGTTTTCACCCCTTTATCATTCAATAAAGCTGAAATTTTCTTTGCCAAAGTTGTTTTACCGACACCTGAAATATTATTTTAGCGTATAGTTCGACGTTATTATAACATTTAAGACGAAAATTCTAAAGATTACGGGTTGACTTACCGGGATCACCAGTTAGTATGAAAAATCTGTATTTATTTGTCGCCATAACTTGTTTCCAAATAAACTAAAACTTATAGGTTATCTTTTTGTTTTGGTTGTTTTTTTTTTTAAGTTATCTTACGTACGGCCATGGACGGTTGTCTTTGCATGGACGTAATGATGCGTACGGCTATAGCATAGACTAATCTGGGACGACGGGTGCAAAAAGTTTCCTTGTTGGTTGGCTGCAGTGCTTCCAGACTCACTGCAAGTAATGACATGAGGAGTTTTCTTTCTCTTTCTTATTCTCATATTCTCTTACCTCTATGCTCAAAATACCAACCAAGCCAAGTTAACGCCAAGTTATGATTCTTGATTGGAACGGCCTTAATTTTTTACCGATTTTAATTTATTACCATATATAAAAATGTACTGTGTTTATCACACTGGCAACAGTCTCTCATAGTCTTTTTTTTTTCGTTTTTATCATTATTATCAGCCCGTATCAAAGTTCATTTCAATCAACTTTGCCGGCTCTTTATCACTCTTATTGGTTATAGAAGGCGGCAGAGTAGTGAACAAATAACTAAAATGGCTTCAGTCGGTGCTGTAACCCGCGTATTGCTGGGAAAGAATGTGTTCAACCAAGGCAGGGCCGCTGTTGCCAATACCGGTTTTGTGAAGTTCTACAGCACAGGTAGATAATAATTTATTGTATTCTAATGACTTAAAAGTGACTAAGTGATCTTTGGCCTTTGCACGAGATACATGCTTGAAATTTATCTAACAATGATAAAGTAGATAGGTATGATATAGAAATAAAAGTTTTTGCCTCGAAAACTTCTTGAAAATAACTTTACTAATATACTATAGCTACTGCTACAGTATTACAAATCTTAACAACTATACACTCATCACTATAAATATATTGTTATTATTACCAGCGAGATGTCATTACTGATTATTACATAAATTATTCCTAAACATTCAAAAGTTTCTTATTTTCCACTTTCTTGGGAAATACCTAAAGTGAATAAGTTTATTAATTAAAATATAGTGATGGTATAGAGTCTATACTATAAGCTAAAGGGAGATATTCATGGTCTATCTATAGTCTTCGGGCATCCTTGATACAAATTTCACCTGTTTTACTAGTACTTATAGCTTGATAGCCCTAATTTAAGGTCTATAATCAAATTATTGTTATGATATTTGTCTCTATTCTGAAATAGTTTTTCTCAATCTCAAGTGTAGCTGTCGAAGCCATCAACAGATTTCCAGGCAGCAGATATTTTATGAGAGGGTGGTAGACAGGTACTATAAAGTACCCTGTCTACCCTACCCTATCACTTGAATATCCACTCATTTATAATGATGTAGAATGTTGGAAAAATCTTTAATTCATCATCATCTCCATAGTTTTTTATTGTATTATTGGCTTTTTTGGTGATTAATAATAAATATTTATTACAATACATTTTTTTTTTATTATAAAACACTTAAGCCTATTTTAGTTAACTCAACTGCACTGTCTTTGTGTGATCATGTGGCACTTGTCCACGAAAGTGGCGAAACACCACACCCTGCGGCTGAGAGTCCTGTTCCACATTGATGTGGAGAATACATGTCATACTCACCCCACAAACACTTTGGTTAGATATCTTTTATATAACAAATGTTGACTACAATCCTTCAAATAGGTACCTCTATAATTATAATATTTATCAAGTACCTAGATAAAATTATTATTTAAATACAAGATGCCTTCTTTTAACATATGTACATTAAACTTCATTACTTTTCACAGTTTTGACCTTGACTTGCAAACAAAACTAATTGTGCTATCTTATCTACAACATGAAATGTGATTTGGTAATGCCTTGTGAATTATTATCTAATAATTTGCTGAACAAAAAACAATTATGTAATTTCCATTGGTATTGTGGTATCTACATGAGAAATAATCTTGACAAAGTTGTAAGAAATTAGCTTGCTTATTAATGGATCAAAATGGCCATGTATTTTTTTTATTTTATTTTTTTATTTTTATTAAGACAAAATCCACAGCTCTTAGTCACAACAATTTTACATACATAATTACAACACTTACAGCCAATTACGGATTTAAATTTAAATGTAAATATAATCTCCGCAAGCTCTTCATCTTCTCAAAGAATTTGTATAACAAGTTAACTGTGTATGTGTACTGACTGTTATCCACAGCACCAGCCTACGAGAACATCAAGGTTGAAGTAGTTGGCGCTAAGAAGAATGTAGGCATCATCCAGCTGAACAGGCCGAAGGCCCTAAACGCACTTTGCAAGCCCCTGTTTGTGGAGCTCGGGAAAGCTGTGACTGACTTTGATGCCGATGACAGAATCAATGCTATTATTATTACTGGTATGTTTGGTATAAAAAATCGTAAAGAGTCTCGTTTACCGCGGAATAGCTAACTAATGTGTAAATATGTGCGTGAGAGGTGGCCGACTCTCAAAGACAGTTTTTTATTAGCGAGAATATGTCCGACGTAGTCTGTGATTGAGATCTAGGGTTGGTTACAGCAACTCTTATTACAATCCAACAGCCTGAACTGAATTGTTTTTGTGTCAAGGAATGTCAGAATGATGTGAATATGGAAAAAGACACATTTGATTGATAAACAATACAATTTAAGTTGAGTTGAATTGATATTAACGTTGGCCCCCTGAAAGCTGTATTGCATTTTAGTTTTAGGAGTATGTTTAATGATTCAGGTAATGAGAAAGCCTTCGCGGCGGGCGCCGACATCAAGGAGATGCAGAACAACACGTACAGCACCAACCAGAAGCAAGGGTTCCTTAAAGAGTGGGAGGACATCTCCAATTGCGGAAAACCTGTTATCGCCGCTGTCAATGGATTTGCTGTAAGAATAATAGATTATAATTTATAGCTTTAGCTTTCACACTACATTAATGTTAATTCAGATAATGCCTCCACAATGTTAAACACATCTCTTAAATTCACTCACACCTACACACACTCCCTATACACATAAACACAGACACCACACTCACAAACACACCCCCACATACACATACTGCAGTGTGTTTTTGTGACCAATACACAGCATAAGTATTTTCTGCACCCTTGTGTAATTAATTTGATAATAGAGATCTTTTAATACAATAAATCGTCGCCATAATGGAAAATGACGTGATACAAGGGGCTAAAGGTTGTGGATATGTAAAAGGATCTTGCTAAAATCGACGAACACAGTATCCGAAATATTTTCAAGTTCCCTCCAAAAATTTTCTTTCACCTAAAGCACAAACTCTTGCTGCTCTTCAATGAGCTTCAGGCGGCATCCGACCACTGAGCTAACTGTCTCCCCTGTTTTGCCAATTATAAAAAGTACTCTGTGCCTGTTTCACCCGCATTCCCGGGATAAAAAAGTTGCCTATAATACTCGGAGATAATGTAGCTTCCTATTGGTGAAAGAATTCTTAGATTCCGACTGGTAGTTCCAGTGATTAGCCCTTTTAAACAAAAAACACTACCATTAGTATAGATAAAAATACAATATTATGAACTCCAGCTAGGTGGAGGTTGCGAGCTGGCTATGCTCTGCGACATAATCTACGCGGGAGAGAAGGCCAAGTTTGGTCAGCCCGAGATCAACATTGGCACCATCCCCGGAGCGGGTGGAACTCAACGGCTGCCCAGATACGTCGGCAAGTCCAAGGCGATGGAGATTGTGTTGACCGGCAACTTTATTGATGCTCATGAAGCTGAGAAGATGGGTGAGCAAATATTTTGTGTAGTTATGCTTTTCTTCTATGGTTTTAGCGAGAAAGTTTTGAAGAGTGTCAGAGCATGGCGTTTATTCGCGCACATCATCTTACAGAATACTGCAGCCAAATAAAATGTTGTGTTCCTGCGCGTAAGGTCGCCAGTACTTATTGAGGAGGGGGAAAGATCCGTAACGCGTCAGAGATGCCTCGTGTATTGCAAGCGCCCTTATGGCTACCGTAACCGCTTACCATCAGGCGGGCCGTATGCCAACTATTAATAAGAACAGCATAAAATATGTAAAAATATGTATATGCGTCTACTAGTAATGAAATAAGATAATTGCTCAATTGAGTGAAAGCGCCACAAAACTTTATTAAATTTAGAATAATTCTATCAATATAAAATAATTCCTTAATTCAGGTCTCGTAAGCCGGGTGTTCCCAGTGGACAAACTTCTAGAAGAGACTATCAAGCTAGCCGAGAGGATCGGCACACATTCCCCCCTCATAGTGAAGATAGCCAAACAGGCCGTGAACCAAGCCTACGAGACGCAACTTAAAGCTGGTCTGCAGTTTGAAAAGTCATCGTTCTATGGAACATTCGCTACGGTGAGTGGCCAGAATAGATGAACTTATTTTTTAAAAATTATCTGACCAACAATTTCACTCTAATCTCTTTGGTATGCGGTGTGCCTATTGACCTTCTTAGTTTTATGATTGGCAACCAAATCCAAATTAGGGCTTCTTTCTGCCAGTGTCGAGTTATATAATAATTTACAGTCACAATAAATCACTCACATATAGTCCTCAGTCAGTCACCGTCAATAAAATTCATGTTTTACTACAATGTTAGTCATTGTACTAAAATTCCAAATCAAATCTACTGAAAGTAGTTTGTACCTTACACAATACAGATAAAAGTTCAAATTGCTATACAGATTTTTGCTCCAGAAATCTTCGCATCACAGTGCCGCGATGCCGGCGTACAGTAATCTCGGCTTACAAAAAGAGTGTGCTCTGTGAGTGTGGTGAAATATCACACTCAATTCTTCGGTTTAGTTCCAGTTAACTACGTTTTGTAAATACTAATAAATAATAGTAAACGATTTAGTGTATGAGCATGAGCTTCGCTTTTTTAGGGTTCCGTACCCAAAGGTGCCCAACGGGACCCTATTACTAAGCCTCCGCTTTCCGCTTTCGTCAGCGAACTGTATCTCATGAACCGTAGTAGGTAGACAGCTGAAATTTTCACGGAATATGTATATGTACAAAAATGAAATAAAATTAAAAATTGAGCAAGGCAAGTTTCTTGTATGGGGGCCCATACAAGAAACTTTTGGCGTTTATTTTTCACTCGCTGTCCCCCGCGGTTTCACCTGCGTTCCCGGTATAAAAAGTAGCCTATGTGCTTCTCCATACAATTGGCTATCTACATGCCAAATTTCATGATGATCTGTTTAGTAGATGACGCGTGAAGGCGTAACAAACAAACTCACTTTCGCATTTATAATATTAGTTAGGATTAGGATAACAAAGTTTAGTTATTATTGGACGGAGCCCTCCGTGTGCGAGTCTGACGAGTACTTGGCCGTTTTTTTTTACATTATCAAATTTTACTTTTTGTTAACAGGAGGACAGAAAAGAAGGTATGACAGCATTTATCGAGAAGAGACCACCCACATTCAAGAATGAATAAACAGTTTATATGAACTTTATTTATACTGTACTGTTAAACTGTATCTAGGAATGTAAGAAAAAGTGCAATGTTTTTACAAGCCTAGTGTATTTGAAAAATCATGTTAATATTTTGTCAATTTTACACATGTTTAAAAATCGCAATTATTATACGAATTTATTTTTAAAGATTTTTGTAATGTTTTTTATTCTAAATGACTATGTTACGCTTCGATGTATCGGTGTTTCTTTGTAAATGTTAGTTAAAACTTATGAGGCTGAGCCCAGGTTGTATAATAAGCCCATATTTAGATCTTCCATAATTTAAGACGATGATAGCTCAGTGGTAGTGACGTCGGATACCGAGACGAAGGTCCCGGGTTCGAATCCTACACTGAGCTTGAGCTTTCGGTGAAGGAAAACATCGTTAGGAAACCATAGCACGGTGGTAGGGTACTTTGTAGTACCCGTCTGGCTGGCTACCACCCTCAAGTTGAAAATCTGTCGTCAACCACCTATCGGTGTGTTCCGTCAGCTGCACTTGAGAGCCAGTTCCTTCTAGGCTTTGTGTGCTTACCACCTTCGACCACATCATCACTTACCATAGTGAGATTGTGGTCAAACACAGGCCTATACACAGTAAAAAAAAAAAAAAAAAAAAAAAACAGTTGTGTAACGCAAAGACATTGGTAGTACCAAACATAGATGTTACGGATGCCGAATATTCGCCATCAGAATGCGAATATTTATCCGCAAATGTCAAGTATGTTTTAAAGAAATATAGTCCCACATACTTATCTGGCCCGGTGGTCAAAAGAGGAACTAATAACGCTATTTTGAAATGTCAGTCGCCATCGGTCAAAGAGAATATAAACACTACGTCCATTGGTTGTTTCACAGGCATATAGAGTTGTTTCCTCCACCAAATGCAACGACTCTCACCTGGCCAGATAAGATTGTGAGTAAGGGACTATACTATGGTTACACCTTCAATTAAAAGTAGCCCAGCCCTTCTCCAGCGCCTTCTCCAATTCTCCATGCCTTCATACCACTCCATACCATAGGCTTCGTGCGTGTTGAGTTCGACTTAGTGACAGAGCGTAACAAACTCACATTCGCACTTTGCATTCGCATTTAGAACCAAAGACATTGTATGTAGGTACGTTGTTAGTACTAATATTATAAAGAGGTGATGTTTGGATAGCGATATATTTTAATAAATAAATATCCGGGGAATATATTATAAAGACATTTTCCAGTTAGCGACTTCAAGTTTCACGGCTGAATAGAGAGGTAGCCTTTGCTTGGTTTGAGTGAACCTTATTAAAACTATCGCTGTCAAGATTTACTTCCTCCGCGTAATCCTCAATCTTCAAGTGCCATTTAAAAAAAAAAAAAAAAAAATCCTCAATCTACGTTCCTCCGACTTTCTCCAAGCCTCCAAGCTGTCAAGTTACTATAACACACAGGTGCCTTGAAAAGAAGAAAGAAAGAAGAAAAGAAGTTTGGTTGAAAGAAGTTTAACTTATAGTAATAGCAAAGTCTACAATAGTATACTGGCTAAGTAATAGTAATGACAAGACTAAAGCATATTGTAGTTATTGTGGAGTGCGATTTGTTAATTTAATAAATGATAATTCCGACAACAATGACTTTTGTTAATTTTATGTAAAATGTGTATTTTATTTATTGGCTTTAAATAAATCTAGCCACTGAATCTAGCTCTCTTTTTAGCTTTTTTTCAAAATTGATATGGCTCTCTTTTAAAATTTGAGTTGGCAGCACTGGATTGACTGGATTTTCCGATCCGAACAAAAGATTCCATCCATTCCGTTCCGTTCCGAAAAGTTCTGTAACTACGAATAAGACACGTTCGTGTACAAAAATAGGTGTTTTTCGTAAATCAGGCTATTAGATTTGCATATTTTGCTAAATATTTATGATGTCGAAGGAGCTCAAGTAGTTAAAACAAGAAAATCCAAGAGACAAAGTTGTGTGTGTTTTTGTTTTGCTCTAAATCTGTTTCCATGTTTTGGGAACATGTTTTCCGGAATAGACATATCATGCAAGAATTTCAGGACACAGAAGTGCACAAAACAAGTGTATCAGTATTTGTCGCGTTGTTTTATTTAGAAATGTTGTATATTTTGATTATGACTCTTTCTATATTGAACCGATTGAATCAAAACTTACCAATTTAAATTTCTACGATTGCCGTAAGTAAATAATTAATTGTACACAGAAAGTAACAGTCATTATTTTTATAATGAGCAGTATAATGAGGATGTGCTTCCATGATGGTATACAGCCTATATCCACCACTGAACATTCCTTTTCTAAAATAAACATAAAACACTGTTTACTGGCTTACAATTTCTCATTCCACCTGTAAGGAGGACATTCTGCTTGGTTATTGGTTGCAATATGACCTGGAAAAGTCTACTTAAGAGAGGTAGAGCATAGCGTTTATTCGCTCAAAGAGCAGCTCAACTGGGGAAGTACCTCCACCTTGCAGAATACCGCAGCCAAATAACTTTATGTTGTGTAAGGTTGTGTTCCTGCGCGTGAGTAAGGTCGCCAGAGCTCATAGGGGAGGGGGGAAAGGTCGGTAATGTGTGAGCGTTGCTTCTTGTGTTGCAAGCGTTCATATGGCTACGGTAACCGCTTACCATCAGGCGGGCATTATACTTGTTTACCGACTAAGTTGTATAAAAAAAAACAAGCTTATTTACTCTGAAAGCTGTCTGCTAATTATCTCCAATCAAATTTCTATGTAAATGTTTATAATGTGGTCCTCCCACACCATCATTTATCCTAATTGGCTGTAACCATATGGGCTATATTCTTGAGACAGTTTAGAATATGGAAGACCGAAATTGTTGATGTAATGAAGGCTCTAAGACATGCTGAATATTGTCATTGACCTCAACTTAGGATTGGTGAAAATGATCATGAACTGCAGTAGAAACAAAAGCATAATTAAAAATGTTACACAATATTCCTTTTTTTCACAGCAAATGTCATCTTCAGCAATGGTTCAAAATAGTACTTTAGATAGGCTCTATTTGTCAAAGGGTGGCGATGGTGACATTTATGTTGATCGTAAACTGCCCCAGCATCAGATCGACGGCATAAGATTCATTTACCGACAATTTAAAAAGGTAAGTCAAGGGTCCTATTGCATTTGATCAAGAAATTATGTAACCCAATAATATATAAACTCATGTTCATCTGTTACCATGAACATATTCCTATTCCATCCACTTGAACCAAAAAGCCACTGCCAATTTTATTGATAGACATTATTCAAATAAAAGCAAATATGAAAGTTACTAAAAAAGTATGCCATGAGTAGCTAATTTGTGTAAACATGAGTCAAACTGTCATTGTCCTCCTTTATGTGTATATCTGATGAGATAAATGAATAGATTTTAATCTCATATGGATATTAAACATTTTCCCCTTAATACAAAAGATGATTTAAAGCAAGTTAAGTAAAACCAGTCAGTCAGTCACTTTCTAACTTCATATAACAAAAAGGGATAAGGCTATTTTAAAACCTGGTTTTGTTACCATGCTTTTTAATAAAGGGGTTTCTGATGTTCTGTTTTAGAACATAGAGAACTTTTTTTTTTCTCAAATGTATTTAGATTCATTTCAGAAGGAAGCCTCAATAATCACAGCAAAAATCAAACTTACATTTATTACTTTCAATTAAACCTAGTTTAAAAATTGGCTTAGGTACAGTGGAGGTCAAAGATATGTTTACATTTGAAGTTACAAAAAAAACAGAACAGATTGTGCAGAAAACATAACTTTTCTGCACAACATGAAACAGTATTATAAAAAGTTTACTTTCCTATTTCCAGAAAAATCCAGGAGTGATATTGAATGATCCTCCAGGGTATGGAAAAAGGGTTCAAACTGTACTATTTCTGAATGCTTTAATTGGAACCCTTTCAAAACCAATATTGATATTATGCCATGAGAGTGACTGTAAGAGGTGGTTTGAAAGATTCAGAGAGTGGACAGATTTGAATGAACCCGGTAAGTAACTTTTTTGTATCATAAATTCAAATTGTTTCAAAGAAATTCTTTAAGGTTAGACAAGATTCTAGTGACTGAAAGTAGTAACACACAAATCCTTGAGGGAAACTGATTCTCAAGTGCAACTACCAGAATACACCAGAAGTTCGCAAGGTGGTAGCCAGCGCTAACCAGTTGGTATTTATAAAGTAATGGTAGGGACCATTGTGTTAAGTAGTTAGATAGCTGTCTTGAACGCGAAAGAGAAAAATCCATTTACAGTAGTATTACTTAGCAATCTAAATATTTTATTACACTGCATCAAACCACCTTACTCATAAAACGTTATTTAACTAATATACTGTTTAAAGGGTCATGTAAATAAAGTCACTCTATTGTCATTGTCAAATAGTGTGACATTTACGTGACCATTTAAACTGTATATTAGTTAAATAGCTCCTTATGAGTAAGGGGGTAAATGTTTAAGGTGTCCTTGACTTAGCCAATCTGAGCGCATTGACGGAAGGAACAAAATGAATGTCATTTCGCTTCTTTGAGTGAGCCAGTATAATAATTTCATCCGTCGTTTTCAGAACTTGTAGTAGGAATTCAACAATCAAATGCGAAGACTTTAGATCCATTTGTAAAAAGAATGAAGGTGTCCATCCTGCCAATAACAAATTCAATAGGCATGGCGTTGTCCTCCCGACGTGGGTGGAGTGTGATGGTAGTTGATGAAGAGACAATAGGAAAAAATGTACTTGGATCCAAAACATTCAACGTGGACTTTAAGATTTTAATCACTACCTTGGATATGAAGGTTAGTTATCATAGATACCAAAACTGGGGCTCTACCGCGTAACTTTGGTGGTAATCGTAACGAATGGTCATCGTCGCGTCATACCGCGAGCGCGTCATTGGATGACATAATTAATCGTGTCGTTACGGTTACCACCAAAGTTACGCGGTAGAGCCCCTGAGCAAGGTCGCTAGAACTTTATGAGGAGGCGCTGTGCTGCCTGTGATTTGGGACAAGTGAATAATACAAAATGTCGGCTACGGTGACCGCTTACTATCACGCAGACAGTATGCTTGTTTGCTGCCTGAGGGCCAGCTCACACCGGGGCGGGACGCGACGCACAAGGGTACAGTACCCAACTGATATGGCGCGTCGTGAATCTTCGTTCACACAGAAAATAAAGTATGGCCTGGAGATAAACGAAAGAATGCTTAAAACTTACAATCAACCTCAGATCACTACTATAAGGTTCATAATACACTGCAGCTGTTAGTTCCGTCTCACTCGCAAGTGACGCCCCTCCGCACACATGGCGGCAGCTGCCGACCAATAGCATTTCCCGCGCTTTGAAAATGTTTCTTCTGCGCAGGTACATCGGTAAGCCATATTAGTTGGGTACTACTGTACACATGTCAGTGTGTCATGGTAGTGAGCGATCACGTTGTGACTCACATTTTCTCACGAGTACCAGGGGCGAGTACTCTGGCGGCGTGACCTACCGCAGAGGGTCTCTGACGCTTCGTAAGGGGTTGCCGGGAATAGTGTGCCGCCTTTTATGACCTAGCGGTTGGTGAAGGTGGCCACTATAGAAAATCTCAGTAGATTGATATGGGTTGTTCACATGTCAGTGAGAGAATGAGTGACAAGTGACTCGCGACGCCGCGCGGCGTATTCGAATTCTCTCATTGAAATGTGTACCCTTTTTGTCTAGTAAATAAATTTCTATATTTTATTGCTATCTTAAAGATTGCGCGCCACGTCGCATCACGGTGTGAGATTATAAAAGGAATCTAAAAGACAATAATAAACTTTTATGTGTATGTTCCATGTCCATAAATCTCATTTTTTATTTTTAGGAACATTTGGAGTCATTCTTTTCCATATACGATTGGTTATACCCAAAAAAGTTTTTCGAAGTGCGCAAAATAACTGAAAATGCCAAATGTGCTGTTTCAAAGTCAGTGTTAATAGATGCTTTCTTGGAGGATATCGTGTTGAGGAGGAATGATTTCTTAACACGCTTCATTCAGGCTGAGGTAAGGTTAATTTCTAGATTTCTTTAGAGTCAGTACATCATCTACCTGTCCTTATAACACAGAGACAGAGCCTGTATATTAACACGAAATAGGCCAAGAATTTTATAAAATGAGAATTTTGCTAATTATTAAGTCAAAATCGCCAACCAAACCGCGATTTTTACCCGACTGACCCGGAAGGAGGGTTATGTTTTTCGAGTGTATGTATGTATGTCTATTTCTTTGGCACGCTCTGCAGCCTGAACGGCTTGATGGATATAAGCATATGAGGTGTCGCTAGATTCGTCTTAACTGGGGGAGTGTCATAGGGTATATTACTTTTATATTGGCGTCTACGAATAAAATAAATTAAATTATTAAAAGAAACAAAAAGAGGGGGGAATTCAAAACAAAAATTTCGTGTTTATACTTTCTGTATTCTTTTAGAAAATCAACAAATGCATTGAACCAAAGCCTGTAATAACGAGAAAGAATAAAGATGCAACTGGTACCAAGATTAAACGGTCAAAAAGAAAATTGGACGAAAATGTTACACCTGCCCTCAATAATAACAATACTAAGAAAAATATTGAAAGTAATAACTATCTTAAAAGTCCTATTACTAGAGAGAGTGAACCGAGCGATTCGGATATGGATATAGAAACATTTATTCGCAATACCAAACCAATAGGTTTCGAAAATTACGATAAATACATTGATAATACCTCTGAAAGTGGTGTAGACGATACAACGGAGGCTGAAAAAAGTGGCGCCAAGACACCAATCGCTAGTGACACATCGAACAGCGGAAGTGTTCGACTATTTGAAGATAGTCGAAATGAAAAAACTCCCAAAAAGCTCACAAATGATTTTGATTTATTGAAAGATATTGAAGACATTGATGACGATAAAACCGAGAGTAATAAAAATAAAGACGCTAAAAATGTAATTGATTGTGATACTTCAAACTGTTTAAGTATAATAGGTGAGAAAAAAGTGTACGATGATGATTTAAGTGATGATATTGGTGAGTTCGAAAATGAACTCGTAGGAGTTATTTATAATAATGATATTTTACGCAAAATTAATACAATAGCAGTAGATTGTGAAGTTTCAAACGAAGAGACTGTGACTATTAAGTTAGTTGATGATAGTGTGACTGGTAAACCCAAAGAGCTTATACATGATATTGATGCAACACTTACTGAACTTAAAGAAAATGGGGATAATGAAAGTGTCGCCAATACTACAAAAATAGATATTGAAACGAAAGGTCATAAAACCATTGAAGATGAGATTTTCGAAATAGAACAGGCGGCTCTGAACAAATTCAAAGGCTCGTCGTTAGATAGTATTTTTTAAAATGAATGTGAGACTTTTAGGTTAAGTTTATATAAGATTAAATTATTTATGTTAGATAACCTTTTGTCTCCCATAATATTAGTGAAGTGAGAGGCTCTCCACGCCACAAAACAGACTAGATACAGGGGCGTTACGACGCGACGGTGACCATTCTTGGGCCCTGATTGGATGAAATTCATTAATGGTGTTCGTTACGATTACCACCAAAGTTACGTGGTAGAGCCCCTGGTCGGTTACCGATAGCTGGTACCTTCACAGTACACACATATGCAATTTCACGATGTATGTTTTATTACATAATTGCTTCTAATCAGTTGGTCAATTCGAATGGACGAATGCAAAAAAATACCACTTACTACCATTTACAACTACAATTTATGAACAGTAAACTATCTCCTTCATACTCTATGTAAGCTTACCCGCGCGCGAGCGAGACGGATAGACTTTTAATGATGCGCATGCAGTGCGAAGTCACGCCGCGCGCTTATTCATAGACTATACAAGCGCAACGTGTCAATGCGTTGAATGTGCCAGCTTTAGTTAACCGACCTGTAATTAGATCTTTAATCCCATTGTATAAAGTTATGTTTTGTTTGACGTTGGCGTGAGTCACTTCGTTTGCTGTCACGGTCAATGACGATGACTGTGGCTGTTAACAAGTTAAAGGGATGTGTAGATGTATTTTTTATATATATTCCGTAAACTGGACTGACGCTGTCGGCCAACCATTAACCTGATAGCCTGATATCATGACCTTGACTGGTTTTCCTGAGGGAGTACAGCATGAAGATCCTTCAATAAAGGTGTGAAGAGATGTTTGCAGCGTCTGCAACACTTAAGTGATACCCCTGGTGTTGCAAACGTCCATAGGCTACGGTAATTGCTTACCATCAGGCGGGACCTAAGCTAGGCCTGATCTGAGATCGATTACCTATTCGATTTCTTAGATCCAACAAAAATACGAGATTTTAATCGATATAGGTATATAACACTCAATCGGTCCAGTGAATCAATCTTTCACTCTAGAAAATCGAGATTAGATTTGTACTGATTCGATAAGCACCATACAGGGGCTCTACCGCATAACTGGTGGTAATCGTAACGAACACCATTAATTATGCATCCAATGACGCGCACGCGGTATGACGCGACGATGACCATTCGTGGGCCCTGATTGGATGAAATTCATTAATGGTGTTCGTTACGATTACCACCAAAGTTACGCGGTAGAGCCCCAGGTCGATTAGCTAAAGCTCGCGCCGCGCGCTTATTCACAGACACAACACAACACAAGCGCAACGCAAATGTGTTGTGTGCATTAGTTGACCGCCCTTCAAGCTTGCTGCCGACCCTAAAATCTCTTCAAAACCATTTTAATTGGTTAATAATAACAAAATTAGATTATTATACAGTCTTTTGATTACCATAATATGGATACACTTGAACATTCGATTTTGAATCGAATCGATTTAACAAAACAATATTTTTCGGGAAGAATCTCGCTATCCCTACAGCTTGTTTGTAACCTTAGAGAATTGGTTGCCAGAATATTTTGCATTGCAAATTAATAGGTGTAAGGTTCCAAATGCTTCATAAATTCTATATATGAAATTTCAATGTTCCAAAATTATAAAAATAAATATATAATTTTTCTCAAACTCAAACAGGGTGCTATTTGTAATACTGATAGCATTATTTATGTTATATTTAAGCATAGCATGACACTGTCGATATTAAGTTCTCATGATTTAATAAAACAATATAAATGGTTGTTGTAGTACCTACTAGCGCAGCGAAGTTGTGTTCTATTCTATTAGCAATAAGGTCGCTTAATTAATGTTCATGTTGTGTAAATTATTTGAACTGATTATAAATTCGCTATGTTTGATTCATAGTAAAAATATGTACCAATGTCACGAATGAAACAATAAATTGAGTTTTTAATTTCACATTTACTATTTATTATCAATTATACATTACATTGTATTGAGTGAAGTTTTTCTGTATCCATACAGATACCGGCGATATGCTGAGTAAAATTTATGAAAGCGGTAAATATAAAAATCCAGATTATTCTATGTAAAACTTAGTTACTATATATACGTCGCAGTTTAATGTACCAGTGATATAGAGATATCCTTAGTGAAAGAGCTATCTAGCGGAGGATAGATTCGCTCAACTGCTCATTATCTTTGCAATTTGAATCAATTAAGTAATATACAAACTGCTACATAGCTCTTTCCCGACTATTTCCATTACATTGCGACATATAAACATGTAAATGGAATGTGGATGTTTTATAATACAGATTTGAACTACGTAAAGTATTCGTTTAATTTACTTATATATACAATATTTACAATAAAATAACATTGATTTGCAAACATCACGAAATCTCTGAGGAATCAATAAGTAGTTCACCATTCATCACCGTTTAGATATTCATAATTCTATATAACATATACACCCGCATATTTTATTATGTATTTACCCTGTGCGCTATGATTTGCATAAGGTTTAATGAAATTAGTTGGCGAAACTTTGCAGTCTCATTTATTTTGTACATCTGCTTGATCATATTTGATCTTATGTTTATTTTTTAACCGACTTCAAAAAAAGGCGGAGGTTCTCAATTCGGTTGTTTTTTTTATGTTTGTTACCTCATAACTCCGTCATTTATTAACCGATTAGTAAAATTATTTTTTTGACTGGCAGGGTACACTTCCCGTTTGGTCCCATTGTCATCAGATCAGGATTTGATTACTTTTTAGTGTACTTTGAAGTCGGTTTAAGTTTTTTGTAAAACAGTCCAATTATTTAAGTTACAATTATCACAAGAAAAAACACTAGCGGGCGCATAACTACGGCATCCTTAGCGGGGCGCGGAGGCGGATGGCAGGTCAGTACTTACCCCGAGTGTAAAGAATTGACGTTAATAAACGCTTACTAATGCGTTTGCGTTAACTATAAATTTGTATGGGAGAAATTTGTACCATGAGTAGGTATACCGGTAGAGGCGCTGTGCCAATTCCTATAGAGAAGTGTCGTAAACACAAACGAATTAGTAAGAAATAGTTCAATATCTTCACCGCCTGAGATAATAATCCGTCTAATAACATTATAAACATGAATACTTCATTATGTTATCAGTTTAATACTAACAAATGTCCCAGTTCTGCCAACTAATTTGATTCAATCATATAAAAACAGTATTATTGAATCCCGAGATCACGAATAATGGAAAAGTCTTGTTTTATCGAAAACAGGTGCCTTTAAAAGTTACTCAGAGTGCCCGCGATGCTAAAATAAAAAATCAAAATATAATTTCATTAGAATGCGAGTAATCCGTTCTTTTACAAAACCTATTAGGAACGGCAAGAATGCATTTGCATTATACTATTTTGTGCACACATAAGCATAATATTTCTTCATTTTATATAACGAGCTACAAATAAATACATTCAACGCAAAATATTTATCTTTTGTAATAGCACCTTGTCGAAAATAAATAAGCATTTTTAAAAGCTTATTTTGCGAGCCTTTGGCAAAATTCCATAAAGCATATAATCTCAATCTAATTTCTCTTGCATTAGTAGGCACTGTCAGCCTAAAATCTTTCTAATTTCGTTGAAATAGTTTCGAATTTTAGTTGCAATGCCTTTAACGTTACCGATCTCAATAACAATAATTATCCTTCAATTTAAGCCGCATTTATGAGTTTAAATATTATGTTACAGTCTAAACATTGTAAATTCGTTTTGTGACGTACAATACCAAGAAGATTTCTTAATCTCTAACTGCGCTAATTAAATTATCTGAAAGCAAGTGTTTGGTCACTTCGTAAGGTCAGGATTATCATGTTCGTTAGGAAATACTTAACAGAAAACTATATTAAGTACTTTATTTGAACACATAATACGGAATAGTATTAAATATCTATTAAACAGGAAAATATTTAGGTTTCCAAACCGTTACCTATTACGTAAGACTTAATAATTCTATATTTGACGTACGAATAATTTCGCAAAAACATGGTTTGATATTTTCCGTGAATTTACTAGATTCATTTCGCGAAATGACGTCATACGACGAAATACATAATATTATATCGCAGGATTGATAACATTT
Source organism: Achlya flavicornis (assembly GCA_947623365.1). Classification (NCBI taxonomy): domain Eukaryota; kingdom Metazoa; phylum Arthropoda; class Insecta; order Lepidoptera; family Drepanidae; genus Achlya; species Achlya flavicornis. The sequence goes on from OX392479.1 coordinate 13,191,154, forward strand.
TCATGTAAAAATGTTTTTTATTCAAATTCCGTCAAAATTATTTTCGAAGAATCTCACCGGTACTTTTTTAGGCCTACTTAACTATTGGAATGTGAAAAAATGATACTGAATGAAGTACATAAGTACTTATTACATAGAGAGTGAAGAAAGCTATCCATTAATTTATTTTAGTAATTGTTGAAACTTTCTTGTACATACTATGGCAATTTTATTGGAATAATGATATCCAATAAGTTGATTTAATTCTTTCGGATTTTATTATTAACATTACTTGAGAAAAAAGTCATTAAGTGGTATACATATTAGCGAAGCATTTCATTTACTATTAGAACCTTATTTTTATACTCATAAAGAGCAAAATTGTAATCATTTACATGTTATACTTCATGTAATAACGATTAGGTCGCTAGGGTTGCACATGCAGGTACTCCGCTACGAAAACACGCATTATCTTGTTTAAGTTCTCAATTGTGTTGAAGTCTAGGGCTGACATATCGTCCTGCGCTGTGTGCCATACGCTCGGGAACGGCGATGGGATGATGTGAATGATGTCTACGTCTGAAAAAAAAGTAGGTATATCAATTAGTTCCACCGATGTCTTACCAACTATTCATAATTCAACACCTTGATTCGACTTTGAACGTCAAGTCGATTAATGAAGTATGGTAAACTTGCTTACACCATACGGCCTTTTTTTATCCTGGGATAAAAAGTTGTTTTTTTTTAAAAGCTTAGGTGGCAAACAAGCATACGGCCCGCCTGATGGTAAGCGGTTACCGTAGCCTATGGACGCTTGCAACACCAGGGGTATCACGAGCGAGTTGCCGACCCTAAAGTATGCTGTGTTAATCCAGGACATACTCTATCTGTGTGCCAAATTTCATCCAAATCCGTTCAGCCGTTGATTAACAAGAGTAATTAACATCCATACATTCATCTTCACAAACATTCAGTTTTATAATATTAGTAGGAAAGGATAGACTAATAACGATTAACTATACATCCCCCTTATTAACAAATAAGGTGTAAGTCAGTCTTGTAACACTCAGGTATTAAGGTAGCCCCAGCCCTTTTTGTTTATATGACATTAGAAAGTGACGGATACATTTATAACCTGGGTATTACTATACTTGACTTACACCTTATTTATTAACTAGTTGTGCCCCGCGGTTTCACCCGCGTAGCCGAGGGATAAATTGCTTTCCCGGGATAAAATATCCTATGTGTTAATCCAGAATACATTCTATCTGTATGCCAAATTTCATCCAAATCCGTTGAGTTATTGAAGCGTGTTTGAGGTACACACGACTACCGATCAAGCTATACATTTCCAGTATAAGCTGATATCTTATTGTATAGGATTTCCGTACAATGGGAGGTCAGACTACTATAAATTATTTAATTATTATTCGTATTTATTTATTGATTTACTATCTATTTTTTATCATAAAATGACACCACCGTCTTATAATGTCTATAAATTCCTCTCCATCCTAAGGTTGTCTGGAAGAGATCATTCTTTAGCGATAAGACCGCCCATTGTACAGTTATTAATATTATGTTCTTTTCTTTCTGTTTTGTTAACTGTTTTTCTGGTGTACAATAAAGAGTTATCTATCTATCTATCTATAAATTTATAGTTTGATCTGTAGCCGTGTGTACAAACATCCAAACTTTCGCATTTATAATATTAGTGAGATAAGGGGGATATTGTATATTGAGTCTGAATTTAAGCACGATTGGTTATTATATTCTCTATAAATCTCTCACTAACTACCTAAAACTACTGCTGTGATAAAAATGCTATTTGAGTTTTGTTTGAATTAGTCACAATTATGATCAATCATAGTTATCAGTGAATGTAACAAGATAAGCCATTATAACATTTCACGCGTGTACAATAAAATGCCATTGATGATATTGACATTTCATTTTACCGTTAAACATGACCATCGAAAAGACTAGAATTTTCAAGATAGGTAAACCCGGCTCGAAGGACCAGAAAATGAAAACAATTGAATATCAAAAAATAATGATTAAAATTAAGAATAATTGTAGAATTAACGTGATAAGACACAATCACGTTCCCAAGAAAGCTATCTGACTGTGGTCCGATCGAGACGTTCTAATCGACGAAGGTCAAGGTGCTGCGAGATTAAAAATAACCTACATACAAAGAAAATTTTGGTGAACTCGCATTACGGAATCGATACGCTTTTATGTAAACTATTAATAATGAAACGATGCACTACCACATAAATAAATATCCTGGGACATTCCTCACACAGCACGGTCAAGCAGAGCTTGTACTAGGCTAGTAACTAGTATGGAAACCAAATAACTGATATAATACATATACTATTTTTTGTTTGTGAATACATACTTTATATACATAATTACACCACATGTCCATGCACACAAATGCATGTCCCTTGCGGGAATCGAACCCACAACCTGCGGCGCAATAGGTGGAGTCATAACCAACTGCGCCAACTGGCCAGTCAAGTAAATAAAGGTCGATATATTAAGGAAAAAGTCCTAAGTGATAGCTTTTAATGGCTTCGCGTCTGTAATTCCCACTTTAACACTGAGTATAATTACTTTCCCATACTTTGGGGTTTCCCATCACGAATATAATATTATTAGTCACTTCTTGTGGTTAGAATTTTTTGTTTTAATTGACGTTTTTTACCTGTGTTTATTATGTATTTCTAAGAATAGCTTCATTGGAAAAATAATTACCTATTCATCTACATTAGTATAAATGGAGAAATTTACCTACTGCTGGCTGACACATCAAAGCACAACTCAAAGAGCAGCGTCTAAAAAAGCCGGTTGAGTGTCAGTCGGACACACCCATGAATGCACACAGGTTCCTTACAGAACGCAGACCCACTACGGAAGGCTTTTTAAAAATTTACTCCTGAGGGGGTAAAACGGGGACAGTTCATAATAGATGCCTTTATATGCATTGGGTGGAATGGCCTTTGACGTAAACGAAATACACAAAGAAAAGGGAGTTCCAGTATTATAATAGTAATATATGCAAAGAGGACATGGGAAGAACCGTTCATTGGGTAGACTAATGAATCGAATGGCTCGTATTTTTCAATTACGTACTTTTATTTAGAATGAGGCAGTCGCAGTCGACCTCGACGATGTCGGTAAGTGAAGACTGTGTAACACAGGATCAGCATAAAGTTAATTAAACAGAATACCGTTCTTATGTACTGATCGGAATAGCAACCGAGTAGGTCTAAGGGAGAATATTTGAAAAATCCTTCGTGGAATGCAGTTTAGATCAAAGTCCAATATAACTGCCTTCCTAATCTGATAAAAATAATTTCCAAGTTCGCCTATTGTCTATAATGTGAGAACTTTTCTTTTTAACAGCGCAGACGAAAAAACAGAGGAGGTTTACAAGTCGACGCGTTATTTTTTTCTGTTTGATCACTCATAAGTCCGCATAACTTTTTACAGAGTAGTCCGATTTTGATAATTATTTTTTTATTGGATAGGGTAGTTTGTCCCATATAAATTTGGATTAAAAATAAGGGTGGGAAAATAGGGGTGATTTATTGTTCACTCACATATTTTAATGGTGAGTTGTGTATTACTGCAAAACCTTATAAAATTCAAGTTATATTCAAAATTCTATATTATTTAAAAGGTTTTATTATTTTTTGCGTTTCAGTTTTTTCGTTGGTATATTTTTTTTGTTAAAAAGTTTTTATATCTGTGCTATGATAATTTTGTCTGAGGGTCTACAGCGTAAGTCAATTAAATGAACTTCATTAAAAAGTCATTCGCTTCAGGTCTAAATGTTATAGAACTCCAGATAGGGAATTTCAAAGACTTTAGTGCAGTTCATACACCAGTATTTGACATCTTACTAGATTTCCATACCTAGTTACTACTAGGTATGGAAATAAAATCAAAGAATAGGATAGAATATCATTTATTTGCTTTAAATGTGGTTTTACAAGGTCTTAAAATTTATACAGTTCATTGTTATAGTATTCAGCACATTCAGCTTTCATAATAAGCATGCAAATAGGTACACTAGGTACATTAGGTATAATTATTAAATAAAATACAAATTACTATTAAATCAAAAACACGTTATCAATTTAAATATTCATTTACTAAAATTAAGTATTATACACAGACATATAAGAACAAGGTATTATATTAATTGACTATGTTAACTTTTTGTCTATTTTACTCACATGTCAAATACAATTTAGCCTACGAACAACGGAAAAAAAAAAAAAAACGAAAAACCTATGTCAAACAATTGTACCCATATAATTCATTAATATTATAGAAATGTTGGGATTTTAGCCACTGTATCAATTTACATTTAAAACGTATCAGTGGAAGTGTTTTAATGTTATTTGGTATCGCATTATATACCTTTATGCACATTGCAAAACATTGCTTTTGATAAAGAGCCATTCGAGGCGGATTGTCAAAGACCAATCGATCTGGATGCCTTGTGCTTCTTGGATAAATGTCTTGCCCTGTTTTAAAATAACTATGATGAGATTTTACAAATAATGCAACTTCAAGTATGTACATACAAGGAAGAGATATACCCAGACTATCGAACAGGGGCCTGCATGAGGCATGTGGTGGTACACCACATATTGCTCGAACGCATTTCTTTTGTGCAATGAATGCTTTATGTATATCTGGAGAATTTCCCCAAATAAGTAACCCATATTTTAATGTAGATGCTATGTGACCATGGTTCGCTGCTAATATAGTAGAACGCGCGGATGTTTGTTTCAATCTGTTCTATACGTATATGAATGTATTTATTTAATTTTTATTACAACTTATAATTATTGATATATCATCAGCAAAAAGGGTACATTTATTTGTAGTCACATCCGGAAGGTCGTTTATATAGATCAAGAAAAGCAATGGCCCCAGGACGCTACCTTGAGGCACACCACAGCCATTAACTCTATTTATCGATTTATGAGAAACTAGTGCCAGTTCTTTATTTAAACAATTTATCTCGACATATTGTTCCCGATTTTGTAAATAAGTCTGCAACCACTTAAGCGCTGTACCTCGTAGGCCAATATTATTTAATTTAGTGACTAGAAGCTCATGTGATACGAAATCGAAAGCTCGCGACATATCAAAGAATATAACAGACGTTGCCAGTCTTGAGTTGAGAGAATCTGTTATTTCACGTACCAGTGCAGCTAATGTAGTGGATTTTTTACTCTGAAATCCAAATTGCTCCTCTTTAATAATATTCAGCTTATTTACAAACGACATAATCCTTTTATGCATAGCTTTTTCGAATAACTGACAGAATCGGTACTAACGTTATTGGTCTATAATTATTTATATTCGATTTATCGCCTTTTTTGTGTAGTGGTTTGACCAGAGAGAATAAGTCTGGAAATTCACCATTTTCAAAGGATAGATTTATTAAATGAGCTAAAATCGGGCTAAGCTCTTGTTTACAGTATTTAGGTAATTACTTTTGTAGCGATTTCGTCATATCCTTCTGCAGATGTATTATTTAGCGATTTAATTAAACAATTTATTTCATTTTGATCACATGGTGTTAGGAATATGGTAAAAAATTAAAATCAAAAAGTATTTATTCAATATAAGCCCTAATGAGGCACTTATGAACGTAAACTTACTCCGGTTCCAAATACATGAACTGAGAAGACTCCGGCAAAAAACTCAGCAAGCTTTTTATTTGTACTTAGAAGTATTATAATTTACAAACGATATATTATTATATAACAATAGCCTGCGAAGCGAACAATTCATTCAAATGCATTCTTGTCATCTACAAATTCTGAAACTTTATAGTACCCTTTCTTGCATAACTTATGTTTGACTATCTTTTTAAATGTATTTAAATAATTGCAATTGTACAAATTGTAGGCTTAATTTACATTTACTTCAACTAAGGGAACAGTGAAAGTTTCTTCAGAATCGGTTCAGTAGTTTTCAAAATATGGATTAATAAGTGTGTCGGCCTGGCTTATTGATACCAGCTACGGGTGCGGTCTCAAAGGGAAAACATCAAATTCAAGTCAAATTCTAGTGCATGTAAGAAAAACTAAACATGCCTATTAGAGATCTCTATGTATATATAAAAATTAATCCCTATTTCCCTTGGTCATGCAATAACTTGAGAACGACTTTACCAACTTCATCTTTCTATTGAGAAGACTCTTACGGGAAAATAAATAAGTAAGTAAAAGACGGGCAATCCATTGATGAAAATAATTCGTTAAATTGGGAAAAGCCAATACCAGTAGATATAATGCCAGATGTTGCAGCTTTATTTAAATCCTGGTTTGATTTGGGTTCCGAGTCGAGACTAAATTTTAAATTGCACATGTTGCATTTCAACGTGTATTTGGAAAGTAGTCCTTTTCTTTTTTCTCCAATAATGTGGACATTACTCAATGTACATCCAAACGCTTTGTTGTGATTACATATTGTTTGAAGTGATTTAAAAAATGATCCAAATCGATGATTCTTCGTCCATCCACGGGAATAATATGCTCAGTGGCGTGCATTGGTTTTCGGACTAGGTAGGCAGAAGAAATCTTGGCCATACGCCTAAATATGGCTCTTAGATAGATCAGGTTTTTTGACCAAATTCGTAAAATTGTTTAGGTCAGCGTATCATTCCACACACATTTGGTATGATTCATTAGCAAACAAAATACATAATAACAGAATACTAGATTCGAATAACAGCACCCAGGTAGCCAGGTGTTTTTAATAAACATAATATCCTGTGTTAAAATGTCTAAGATTTTTACCTTTGTTTTGAATCCATAAATGTTTTGGAGTTGGTCTACAGCAAGTTACCTACTATTTTCAACAAACGAAAACTGACTAAAGGAAAGGACTAATTCATCAATACATTTTGCATCTTCACCACAAAATTTCTTCATTTCACACAGATACACTTCGCAAAATCACAATTAATAAAATTGTCTAAGATTTTTACCTTTGTTTGAATCCATGAAAGTTTTGGAGTTGGTCTACAGCAAGTTACCTACTATTTTCAACAAACGAAAACTGAATAAAGGACTAATTAATCAATACATTTTGCATCATCACCACAAAATTCCTTAATTTCACACAGATACACTTCGCAAAATCACAATAAGTAAATAACAACAACACTGCATACGATGACGATACAACGCCAGCCAAACCATAAACAAACCAACACAAATAAATTGCGAAGTTATATTTGAGTTGCTCTAATGTTGGTAAACTAGTTTAGGTAGTTTAGGTTAAGGTAGTTTTTTTAATTTGAATGGGTTACCTTACTTACAACAGAGTAGGTAAGGTTACTTTTGGTCCATAAATCGCGAATGTCAAATGTCAGTATGCTACGCATAGCAAAAGCGTCATTTATGCTTTCGTCGTATTATCTTAAAGAAGTGTGTGTGTGTGTGTATGAATATGCCGAAATCGTTTTAGTGTGCGTGAATTTGAGAGGCGAACTTGCGAGTGCCTGCGCGGCAAAGTTTAAAATTTCGTATTGAATGTTAGGTTAGATTTTTATTCAAAGTGATTATGTAGTTTAATTGAATCAAAATATTATTGTATTGAATCTTATGAGGTAGGCATTGCTTATTTGCCTATATGGAATGCACGCCACTGAATATGCTCTGCTTCGCTTCCACAATAGTTTATTACGTACCTGAAATAACCAGTTTCAATAATAAATTAATTATGTAATTTATGTAACTAGCACTTCGTTCTAAGTGAGTAATAATAAGTTAAGAAACGCAGAAATAAGGTACCCAATTACATTCAAACTTATATATGAGAAAAAAATGTATGTAAATATATTATATGTATGTAAACTAAGAATTATATGTATTGAAAAAAGTTAAGATGTAAAAAGATAATAGACAGAAAGAGTTACTTACACTAAGGGCCACTTGCAGCAAATATATACTAAACTCGATTTTGTTAATTCTAGATTTTGCGTTAAGCTCGACTTATCTTAAATCTCATCAAGCATGTCTTGCACAGTCACATTTCACATTCGATTTAACTAAACCGAGATTAAGACTGTCATTCATTCGTCATTCGTTCTTTGAGTTCCATTTCACATAAAAAATGATAGCAACTCAATTCTGCTTATAAAGAAACGTCACGTCTTCTATCTGCCATAAATGTCAAAGTCTAAAAATTACAATTTAGTAGGTATTCAGCGGTAGGTATTCAGTTGTCTTGTGGATGTTTTCGTGGTATTTTCTGTTTTTTTGTTAGAATTTCGCTTTATTAAAATTAAGAGATTTAGGGCACCTAATTTTACCGTGGCAGAAATAATGCGTTATTGATAAGCGAAAAGGAATCCATTTTTACAAATAAACAGAAAATAAAACATCACACTATAATGACGTCTTCTGTCAATAAAATCGAGATTTAACAACTTAAACCAACATTGCTGCCGGTTTAACTTTGACGTTAATTTAAATCGAGATTTAAGCTAAGTCGATGACGTGCAAGACGTTAAGTTAAGTTTAAGCCTAATTTTGAGTTAAATCGAGATTTAAGTAAAAGCTGCAAGTCGCCCTAAAGTAGTTAACGATAGTTAGATAAACTCACAATTCTACAGTTTGTAAAGCCATCAAATCAGGTTCGTTTGCATGTTTAGAACTACTGGCATCCATGTGTTCCGTTGGTATTTGCAATCTGTAATAAAATAGGCTATACGTTTCTTCTTACATACTACTAAAATTATATAATAATATGACCGTGGCCAATTACTTGAACGATTACCCTAATATTTAACCCTTTTATTTAGAACTAGCTGTCCCCCGCCGTTTCACCCGCGTTCCCAGGATAAAAAGTAGCCAATGTCCTTCTCCATACCATAGGCTATCTTCATGCCGAATTTCATGATGATCCGTTGAGTATTTGAGGCGTGAAGGCGTAACAAACAAACTCACTTTCGCATTTATAATAGTAGTAAGGATAACCAATAAGATATTTATTGAAGTAATTCAATTCACTACATAACATATACCTACCTAGTAGGTGGGTACCTACCAAGAAGTTGGATACCTACCTAATAACCTGTGCAAACTTTATTTTCTCTGTTGTGAAAACATTTAGTATCTAACCTAATAAGCTAGGCGGTTGATACTCACGGCCACGGGTCCACGTGCGGTACATTTTCTGTATTGCAGTCAGAATCGGGTATTTGTTTATTTCTGAAAATGAAAAATGTATGTAGTAGGTACAATTATGATTAGGTATGTACGTTGGTATTTGCATTCTGTAACAAAATAGGCTTTACTTCTCTTTATCTCATACTAATAAAATAATATGTGACCGTGGCCATTTACTTGGACGACTACCCTAATATTTACCAATAAAATGTTTATTGTAGAAATTCAATTTACTGCATAATATATACCTACATAGTAGGTAGGAACCTAAATGTACATGCTTTACTTACGCTGTTGTGAAAACATTTTAGTATCTAACCTAATTAGCTAGGTGGTTGATACTTACGGGCACGGGTCCACGTCCGGTACCTATATTTTCTTTATTTCGGCTACACATCAAGATATAAATTTCCAGTACAAGCTGATCTCGCATTGTATAGGATTTCCGTACAATGGAAGGTCAGATCAGAGGAGCTTATACTGGAAATTACCTACTTTTCTTACCCATTACAATAATCAGACTCAGAATTTATTGGTAGATACAAACCAAAATGCCTTCCTAGGTAAAAACACATATTATGATTCATTTTAGGTAGGTACTTACTTCAATATTTTATTCTTAATATGTGTAGCATTTTCTTTTCTCCAATTCCATCTTTTCTTTTCTTGTCTCGATCATTTCCCATTTAAAACAAAATACACTTCACTTATAATTTATTAGGTACGTATCTACGTGGGTCGTGAGAGCAAGAGACACGGGTTCCCCGTTCGAACGCCGGAGCGCGACTGAATCTGTGCGGCAGCGCATCGTACCACTCGAAATATTTGAGATTTAATTTCTAACAAATTAAAATAAAACATTATTTTAAATTCAAATCATATGGTACACGTATTGTACTAACTACAGTTTATATAAAAAGTTTCATTAGTATAGGTAAAGTATTAATTGACTAATGCGATTTATTTGTAAAATTCAGAGGGAAGTTTGAGATTTTTTTCTATCGAGAAAATGTTTAGGAATCGTGTTTTCACATCATACAGGAGTCAGTATATATCCTCAACTGTACTATATATTTTTTTCAAAATTATTGATTGGTTACTTTTATTGATATGCAGGATCAAAGGAGCACTTTTGAGGTGGGGTAAGGCCTTAAGATCGACTTACGCTGTAGCCCCAATCGTCTATCTATCAGAATACTCTCAAAGTAGGTACACACGGCAACAGATCAAGCTATACATTTCTAGTATAAGCTGACCTCCCATTGTACGGAAATCCCATACAATGCGAGATCAGCTTATACTGGAAATGTATAGCTTGATCTGTAGCCGTGTGTACCTACAACTAGACGTCATGTTTTTAACATAATTTAACAGATAACTCAAATAGAGTCAATCGATTTACATAAAAGGTATTTAACCAATTCCATATATGTGATAAACAATAACAAGTCGCGGAGATTACGTTACGAATGTTGTGATGCGCACTGAGTAAACGTATAGTAGGAATTTATCAATCGTAGAAGGATAATCGTGGGGTTTTTACGCTCAGGATACCGGTTGAAAACAATCAGTTATCTTACAGCTGTCCACAAAATAAAGCTTTTTAAGCATGGATGATATATAAATGTCGTTAACCCTGATTCATAACTGCAGACTTTTTCACTGACACGTCACTATAATTAAATAATCTCTCTCTTCATTAAGATATTCATATAAGTACCTACATCAAGTTCTAAGATGTTCTTTATTAACAACCATTATTAGTTCTAACAGAGCGAATTTTATAGACTATTGTGCGGTTTTACGTTATTTCACAATTAAGAAAAAAAGGATGATAGTAGTTAAAATGTACATAATATAACTATCACTTTGTTTTTACCGTGAAAAGAGTCTTTAGACCACAATCTTACCACGTTAAATTATGCTATGGCATGGTATTAGTTTATCCAAAATGTCATCCAGATCTGTTCAGCCCTAGCGATTTGTGTTTATGCGTCACAGAGACACAGTCACAAACATTCACAATAAAAGAAAAACCTATGAGGCTAATTTTAAATAAGAAAACCTTATATAATTTTCAAACGCTTGATTAAGGTGGATGGATGCTCAGCATGAGGCGGGAATTTTGATTTATTTCAAGATTTTTTTTTGATTTTTACCTTTGTAGAAGAATATGGCTAACCTTAACCAACACGTCCAATATTTCATCATCATCAGCCTATAATGTCCCACAGCTGAACACAGGCCTCCTTTCACAAATCAGGATGGGCGGGAATGGGCAGATACTCCACCACGCGTGCCCACTGCGGATCGGTGGAGGTAGGCGCCGCTTGTGGTCAACCTACTGTTAGAGTTTTCAAGCCACCTAGAAGGCCTCCAACTAGTTTAACGACTATCACAATTAAGGGATAACCGGGACCAACGGCTTTACGTGCCTTCCGAAGCACGGAAACGCTCGATTTGAAATATCACTACGCGGTCACCCATCCAGGTACCGACCACGACGGTGGTAGCTTAACTTGCCGATCGATTAAGAACAGCTTATCATGCTACACCCCGAGCGCTTCAATATTTACCACAGCAAAATATATTACCAAAGCCACTTACTTTTCCTCATGAAAGGTATATGATCGTCCTCAATGAAGGCACCCGAACTCCTCAGTCTGAAGTATGTCTGTTCCGACTTCCCTCGGGAGTAAGCTTGGAACTGGTCCAGTTCAGCTAACCGCTGTTCCGCACTGGCAAGACGCACGTACCACTTCTCAGTGGACTGGAAGTAGCTGAAGAATATTGGGTCTGGAGCTCCCAACAAGTCCAAGAGAACGAGCACATCCTGTAAGGAACAAGACATAATGTTTCAAGATTTTATATTGATAATACACGTTGAGAACTCTGGCAACAAGACATTTTAGAGACTACCTAGTACACAAAAATAAAACGCTATTATAACTAACTAGAACCCGCCCCGACTTCGCACGGGTTCAATGTCGTGTGGTGTCGAGCGATTTGCGCGCCCGCGCCCCTCTCGGCCCGCCCGTTCACAATATCGCGAATACTGTTTCTCGCAAATTTTAAATCTGTGATATCTTTTAAAATATAAATGATAATGATTTTCTGTAAAGAGAACTTCATCTACATTAAATTCCCGTCATAAAGGATCACAAAGGATTCATGTCTAGAATCATTAGGAATAAGCGGTTTAGAGCCCCTCAGTCTGAGGAGAGACTTTGCCTCCTTATGTGTGTTCTACCGATTGTACAACGGACTTACCATCAGGCGGTCCGTATGCTTGTTTGCCACCTAACTAACCGTAGTCAGTCAAAATAGATAACTTCACGAGTTCAGAAAGAAAATTGAGTTATGGAGTGCCGCAAGGAAGTGTGCTAGGCCCAAAATCCTGTTTCTTATATACATAAATGAGCTGTGCCAACTCAAAATTCCTCATTACGATATTTACACATATGCAGATGACACTGCATTAGTTATTCATAGTTCAACTTGATATGACTTAGCCAATCAGCGCGCAATGTCGGTGATGAGGATTGGGGGAATGGATTTCAAATAATAAACCTTTTAAATATATAGAATTTTGAATATAACTTCGGGGACAAACCACTAACCTACGTAGGTATGTATTTCTTTGTAATATTTGTTTATCCCCGACTGCAAAACCTTATAAAATTCAAGTCATATTCAAAATGCTATATATATTTAAAAGATTTATTATTTTTTGCTTTTCAGTTTTTTCGGGTTTTTTTTAATTTTATAATTTTTTGTGGCTATAATCTTCTAATTACTACATGCTTAATGTTTGATTACTTTTATAATGTAATACACACCTCGCCATTAAAATCGGTGATTGAACAATAAATCACCCCTATTTTCCCACCCTTAGGGTAGGTATTTTTATGGGAAATTTATATGGGACCAACTTCGAGGTAAACTCTATCCAATAAAAAAAGAATTATCATAATCGGACTACTCTGTAAAAAGTTATGCGTGATCATACATAACAAAAAATATACGCGTCCACTTGTAAACCCCTCCGTTTTTTCGTCGGTTAACAAATGTTTGTGAACAAAATGAACGTCATTCGCGTCATAGGGCTTCTTTGAGTTAATCTGTTCGATGATGTAGGTACTTACATATCCTTTGTTTCATAAGCATACATGAACTTCACTGTCCATACGGGGCTCTTTACAATCTATATTCTCACAGATAAGATAAGATTTTCGATTTAAATACCGCAAGAATATAGCCGTCACAAACAGTTGACATTTTATATCTACAATAATAATAGTGTAATATGTCGTAAGTTTCCTTCGGCCTCTCTGTTATGTAGCCTCTTTATCATGTAATATTGTGTCATTTGGAAGTTATACCTATCAGCAGAATGAATAACAGAATTATTCATAAATATACATTACTAGCTTTCCGCCCGCGGTTTCACCCGCGCCCTTCTTTACACCCTTACCTACCCTACCCGACCCTACACTACCCTATAAAAAGTATCCTATGTCCTTCTCCTGGTTCTAAGCTACCTCCCCACCAATTTTCAGCCAAATCAGTACCCCGAGTGTAAAGAATTGACGTTAATAAACGCTTACAAATTCGTTTGCGTTTACTATAAAGTATGGCAGAAATTAGTACCATGATTATTCCGCTAGAGGCGCTGTGCCAATTCCTATAGAGAAGTGTCGTAATCGTAAACTAATTAGTAAGCGTTTACAAACGTCAATTCCTTACACTCGGGGTACTATTCAGTCGTTATTGAGTTATAAATAGTGTAACTAACACGACTTTCTTTTATATATATATATATATAGACTAAAAATGTAGCAAATAAATAACAACAATATCGTTGCCAATAATATTGCCATGATCATTAATGGGTGTGGAGGTATTTTTGGCCATCCGAAAGGTGTAACTCTATGGTGTTCATTATCATAAGATAGGTATAGGTACTAGGGTAGTAGGCTACAGAAAGGATTTCGTAACAGATGTGATCGTCATTTGACGAGGCGGTATGGGCGCCAAAATGGCGAGGAGGGCGATGGCTGCCACACGCGTCATACTTGTGAACAGGTGCTGCTTGTGGGGGCTGGTCTGCTTAAGTTTGCTATTTATTTACTTATTCAATATTTATTCAGTCTACTTTGTAATTTTGCCGCCGCGCCGGGGCACGCAATTGTTGTCAGTGCGATTAGAATGTAAATATTATGTAATGAATCTAATCTTGTTTTGAAAAGTGTAATTGCTGAGTTTATTGCTGGCTCTGCTCAGCAAATGCAACCTTCCGAACCGGTATTAGAGTCAGACTTTTCATAAGTGCCTGCGAAGGTCTATTTGAATAAATGATTTTGAATTTGAATTGAATGTTAATTAAATTAAATTTAAAATCTTGAAATGGCAATATAAAACGTATAATAAAACTCAGTAAATATAAATTTTGAATTATGATTCAAAATTTATATTTACTTTCATACGGTTGCTATGGGCTAGTCATACACATAATTTTTTATTCACACTTTTATTAAAATTACCTACCTACTACGAAAATGCAAGTAATGACATTTGACTATCGTTCTCACATTTATTTTACGCCAGGTTGATAATATCGTCAATATTTGACACATTATAATCTCGACATGACAACTGAATACGTGCAAGCAAGTGAGTGAACAGATTTCAGGTGAGTTGCTCTGGAAAACCCAGCACATCGCCACCGAGACCACCCTGCATCAAATATTATGGGAATTTCCAGCGATAAATTAAAATATTGATATTGCATGCGGGTTGTTTTTAAGTTACTGAAGTGCCATTGCAAAATCAGCATGAATGTTATAATCAGATTACTTGATATCATAGAGTTAGATAGAATAGAGTGATAGAGTGAACAACATTACCTAGTGCGAAAGGTGAACAGTATGCATAGGTATATCACAGATTACAGAATTTTGTTCTGTAATCTGAGACATATAGATGCATTCATAGATATATGGTACATTAGAGATTTACTGTTAGAAAAAAAAAACGATCCGAGTTCCTTGTGATTTTTGTTCTCGGTAAAAGGATCGATAAAAACGTATATGTGTATTAAGTCGTTCATACTATGAACGCGCAGTTCGCTTAAAGGCAGCGCAGAGTTATACATAAGTACACCTGTGCTCATGGTACATTTCAGCGCAGTCGATCTATTAATATTCTATCTCTATGCTTGAAAAATCTCTCTACGTGACAGGGTCCGAAACGAGGACATTTGTAGGAGAACGAAAACTACCGATATAGCTCGTAGAGTTAGTAAGCTGAAGTGGCAATGGGCAGGCCACATCGCTCGAAGAACTGATAGCCGATGGGGAAGGAAGGTTCTCGAGTGGCGACCACGTACTGGAAAGCGCCGAGCGGGACGACCTCCAACCAGGTGGACCGACGATCTGGTCAAGATCGCTGGGCACCGCTGGATGCAAGCGGCCCAAAACCAAAACCGTTCGAAGTGGAAGTTAATGGGGGAGGCCTATGTTCAGCAGTGGACATCCCTAGGCTGATATGATGATGATGATGATGATGCTTGATATATTTAAAAGGAGAAACCGACTGAGACGCAGCTACGCAAAAAGCTACCATATGCATATACCATAATTTGGAGGGTAGTTTTTCTTTCAACGTATCGTAGGGTGTTCCACGAATGGGTTTCCTGAAATGCAACCCCAAACGGGATAAAATATTTATACATAACTTTATAGAAGATGTTAGATAGGTATATATAGCAATTCAAATGAGCAATCCAGGCTTTACATTCATATAACAAGCGTGAAGTTTAAATTTAACGCCAATTACATACAAACGTACAATGTTTTGAAGCGTGACGAACACGTCACGCACACACGATTCTATGTTGATATCAGAATCATTATCAAGCGAACGACTCATTGATTTATCCAGAAGCAACTGATTCTAAAATAAGATCTGCACTTATGTCGCAGACAATGCCATAAGCTTCGAGATCGTTATGGCATAGAATAACTAATTTTATGTACGTTGTTTGAATAATAATTGGACTGTTTTACAAAAAACTTAAACCGACTTCAAAGTACACGAAGAAGTAATCAAATCCTGATCTGATGACAATGGGACCAAACGGGAAGTGTACCCTTACAGACAAAAAAAGAATTTTCCAAATCGGTTCATAAATGACGGTGTTATGAGGTAAGAAACATAAATAAAAAAAAAATACAACCGAAATGAGAACCTCCTCCTTTTTTTGAAGTTGGTTAAAAATAGCATCTTTTTATACTGCTAAGTCCTAAAAACAAGCATAACAAAGGAGCCTGGTGGTAAGCAGTTACCATATGGACGCTTGCAACACACGAGGAATCCATCATTCACGCGTTACTGAACCTTCCTCCCTCGCCGAACACAATATTAAGTTATCTGGCTGCGGTATTCTGTAAGGCGGAGGTACTTTCCGAGTCGACCTTCCGTTTGAGCGAAATAATGCTATGCTCTCACAGCAAGCCAGCAAGCAAGGAGGTGATGGGTCTAATGTCGCCTAATGGACATTAGCATTACTAGGAGGGTTGCCAACGTGTGATAAGCCTAGACCTATCAAAGTGCAACTCGCGAAATCTGTACGACACCTGCTTGGCGACAGATATTCAACTTGAAGGTGGGCCAGGCGTATACTAAAATACCCTACAACCGTGCTATGGTTTCCATGCGATGTTTTCCTTAACTGAAATCTCAAATTAATTGCTAGATTCGAACCCCAAGTTTAGTCACGGCGCGGCATATCGATTTCACACGTTACTTCTAATGATGCGTCTGTCTGAGCACGAGCCGAGCACACGTGGAGCACGGATTCACACAGTGTGGACGGACTTGCGAGCCTCGAACGAGCATTCGGCTCGCGCTCGACTGCGATCCGCCGATTGTCAGTTTTATGAAGAACAGGGATTCGCATCACGCTTCGTGTTGTAGGCTCGTTGTACGCCCACACTTGACATTGCGAGCAACGAACGAATAGAGGCTCGGCAGAGCATACACGCACATTAAATGTTGTAATTATACGGATCTATACGTGTTCAATTACCTTGAGTACAGTAAAATAGTTGAACTTAGTGTTCAGCCGCGTATAACAAGAGGATTTAATTTAAGAAGTCGATAAAGGGATTCGACCTCCGGCTCCGCAAGTTTTGTAGGAAATCGGAGTCGTACTAATTAGATTAACGTTTTTTGAAGCGAATTAAGATTCTTGTACAGTCGACAGAAAAACTTCTACCTCTGGACTATCCACGCGTAGTATGGGTATACAAAAGAGAGTTCAGCTTATGCTGGTTTAGTTCCTTGTGAGTTGCTATAGTTCGCGGTTAATCTTAAATACTCCAATTTGCTTATCCTAACCAATAATAATGTTAAGTACTTATTCTTTATTATTCAAACCCCTTATAGAATAACTGAACAATTTAATTTTACTATGTAAATTTGAAATGGTTAGCATCCTGTCAGACGAAAGTTGAGAGTTTGTGACCATTCAATTGATTAACTTTCACTGCAGCTGTTTTTTTCGCAAGTTTCGCTTAGTTGTGTCCATAGTAAGAGTTTGATCTTCCATATATAATTTTAAAGGATACCAATGACTTAAATTTATCCCTAAGATCAAAGAAATACACTCACCATCCTCTGCAGATGATTAGCACCATCCTTATAAGATGTTTCGTGCCATTGTTTGGCGAGATGTCTGGCACCATATATGGAGTCAGTGGGCCCCCACTGCCGGAAGGCCTCCTCTCCGTCGAAGAATATGAACATGAGACTCAGGTTGGCCTCCTTTAATGGCTGGAGCTGTTTGGACATGACTTTCGCCAGGTTGATCATCATTGCGCATGGCACTGCTGAATCGGTCGCTCCTGTTGAAAACACTTTTGCTTAGATCGCTTACAGATATATGATATGTACTTCTAAATAGGGGGTAGGTATTATTTGGCTGACTGGTGAGTCCGAAAAGGCTGCTCTTAAAAATATTACAGATAGAATTAATTTCCCGAACACCAAGTTCTATGTAATTCCATATCGCTCCAAAGGCCATTTTAACGACATTGATTCCCCAAAATAATGTGGGGGAAGCAAACAATGGGAAATAAGCATACCTATAACAACTTGATTATGACTATAAATAAATACGATTAATTTTTTTTAATTAAAAACTAGAGAAACAAGTTTTAATCTAACACGTTTCATAGATCATTAAAACAACAATAAAAACTACATAGATTTATTTATATATATTTAAAATAACATCAAAGTTGACGTAACGTAACTGTATAGGAGGGGCTTGTTGTTAAACCACCTGCATTACTAATGGTGACTTTAGACGTGCAATGACCGACCAGGCTACCGGTGCGGAACCAAAATAATTTTAAAAACTCTATACACGACCAAATTACTGATAAATTTTAAAAACTCGTTAACTTGTTAAACGCACTGGACAATGGCACAAGAGTCATTATTTCGGACTCAAATTTGACTATTCAGTGTCAATAGTGACACCAACACAATACATAATCACCTATGTAATCACCTGAAACTATTATGAAGGAATACATGGACGACGATGTGAAGTACCCCAAATAAGCCGGCCGTCTCGTAAATACAAGCCTCGCACACACATGTATACCATAGTAAGCCGATTGGTTGTAATTTCGCATTGAGACGTCGACAGTGACAACAAGGCTCAGTATCACTTGTGCCTGCTTGGCCAGTAGGTACTGATTTTATACTAGATACTTACAGACACGTAGGAAATATAGTGCTTCACTTTCTTATAAGGCGAGCTCTGTCCTGATTTATTTATATGCCCACTAGCTTTCCGCCCGCGGTTTCACCTGGGTCGCAGGTGCCCCCAGGTTCTTTGCCCCCTTACCTACCCTACTCTACCCTACCCAACCCTGCTAAGGTTACATTAGAAAAGTTTATATTGTCGTTAATATTTCTTAAATTTTCTAAGTTTCTGAGCAATTTTCTTAATGTTTTTTAATGTAAGAACCTTCTCCTGACAATAACAAACACAACAAAAAAGAATTAGCGAAATCGGTCCAGCCTTTCACGCGTGTCACGTCACCAAGAGAAATAGGCATTCATTTTTATATATATAGATGAAAGAATATTAATTTATATAGATTATGCTTGCACATTATTATTATTAAAAAAAAAAAACATACATATTTTATAACTTAGTAAGTCTAAAGTAGCACTTTTGTCATGTAGTTTTGATTAGTACCTTTGCTTCCCTTCCCATACAGGGGCTCTACCGCGTAACTTTGGTGGTAATCGTAACTAACACCATTAATTATTCCATCCAATGACGCGCACGCGGTATGACGCGACGATGACCATTCGTGGGCCCTGATTGGATGAAATTCATTAATGGTGTTCGTTACGATTACAACCGAAGTTACGCGGTAGAGCCCCTGATTGGATGAAATTCATTAATGGTGTCCGTTATGATTACCACCAAAGTTACGCGGTAGAGCCTCTGGTCTAATTTTAGTTATAATAAGCAAAGTAACAAATCAACTACGGCCTCTCTGCGTCCACACTATTAATATTTTACTTACCAATAAAAACATGCTCTCTTGTATATTTACTATCATAATGGCATGCTAGCACCAAATATCTATCAGCATTGGGATTCGATTTGGCGATAATATTCTTGAAGTTTAATGTCCCAAACACTGGTGTTTTATCTGGGAACACATTCTCCGTAACATCCCATCCAAGGTTTCTCATAGAGTTTGTGATATAATTGCCAACCTTTTCATGATTTGGCGTGCCAACCACTCTTGGTATTAATATTTCATCTAATACTGCTCTGAAATGAGCTATATCGGATAACTTTGCTAAGTCTTTAATGTTTTGATCTGTGTACTCTTGTGCTTCATGGAAATTCTGTAAGTTAGAATTTTAATGTAAACAAATTCCTATAAAATACATATATGGTATAGGTATACAGGATACAATTTTAACCAGTGCGGATGCTTTTTTTGGTGGTTCAGAATCAGTAAAAAAAGTCAAGTCAGTTTTTTTTTACATTATTTGAAACCTGCTAAATACACAATCTATGAATTATATAAAGGACGGGCGCAGCGGGCGGCGAACGCGGCGGGAGTCAGCGGGGGTGCAATGCCCACACGGGCGGAAGGGTGGCGCGCGAGTTTTGTTACGCCCGCACGCCACAAGTATCAAAGTAGATTAGTAGACATCTTTCGTCACCAATAACTTAGATTTTTTGTACTATGACCACACTATGACATATTAAAATGAAAAATTTAAGTGTCAAAATTTATGCACTGGTTATTTTTTTCCTGTTTCAATTTTACCTTTACTATTATTCCATATTTACTATCTTGCATGATTTATTTCTAATCTATTATTTTATTTTAAAAGGTACACCAACAGCATGAAGTATCATACCTACATTATGTAAGCAACAGTATAAATAGTAGGTAGTTTTCTTATACTTATGCCCACAGATAACAGAATAATTCAGATGGAGCGCGCGGAACACGAAAATGAAGCCAAAAAAGCAAATACAAATTGAAAATCTGATACCTGGTATTCGTTTTCCAGTTTGTATTTGCATTGTTTAACCACAGTTTCTTAATAAAGGAGTGTTTTTTATTAAATAAAGTATGTTAAACAAAGCAAATACACATTCAAAAGCGAATACCAGGTATGTGTTTTCAATTTGTATTTGCTTTTTTGGCCTCACTTCCGTGTTCCGCTTGCTCCATCTGCTTATGCCTATTAAAGGTATACACATAATTCATAAATTATGAAATGCTAGAATTATTATTATCCAGTGAATATAACTGTTTAAAGACTTTGTGAACTTAAATCATAGCTGGATAAGGGTAGTCCCCACAACACAGGGAAAAGCTTACTTATATTTGTTATACTACAGCTGACCGAATTAATATTCAAGGATATACATGTATAAAGTAGCAAATCATCATGTAAAAATATTGAACTGAAACACATTTTTTGTCATACCAAAGATTATAAATGAATTTATGCAGGAACCCTGTTGATTGGATGGGACAGGGTGGCTGCTGTGAACGTATTTCAATGTATTCAATATATATTATATGAAGTGTGGTTTGTTTACTAATTTCAAGGATGAGCAATTTTTGGATGAGGAAGTTTTTACATAAACTTTAATGTCATTATTTCTCTGAAACTTTTGCGGTCCAGGAGTTTTAAGTTGACTATGAATTAACACATAAACTGCCTTATATTTTTTGTATGAAAATGTTTATGTGTTTACATATTATTAAGATTGTTTTAATGTTTCATGCCAATATAACTTTACAAAGCTTTTAATAACAAATGAAATTAGATAAGCATGGGATAAATGTTAACTATACAATTTATTAACTAAGTATTTAATCAAATTTGGGCAATGTTACTTGCATGTGACAAAAAATATATCTTTTGTAACTTGACCCATTGACATGACACTGAAACCTTTCACTTTAAACACTAAGCTTGACTCAAGTTAGTGTCAAGTGAAAGATAAAGCTGTAGAGGTCACGTTACTGTATAAATATATCCCTATGTAAATAATAATTATTGTCTGATGACCTTCTTCAAAACAATTAAATGCATGCATGCCACGCATAATAAACATCTGCCCAAATTGTTAAGAAAATAACAAATCAATTAAAAATCCGTGTACTCACCTTTTCTTGATAAAATTTTAACGGTGTATCAGTATTTACTAATACGTTACAACCTAATAATGAAATAACTAAATAAATTGCAGTTCTTGCCATTTTTACTTTACGTAAAATATCACTTTAACACTTCATGTATTTTAGTACAAATAAACTGCACTTGATGCTTATTGTTATAACTCTCTAAACACTATAATAATAGTAAAAAGTTAAAAAATATTAAACGAACGAATTCGACACACCTACAACCTTTCACTAGACGTCGTCAACTGAGTTTGACAGTTCGCGACAGGGATACCATGTTTAAATACTGTTTTCCCATTAAGTTCTTCTTAAAGGCTCCCCCACACAGGCGCGTTATTAAAGGTCGATAATATCGCATGCGTTATTGCGATATCTGTTCTCAGTACATTTTGTATTAGGATAGTCATGTAGTTACACACTGCTGCGATAATAACGCCGCAAGGAATGTAAAAGGAATCGGGACGCATTATCGCAATACCGCATGCGATATTATCGACCTATAATAACGCGCCTGTGTGGGGGAGCCTTTAATCAAGCTACTTCAAGTCACACAGCCCGCATTGCAAAGCTTGATGAGTCAGCGAAGTAAAAAGAAGGATACCTTACCAACCTTATATACTATTGGATCAATTACGAATAATTATTGAAACATTTATTTTTAATATTAAATTAAAATTTCAATTTAACGGACTAGGGTACCGTTGTTGATAAGACCTATCACGCTACAGGTTGCGGTTTAGATTTCCCAGGACATACAGTGCGACATAAAAGAGTAGAAAATAAATTCTACCTATCAAATGAGGAGTTTTCATTTTGATACGTCTATGGTCAAAATACCTGTCAAAACGTGAAGTTAAACATCAGTTACGAGGCGGGAAAATTATTTCGAATTATCAACAGTCTGGCAGGTATTTTGAACATAGAGGTATCATAAGAAAACTCCTCATTGATCTCGATATTTGCTATTTTAATAATTAATATGTGGTAATAGTGGTAGACTACCAAAGAAGAAAAAACCAATATTCAAACCTACTACAACTTGCTGGAAGAAAGGATAATACAAAGCCTGAAATCATGTAAAGAAACCAAACAAGAACAACATAAAATAATTAGCGAAGAAACAAAACGATTAATTAAAAGACGCACCGAGTTGATACATACAAAGAATAAGAACAAAGATATGAAACATGAACTTAGTAGAATTTATAAAGAAGCTAATAGATCGATCAGGAAGGATTACAGCAAACATAGACAAGAAGTCATCACAAGGAACATCAACAACTTTAGAAGTACCAAAAAAGCCTACAAAGAATTAACTACACACAAAACATGGATACAAAAACTTGAGCATAACTCAGAAGAAACCAATTCAAGAAAAGATGTTGTAAACCATGTAACAAACTTCTACAAAGAACTATACCGAAAAAGAAGCAACAACGAAATCGAAACTGCAGACGAACACCCAACTAATGGCATCAAACCAATTGAAAACTCTGAAGTGTATGATCACATAAAACGGTTAAAAGTTGAAAAGAGTCCTGGCCCAGATGGACTTTGCAACGAAGTTCTTAAAATCGGAGCACCAACCTTAACTCAACACCTATCACAGCTATTTAACATGGTATTAGATACAGAAACCGTTCCAAGCCAATGGTGTAATTCGGACATAATTCTAATTTTCAAAAAAGGCAATCCGTTGGAAATCGGTAACTACAGACCCATAAGCCTTCTAGCAAGCTCATATAAACTCTTTTCATCTATACTTCTAAAAAGAATAACAGAAGACATTGATAAACTCCAGCCAATAGAGCAAGCAGGTTTTCGATCAGGATTCAGCACAATGGACCATATACAGAGCCTGGAGCAAATTATAGAAAAATATCGAGAGCATAACAGACCTCTTTATGTGGCCTTCATTGACTATTGCAAAGCTTTCGATAGCATCAGCCACTGTTCGATCTGGAACGCATTGCAACATTCAAAAGTGGATCAAAAATATATTAACATCCTGAAATATATTTATAGAAACAGTACGAGCAGGGTAAAGCTGGAAGTCAGAGGAAGTGAAATAAACATTGAACGAGGAGTCAGGCAAGGCGACCCTTTGTCACCAAAGCTCTTTATTGCAGTGCTTGAAAATATATTTCGAAAATTAGATTGGTCTAAAAAAGGAGTAAAAATCAATGGACGTTACCTAAACCATCTAAGATTCGCTGACGACATAGCCATACTAGCCGAAAGTTCTAGGGATCTGGAGGAAATGATGAGGTCGCTGGATAATGAAAGCTCAAAAATAGGGTTAGAAATGAACCCAAGTAAAACTAGAATAATGACCAACAGCCAAAAAAGACCTATTGTAATAAGAGGAAATAATATAGAATATGTCAACAGTTATATTTATCTGGGGAAGCAGCTATCATTCAACAAGTCTAACAATGAAGAAGAAATAACACGTAGAATCAACATAACATGGAAAAAATACTGGTCACAGAAGGAAATTTTTAAAGGAAGTTATAGTTTGCATTTAAAAAAGACAGTATTTGACACATGTCTATTACCATGTTTACTGTACGGCTGCCAGACTTGGGTTAATACCAATAAAGTCAATCAAAAAATTAAATGTACCCAAACAGCTATGGAAAGGAGCATGCTGAAGCTCAGGAAGATAGACAAAGTAAAGAATAAACATATCAGACAAAAAACAAAAATAACTGATGCTATCACACATGCACTCAAACTTAAATGGAGGTGGGCTGGACACATCGCACGTTACACTGACAATAGATGGACCATAGAAACCACACGATGGAAAGGTCCTCAGGGAAAGAGGAATGTTGGCAGACCTGTAAGACGGTGGGCTGACGATATTATCCAGGTATCAGGAATCGACTGGACAAATACAGGCAAGGACAGGGATTTGTGGAAAAAGTTGGAGGAGGCCTTTACCCAAAAAGGGGTCCATATTTCAACATCAAAAAATAATAACATTTGAAATGTAAAAAAAAACTACTTAGAAATATGGAATTAAATGGCTTTTTTATTTTTTATTTTATTTATTTAATAGTGGTAGAATTGCATGGAAATCATGCGAAAGTAACTCTGTGTGTTTATTTGTGACGCTTTCACGCCTTAACTACGCAACCGATCACGATGAAATTTGGCATGCAGATAGCCTTTGGTATGGAGAAGGACATAAGCTAAATATTATCCCGGGAACGCGGGTGAAACCGCGGGGGACAGCTAGTGACTTTATATGTAAAGCCCGCCTTGGTACTGATGTTTACCCTTAAAATACAAAAAAGTAGTTATCTGGTATTTCATATTGTATCGCAGGTAAAAGGCATAGGGACCAAAGTTAAAAAAAAAAAAGAATAATTAAGCACCTCATAACATGTTGGCATAATTAGTTGAAATGTAATCGGCCTCCATTATGCACGAGTATCTATCTCTATATTTTATTATATGTATTTTGAACGTCTGGAAATCTGGAACTATGCAAGTATGCTACAAGCAGTTACTTATTCAGTAAACTAGGCATAGATTGGTAAATAAACAAAAAGGGCAATAGCATCACATGATATAAAATTTTACTTGGTATTTAGCATTGTCCCGAAAGTATGGGTAAATTTTGCCAGCATGTAAATCTTGATGGACAAAGATTATAATTATGAGGTGTAGAGTAGAATATTAGTGTAGGTTTAATTAAATAAATAAATAGGATTTTATAGGAATAGGAGCCTTTGTCACACCAGTATGATCATTTTCACAGCGTAGCTTAAAATAACTCTTCTGAGCAGTCCTTTGGCGAAATATAACACATCTCTTGCCACGCATCTCTGATCGAATGTTACTGTTATTCTTATAGTCAGTCTATGCTACGCGGACGCAAACCGAGCACGAACCGAGCCTCTATTCGTTCGTTGCTCGCGATTTCAGGTTTGTACGTAAAACGAGCCTACAACACGACCGCGATGCGAATCCCTGTGTTCGTCACAACTCGAGCCAAACGCTCGTTCGAGGCTCGTAGGTCCGACCACGCTACGCGAATCCGTGCTCCAAATGTGCTTGTTAATGCTCGGTTCGCCTAGCGTGGACGCACCATTAGAAGGTTGATTTTTAACAAAAAATTTAGACGGGCCAGTTGGCGCAGTTCCACCTATCGCGCCGCAGGTCATGGGTTCGATTCCCACACAGGACATGCATTTGTGTGCATGAACATGTCTGTATGTCCTGAGTCTGGATGTAATTATGTATATAAAGTATGCATTTACAAACAAAAAGTAGTATATGTAATGTATCAGTTATCTGGTTTCCATAGTAGTACAAGCTCTGCTTAATTTGGAATCAGATGACCGTGTTTGAGAAATGTCCGAGGATATTTATTTATTAATTCTTTACATTTCAAATTAATCTAAGTAAGTAAAAATTATGACTCATCTCAATCTGCTTAATAAAACTCATTCATAATAATCATAATGTGAATCCAAAGATTTTCATAGGGCATCGTGCCTCTACCCAGATGGATAATCCGCCTTACTAAAGCATGACATTTAATTTCTCTCCGCTTGAGGGGCTCCCTGAGCAAATCGCTCTCAGTTCGGCTGTCAAATACTGTCAATTCTGGCTTGTTTATTTCATGTTGCCATAGAGGCGACTATCCTTCTGGACGTTTTAAATTCTTTGTGTGAATCAAACATTTTAATTCAAGCCCAAATCCGTTTATCGACTATCCAGGTTTATCCGTTAATCTTTGATTTTCCAACGACGTCACCGACTGCGAAGCTGTGACGTAAAAAGATAAATTGACAAGCGAGAGAACGTAATGGAAAGCGACCTTTCTGTGAAACAACCCGCCCAAGCAGTGGACGGGTTGTTTTGCAGGAACGTAGATAGGTAACCACAGGGGGCCAAACGATGTACTTACCTAGTATTTATTTGCTACGTCAACACTGGATTTCTAAAATTCAATAAAATTAAACATGATATTTTGGCGGGAACCTGAAAAGTGAAGTTTCGTTCAATTTATTTTCATTAAAATACATACTCAAGAGTATATAATCACTACGTTTTGATGGTGTCTGTACATTTCTTTGGTCCTACTTGTTCGATGGTAGGTACTCTAGGTACACACCAAACTAAGCAGAGCTTGTATTGTACTATGGACACAATAATATTTGTTGTAAATTTAAAACGTGTAACAAAGCGTGTAACTTACCTTTTGATATCCCATAAATCTATAGCCCGTGAAGAGCCCGTGCTATAGCCATTGATATATTGGCAGCTCACTGTAGGTATATATAACTAGGGTTATATAATGGTGCGTCCATGCTTCGCGAACCGAGCACGAGCCGAGCCTCGAACGAGCACACTGCGAGCACGATTCGCGTAGTGTGGACGGGCTTGCGAGCCTCGAACGAGCACGATTGTCAGTTTTTTCACGAATAAAGGGATTCGCATCGTGCTCGTTGTATGCTCGTTCGTGGCTCGGCTCGTGCTCGATTCGCGTAGCATGGACGCACCATAATGTCATAGATTTACATAGGGTATGACTTAAAAATCCGCTCATTTCCCGAACAAGAATGGGATTTAAAAAAATCCCATGTTATTGCAAAAAAACTATGTCCGTATTACTAAAACCATGTCATCGTTCGATGAAATAATTAATTATTCATGCATTTTATTTGTATCTGGTATTTATACATTCCAGAATACTATGCATATGAGTAGGTAGGTATGGGGTGGGGTGACTAATGGGGAAAGGTTCTATCATAGTTGCCATCCATACAATTCCCTATTAGGATTGAGCTTGCAACTGGACAGTGAAACCCAGAACCGTATCAGCCATATAGCGTTAGGCAGGGGCTCCCAAACTTTTTCAGTTTGCGGCGCACTCTCAGGTTTAGTATTTGTCTCGGGCGCCCTAGCTAGTTTAAATAGGGTACAATGATACTAAATGAAACTGTAGCCGCTAATATCTAAGTTTAGTTTCTGGAGAATGGTAAACCGGAGCGGCCCTCGTTGCTAGCTATGGCCTGGGGGAACAAGTCTCCCTGAGGGATCAAGTGTACTCAGTTTCACCTATTAAAGAACCCCTACTCCGTCCGTCTTTAACAGCGATATATTTTAGCAACCACTGATGCTATTGATATCTATTGCTTACCGATTCTTGGAGGCTCAAATGGAGGACTGAAATTTCAAATTGGAGCTATAAGTTTAAATGGGATATCATATGAAGGAAGGTACCCCTCTCGGTGAGCGAGTCAGACTCAAACTCGCATTCCCTTCAATCCTCTGTGCTCGCAATTGGCTGATTTTTATTTTAGTATAATAAAATATCATGCTATGCTAGTATGTAGTAGGTACATACCTACACTACATTTATTTCTCTCAGTGCACCAACATTTTCGCAAAAGTGGGTGTTCGAGGTTTCCCTTTACCAATTTTGTTATTTATTTCCTCGTGCGACACAAATTACTTTCACTCAAAGTCTCAAGGGAAATATTCTTTCTTTTTATGTTAAAGAAAATTGCACTTACCTAGAGTAGGTACTACTCGTCCAATTAACTTTTTTGTTTACCTGCAAACTTAGATATTTATTTTCATCATACTTAGGTATTTACTTAATTTAAGCATAGTGACATGGAATGCCGTGGCGAATATCGTGGGTTCGAATCCGGAAGTGAGTTCGAGCTTCGGTGAAGGAAAACGTCGTGAGGACATAGCATAACCTAGCACGGTGGTAGGGTCAATATTTTGTAGTACCTACTTGCCTAGCTGGCATTCTCCAAGCATCTACTGGTAAGTTGATGGTCAAAACACGTGGTAAAATAAAATCTATCGCCATGAATTCTGTGCTTATGGTACCTATGGAAAATTAACGGCGTTCATACAACATTGTCTTTACACTATTGTTTTCCTCTACGTACCACAATTTCATTGGTTATAGGTATGTAAAAACCAATGACCTGAGAATTCGTAGTTTTTGGTAGGAAAATCCAATTACACACCGCCACCCGGCAAAGTAAA
This sequence comes from Achlya flavicornis, assembly GCA_947623365.1. Classification (NCBI taxonomy): domain Eukaryota; kingdom Metazoa; phylum Arthropoda; class Insecta; order Lepidoptera; family Drepanidae; genus Achlya; species Achlya flavicornis. Next base: position 13,220,129 of record OX392479.1, read on the forward strand.
AAACGTTTGTTATTTAGATACTTAGATTTGCAGTTGATTAACGATAAAAACGAAAAAGATTCATATCATTCATATCTACATATTATGTTCTTTTTTAGGGTTTCGTAGCCAAATGGCAAAAAACGGAACCCTTATAGATTCGTCATGTCTGTCTGTCTGTCTGTCTGTCCGTCCGGTCCGTATGTCACAGCCATTTTTTTCCGAAACTATAATGTTGAAACTTGGTAAGTAGATGTATTCTGTGAACCGCATTACGATTTTCACACAAAAATAGAAAAAAAAACAATAAATTTTAGGGGTTCCCCATACTTCGAACTGAAACTCATTTTTTTTTTTAATAAAACCCATAAGTGTGGGGTATAATAAAACCCATAAGTCTATGGATAGGTCTTCAAAAATGATATTGAGGTTTCTAATATCATTTTTTTCTAAACTGAATAGTTTGCGCGAGAGACACTTCCAAAGTGAAAAATGTGTGTCCTGTAACTTCTAAAATAAGAGAATGATAACACTAAAAAAATATATATAATGTATATTACGATGCAAACTTCCACCGAAAATTGGTTTGAACGAGATCCAGTAAGTAGTTTTTTTTATTAGATACGTCATAAATTGAAATTCATATCAAATACTCAGGTCTATACTACCATTTACTTATATACCTACAGGTTTTTACGGTTTTTTTTTTTATAATATAATATAATTCAAAAACAGTTAGCTTGTCTAAAAGGAGAACTATGAGAGGAATGGCTGATTATATCAAAAGCTTTTTTAGTTCAATAAAACACCAAACGCAATATTTTTTGAACTTTATTAGCTTTTAATTGTTACTAAATCTAATGCCTAATTGCTGGTTCTGTCTTTTGGTCACTTTTATCAATCGGTAAAACTAACGCATTTTTTATCAGTATAACCGGGAACCATTACTCACTCTTGTAGGCATTTGTTTTCCAGTGTCATTAAAATTGATAAACGTGATTTAATTCGTCTTGACTTTTATCGAATAAAATTTTCCCAAAACTAGTTTATGATAGGGATAAATACATTTCACATACACATGACATACAATTTCACATAACTTGCAATGTAAATATGTACCCACTGTTAGTAGGTACGCTAGCAATTAAGTATTATTACCGTTGATTTAACTTAACCTACAAATATCACATTAATTAACCTTGGGCACTGGTGGCGCCACGTAATTTTTTAATTGTTCTTTAACTTTTTTGTTATAGCCAACACTTCGTCTCAATTTATACTGCGTAACGTGTAACTGCATATCGCCACCGATCCGCACACTCATATGCTTATTCGGATAAACACGACTGGAAAATACCACCTCCCCAGCCCCGCAGAACACTTCAATAGAGCTGTGGTCCACGAATATACGCCAATGAACATGGTTAACAGGCAGCCAATCCGCTGTCCTTATACCATCGATACCTCCACGGTCGACCCACACGTGCCCACGGTCTGGACTATATCCGATGGTGTAATGTGTTTCATGGTTCCACTCGAGTATAATGAAGGCATCGTGGAGCACAGAACTCGAGTTCACTATCAATTCGAAGGCTCTTGCTCCCGCGTAGAAGGCCTCGCCGGGGCTGTACCAAGCGTCTTCTAATAACTCTGTGCGCAGTTCATTTACTTCCTTCACGGGCGTCATAAGCAGCCTTCCTTCGGCCGACAGTTTAATCTCCCGTACTAAAGTCAGCATGCTTGCCCAACCGTGGTCGGAATCCTCCAAGTCACTATCCCACATTCCCAACCAAGCGATAAGAAGCTTCCTCCCATCCAAAGCCTCTGCCGTCTTCGGAGCATAGAAGTCGTGTCCGTAATCCAGTTCGTTAAACGTGGTCGTGGAAACTTCCACGTCCTCGAGTATAAGCCGCTGATAGTTGAGTTTTCCAACAAAATACCCGGTCTGGTATAGATTCCTAAAACGGTTTCCATCACTTTGCAGTCCGTGTACTGATAAAAGCAAAATGTGGTATCCGTATATTTCTATGATATCTGGATTGTCCCACATATAGCCCATGTCGCCGGATGATTTTGCTAAAGTGGCGCTCAATTTCCAGTTGAATAAGTCTGGCGAGGTGTAAAGCAGTACGTGTCCTACTTCGTTTTTCATCGTTCCCAGAATCATGTACCAAACGTTGTGGCCTTTCCAAACTTTTGGGTTTTGGATGTTTCCTAAGCCAAACGGGTTATATTTAATGGCCGGATTGTACAAATACTTCTGGAAGACGATGCCGTCACCGCTCATTGCCATGTTTTGTGTTTGGTACGTTTTATTCCCTGATTGAGTATTCCCAGTATAGAACAGGGTTAAGAAGCCGTTATGTATGACAGCTGAGCCGGCCAAGCAGCCATGATTATCATATATATCCTTTGGGAACAACGCTGGCGGGTAGTGTGCCCAATCAACGAGATTGTCGCTGATGGCGTGGCCCCAGTGTATCATTCCCCACGCACCATTATAAGGATGATATTGATAGAATAAGTGGTATTGTCCTCGGAAGTATATGAAGGCACAGGGGTCGTTGAGCCAGCCCAACGGTGCAGAGATGTGGTATATCGGCCGTAACTTCTTGTTTATGAGATAGGTGTTTTGCTTGACGAATGCTTCGACGTGAGAGATATCTTGCACGATCTCGGCTGCGGCTACGCACAGCCACACCGCGAAGATTAACATATCCATCTGAGTCTGCGGTCTATCTTACACTGCTTCGTTTCCAAATGAATATAGACCAAGCATGATTGTAACAATAGACAGTTTTGTAAACATATGATCAGTTATAGGCGTAATAACTAAACAATATAATAGAAGGGTACTAACTATTTATTGTAAACGATTACCTACGATATGTATAATCGATGATTGAATATGTTATGTAATGTGTAGTGGTTCGGTAAAGGTGCCGGTTCGCAGCCGACCGCAGGCAGTAGCAGCAGGCGACACTACTGGTTTCTATGTATTACAACGAAATACCGCCCGCGGCGAGTTTCGCCTACTGCTGCTGCCTGCGGTCGGCTGCGAACGGGCACCTTAACATTATAGCTCCTATACTTTAGTGGGATTTTCTTGGAGTTTTCAGAATTATTTAGTAATATCAGTTAAAGGCTGATTTCCGAAGTGGGGTGGTAGGTATCTCCAGCACCTTCATATGTAACTTCACGGGGCCTAAATTACTTTCATATAAATAAAATATCTTTTACATTCGAATATAATCGTATATTGATTTTGTAGATATTATAAAACTTAACAACAAATCTAATAAACTAATTATTGTCAAATACTGTAAATTATTATTATATTCAGGGTGTGGTTTTGAAATCGCTAAACCACACTTGTACGATACTATATTTATTTAATTTTATTAAATTATATAATCTTACATTATATAATGCTTATAAAATATAATATACGTAATGATAGTAGATGACATATTTTCCATACTTTAATTGGGCTCTTCATACTAAACAACTTTTATAATATTTTTTTTTCAACACACTCCCTCATAAAATTACATTTATTGCACCGGTTTTAGTATCTTAATGCAGCTTATTATGCACTAGTGCTTTTTACTTTACATTACCGCACAGTTTTATGATAGATATAATTCCGATTATGATAAGTTTGTACCTCACTGTATGTGACATACAACGGGTAAAATAGTTTGTAAGCTCACGGCTGTCAAAAAAAAAACTTACGCGCCATATTTGTTAACGTTCTCATTGAGTGGTTATCAAAATATATACTTAAAAAAATACAAGTCTGCTTTTTTTCTCGCAAGTGTGTTGAAAAACGTCGTAAGACACGCGTGTGCATTGATTATTACACTTTCGGCTCACGCCCTTAATACCGCCTCGAGTGTTAATAACCAACTTTGCACACATGTATCGTAATGTACTAGGTATTATAGTAGTTGTAGGACGCGCGTCCATCTGCGAGCCAGCAGGTTACATTATCAGTATTTTTATTATGATTGAGCGTTTACATATTACATTAAAACACTAAATAATACATCTAAAAATATTATTTTTACTACAATGATATTCAGTGTATCACAGAATAGTTAATATTTTGGTAAAGATACCTATTATTATACCTACAATGTTATATCTTAAAATAATAATGGAATGTTTGGTTAGTTTTCGAAATAACGAATTGAGCATAATAACGCTGATATGCATTTTTTGTATGGGCGACTCTGTATATCAAAATTACTATATCACCTTATAATTATTATGAAAGAATCATGGCGAGATATGTACAAAAAATTCAGATTTTTAGAGACGTTACAATGAAGTTATAATTGATCCTTGGTGCCTAAGGAACAACTTGAGCCATTTAAAATATTTTTAGAACCCCGGGATAAAAATTCAAATTTCTATGGCATGCCGGCGAATCGCGACTATTCGCGACCAAAACCGTTATGTTGTTGTTCTGTTTTGCGGGGTTTATAAAATATTTCATGTATATTAACATGTTGCTGGTAATGTAATCTCAACATTGGAAGTGATTCAAAACCCTCTAAATTGTTTTTTTTTGTACAAATCAATGTATGGATCTCGCCATGATTCTTTGAGTGCGGAGATTTTTGGATGTTTTTGAACAATCACGCGAAAATAGCTGAACTAAAAATACATAAGTATACAGTGTGGATACGACAAAAAGTTGTTCGTATTTATGAGTATAAATACGAACAACTTTTATTATCTCTTATTTTTTAGCTCATCTTTACTAATGTTATAAAGTTGAATTGTGTGCATGTATGTTTAGACGATAGGTATATGTTTATGAGTATAAATACGAACAACTTTTACTATAAGACCAACTTCGGAATAGCAAAATAAAATAGAGCCGCTTCAAGCTTCAGAGTTTACATTATTTTGAACCGAGGAGACCTTTTATGACCTTTTTTATGAAACAGCTGTTTTTATTGCGATTTCGAAGTTGGTCTTATAGTAAAAGTTGTTCGTATTTATACTCATATACATATACCTATCGTCTAAACATACATGCACACAATTCAACTTTATAACATTAGTAAAGATGAGCTAAAAAATAAGAGATAATTTTCTACCTATTATAATAAAAAAAAAAAAAAAATTGAAAATCCAATAACAAAATAATTATTAAACTTAATAACTATTAATAGAAAATAATGTACAACATTAACATTAAACAATAGGTCTATGGCGTAACGTATTCATATAAAGACTTGGAATTTGTAAACTAATAGGCCTTTTAGATATAGCAAAAGATCTTCAAACATACAGTTTTATATCAATTTCTAGGTAGTAGTTTCTAAAGTTTGTCATAAACATCCTCCAGTGTTAAAGTAACCGGCAACCTTCTTGGCACAAAACGTTAACTGCACTGAAGCCAGGTCTCAGAACTTAGGTCTCTTTGGTGGTGGGGTGCGAAGACCGGATCGGGGACAGGTGCGAGACAAGAAATTAAGTAAGTAAGAGTATGTTCTGTTATGTTGCTCGCCAGTGTACCTGCGCCCCTTCCCCACTACGCCCAAAGTGCCAAGAAGTTTGCCGAGATCTATAACAGGTTGAGGTTTCGAGATGGCATATTTTCGAAACCTATGTTGGGTTAGTCATGCTGAACAACTTTTACTATGGGACTAACACTGAATTCTCAAAAAATATTTTTTACTTTTCATATATTATGGTCGAGCTAGGTTGACATTTCGTAAGATTTTTTTAAAATTTTTTAGAATTCACTATTGGTCTCATAGTAAAAGATTCCCATAGGTTTCAAAAATATGCCATCTCGACGTCTACACTCAGTATATTACATTTGAATTAAAAAAAAAAAATCGACCGGTTAACAATTTACTTTGTGAGATTCGAAGCTTCAGAATTAAGGCACGAGTGGAAATTTCAATAACGCGACATATCTCAATTATTTTTTATCATAATCATGTGTTTATAGTGGTGCGCAGTGTTATTTGATGGCGTGTGGATGTCTGAGTGCAGTGTGCAAGTCTGCCCATAGAGCGGCGATGCGAGCGTGCGCGGTGCCGTGCGTGCGGAACAGTTCCGGGAGCACCTCTAGAGCTGATAGGGCGTAGGCGCGGGCTATACTTGCTTCCTAATTGTCAAAAAACACTAATTTTATGATCTCTGTCGCTAAGTTTTCGTCTTTGGTAGCATGGCTTTCACAACCTTTCTTTTGCAATGAAATTAGTCCGCAACTGTAGGGGCACGAGGGATCTCATCATCATCAGCCTATAATGTCCCACTGCTGAGCACACCTTCACAAATGAGGGTGAAAGGGAGTAAGCAATTACTCCGCCACTCATACCCACTCCGGATCGGATCTGTTGGTGTTTTCAAGCCGCCTAGTAGCCTCCATCTATCTTAACGACTATCAGAATTAATTGACAATCGGGACCGACACGGCTTTATGTGCCTAGAGGAGAGAAATCTCAGTCATAAATTAATATACTTTTCAACACACTCGCTCGTAAAGTGACAATTATTGAAAAATTGAAGTCTGTTTTATTCCTCGCAAGTGTGTTGAAAAATGTCGTATGACACTTGTGTGCATTGATTTATTACCCTCTCGGCTCCCTTATCGCGTTCGCCTGCGGCTCAAGTGCTTAATACCGCCTGGAGTGTTAATGATCAAATTTGCACATATGTATCATAATGTACTATTATCGAACCTGCTCACAAAATTTCTAGAATCGGTTGACAAATACGACCTGCAGAAGAGGACAGCCGAACATCCCGCTGACATCTGGACAGACATACGAAACGAAGACGCGCTCGCGATTCGAGCTCGCTCGGTCAATTATTGGACACAGTTTGTGTAATTTAGAAGTCGGATATATTCTGAAATGAGACACCCATCGTCCGTGAGCGGTCCTCGCTCGGTATGTTAAGCTGGCTTACCACGGTGCGTTATATTGCGGACGCACGCGCACCAGCCCGCACCACGCACCGTGGGAAGGGTCTCGTCCGTGGTCGCAGAGGACGTCTGTGGCGGTGCGCCGGTATCCGTCGCGAGGCGGTAACTTCAAAGGTGCGTTTAATTAATACCACAGCCGCGGCTGCAGCGACGACACGTTCTCTTTCACTTTGCATTTTGAAATGAAGTTATCAAAAGATCTAAACAGACCGACACGCACCGTTGGAAGAGCCCTGTCTGCGTGTGTTGCCGTCCGTGATCGTCGGCTGTGCGTGATGATCCGCAGAATCGCGGACCGTGGGAAGCCAGCTTTAGGTAGGTACCTGTAGAGCGCACGCTTGCGCGTACCGATGGCGGTCCCTGAGCAGCTGCGAGGCGGGTGTGTGCGGCGCGGCGGCGGCGGCGGCGGCGCGCTCGGCGTGCAGCCCGCGCGAGAGCCGGCCGCACAGCGCGCCCCACGCGCCCAGCGCCTCCAGCGCCAGCGCCACCACCCCGCCCGGACCCTCCTCACTCACATCCCTGCCACTGCCACTGACACTACCGGCCTCTGTGCACTCGCCCATCTTTAGCGCCAACCTGATCCGAGATCCATAAAAATCCATCCATCCATGGCCATAAAAAACCCGGCCAAGTACGAGTCGGACTAGCACACGGAGGGTTCCGTACAATAATAATAATAATGTAAACTTACTCAAATTAACTGTGAAATGAATAGTAGGCGCAAAATTAGCCATATCTTTTTATCGTATTGACTCAGGACCTTGATTTTTATACACCTAATAGGGACTATATACAGTATCTGGTATTAATTTCAACTTGCTAGGTCCATCCGTTCCAGAGAAAATCGGTGGTGACACATGGACAGACAGACGGACATGAGAGTGATCTTATAAGGGTTCCTTTTTTACCTTTTGAGGTACGGAACCCTAAAAACGAAATGCGAATCTGACTCGTATAGTGTTCTTTTGCAACTCTGTAACTTTAGTTACTTCAATTTAGCTATGAAATTGCTCCGTAAAAATAACGGTATAAAAACATCTTTGTTTGTTTTATTGTTCCCTATTAATTAGTATTTATTGTTTAAGAACAGGATATTAGATCAACAGTTCCTGTGTCTGTGTGTCGTCTGCATAGCAATGAATGCCGTCAATAGACAGCATGTCACTTATATGCAGGAGGAACAGTGTTGGTCATAGCATAGAGCCTTGTGGGACACCAGCATTAATATCCATGCTATCGTAGCTACCATCAATGACGGCTCTTATGCATCGGCCAGACAGAAAGCTGGCGACTCATTTGCATAATCCCTCGGGAATCCCGGATGCTTGGATGGTTGGGAGCACACTGCCGGTATGCCATCTGGCCACTCGATTAGACTAAGAATATGAATTGGTGCCACACCCGTCGTCATCCGAGAGGCCGGGACGAACCAGGCCGAGTGCATGGCACTTGCATCTGGACGAGACAGTAGTCTGATGAGCCAAGTGGCACTGTGGTTTATCTAAATGAATTGGATTCTTGGGAGTTTTGAAATCAGAATATTAATAATAAGAAATACTTACTCAGCAGCAACTCCAAGCGCTTCTTTGACAGTCGCCCATCGCGCGGTATCCGCTCCAGTAGGCCCCGACAATGCTTGCAGCCCAGCGCCCAACTCACGAATGTCTGCCCTTTCAGCTTCACACCGACTTTCCACTAGAGTAAAGTTATTTATTCAGTTAAAGCTCTTACGAACTTCAAGCACTTATGGACGGAAGCACGTCAAAGCTACTGATGTTAACATCAATATCAATAAACATAAAAAACATGAAGTTTAGCTAATGTGAAATTTTGTCATCAAAAGTCGAGACATTTCCTTACTTATTATAATGACGAACATAAATTAGATTATTATCAATCACCTAATTAATATGTCTATTTGAATATTTAAATGTAATATATGTAATTACAATATAACAGCATATTTTACTTAAAAAAGACAGCTATATCCGGCTCGAAGGACCAACCTTTCTCAAATATTGACGCCAACCTGCCCAAACCCAGCTGCACCAACCGGAGTTGTTCTTGTTCAGCAAGGAACGCTGTCTGCATCTCATCTGTCGACATTCCGCCCTAAAATAACAACTTATAGTTAAAGTTAGGAAAGACACTACAAACAAATAGTATGTTGGTATACTTTTCTAAACGTCCGATGATACGTACTGGCGTGATACAGGCTATAAAATGCGTGAGGTATTACAAACAACTATGGTTGATTAATACATGTAATGGTTGTAGGTACTAATATTTATTCTGTGGTAATGGCAGATTTAATGTTTCATTCGGTACATCAAAAGACACAGTGCGCTCTGGAGATCAACAAAATAATGTTTTTTATCATCAAAAGCAAACAAAACCGCGGGCCACGGTGATTGATAACTTACCGGACTGTCTTCTTGCGTTCCTGCCAATACGAACTCATCATGCTTAGGCTTATCTATCCTCGGAGTGGTTTCACAGAGAAACGATCTCAAGTCAGCATCATGTGCTACGACCGGGTGCCTCGCGACAAGCGTCAGCCAGCGCTGTAGCGCTGCTCGTCTACGTTGTAAAAAACGTGGGCTGCCTCCGCCTACGACCACGCGTTTTGGTGGCAAGCGGCAAACAGCGCTGTAATGGTATGAATAAGCTGTGGTTTGTATAAATGTATTGTAAATTATTGTTTCGTGTTATTGGATATACCGACTGTAATTAGATGAAGAATGTTGTTAGCAAACACACCGAATAGATACATAACTACTGCAAACATTTTATACCGCATATAAATGTTTGCAAGACCCACAGTTCACTTTAATTAATTTTTTTAGAAATCCATCTTGTGATCCATCTAAGGTATATGAATGCACGTGAATATTCCGTATTTTTTTTCTCATATCTTCAGCTAATTTATAGGAAACAATATTTCAAAATATGTTGACGTTATGTAAGGTATTTTTCCTCATATTTTTTCAAAGTTCCGGAAACTATTCGATTATATTTTTGTAACATGACAAAATCTGTTTGAAATAGAGCCCTTATCATCTAGTGTTATCTCATATGCAAGGCCAGACGGACCATGAGACTCGTATGCCATCATATTTGGGAATATTTAAGACATAATTTCTTTTGGTTTCCCTATAGATTCTACAATATGCCCGTATCAAGAGTATTTCGTAAGAAATGATGACGATTTTCACGGTCATGAAATATTTCCATACAGAAACTTTAAATTCGAGTGGTTTAAAACATGGGCTTCAAGTAGCAAAAAACTAATCTAGGACGCAAACACCTACGATCTGTCTATCTTGTTTGGTTGTAGGTATGATGTGTACCAAACTGTGTACCCACAACAAACAAATGCGTCTGAATTGAATTATGTAGAGAGTGGGCGTTGCTGAATGACGTCAAGTGGAAATGACATAAACCGAGTTATCATATTAGGTGCGGCATACATAGAAGCGTTAGGACCAGCCGGGCTATTGCGTATTTTTGGTGGTAATCGTTACGAACACCATTAATGATTTCATCTAATGATGATACGGTACGATGAAGACCATTGGTGGGCCCTGATTGTTTGAAATTCATTAAAGGTACACACATCAATTCAGAAAGGCATCGTCACCGTATCGCCTTTCGCCTCGCCGCCGCGCCGTCGACCAGGCGTCAACGTAACGTAAGCACGTACGTGATCAAAGCAAGAAGGGAGCAGAGTACAAGCTTCTAAGGAGCGTTCACAATTTATATCACGACGGGCCAGCTGGCGCGGTTGGTTAAGACTCGGGTCAAGATTCCACTTATCGCGCCGCTGGTCGTGGGTTCGATTCCCACACAGGACATGCATTTGTGTGCATGAACATGTCTGTAGGTATGTCCTGAGTCGGGGTGTAATTATGTATATTAAGTATGTATTTACAAACAAAAAAGTAGTATATGAGTATATGTATTATATTAGTTATCTGGTTTCCATAGTACAAGCTCTGCTTAGTTTGGGATCAGATGACCGTGTGTGAGCAATGTCCCAGGATATTTATTTATTTATATCTATTTCGTGATGATAGAATATTCCTATTACATTATTTTATTATATCCAAATTACATTATTACAGATTAGTACGAAAGGGTACTAAAATTCAAATCCACTTTTAACGCTGACCATGCCTGGGTGACTAAGATTTGCTCGCAAACTCGGAAAATCGCGTTTTCCTAGAGATGAATGTCTCGTCCTAACCGTAGTTGAGTCGACGTACTGTAGCAGCTGATCCGTCGTCCAGTAACGTCGTAATCCGCTTTGATCAATGTACGGGAGGGGGATGAAATTTTCAGAAAATCCTACTATATCCATACATACTTATGTTATAAATGCGAAAGTAACTGTGTCTGTCTGGTATCTCTTCAACTAAATCTCTGAACCGATCGACAAACGGGCGCAAAGTCAGTGCAAATGTTCAAAATGATGATTTCCGGGGGTATGTGAACACCCAAAACATTTTTATTTTTTCATTCTTTCGGCACGTACTGTTGAGCGAGGTTTTATCATTTCCTACAAGGAATTCTATAATGCGACTCGTTCGCATATTTCGGCGCGAACAAGTGCACGTTCGCCTTAAAATATGTATATAGGCATAAACTGTACTGTGTGTGTATATGTTATGATTGTCATCCATTTGGTTATTCGTACTTCCTCATTATAAATAGTATACTATACTGTTTCTCTATCATAAGGTCATTTCTAGTTGACTAGGTGGAGATTTCGAAATGGCATATTTTCGAAACCTATGTCGTGTTAGTCATGCTGAACAACTTCTACTATGGGACCAACACTGAAATCTCAAAAAAATATTTTTACCTTTCATACATTATGATCGAGGAAAGTTGACATTTTGTAAGAAAAGTTAAAAAAAACTTGAGAATTCACTATTGGTCCCATAGTAAAAGTTGACTAACCCAATATAATATAGGTACCTAGGTTTCGAAAATAATAATATGCCATCTCGAAATCTCCACCTAGTATACTAGAAATGACCTTAAGGTAAGTAAGTAGTATAGGTAAGGTGTATTCTAGTTCTAGTATTAGCGTTGAACCTCAGAGTATATAAATACTATGTACAAGTTGAACAAACTAAATCACTAAATATACACTAAGTTAGAACCCATTTATTTGTTTGGTCGTATATTTATCATTAAGGGATTTGTTGTATGATAACCAAGATAAACTTAAAATCTCTGAAATGTCAAATTCAAATAAATATATCTTACCGATATGGATACTTTGCATACAGCACATCATAAAGCAGTGCAAAGTCATTGTATCTCCTCGTAACAGTTGTACCATGCCTCCGTGAGCTCACATAGTATTCACAGTGCTTTAATATCAGGCCTTTACGTTCCGGCACTAGTTCTACGCTAATTACATCAGTAGATTCCAAGTCTTCATATGTTACTGTAGTCACACTAGTAGACATAATGTGATCTGTAAAATTAAGGTTATAATCAAGGATTGGTTGGTAAAAAAAAATACAATAGATAAAATATGCTGAAGTGTTCTGTATGCATTATAATCATAATAATCTACATATTTGAATCCTCATCCTAACTAATATTATAAATGAGAAGTCAGGTTTTTTTTTTGTTTGTTATGCTTCATCATGAAATTTTTCATGCAGATAGCATATTATATGGAGAAGGACATAGGCTATTTTTTACCATGACAAAGTGGGTGAAACAATGGGGGACAGCTAGTAATAAGTAAACCATTTACAAATATAAATTGAATTTAAAAAAATGCTGATACTATAGACAAAAGACACTTTACGCTACTAATAAATCTTTCAGCATCCTATATGTTATAATAATGTTACCTAAGACTACCTATTCATATTGAGTAAATGACAAAGACTGAGCTATCAATATAAACTTCACCATCTGTAGACTTGAAACAAATTAAATAACAACTGAATAAACAAGATACAATTTACATATGATAACAAGAAAACTTGTTTCATAATTCCATAAAGTACTTTTTCTCAGAATAAAAATCCTTAATCATTAATATGATTCCATCTTTATGCTAATAACAGGAGATAGTTTCATCTTGGTCAATATGATACCTTTAAGCCAATTCTGGCTGGACTATTTAAACTAATAGGGATGATTACAAGGTAAAAAAAAATTCTAATTAATCCGAAAGTTGATTATCAAAAATATTGGATACATATTTTTAGCTTTACCAAATCATTAAAAATTAACAAACATAAAGTGAGTCAAAGATCGGGAGTGGGGAATTGTGATGAGTGTGAAGTGTACTCTAATGTGACGTCACGCGGAACTTCAACACACAATATCTTCATATTTTTAGGGTTCCGTAGCCAAATGGCAAAAAACGGAACCCTTATAGATTCGTCATGTCTGTCTGTCTGTCTGTCTGTCTGTATGTCACAGCCATTTATTTCCGAAACTATAAGAACTATAATGTTGAAACTTGGTAAGTAGATGTATTCTGTGAACGCAATTAAGATTTTCACACAAAAATAGAAAAAAAACATTAAATTTTGGGGGTTCCCCATAGAACTGAAACTCATTTTTTTTTTTTCATCAAACCCATAAGTGTGGGGTGTCTATGGATAGGTCTTCAAAAATGATATTGAGGTTTCTAATATAATTTTTTTCTAAACTGAATAGTTTGAGCGAGAGACACTTCCAAAGTGGTAAAATGTGTGTCCCCCCCCCTGTAACTTCTAAAATAAGAGAATGATAAATCTATAAAAAATATATGATGTACACTACGATGCAAACTACCAACGAAAATTGGTTTGAACGAGATCTAGTAAGTAGTTTTTTTTTAATACGTCATAAATTGAAATTCATATCAAATACTCAGGTCTATACTACCATTTACTTATATACCTATAGGTTTGTACGGAACCCTCGGTGCGCGTGTCTGACTCGCACTTGGCCGGTTTTTTTTTGTTTAATTAATCGACAAAAGAAAAATACATGTACAATATTTTTTGATAATGTAATAGACGGCCGGACGGACGAATTGACATTTAAAATTGGATTTATTATAAGTTAGTTAAGTATATAAATGTACTTTAGGGTATCATTCACATTGTAAATAGTCTATAAAGTAAAATAAAGCGAAGAATGTTTTTCGTCTTTTAGGTTGGATGAATAGAAGTTACATGTAGAAGGGGACATATTTAATAACTAATTAGAGCCTACGTTAGCTAAATTATATAACTGAATTTATATATAATTATATAGTTGAGTAATAAAAGTTCTAAAAGTAAAGTTCACAAACCTCAAGTTAAAATAAGTTTGCGTTCAGTAAGGCATTCGCCACTTGAAGGTCGTAATATGTATCCACTTCTAAACTTTCAGTCACCGACACTACCACTGTAGAACAGCTGAAATAATTTATTGAATATACCAATTTATACTGTAAAAAACTTTCAATTAGTTATGAAAGTAAGTATCAAAAAATTAAAATTACGTGGTAAGGTAACCAAGAGTGACAGGCAGTGTTGCCATATGGAGGACGCGTGAAATCTGTATTTTCATTAAAAAATCCGTATAAGATCCGTATTATGAATAAAACGTATGAAAGAGCGTTTTTCAAACTGCTCAAAATATCTGTCAGACTGTTGATAATTCAAACCAATTTGAACCTTTAGTTTACGATTTGAACTAATAACTAATATGGATAGATTGGGATAAATAGATAACTATTTATTGTACAAAAATTATTGAGCAATGTGTAAAAATCGTAGCAGGTATAAAATTGATGATTAATGTAAAATTACTGTAAGTACAATAGGCGGTCTCATTGCTAAGAAGCGATATCTTCCAGACAACCTTAGAATGGAGAGGAATTTAGTTAGACACATTATTAGACGGTGGTGTATACCATTGAGTTTTGTACAAAGGGAAAAAAATATACATACAAATGTCAACCTTTCTCGATCATAATGTACGAAAAGAAAAAAAAAAGAGAATTCAGTGTTGGTCCCATACTGTGGTCCCATAGTAAAAGTTGTTCAGCATGAAAAATCCAAAGTGATCCATAATCCAACATAGGTTTCGTAAATATGCCATGCCAAAACATTAAATATAGAACTTACTTATTATTCTGGAAATATCCTGAAAATATTAAGGACTTTCTTGTAATATAAAATGCACCAGTTTCTATTAATTCACCATCCCAATCTTGCCTTCTAGGTCTTGAAGAAGGATTAAAATTCAGCGGAAAAGTTTGGCCATTTAGTAACTGCCAGCGAAGCTTAAAACTTCTGAAAACAATATTTTCAATATGCGTTTTTTTTTTTTTTCTAAGAAAATTAGAAATACCTAGACCCTTTATTTTTTTATTTACCTCGTAACTGAAAATACACAATCAAAAGCCATAGGATGATTTATTTTATTTACAGCTTCACGTATATGTGACGACCGAATGAACGGAGATGTTACTTGAATTAACACTAAAATGGTTACTTCCGGTCTGTGAGTTAGAAATTCTGCGGCGCCCCAAATTGATGGCGCCCAATCACTGGCAGTAACGTGACTTCGGCGAAAAACAGTAGCATTATCTAAAAATAATTATAATGTAGGTATAAAATTAATTCTGTTTTTAATCGACTTCATTATTTTATGAGTAACGTGTCATTCGGAAGTCGGACTGATCCGGCATGGACGTGTAAAGGTAAGCCAGCGAGAGGAGATAAAATATGTAAACAACCGACCTCTACTGAATTACATTACGATAGCGAGCGATCATTATCTCTCGCATGCAATAATGACGAATGGAAAGCGGTTGGTAAAGCAGCTGTCAACATAATTTCTTAAAATAAAATTAAAACTCATGGTAGAGGTACTGGTGGATATTATAGTAGTTACCGACTTACATAACAGTTAACTATATATATTTAATGTACTTACATTTTATAGCTTCTAATGCTATCATAGGATGATCAGTAGAAATAGTAATATCGTGTAATCCGGCAGCATTCGCTTTTTCAATTGCAAGACCAACCAAACTCTTTCCTCCTACTTTCTGTAGATTCTTTAATCGAACTCCTTTGGAACCACCCCTTGCCAGGAGAAGGGCCGCTATTTTACAATTGATGAAATTAAGTAAGCTAAAAAATATAGATTTTACAAATTCAATTTGCAGTGATTGTTGGACAATTTCATCAAAATTTGCGCGTTATTCGCATTACATTTAAAATGTTAATTCTAGGTCTATATTATTTTGATACAAATTAGATTAACGATTGGCACTAATTTAAACATACACGACACAGTACACTTACAATATTGTTATTATGAGAACTTTGACCCACATTATAAATTATTGTTTGCCGTTTTACAAATAGTTACATCCGTTACATGCACAACACCGTATGATCCCTATACCTACTTAATCAGAGTTCACAGCTTTTGAACCTTGTATTGTACGAGTTTTATAAGGTTGGTAAATGGTAAATGTACCAACCAATCAGAGTAGGAAAGTAAAATGTAAAGTATCTTAACTTTACATTTTACTTTCCTAGATCTGATTTACACATTCTTTAACTCGCTACTCATGTAAAAAAATGTATTTATGTTCTCTTAGGAAGATTTAAGTATAACTTATTATATAAAATAATATTAAAACGCTGCTAAAATTTATTGTGATGATATATATTTTTGACTAGCTGTCTCGCGCGGTTGCTCCCGCGTTCCCGTGATAAAAAGTACATAGCCTATAATCCTCCTCCGGAATAATGTAGCTTCCGATTAGTGAATTAATTTTTCGAATCCGACTGATAGTTCGTGATTAGCCCGTTTAAACAAAAAAAACGAACATTTATTATTATTAAATTAGTTACGATATTTATTAAATAAGTATTAATAAACAAATCAGGTTATGAAAATCGATATTTTTAATGGTTCGGATATTTCAGTATTTTATAAAAAAAAAATGAATAAGTACTCGGTAAGCAAACATACTACTCGCCTGATGGTAAGCGATTCAGTTACCGTAGTCATACGGACGCTTGCAATGAGACGTTTTCTTTCCAAAGAAAACCCTTTGTTTAGTTGAATTTGAACTTTAAGTCTCCTTAATACACGATTTGATAGGTACCTATTTTCAACCAACTCTAACTCTATGGAAAGAAAACGTCTCATACACGACGTACTACGCACACACACGTTACCGACCCTTCCCCCCACTCCAATTAGTTCTGGCTCAGATTATATAAATACTACGTTGTACAAGTTCTGGCGACCTTACTCAGTGCACAATATAAAATTATTCGGCTGCGGTATTCTGTAAGCGTCTATTCACACGTACCTTAACCGCACCACAGCGTCGAGACAAAATGTGGTTACGTGTGAATAGTGTCGCTGCGACTTTTTGGTGTTGCGTTGTGGTTGTGGTAGCTACAAAATGTTTAAATGTGTGTACCGCTTGTTCAGTATCGCTGGTGGTTGCGACGTGGCTGCGGTGTGGTCGGTATCACATACGCGGTCGATAGTAATCGCAAAATATGGTCCGAATGAATTAAAAATTCTTTATTCGAGGTGGCCTCGGTATATTCGTAAAGTTTTATCTGGTCAAACACACACTGAGTCTGTCCTGCATGCTGTGTCTGTAAACCGTAGATAGAAGATTAGGTAGATATACCACTAAAATAATAATAATTACGAAAGCGAGATACGTATATGTCAAAACGTGTATGTGTGAGCAGGACTAAGCATATTTTGTTGTCCCTATCTCGCGTATAGTTTTCTATTCTTGACATCAGTGTCAAAATCAGTGTCGTTGAACTCGTTGATGGCAAGCATCGAGGAAAAATTATGTCAAAACGTGTATGTGTGAGCAGGACTAAGCATATTTTGTTGTCCCTATCTCGCGTATAGTTTTCTATTCTTGACATCAGTGTCAAAATCAGTGTCGTTGAACTCGTTGATGGCAAGCATCGAGGAAAAATCCCTTTAGAGTAGTAATAATGAACAATCAAATTCCGAAACTCGTCAGTGATTTGTCACTGAATTTGAACAGTAAGCACCAATCACTGCATCGTGTGTTTTTGACTTGGCCAATCAGAGTGCATGCGTGCTTGACTTAGCCAATCAGAGCGCGTTGTCGGCGGTGGGAAATTGGCGGAATATATTTCAACCAAAATGAACGTCATTGCGCTTCTTTGGGATAATTTTTCGATGATGGCAAGCAATTTTCTAACCGACCAAAGTGTGAGGCTTATTATTGTGGGTGGTTAACTATGGTACTACCTGTCATTCGTAAATAGTGGGATTATAAGTTGATGGGGATACCAGCATTTTATTATTTTTACCACTTTAAATAGCGTGTTTTATTTTTTGTAGTTTTAATCCACGTAAGTTACATTAGTAATTTGTTTTATATATTTTATAGATCTAACGTTAAAACAGGAAATTCCGCTTTTTTTGTTGAAAATCCGCGTTTTTGGAGTACCGTTACCGCATTTTCTACTTTCGCATCTGGCAACACTGAACCCAACTGTCAATATTTTGACATTTCGTGTTGGATTTTGCGCAATTTTGCGGCATTTCATTTCGAAAATGAATGAAATGAATTTACGAAATATTTAGTATAATAATTATTTAACGGACGACGCGTATTGATAAAACAAAATGACTTCCGTGGAAGAACTGGAGAAAGAATTAAAAGCCGTTGACAAAGAATTACGAAAAGTAGATTTGGAAGTAGCAAAATGGAAAAATCTTCAACGCACCTTACACGAGAAGAAATCATCACTAAAGAATTCCATAAATAAACTAAAATCGGACACCTTAGCAAGCGTAGACTGGGCTGGAACTACTTACGAATGGACTGATGAGGTATTGAAAACTTTGAATAATGCTTTTAGCATTGACTCATTCAGGCCTAAACAACTGAGTGCCATAAATTCAACTTTATCAGGGCAGCATGCGATTGTAGTTATGCCCACTGGCGCGGGAAAAAGTTTATGCTACCAACTGCCTGCCTTGGTCAAACCGGGTATAACTATTGTGGTTTCACCCCTAGTTTCTCTTATGGAAGACCAAGTAAGGTCTCTAACAAAGAAAAATATACTAGCAAAACACATCACCAGTTCAATTTCAAAAGAAGACACTTCTACTGCTTTAAATATATTAAAAGACAAAAAATCTGATGTGAAATTGTTATATGTGACACCAGAAAGGTTTGCTAAGAGCAAACGATTCATGTCAAACTTACAGAAATGTTATGCTGATGGCAGACTGCAAAGGATAGCCATAGATGAGGTGCATTGTTGCTCACAATGGGGCCATGACTTCAGACCTGATTATAAATACCTTGGAATACTATCCAACATGTTTCCTAATGTGCCAATACTAGGCTTAACAGCTACGGCCACAGCACATGTTTTAACTGATGTCCAAAAAATTCTCAATATTCCTGGTTGTTTAGTAATTAAATCTACATTCAACAGACCCAATTTGTTTTACAAAATATTAGAGAAACCCACTTCTCAGGAAGAATGCATAGCAATAATTGAAAAACTACTGAAATACCGATACAAGGGAGAAAGTGGGATTATCTATACAAATAGTATTAAAGATACTGAAGAAATCACTCAAAATTTACGTAAAAAAGGTTTGAGTGTTGGATGTTATCATGCCAACTTGGATTCTGACACTCGTTCTAAAGTCCATATAAAATGGCATGATAAACAGTACCAAGCTATAGTAGCTACAGTTGCATTTGGAATGGGGATTGACAAACCTGATGTTAGATTTGTCATACATCACACAATAAGTAAATCAATGGAGAATTATTACCAGGAAAGTGGGAGAGCAGGCCGTGATGGCTTGAGAGCAGAATGTATCACTCTATATAGAATGCAGGACATATTCAAAGTTAGCACCATGGTATTTTCCTCAGTGGGAAGCTTAGATCACTTATATGGAATGATCAAATACTGCCTTAATGGAGAATTATGTAGGAGACAATTAATAGCTGAACATTTTGATGAAGACTGGGGCAATACTGACTGTAATAAAATGTGTGATGTCTGTTGCAATCCAAATCCTAATGCAAAGGTAACTAGCCTTGAATGCCACTGTCTAACACTTAAGTTTATTATAGAAAATGCTGAAAAACAAGACACAAAGTTGACTGCACAGAAGTTGCTAGATGCCTGGTTTTTAAAAGGGCCAGTAAATTTAAGGCATAAAGGCAAAGAGCCTGGTTTCTCTAGAGTTTTTGGGGAGGATGTAATTGCATTTCTGTTGGTTGAAAGTTACCTGGTAGAAGATTTTCATTACACAGCATATTCAACAATAAGCTACATAAAAAAGGGACCTCATATGGATTTGATTGATGATCCAAACTTCACATTGAAGATGACTGTCAGGAAGTACTCATCGTTTGACTTGGATAGGCCAGCACCCAAATGTCTCGAACAAAATATTGTAAGTGGAACTGATATTGTAGAAATTAAATCTAAGAAAAGGAAATCAGATGCTCCTGCCGAATCCAAGAAGAAAGTATCTAAAACAATCATCATTGATGATTAAAATACTAATTTTTAATTGTAGGTTTTTATTTTTCACAATGTAATTTCTATAGTAAGTACTGCAAGAACTGTTGTAAACTATTTCATATAATCATAGACTAATACGGCTAATACCTCACTGTAAAAATAACACAAGCTACTATCATTACCGTTATTTGTACCATGCTACAGTATTTCCCAACTAATATGGCTTACCGATGTACCTGTGCAGAAGACACATTTTCAAACTGCGGGAAATGATATTGGTCTGCAGCTGCCGCCATGGGTGCGGAGGGGCGTGACTTGCGAGTGAGATGGTACTAACAGCTGCAGTGTATTATGAACCTTATAGTAGTGATCTAAGGTTGATTGTAAGTATTAAGCATTCTTTCGTTAATCTTCGGGCCATACTTTCTTTTCTGTGCGAACGAAGATTCACGACGCGCCTTATCAGTTGGATACTACTGTACTCATGTTTGTTTTTTTTATTATAAATCAATGCTGTTATCAATAAAAACATGTATTTTTTCATTAAAAAAAAATTGCACTTTTTTATGCACAGTTGCATGCGAACAAGATTTGGAACAACAGACTGTCCACATCATGTTGATAACAAAACAAGGTTTTTCTACTGCGATATTTAGTATAAGCTGGGGATCTTAACACAATAAGGATGTCCACTAGCGGATCCAGAGGGTGGCTAAGGGGCTCAAGTCTCCCCCAAAAGCATTTGGGTCTACCCTGATAAATCTTGGCAAAGGCTACCCTGAGTTGGATCAAGCCTCATCCCCCCAAACCAATATCCTGGATCCGCCACTGAGGATATCTATCCACGAGAGATACTACTTAAAACATTATCCCTTCGCTGCGCATCTCTGGTGGAAAGCTACCATAAATCCTTATTAGCCTCACGTCTCAATAGTCCTCGAAAGCAAGCTATACCCGCCTTCTGGCAGAGTATTGCAATGGAGATAACTGTCCATAGGAAGAAACATTCTCTTCCTTGTTGCGGCTATGTACTGTACTTCGAACGGACTTCCTCTTCTCTTGACTGTTGGTGGTTCGATTGGAATGAACTGAAAATTAATTAAAAGTTTACGAACATATTTCGAAAATAAACTCCTTTTATTTTAATTTCGAAGAATGTTACCTGCCTCACGCACAACCAAGGAGGATATTTACAGACATTTATCTCACAACATAATTCAATTGTTCGTAAAAATAACCGTTCCGTCTTACAAGCCTAAATCACTTTACTTCCATCTTCTATTGCCTAAACATTATGATGGTTCTCACCAGCTTTCACACTCCCTTCATTTGTAGACCTTGCGCTCTTATGCATAATTTCTTTGCTTCTCAAAGTGCTGAAGCCAGTAGCCGTAGACCTAGCCGATAAGCATACGCTATCTATTCCTAGCACATCGAGGGCCCGCATACGCTCAGCTATTTGATCATTTACGATCTCCCGGTGCGGGCCCGCTTCGCCGAGGTACTCCATCTCTGCGAGCCATTCGGTCCTTTCTCGGATTTGAGTTACCACTGAAATTTATAATTTTATTGATTATTAACAGGCGCAACAACTAGAGTAGGTAAAAATCTACTCTACTTAAAAAAATAAGTTTTATAGTAGGTAATAGAAATGCGAAAGTTGTTTGTTTCCGGTTGTGAACGGATTTAGACCTTTTAATCACGCGAAAGCTTTGGAAAACTTTGATATAGGTACTTTGGGAATACAGGTAAAATCACGGGTAGAAACTACTCATCATAATTCTTACATTCGTTCCATCGCTCCTTGTTGGATGGTAATTTGGGTCTTGGTTTGGCAGCAGGTTTCGGTTCAGGGGGCGCTTTTGGTTGATCCGGAGTGTCGCCATACAACATCGAATGAGCTAGTTTCTCCTTCATTTTCTCACGGTCTTCGCCGCGATTTAGAGGTTGATAACTAAACATAATTACAAGTCTATTTTTATTTCGGTTTTCCGCTAAAACCGCTATGATAGTGGCGCCAAAGACCGTGGGTAAGAAACCTACGATGAACACGTGAACTTTCGATGTAGCAAAAAATCTTGAGAAATCCACGGCGGTAGGGTACCTACTTAGTAGTAAGTGTATACCTACCACCCTCAAGTTGAAAATCTGTCGCCAAGCACCTTCCTGCTTAGGCCTTATATTTACTTTCGACCACATTGATTACTCCATGAAAATTGTGGTTTTAACCATAAACTTATGAATAGTAACCACATTTTGTTCCAGTCTTAGTTATATAGGTAAGTATACTAACTACCACCCTCAAGTTGAAAATCTGTCGCCAAGCACCTTCCTGCTTAGGCCTTATCTACTTTCGACCACATTGATTACTCCATGATGAAAATTGTGGTTTTAACCATATACTTATGAATAGTAACCACATTTTGTTCAAGTCTTAGTTATATAGGTAAGTATACTAACGGATCCATTTCATAAATACCAGACTCTCTGATAGCAGATAAGGAGCGGCGACGTGACGTGCGCGGACGGATCCTTGGAATATCGACATGAGATCTGACGACTTCCTTGGGAGCATCCTCTTCCCGAAGGTTATACGCAGACTTCCGACGTTGTGCTAATGTCAGTTTGGATTCGTCCAAAAGAACTGGACAGAATTGAATTTTAGAAATAATTATACTACTAAGTACCTACTTTACGTTAAATTCATCCGTCTTTACATTTTATAAATACCTACCCTTAAGAAATTCTTGCTGAGCCGTTGAGGGTTCAGCAATCTTTGTATGAAAAATACCTCCATGTGGAATACTTTTACTGGGCCAATTTACACTAACGAAACCATTTGCGTCGGGTTTCTCCATTGTTCATTACTAATAAAGAATAATACACATACCGTGGAGTTAATCTATTTGTTTGCAAGTTTCCCGGGGTTACGAAAGTAACGACTATACCACGCGCGTTTATTGGTTTACTCTTTGGGTTTACTCAAAAACCATAGACAAATTGAGGTTTACATCAAAGTTTAAATATATGCGGTTTACATTCACTCACAGACCCATGCTTTTTTTACTTCAAATAAACATCACTATAATAAAAAATCGTAGTGCTACTAGTGCTATAATTTAGACAGTTACGAAATAGAAAGAAAAGATCAAGTTTTAGGTCCTCAACTTCTTGTCCATAAAAAAAAAAGTTTAGGATTATAGTTTGCATAGTCTCAATCGTAGAGTGAAGATACCTGTCTCAATCAAGTCTCAATCCTTTGCCATGATTGTTGAATGAATTTAAGAAAAACCTTGTGGCGGTAAAATCCCGGTGCATACCTTTTTTGGAAAAAAATCACAAAATAAAATAAGGAATTTCACGACCGTGAAATTTTTGAAAAATAATGGAAAACTCAGTTGAATCAACTATTGAGAAAATAAAACTTCAAGAACAAGACATTGAAACAAAACTCAAAGAAAAGCGCGAATGTAAGCTTTTCATCGCAGATCTTTATACGGAAAATTTGCGTAAAACCATTAATACAGCAAATACAGAGGTGTAGCCATACAACGTAGTGGTTATATTTCTAAGTACCTATATACTGTAGTCTTTGGTTATATTCTCTTTGTACAACGCTTTCTCAATCATCACAACATAAAATTTTATGTGAAAATGGTTGAGATAGAATACTTGACTATTCATCAAGTAGTTTATAGCGTAGCGCTACAATGGTTTTTCTTATTCCAAAATCGAGATATCTAAGTATATATTTTATACTACTAAGGTTTATCAGTTATCATAGCCCTTTGAGTACCTATTTCTAAATACTCAAAATCTCAGCCTATGGACCACAGAGCTATGGACCCTTGTTATTATAGGCTCTACCACTTAGCTTTGCTACTTAGGTATCAAAGCATACCTATCATATTGTGTTGTATGTACCATAAAGGTACCTAAATAATATTGAATTTAGGTAAAAAAGTAATGATCACGTATTTTTGATTTGTAATTAACAATTTTCACTAAATTTCGTCACTCCATGAAACTGAATCCAGTCTACCACCCCCTGCCTAATGCTGCCATACGTACCTACATGATACTCTTCCGCTTTTTAATTTTAAAACCCAAAGGCTACGGAACATCCGGTATTATCATAATATAAAATATAATATATATGCATTTTAACAAATTACCTACCTAGTGGAAGCATTGGTAATGACCATTAATCGAGCCATACGAGATGCTACGACGCAAATTCAGAAACTTACGGATGAACAAACGGAACTCACGAAGATTACTGAGAACCTTCACGCTCGATTGATCGTTGAAACGGCACGTCGAGATGCCCTCGCCGAACAAGCGAAAGCCTGCGAAAAGGATTTATATGAATTACGAAAGGTGTCTGTAAGAAATCTTTATATTTCCCGTTATGCTAGCGAAGATTCAGTTTCATATTTATGCATGATGAATCAAAAATAAGCTTCATTCGCGTTTTTTTGCCCTTAAAGGGTGAACATCAGTTACGAGGCGGGAAATTTGATTTTTTTTAGTTTTTTTTTTACCTTCGTAGAACAATATGGATAGATGTTTCTGTGATTAGCGACAGTAGAAGTTCATTGAGCACATTGTGGTATTAATGTTTTTTTTTGTATAATATGAGCCATATTTAAACATTTCTCACGGTCTCTAAAAACGATAAAACTTACTATTTTGGGAAATGTACAAAAATAGTTAATCTTAAACAAAAAGTATCAATTCTACAATATGCTAAATGAACTACTATGGTCGCGAATTACTGAATTTATCTATTTTCCGCCCCGTAACTGATTTTACCTTAAGTTTTTATTAGGTATATTATATTATTAATTCAGATTTTTCTGTGACTTATTTTTATAATAGGATATAGGTGTAACAAAAGTATGGTCTTTACGTGCATCGTTTAGTGAGGCTGTACAAAACGTAGCTGATGAGTGTGAAATCTGGGCTTTACTTAGGAAACCTAGATTCACAGATATATTACCTAGAACTTCTAAAAAGAGGCCTGAAAATAAAAGGCAGGATTCCATAAATTCGGGTAGATTGAAAATAGCTATTGAAAGACGAGAAAAGGCACTTACTGAGCGTGATCGTTTGGTGAATGAACCTGATACAGGAGAGGAATTTACGAGGTAAGTTAAACATCGTTCAAAATATAAGTTCATTGTGGGGGGCATATACAACGTGTACAGCTTGCCTTTTTTTCTTGGTCTGAGCTTGGCACTTAAAGTTTAGAAACGAAACTATTTTTTTTATATTCTGGCAAAATTGTACTATCTATGATTGGTCCTCGTGAAGTTATAGTTGGCATAAAGAAGTTTTGATACTTGCGTTATGGTTGGTAATTTTTTAACCGACTTCAAAAAAGGAGGAGGTTCTCAATTCGGTTGTTTTTTTATGTTTGTTACCTCATAACTCCGTTATTTATTAACTGATTTGGAAAATTCTTTTTTTGTTTGGCAGAATACACTTTCCCGTTTGGTCCCATTGTCATCAGATCAGGATTTGTACTTTACTACATTACTTCTTAGTGTACTTTGAAGTCGGTTTAAGTTTTTTGTAAAATAGTTCAATGATGTACCTTATATACAAAACTAAGCATTTCATTTTTTATGGTATTAAAATGCTAGCTCGATCATGCTAATGTTTGTCTAAAATAGTTAGGACGGCAAGACAGTAGCTCGTGCTTGCCCGGAAGCGTGGCATGCTGAATTGACATGCTGAAGATCTGCTGCATGCTGTCATGCGCAGTTTTGGTTTTCCGATCACGCCGCGATTCAGTCCGGGTAAATTGTTATCGACGACGGTAAATGTGTGATGTGAATGTGAGCTCTCAAAATACTATGAGGTTTGCACATGCTTACTTGCACGAGTGGCCACTATATGGTGTTCCGTCTTTTTTTGTACATTCATTTGGACAATTTTGAATTGCGCATGCAAGACGGAGAGTCTAGTCGCGCTCTGATGTAAAGGGATATATCTATCATCGTATTTTTGTGAAAACCGTTAGTTTATAATCTACCTAGTGAGATTATAAACGCCCCGATATATTGTGAACTGCTATTTGTGTTCATTGCTACAAATAAAATACTTTATTAATAATATTCTCATCATACATAATAGTTTTCACAAAAATACGGTGACAAATCCACATGGCGCGCGCCGCGCCTCGTAGTAGGCATGCGCACATTGCGAAAGAAATGATAATCAAGTGACGTGAAATGATAATTACTCTCATAGTGTGGAACCAAAAAATTGATATGAATTCTTTGAGTACCTACCTAAGTAATTTATTTTGAGCCCAAATTTTTATAGTCAGTCTAGACCTGGTCTTCACCCCTTTCGGATATCCTTTGCCTTACCTATCAGGGCCGTCTTTACCTTATAGTGCAGTGCAGGGTGTGCGGTGCACGCGGGCGCAGGGTCTCAGGGGGCGCCGAGCGCCGCTCGCGACGCTTCCAAAAAGCATGCGTCGCTCTCAAAGACCCTGCGCCCGTATTATGGGCGACGCCGGGTAGGGATAACAAGGCGCGTAGCTCCTTTAAATAAAATTAGTGCAGTAAAATAAAAATAAAAATTTGGTACACCGTCATTTTGTTCACGAGACTACTAGGGGGCGCCAGGGTATTGCACACGGGCGCTGCATGGGCTAGAGACGGCCCTGTTACCTATACATGGTAAAACTGAAAAGATAGTGGTCACGAGACGATTCATTGCCTGTGTCCGGTATTAGAACATAGCAGGTATGCTCCATGTAACTAGGTAGGTACTTTATAATGCAATATTGTCAATAACTAATAGTTAGTATCTTATTTTTTACAGAATAAAAAATGCTCTTCGATATTCTGCGGAAATGAGTGCGAATCTTCGCAAGTGAAGCGAATATATTTCACTAATAAAATGTCAGTTTGTATGTTCGAACAATTTTCTTGGTTCGAACAACCATATGTACAACTCAGAGGCAATACTGTAGTCTTTGCTCAGAGGTACATTGTCAAAGTTCTAACCTAACCAATCTGATTCTTTCATAAAATACATTTTCCACCCCTGCGCCGCGGCTCACACTCCTACAATACATAGGCATAGGATAGGTAGGTACCAATGTACAACTCATCATTTGCCGCGTCATTTACATCAACCACAGACTTCTATCATTACTATAATAATAAATTAATAAGTAATACCTACACTGTAAGGTTTTTTGGCTACTTGCACCGGCTTTAAGTTAGAATACCCATATTTACTGTTTTTTAGGTAGTCTCATGCGTATTCTCATAGTATAGTCCCACAAACTTATCTGACCCGGTGAGAGAGGCGCTGTTATTATTATTATTTGGTGGAGCAAACAACCAATGGCGAATGGCTGAGCCTGAGCTTTAGTACTTGTTCTTAGGGCTAGTAGATTGACATTAATGTTTCAAAACTGGCGACGTTAGTTTCTCTTTTGGACACCGGGGGACTAAGATCATTATTTGGACTTTTTGGCGGGAACTTGCAGAGTGACGTTGCGTTTCTATTTTTTTTTTCATAAAGGATCATGGCGAGATTTGTAAAAAAATGAAAAGATTTTTAGAGACGTTAAAATGAAGTTATAATTGATCCTTGGTGCCTAAGGAATAACTTGAGCCATTTAAAATATTTTTAGAATCCCGGGATAAAATGCGAATTTCTATGGCATGCCGGCGAATCGCGACTATTCGAGACCAAAACCGTTATGTTGTTGTTCTGTTTTGCGGGGTTTATAAAATATTTCATGTATATTAATATGTTGCTGGTAATGTAATCTCTACATTGGAAGTGATTCAAAACCGTCTAAAATGTTTTATTTTTCATGTTTTATCAATGTATGGATCTCGCCATGATTCTTTGTGTATTTTGAGTTTTACTGTGTATTTTTTTGCCAAATTTGGGCTTTGTTGCCAAACTTAAAAATAAGAAGATCTTTTTTTTTTTTTTTTTATTTGTTCATGACCATGGATACAAAGTCCTTCAGTCGCACACATTTTATTTATAATATCACTTTCTTCTTCTTCTTATTTTTAATTTTGGCAACCAAGCCCAAATTAGGGCTCATTTCTGCCAGTGTCGAGTTATATTATAGATTCCAGTCACAATAAATCACTTCACATTATAGTCCTCAGTCATTCAGTCACCGTCCATAAAAGTCATGTTTTACTACAATGGTGGTCATTGTACTAAAACTCTTCACGGACTTTTTGAGACAACTTGAAAAGTCACGATACACATAATTCATTTCATTTCACTTCACTGGTGCACATGGATGATCTTTATTGGGTAAAATACCACCAAAAATACACAATAAATCTCAAAATACACAAATTTATGAAAATTAAAATGAATATGCTACGTCACTCTGCATGTTCCCGCCAAAAAGTCCAATCAGAAGAAGATCATATTTTCAATGTTACCAGCGCGTACTGTTTGACTATTTTCCGTACTATTAATGACTGTGACTTCCAAAAACGTACCTACCTTCTTTCCACTAAAACAGTTTCTACTAACGTATGTGTGTGAATAAAGCGTATTTATCTTGCAAAAATAGAAAAACTTTAGGCAGCTTATTTCTGTCTACATCGCTTCCGTCGTCACGAATATTTGACTGTCATAAATTGGAGGCACTATATGTTCCGTTTTACACACTGTCACCGTCTGCAGTCAGATCACACCAGGGGCTCTACCGCGTAACTTTGGTGGTAATCGTAACAAATTTGATCCAATCAGCCGGGCTATTGCGTAACTTTGGCGGTAATCGTAACGAACACCATTAATTATTTCGTCCAATGACGCTCACGCGGTATGACGCGCCGATGACCATTCGTGGGCCCTGATTGGATGAAATAATTAATGGTGTTTGTTACGATTACCACCAAAGATACGCATTAGCCCGGCTGCTTTGATACAATGCCCTAATAACATCATTGTAATTTTATGAAAATCGTGCAAAGTAAAGTTTCGTACCGTTTTGTTAATAATGTTGTACTTTTTAGAGATTTTATACTGGCAACACTGCTTATTTCTTTCGATCGGTCGGTGTTATGAAAGTCATGGAAATATTGTAAATTTATAAAAATGAACAGAAGTCTCAGTTATTTCAGGTGAACTAACTATATTCATACACTTTTTATACCTGTGCTTTAGGAACTGAAATGTTTGTAGGTGTTTCACCTGTGTGAAATATATTGTTAATTTCATGGTTGTATTTTGTTGAAGTTGTTTATCTTGCGATATTCGGTCGGTCAATCGAACGAGTACCCCACTAGTAATTGCCAAGCAACCTCTTCTAGTAACATTTTCAGGGAAGCTATTATCAAACTCCTTGAACTATTGCAATCCATTTAAAATAATATCTGATTACATGCCATATACCAAAAAGAAACTGCTCCAGTTAACCTCACGTTTCGTACGGGCACTCTTTAATCAAAGGGATCTCAATATTCATTGGGGTTAGACTGGGTTCGGGGTTTGAATAACATTTCATTCTTTAATAAGCATACAAATAAATGTTTCCAGGAAATACTTCCATGTCTCAAGGAACAGATTATATTGTAGTAAAGTAGACACATGTGAAAATGGACCTGTTAAGTTCACAACAAGCGCTGCAGCAAAGAAAAGAACTGTGCCAATTGTTCGCAAACCTGAAGCTAATATGCCATGGTATCAGCCTTACTCAATTGTAGCCAGCATCTCAGTATTTCTTATATATTTCTGTATTTTAAGAGAAGAAAATGATATGGACCTCGAATTTGACAAAACACTTTATGAAAGAATAAAGGGCTTAGAAAAAGAACAGCTGCTTCAGTCATATAAGTTCAACAAAGAAAATGGTATGAGTGTTGAACATATTGAAAATAGGCTTAAAGAATTAGAGGAGCAAGAAGCTAAAGTTGTATCATAGTCATGCCTAAGATTGAAATTGTAAATTAATTTAATTTTAGAATAGATTTTTCTTTTTAAATAAAACTTATGTTATGTAAAATGGCTTTTAGTTCTACACTTTACTTCAAGCTTACTTTATACATGCAAGTGAAAGCAAATACTGTCTCTACAACACAGAACAAAATTTCTTGTCAAATTATCTCCAGTATAGTGTATTATCTATGGTCTCCACTTTGAGTCTTAGAAAATATTATCAAGTACCTACCTAGTTGCTATGGCTGGCCAAGCACCTACTGGTGAGTTTTGACAACCTCATGAATCCAATTCCTATTCTTACCCATTTCTTACCTCATTCATGCACATCATCACTTGCTATGGTAATTGTGTAATAAAATAAAGACACATTTTACTTTTCGAAAGGTTTGTGCTGTGGATGTATCTAAGAACAGTTATTTTTTTAAATCAAATTATGAAATATTAAAGATCTCGGTGACTAAGATCATAAAAGTGTGACTAAAAAGGAACTAAAGCAATATTGCTAATGGAATTCATTTTCTAAAATTCACGGCAGATCTAATGCAATTCATCATTTTTTAATTAATTGAATTGTATAGGAAAGTGTATAGGTAGGTACTGTTTTTTTTTCTAGCCAGTATGGGTAAATTCTGAACTACAGGTATAAGAGAAAAACGCTGAAAGGCACTATGAGCTGAATTTTGAAGAGAATAAAAGTGGCAATAAAATTTATAAAAAAAAAAGATTATTTTCGGAGACACGCAATTTTTTTACTATTCTGCTTCTGCATCACAATATGATTAATGACAATCTTGGTCACAAGTTGCTAGAAGTTATCCAAAATATTATTTTATTGTTTCCTTGACAGGGAACCTCACTATATTTAGTAATAAAGAATTAGGCCTTAGCATTCTGACAAGCAATTAGAGATAAATTTTGATACCTACCTTCTAGCATCTTGTGACCTAGTGAGTCATACATAGAAGCTGTGCATAGAAGCAGTAAATCTATGAATTTCATATCCACGTAAATACTGTGTGGTAAATACAAATTTTTTTGGTTCCTTTCAGCATTTTTCTCTAAGACCTGTAATCTAGAAATTGCCATAACTGGCTAGAAAAAAAACAGCCTGTAGGTATAATGAATGACTATTTCACCAAAAAATATTAAAATAACGACACGTAGGATCTACCGAGAATTCGAACAAAAATATTCCATTAGCAATATTGCTTTAGCTTCCTTTTAGCCCTCCTGAAGGTACTGCCATGGCTACTTATAAACTCGATGACTAGTACACATTTTAACTGCTTCCAAAGCATTTCCAAAGATATGATGAAGTGATGAATGAATATTTTAGTCTGATTGCGTGTCTTCCTTTAATTTAATTTACTAGAGATAAGATCCTCATAATTTACCCCAACGTCCGTGGACCATGGGTAGGATGGGCTAGGCCAAACAAGCTGTATTTTTCGCGCCTTAACGTGTCGGTTCGATTCCTAGCCGAGAGTTCCTACTCTTCAAAAAGTGAATTCATTTTCTTTTTAGGTTTTTCTAATTTGCTAGCAGACTTAAGCAGACACGTTTTCTGTCTACCGAGTATTATTTTCCATCCTTTTTTTCAAGCTCCCCAAACCCAATTTAAATCTTCATTGGTTTCGTAAATCATTGAACTATTTTACTAAAATAATAACTCAATGTCGTAAATTAAATTAGCATGTTTCTGTTCACAGACTATCTTTACTATTTTTAGTTTATTGTCAGATTAATAAAAATATGGTATCTGGCATTGTTAGCTACCTACTCTTTCTACATACACCCACATCAGATTTGGATTTTAATACATACATTCAACATAGAAATGCAGTTTCACAATTTTCTACGTATTTAATTATACTATTAATATATTGTATACATTAATCAGTACAACAAAATCAACTAGTAAAGAATATTTCAACATGTTGAGTTAGATTTAGCTGAGTAATTATGACTTTATGATTAGTCAGAAGTATGTTAAAAATGACATCATTGTAAGGAAAACAATATGTATGATCTAATTATGTTTATTTTAACACCAATTTACTCATTACATCCACAAAGTGCTTATTTTTATATACTCCCAAACGCAGAATTCTCACACAGACATGTGGTTGACAAAATTGCCTATTACACTACTTAAGATATAACATACCACGAGTCATTAAACATAATGTTATGCCCTTACACGAGAAACTGTACTGCTGGCAGTGCAACTGAACAACAAGGCTAACATTTGATTATAGTAATTTTACAGGATCCCATATAAACGCATAGAGAAACTTACAAAGAAATGTTAATAAAAAAGTTCAGTTCTGCTGCCTCCTTACGATAATGAATACATTGTTAATAAAGTTGAATTAAATGAGACATAAAAAAGGATAATGGAATTAAATCTAGGTATTTGAATTACAAATAATTTACCATAAAGTAACCTATATCTAAATTAAGCACGCTCGCCACGGATTCGTCGGGCCAGCTGAATATCTTTAGGCATGATGGTCACACGCTTAGCGTGAATAGCGCACAAGTTTGTGTCTTCAAACAGTCCCACAAGGTATGCTTCACTTGCTTCCTGGAATGAAAATTAAACAAACAATAAAATGGTGAATTGATAAGCTCATGAAAACAATTTTTTATGTTTACACAATACGATGCCCACCTGCAGCGCGCCAATGGCTGCCGACTGGAAACGAAGATCAGTTTTGAAATCCTGGGCGATTTCTCTCACGAGTCGCTGGAATGGCAGCTTGCGGATCAGCAACTCGGTAGATTTCTGGTAACGACGGATTTCACGAAGAGCAACAGTACCAGGACGGTAACGATGAGGTTTCTTTACTCCTCCTGTGCTTGGCGCCGATTTGCGCGCGGCTTTTGTAGCCAATTGTTTACGGGGAGCTTTTCCTCCAGTTGATTTACGGGCAGTCTGCTTGGTACGTGCCATTTTAAGCTAAAAGGTACAAATTATAGTGGTTAGTACTATGAAACAATAAACAATTATTTCGACATCGAGGTCCACATTAGATGATGTAAAATATCACAAGTCATCGTTTGCTTTACGTTAATTTTTTTACGCAAATCAACTTATGAAACAATTGCACTGATTTAACACACCTTTTTGAGAAAATAGCACAAATTTCAATTACTAAATTACAGAACTCTTCAAGAGTCAAACAACAATGATCATATGCTCAAAATGGCGCCGAAGAGAATGGCGGGTGAAACTGACGCCAATACTTCCCTCGCTGATTGGTCGATAATAACTAGTTTTATGATCTATGATTGGACAAAAAGTATGTTCTATGATTGGTTACTGATTCCAGATTTTGTTGACAAATGCACAGGATTGGTGGGTGATTTGTTTGTTTTTTTTATCTTTTAATTTTTTCATGACCATGGATACAAAAACTTCAGTCGCATACAATTTATTTACAATATCACTTTCATATAGTCCGCCCGCACATTAACTTTAGCATAGTCCACATTATCAGTCACCGTCCAGAGTAAAATGGTGGTCATTGTACTAAAACTTATCAGTTATGACGGACTTTTTGAGACAACTTGTAAAGTCACTTCACTGGTGCACATGGATTGATCATCATTGGACAAAATACCACCGATAATATGCAATAAACAAGGATTTTTTATAAAATAGAATAATACTCAAAATACACGAATTTATGAAAATAAAAATGAAAACGCAACGTCACTCTGCAAGTTCTCGCCAAAAAGTCCTGGTTTGTCGAGAGAATTTCAAGTTGCCATTATAAAAAAATACAGAATAGGATCAATTTAGCGCTTTTGGCGCCAGATCTGGCGCTTTTTTTGTGTACATACAACTCTTTTTAGCGCCTAGCATCTAGCGCTTTTTCCACAATCCAAAATTGTGTCGAAAATTGACGCAGTCCGACTATCTGCTACATTTGAAGCAAATGAAATCGTATCACAGGCTAATGAAGAAGTCCCAAAAATCAGATGATGATGAAATTACAAATACATTAACTACAACAACTACATTAATTACTGTACCTACCTCTTCTGAAAAATTATAAAAAAAGTTTGTTTACTTTTTTTTTTATCTCAGTCGTGCTAACTCATGCGAAATATTATAAAAAAATGTAAAATAACTTTGAATTTGGTGCTGAGTTTAGGGTTTTTCTCAACTGCAGTCTATTTTTGTCATCTATTTATCGTCTAAACAGTATTTAGTTCGATCTAGCGCTTTTTCAAGGGACTGGCAACTCCTTTTTGGTTAGAAGTCAGCACTGGTTCTTCATTCTTGCCCGCTCTATCTACCTCCAGTCTGTCGCGACTTAGAAGAAGAAAAAAGTCAATGAAGTTTGGTAGAACTTTTATGGTGCCCTCTCATTTCCGTAGTCTGTCTCGCTCTATGATTAAACGTCATCTGTCACTTGTTATTTCCCTCCAGTTTTAAATAAATGAAAACATTTTGATAAGTTGAGAATATTATATTATATTACAGAATATTATACAGGATATTGGTTAATATAATTGCTAAGTAGAATAATAAGTGTTTTGCTTACGAAACCGTTTCTTTTTTAACTAAGATTGAAGTATAGAAAATGCGAAGTGTGCGTATTAAAATCGGAAAGGAAAGATGGTAAAAAACGTGTTTTTATGGCCAAATTTCCCCTGGATGCAGTTCGGTAAGTAGAATATCATATTATTTATGAGTTCTATAATTCCTTTAATAAAAACATCTCAATAGTATCTTAAGGTATATACCATAATAATATATAAGAAAATAGAGTTGTGCAACATATTTATTGTCGAATTCGATATCGATATTTTAAGGTGCCGAAAATGGGTGAAAATGACAGGCAACGAGGACTTGGACACATTCCAATAGAGAAACTATATGAATTAAAATATATTTGCGGAAACCATTTTGTTGATAAAGTCGTTCAGAAAAAAAAACACGGCTAAAGAAGACTGCAGTTCCATCCATAAGAATCTCAGCTAAGCCACTCTCTAAAGACAAACTTAAAGGATTTCCCTGCTACCTTTATAAAGAACAGTGAGCATCAGGCCAGTAACACACATATTTAAAATCAATACAAATAAAACGATAATTTATTATATAAATTTAAATATTTTCACATTCATCTAGATTATCCACCTACTTCTTCGGCCCCAAATGCTTCTTTGGATATTGAACAATCTATACATTTAAATGATAATTTATCAGTAAATTGCAATGAAATTTATAGCGAGTATGATATTCCAGTAGAATATACTATAGAGGTAAGCCATACAAGTGAGCAGCTGCAAGGTATATAGCCACTTTTTGATTTTATTTCACAAGACTTTATAAAATCAATTTGATACAAAATAATGATCATCTTCTATTCCAGATATTCCGCATATTCATACTGTTCCTGCTAGCGGTAGAGCTAAAGGGGTCATTGGGGAAAATGTTGTTAAGTGTAAAGCGTTGATAGGTTCGGTCTTTAAGGGTCAGTTCACACCGAGACGAGACGCGACGAGACGTGTCGCAACTACACCTGGAAAGGATAAAATATACGACTATAACGCACTAAGGGAATGGTGGAAGGATACACTATCTCTTACGTACCCGACTCTGGATCTATGTAAAACTGTTGATTCATATGTTTCTGTGTTTGAGCATAATGTAAGAGAAAATCATCACTCTATCAATATTGGCAAATATTGCCAGTTAATGATGATGACAGACCTAAATTTATCATGGTTGTGTGAGAAGCACATTAAAAATGAATCTGAGGCTTTGCGGTCTCGATTGGCAGCTTTATTAATTAGAAATGAATGTCGTAAAGTTAATGCTTCCGTTAGTGACACAGAACAGTTTAATGCAGACAAAAATAAAATTGCTCAATTAACGAGTTCAGCAAAATAATATTACTGTGCTTATCTAATATGTAACATAACATATACAATTTAGGATTCTTCTTAAGGCTAATCCTAGTTTAGGACTCTTATGTAGCCAATCCTATTATTAAGGTTACGTTGTGGGCAGAGTCAACAAAACTCTAACTTGCGAATATATTTTATTACGCTATATTAGGAGCGCACAACAATAATAATAACATGACACGTGTGTTTATCAAAAGGCTACGTTGAGACTGGGATGAGAGTGGGAACTCTATGGCGACTGTTCTATGGCGACTGAGTGTGACGACTGCGTGTGACGACTGCAAGCGGCGCATACGGCGTACGCTTTATATTGCAGGGATAAAGCTATGAGTCCCTACATACAACATATTTTTTTAGGATTAAAAAAACATGCCTTATCAGGGCCTAAACAGGATAATTTACTTTTTGTTTTGATAAAATTTAAACTACATAATATTTGCAACTAGACAGTTGCAAATATTATGTAGTTTTAATTAAACTCCAATCACAAACCTTACTGTATATTAATATAATGTGTATTGTATTAGTTAGTTGTTTGTCTCGACTTTTTACGGTTTTCTTAAATACCCCGGTCTGTGATCCACTTTTTACCATTGTATGGTATATTATATTTTTATACAAGTCATAATCTGAACTACCACTGGTTTTGTTTTGGTAGTGCTAAAACAAAATCAGAGGATCTTAAATATCTATATTATTTACAACAGTATATTATATATATATATATATATATATCGATATCGATAGATTTAAATATCTACTAAGCAGCGCATCTCTATTTCGTTCTAAGGTTGGTAGTACTGATTGTTATTATTCTCACGTTGTTCTCATTGTGGCTTTTTTTGGTTCCCAAATGATATTTTATCATTTTTATCTTGCTCTATGGAGTCCCGTCTCTTCTTACGTACCTAGTTATTGAATACTCTTTGTCTACCTCTACTCTACCTACCAAATAAAATAGACGCAACTCTTAGCACCTTATTACAAAACATGGTTTAAAGGAAAACCAGGTTTTAAAATAGCCTCGTCCCTTTTTATTATATGACGTTAGAAAGTGACCAAATGGCAGTAAAACCTGGCTTTACTTTAAACCATGTTTTGTAATATTGTTTTATTTTTAGGTATTTTTTATAAAATCCTAAACTATCATAGAAATATTAATTCTATCTTTCCTTTTAAATGTAGATATAGGTCAACCTGAATTTTTCAGATTTTACAGCTCGCAATCTTTGGAGATAAGCGCTCTTTGGTCGTAAATATTAAAATACCTATGTAAACACGGCTACCGATCAAGCTATACATTTCCAGTATAAGCTGATCTCGCAGTGTATACGATTTCCGTACAATGGGAGGTCAGCTTATACTAGAAATGTATAGCTTGATCTGTAGCCGTGTGTACTTGATTCTTTACAAAAAACAAAAGTTCGTCCTATTTTTTGTCTCCCTCCTATCAAGCTGTAACAGTTTATTTAGAGTGAGACAAGTAGAAAACATACGACGTGACAGTTCTGTCAAGAAGCTTTCGTTTATTAATTTTTTGCTTACAAAAGTAAAGTTCGTTTGTCGAGATATATAAGTTCAAGGTCATTTTTAATAATTAAAATGTTGTGTAAATTTACGGGATTTACATTACTTATTTATTTACAATTTTTACCTTTCTAAAATACAGTGTATCACGTGATCTTATATTGAATTTTAATTGGTTGTCGGTGAGCGTGCCCTGCGCGACGCGAGAGGCGCAATAATAGTTTTCCAAAATGCCGTCGGAATCTAAACCTTTGTTAGCAGCTCAAACAGAAAAACCAAATCATTACAAGTAATTGCGGTTTTTGTGTTGTTATTTAGCGCGAAGTGATAGTGGTGAAAAGTATGAGTGTTAAAACCGAGCCCACTATCTTGTGTTGCAGATATCTAAAGGAATTTCGAGTGGAGCAGTGTCCGTCGTTCTTACAACATAAATGTACACAACATAGGCCTTTCACATGTTTTCATTGGCATTTTAATAATCAAAGAAGACGAAGACCAGTTAGGAAAAGAGATGGATCGTTCAATTATAGCGCCGATAATTATTGTACCAAATATAATGAAACATCGGGCCTATGCGAAGACGGCGACGAGTAAGTACCTACTTTGTGTCATTGCTTTGTTTTTACAGTTTGCTATTCGTCGCATTGAATTCTATAAACCTCGGCAAGCAACAAACATTATCGAATTTGATTGTATTTTTACTGATATATCAGTATCAAAATACAAATACTTGTTGTTTACCATAGTCCTAATTATTACCTGACCAAATAAAGATTGTATGTTCATGTAGCATATCATTTTGTTTTGTAGAACTTTATGTTTTGGTATCATGTCATAAGGTAGAACTGAATAGTTAGCATCTTGCTTGCTAGCTATTCAAGTTGTTAATCATTATTTTGTTTATTCAAATGGTTCAAATATTGGGTTTACTTAGTAATTAGTCAAGAGTTCTGTAATTAGGTATTTTCATGTTTTTTAATCAGTGTATGTGTTATCAAAGTGGATTTTAATGGGACTCATTAGAGTCATTGACACATGAGCATACACTTAAAAAAAATACCTCTGTATTCAATCAATGACAAAGGACAAAGGGTTGTAAGGTTTGCTGACCTTTCAATAACTATGTATAATATGCGGTTTCAATGATTTGATAGCTTAATAGAGGTAACAGAAACTGAATGTATGCTGAAATATTGAGAATATGCAAAGAAATCTTTCAATAATTTAATTAATTTTGGACTGGTTGGTTTCATTTATGAATGAGTTATTCAGTTAACCATTAGTAAGTACCTAAATGAGCGGCACGGTAAAGTATGGCTAACAACCATCGCAACTGTGACTTACGTATGGTAACCGCTTAGTAGGGTCATTGCGCCGGTTTCGCGACCAGTTCTGGTTGGCGACCACTTGCCTGCCTAGGATTCTTTAATTGAAGATAATAACTTTTCTTTAGGAGATAAAAATGAAAAGAATGCTTTTAATATTATTTTAATAGTTATGTAATTTAAAAAAACTAAATTTGATATCAACCACTGAACCCAAAACAAGAAAAAGGACGTTAAGTTCACGTGTTGATTCAGTGTGTCTGGACATGCAGTGAAAGAGCAAAAAAAATAGCAAGGCGCGCGGCATTCGAAGGCAAACTTTGTTACTTAGTATTAGTTTTTAAGTCAAATTAGATGCATGGTTACTTCAATTATGTACAAAATTCAATTGTTTAATTGTATTATAGTATTTTTTTTAATGATTTTAATCTAAAATCCAGTGGTCGGTTACTGAAATGAATATTTTATCAATACGTTAGAAAGCGACCAGGTGGTCGTATTCTGACTCGTACAGTCTTATTTTGTTTTGATTAGTATATTCTCAATTTTTTATTTATGATTACACAGTTTAGTATTTGGAGTTTTTAAAGGCTTAAGATGCATATCTTCAGTATACGACCACATGGCTTCATAATAAAACTTTGTCTAATTCACTCACAAACATTTGTACTAAATAGGTGGTCGCTAACAGATACAGTTCGAAAATTACGATGGTAGTTTGCGACCACCAAGATTTAGTACGAAAAGAATGATAGCTGAAAACTAAAATAAGCTGCTTAAGAATGTTCAGTATTCAACCACGTGATTAATTGATTAATTAAAAGTTAAAAAAATTAAGAAGTTTCAATATTCTTATTATTTAACTGATTGTATTTTTTTTTTCAAGATGAACATCTTGAAATATCTGTAACTAACTAAAAGGAATAAAGAGACTGTCCAATACTCCCAAGAAGACCTAAAAGAAGCTTTTCATGACATCGAAGGACAGGGAATACACTCTTGCATATGGGATTCCGTGAACGACGGTACCGAAAGTGGAAAGAGTAAGCTAATATTTGCCAGGGCTAAGTTCGATTTCGTCATCAGAATTAGCGAAAGACGGACGAGTCTCTCTTCTTTTTGGTCTCTTGCCAAAGGTGTTGAAGGAAACTTTTGCCAGTCCTCCTTCCCACCATTATGTAAACTGGACGGGAACTTAGCCCATAGTGCTAAGGAAAAGGCTGACCTTTTAGGCTCTCTCATTGCCTCTTACTCGACTTTGGATGTTGCGGACGACACACCGCCTACCATCCCGCAGTGTGACAGTTCCATGCCGGAGATTGGTATATGGTCAACGGGAAGTCCAGCAGATATTGCTCTCTGTAGACATCCATATGTCGAGGTAGCCAGACGGTATACCGTCAATGGTGCTGAAACAGTTTGCTCCTGATTTTTGACATATACTAACGCGCCTTTTCTCGCTTTCCTACTCGAAAATGGAAGTCCCGTCTTCGTGGAACACTACCCATGTGCACCTATACCTAGAGGATCACGATTTGTTGAGCGACCAACAATACGGAATTCCGACACATTCACAAGGCTGGTGACCTTCTAGTGTATCTCACACACCGTTGATCACTCGCCATTGAGACTTAGGGTGAGGAATATCTGCTACTTAATGAATGCTGGCGTCCCGCAAGGCTCCATGTTATCCCCAACACTGTTCCTCCTGCATATCAATGATATGCTGTCTATTAACGACGACAGTACAGGGGACGATAATTACACGGACCGTGCAAATATCGCTCGTTCCAAGAAGGAACGGAACGGAGGATACGCGAACGATTCTGTCTGAAATCGAAAGTACACTAACGAAACCTAGTCCATTTCAACCCCACTAAGACACAAGCCTGCGCGTTCCGCTACCGCTAAGAAAACCCTATTTGCTGTGGCTCCACAATTCCAGAACACGTCCCACAAAATCATAAAGTATGACATGACAAGGATCCCGATGCTGGGATCTTTGTCATCTAGACGATAAGGTCAAACTATTAACCAAAGACCTCGGTATGCTTAATAGAGCGAAGCAGTACATCTCATCGGAGCAAAGACTTCAACTTTATAAATCGCAATTAAGGCTCCATATGGAGTACTGCTGTCATCTATGTGCTGGAGCTCCTGGAGTCCAGGATATCAGCTTGGGCGTTTAGACTGTGTTCAGGGACGTGCCATCAGAATTGTTGACGATCCCGAGCTCACAAGGGATTTAGGGCCTCTAATCTGAGGAGAAACTGCCTCCTTATGTGTGTTCTACCGCTTATACAACGGACAATATTATGAAGAATTATTGACGTAATGCCTACAGCTTGAGTCCGTAATGCATTACTTCTACCTCTCGCCATCGACTGGGAGTCAATCCTCACATTGGACCTTAAATAGTCACGTAATGTGCCGAAGGGAGAAGGAAGCAGGCGAGTATCCTATCGTTGGCACTCAGGCTATGAAATGAGCTCCCCGCCGTGGTTTTCCCAAGGGAGTAAGTGCAAGCCTTCCTGTCCGTGTCCTGGTGTTGCAAGCGTTCATACGCTATGGTAACTGCTTATCATCAGGCGGGCCGTACGCTTGTTTGCTAATTCAGCATTATTAAAAAAAAGAGACGACGTGACGTTATCGAAACATGAGGACCAGATCTTGCAGGATGGATGCAGGTGAAAAGCGGGTTAAAGATTGGCTTTTAAGTGTTGCCAAGTGTGCACCGCTCGTTGTTATTCCCTACGGACGTCCACAATGTGTCGCTGTGAGAGCATGATTTAATACTATTTGTGTTTATTTAACTATGTTTAGTTTAAAAGGGAAAAAAATATATTCTAAATCAATAAAACATGTTTTATTACTTATTTTTTATATTCTAAAATAGTGGTCGCTATCTAGCATTCTTAGTGGTCGTAAACTGAAATAGGTGGTCGCTATCTAACACTTTCGGTACTTTTCCGGTTTTCCAATCATTTTTCATAATTTATGAATGAAAGTGTGATGTTTTATACTTTGTTTCAAAACTTGACTATACTTGGGACCCATTTACATCGGCGCTTACTATTTTGCGCGTATATAGCGTATGTGGTGACTTACCAAAGTTAGCAACTCACCTAATCGGTCGCCAACCAGCGCAACGACCCTACTGTCCTTGCATTGTACTTGCTTTTATGCAGTTTACATCAAAATGTTAGCATTAAAGTATTACAATATAACATGTAGGAAATGGGCTATTTACAAGCTTTCACTTGATACCCATATTGTTTTAATAATGAAAAATAAAAAAGAGGGGAAAAAACCCCTCTTATTTATTCATAGTCACTATATTAAAATGATATAGCCTGTGTCACTCCCACAGTTAAGATGAATGTAACAACACCATATATGTTTAAATCCATTAAACCATTTAGGCTGCATAGCGTGCCAAAGAAATAGACATACTTAAATACATACATACACTTGAAAAACATAGCCCTCATTCTGTGTCAGTCAGGTAAAAAAAACATTGCTACAAATACTTGCCACACAGTTCTCAGTATATAGGGCATTATTTGTCCATCATAGGAATTCAGCTTTCCCATTTGCCTATTTTCTTGCCTATTACATTTTCTTTACACTAAGAATTAGCTAAAGTAAACATAACTAAGTAATAGTTAAAATTCAAAATTCAAAAATTGTTTATTCAATATAGGCCCTAATAAGGAACTTACAATTGATTTTACCACCATTCGTAATACACTTAAACAGGGAAAATTCAGCAAGGACATTTTTAAATTATCTTTTAATAAATTTGACAATATTAGATAATTTAATTTAAATAGCCTGTAAAGCGAACACTTTATTCAAATGCCTTCTTGTCTTCTACAAAAACGGAAACTTTATTAAGTATATCCATACTTCATCGTCATCATCACATTTGTCTAATCTGAAGCATTGGAGGTGGAGATTTTACTGCGATGGTAGCTGTGGTAGTGATGTCAAATGCAATGATGAAGGTCCCAAGTTCAAATCCTATGATGAGCTTGAGCTTTTGGTGAAGGAAAACATTGTGACCAAACCATAGCATGGTGGTAGGTACTTTGTAGTACCTTGGCTGGCTACTACTGTCAGTTGAAAATCTGTTGCCAAGCACCGTTGTGTTACGAAAGCTGCACTTGAACTGCAACTTCTGCGACATTATTACTAATCATGGTGAGATTGTAGTCAAATAGGTCAAAGAAACTAGCTGCTAG
Source organism: Achlya flavicornis (assembly GCA_947623365.1). Classification (NCBI taxonomy): domain Eukaryota; kingdom Metazoa; phylum Arthropoda; class Insecta; order Lepidoptera; family Drepanidae; genus Achlya; species Achlya flavicornis. The sequence goes on from OX392479.1 coordinate 13,263,582, forward strand.
GAGGCTAAACTTTCAGCATACATTTTGACCTTAGCTAATCAAGTGCGAGTAACCTGGATAGCATTAAAATCTCTATGGAACGGTAACCAAGTGACAGATAATATTACACGTTATACTCCAATGTGGAACAAGTGCTGTTAGTTCAGTTAAAAGGAAAAAGATCATTGCGAAGTGTTTATTTAGTAATAATATGTTTTTAGCATCTATATTGCTATTTATGTTAGAATGTGGAGGATTGAAATAATTTTAAAAGTTTTGTATTATGAGTAATTATGCACTTGAACTACTAAATGGTGCACTGGATGGGTGACCGCCTAGTGGTATTTCAAATCAAGCCTTTCCTTGCTTCAGTAGACACGTGAAGCCGTTGGTCCCGGATATCACTTAATTGTGATAGTTGTTAAGCTAGTTGGAGGCCTCCTAGGCAGCTTGAAAACTCCAACAGTAGGTTGACCACTAGCCTACCTCCACCAATCCACAGTGGGCACGCATGGTGGAGTATCTGCCCATTCCCTTTCACCCTGATTTGTGAAAGGTCTGTTCTCAGCAGTGCACCATTATAGGCTGATGATGATGCACTTGAACAAAATATAAACAAAACAAAAGATAAATTATTCTTCTTTTTGCTCTGTTTTAATTGTATTTACCCGACTTAACCTGAAGTTAAGTTACCATTTATTAAAACAACCTTTAATGTCCTTTAAGGTTTGGAAAAGTGATTGTGAGTTAGTTCTATTTACAGTTTCCAATAATTTTATTCAACAGATGTCCTTACCTACATCGCACTGCGGGCGACACGGAGCGTCGCTACCACCTGCGGTATTACAAGACTTGTATGTGCGTGCACGACACCGACGCGAGAGGGCTCTGCACTAAGAATGGGGCGCACTGCGCGTTCGCGCACGGCGCCCCGGACCTGCGGCCGCCGGTCCTCGACGTGAGGGAACTGCAGGCGTTGGATAACCCCGACGGGGCTGACGGAGACGCCGCAGCGCCTAATGCATTAGATAGAGAACGAAATTTAATGAATGAAGACCCCAAGTGGCAAGGTCAGTTTTTACACCAATGTGTGTTGAGAATGTCCATATCTATGGAAATACTATATTTATAATTGTGTGTATTCTTTCAGATACAAATTATGTGTTATCATCTTATAAAACGGAATCATGTAAAAGACCACCTAGGTTATGTAGACAAGGGTATGCTTGCCCACAATATCACAATAGTAAAGTAAGTAGACAATCCTTAAATGTACAAATATATGTAGTATTTGAACCCAACCTAATTTACTCATGGTTTTTACAGGATAAGCGTAGGTCTCCAAGAAAGTATAAATATCGTAGTACGCCCTGTCCTAATGTGAAGCACGGAGAGGAGTGGGGTGAACCTAGTAATTGCGAAGCGGGCGACGCCTGCGGCTACTGTCATACGAGAACTGAACAACAATTTCACCCAGAGATATATAAGTCTACAAAATGTAACGATGTACAACAAGCCGGCTACTGCCCTAGAGGACTGTTTTGCGCATTTGCGCACGTAGAACGTGAGTATTTGCCGTCAAATAAGTCGTATCAATTTTTCTTTGAGTGCCGGCCGTGTTTCGTAAGAGATGCTAAATTGTATCGTAATATTTGTAGCGGAGGACATGACCGGCGGGCGCGAGCTGGGCGGGCCGCTGGAGTGCGGCACCAACCTCGCCGAGCTGCTGTCCTCCGCGCTGCCGCCCTCTGTCGACAAGAAGGCGAGCGACGCCGTCGGCCTCCTCGCCGGCCTCGAGCGGCGCGCCGCCTCGCCCGGCGCGCCGCTCGCGCCCCTCGCGCCGCACACGCCGCACACCAACGGCAGCGGCGAGGGGTCCGAGTGCGCGTCCACGTCGAGCGGCGCCTCGGGCGGGCTGCCGCGCGCGCTGGGCGCCCTCGGCGAGGCCAAGCCGCAGCCGCCGCCGCCGCAGCCGGTGTGGGCGCCGCGCGCCACCTTCGACCCCACCGTGCTGCAGGAGGTGGTCGGCAACGCGCTCGACGACCTGCACTTCGAGGAGCCGCTCAGCCTGGTCGCGTCGCTGGACCGCGACCTGTCCGACGGCGAGGGGCTGCTCGGCGGGTCGGCGCCCGTCAACATCCCGCAGGCGCGCGGCGCGCTGCGCGGCTTCAGCCCGCCGACGTCGTCCCCGCTGCCGGCGCCGTTCCTGCGGTACGCGACCAACGACACCGAGCGGCTGTTCAACTCGCACGGCATGAAGCCGAGCAGCTTCGGCGCGTTCGAGTTCGCGAGCGCGTCGCCGTCGGGGCCGACGGTGGGGCCGACGGTGGCACCGACGGTGGCGCCGGCGGAGCTGTCGCGGCTGCGCGAGGAGGTGGTGGCGTCGCGCGCGGCGGTGGCGCGGTGGGACGAGCGCATCGCGCAGGCGCGGTCGGCGTGCGAGGCGTGGAAGCGCGAGGCGGACGAGGCGCAGCGCAAGGCGGCGCTGACGGAGCGGCAGCGCGACGAGGCGCTGGCGCACGCGATGACGCTGCGGCGCGAGGCGGAGGCGGCGCGCGCCACGCGGCGCGGCGACCTGCGCCACCTGCCGCTGCAGGCGCTCAAGGCGCTGCAGGCGCAGACGCGCGCCGACCTGGAGGAGATCGAGAAGGTGCTGTACCTGGAGACGGCCACCAAGTGCATGGTGTGCGAGGAGCAGCCGCGCAGCGTGACGCTGGCGCCGTGCAACCACTACGTGCTGTGCGAGGGCTGCTCCGCCGACGCGCACGAGTGCCCCTACTGCCAGACGCCCGTGCAGAACCACCACTAGACTACTTACTACTGCACCATACCAACTTGCATTAGTACTAGTACTAGCACTAGCACTAGCGATGGGCCGGTCGCTCTCTACCCGCGAAGATAAACGTTCGTCTGAGATCGAAATGAGAATATACTTTCCTTGGTATTTTTATATATGGGAACGACGGGGTCTAGTGGGGTATATCGCATGATAATAATTATAGAATACATATTTTTAGCAAAGAGCAAGACTTATTCTGGGAAATTTATTGGATCGTAAATGCGTGATTAGGATTTTTGAAATTAACTGCCACTCTCTTATACATAACTGTTAAATAGACGCTATCGATGCAGATTTTCCTGTTTTTATATCACTAGCGACAAAGTTAATACATAGAAATCATGACTATATAATTTAAGATTGCACATAAGCAATATTTAACAAATTATCGAGTTACGTGTATTGTTTTGTGTATTATTTTTATGTTTTTGTATCGACATTTATACATCTTATGATAGTAAACTTAACGCTGTCTCGGACACATGAACATTTGGAAAAATTCTATTTGTTTCAGTTGATACTGCCAAAAGGCATTAATACTCAATCATTTTGAAAATATATTTAATCTGGATCAAATCTTGGTTCGTCATCCAATGTGTTTGTGTCGATACAAATAATATTTTAGTGAACTCAAATCGACAGTCAAAATAAAAAGAAAAACACAGAGAGGACTTGGCGGCACCTACATATGACACAAGTCGCCTGAACTACATGATCACTGTCGTTATAGTAATCCTTATAGATAATGCTAATGTATTCATTAGTATGTTAATTAATTTGCCAATTTTTATGTAGACGAAACAATGACACCAGCAAATATTATCAATCATATATCAGATTTAAAACAAAGCCATTCTATATTTATATACACATTTTCCTTGAAACGAATATAATTATATTTAGCCCATAATAACATACATCTTAGGGAGTTTTAATGTTACGAATATTATACTATAATGAAGCTTTTGATGTTAACATTTTTTTTCATTTGTTTATACTGGGTGGATACTGTGATATGGCATCTTTTCGAATCCATAGTTGTGTTGTTGAAACAACCATAAAAAAAGTGTCTTTCAAGCATTTTTTCGTCCAATAGCAACAATTAACATGGAAAACCTAACTTGATTTGGATAAGATGCTATCTCTAAGAATACGCATCGTATACCCAGTATAGTACACACATCGCATTAGTGGACCTGTTGCTGTTACTCATATTTCAACATACAACAAAGTAAAATATATTACTATTAGCTATTTTTTGTGTCGTGAAGATAAAACTTGTCGTCGTGCTTTCACCATTTATACAAACGGTAACATGTAACTTTTTTCAAGGAATTTAAAATTATATTAATAGTCGAGATCTTGGTGGAAGCACGGCTACGATATAAGTGAGTGGGGAAATTATATTTATAATAGTAGTATTTAGTTTTATACATATATCAAACAGATAATTTTTGCATGTTCAGATTAGATTTAAAATATTTAATAATTATTCAATTGTATGTTCTGCAAATGGGAGTTGTTATTGTTAATACAGATATTTCTATAGGTACACGCGTGACTCGCCCGGCTTCACCTTCGATACATTTACACAGCACAACGCATTTACGCCTTTATGTAGACACTCTAAAGGACCAATATTGATGTACTTCAACTTGCTATGTGACAGAACCTGTGTACCTTCATTTAAATATTTTCGACTTTAATTATACTTGTGGGTTTTCGTATTTCATCTAAGTATGACTTTATCAATTAGAGATGACAGTCAATCGATATTACAATATGTATTAATCGATGATATGTAATTACTTTTTTGTATTGCCTTGGCATTATAAATTATCACAATCGCTTTGACGTTTCGTTGATGGCATTCAAATTGTTTTGAAACATCAAAATAACACAATTTCGAATCGAATTCTATAATTATGAGATTGATTGTGATACAAAACTGTACGTTACTTATGTAACCGTATTGATGCAAACGAAGGTACTGGTTAAGTTTAATAACATAAGTTAACATTCCCTTGTAATCGTTAGGATTTAATTTCACTTAATCGGTGTTGGTAATAAAGCATTTAGTTTTAATTGAAATCTAATCAATTGCCTCAGGCCTGTGCGTCGTACAAATGTATGTACTATATTCGTTTTGGAGGTCCAAATATCTACTCTTCCTCCTTTACGAGTACCGTCTTTTGGGTCAATATTGACAGCGCACACTGGGCCATGTAACGTAAAAACAATTTTTCTATTACTATACCAACGCATTTTATACAAGCATTATTTCAAATTTTTAAATACATTTCAAATATATTTATTATATATTTCGAAAAAGAATAATCTTATAATCTTGATAGTTTTTCATTTTTTATTAACGGTATATTATATTAGTACATAACAAATTTAACATAGTTTATATGAACTAGGTTTAAGTAGTGTTTTCAAATTGTAATCAACATTATTTTTAAGTGTGTAGTAGCGAGCGTCGTGTATCGTAAACTGAAGCAATATGACCACAGCCGCCTTTATCCCAATATTCAAATAGATTTATCAATGTTCTAGACCTCCCCTGGAGCAGAGTGACGTTAAACAATTATAAATGTATCAATCTCATTTCAATGAGGGCTGTCGCGCTTGAATTCGCCGCGAAAGGCGCTAGTGTAGAGTGAGGTCTCAATGTCAAATGTCACTGAACGTTTTATTTAACTGGGCTTGCGTTTGGCCCCTGATCCGCCCATAAGGGACGATGTGGAAGCTTAAGATGAAACACGCTTATCCAGAAGAAACCTATTCACTCTGGCCGTGAAAGTTCCTAGATTATAAAAATCAGAAAACCCAGACGCCGGAAGCAAGTTCCACTCCTTTGCTGTCAGCATTATAAATGAGGATGCAAAACGCTGTGTCCGTATTTTCGGTATGTCAACAACGTACGGGTGTAAATTTTCCCGGCGTCTGTGTAGAAATGGGGAAACGTTTCTAATTATTTATGATTGTCGTAAAGATTGTGCCATTCCTGATTAATTGTGGCAGACATACCTGCGTATCGCTACCAACCACTAATTTAAGCGAGTTTTGTCTTTCGGTCCTCCTTTTTTTCGGAACAAAACTGGACTGCGTAACACTGAGACATAATCAATATTTTATTTATCAATTCGTTGGCCGCGCTAACAAATATTTTTTATCAACAGCGATAGGACCTTACTTGCTAGTGGCGCCGAGTGGTGAGCCACAGAAACGATAGCCCTCATTGCAAACTTCTGAAAATTGATTTAAAAACATTTTTCTAATCAATTAGGATGTAGTTTTCTTGACTCTGCTTCGTCGATGGTCAATTTTATACAATTATGTCGGCACGGCACATTTTGTGTTGGTTTGATATAGATATCGTTTAATAACATTCGTACATCGGTCAAGTAACTCTGACGACTTGCAATAGATGTAGTTTGACTCTTCATTCTTTTTACGATTAGACATTGGTAGTCTCTTTCAATTGACAAATGTAATAATAGTGCGATAATCGCTATTCGATTTAATTGTCTCATAGACTCCAGTTTTTGAATGTTTCGATAGTCGCTCCATAAGGAATAAATATTATGGAGCCGATTGTTTAGACCGTATTTTGTAATTCATCAATGATGCGATATTGGATTGATTAAGGTTCTAAATTGTCACAAATAAAACTGCAACTTGTCGAGTCTCAAAGTAATGTAAGTAAGTATTGGCGTGAAACAAAATGTTCTGTGTGGCCATAGTGTAGTGTAGCTTGCTAGTGTTTCTAATGATTTATAAAAATTAGATGTGTATTAGAGTCATATTTATTTTTATATAGAATCTTTATCACATGGAGAGTGTACTGTGTTGGTCAAATTTTAATAACTATTAAACGCTTATTGGTACATTAACTAATGTTTACAAATTCGATTACGACCAATATTTGCGAAGAAATCTGTCGACATTTACTTTTGATTCTAGATTATGATATTCGTCCAAGATTATGTTATTAATATCCGTGTATTTGGTCAATATTATCACTCTTATCATGAAACTTTTACATCCCAATGAATTGTATTGATACACATATAGAGGGGTACAGTACAATACAAATTGATGCCGTTGACATGTTTCATCGCTATAATATTGTTGTGTAATCCAAATCGAAATTATCATAACATTTATTTTATACGTCTCGTACGAGTCTAGCCTTGTGTTATTTTATAAGACGAGTGAAATAAATAATACTCTTAATTTCTATCTAATGATAGCATTTTATCATCCGGTTTCTTTATGTGTCTATGTCCAAATGGGATGACACTGCTGACATTTATGCCACAGTAAAATGTACCTTATTAGTTTATATTCAAATAAGGATTTTCTTTTGATATTGGCTTCAAACCCGTAACCTTATTGTAAATCAATATGTCTTTTATGTAAAATTCAACAGTCACCCGAGTCATCCTATTTGGAGGAAACTCTAATTTTAGAGGATAATATGACGTAAATGTAGCTCGTTTAATAGAATAACAATAGGAAGGGATGTACATTACTTTTTGTAGTGTACTAAGTATCTACTTCATTTAATTCCGCCCTCAGCACTGACTGGAAGGCGCGGTGTGGTTCTTGTTAAGTTCGTGTTTAACCTCGTTTGTAAGCAATTATTTTACTCAACATTTATAACCCATATTATTACAGTTTGCATTTTGTTTTAGTTATTTTAGGACCAATTTTGTTTAGACATTACATTTTAGCGATGTCGTTTTGTACGCATAATAATAATCACCCCCCTCCTTTTTTATTATAATTAATTATTCTTTTCAATTTTATTTAATGTTTAGGTAGGTAGGTCCAACAAATTCTTTCAAATTTATTATTGTTAAATTAGAAATAGATATTGTAGTAGAAAACCAATTGAGCGTTCACACTCGCTGGAGGAGATCAAAATGAATTATGTTTTTAATTTTTATATTTATTACTACTAAATATGCATTCAAGCTTCTAATATCATAGTAGGTATTTTATAAACAAATAATTTTCAAATCCATGTGATACAAACGTGTAACAGAGATGTGAAGATTATAATTATTACTAGATAGGTAGGTTTAATAAATTTTAAATTCCATTCAATAAAAATAGTGTTTTATTTATTATATACCCTTTCATTTTAACAAATTACAACCCGTGCATTATAAGTTGTGACCTTAGCGCGGTGACGTCACAAGTCGCGTTGTACAGGATGAGGCACGAATGGTGAGCACAGATAGGCAGTAGTGGGCCAAATGACGCAAGAATCCAATAGACTATCGAGCATCGACAGACGAACCAATCGTGTGCAGCTCGGCGCTCCCCCCTGCTTCATTTCGCCAAACAGACCGAAAATTAACTACAGCGCAGGTGTCAATTTGTACTCACCACTCGTGCCCCTTCCTATAGTACAAAACGGCCGGTATCGTGGAAGTACAGGGGAAGCGAGCGGGTGAGCGCGGGTCTCAACTTATCGCGCACGGGTAGTAGGTTTGTATTTATTGAGAAACGTTATGTTTAGGTGACTTTATTTACATATTTTCATGGAAACCAGTTACTTCGCGGTAGGTTCTTTGTAGTACCCACCTGGCTGGCTGCCGCCCTCTAGTTGAGAATCTGTCGCCAAGCACCTATCAGTGTGTTTCGACGGCTGCGCTGAGCGAGAGCCAGTTTCTTCTAGGCTTTGTGTGCTTACGACCTCCAGCCACATCACCACTTACCTGGTGATATTGCGGTCAAACAGGCCTATACAAAGTACGAAACCACAACAAGTGTGAGAGGCGAGTATTTGGCTAAAAGGTAGGAATATCAGTTTGAAGGGACAGTGGGATGGAAATAAAATAAATATTAGCATTTCATTCTTTAATAAATAAAACACAAAATGTCATATTTAAACTCATTAAAATAAATAGATTTCAACAAAAACAAGATTGTTACTGAAGGCAAGCATAATTATTTATTGTTCAATGATCCAACTCTGCAGATAGCTTTTGAATTTTTTTTTTTTTTTTTTAAGTTTTAAACATTTACATAGACTTTATGTTCACCTGTATTTGAAAAACAGTTTAACCATCAGTTTCTGAACGTCGCGACGCCACTTGGCGAGACGCTACGATGCTTGAAGAAGCCAATTGTTTCACAAAGCGGCGCCCCGCTAAACTAATAGCGATACGCCTCGACGTACAGCGCTACGTCACGGGACTCACCAGTACGCTTACCATGAGTTTTCTACGCTAACGTAATCTACACTCGCTAGTGACTACGGTGAAATATTTTGTATGAAATGCTTCCAAAAGTATCCACTAGAGGCGCTGCTCGTCATGCAAAATATCCACCGTAGTCGCTAGCGAGTGTAGATTACGTTAGCGTAGAAAACTCATGATAGAGGCACAGTACTCATTGAAATTTGTACCTTTTTGTGTAGTAGATAAAGTTCTAAGTGTATCTATATCTTAAAAAGTGTGCGCCGCCTCGCTTCTCTGTGTAAATTGACCTTAATTAATGCGTGATTTCAATGCAAGACTGTCAAATAATTCACATGATTAACTAATTACGGAGAAAAATGACGGAGGGAGTTTAAAATGTAATATAGTCCAAGTTTTCTATCATGGTACATAGTTAAAAATAAATATTTATTTGGTGGGTACTCATAAAGGACGGATGTTATATGGAAAACATGTTAAATAGCTGCCGTACTAATACGAATTTAAAGAGGTGAGTTAGAGCGTCAAAACTTTTATTACTCGATAAAAGATTTGTATTGAATTGCACGAGTGTACCGCCATTGTCGGTTATAAATAAAAATAATAGCTTAGCCAATCTTAGATAAGGGTTAAATATTACGTCAACACTTACCTACGTCAGTTGTGCATCAAAAATTATAAGTGTATTAAAAAATAAATATTAACATTCTGTGATATATCTTAGGGACTAGGTACATTGTTTTAATAATTAAATATAATGAGCATTGATGACAATTTACAAATGATCTTTCAGATGTTTTCAGCTACAGATATTTTTAAATACGCAATGCGATTTATCCAAAATTTTAGCAAATTATTTTAGTATTTTTTATATATAATTTAGGCCCGATATATTTTCATAACATACTATTTATGTTAATATATTATAATTATCTCATTTAATCTGTATTTGGCTTTAATATCTACGAGAGAGCGTAAAGGATTCGCTTCAATACATTATATTACATCAAAATGAAAATATCGCGTGTTAGATTTTGTGCCAAGCGAAAATTTACCTTATATCCTTTTATACATATATATATTAGGTGGGCGACATGACTTTGTGATTTAAAATCCGTTTAAATAATGTAAACTCTTAATCACACGCGATATTATAAAAAAAAAACTTAAGTCACAGGTTAATGACCAAAGCAGTATCTATTGCTTATTCTATATGAATTATGGACGCTCAAAAAAAAAGCATAACTTTGTTTTAGGCTTTGTGTTTTCAGTCTAAGTTCGCTCCCCGTCACCCGAGCTTATTACAAAATACTATATGTGCGATAAAGAAAGCATAAGTCAAAATTCAGTTCAACATATCTGTCATTAACCTGTGGTAAACTGTTTGTGTCCATTGTCAATCTGATTAACAAATCTTTTTTACTGCACTATACAGTTCAATTTTGCTTAACTTTTATATCTAGGTGGGTAGTGTAACAGATTGGCAAATCAAATGGTGCTCCCACACGGCAGGAATACCACATAGAAAAATTCCACATAAAATTTAGATTTTTATTGTGTAATATAACTGCAGTGTGGGAGTCCCATTAGACACAAACGATACATTTTACGTATACCTATATAAATAATATTTTATCTAACTAGTTAATCTAACTAAAGCTTATTCGTCATGGTCTTATAGTATTGCATCACGGCGAACACTAGCCTAGGCAATGCGTCCTTGATAAATTATTGCATATTATAAATTCATCATATTTGTGAAATAATTTCCAATTGTCCCAATTTGAACCTTAATAATAATAAATTTACAGATGTGTATACAAGCTGTGGTTGTGTATTCTTGTCATATTCACGGACGTTGATAATTGCGTATTACTTGAAAAGAATCGGTACGGACACGATGCAGTATGATAGATTTTAATTGATTCGTGTTCTCCTAAAGTATAAGTACTGCGTAAATATGGAGAGAATACAACTTTGATTTTAACTTTGCCTACTAAATTAAATACTTTGCATGAGCGTATAAATCATTATATAAAAAAATCAGCATGCAGTATGAATGACCGCAACAGCGCAAACTTATGAAATAGTTTTATTACTGTCTGATGTTTCTATGAATACTCTGACCGATTCATATCTCAAAAGTAGCATACTTAATTAAGTAGGACCTTGTAATTTGATTCTTTGATATAACAATCATTGTACCTTATTTTTGTCACCTTGTTATTTATTTGCATTGTTCAACGTATAAAAAATGAACTTTCATGTTATGAAGATAAAGTATATTTTGAAAGGCCCGTTTCAATGCATACAGATTGATACATATTACGGCTTTTTTCTGCTACATTAAATATTAACACAATCAAGGCATTTTAGTGCTTAACTACACCTAAGAACATAGCAATGTGCTATAATTACCATTGTTCCAAATCTTTTAGATATTACTGTATACATCTAGGTCTGTTATAATACCTTTTGTAATAAAACATGGAACATTGCTTCTTTCGCAACTTCCAGATTATTATAAGATATATATTTGCATCCGTTGAAAGTAGTGCTGTCATTTCAGTATATTCTCAATAACATCTAAAAAAATTAAACAATACAAATTAACCCCCTTACTCATAAAGCGCCATTTAACTAATATACTGTTTAAATGGTCACGTAAATAATGACACATTATTTGACACTGACAATAGAGTGACTTTATTTACGTGACCCTTTCATAATATTAGTTAAATAATGTTTTATGAGTAAGGGGGTAAATGACAACGCTGTGACACATTCACGATGCCGAATCATAATGTGTGTACATGCTTATAATACATATACGTATTTACAAACATAGCGCTCCCTGCTTTGCCGTCGTCGAGCAAATAACTGAAGAGTTCGCGATATCGTCTAATCTAGGCACTAGATTTTTTATATATTACAGTAAAATTTATACAAAATTACATAATGTAATAGATATCATGTAGGTATAAGCATACCGTTTAACCACGAGCGCCCTCGGATCATCGCTCGCATTTTGCAGCGGTTTTAATGATCCAGTAAATAAATAAATAAAAATTCTGTTCCCAAAATGCGAAGTATTGATGGAAAACGAAAAACCCAACAAGGTGCAATAGTGAAAATATTTATTTTAGGGGAAAAATCTTTGATTAAGGATACATCCAGATTGAGTGATGAAGCTGTGCACGCGTCGATAAAAATAGGCCCTAACTGTTAGAGGCTAAATCAAATAAAAATAAATAAAATTGCTAAATAATGTTTAATATTTAAATTTCTCCCGATTTTAATGGGAATATTTCAACAACTGCTATCATTATGAACGTCACTATGACAAGCAGAATGACGCAGAGGGAGCGTAAAACGTAGCTGTTACGCGCAGCAGCCTGTAAAAGTTGGGCTGTTTTATATATTCGTGTAGTATGGCGACGTTCTTTCTAAGTATATTTATTTCTATGTGAAAAATAATGATTTCACCGACTGTAAATAATATTCTTGTAAAATCAGTGGCTTGTCAAAAGTATTGCTTTCAATTTATTTCTCTATCTCCCAGTTTAGCATTTATTTATATACCAATTTATCATTCTGTATACTGCAAGAGCAGTCTTACTAAACGGTATGCCTATACATGAAAATTAAATATGTTTGAATTGGTACTAAAAAGACAGTAAAAAGGAAGTTAGTTTTGAGCTACAATCGGTAACATACAGTGATAAATTTATCACAGCAGATGTTACCATACTAAATAACATAAATAAAATAAAAATGGCGCAAAAAATTGGTTCATTCTCGAGGAAATTAACTAAATACTGGGATTATATCGTTTAAATTTAACTAAGAAAAATAAATGCCATGGAAATACTTAAGATTTATAAAGGATGAATATGTAGAACTTAGGTAGTATTGTAATTTTTTTTACGTCGCAAACTGATAACTAAAGTACATACAGAATGGTCTTAATTCAACGTTAATCTCAAACCTTACGCTAACCGAATTTCATCCTTAACACCTTATAAATAAGATCTATCGTTGTTCGCTTCAAAGTGCACTTAATGCTGAGGTATTGTAGCGATTCTCGAATATTCCGCACAATATTGATCGTACGTACATCGATGTAATAGATATGACCGGAGCAGAACTTATAAAAATTTGGTCATATTGTGACAGTTATTAAAAAAACATTGATAAATATTAATAACTATTACAGAGAGCTATAGTCCTATCAAAGCATCGATCAACTTATTTACGGTAGACGGTCCGAATATTTCTTACGTTTTATTTTATTACGGTGTACCATCCACCTTACCCTACATACATTTTGTCGATAAACTTCCACCGCATTATTACTATACCATATACGTTCGAAATTATAGTGGCGTTCACAAATTGACTCTTATGTATCGGAGGTTAAAGCATTACTCTCCACGGAATAGTAAAAAGATTGGAAAGGCCATAACGTCTGATTTATTATTGTTTTGAGGTTCGTGTATCAGGTGACAACTGTGTGGCTTACAAATCAATTCCAACTTGTTACTACTCTATGGTTTTAAAGTAACTGCTGATTCAGATTCGAAGACATGATTTACATTCTAATTATATCTCAAATTTAATATCGAAAATGTAAATATAATTAAGATGTTTTCAAGGAAGTTCAAAATGGCAGCTGATCTGTTTGTAATTTTGATTAAAAAATCTATAAGGGTACCGTATCTGGCTACGGACGGAATATTAAAAATAAAAACCAATCTTGTCATGTATAATCTTTGATTTCATACTCTCCTATCATAAATTACTCTATTAATTATTTATATTTTTATATATTAGCTAAGGAATTAAAAAATATACTTGTAATCTCATTTATCAAAGTAAAACCTAATGTCAATTGATGTCAGATTTAATTATTTTGTGACCGACGCATAATATTAAAGCTGCCAAAAAAAAAAAAGGAATAGATGATATCTAAATTATTAAATTTAATCATAAGGTGCCGATCCCACAGCGAGCGGTCGCGATTTCTGCGTTCTCTGCGACCCTTTTGATCATTGCACACAGAGACCGCGGCGTTCAAGAAAAATGCACGTAGAACGCTGACCGCAGAACTCTAGACCGCTAGCTGTGGGATCGGCGCCTAGAAGGTATAAAAGAATACCATGGATGACAATGGAAAACAAAACAACAGCATTCCATTTTTAAAGCTGCTTAATAAAACTCCAAATATAAAGACTTGGCTTCGTAAACAATAACCTTTTCATCGCTTTTGAGGTTTATTTACGTATTGTATTTATTCATTGGTCATGTCAAAGAATGTACTTATGGTGTGTTCTCACGATGAGCATTTCACCGCCTCCATTTACAAGCGAGTTTATACTCTAATGTTAACCGCATAAAATACAAATGGCCTCTGTCTGACGTGTTTTGAGGCCCACGACATGCCATCTTCATCCTTGTGAAGTCAACAATACAGTGTAAATTCACTTGTGAATTGGTTATCATAGACATAGGAGGTACTTACAAACGCTTGTACTACACTTGGCCCAAATAAGCAACGGAAGGAACTCCACATGGCCCTTATAAAAAAAAGGCCGTAAATAACTGTAAATCACTTCTATCCGTATGTATTACAACAACTACTTTCAGATGGTGTCTATTATCCGAACCGAACAGCATTAGTAGCATTGACTTTTACAAAATCTAAGTCATTGGGCATACATTTAGCAGTGGTTATAAATTACTCAAACATCACAAAAACCTCAAACTCTTGGCCTATAAACTTCAAATAACCCATTACGTCCCAAAAACTCCACACGGCCATCACCTTTCGGCCCAAAAACTTCACTCGGCCCAAAACTTTTCGTCCCAAAAACTCCACTCGGCCCATAACTTTTCGGCCCAAAAACCGGCTTACTCGAGGTGACAGTTGATATTAGTAGTACAGGGTGTAGATAAGGAGTGTATTCATACAGAAGTGCCGACGTGCGCTCGGTCGGCGTCCAGCGTGACGTCCTCGGGGCTGGCCAGGTCGGCCCGCAGCCTCACTCCGCGACCTGTTAAAGTCCATCTGCAGGCCGCTCGCTCGCGACGGGGGGATACTCTAAAAATGCCATGGACTTAGTGATAAGAACAAAGTATAACAGTCGGAACATGGTAGTTTGGTAGCCAGTTAATGCTACAAAGTCAAATTCATTTATTCAATTTTGGCTCCATAAGGGCATTTATGAAGGTCTTCTAATTTATATACTTATATTTCTTGCTCACTGTTTGTTAGAACAAATAAATAGACACAACCATGATAGCTCAGCGGTATTGACGTTGGATGCCGAGACAAAGGTCCCGGGTTCGAATCGTTCAATGAGCTTGAGCTTTCGGTGGAGGAAAACATCGCGAGGAAACAAACCATAGCGCTGTGATAGGGTACTTTGTAGTACCCACCCTCAAAGTGGAAATCTGTCACCAAGCACCTATCGGTGTGTTCCGACAGCTGCACTTGAAAGCCAGTTCCTCTAGGATTTGTATGCTTACTACCTTCGGCGACATCATCACTTAACACAGTAAAATAATGTGATCAAATTTGTAAATTTTATTTGTGTATTTATTTTAACTACTATGCTAGCAAACAATCATACGGCCCATCTGATGGTAAGCAATCACCGTAGCCTATAGACGCTTGCAACACCAGGGGTCACACTCGCGCGTTGCCTACAAAAATGTCTTCACACTCCCTTGGGTGCACCACGGCGAGAAGCTCATCCCACCTGAGCGTCCGTGGTACGAAACCAATTTAGTTCGAATGTGAGGATGGACTCTCCTCGATACATACCTGCAGAGCCCCCCCTCAGGGTCGGCATCGGGCGCGGGCTGGTCCTGGTGCGGCTCGTGGTGCAGCGAGCTGGCGGCCGAGGGCGAGCCCGAGCTGCCCGAGTCCGACCCTGCGCCGCCCTCCGCGCCGTACCTCTCACCCTCCTCCGCTTCACCCGCTACAACACAACACCATTATAGGTGACTTTTTGGCGGGAACTTGCAGAGTGACGTTACGTTTTCATTTTTATTTTCATTAATTCGTGTATTTCGAGTTTTATTGCATATTATCGGTGGTATTCTATCCAATAAAGATCAATCCACCAGTGAAGTGAATTGAAATGAATTATGTGTATCGTGTCTTTTCATGTTATCTCAAAAAGTCTGTGAAGTGTTTTAGTACATGACCACCATTGTAGTAAAATATGACTTTTATGGACAGTGACTGACTGAGGACTATATGAAAGTGATTTATTGTAACTAGAACTTATACAAAATACATAAGCCGTGTGACGCCATTGAAATAAAAAAGAAAAAAAACATACTACTTTCATTATGGTACTTGCAGCCAGACTAAAGTACACTCTGTCACCATAACTTAGGTCATATTTTCTAACGAAGCTTGTAAGTCTTTAAAATTAATTATCATATTTAGCTTAATGATGCCCCATCTCATACATATGCCCTCATCGTATTCTGGTTGTCAAGCCAATTCCAGCTTTATCGACGCTGCCAAGACCCTTAAATGGACTTTTGTCTAAGTTGGACTTACCTAGCTTGTCCTAGTTATACATTCTCGTCTCCTACTTCAAATACAGCCTTCCCAAACACAGCAGATTGGCATTGTCGCGATATATAAAATTCTATCAATAAAAATATCCAATAACTTACATCTCTTATCGTCACAGTCTGGCGCGTCTTCCAAACTTCTCAATATTTCAGCGCATAGCTCCGAATCCAAAGGAACAGGATTGTCAGATTCCCTGCAAACGTAATTTTAATTTCATATTTATACACAAACTAGTTTTTCCCTATTTTAACCTTTTAAAGAAGTGAATTTGTGCGTAATGAAAATCTCCAAATCGACTTGGTTAAAAAAACGATAAAGAATTTATCAAACTCGCCTCACGTAGATTTTTCAACACTGCCCTTAACCATCGCAACCCATTTATAGTGAGCATGAGCACCTTTCCTTCATATCCAAGATCTGCTTACCGTTGTTTGCAGATCTTGGATACCCTCATCGAGCCATCACTTTAGCTCAGTTCACGCTGGCGAAGTGCAAGAGCACAACACAAAATCAATCACCACGCTATCCTCCTCGCTGGCGAGGATCGTCGCGACGTCTTACCCAGTCTCGTCCCGTTCAAGCGGCCCGAGCTGCCATGAATAATCCGACCGCCCCTAATTAGTCGTAACCCGTAAATATCGCCTGAGCTCTTATTTATTTAGGGCTCAAAGCTAATAATGCCAAATAGGCAATACCATTAGTTCATAAAATAAACAAAAACCGGCCAAGTGCGAGTCAGATTCGCGCACCGAGGGTTCCGTACAAACCTGTAGGTATATAAGTAAATGGTAGTATAGACCTGAGTATTTGATATGAATTTCAATTTATGACGTATTAAAAAAACTACTATCCATAGACACCACACACATATGGATTTCATTAAAAAAAAAAATGAGATTCAGTTCTAAGTATGGGGAACCCCAAAATTTATTGTTTTTTTTCTATTTTTGTGTGGAAATCTTAATGCGGTTCACAGAATACATCTACTTACCAAGTTTCAACTTTATAGTTCTTATAGTTTCGGAAATAAGTGGCTGTGACATACGGACGGACAGACAGACAGACAGACATGACGAATCTATAAGGGTTCCGTTTTTTGCCATTTGGCTACGGAACCCTAAAAAGGTGAGTACCTGTTGTGCAGTACGAGTGCTATGGTGGCGGGATGCGGCACGGGCGGGTGCAGCGCGGCGCGCGGGTTGAAGGCGGCCGCGTCCAGCGAGGGCGCCGGCACCCGCGGCGCCGGGGTGCCGCCCCACTCGCACCACACCCCTACACAATACAATACAATACACACACATTATAATACTTTTACACACATGCTCGTAAAGTGACTCTTATTGCACAGCTTTTAGGTTCAAATTGCTTATTACACACGAAGTGCTTTTTTAACTTGTATTACCGAATTATATATATATGATATAATCCCGTTTATGTTAAGTTTATACATCACTGCAAGTTATGCGTATGTAGAAAAACAATTCAACCGGTTAAAACAGTTTGGCTGAAAATGAAATCAATCAGTTTGAAAATGATCTAGTAATGATCAGTAGTTTGTTTAACCGCTGTCAAACATAAAACCTGCGCGCCATTTTCCATAAATAATTATCATAAAAAAATCAACTTCAAAAATACAAGTGGGTGCAGATCGCGCCAAACTTCTAGCTCGCTCTGAAGTTGCCTCGCCGAGCCTTGCGCAAGTGTACAGTCAGTACACGCAAGTAAGTGTGTAACACAAGGACAGTGAACGCACACTGCCGCGCGGAACACAGGCGGTCGCGGCGGAGCACAGTAGCCCGCGGGGGCGTGCACCTCCCCACGCTCCTCTTACGTCCCTCGGTACCTGTTTATCGCTACTGCGACGCGAATCGCCTCAACTTCAGAGCGGACTAGAAGTTTGGCGCGATCTGTACTTGGGTAGTTCCGCGTCGAACACCTGCACTGGTCCACGTACAATAGAACAAGCTACACACCATTAGCGCCACTCCGCCAGTCGTCCCTCTCGGCGAGCACATCGGGCGGCGCCTCGTCCCGGCCGCACCTCGCCGCCCACGCCCGCGCCCCCTCCCCGCTCTCCAGCTGCAGCCGCGCCTCGCTCTCAACAAGCGCCACCAGTACTTCCGCGTCGAACACCTGCACTCGTCCATACCATGTACAACACAGACTCATTAGCGTCACTATATGTCACGGTATGTGTACTGTCATGTGTGTAAGGTGATGATAGTTCAGTATGAGCGCTTGAGCTTTCGGCACGGTGGTAGGGTACTTTGTAGTACCCACCTGGCTGGCTACCACCCTCAAGTTGAAAATCGGTCGTAAAGCACCTATCGGTGTGTTCCGACAGCTAAACTTGAGAGCCAGTTCTTTCTAAGCTTTGAGTGCATACTACCTTCAGCTACAAAACACAGAAAAAAATGTGTGCGTGTGTGTGTGTGTATAAGTAGGTAATTTATGTATTGTAATGGTGTCGTTGGGTTGAGGCACGGTTTGTGTTTGCCTGATGTGGATTGGAAATTCTTGTATTACATGTTACATTAAATGTTAGTTTGCGTAAGTCTGTACTTGGCATTAGAGAGGACGTCGTGGTGACTCGATACTTAACACATGATTGTCCTCATGATAACAAACAAGTTTCCCAAAGAAACTTTTTTTTTTATTTACTTAGCACATGAGCCCTTAGCATTTATCCCTATTTGTTTCATTGGGAAAGTTGTTTGTTATCTTGAGTACAATAAGTGTCCACGTATCGTTTACTAATTACTAGTCACCCCATGTAGTACCTCAACGAGCGTGTTGGCGGCGAGCGCGTGCCAGTCGGCGAGGTCGAGCCCCCGCGCCGCCCACCACTCCTCGCCGCGCGCCCCCGCACCGCACCCCGCGCCGCCCCCGCCGCCCACACCCGCGCGCCCCGCCCCGCCCCACACACGAGACAACTCCAGCGCTGAAGCTTGCACCGCACGCTGCACACAAAACATTACAATCAGTTACAGATTCATCATCATCAGCCTATAATGTCCCACTGCTGAGCATAGGCCTTTCACAAATCAGGGTGAAATGGACTGGGCAGATACTCCACCACGCGTGCCCACTGCGGATCGGTGGAGGTAGGCGCCGCTTGTGGTCAACCCACTGTTGGAGTTTTCAAGCCACCTAGAAGGCCTCCAACTAGCTTAAAGACTATCACAATTAAGTGATAACCGGGACCAACGGCTTTACGTGCTTTCCGAAGCACGGAAACGCTCGATTTGAAATACCACTAGGCGGTCACCCATCCAGGTACCGACCACGACGGTGGTAGCTTAACTTGCCAATCGATTAAGAACGGATTATCATGCTACACCACGAGCGCTTCAGAAGTTACAGATTATGTATCTCTAACTCTCAATAATTCTGAAATAAAATTTGTATAGAGATTTTTTTTTGCGGCTGGCTGCAATATACATATTCGAATAAATTGACACTGTTAGCTTTGATGCTACACCTATCTGCTTTCAATGATCGGTCGAGTCGAATAGATTAATCATATTCAATACCCATTAATCATAAACATGAGAAGAATTCCGAACTCTCGAAACAAAACTAATGTTATTAATGCGAAAATGTATCAATCAAACGCTGTAAAAGCTAAATTCACAGACAGGATACTTTTATCTGGGAGAACCTTAGAGAAATAATTAGACTGTTTTACAAAAAACTTAAACCGACTTCAAAGTACACTAAGAAGTAATCAAATCCTGATCTGTCATCAGATCAGGATTTGGACCGGACAGGAATGGGACCAAACGAGAAATGTAAGCTTCCAGACAAAAAAATATTTTTCCAAATCGGTTAATATATGACGGAGTTACGAGGTAACAAAAAAAAAAAAACAACCGAATTGAGAACCTCCTCCTTTTTTTTGAAGTCGGTTAATAAAGCCACAATGAGTGTTGTATCTCACCCTGAGGTCGTGTGTAGTCATCCGCACCCTCGCCCGGGCCGCGTCGCTGAGCCCGAGCGCCAGCTCTCTGCGGCGCGTCGACACCTTCTCGCGCAGCGACATCGTCAGTTCAGAGCACTCGCGCTCTAGCTGCTTGTATGCACCCGTCTGTATGGCATCAAAGAGTCACTTTTATATTGAGACTAGTTGCGCCCCGTGGTTCCACCCGCGTACCCAAGGGATATCCTACCCTACCCTATCGTACCGTAAAGTTTTCTTAGATTTTCTAAATTTCAACTCTATTTTTGTAAATAGTTTTATATAGAGACTAGTTGCGCCCCGCGGTTTCACCCTAAACTACCCTATCATACCGTTAAGTTTTATTAAATTTTCTAATTTTCAACTCTCTTAATTTTTGAAATGTAAGAACCTTCTACGAAATATTTAAAAAGAAAACATTTAAAAAAAGATAAATGAAATCGGTAAAGCCGTTCTTATGTTAAAGCGTAGATGTGCTTGCCAATCCTGCCTTGATGGTAAGAGGAGATGTAGTTTTGGGTGGACCGCGCGTGGCCATAAGATGCCTGTTCACTGTGGTCTTGAATAACCCACGTTGTATGTGTCTGGAAACGTGAATTTTATTTTTGACCCCCGCCCCTTCCTTTACCTAACGTATTCACAAGGTGTTTGAAAAAAACTAAGAATTGAATTATTAATGCACAAATTTAAAGAATGGCTTTTTCATCGCGTTCTTTACATTTTTTTTCATTTAAATCCCCAAATGAATTAAAAAGGTAAGTAAGTACAGTATTACCCAACTGATAAGGCGCGTCGTGTATCTTCGTTCGCACAGAAAAGAAAGTATGGCCCGAAGATAAACGAAAGAATGCTTAAAACTTACAATCAACCTTAGACCACTACTATAAGGTTCATAATACACTGCAGCTGTTAGTTCCGTCTCACTCGCAAGTCACGCCCCTTCTCACACATGGCGGCAGCTGCCGACCAATAGCATTTCCCACGCTTTGAAAATGTATCTTCTGCGCAGGTACATCGGTAAGCCATATCAGTTGGGTACTACTGTATATGTGTACCCATTCTGGATAAATGGTAGTGAGCGATCACGGTGTGACTCACATTTTCTCCAGAGTACCAGGGGCGAGACCTACCGCAGAGGGTCTCTGACGCTTCGTAAGGGGTTGCCAGGAATAGTGTGACGTCTTTTATGACCTAGCGGTTGGTGAAGGTGGCCACTATAGAAAATCTCAGTAGATTGATAAGGGTATGTATATGTGTACCTTAGCGATCTGCACGGAGAATGGTCCGAAGCAGGCGTTGACGAAGTGGTTGTAGTCGCGGAGCGGGCGGTCGATGGTGGACTCGATATCGTGCGCCCACACGCCCAGCGCCTCCGCCTCGCCGCGCGCCACAACCGCCGCCACCGCTTGTGCACAACTAACGCACACAACATTACATATCAACCTTACCGTCATTCATATACGTCATAGATTTGCTTGACAGGGATTTTCACAAAAGACGTGTTGTTTCTCGGGTTTATTGCAGACTGATTTGCAAAGACTTGACTGTCGTATAGATACATATGTATGTAGGAATGGAACGTGTGAAAGATGCATAGAATGGAACGTGGAGTGAGTGAGTGAAAGGGAGGGATGAAAGAGAGAGATAGATTTGGACGGAAGGACGAACGAAAGACGTGAAGATTGTTTATTGGAAGAATCTGCAGTTTTTATTTGCCGATCTCAAACCCCGTCATCCTACAAAATTGGGGGCTCGTCCGGGATCGAGGATATTTCCGAGATTCAACATATCGGATCGACGTTGTGCGAGAACCGGCGTGGCAGTGTGATCGGTCTGATAGATCGGTGCTACGACGAAAAAGACGAACGGATCCTGTTGTTTCTTCATCTAAGACGAAGACGAAATCCTTATTTCAAGACGGAAATATGGGTGGAAACAACAAGGAACGCCGACAAAGTCGCCAAGCCGACTACGACGATGCGCAGGAGCATTTCGCTTCAGGTTCATGTACTCAGCAGACCAAAAGCTGCAATCTACACGCAGATGACCTCGTTCCGACGTTTAGCGGTACGAACAAGACCTATTCAGTGCAACGATGGGTGCAGGACATCGAAGACAACGCCGAAATTTTTAAATGGACGCCATTGCAAACGCTGATTGTGGCAAGGAGATCTCTCACAGGTACGGCAGCATTGTGGTTACGCTCAGAACGTCCATTTAAGAGTTGGGATGAACTCAAAACGGGTCTTAGCAAAGAATTTCCCGATTTGATTGACAGCAAAACCAAAAGGAAATGGGCAAACGCGGCAAGATGCCTGATTATGTCGCTATACGGTATATAATCGACGGTATAGTCGACTCAGAGGTAAACAAGATTGTTCTGTATGGTGCTACGACATATTCTGAGTTAAAAGAAAAATTCAAAATTTATGAAATTATTAGAGATAAAATGACGAAATCAGAAGCTACAAGACATTCGACTAGTTCTACGAAGCATACAACGACAGATATACGTTGCTACAGTTGTGGTGAGAAGAATCACCAGTCTTCTCAATGTCCTAATAAAGAAAAAGGGCTGAAATGTTTTAAATGCAATAATTTTGGCCATATTGCAACGCAGTGCACTAACGAGGCAAAAAGTGAAATTACTCAAGAGCGAACGAGACGGAGAGAGTTGCCGAATACGAAGACTTCCGAGAAAAGCCGAGCGACGACTTCATCGACTATATGTGTGGCTAACTTCACTCCGAGCATTCCCGATTCTGATGTTGGTATCCCCGAGATGACGTCCAAGATGGCGGAACGCAAAGAGCCAATCGCGAGCGACGTGAGTGACAGGTGTCACAACATGGCGGATTTTGCAAGTCCAGACGACGCGAACTTCAAGTCTGTTTATAACAACACTCCGACGGCTCAAGAAAAAAGTTTTGAACGATCTTGCAAGATGATGTTAGTTAATCAGCATCAAACCAAAGCTTTAATTGACTCTGGCAGTTCAGTGAATTTATTATCATGTGACTGGTACGTGCAAATAGGTTCTCCCGATTACCAAAACACAAGGATTGACTTTATTGGACTTGGTTCATCTAAGGTTACCTCGACAAGAAAAGTGATGACGGCAGTAAATCTCGATGGAAACGATTACCAAGTGATGTTCTACGTTATACCTAGAGACGCTATGCCTTGTGATGTTATTCTGGGACAAGATTTTTTGCAAAATGTAGTTACCATAATGTCAAAGGGTTCTGTGATTATTATTCCTAGTATTGATGAGTGGCTGGGAAATTTAAGTTGTTTGGTGTGCCAGGATGAGTTTGTTTTAGGTGACATTCAGAACAAAGAAGTAAGAAGTGACGTCCTCAACTGTGTGGAAAATTATCAACCTATTCAGACGAAGGAAGCCCCGATACAGTTGCGAATTGTACTCAAAGATGACATTCCTGTAGCTCAGCGCCCGCGGCGGTTATCGCTGGCCGAGCAACAGCTTGTGGAAAACCAGGTATTTGAGTGGCTTAAAGACAGAGTTATCAAAGTGCTACAGAGATTTATAGAAGTTTTAGAAGTTTCATTACAATATGCACTACAGATCAATTGGAAAAAATCTAAAATGAAGACTAGAGAAGACTTAGAAATTTGCAATGTAAAAAAAAAAAAGTTTATTGTTACTTGCATAGAATAATAAGATGTAAACAAAGGTAATAGTGTTTTTTATTTTATATGGGAAATATTATTTTGCTTTGTTATGAGTTTAAGTTAGTAAGTTTATGGTTGTTTTTGGTTATTATAAAATAAATTCAGTATGTAAAGGAGTTATTATTTGTATTAAAAGAGTGTAAGATGATATTTGAAAGTAAGTACCTAAGTTGTAAGAAATTGTATTAACCTTTAGTTGTTAATATGTAGTGGTAAGTTACTAACATAATTTAAGATGTACTTAGTTAAGTTTGATCTGACTGAGGACAGTCAGATGTCAGAATGGCCGAGATGTAGGAATGGAACGTGTGAAAGATGCATAGAATGGAACGTGGAATGAGTGAGTGAAAGGGAGGGATGAAAGAGAGAGATAGATTTGGACGGAAGGACGAACGAAAGACGTGAAGATTGTTTATTGGAAGAATCTGCAGTTTTTATTTGCCGATCTCAAACCCCGTCATCCTACATGTATAAAAATATACATTATGTTATAGATCTTGTGTTTAGGGAATTGGCCATTATAAACATAAAGAATCATGGCGAGATCCATACATTGATGTGTACAAAAAATAAAACATTTTAGAGGGTTTTGAATCACTTCCAATGTTGAGATTACATTACCAGCAAAATATTAATATACATGAAATATTTTATAAACCCCGCAAAACCGAACAACAACATAGCGGTTTTGGTCGCGAATAGACGCGATTCGCTGGCATGCCATAGAAATTCGAATTTTTATCCCGGGGTTCTAAAAACATTTTAAATGGCTCAAGTTGTTCCTTTGTTTGAATTCAGTGTTGGTCCCATAGTAAAAGTTGTTCAGCATGACTAAACCAACATAGGTTTCGAATATATGCCATCTCGAAATCTCCACCTGCTATATACCTTTCATTCTTAGATATAGTCACAGGGTGTCCCGTTAGTAGTGGTCCAAACGACATCTTTAAAAAGCTGAAATTGTGCTCCAGCTAGTATGCACTTACGTGATCTGATAGTAGGGTCTGGTGTGCAGACCCGGCCCGCAGACGCGGCGGCAGAAGGCGGAGTCGTGCGCCGGCACGCGCGCCGCGCGCACCATCACGCCGCGCCACGACACCTCCTCCCACACGCCTCGCACCGCCCACCAGCTCACGCCGCCTGCAACATCACACCACATCTCTTACAAACAGCACACAAGACACACTATCCGGGCCGCAATTTTTAGTCTGTAAAGTATAACATATACAATAGGGTACTTGACAGTGTGAAAAATTAATGATAAAACACTATTCACACTTTTTTTTAATATAAATGGGATTGCGTTTGGCCCATAAGGGACGATAACGAAACCAAAATGAAACACGCTTACATAGAAGAAACATATTCACTCTGGCCTTGAAAGTTCCTAGATTGTAAGCGTCAGGAAACACAGACGCCGGAAGCACTAAGCTTGTTTCGAAAAGAGTAATTACTGAGTTTATTGCCGGCTCTTCTCTGCAAATGCAACCTTCCGAATCGGTAATAGAGTCAAACTTTTCACAAGTGCCTTGCGAAGGTCTATATGAATAAATGATTTTGAATATAATTAAACTTGCAATAGTTAGCAATAATCTTTCAGTCGCCGGCGCCATGGAGGGAGGTAGTACAGTTTTGATACATGGTGTAGAGGGGCCCATAAAACCCATTGCTACCTTTTTTCCCATTGTAAGTTTCATGAGTAATTTTATACACTTTTAAGGGTTAATTGTTCAAGGGCCAGCGGTATCTGGCTGATTTGAAATTAGCAGGATCTTTATACGGACATATTAGAGAAATAGATTACCATAGGTTTATTCAGCGATTGAAAACGAACCTTAAACGTTTTGGCTGCTTCAATAAAAAAATACAAAAACTTTCATTTAAAATTTTAATTTGTTTACTAGTACATTTTAGAATACTTCCATGACGTATATTGCGGCTTAATCCTTTGGTTAAGATTCCACATATCGCACCGAAAATATTGGTTTCGATTCCCACACAGGACATACATTTGTGTGCATGAACATGTCTGTATGTCCTGAGTCTGGGTGTAATTATGTATATTAAGTATGTATTTACAAACAAAAAGTAGTATATGTATTATATCAGTTATCTGGTTTCCATAGTACAAGCTCTGCTTAGTTTGGGATCAGATGACCGTGTGTGAGGAATGTCCCACAGGATATTTATTTATTTATATATTGTTATTTTAGGACGCGCGTCCCCCGCGAGAACCAACGAGGCATCTGCATAAAGCTGAAATAACGGATTAAGTTTTATCGTGTAATTTAATCATTTATTTAAATATCAAATATTGTTTCATAAGCAGTTTGTTAGAATAAAAACATGACTCACCAACAAGTAGAAGTAGTGCACACAGCGGACACAATATAAGGGCGACTACAAGCGCTGCTATCGGTTGCAGCAGCCCTAATATTCCGATGCGCCATATCAATACTTCAAATAGCACTAGCCATCTGTAAACAAGTATTTGAGATTATAGAGAAGTTGACATCCATAAGACGCCTCGAAGCAGCATCTTTTAGGTATTTTAAGACGCAGTTTTGAGCGACATACTTATTACTTATATTACTGGAAGTTGTACAAGAAATTACGTTTTTCGTGCGATATACAGGGCGTCTATCACGTTGCCAGTTTCTGAAAACCGAAACAGAATTAATCTCTTGTTGAAGGTATAGCTGTCATAGTCAATGACGTCCGAAATGATAAAGACGGAAACGGTTTTGATTATAGATTAAGTAATGTTGATTTGGCCTTCAGAAACTGGCAGTAAATCACATGGAAGTAAAGTAAAATACTGTAAATAGAAAAAAAATATAAGTAAAACTGTTTTTTTTGTCAATATTGTAAGGAAGCAAGTATATATTTTTTTAAATAAAATTATCTTTATTACACTAAATATTACTTTAAACACTGGCCAAGTCGGATTGGCACACGAACGATTCCGTTAAGACGTCCTTAGTATGGGTGCCCCCTTAAACTGTTTATTTTATTTTATTTATATTTGTTGTTATGGCGCCAATAGAAAAGATACAGCCCACTGAAAGAGAGACAGACGGGTGGGCAGCGAAGGCTTAGGCTGCCTGTCCATTGATGCGGAGCGAGGGAGTAACGCGGAGCGGAGTTGCGGACTGTACGGAGTTAGTAAGTGGCGGCGGGAGATCAGTTCAGTTATACGCGAAATTTTACGGACCACAGACAATATATTATCCAAACAAAAGTTGATTTGTAACTACTTCGCATTGCTTGAGGAAGAAAAGTTAGACTCATAAGAAACCAAATTGCTTACCACATACTACCGTCTACGCTGCCCATCGAACCATTCCTTTAGAGTAGTAATACCGAGCATTCCGATTCCGAAACTAGTCAGTGATTTGTCACTGATTTCGATCCGTAAGGACTAATCACTGCATCGTGTGTTCTAGACTTCGCCAATCAGAGCGCATGTGTCCTTGACTTAACCAATCAGAGCGCATTATCGATGGTGGCAAATTGGCGGAATATATTGCAAGCAAAATCAAAGTCATTGCGCTTCTTTGGGTTAATTGTTCGATGACGCTGCCGGTTTATTCCACTTTCTCACTTCGCTTATAAATTAATGTTTAAGCTAGTTCGCAAATATCTGTCCACTGAAGAATTGTATGCAATTCTATTAGTTAATTTTGCCACAGCTCCGCTCCTCTTCTCTCCGCTCTGGTGGATAGTCAGCCTTAGTAATAGACTTTTTGTAAAATACCATGTAGGTAGTACAAGTTACCTGTTGAGCGTCTTAGGGTCAGGACAATCAAGGTCGTAGAAGAGTGCGTTAGTGGCGTGCACAGCGAGCGTGATGGGCGGCGTCCACAGCGGCGCGGAGCCGGCCGCGGCGAGGCACACCGCGCTGCCGAGCACGCTCACCAGCGGGAACACCACCAGCAGCGCCATCGAGCCCAGCCCGCCCACCACGCCGTAGTTCCACACGCGGTTCGCGCTACGGCTCAGACCTTTGCCTAGGAGACCTGAGCGGAGGACGAAGGAGATGTCATTTTAGTATTGGGGTAATGGTATGGTTGACATATCATTATATTACAATGGGTGCTTTCTTGGTTAAAAATATATAATTCATTTTTTTGACTCGTATTTTTATTTTCGTCTTTGACTTTAACGGATAGCCGGTTAAAGTCAGATATCTTCATCATTATGTGTTTTATTGGCGAAACAAAAAATACCATATTTGTTTAAACCCCCCCTCTTTTTTTATTGGTACATGCAATTCTAAAATAATATACCCTATATCACTCCCACTCCCAGCTAAGATGAATCTAACAACACCTCATATGTTTAAATCCATCGAGTCGTTTATGAGCCATCATCAGACTGCAGAACGTGCCAAAGAAATAGACATACAAACATACATACACTCGTAAAACATAACCCTCCTTCCGGGTCAGTCGGGTAAAAAGACATTTCATAATATATCATTACGCATTTCGTTAAGTAGTAAAAGTGACTTACCCGTGTCCGGTTCAGTCTCAAACCGCGTCCTTTCCTTGGAGACGTGTCGCCACAGAGTCAGTAGCCGCGACCACATCGTCTGCGTTTCACTACTACGCTTCGGGAATAGTGTTCCATTCACCTGCACACATTGTTTATTTAACAGTGTAGATAAATAAATAAATAAATATCCTGGGACATTCCTCACACACGGTCATCTCAAACTAAGCAGAGCTTGTACTATGGAAACCAGATAACTGATATAATACATATACTACTTTTTGTTTGTAAATACATACTTAATATACATAATTGCACCCAGACTCAGGACATAAAGACATGTTCATGCACACAAATGCATGTCCTGTACGGGAATGTCTTAACCAACTGCGCCAACTGGCCCGTCATAGATACATTAGTAAATTGTTTGGTAACTTTATCTATGCTACATAAGTGAGAGGACTACACATGTGGTCACTTTTTTACTATATTCGGTCGTCAACGGGAACCGCTTACCATCAGGCGGATCGTATGCTTCATTGCTACTTTTGTACTTATAAAAAACGGTCAAGTTAGGATAAAAAGTAAGCTTAATATGTTAAATACCATTTTATGAAAGACTAGCAGCCCGGCGCGACTTCGTTCACTTGGTTTTCTACCCTACCCCACCCCATTTTTTTGAAAATATATTATTGCCTATGTCAACCGGGGATAGTGTAGCTTCCCAACAGAGAAAGAATTTTTAAAATCGGTTCTGCAGTTTCGGAGCCTATTCAATGCAAACAAACAAAACATCAAATCTTTCCTCTTTATAATATTATTATTATTAGTATAGATTTGACTAGGCAATGATATAGTTTGCTATATAATCAAAGATTTACTATTATTACATATGAACCACAAGTGCCTATAATACACTCTGCGAATACACCGGCAAGAAACTCGAAATTTAAATAATGACACACTAACAACTGCTTAGATCAGACGATAGCAACATCGTGGAGCGAGGAAGAAGTTCCATGATTCAGGGACCAAAGAACTACTTTATGTTGTTTAAATTACTTAAATCTATATGTAGTGACTAACCTGTGACAACTCGTAGTCGGGAACGAATGGTTTGACACAGAGTAAGGTGCGGAGAGAGATCGGCGAGCACCACGGCACCAGGACACCCAGCAGGAACATAATGTTCCAACTCCAGCACCATGTTCTGAATAACATTATATAATTATGTACTTGGGCAACTCAAATAAAAGGTAACAATGAAATTGAAAAACAAGGCAACCAAGTTCTTCCGAAGTGGATCAACACTATGCATCATCCTTAAA
Organism: Achlya flavicornis; assembly: GCA_947623365.1. Lineage (NCBI taxonomy): Eukaryota > Metazoa > Arthropoda > Insecta > Lepidoptera > Drepanidae > Achlya > Achlya flavicornis. Next base: position 13,293,685 of record OX392479.1, read on the forward strand.
GTAATGTTGGAAACAGGATTATATGGTGTTGGTGTTGTCGGCGGTGCGGTCCTGGCGCACGAGGAACACGGGCTGGCTGGGGCGGTACTGTGGAGGCGGCGCGGGCGGTATAGTATAGTATACCTGTGCGCAGTGTTGAGCAGGCGCCAGGCGGGCCAGCGCGTGCACGTGTCGGCGGTGCGGTCCTGGCGCACGAGGAACACGGGCTGGCTGGGGCGGTCACTGTGGAGGCGGCGCGGGCGGTATAGTATAGTATACCTGTGCGCAGTGTTGAGCAGGCGCCAGGCGGGCCAGCGCGTGCACGTGTCGGCGGTGCGGTCCTGGCGCACGAGGAACACGGGCTGGCTGGGGCGGTCACTGTGGAGGCGGCGCGGGCGGTATAGTATAGTATACCTGTGCGCAGTGTTGAGCAGGCGCCAGGCGGGCCAGCGCGTGCACGTGTCGGCGGTGCGGTCCTGGCGCACGAGGAACACGGGCTGGCTGGGGCGGTCACTGTGGAGGCGGCGCGGGCGGTATAGTATAGTATACCTGTGCGCAGTGTTGAGCAGGCGCCAGGCGGGCCAGCGCGTGCACGTGTCGGCGGTGCGGTCCTGGCGCACGAGGAACACGGGCTGGCTGGGGCGGTCACTGTGGAGGCGGCGCGGGCGGTATAGTATAGTATACCTGTGCGCAGTGTTGAGCAGGCGCCAGGCGGGCCAGCGCGTGCACGTGTCGGCGGTGCGGTCCTGGCGCACGAGGAACACGGGCTGGCTGGGGCGGTCACTGTGGAGGCGGCGCGGGCGGTATAGTATAGTATACCTGTGCGCAGTGTTGAGCAGGCGCCAGGCGGGCCAGCGCGTGCACGTGTCGGCGGTGCGGTCCTGGCGCACGAGGAACACGGGCTGGCTGGGGCGGTCACTGTGGAGGCGGCGCGGGCGGTATAGTATAGTATACCTGTGCGCAGTGTTGAGCAGGCGCCAGGCGGGCCAGCGCGTGCACGTGTCGGCGGTGCGGTCCTGGCGCACGAGGAACACGGGCTGGCTGGGGCGGTCACTGTGGAGGCGGCGCGGGCGGTATAGTATAGTATACCTGTGCGCAGTGTTGAGCAGGCGCCAGGCGGGCCAGCGCGTGCACGTGTCGGCGGTGCGGTCCTGGCGCACGAGGAACACGGGCTGGCTGGGGCGGTCACTGTGGAGGCGGCGCGGGCGGTATAGTATAGTATACCTGTGCGCAGTGTTGAGCAGGCGCCAGGCGGGCCAGCGCGTGCACGTGTCGGCGGTGCGGTCCTGGCGCACGAGGAACACGGGCTGGCTGGGGTCGGAGCGCGGGGTGACGATGGAGGTGGCGCGGGCGGACAGCACGGTGGGTATGCGCTCGCTGCGCCCGCGGAAGTGCCGCGTCACCACCCACCGCCGCGCCGACCAGATCCGCGTCGCCCATGTGAACGTGCGCGTCGGGGTCACCGCCGCTCGTAGCTCCTGCAAATAGTCGTAGCACTCTCGTAGACGCGCCGTAGCAATTAAACACGTAGCGCTTTGGTATGTTGCTACGAAAATAACGAAGTTATGTAAAGTTAACGTGCTTGATTTTGTTGCGTTAAGAAAGTGACAACTTTAAATAAAACGTTCAGTGGCATATCTAGTAATTTTGGTGCAAGTATATAAGACTCAAAATGTTATAATGTTCCCTCAGATTCCTGTGTCGAATTTCTAGAATAAACTAATTCAGTATCTAAATGTGACAGTATACCTTCATGAGCAGCGGCTCGCGATCCCTTAGGAAGGCGAGGTCTCGCAGCAGGAAGTATCTATGCTGGTGCAGTTTGTGCGCTTGCATCGCTGCAGCAGCGTCCTCTAGCGGCGTCCAGCGCAGCTCGTTCTTGAGCCGATGCGCTGCAGCGGCTAGCTTCTCGTTGCGCCACGCCTCAGCTCGAGACAGTATTGGATGTGCGGCGCATATGCGCGCTTCTGCTGACGCCAGACCCGCTTCTAGCTTACGACGGACGCCTTCTTCCGCTCTGAAATATTTATATATTGCCTTTGTTCTAGAGAAACAGAAGTCACAGAAGCCATAACTACCATTTAGCCAAAATGGTACCATGATGAACAATCGTCCCTTTAAACATACCTGGCAAGGATGGCCGAAGCCCTCAGCTGGGCGGCCAACAGTGCCGGTACTTCTGGCCCCAATGCCTGTAGTTGTTCACACGACATGACCGCGTTGCACACCCGGTTAACATATTCACGCATCGCTGCTGTACGGACTTCCTGTGTAATTTATTTTAACTCTTCAATACTTTGAGGTCACATTAAACAGCTTTTTATGAAACACATCGTGTCTTTTTAATACCCGATGCAAAATGAGTTTGAGGAAAGGTTTTCCAAGTTTGAAGCCTTTGTCTGTGTCTATGTAACTGTGGCATCGAAGCTCCCAAACAGATTTACTAGAACTAGACTAACTTTGGAATTCCACTTTAACAATGCTTCCCACGCTACTTTAAAAAAAAAACACGAGGTTCTAATTAAAACAAAACAGAAATCTCCCGGGGAAGTAATAGGCTACCGGCCTGAAAAAATCGAATTATTCCGTCTGTTAGAATATCAACGTTTTTTTAATAATAATAATAATAAAAATATATTTATTCGGACAACTGAATCCATTTTTTGTTAGTACAAGTACTTATAATTAAGGGTTAGTATAAAATAACAAATTTAGATTTTGTATGCTCCAGCCAATGATTGAGATAGTCGCCTTCACATCTCTCAGATATAGCTTTGAGGAGACTGTTGCCGCTCCCCCGTACTCTCTGCAGCAGCGATGTCATTTTTTTACGTATAATTGCTGAAAATGCATCGGTGTGGGCCTCAGCAAACATAGCTGAGGCACTGCAGAATCGGGGAAGCTGCAAAAGCATCCTAAAAGCGTTATTGTATTGGACCCGCAGAGCATTATACGATCGTTGGGTATAGGTGATCCACAGCGAGCTCGTGTAGAACGATGTGCAATACGCTTTGAACAGTGTTAATTTAACTGCGCTGCTACATCGAGAAAACCTACGCACCAGCATGTTCGCCCTAATTGATAATGCTCTGCGTTCCCTTTCAACATCTGCATCATCTTTAAGGTCCTCGACTAGGATATGCCCCAAGTATTTGACTCTACTCACCTTCTTCAGAGCCACACCGTTTAGTTTGATAGGAAGGATGTTTGAAGGATACCTGTTGTCGACAGCCTTAAAGATCATGTACTCTGACTTCTTAACATTATACATCAGGCCGTGTGCGGCCGCGTACGTCTCACATATCGAAAGCAACTTTCTTAACGCACCAACCGAGGGGGCCAGCAGCGCCATGTCGTCTGCATAACTAATGTTATTAAAACAAATTCCATCAATATAACAGCCAACATGGGCCCCACTGAGCTCCTCAATCAGTGCGTTTATATACAAGTTAAACAACTTAGGTGACGTGAGTCCGCCCTGTCTCACACCACACTCCAGTTGATATTGGTCTGATAACTCATTACCCCACTTGACAACATTTACTTGACTAGAGTACCAATACTTAAGCACTCCACCCAGCTCCGGAGGAAGTCCTACCCTGTCCAATTTCTTCCAGAGAACGTCATATGAGACCAGGTCGAATGCCTTCGAAAGGTCGAGGAAACACGCATAGATTGGCGTGCGCCTATCTCTATAGTACCTGACAGCGTGCTTTAGACTCAAGATGGCAGTCTCTGTAGATAAACCAGGCCGAAAGCCAAACTGGTTGTCATGTGGATGGATGTTATTATCCAAAAGTCTATTTAAAACGCTATCAAGTACCTTAGCAATAGTAGTAGCAAGTGAAATCGGTCTATAATTTCCCTTGTCACTAACATCCCCAGTCTTGTTTTTTGTAATTGGCACAACTACGGTTCTCATCAGGTCATCTGGCAAATACGAGTGACCTAGACAAAAATTATAAAATAAGGCAAGTACCCTCGGCAAGTGAGGTCCAGCAAACTGTAGGTGCTCAATGCTGAGACTGTCATGGCCCGGAGACTTGCCTCTCTTCATATGTTCAATTACAAAATCGATGTCTTTGGCTCGAATTCTCGTGGTAAAATGGCCGTGATGTATCTCAGCACTGGGCACCTGAGATGGTCCTAGCGGAGACCTAACAGTGAAGTGGTCCTTAAATACATTAGCTATGTCTTTAGCTGCACATTTGCCGTCTACACTGACCGGACGCCCAGGCTTGGCGTTCAGCTTATTTGTGCACTTCCAGAATTGTCGAAAGTCAGAACTTGCGTGGTGGGAAGCCAAAATGTCCATTTTAATTTGGTCCTGATGGTTTTGACACCACTTAAGTTTTCCTTTAAATATTTTTCGACTTTCTACCATTTCTACATAAATAGGTCCAGAACTAGGTCGACCATACCAACTCCACATTTCAAAGCAAAGCCTGGCCCTCGCATGCGCCTCTTGAACATGTTTATTCCAGCCTATAACAACTTTTCTCCTAGAGGGTAGTTTTTTTGCTACATACGATAAAGACGCAGCGTTACACAAAGCGGAAATTATTTTTGAAACGTTGTTATTTTTTTCGTCAACAAAAAATTCTTTCACTAATAGGAAGGTACATTATCCCCGAGTATTACAGGCTACTTTTTATCACGGGTGAAACCGCGCGAGACAGCTAGTTTGTTTGTATACCAATAGCAAAAAATAAGTGTCCACGGTGTCCAATATTTTTTGATAATCTAACTGACGGACATTTTATACAGAGGCCGGCAAACAACTTGAGCCAAAGTCGACGTAGTGGGGGTAAGTTCGCGCATGTACACTCATGCTCGGCCAATAGCGTGGACGCGTGCCGACAGAATGCCCCCGCGCACCTCTCTTTCCACCAACGACACCTTAAAATCGTCTACTGCGCACTCAAGGTCATGGCTCAAGTTGTTTGCCGGCCACTGTACTTATGATTTGGTTACCCCGCACCCCTATTAAGTAGTACCTCCTCAATATCCTTCATGGGCATCTTCTGGCTGGCGAGATGTGCGGCCCTCCGTTCCCTGAAGTGCAGGAACCAGCCGCGCGACTCGCGCTCGAGCAGCGCCTGCAGCGACACCGCCGCGCGACGCACCACTTCACGACGGTACAGACGGAGGTCCACCTGCCCATACACACTTGTACCCATAAGAATCATTTATCAGAAAATAGGAAACTCTTAGGGTCATCTGGCTCGAAGGACCATAAATGTACCGGCAAAGTACATTGATTGAAGAATTGAGATACTATTTAATGAATTGAAATAATACTAAATGTAAATGATGCGGGTCTGTGCGGCTCGCGCGCGTCCGGCTTCTCGGAGGTGGGTATACACACACATGTATGTACTGACCTGCGTCCTCTGCGGCGTGGTGTATATGCAGGGCACGCGCGGCGCGGGTCTGTGCGGCTCGCGCGCGTCCGGCTTCTCGGAGGTGGGTATACACACACATGTATGTACTGACCTGCGTCCTCTGCGGCGTGGTGTATATGCAGGGCACGCGCGGCGCGGGTCTGTGCGGCTCGCGCGCGTCCGGCTTCTCGGAGGTGGGTATACACACACATGTATGTACTGACCTGCGTCCTCTGCGGCGTGGTGTATATGCAGGGCACGCGCGGCGCGGGTCTGTGCGGCTCGCGCGCGTCCGGCTTCTCGGAGGTGGGTATACACACACATGTATGTACTGACCTGCGTCCTCTGCGGCGTGGTGTATATGCAGGGCACGCGCGGCGCGGGTCTGTGCGGCTCGCGCGCGTCCGGCTTCTCGGAGGTGGGTATACGCACACATGTATGTACTGACCTGCGTCCTCTGCGGCGTGGTGTATATGCAGGGCACGCGCGGCGCGGGTCTGTGCGGCTCGCGCGCGTCCGGCTTCTCGGAGGTGGGTATACACACACATGTATGTACTGACCTGCGTCCTCTGCGGCGTGGTGTATATGCAGGGCACGCGCGGCGCGGGTCTGTGCGGCTCGCGCGCGTCCGGCTTCTCGGAGGTGGGTATACACACACATGTATGTACTGACCTGCGTCCTCTGCGGCGTGGTGTATATGCAGGGCACGCGCGGCGCGGGTCTGTGCGGCTTGCGCGCGTCCGGCTTCTCGGAGGTGGGTATACACACACATGTATGTACTGACCTGCGTCCTCTGCGGCGTGGTGTATATGCAGGGCACGCGCGGCGCGGGTCTGTGCGGCTCGCGCGCGTCCGGCTTCTCGGAGGTGGGTATACACACACATGTATGTACTGACCTGCGTCCTCTGCGGCGTGGTGTATATGCAGGGCACGCGCGGCGCGGGTCTGTGCGGCTCGCGCGCGTCCGGCTTCTCGGAGGCGGCGCGTCGCATCGCGCGCGTCACCCACGCCGCCAGCCCCGCTATGTCCTCCTGGTGCTCCGGCTATACACACACATATATATATGATACTAGCTAATGCTCGGCGTCCTTTGCAACGCGATCGGTATAGGGGTAGGCGAAAAGTAGAGAGGTAGAGCATAGCGTTTATTCGCTCAAAGAGCAGCTCGATTGGGGAAGTACCTCCACCTTACAGAATACCGCAGCCAAATAACTTTATGTTGTGTAAAGTTGCGTTCCTGTACTGGACGTTAGTCGGTGTGGCTTTCTACTCCATTCACGAGTTATAAGACACAACATTTACTTTATCCTCGCTTTTCTCCAATTAGACATGGCAAAAGTATCTCTATGCTGCGCATATCACAGAACAAAAATTAAACGCACCAATAATAAACATACCTTACAAATTAATTCAGCAACTAAATAGCGCGACCTCTCTTCGCGTATTTTCTTTTCAAGATCACGAGCTTCCATCGAAGGCATGCCGATCAACAGGTCTAGTAATCTGTGGAAATTAATAAATAAAGCATAAAATGACAACGTGAACACCAGCATTATAAACACAAGTCTTTATACTGTACAGACAAAGTAACAAAATCTTGTATAGGTCTCGGCTAACTTCTTGGCACAATTTGGCCGTAGTTGGGAATGGTTTTCACAGGTACACTGGCGAGCAACATAAATGTACTAGTAGATTTTTAAAATGTAATATTTCGCTTGTCCCTGCTCTTGTCCGCACACCCCACCACCAAAGAGACTTAAAATTTGGCTTCAGTGCAGTTTACGTTTTGTGCCAAGAAGTTTGCTGGTATATGATCATTAATAACAGTCATACACAAAATCAACACGAACGAGAAGAGAAGTGGCACTGAGAAGGAGAACTTAAAAAGAGAAGTGACAATGATCTCACCTATGTAGTCCCAAAAGCATAGACTTGGCTCCAGCGATCACAGAGAGCGGCTCATCCCTTAGCACCCTGTCTCTAGCCACTACAACTATCAAAGCGACTGCTCGCGCGACGTGACAGTACAGTTCCTCCCGCGCCCGCACCCTGCCACGTTGCAGCCACCCCGCCACGCGCCACACGTGCGTTTGTCCCGGGAAGTGGCGGGAGGGGACTTCGAACTCGCTGTTGGATTAACCACCTTATTAATTGGACAATAAAGTTTATTTTAAATCGAATGCTGTCACCCACAATTGTCACCTTGCTGATATATGGTGCTCAGCACAGATTTAGATTAGGCTAGATACCGCTTGTGCATTAAATAATATGAAGCAGAACCATTTTTTTCCTATGAAATCAAACACATGATAATGGCACAATTTGTCAAAATGGCGCGACTAAATTCAAATCGCAACCTATAGAAGGAGCGGGGCCGACTTGCGGCATCTAGCCTACTCTAATTCTAGAACGTCAACCAATGCTCAAATCAAGTTATGAATCCTGATTAAAACAATTGAATTTGTAACCTGCATCAATGACATTAGGTTTATTTTCGATTAACACGATCTATTCTTGAGACTCGATCTGAGTTTTGATCTCGTTCAATAATACAGGCCCAAGATAATTACATAAGACACAATTATATGGATGGAATTGGCGCTTATACTCATATAAGTAAAAATATTCTTATAATTTCGAGTAATTCTTACCAGATATACAATTTCTAATAAGACTCTTTTTAATACAACAGAAAAGGCTTTCATGCTTTGAAGGGTTATTTAGAAGAGATTTCCTAATAACATAAACTTAACATTTCTCTTTTATTGATACGGACTATGGTGTACAATGCGAAAAGTATAAATAGATATAATGAAAATACTTCACAAATACATATACTATAGGCATTTACTAATGAATAATATCATGCTATGTTTGGGTATACCATTGGCGCCAATACTGGCCATATAAATAATACCTTTATTGAAACCAATGTTTGTGAAAGATATCAAATACACATAAGTATAGTAACATACATAGATATCAGGGCGACATACCCCCATTCGCGTATCGAATCCAATTGTTTAGCACTTAGCTTCTTCGGCTTAAAAACTCTGTCCTTGTGCAAGCTTTATGAGGAAAAAAATCTACGATAACTTCAATATTTTAATTTTTTAAAGGTACCTTCTTATATCAAGAGAAAAAGAACTCAAATGGTTTTAAAATTGTATGTAACCACAGTAAAAACTCAATCAGTAAACTCACTGTCCTTGGGACTATTAAAACGTATCGGATCAAACAATTTCTACAATATTACATAGTTCAATATTATTAAAATCATTATTAAAATTATCTTGAACCTTTTGTATTTTTGTAATTTATAAAGTTTTACTTGTCCTAAAGTACTACTTTAGATTTGTTTATTATATTACTGTAAGTATGTCAGTTTGTTTAGTTATCTGATATCAGCTAATGCTGAAAATACCCTATTGCATTATAAAATGATAGGAATAAAAACAAAGAACATGTATTATATAGGTGAATCGTTTAACTGTGACGGTCCTTGCAAAACCAACACATACAGGTTTATACAAAAACCTACATACCTTCCGCACTATAAGTTTCTGCGGGGACCGCTCAGTTAAAAGTTACGCCTATAACGTATTGTAGTTTAATCGTCAAACTAGCGCTGACTAGTCTAAAATATTGAATACTAAATGATCATAAATATATGATACAAGATAGGTCTATCATGTATAATAATATGAATCTAGAATGTAATTGATATGCTGTAATCTAATGCACTATAAAGCACCTATGGCTATGGTTGGATAATATTACTATTGATTTGAGATCTGATAAGTATACCACTGTTTATTATAGGTACCTACACATTGAACCCTGCTCTAGTTTGATTTCGTTGAACACCAAATTGAGAAATCTGTTGAAAAATTAATGTTCCCTTATCATCTTCTGATGAATAATCCCGCCCAAATGTGATATCTGGTCTCATACAAGACTATACAATATATAACAAAAATGTCTTGACCTTACAAAGATAGTGTATAGGTCGTTGAATCACAGACGCTGGCGCCGTTTAAATATTATTCTTCAAAAACGCCAAACATGTGGCCAAACATCTGCATAACAAAAAATTGGAAAAGCCATGTAACAAACATTTGGTGGGCTCGTACAACAAAGCCAATGTCATACAAAAAGAAAACACCATTTACGTACAGCATTCAAACTTATTTCGTCGAATCTGTTCAAGCTAATTTAGACTTTATTGTAGCCAGTTTAAGTCGAAAACATACTGAGAAATTGTTAGAGTCGAACTTTTTGTGTACAACAATTCAAGCAGCATTAACCACTTTGAATGGGTAATAGGCATCATCTGTTTGAGTGAAAACATTAATTGAACTTAATGCGAGTTTTAAAGGGCATACGCAAGGGGGACCATAACATATCCGGTGGCGTATAAAAGTACAATTTAAAGCTTTAGAAAGAAAGTAATACTATCTAAAATTGCGTGAACATTATACAGATCATCATCATCATCATCAGCCTATAGCAGTCCACTGCTGGACATAGGCCTCACCCAATGCGCGCCATCTCGCCCTATCTTCGGCTCGACGCATCCATTTCCTACCAGCAGCCTTTTGCAGATCGTCACTCCATCTCGCTGGAGGGCGCCCTACACTACGTTTGCCGAGACGCGGTCTCCACTCAAGAACACGTTTTCCCCACCGGTTATCGGTTCTTCGGCATATGTGACCAGCCCACTGCCACTTCAGCTTGCTAATTCTATGAGCTATGTCGATGACCTTGGTTCTCTGACGGATGACCTCGTTACGGATCTTATCCTTCAGAGAAACTCCGAGCATAGCTCGTTCCATAGCTCGCTGAGCGACTTTAAACTGGTGGACTAGTCGTACCGTGAGTGTCCACGTTTCGGCTCCGTATGTCATAACGGGTAGGACACACTGGTTGAAAACCTTCGTTTTCAAACTCTGCGGTATGTGTGACGAGAAGACCCTACGAAGTTTCCCAAATGCTGCCCAGCCCAGCTGGAATTGGACTGAACATTATACAGATATGTTTTTAAAATTGTATGGTCACGTTATAGCATTGTATTAGGCGGTAAGCAATCGTGGCTGACCAATTAGCCTTCAGTCTAAACGATGTAATTACGTTAGCCCGGTGTCATATGTATGTTAATTATCAATGATTAACTTTAATAACAACTTTGAAAACGAGGGTATTTTTTTTTTTTTCTAATAAATAGACACAATATTACACAGATGAAGCATATTCTAAGCATAGTTTTCATATTAAAGAAGGTTTTAATTTAGTACCATTTACATTTAATTTAATTGGTTTTAGTATAATGGTAACATTAAAATAATTATTGCATTGAGTTGTGGATGAAAATAGAAATAGGTTCATAAATTATACACATCTGGACTCCCTGGTGCCATTAAAATATGGAGTGAAGTGGGTTCTTGTGACATATATTCCTTATACTATATATGTCATGTGCCTTTATTAACACGCCACCTTCATAACGTGGTCATTGATTGAACACTATATTCAAGTGAATAGAATTCATATATGGTATGCATATATGTACGCATTCAATTCAATGTTCTTTGGATTCTTTTGTCATGCTAAAATGTTAAACTGGGTTGTTGTTATAATGAGGGTAACATTATGTAAGTAACGAAGGCTAGTCTCAAACACGTTTCAAATGGTGTTGAAAGAGAAAATATTCTTTACCTCATACCTAGAGAGTTCAATTATAATAATAACAAGAAGATAGTTTTATAATGATGATTCTCTTAAAATAAGCAAAAATATAGAATGAATTTATTGATATCTCAGCAGTCATGACAAAGTCATACTGAATATGCGACATGATTAATGTTTCTATATAACAATGTTTTCTGCTTGTATTATGATTATCTCATTGATTGCTCACAATCACAGTCGCTTATACAGTATGACTGTAGCTTATAACACCTACCCTTTTTCCCTAATAGCATGCAGTTGTTTAGGTGATAATGGATGGGGTTCAATCCCCGCGTCCAAGGCGGCTGCGTCCAGCTCATCGCAGGGTGGAGCTATGATGATATCCGAGGGTCTGTTGCCGGGGCCCGTGAAGCGAGACGGTGGGAGTACTGTGGAATAGATACCCATGATTTTAATGCTACTAATATTATAAACGCGAAAGTTCATGAGGTTCATAAAGAGCTCATAGGGGAGGGGGGAAAGGTCGGTAACTCGGGAGCGATGCTTCGTGTGTTGCAAGCGTCCATATGGCTACGGTAACCGCTTACCATCAGGCGGGCCGTATTGGTAAGGTTTGTGATGTATGAATGTTTTGACTCTCTCATGCAAAAACTACTAAACTGATTTGGATGAAACTTGGTATGTAAATAGATGAGATAAGATAGAGATGATGATGATAGAGGAAAACATTCCAGTCACAAACGCGGGACTAGTACCTACATTAATATACTAATTGAATAATTTTTATTATTATTTGTAGTTTTTTTTTATTCAATATATCCTGGGACTTTCCTCACACAGGACATCTGATCCCAAACAGAGAGCAGAGCTTGTACTATGGAAACCAGAAAACTGATATACTACATATTACTTATTAAACTTACACCCAGACTCAGGACTTACAGGTTGTTCACGCACTCAATTTTTTTGGTCCAAAAGCTACTTGGCAAATATATATTTTACAAGCTTTTTATTAACTTGCAAGAATGTATGTTCAGGTCAAATCTTGCAATTCGAATTTCACCCACTTCCAGTGGTCGGATTGACTTGATATTTGGTATACATTAGTATATTGGTAGACAATGCCAGTAAAATCACCAAAAGCTTGTATTAATAATGAAATTTTTAACAAATTTTTCTACCAATCTTCTGCAAATAACTGTGGAAAATCTAATTGTATTTCAAAAGTTTTTCATGATATATTCATGTGTTCTAATTGGTGTTGACAATAATTCACTATGATGAATGATCCATTGTAATAATATTTCTTTCAAACCATGTTTAAAACTACATCCATCATTAGAACAAAAGTAAAATTGATAGCTCTAATTAAGTCATGCCACAAAGAGAAAATATGATTGTGCAATGCAACAAAATGCCAGCAACTTTAACAATTATAGCATTCTTGTAAATTACAGAAAGCATTCAACATAAAAAAGAATGAATTTGTTGACATGAACAAGACTAAGATATTAGTATTAAGTATATTACTAGCTTTGGTTACACCTGTATTGGTGTAGAAAGTATACCATGTTCATATCACTTTTCCAAGCTATTCTTCTGAAAATTTGCACATATTGGAAGTGTGAATGTGATTATGTTAAATGAAGGGCTCTGGGTTGTTTAGTTTGTCTGCTATAATAAATGATTCTATTTATTAATTCACATTAAACCCGTTGGTTCTCAGTTCTCATCCTATTACAACAATTGATGTCATTGTTATATTTTTAACCGCGAGCCAAGGTACCTATTAAGACAATTTCAGTATATAAATCACTAGGGAAGTAGTTTAAATCTTTGTACCAAACCTGCCCATATTGAATTCCATATTAAATTATTAGTTAATTAAAGTAGGACCTATGTAATGTATTTAAGTGCCTATTTGTTAATAGGCAAATTTAATTAAAATCCTAACTAATATTATTAATGCGAAAGTGAGTTTGTTTGGTTGTTACGCCTTTACACCTCAACTACTCAATGGATCATCATGAAATTTGGCATGCAGATAGCCTATTGTATGGAGAAGGACATAGGCTACTTATCCCGAGAATGCGGCTGAAACTGCAGGGGACAACTAGTTATTTATAAAAGCTTTATTGAACCATACTGATTATACATTAAAGATGTTATTTTTTTGTAACTTAATTTTTTTTACTTGCTATCTGCTGTCAACTGTGAAGCAGTAAACAAAAAAAAAACCCTCACCAATAGGGAAAGTTTTCCAGTGATAGAGAAAGTCTTCCGCCACTTGTTTGATGTTGTTGACGAGCTGCTCCACCTCGGGCGGCGCCCCCACCAGCTGCACGTCGAAGTGCAGCGGCTCCCGCTCCGGCGGGGGCGCCTCCAGCAGCAATGAGTTCGGCCGGGACGCCCGTTCGCCGTCCCCCGACATCACTCGGATCTCAGATATATCTTTTCATACAACTAACAACTCACCAGAGATCATACCACACATCTCACTAATCGTATAATGATACTCCGGCTAACCAGTGGGCGGTGAAATCACTTACAACACCACTTCATCGTTTTATTATTTACATTTATTTAATTTTGATCAATTTACGGCGATACATGATCGGCCAAACGGGCCGCTGGAGCGCATAATTTATTTCCGTCGAGGAATGCGGTGCCGGGTTTATAAGATGTTTCGGTCGCTTAAAAATAGGCTTCCTTAGACAATAGTAAAAAGCGAATAAAGAAAGAAATCCAATCTCAGCCTAGCGAAACGATTTGACAATTCCTAATAAAACTATTTATTTTTTGACATTACACACAGGGTGACCATCTCAAAAATGGCGAATCTGCCCGACACTGACAAAAAATCTGCCAAACGCAACTCCAGAAAAGGACAAAAATATGCCATCATATTGTGGCCTCCATGGGGACGGGAATGAATAAATATTACGAAATGCAATGATCATAATCCTTATTAGCTCTGGGAATCCAAGAAGAAAGCAAAGTTCGCTCGTATAGTTAGTTTGGATTTTGTCCATACCCTTTTCAATCGTGACGCGCTCGCGCTTTCTATAATTGCTTATTATAATGTTTAAAAAAGCAAAAAGAATTTGTATTACAGCGGGTTGCAGCAACGACGCTACTAAAATGTAGTAGTATAAAATAGGTATTCAATTCGTCAACATTGTGGGATTTATTATTTTTAACCCCCGACGCAAAAATAAGCTCTAAAAAGTTAAAAACAATATTTATTGGCCCTTTAATTTATTATAAGTCAAGATTGCCTTCTGTACTTTTACTTTTATTTATTCTGTGCATATATTTCAAAAAATAATAATTTTAAGAGTCGATTATCAATCTATTCGACTCTTAAAAAATCAATATCGATTAAATCCAATCGAGAGATTTGAGTTTGAGTGACATTTGGGCACAAAATTTAGAAAAAGAAAACATTTGTCAATGTGGTGATTTGTGGACTTGTTTGTTATTTTATTTACAATAAAGCTCCAAAATACGGGTTTTATTTGGGAAACTCATTTGCATTTACGGAAATCTTAGCACATTCCAGCTTCTTCTTCTGGGACCGCTATTAGTTAGGCACATAGACGATAAGTTGAGTCTGTTATCTTCGAGAGCTTGAAGGTGATCGGATTAGGTATGTCCTACATTACCTATAATTTTATTGTAGAATTTATCAATTATCAATCGCGTTGTGTGTCCGGGACGTGTTACTATTTGCGAAACCGTAGTTTTAGTTGTAAGCTAGGTAAGTCTTTCGTTTCGTTGACTTATTCATTCGGCTTCCTTTGTTTTGCTAATCCCGCCTAATTTTTCAGCGCGTGATGGAGGCGATGGATATCCAGGCTGTTGAATCAAAGTTGAGCGACGTCACCGTGACGGCGATACCGATGAGCGGGAAGAACGTCCACAAAGATTTGAGTCATGGAGGGAATAGCCATGCGACGATCTCGACCGTCCCCGCGTCATCACCGTCTTCAATTGGAAAAGATAAAGATAATGGCATGTCGAAATATGCTCAACTATTGGCTGTTATTGAGGAGATGGGTAAGGAAGTGCGACCAAGCTACTCAGGCAGTCGTAGTTCTGCTGAACGTCTCAAACGTGGCATTGTCCACGCTCGCATTCTTGTAAGAGAATGCCTTATTGAGACCGAACGATCTGCACGGCAGTAGTTTGCCAGAAACAATGTTATCACAGTCAATTTTATGTAGTACCTCATGTTTTGGTATTGAAGGAAATGTAAAGTTCAAAAAATTATCAAATGACTGCCAGTTTATGTTTTGAATTTATGTAAAGCAGAAAATCAGTTAACAAACTGCAAAATGCTGTTATTCCTATTTCTTCTAAAAAATATTGCAGTTTGTTCATCAAAATAAGGAAGACCAATCTCCAATCATCATTTCTTATATTATGAAGGCCATATTTTATAAATCACATGAAATCAGAGATAGATCAATTGAAACTGTCAATGGTAATGATTATTTATTGCTGTCAGGTTGTTTGGCAGTCGAAAATATATCTACTATAGTGATATACAAACACAATATAATATACAATTTGATATACTTTCATATGAATGCTATATCTTTGGATATAGTTGTTTTTTATAGTACTTGTGCACACTAAATCAATTTATGTATATTCACAGTCTCTGTGTGTGTGTTTCAAGGGTGTTCTTATTCTCATATGGTGTATGATTAAAAGTAAAATGTCCAGTAGTTGGTCACCACATACTTAAAGAATGATGCTGCAAAATATCTTGAAAGAATATAATAATTGCTAATTGCCTAAATGGCAATTAAGGTTTGCCAAAAAATAAAATCCAGATGTTTAAAAAATTAAGAAAAATGCACCCTATTCAATAACTATGTTTAAAAAATATCTATAATACAATTTCTATTCTATTTAAATGTTTGTTACCAAAACTTCTATTCTAATTGTTATATAACTCGACAGTCACTTTTAATTAATTTACAAACTGAAATAAGAATCTGAAGAAAAAAGAACACTACTATGTGGTCTCAATTTATGTGTATAAATGAAATTGCAGGGGATTAAAAAAATATATTTCTCAGTTCAATATATGTGCAACTAAAGATTTTACTTAATGTTCTCTTTATGAATTTAGCATCTAATTTACTAGAAGTAATTAAAATATATAATTCAGGGTACTTAGACATAAATATAAGGGTTTGTCAATATTTTTTAACTTAATTAATTAACTGACAAGATATTACAGTCCCACCAAATTGCGAAGGGGGTATCACAATTGACAATATTACCTAAATTTTTGACTTTTTAATGCGCCGTACCCACAGTGAGTGGTCTAGGGTTCTGAGTTCACCGTAATCTATGTGGCGCTTTGGTTCATTGCACACAGCGACCGTGGCGGTCGAAGAGAATGTGCGTAGAACTCTGACCGCAGAACTTTAGACTGCTCACCGTGGAATCGGCGGCGTATGGTCAAAGCACACATATCAACTCGTAAACGGAACGTAACCGTATCAGCTCGACCTTGGAAGAGATTTCTGCAGGGTCGGTAACGCGCGAGTAACACCCCTGGTGTTACAAGCGTCCATAGGCTGCGGTAACCGCTTACCATCAGGCGGGCCGTCTACTTGTTTGCTACGTAAGTAGAATATAAAAAAAAAAAAAAACGCCTCGCCTAGCCGTTTACCAGCGCGGTCGGCGAGTCGTTCGTAAGCGCGGGGTCGCGCCCCTAGCGGAGTAGCTGATGATCCGCTTTTGTTACGTGCTTACGTTAGGTTTACGACTGGTTGACAGCGAGGCGAAAGGCGATACGGCGACGATCTCTTTCCGAGTCGAAATGTGTGCTTTGACCCGTAGGGTCTTCGCTCACTATAACAGCACGGCTACGACTCGGCATTTACCTTGCCATGTGAGGCCTTTAAATCGTATGCGTTAAAGTAAAATTTACAATGACTAGATAAAACGGTTGACGCCTCGCGGCGCACGCGCTTGCCGCTACCAGCCACTAGCCTGCTGACCACACGCATCCAGCGGTCCGCTCCCTTGCTGCGTGACGCCAGCAAGCGGTATCTTGCCAAAGCCGCGCCACCAATTTGACCGACGCCGCGCCGCACGTGAGCTGCCACCTCGCAGGCGGCGCGCTGGCAGCTATTGGTTGGATTGAGTTAAGGCGGTGCCGGGCCGCTGCTACGATGGAGCAGTGCTGATATAGTGAGCGATGACCCTTAGGCTGACATTTTTAAATGAGAGCATTAGTTCCAATTTTGACCACCTGAACAGAAGTTGGTGGCACTGTTAATATCAATTATTATTTTCATATGCCCCCGTCTGTCAGATATCCAAAGAGCTCACAATCATAGATACAGTTTTATTGTTTATTTATTATATGAGAATATTTAACAGTTTATAGACATAAGTGGTAAATGTAAGTAATCTGGCAGTTGAGAATAATCAAGTGATACAGAAAGGATAGAGGTATTTATGAATGTTATTTGCTCAATTTCATTTGAATGTACCTCAATCTATCCATTGAATATGAATTAACATGAATGTCCTCAATGATTATGGGCTGTGATTGAAACATTTATTGTGAACATCTACCTCAGACACAAACAATATATTAATATTTTAATGTTTATATGTATGTTGTTGTCATGTATTTAAATTGTGGCATAATTATGATCAATTTTAAGAATTAATTTGCACAGAATATGTATTTTCAGCATTACCTATTGTAAACTTATAATTCATTCATAATCAAAACATTTTAGTGTTTTTACTCAAAGCAATATGATTTTAACTACAAAATGGCTATTATGAACATCAATATATTATCTAGATTAAGGGTTACGTACAATACAACATCGTGAAAGTGGCCGCTTGGAAACTCAATAAAACAAAATAATGTCACTCATGAATGAATGTTCTACGTTCAAACGTGGATCTACTGAAACTGAAATAGCGACACCGTGGTCTTATTTCTTCGGCCGTTTTTACAGCTGTCACCCTTATTCTAGGGTAATACTATTTCGATGATTATGAACAACCCAATGATGCTGAAAATACAAATGTATTAATACAATCAAAACATAAGCTTTCAATATTAAGTCATTAAAACTTTTACAAGTAACTTACAAAATAGTATAAGTATAAAAATATTTTTAGCAATATTAATTTGATATTATTAATTTAAATGGCTTACATTTCTTTATACATTGTAAATGACAATTGTAATATTATGATAAAATGCAATATTTTTACATCAAACATTTGGCAACAAATATTCAACAAATATTTCAGGCTATCAAGAATAATATAATGTTACAATTGTTTGTTAACAGCCTGTATAAAGTATTACTAAATTTTTTAAATAAAACATAAGCCAATATAGTGACCTCAACATAAGTGTATGACATAGCAAGTAAGAAAAAACGTGCTCATTATTTTTTTGGTAATTGTTTTTAGTAGTTTTAAGTTGTATATAATTTAGGTTTTAACAATCTAATAACATTCACGCCTAACATTCAAACCTCAATAGTTCGGTAAAATACAATTTTGGTTTTCACTAGACAGGTAATATGTTCATAGAAAATATTGATGTTACAGTGCGGCCGCAGAGAGAATGCGATTCTGACACCTGAGACTCACAAATAGTGCGTTCGAATTGGAGTGATGTCGTTTTTAGCAGTTTCAAAATGGGCATTTTTGTATTTGCGTTCGAATTGGAAAATTTCAACCATTTTGCAACTTTTGCCACAAACGATATGTCCCAAATCGAACGATTAGATACAAAAATGACATTTCCATGCTCATCGCCTGCTTGTCACTTGTCTCAACCTACCTTTTTCCTTCAGTTAATCATTAAACAAAGTTAATCTAACAAATTATTCTCTTACCTGTTAGTATTTCTATAAAATTTTATAATAAAAATTAGTATTTTCGCTTCCCGTATGAATTTTCCGAAACTTATCTGTCAGATTCAAAGATGTCAAAATATGATCACAAACGACCCTGCCTCGGAGGTGGGTCAAAATTTGCAGTTCACGATGTCGTTTTCAACTGTTTCCAAGCAAAACGAACGGTGAACGAAAACTGTTCAAAACGCCAATTTCGCCCACAACTTTCCAAATCGAACGCCAGTTGTGATCGTTTTTGGCATTTTTGACTGTTATTTTTGCTACCATACCCCAATTCGAACGCACCTAAAGTTATGCCTAAGAAAATACTGAAGCTTCCTGTGAAAGTGTGTGTGGCCGCACTGTAGTATATCATACCACCGATTTTATGTATAGCTCCTTAATATACTATATGGAAAATACTCTGATTGCATACTTTATGTACGAGTTCAGTACCTTGCGTAGAAGAATTGACGTTAGTAAACTACCGCGTTTGCTATAAGACATTTCTGTATAGGATTTGGGACAGCGCCTCCTGCGATATATTCGTGGAAGTTGTAGTAAACACCAACTCGATAGTAAACGTTAATTGTATACACTCAAAGTTCTAAATTCTTGATCAATATATCGTTAACTATAATATTGTTAAACTTACGCCCTGTCTAGTTCATTCCTACCTAGAATCCCAATCAAAGTCAATACTTCAGTCCCAACTGCCGTCAAGTATACTTCGTAGCGTAGTTAGTTATAAGGAGATATTACGAAATAGTTTTTAACATCATAAAATAAGTTACCATTAACAAATAAAGTACTTACTTAAAATGAATGTTATTATGTAGTTCTTTGAAGTCCATTTCGATTGATATTTTCTTATTGCATGTCTGTATATCAAAAGGAGTTATTGATTTTGGTTTTCCCTCACTACGTTCGTTACTGTAAGTTGTATATCATGCTATACATATTGCGTTGGTATTTGGGTATTAGAGTTTAAAAACATTTTTTAAAATTAAATCACTGTCTTGGCACGTCCGGCTAGAAGGACCATTATGTAGGGGTGCACCTACATTGATATGATATCGATTCATCGTGAGCTGATGGCCTCACACTGATGATGTTTTACTACATCTTTTATTTGCCAAGTTTCATCCGAATCCATTCTTAAACATCTAGACATTCGACATACTCAAATATCAAGTCTTATTTTTATGTTAAAATAGTGTTCCTAATATCCCGTTATAATGATTTGAATTATCAAATTATATCAGGGTTGTCCCTTAATCGCTGCGTTAAAGATCTGGTTGTAACGTGATAGTTTATGTATACGGAAACGATATGGCATTAAAATGTGCATTATTGTCTCAAATCAAAGGGTGATCAAAGATAGACTGTATTTAATTTTGTTTTGAGATAAGAATTCTAACTGTCGTTGATAGTTACATTTAAGAACATTATGAGCTTGCTTTGCAGTGAATAGTAATATATAAAGTTGTGTAATAATGCTTTTCTATAAAACATCCATCGTTCGCATGTAACTATGTTCATGTAATCGTCAGTTCTTAGCACTTGTCTTAGTATTTGTATACGATGTATAGTATACTCTTGAAAAACTATATTTTGTAATAAAAACTTCTGAAGTTTTAGATACGAGAAGGTAACCTTTTCCTACTTCTTAGATGTTACCAGTTGTTGAGCGTTTGGGACAGCCCTGTGTCTTAATTACGAAACCAGATGTAAACTAGTTGCTATAATTTGGCGTTTGATAGCAAATGCAAACGTCATATGGTTTTAGACAGAAGGAACGTCGTGATTAGTGGTATTTTTTCAATGATTTTGTAAGTATAAGAGGTAGATAGGTTATAAACGCTCCGCACTGTTAGCTATGAGTCGCGTCAGAGCGTCAACGACACGTGTATGACAGCTTGCCATTTATGAAGTTCAAATCTTTCGTAGGTAACCTATCTACCTCTTTACTAATAATATCATTGTATTTTTTAGTATCTTGTCGATGTCCCAATGTAATTGTAAGAAGTGAACCATAAAACAGTACAAATTTTAGCGAGTTAATTACATGTAACGATGTGTGTTGTGTCATTAAATAATGAGATAATGTTAAATTCAACAGTCGAGTCGAGGCAGCGTTAGTCTGCCGTATTATTCGTGTATGGACATATTTTTATTATAATAAATGGGTCTAAAATAGTTATTTTGTTTTCATTTAATTCTGTCTTAACAAGATTTTTTTGACCGACTTCAAAAAAAGGAGGAGGTTCTCAATTCGGTTGTATTTTTTTTATGTTTGTTACCTCAAACTCCGTCATATATTAACCGATTTGGAAAATTCTTTTTTGTCTGGAAGCTTAGCTTACACTTCCAGTTTGGTCCCATTGTCATCAGATCAGGATTTGATTTGAAAACCGTCCAATTATTACATTTTGAGAATAATAATCTTGTTAGCACCTAAAGGTACATACACCAAGTCTAGCAGTAATAGCTATTTGAAAATTACCAAAAACACGTCCGCAGCGGCCCAAGTCTGCTATTACAATTGTGTTCAATTAACTGTCAGTGGTGTCAAAATTTACAGTTTCCTTATGGCTTCCTTATAGACTTGGCCCCTTGACTTGGGTCCCGGTATTTTGTAAATTTAGATCTAATCAGCTACCTACTTATGGTCCGAATGTATCTTGCCTTGTACACACGGCTACAGATCAAGCTATACATTTCTAGTATAAGATAACCTCCCATTGTACGGAAATCGTATACAATGCGAGATCAGCTTATACTGGAAATGTATAGCTTGATCGGTAGCCGTGTGTACGTGCGGCCGCGCAATAAAACAATCATAGATTTTATGATTGAAGTTGAAGCTTGCCCAAAAAAGTTAAAATTCTTATCGATCTCCAAAAATAGAGCACTGGCGTTGAAATGTTTCACTTTTATTCTTACAGTTCCAATTAATTCGGACCGTGTATGGAAGACAGGTAGTTACCTACGGACCTACTAGTTAATCATTCTGATTCCTACTTCACCGGTGCGGGCTGTAATGATAGGTAAACTTTCCGAATAAAACTAGTTTTTTTATATTTTTAGTGTGCATATGGCGGTCACTTGGAATAACAAAGTAAAGTGGCACACTGGATACAGCGCGGACTCCGTGGAGTGGTGTCCTGTGGAGCCGTACCGGAATGTGCTGGTTTGCGGGACCTATCAGCTTGATAAGAAAGATGAGCAAGGTAAATCACACTAATCGTTAATACTGTAATAAATATACTTAAAATTATAAATGCGAAAGTGACTTTGATATCTCAACGACATAACCAATCGTGATGTTGGCTCGTAGATAGATCATAACCAGAAATAATATACATGATAATTTTTATAACGTGAAAACGCGGAGCGAAATTAAAACTACAGTAAAGCTTGTGCATGGAGGTATACATATTTGTTACCACTCAGCTCTGTGACATAAAATCTATTATTGTAGTTACTTAAGATTCTAGAATAGGGCATAGATAGGGTAGGTACCTACATCTGTCCCGCGAACGCAGGGCAAAAAAAAAACCCAAAATCCCAAATCTTATCCACGACGCGAAGATACATCACCACAAATAACTTGTATTATTTTACGATAATGAGGAGTTTTCTTATGAAAATCTTTCTCTATGCTCAAAATACGTGTCAAATCGTGAACTTATGGTTCAAATTGGTTAGACTTATCAACAGTTTGACTGTTATTTTGAGCATAGAGTTATAATAAGAAAACTCACCAAAAAAATTATGTAACTATCGCGTTTGCGTTTTTAGTACAAACATAGATAGATAGTTTTGTAGATAGTTTAGTTACTTCTTTGCAAACGTTGCACTCAGGGTACACGCTATAATTATGGCTGAACGGTGAAGTGCCTTTGCCCGTTAGTACCTGCCTAGTATATTTCATACCAATCTTGAAGAAACTATGTAATTATTGTGTCTTATGCAAACTTCAATCATTTTTAGATCAAGGCGCAACCAAACAGACAAGACTTGGCAGACTATATCTATTTGTTATCGAGGACACCACAGAATTAAGTCCCATCCAAAGTATAGATACTTCAGGGATATTGGACCAGAAATGGTGCTATCACTCCATACAAAACTATCTGATTTTGGCTGTGGTAACATCTGTGGGTAGTTTAGAACTGTACCGACTGGTTGATGAAGACGGCATTCTAAATTTGAAATTATGGATTGATTACTCTATTGGTCAGGATGTTTTAGCGCTGTCACTTGATTGGTCTACCAATAAGACGAGTTCAGAAGAGCATCATTTAGTTGTCAGTGATTCGGCGGGAAATGTGACTGTTTTGAAATTAATTGGCGATCGTTTGGAGCAAGTTGGTGTCTGGCAAGCTCATGGCTTTGAAGCGTGGATAGCTGCGTTTGATTATTGGAATATTCCGGTTTTTTATTCAGGTACATTAATTTTTTGTCTATCCTCTCTCTCCCACAACTGTGCCAGGCAGAAGTACGTAACTCAAAACTTTTGTTTTCATACGTCTATAATATTTTCTCAGGCGGCGATGATTGTGTATTCAAAAGCTATGATACCAGAGTTCCAGATACTGCTGTCTGTGTGAACAGAGGCCACGATGCTGGAGTGACGTCAATCAGGAGTCACATACACGTGGAACATCAGCTGCTCACTGGAAGGTAAGTAATCACTCGAACCAGTGTAATTTGATAACTAGTATACTTCGGTCTTTGAATAAGCATCCTCCTCTTCATTACTTACCATGGTGAGGCAAAACATAAAAGTGTCACCACACCAGTAATAAAAAATCTTACAGTAGTACCCAAATGATATGGCGCGTCGTGAATCTTCGTTCGCACGGAAAAGAAGTATGGCCCGAAGATTAACGAAAGAATGCTTAAAACTTACAATCATCCTTAGATCACTCCTATAAGGTTCATAATACAATGCAGCTTAGTTCCGTCTCACTCGCAAGAGACGCCCCTCCGCACACATGGCGGCAGCTGCCGACCAATAGCATTTCCAGCGCTTTGAAAATGTATCTTCGGCGCAGGTACATCGGTACCACCTAAATACAGCTTTTGACTGGTGTCATAGTATAAAAATATGATCCCCACCTTGGCAGGGGCACCATCACGGTTTTGAATTCGGAGTGAAGAGGGCCATTACTACTTTTGAAAGTAGTTGAAATCATCTATGAAAAATCGTTTTAGAGTAGTAGGTTATACTTGGCATGCTAACTTCACAACTAATTAGTGTTTTTCTGTGAAGGTACCAACCAATCACTGCATCTCGCCCCCTTATTAATAAATAAGGTTTAAGTAAAGTCTAGTAATACCTAGGTTTTAAATATATCCGTCACTTTCTAATGTCATATAACAAAAAGGGCTGGGCTATCTTAATACCTGGGTTTTACAAGACTGACTTAAACCTTATTTATTAAGGGGGTTAATGTAGTGTGTCCTTGACTTAGCTAGTCAGAGCGCATTGTCGATTGTGGGTAATAAATTTCATGTACGGCTTTGCGCTTTTTGGGGTAATTGTTTCGAGTTATTCCGTTTACGTCGCGCGTAGCTCTACGTCGCGTTCCTTCTACAGTGATTCCGCCTACGACGAGTCTTCCTACGGTGCGTGTCAAATCGCGATTTGACATAAAATTGATGGTTGACATATACCAAATTCTTCAATTTCTGACTAGTTCTTGAGTTGCAGAGGCCCTGTCAATCGCCGCTATAACTGATCATTAGCTTTATTCATTTTATCTCACGAACCGACAAATTTTGATATTCGGTAACTAATTCCGGATAAGTTTGTCAAATCAAATTAAAATTCTAATCTGACATGGTGGCCCTGCCCGTAAGTGCCACACCATAATGATATCTATTCTTTCAGCTACGACGAAAAGGTGCGTCTTTGGGACACTAGAAACCTCAAGAGATGTGTGTCAGAAACAGACGTGGGAGGAGGCGTGTGGCGTTTAAAATGGCACCCTCACAAACTAAACTATGTTCTAGCTGCATGCATGTATGGTGGGTTCCGTATACTAAACGTTGATGAAGGTATATCTGTTTTATGCGAGTATACGGCCCATGAAAGCATTGCTTATGGAGCAGATTGGAAGTTCACTGAAAGTAATGATTTAGTAGCTACTTGTTCATTCTATGATTGCAAGTTGCATGTCAGTGAAATTATTTTTTAAGTCCTTCGGAAGTTAAATAAAATATGGTAAAGAAAACTTTGGTTTCTCATTTTAAACATGTTGTATTTCAATTTGCTTATAATGTCATGATAAATATAATTTATAACAATTACATACTTAATAAAGTAATAATTTGCCGTAAGTGATAAAAAAATGTCTTACACCATTTACAATAAAGGCTTTGGGATGATCTTGTTACTTGTTCTTGTATTACGCATCGCTTCAATGACCGAATAAATTTTTAAAAATACTAAACTGGCCTGATTCTCCCTACAATAAATTTGTACCTTAACATTTTCTAAATAAAGTCTATTTTCTATTCACTGGAATTAAAGTACAATTATTATTTTTAACTGCCACCAAATGAAGCAGTCTCTCGCTGCTATCAGGCAAACCAATATAGCTCCTTATTACCCATTATTTGTGAAACACGTCAAACGTTTTTACTCGAATTACAGCTTGCTGCCTTAAGCAAGTTATATAATTGTTACTTTTATTTAAAACATTAAACAAGAATCTCTGAGTTGTAATTAAACATTTCATCATACTATGCGTACTACATGGTGTCTATCTGTTGATTTTACGATAGAAGAGTTAATAAAAAATAATATCAAATGAACAATTAAGATAATATGTCAAGTTTAAAAAATTGTTTATGTAAAATATTTGAAGTGTTTCACTTAAAAATTTAAGCGTAAAGTTCACAGTATAAGTAACCATTAAGTATAAGATCGCTACACACAATTGTGTATTTTATTTATTTATCCACAGATAACAATGCAGTATGATTCGACATACATATTTTATACCAAGCTAAAAATGTAAATTTTAATATATCCCAAACGATTTATTAATATTTATAAATCACAAGACACTATTCATTAGACTAGTACGGATACTAAAATGGCAACTAAACAGTTGTATGTTCTTTATACATAAAAATATAATATACATTACAACATGTGTTGTCATTATTTATTACTTTTACATATCACTGCATTGCTTCATGACAATGTAAACTAGGCATATACGAATTACATGTACGCCAACAAAGTTTATAAATTACAATCAATGATTAAATAAAACAACCTGCTCAAAATATGGTCTCTAAAATCGGATAATAGTGTTAAAAACTGTCATATAAATTTAGTAAATATAAACTTTTGTTGGATTAGCCTAGGTTCAGAGATTATTTATTATCGTTTGAATTTGACTTGGACACTGTTTCATAGACTTGAATTGTACTTTCGATAATCAAAGTATTCACAATCTGAACGCAGGCTACTGTAATTCTTGTATTTTCACATCATTGTATACTCAATACTGTATTTAATTCCATTATGTCCCATGATGTTAATTTCTGTATGATATAAAATGGTGTTCTGATGCATAAAACTGTTATTTACAATTTACCACTATATTTACATAAGTTCTAAAATTCAGATTTACCATAAAACGCGTACAACTATTCACCACTAATCGATCGTCGGTATATCGTAAAATATTCTGTACATATCATGGAATCCGTTCGTTCAATTTCGGAAGTACGGGAGCTGAATAAATTAGTCCTACAAAGTTAACAAAGTAATTTATCTACAAATTTTCTATATTACATTAAATCTTATAACACCTAGAGTGGGAAACGTTAACGGATAAATAGTCGCCGGGAGCGAGACGTGGGCGGCGACGAGACGAGACCGTCACGACACGAGAAGCCACGCAACAGGAGATTCCGTCATCAGATACGACATGAGTATATTGAGACACTTGACGCAGAGTGGATCATACACTAGGAGCGTCGGGTAGTCATTGACACACTGCACT
Organism: Achlya flavicornis; assembly: GCA_947623365.1. Taxonomy (NCBI): domain Eukaryota; kingdom Metazoa; phylum Arthropoda; class Insecta; order Lepidoptera; family Drepanidae; genus Achlya; species Achlya flavicornis. The sequence goes on from OX392479.1 coordinate 13,320,670, forward strand.
GGCACTGGCACTATCACTGTCACAGGGAGTACACTCGGCTAGGCGGGGGTCAGGGGGATGAGTTCCGCGGTGGCGCCGGCTACCAGTCGTATGGAGCGAGCGACGGCGGGGGCGGGGGCCGGGGCGGGGGTCGGGGCCGGGGGCGGGGGCTAGGCGTGGCGCGGGCAGGTGGCGGCGAACGTGTCGTCGCAGAGCGTCCAGCGCGCCGCCTCGTCCCCGGCGCGCGCGCACGGCAGGTGGGTGCGGGCGCGACAGCCCCGCGCGGGGCACGCCAGCGCCGCCCCGGGGCGCGCGCACGCGCCGCAGCGGGCCCCGCGCGCGCCCCACACGGCCCCGGCGAGGCCCCACACGCGCGCGCCGGCCGCCACCAGCCCGGGCGCCCACACGGCGCACCCCTCGTGGAACCACACCTCGTTGCTGTTCTCCGCCGTGTAGCGACGCCGCGTCACCTCGTCCAGCGATCTGAAATTGATATCACGCGATACATTTATTGTGTTACATTTCGACATAAGGAGGTACTCTACTTTGTGAGGTTACTATTGGGTAGTATATTAAATGCTTCCACTATTGACTCGTGCGTTTCAAGCTGAACATGTCTTCGCCGTGCCGCTTACATCATGGACGTTAACCTAACTCTGTAACCGAAACTATCGATGTCCAAAATAAAAATCTCACATCCAAAACCATAACCGAATCTGATATAAACATTACAGATAGTCTAACTGGGACAAACAAGACAAGATTTTGCCCGACCGAGCCTAGCTACTATTCGCGCACGTCAAATAGTCGTAAGCCAAATCATTACCTTTTTTCAACTCCTTAAAATCTAATATCCGTAACTGAAATAATCAGAAATCCGAAATATTTTATTTCATATTCACAACATTTCTGGCTTGCATTCGACTCTATCCCGTTCACCTTCCTCCTTACCAATTCAAAATATAAAACATCGCATATAAACGTGACGACGCCTGACCTGTACTCCTCACAATCGGTATCGAGCGTGTAAGGGCCGAACAGGTCCCCCTGGTGGTGCGCGTGCGGCCCCGTGTGGCAGAAGGCGCAGAGCCAGGTGGCGTCGGGCGTGGTGGCGTCGTAGCGGAGCCCCAGCGTGGAGGCGTGCAGGCCCCGCGCGCGCCGGGCGGCCCCGAAGTCCTCGCCCTTGCGGCGCACGCCCTCCACCTCCTCCTCGCCCGTCCACGAGTTCATCACTGACACAGACACTGGGGAGTCGCGGGCGCCACGGATCTGTAACTTTTGCTTGTTCAGTAAGCAGAATGGATACATTACCCACTTGTTTGGTTACAAATTTAAACGAAGTTAATTAAATATAAATATGTTAGTATATACGTAGTAAATAGTTTCTTTGGTACTAGGCGAACAGATCGCAAAAGAGAAAATTTTATAATAATATTAGCAAGTGACTTGAAAAGATATTGGCCCTCATTGAGTGGTGACACATTGGTCATAATTTTAATTCAATAATACTTGGTATGGATTTTTGAGTGATTTATTACAAGCTGAAATTCTTTATAGAGAGTATAAATCTATAATAGTCTTCACCTTTGTGATATATATACCCTTTCTATTACATGTTGTGTAACATAATTCAGGTGTAAAATCGACCAAGCAAATATTTATAATATACATAATAAAATGATTGTGTAAATTATGTGATATACCAATCACTTTGGTAACTAGTTTGGTTTATTTACCTAGTATTTTTTTTTTGCATTGTAATTGTACATTGGTCCTGATTCTGTTGTTTAAACTAAACTAATTTTAATCTCACTATGTCTCTTTCTAACAAAGAACATAGAAAAGGATGTAAGAAATTTAGTCCTGTCTAATTAGTGCAATGCTTGTTTTCAATATAAATGTAGTCGCCATCTTTTTTTTTTTTATTTTTTTTTTATCCTGGGACGTTTCTCACACTTCTTCTGATCCCAAACGAAGCAAAGCTTGTACTATGGAAACCAGATAACTGATATAATACATATACTACTTTTTGTTTGTAAATACATACTTAATATACATAATTACACCCAGACTCAGGACATACAGACACGTTCATTCACACAAATGCATGTACTGCTTGGGAATCGAACCCACGACCTGCGGCGCTATTGGTTAAGACTCCACGTCTTAACCAATAGCGCCGCAGGTCGTGGGTTCGATTCTATCGAGGAGATTCTATCGGGATCTGCGCCAACTGGCCCGTCAATCTATCGCGGTTACGCCAAAATACATGCAAAATAAGACGGCAAAGATTAATTTGACAGCTTTAAATATGTTCTTTTTCATTAATGTTCGTAAGGAATAGATGAGATGTGACTAAAATTAGTTTAGTGCGATTTACAACAGAATCGGCACCATTAAGGAATGTTTTCCTTCTTTCTAAAAACTAAAAGATTTATAATTATCATTTCAATCATTCACCTGTATATAAGGTCCTCTCGAACGACTCGAGCTGGCATTACTACCGGAATCATAAGCATCCTTCACCACCGGTTCCTTGGGTAGCTTTCTGGCTCGTACCACATCCTTCTTCCTCTGCGCTTTCCTTCTATCATCCCTCCCACGAGCGGCCCGATCGCCCCGAGCTGGTGCAGACCGCCTTCTCTTCCGAGATTCTGGAACCGTATCTGTCACTTCAGCATTACTCGGCTGTTCTTCTAAGCCGGCGAACATCTTCTCCAGTTGGTTTTCGACTTCGACGAAGCTGGCGGCGGTGGGTTCGGCACTTCTGGCTTCGCTTGCTTCGGGTTCGGCTGGCTTAGCTTCGGAAGGCGACTCGACGGGTACGTTTGTCGCTTCGGAGTTGGATGTGCGAGTGCTTCGTCGACGAGGCGCGGCTGCTTGTGGAGCTGATACCGGATCTTGGGCTTGTTCATCTATGTAAAGAGAGTGAATTTGTGTTTTTAAACAAAAAACGTGGATGTAAATTGAAATCGGAAAGTAAACTTTAATAATTTGGAAAAAGCCAATATAGACGGATCCGCTCAATTCAAGGCCAACTTCCGAACTGGTGGTAACTTCAGTAGCTTTGACCTTCATAAGTGCCCTACTGGGGCCTAAATTGAATAAATGGCTATAACTTTGAAACCAGTATACATTCAAGTTCATTTGAATCGAAATATAGCGTGATTTTAGTGTCTATAATATTATTTTTTCAAGTATTAACGTAAAGTTTTTAACGAGCATCACCGCGTCTTTTTGCAGCATCAATGCAGTTGTAAAAAGGCCGTGCTATAGCATCATCTATTTTCTCTTTATCCCGGCAAATTTAGAAAACGCCGAAGCACCGCGACACAAAACATGTTGCTATTTAAGTGACCCGGATAAATGCTCTGGTTACCTTTAGCAGGCTCGGCGTCACATTTGACCGGCGGCGGAGGCGGCGTAGGCTCTGCAGGTTCCACAACAGGCTCGGGACTAGCGAGCACACTCTCCAAGGTAGCGACAGCCGTAGCCGCGTCTATCGGCGGCGCAGGCGCAGGTATCGGTGTCGTCGGCCCAGTATCGGCGATCATGGCCGCTATGTCGGCTATCGTCTCCGCTGAACCCGAACGCGTTTTCCGTCTCGAATGCGGCGCGGGCGACGGTGGCGACTGCTCCGGTCCGTTTAACTTCGCATGTACTGCGTCACCGTTCTCCACCGGTGCAGGTGGGGCAGTTGGGGCAGGTGGGGGTGTTTTCTGTGGTGGTGGTGATGGTGGTTGTACGGGGGGTGGTGGTGCGATGGGGCGCGGCGGTTCGCTCGGGGCGGGTGGGGGCGGCGCGGACGGCACGCGGACTACACGTTCCGGTTTGCGTTTTCGTTTAGAGCCCGGTGGGGCGCCGCACGAGTCTGCAGAGTCCTGAAATAGTTATATATGTGTTAGCATGCTCGCTTATATTAGTACTACTCGGTTTAGTATTGAAGATAGCTTCTAAGCCTGTCTGATGGTAAGCGGGCTTTACTCATGCGTTACCGACTCTTCTTCTCTTGCCAATGAGTATAGGCGACCTCACTCACGCGCAGTAACACAACATAGTTATTTGATTGCGATATTCTGTAAGGTGGAGGTACTTCCCCAGTAAAGGATTAGTGTATTGTGGAGCTGTGCTAGCTCCGTTGATTGTTCAGCATAGATTGGTGAATTACCTTTTGCCATTTCTGTGCTGAACATTAAATGGTCGCTCCTTAAACGAAATAACGCTATGCTCTACCTTTCTTTAGTCTAGTAATATCAGTACTACTATTTGATGCTGATCAACCTCTCACTCTGCCTAAGTACGTTTGGACTTGTAAGTCCATTTTAGGATACTACCATACTGATTTCTTTTAGTACATAAATCGAAATAAACATTACCTCATTGGAGCTAGGCGGCGAGGGCGTGGGCTGGGCCCTAGAGTGTACAATAACGGAATGCGGCGAGACGGGCGCGGGGCCCAGTCTCTCAAGCAGCGCGTCCACTCGGGTGTGTGGATGGCGCGGCGCCGCTCGAGCTATCAAGCTGTTGATAGTGGGCGCGTCTCGCACCGAGAGCGCGGGCGAGGGGCCCCCCGCACCCCCGCCGGGGCCCCCCGCACCCCCGGCCGGGGCGGGGTGCGCGCCGCCGCCGCCCCCGCCGGGGGCGCCCGCCGACCCGTTCGCGCTCCGGGAGCTACTCAATGAGAGGTCCACGCCAACCCGCGCGTATGCCAGCAATTCCTCTGCGCGGACCAGCTTGTCTGTAATTGAAACTATGATTTAGAATATTAATAAATAAGGTGTAAGTCAAGTATAATACCTAGGTTTTAAATATATCCGTCACTTTCTAATGTCATATAAACAAAAAGGGCTGAGGCTATCTTAATACCTGAATGATACAAGATTGACTTACACTTTATTTATTAACTAGCTGTCTCGCGCGGTTTCACCCGCGTTCGGGTGAAATACTCGGGGATAATGTAGCTTCCTATTAGTGAAAGAATTTTTCGAATCCGACTGGTAGTTACAGTGATTAGCCTGTTTAAACAATTAAAAAAACTCTTCCGCTTTTTTATATTATTATATAAAGTTCAGTTCAAGATTGGCTAAAAGTGAATGATATATTTGATGATTTATTAAAAGTTATAAAGACTGTTCACAAACAACTTATGAAATGATTAAAAATTTCGTGCATTCATAACGGTTCTTTCAATTTCGGTGCTTACTAGAAACCTTCCGCTTCGGGGAAAACTTCGGCCCATTTTGGGCGAAGCTGAAGGTTATGCCGGAGTTGTTTTTTTTCTCCGAAGCCGAAGCTTCGGTCGGACGCTAATAATATTTTAGTTGAGACCTGTGGAAGACTCTTACTTGGAAACTCGGTGTTTTTTAATAATTTACCAGTTAATGTAGGCACATTTTAAACGGTCACACAAGTGCAGAGCAAGAGCTGTACAAAGTTTCAACTCGGATAAACGCAAAAGAGACGATCGAACCTAAAATTCAATTTACTTTTATCATTTAAAAATGGATACTTTACATACCTCTGGCCGTTCCCAAATGTGGGTACAGATCTGCGGGTGGCAATGCAGCACTGGCTTTCATATCGCCCGGCGATGGAGTGTGTCTATGGAACAATAACGACAATTTAAACTCTTACACATCGAACAATTAACCCAAAGAAGCGCAAAGACGTTCATTTTGGTTGAAATATATTCCGCCAATTTCCCACCGCAAACAACGCGCTGTTTGGCTAAATCAAGCACGCACGCACTCTGATTGGCCAAGTCAAAAACACACGATGCAGTGATTGGTGCTTACTGTTCAAATTCAGTGACAAATCACTGACGAGTTTCGGAATTTGATTGTTCATTATTACTACTCTAAAGGGATCTTTCCTCGATGCTCTTATATATATGGAATTTATAGAATGACAACACTTAAGAATGCCGACCCTTGTTTAAACCTTTCAATTTACTCGACCACCGGTTTGGTATACACTTAAACTGAGAAGACTCCAACAAGAAAAACAGAAAGACTACTAGTAATTACTTATAAATATGCTTATTCATACAATTGGCTACTTGACAGTTATAATGAAAAAATATGAAATATGTTAGATATGATAGCTAATAGGTTAACAATAATTACACAATATGTTTTTTGCATAATAATAATTTTTTAATATTTTATTTTAGGAAATAAAAAGTTAGTTTTTTTATCTGTGGATTACAAGAACCGAAACGCGGGCGGCCGGGATTGAGCATCTATGGTTTGTTTGTGAGGTTTGTGACGTCAAATTTAACTAGAGGTGTGAAACTCATCAAAAATACGCGAGCTGCATAACAGCTCACAGCTCAGGTGTGTGAGCTGGTTCAATGACTCAGCTCGCAGATCTGCTCAATTTGTACCTATAGTCCACGATAAGCGCGCACGCTCACTGCGTATCGGCTCGATTCGACGCGCGGTACGCGTTACATCGTGGACTATAGGTACAAATTGAGCTGATCTGCGAGCTGAGTCGTTGAACCGGCTCACACACTTGAGCCGTGAGCTGTTATGCAGCTCGCGTATTTTTGTTTAGTTACACACCTCTAGTTTTGTTTATAGAGACGTGACGTCACACCTGACAAATGTCACGTGACCGGGTGTTTTTGCGCGAATTTCAAATGAAATGTTAAAAAATATTTTTTTTTCCTTGTAAATAACATTTTTTTGATAAAAAGATAATTGTAAGAGGTATAAAATATACGTATGTAAATTTTAAAATATGTTTCCGAAAACTGTCAAGTAGCCAATTGTCACTTAGCCAGGGGGATGGAAGTGCAGAGAGAAGCTACTACAACCATATATCCTTGACTTCCACCATCATATATTGGGCATTGTCAATTATCCTGTTTGCTTCTGTAGGGAAATTGAGATATGCTCTCTGATTCTAAATGAAAGCCGATTTCTTGATACATTTGTCCTAAACGCCTGCAAAAAGGAACAGGATAAATGAAACGATTTTTCATAGCCAAACAAGAAACGAAAGTTTTCATAAAGGAAGTGTGACACCGACAACTCCTACCGTCAACTTTTACTTTCAAGTTGTTTTACCTTGTTAATGTTTATGAAATAATAAAACAAAAACAAAGTTGGTCAAACTAAAATTAAAAGGTTATTTTTAGTATTCAATAAAAAACGAGTCAATCATAAACAAAATTTTGTTTCGAATTTTTGGTAGAATCCATACAAACTGCAAGCTATGTCGTTTATTTTAAAGTTACACTTTGCGAGATTGAGATCAGCCTATTTATAGCAAAAAAATCCTGTATAGAGAGGAGTGTCTTCGAATCTTGGTGCTACTACGAATGGGGTTTTTTTCGCGGAGAACGCGCAGACTTGTGTCTTCTTCCATCTTAGCCTAGAGGAACTGTCTCTCAAGTGCAGCAGTGCAGTGTGGGAGCCCGCCAGTTGGGTACTACAAAGCGCCGTGCTATGGTTTCCTAACGATGTTTTCCTTCACCGAAAGCTCATTGTAGGATTCGAACCGTGGACCTTCGTATCTGCATCCGACGTCACTACCACTGAGCTATCATCGCCTTCAAGAACGTATCATGAGGAGACCACAGTACAGTGGTAGGGTAGTTAGTACTACCTATCTGGCTGGATACCATCCTTAAGCTTAAATTCTGTGGGCAAGCTCTCTTCTTGGCTGTGTGCTTTGCACCTTCAGGCACACTCGTCACATACAAAAAAAAGTAAAATTATCTTACATTTACATAGTAACCAACTTACCTCATCAAATGTTTATCAGGTGGCGTGGGTGTGTGTCTATACAGTTCCGGCGGAGTCGCCGTGTGTCTGAACACAGAGTTGGCGCCTGCGTTCTTCATCGCCTGCAATTGCAACAAACCCTACGGTAGTCGCATCAGTAACACATGTGTTAGTTCAAGGCATTAAGCATTTACATTAATGTTTAGTTATGAGGTGATAATTTAATGAGTGGTGTCTGAGAATAAGTACAGTGGTAAGGTCGCTAGAGCTCCAAGGGGAGTCGCTGACACTGCGCTTTCTCACGTTCACCCATCGAACAATTCCCTAACCCAAAGAAGTGCAAACATTTTGGTTGAAATATATTCCGCTAATTTCCTATCGTCGACAATACGCTCTGATTGGATAATGGCCGATTCCTATAATTTACGGACCGTTATCGGTTAAAATTAAGACTCTTATATCTTTACTAATAATGAAGCAAAGACCTAAAGCAAGCATTTAGCTTTACATAGCAGACCCTCCCATATGGAAGTAGCTATTACAGGTAAAATTATCTTACGAAATGATCTATATGCCCAGTTTGGCAAAAAAGTCCTACCATTGCTAAGCAAAACGATTCGTTTGATTGGCCAAGTCAAAAACACTCGATGCAGTGATTGGTCCTTATTGTTCAAAGACCTAGCGGAATTTAATTGTTCAGTATTACTACATTTCCTCGATGCTTTCAGCACACCGGCACAGCACCTCCTCGCAAACTACCTCCTTTTTGGGTGTAAAGTACCCGGGTGTTGCAAGTTTCTATAAGCTACGGTAACCGCTTGCCATCAGGCGGGCCGCATGCTTGTTCCTAAGTGGAATTATAATAGATCAATGATGAAAGAAACCATTTTCACCCCAATATAGGCCGAACCGTTTATTCAATGTTAAGAACAAGAGGATAAACGAAAGGAATAACAGATACATCTAGCCTTACTTCCTTCTGATATCAGAAGTACAAATTGAACATTTAGCCCGTCGTAAGATATAGCCCATTAAAGTTCTGAGTGACGTCCATTTCGCTAAAAAATTATAGAAATGTGACGGGTCGGTCGTCGTGTGACGGGTCTCTCACTTCCCTCCAATATGGCGAGGAGGGCGATGGCTGCCACACGCGTCATACTTGTGAACAGGTGCTGCTTGTGGGGGCTCGTCTGCTTAAGTTTGCCATTTATTTATTTTATTTATTAAATACAGATTCAGTCTACTTTGTAGTTTTGCCGCCGTGCCGGGACAGGCAATTGTTGTCAGTGCGATGATGTGCATTAGAATGAAAATATTATGTTTTTTTTTTTTCCGAACCGGTATTAGAGTCAGACTTTTCATAAATGCCTGCGAAGGTCTATTTGAAATAAATGATTTTGAATTTGAATTTGACGTCACGCGAAACTTTAACGGGCTATATCTTAATCTTTTTCTTTTTGATTGACGAAAAAACTACCGTGTCCAATATTTTCTGATAATCTAACTGAAGGGCTAAATAGAATTACATATAATTACAGTACCAGAAAAGTACCAAATTATGTGAATTATGCCGTGTTGGATATAAATAAATAATAAATAAATATCCTGGGACATTCCTCACACACGGTCATCTGATCCCAAACTAAGCAAAGCTTGTACAGTCAAGGACATAAATATGTATACACTTTTTGAAATTCAAAAGCGATTTTCTCGCATGTTTAACGTTTAAGTGTTAAACTATTACACAAATCATAATAGTATATGTTAGAAGATTCTGCCTTTATAATATCTCATAATTTCAATCAGTAGTTTAAGAGGAAACCGTTGTTGAATTTCACTAATCGTATACATATTTATGTCCTCGACTGTACTATGGAAACCAGATAACTGATATAATACATATACTACTTTTTGTTTGTAAATACATACTTAATATACATAATTACACCCAGACTCAGGACATACAGACATGTTCATGCACACAAATGCATGTCCTGTGTGGGAATCGAACCCACGACCTGCGGCGCTATAGGTTAAGACTCCACGTCTTAACCAACTGCGCCAACTGGCCCGTCATATAGTACCGCGTACCGTATAGGTGCCGCGATCTGTAATGATTACTTTACTGGCAGCGCTGATGATGGCCGAAAGCGCAGCTCCAGGCCTACCCAATACGGTCAGCAATGCAATGCAGCCCTTGATAACATTTTGTTTATTAAGCAATGATAATGGTACTGCCAAATTCTGAATAAAATCTTTTTACACCTGCCTGACTGTTTTTGAAACGAATCCTAACAATAATGGATTTTCAAAGGAAATTGCTGGTGGCTAAAACTCCACAGCAATGAAATGTTAAAAAAACTTTGCTGGTGCCTATTCAGTCGACGTTTTCGCGTTTTTACTAAAAGGTTGTTAAAATAATGACCACATTTTTGAGTAAAGTTTTTTTGAATGAAATTGGATTTTAACGTAAAGGAATAAGATTTATTCATTTATACATCTCGAAATATCTATTTGTACAAGTGTTGAAAACGACGTGGTGTACGATTGTTAAGGGTTGTCAATAAAATAAGTCACGCTATATCTGAATTATATTAAACCCATTTGCCACGCTCGTATTTTGGGTACAAAGAATTTCTTTATTATTATTTTTACTGTAACGATATATACATGACAAGTAAGGCGAGGCCATGAAAAATATACACAAATGATATAAAGAGGTAGAGTTTGTATGTTTATGTAGGGGGTAGTCTCCGGAACGACTGAACCTTTTCAGAAATTTCTTTCAGGAATAGGAAGTTAAATTTCTCTTCCGGGTTGAAAAGACACCCTCTTTTCAACCCGGTAACGAGGGTGGTGATTGTGTGTGAGAGATCGTAAGCCTGTATTACAGGACACGACGACGAGAAAAAAAACGTTTTTTTTTTTTTTTTTTATGAATCATTTGATGAAGTAACAAGGCCAATAGCATGGTCCTTCGCCGATAGAGTACTAGGTGAAATATGTACTCATAGAAAAACAAAAACCTAAAAAGTTATTGAAGTGAATGAAAATAATATAAGTAACATACGGAATGTAATCCTAGTTATATTACATTTTAGAAAGTATATCTGTGTTAATTCTTCGGGGCCTGGGGGCCAACCGCAAGCTCTTAAAACCAACTTAAACAATATTATAATAACCTTATTTGTCTTTTGTCCTGTTTTGACGTTGGATGTTAAAGAGGGACAAAAGACAAATAAGGTTATTGGTTTGATAGGATAAGGTTGATGAAATAAGCTGGTAGCATGATTGTAATGGAGAGGGGCATAGGTTACTTTTTATACCGGGAACCCGGGTGAAGTCGCGGGAGACGGATACTAATTTATATAAGTCAAGAAAAAGAAATCCTAAAGCTTTGTTATATGGTTCATTTTCGATTACAATTTACAACTATTCTTGAGTTCTGTTTCTTGTCGGAGTCTTCTCAGTTTATGTGAATCCGAACCGGTGGTAAATTCAACTGTATGTTCAACTTAACGTTCTTAAGTGCCTTAACAGGGCCTAAACTGATTAAATGACTTTTTGATTTTGAGTCTTGCCTGACTTAATTTTAGGTCTCATTCGCCTTAGACACATTAATTAGTTTCAAACAGAAAGAAGAAAAGAAAAACATGTATTGCTTTGACAGCTTGAGTTCTGACTCATGTTTTCTCAATAGTTAATAATTATTTCGATATTCTATGAGGAAATCGTAATAGAGTAAGTAATGAGTAATCAAGTGGAATTTCACAAGATATGGGTAAAATGCCTTGCATTATCAGTTATCACACACATCTCACGTGAAATAGACAATTATATTATTGTAAACGAGACTATTTCTTTGTTTATTTTCGCATTTATCTCTCAAAATCATAACCTAATTTATACATACGCCCCGCGTTTTCACCCGCGCCCGGGGAAAACGCGGGGCGGGAAGTAAGTTTTGACATAAAAATTAAAAAGGCCAAAATGATTAAGTATTTTCCGGGCAAGAGTACTACACCTACCACGTCACAACTTCTTGCGTCGTGATTCTATGACCAAACGTAAACCCATGACCCATACCTCCATATTACAAAGATGGTTTAAAGCAAACCCGGGTTTTAAAATAGTCTCGTCTCTTTTTGTTATTATGACGTTAGAAAGTGACTGGTTTTACCAAACTTGATTTAAATCCACTCTTGTAACAAGGGGGATACTCTTTTTTAATGGTACTTTAAGTACTGTAATGCTTTTTATTTCAGGGAAAACTAGCAGTATACAACGAGTAACGGGAAGGGTCCCCATACCCCAAAGATATACATCTAAATAGATGCCGCAAGTGTATGTACTTCGCGTGTCAAAATCTGTGCAAAAATGGGGGCGAATGTTCTTCTTTTGAAACTGTTTCGCGCGCAGGGAATATGAAGGGCGCTCGCATAAGGCTGCGTGTCCACCAGAGATGTGTAGCGAGGGATATGTTTAGCTTTCAAATAGGATAGATTCATTTTCACGTTAAAAAACTAATGCCAACGTAACTAAATCAATCTTGTGACATTATGGTAGGTACAAAAAAAGTTACACGCTTGGTTTTCATACGGATTCAGGGACTTGCGGTATCTATTTAGTTTTATGTCTGTGGTGTGCCCACATAAAGTGCACGAATTCTTTGGATGATAACAAATTAACGGTTTTTACATGCTATATCTATCTATAGCGATTGAGAATACCTTTGTAGTGCGGTGGGTGACATATTGGTTATGATTTCAATTCAATAAACTTATAGAACTAATTTATTTATTTATTTTTATTTATAATTCCTTGAGTATTTTTTTAAGCTTAAAATTTTTACACTTCTTCACCTCTGTCGGATAATATCCCCTTTCCGCTACACATAGGTGTAAGTATGGAGGGAGATACAAAACGTCGGCAAGGTGACGATGATATGATGTCAGACATACAGCTCAGATCTAGCCCTGAGCTATTACCCTTTGCCCAGACATTAACTTATGTGTAATTTGGAGTAAATTCTTGTCATTAAGGCGTTGCGTCTGAGATGTATACGTCATCTATTTTCAAAGGTAATCTAGATATATTCTAATAAAATATAGGCCGGTCTCTCAGTTTGTCAGGAAATTGACTTTAATTGGGAAGGTATTGCCGGTTTCTTGAAACTTCATTTACTTTTTATTTACGTTACTTATCTCTTTACGAATTGGTAAAGAAATTACTTGATAATGTAAAATATTTAGCCGGCAAAACGGTCTTTAACTTGAAGGGCTCTTTGAACAACTTACTTTTGTTTGAGTCGAGACAAAAACAATTAAATTTGGAACCTGAATTTTATGACTTAAGGTTTATTTTCGATTAACACAATCTATTCTTAGACTTAAGTTTTGATACTCATCCTTTAATACAGGCCTAAGAAACTTACTTCAACATAGTCAAAACTAATGGCGGGAACAACTTTAATGTTAGTATTTTTAACCTGTATGATAAAAGAAATGTGCGGTTCGGTATTTAGTATGCAGTGATTGTAAATGTAGTGATAGTATGAGTGCAAATTAGATTTAATGATTATAATTAAGTTACATGTATTTTTATCTAAGTTACACACAGGATGGCCTCCCACTAGGTGTGACCTAGTTACTCGCTGTTTGACGTTGCAGTTCATGAGTGAGACTGAAGTAAAACATTTTTATTTCAGTCGATAGTATATCGGCCCGCCTGATGGTAAGCGGTTACCGTAGCCATATGGACGCTTGCAATACACGAGGCATCACTCACGCGTTACCGACCCTTCCCCCCTCCCCAATGAGCTCTGGCGACCTTACCTACTCACGCGCAGGAACACAACTTGAAGTTATTTGGCTGCGGTATTCTGTAAGGTGGAGGTACTTCCTCAATCGAGCTCTTTCAGCGAATAAACTCTATGCTCTACCTCTCTTAAAATGATTTCTTAACATGAACATTACTTTACCAGAGATGAAAAAACCTAAAAATTATGAGATTTAAGGCTAAAGAGAGCACCACATGAGTATGGCTTCTCTCTCCTGCAATATCAGATGTTCACCCCGGAAATAGTACAAAAAATGATGATGAGTAGCCAAAGATGATGATGATATACAGTGTCCTGGTGGTAGTGGTACCTGCAATGGGTCGGGCGGCGAGGGCGCCGGCACGTGGTAGAGGTGCGGCGGCGGCGTGGGCGTGTGCCACGTGACGCCTCTGTCAGGAGCCATGTGCACTTGAGGCCCACGCGCCAGTAAATTTGCCATCTGTAACTGATAGTGCGCAGTTTTTAATTATCTATACTAATGGGGATGATTGCTGGCTAAAATTGACCAAAATAAAGCGCGTCAAAATACGGGAGGCTCGTGAGTTCGTGACGTCACTTTAGAGTCACGCGGAACTTCCACACACGATATCTTCCTATTTTATGTGAATCTAATATTCTACGATAATGTAAATGATGGACTTAATAGAATTTTTCATAACAAATATCCTGGGACATTCCTTACACACGGTCATCAGATCCTAAACTTTTTGTTCATAAAATATTTATTACACCCAGACTCAAGACATACAGACATGTTCATGCACATAAATGCATAGGTGGAATCTTAACCAACCGCGCCAACTGGCATGGCATTATTATTAATGCCATACCTAGTAACTCTTGCATTTTTCACTCCTAACAGATTGCTATGAAATTTGGAATGATATAGCCTATGCTATGGGGGAGGGATATCAGTAGACATAGTACAGTCGAGGACATAAATATGTATACACTTTTTGAAATTCAATAGCGATTTTCTCGCATGTTTAACATTTAAGTGTTAAACTATTACACAAATCACAATAGTATATGTTAGAAGATTCTGCTTTTATAATATCTCATAATTTCAATCAGTAGTTTAAGAGGAAACCGTTGTTGAATTTCACTAAGTGTATACATATTTATGTCCTCGACTGTACTGTCTTTAAACTCGGGAACGCGTTGAAACAGCTACGGCGGCGAGAGTCAATAATGGGTAACTTGTGTGTGATTTATTGTTTGACCTCCCTCTTTTTGTCATTATATAAATCTTGCATCCATTTGAAGAATATGTAGAACATAATTACAATAATTACACACAGACTAACAAAACTTAATCTAGTATCAATAAAGTATAATGAAATAAACAAGTGACTCACACATCTGTAAAACCTTTCCCATAAAGATGTGACAGGGAAAACCCAGTCTGTCTTAACTATATACTATTACAATGATATTTGGAGATTTACAGAGTGACATCATTTTTTAATGATAAACATAATGCTATATGCCATAACTTATAAAAGGCAGAAGACTTAATCCATAAGCTGATGATAATCATAATCAATTTAGTTTTATTATCAGAATTATTTAGAACATGTAATGGGAGTTTGTAGACATTGTCTTCAGTGATTCATAGATAATAATTCAGCCAGATAATTGCTACTTAGGAATAGTCTTGTTGCCATGCTAGATTGAAAATAGTATGCTTTTTGATTGCATGTCTGTGTACTGTTACAACTGAAATTATGTAGGTAGGTAAAATAGTATTTGTTATAATCTCTTATGTTTGTTCATATTCTAAACTAGGCTTTTGTGTAGAAAGACATTGTGGGGAAGCTCACTTCTTTGAGTACCTAGTTATAGTGGGTAGTGGAACAAGCTATTACTGTCTTATTACATGAGAAAGCAATTATTTTTGATGACGATAGCTCAGTGTAGTGACGTTGAATGCCGAGATGAAGGTCCCGGGTTTGAATCCTACAATAAGCACTTTTGGTGCAGGAAAACAGTGTGAGGAAACCACAACATAAAGGTAACTTCGTAGTACTCATCTGCCTGGCTACGAACCTCAAGTTGAAAATCTGTCACCAAGCACCTATGGGTGGGTTTGTTTGTTTGCTTACCACCTTCACTCAAATCATCATTGACCATGGTGAGATTTGGCCAAACTCTTGCCTATAATTTAAAAAAAAGGTTGATAAGCCAAGTCTAATAAAACCAAAGCTTTAAAATAGTCCTGGCTCTTTTTGTTATATGACGTTAGAATGTGATGGATAATTTGAAACCTGAATTTTGCTATACTTGCTTTAAACCATCTCACATAATAAGGAGGATTAAGCTTTAAATTTCCTTGAGTCTACCACTACTACCGATTTGTGTTGTTTGTGGAAAGTCTTAGTGAACTATATGCCATTATAACATAACATTGAGAGTTGTGGTAGGGTTGTTTACTATCTTAGGTTTAAAAATATTTGCCATTTTAAACATTGAGCTATTGTTACTGCGTATAGAGAAGCTGTCATAAGCAAAGGTTATGTCCCAATTTTTTTGAATCAACTAAAGTTCCCTTTAGCGCTGAAACAACAATTAGTCGCCTAAGCAGACAGTACAAACACTTAGCACTATCAGAACGCTTTTAGGTGTATTTTCTCGCAAACACTGTGATTTTCACGGCTCTTACGCGTTTCATTCATCGTTCTACAACAACAAGTGTGGCCGGATGACTTCACTTGAAGGGAACATTGCTGTGATGTGTGGCGTCTTCTCTATATGTATTAATAAAAGCTCAATGATTTTAATTTTATAATTAACATAGTGTCAAAAGAATATTTTAACTTAAATTACAGAGCACCAACACCAACCAACATATAATTTAAATAATAAATGATAAAGTTCACCATATGGTTGATTCTCACAACCGACATATTGATTTTAATAATGTTAAATACAGTCAACTGCAAATTACCCACACCATATGCCACACATCTATGAGAAATAGTTTTTTCATGACAAAAACATTAGGTATTGCTATCAAACAAGGTCAAGATTGTACTAACAAAAATGTCACATATCATAATAGGTAGGAATTGTATTTTACATTGACTATCAGTTAGATTTCTATACAAGTTTCAGTTGATGGTTCCACCTCTATTCTATCTTGGTTAGCTGTTTATCAAATAACAACAAACAGAGTTGAGTAGTTTAGCTATTGTAGAAACAGACTAATAATCATTTTTTGCACTTATGATGTTTAGTTTATTCATATACTTATTAATTACATAGTACATACATACCATTAGAGATAAATACAATTCAAATTCATGAGAAAATTATAAGCTGTAAAATTGTGTTATTATTATCAATAATTTAAACTTTTGAGTGATTTTTCCTAATTATTTCATAATCATTCATTAGTGGCATAATTAATGTGAAGCCACATGTGCAGCATATCCTTAACTTCTTTGAAGCTAAATAATACAAATATAATTGATTAAATTAGGGCTTACCATGGACTAATTTCACAAATACCAATTAGCATTAGTTTTTAGTTTTATTGTTCTAATATAATATGCATAATTTGAGCTCATTATCAAGTTTGTGAATGCAAACAGCTGATTGGCTTGTGACATACATACGACAACAACCTAACCTTTTGAAGTTCACACAAAGGAAACTTATTGATACTAAAAAGCGTCGTAATTATCGTGATTTAGCTTTGAAACTAATGCCATAGGTAATCACACCGTCTGGGTGATTATTATCGCTTCCGACGGGATATTATGAAATTGAAGAAGGTTAGTGGTGTGTGATGTTTCAACACTATTAGAATATTAAGCACCACCTGCAAGGGGCTCCAACCGGGGCCCAACTGCGATTGTCGACCATTCGGGTTGTGCTGTGAGCCTCCAGACATGGTGCGCGGGGCTCTCGCGGCACTCTTTGCGATACGTATTCAACACCGATCCAACAACAAACACTCCGTCAGTCCACCATAATGATGCCGGCAACTTTGAAGCCTTCGCCCGCGTAACTGCGATCCCTTACGACGTGTACAGAAACTTCTGAAACGTTTTCATGTGCACTCATTAGTTTCCAACAATTTAAGGCATGTCACATGCACTCCGAACTCAAAACAGAACTTTTATGTTGTTATTGAACACTTATTTCAAAGAAAACTAAATTTATTTCGTGCATGGTTTGGTGTTCACGAATCTGATGCTCACTTCGCGTGACATTTTGAACGCATTTAGGTTTTGAAAATAAGAACTTCTACGGCATCATATTGCTTGATTTCGGCTATTGGAATGTTGGTCACTGTGTCTTACCGAAGAATACGATTTATTTCGTCGATAATTATCACAAAAAACGTAAAAACCATCAAACTAAGCTACAGAATAGCCTTCACAATGGTGGCCGATTGGGTTTTCAAAAGTAATTTCAGCACCATCTTGTGACAGAACTCCAAAAGTCCGTCGGTAAAGCAGTTCAACGGAAGCATGTTCTCTATTGTCTATGGTGCTCTAAAAAAACCGTATTTTTGTAAAAACGACGCTGATTTTATATAAAATAAATAATTTAAATAAAATAAGGTAATAATGCTTTTAATTCAAATTTCACTTGGACAATCTCAAAATCTAGTGACAAACTAATTTTATAAAGCAAACGAATTTTTAAGTACGGTTTTATCTTTACTATTTTACATGATGGTAGCACTGGTCATCACCATAGCAACGATACATTTGTTTTGATCAACAAAAGGATTGCTGACAGCAGTGCGGCATTTTCAAATCGATTACCATAATTTTGAATCAAACACAATGAAAGAAAGTGAGATAACAAAGTTTTTAGTATCATTCAGCGGGCAGATAGAGTATGTTTCATTTCCTGGTGGCGTATTCGATGAATATTTATATATCCAGTATGACACAGTATGGGGACCAGACTGGGATCCAGTATCTGGTCTATCCTCGGGGACCAGTCAGATGTCACGATCCGGAACTGACCCAGAGAAAGTGGTTTTCAATATGCCGATAGAAATGGTATTTGGCAGTACGAATATCTCCGGATGTAAGTTACGTAATCACGAATAAAATGTAGATATCTCAAATCATACGTAGTACGTAGGTATGTCATAGTAAAAAACTAAATACATGTCGTCGGGGGGTGTCGCTAGGTACCTATGTACCTAGCGATATTTTCACTCTATTGTTCTAGTGATGTAGGAAGTGGTAGGAAGGTGACGGATTAGTGAAGTAGTTTTTTTTCCATTTCACTAGATTAGTCTAGTTTAAACTAGAATAACGATCGTTACTGCGTCGTTTCATTTAACATAAACATTACTATGTACGGTAGAGGCACAATTAAACTAGGGCCTTCCTAATAGGTCACTTTTGACAGCCCATATATATCCTTGTGTCAAAAAGAGACAAACATAGTGCGGCAAGGAGAGACACCTTCTTGTAAAATATGACTTCTCAGCATGGCCTTATTTTAACCGCTTTTATCAGCCTTTTTTGTGTAGGGTAGGTAGGTTACCTAGATAGTGCGAGTGGTATGGAGAAATCTTATACATAGTTAAAAAAAAACATTTTTATTTGTTATAAATAAAAGGTAGGATTCATGAATATCAGTATTATCTTTCTAGGTCTTTGAGTATCTATATATTGGATACTCTAAGTTCTAGGTTAAACGGAAACACTTGATGCAAAAATAACTTTAATTACCCAACAGGGCCACAGTTAGTGATCACAGTGCGGGCTCAAAACATGATCACTGGCGACTCCCTCCGAGGGTACGCTCTGGTCCTGATGCCGCCCACCACCGGCGTTAGACAGGTGTCGTCCCAGCTGATGCGGCCACAAGCATCGACGGTCCTCGGCGAGTGGTTAGCATGGATAACTGGAAGATACCCTGAGCTGGCGGAGCCGAAAATGCTGGCGAGCGGGAAGGATAATTATTGTAAGTTTGATTTGTTCTCCAAATAGCCATCCAGGTAGCCAATTCTATAAAGGTTGTACCTATAGTCAAATAAGAAAAGTAATGAGGTCCGACCAAATAAGACGCTTAAAAAAATATCACGCATATGAGGTTGTGATTTTATTTCGCATACCATATTGTGTGAATTTGTTATTGTTTTTGTACGTACATACTATATTATAGGTATACTTATGTAGATATCAATGTTCACACCCTTTTTGAATAACCCCATGCTATACTCCCTTGGGAAAACCACGGCGGGGAGCTCATTCCTCAGTCTGAACGTACCCGGAAGGAAGCTTCTTTGAAACAGTACAGTACGAAACCATTTTGGTTCCAATGTATGAGGATGGGATTCCCGTCGATGGCGAGAGTTGCGATGATAGAAGGTATCTGTGGACAACAAATCAAACAATTCTTCAGAACACTACTTATCCGTTGTACAAGCGGTAGAACACACATAAGGAGGCAAAGTCTCTCCTCAGGCTCTATACCGCTTGTGAACTCGAGATCCTCGATAATTCTAATGGCACGTCACTGAACCGAGTCTGAAGATCCAAGCTGGAACCCCCGCCCATACTGTCTTTGAGAATCATCTAAAGTTATCTTGTTTCCGACTAGTTAAGGTTGAGTGATTTAATAATGCGGGCTTTATCTTTATTATAATGCCTTCCACACACGGGTTTACGCATTTCCTGCGTAGTTCTATGTTTGTCATATCTAACAGGTGGAGATTTCGAGATGGCATATATTCGATACCTATGTTAGGTTAGTCATGCTGAACAACTTTTACTATGGGACCAATAGTGATGAAAAAGTTGTATAAATATTTGCTATATGATTTGATGCCTGTAGGTACCTATTGTACTGTGATTAATGGTAATTAAGCTTCACTGCTTCTTTATTTTTTTATTATTTATTTACTAGTTTCCTCCCCACGGCACAGATTACTAAATAGTTATGCCGCGGTTTTACCCGTGTTTCCGGGATCTTATGTTTTCTAAGGATAAAAAGTATCCCATATGTTATGATCTACCTGCTTCACAGAAATGATTCACATGAATTGCTGTTTTGGGTTAATTTTGGTTTTAATATTTCTGGAAGTCCAGGGAAGGTTTAAATGTAGGGTAGGGTGGGCAACATGCGAACGTAATCGCACCCGGGCAGCTAGTATTCAATAATAATAGCCTGCGTCCCTTTTCGTCATGGAAGGAAGCGCTGTTAAGACGTCAGGAGGTAACATACAAAAACATACTTTCGCATTTAAATAATTAGTAGGATAGTGATAGTAGATTTAGTAGAAGTATCAAAATCAGCCTCAAGACTCCTTTGACAATTTCTCGTTACTCCCTATACTCGTATTTTAGGATTTGGCCAACCAGTACCCCGAGTGTAAAGAATTGACGTTTGCAAACGCTAAATAATTAGTTTGTGTTTACGACACTTCTCTATAGTAATTGGCACAGCGCCTCTAGCGGAATACTCATGGTACTAATTTCTCCCATACAAATTTATAGTTTACGCAAACGAATTAGTAAGCGTTTATTAACGTCAATTCTTTACACTCGGGGTACAGGCCCATTTGAAAAATTCACCTGTAATATGGAGAAAAAAAAGACATTTGTACTTTTAAACCTTTCGCGAACTAAATTCTAAATATTACAATGAAAAAGACATTTGTTCAACTTACTGCTATGACAGCATAATAGACGCTGTTGTAGCGACCTTTAGCGTAACTTTTGTCCTAATCTATATTCAATAAAATCTATAATACCTTTATCCTTACAGTGCTGAGGACAGAGTCGTATGGCGACGTGGTGGCGACCTTGTCTATGGTGTCGAAGGATCTACGGAAGTTGGGATATGATAATCAGCCCCTAGCGTATAAAATTTACGAATCTTGATAAGGAATGTAGATAGAGGAAATAAGATCGTTACTGTTTGCATCTTTCTCCGAAAGGAAAAGACTCCGGCGCGGTGATATTTATTTTATGGTCGTACTCAGGAAAGGGGTTTTTTTTGGCCTCCTAGGTATTTGTATGATTATTGTGTCTCTATGTCTTCCTAGAGGGGTTTTTTTTTTTACTAAGTTTTACTGATGTTGGTGCGCCAGTATAAAATAATATAGAACAATGACGTGCTTGTCGTGTATGTACTATACCCCTAATGAACATTTAAATTTCTTAGAAATTATTTTTTCATCTCGTCTTACTTACCACATTGATGCTTAAATAATATTCATTTTTTTTTGTTTTATAACCTACCTATGTATACTAAGGTAACTTATGTCCTAAGTTTTAAACCCTTTAGTTTAAACTATAATTTAATAAATAATTGTACTATTTACCCATTATTTTTCCTCGACCATCCTTGATTCACAAACAATATAGGTATATAATAAATATAATGACCTAAAGTAATATAAGGTCAATGATTAGCTTAATTTCCCGGAGTAAAAAGTATCCTATGTGTTAATCCAGAACATATTCTATAAGTGTGCCAAATTTCATCCAAATCCGTAGTTTTTGCGTGAAAGAGTAAAAAACGTATTCACGAATCTCATCTTCACAACACACTTTCATTTTAATAATATTGAAGGATTGTAGGATAGGATGGGACGGGAATGGCGGGGTGGGGTGGGACGGGACGAAATAGACAGCACGGGACGTGTTGCTAAAGGTAGCCTAGACCATAAATTACCTAATAACACATTAGTTAGATATCTATAGTAAAGACCTTTGATTAAGGATACATCCAGATAGTGTCGCAGCTGTGCACGCGTCGATAAAAATAGGCCCTGACTGTTAGAGGCTAAATCCAATAAAAATAAATAAAAATGCAAAATAATGATCAATATTTAAATTTCTCCCGATTTTAATTGGAATATTTTAACAACTACTATCATTATGAACGTCAATATGACAAGCAGAATGACGCAGAGGGAGCGTAAATCGTAGCTGTTACGCGCAGCAGCCTATAAAAGTTGGCCTATTTTGTATATTCGTGTAGTATGGCGACGTTCTTTCTAGGTATATTTATTCTATGGTAAAGACATTGCTGGCATTTTTCTAAATTACTCATATTACATGAATTAATTTACTATGAAATTGACAATAAACAAAATACAATAGCGTCACTTTGTGGTTTAGGTTTTAAAGTCTATATTATAGGCATCGAACAATTGACCCTCCTCGATGATTATAGGTAACCTTGATTGTGTTTTCTCTAATCTAACACCATCGCCTCTGCTGGGTCTGATCTGAACCCAGATGCAATAATCATACAGGTTTTAATTTGGCACGTATATTCCACCTTGGTCCCTCGGAATGCGGATAGAACAGGGGCTCTACCGCTTATTTTTTTTTTTAATTTAATTTATTGTTCTTTTTTCGTCTGTATCTATGCTTAGGTATATGTTTTCTTTTTATTGTTAATTATTTGAAAAAAAAAACCAAACATAGTAAGATTGTCCAAAAAATATTTAAAAAATGTAACCTTGCTGAGTTTCTTGCCGGATTCTTCTCAGTTGAAGGCTGAGTTCCGCACCGGTGGTAACTTCAGTAAATGTGACCTTCATAAGTGCCCTTCTGGGGCGTAAATTGAATAAATGGCTTTGACTTTATCTTTGGTGGTTAACGTAACGACCCCATTAATGAATTTCATACAATCAGGGCCACGATGGTCTTCGCGTGCCGCGTCATTCGATGAAATCTTTAATGGTGTTAGTTACGTACCACCAAAGACACGCGATGGCCCGGCAGGTTGGATACTAATACAGATACAAAGATAAAATACTAATTCAACAGATACTTTACACTGGTATTACCCAATAATATTTACATCAAAACTATGACGGGGAGAGATTGTAAAACAATTGAAAACACCTAACAGCACCTAATCCTAACCGCTGCCCGGGACACCTTTGTGACACCAGTGACATGTATTACTACGTCACAATGTTCAATTATTGCAGTTTTTCCTCCTGTTTATGGTATCAAAAGTACCTAAGCCCGTGTGACTCCTCACGCACACCCGGTAGCAAATATGCACTTCTTATTCTACGCGTGCGAACTGACGCCAGCGCGAAGGTGTGGTGTGACGCATGCGTCATTGATGAAATGAGAAGTTAGGTTCTTCTTAAATGATGGTCATCTTAGGAACTAATTTGCATTGATTTAATTCAGCCACGTATACACATATTCGTCATTTGTCATTAGCCCAACCAGGAAGTATTATGTACATCATTTTGAACTGTTCACCCTTCGGACGGCATTTTGAAGACAGGTTATGCTTTCTTAAACTTTCACCGTATGATGTATGTGATCCTTTCACAAATGAGGGTGAGGAAATGGGAAAATACTCCACCACGTATGCCCACTGTGGATTGGTGGAGGCAGTCGCAGCCCTAGGGCGTTGCGAGCGGTGTGACTGCCACGGACGCCGTCATGAGGGGGAGGCGAAATCAACTGAGAGAGAGATTCAGATGTTATCCATATAATTGGACGCTCAGACTGTGGAATGAGCTCCCCGCCGTGGTTTTCCCAATGGAGTAGGTAAAGCATGGGGTTCTTCAAAAAGGGCGTGAAGAGATTTCTTCAGGGTCAACAACGCGCGAGTGATAATCCTGGTTTTGCAAGCGTCCATGGGCTACTGCTTACCATCAGGCGGGCCGTATGCTTGTTTGCCACCTTAGTGGTATAAAAAAAACGGCCTATTTATCTAATCGAATTCTCTATTAATAATCATTTTCCTATACCATCCGGTATACCACTGGGATCTCATTTAGGCCCCATTTTATTCATTTACTAAAATGATATGGTGACACTTCTCTAACTCTGTAGATTTCCCTTAGCTGAACTGCTATGTCAAGACAGACAGCCTCAACTGTGCTTGTCCCGCAGATACATCTAGAATTCTAGATATTTGGGAGGTCTATCTAATACAAGATATTTATAATCACCGGATCGGTATCTGCAGGTGCTTATTTGTAAGGTTTTATAATTTACCTAAAATTTTTGCTAGGGCCGCCGTTGGGTGAAGGCAGGCTAGTGGTCAGCTTGTGGAAAAATGTCCCAGGGTAATTCGATGTTTGCAAACAAAATGCTTAGGAGGGCTTTATAGAAGCGTGGCAGTCAAATACTAACGATATTAAAAATAAGATTTAATTGCAAATTATTTAAACGATAGCAATTTATTTTAAATATGACTGCAGACTGATATTTACCTATAAATCAAACCTTTTTTATGGCTTAGACACAAATGAACCCAAATAGGGTTCATTTGTGTCTAAGCCAATGCCATGCAGGTATTTTTTTTAGGATTCCGTACCCAAATAGTCCCATCGAGACCCTATTACTAAGCATCCGCTGTCCGTCCTTCCGTCCGTCCGTCTGTCTGTCAGTGGGATGTATCATGTATCTCTTGAGCCATAATAGGTAGACACTTAAAATTGTCACACAATGTTTATTTCTATTGCCGCTATAACACCAAACATAGAAATAAATATACCTAGAAAGAACGTTGCCATACTACACGAATATATAAAACAGGCCAACTTTTATAGGCTGCTGCGCGTAACAGCTACGTTTTACGCTCCCTCTGCGTCATTCTGCTTGTCATAGTGACGTTCATAATGATAATAGTTGTTGAAATATTCCAATTAAAATCGGGAGAAAGTTAAATATTGAACATTATTTTGCATTTTTATTAAATTTAATTTGATTTAGCCTCTAACAGTTAGAGGCTATTTTTATCGACGCGTGCACAGCTGCAACACTCTATCTGGATGTATCCTTAATCAAAGACACCAAATAATAAAGATGAAATAAAATAAAGTTAAGGGATACAAGAAACTTTGTGTGCAAGTCCGACTCGCACTTGGCCAGTATTTTTTATCATGTCTGTCCTTCTGTGGGTAATGGGTATGCAAAACATGATAAATTAATTCAATGACCCAGAAAAAATGTGACTTTATAAAAGTCACATTTTTAAACTAGTTATTTTTTATGTCGTTTCAATTTACCTACTAAAAAGGTTCAAAGACCCCGCAAACATTGGAACCAAAATGGTCTCGCACTGTGCGGTTTCAAGGAGCTGCGGACTCTCACGTCTTCGAATAAGCTCCACGCTGTGATTTACACAAGGGAGTTTCAGCATGGTGTGAAAAGTTAAGATTTTTGCAGCGTCTATACCGTACTCTACGCCGTTGAGCCGGCCGCCTGGTGGTCACCGGTAACCGGTAACCGTAGAGTCTACGGTTACTGGTTATGTACCGTACCATAATCTTGGATTATAATATCGGATCTTGGTTATACACAATATTCCGAGTAGCTGATAGAGCCTTCGATACTTGTTTCTAATGCCCGGTTTCAATAAACAAAAACGAATCGTTTTGCTTACCAATGGTAGGTTTTTTTATTGACAATCTGGGCATATAGATCATTGCGTAAGCTAATTTTACCTGTGATAGCTACTTTCATATTGGTCTGCTATGCAAAGCTTTGAGGTATTTGCTTCATTATTAGTAAAGATATAAGTTTTTTTCATTTTAGTCGTTAAACAAGCATACGGCCCACCTGATGGTAAGAGGTTACCGTAGCCTACTGCTAGCCTACTACGCTTGCAACACACGAAGCATCTCGCTCACGCGTTACCGACTTTTCCCGCCTCCCCTATGAGCTCTAGCGACCTTACTCACGCGCAGGAACACAACTTTACACAACATAAAGTTATTTGGCTGCGGTATTCTGTAAGGTGGAGGTACTTCCCCAGTCGAGCTGCTCTTTGAGCGAATAAACGCTATGCTCTACCTCTCTTTAAATTATTAATTTATTTTATTAAAAAAAGCGTATAAGGCACTGCTCACCTTCCGGATTCATCATCAGATCAGTTCAATGTATGGTATCAAACAAATTTTAATCGATATGTTAATGAGAAGTATGTTAAATGAAATCGACTTCCTAGATTTGTTTACATACTTAGTTACACGTGAAGCTAATAAAAGCGTGTTAATAATAAAAATATCCATAAATTAAATGTCCAAATCGTGCGCGTTGCAAATTAGGTACGCTCAATTTTCTTTTTTATGGACAGAGTGTGAGTATGATTACCCAAAATTTGGCCTTAACACCCCACGGACAAAAGTACGCTCAAAATCTTTACTGTTGTTTATAATGGTGTTTTTTTTTTAAATTTTGTTGTATAGGTAGGTACTTGTTGATCGAGTGAACGAGAAATCTGTGTGTGGGGGTGTGTGTGTGTGTGGGGGTGTGTAGAGCCCGTCAGTCACAGAGTACTTTATATATACCTTCAGTCTGAGGAGAGACTTTGCCTCCTTATGTGTGTTCTACCGCTTGTACAACGGAGAGTGTTCTAAGGAATTGTTTGACTTGATGCCCACGGCTACCTTCCACCATCGCAACTCTCGCCATCGACGGGGAATCCATCCACACATATTGAAACCAGAACTGTTTCGAACTGTGCGGGCTAAAAGGAGTTTTCTTCCGCGGACGCTCGGACTGTGGAATGAGCTCCCCACCGTGGTTTTTCCAATGGAGTACAGCATGGAGTTCTTCAAAAAGGGTGTGAAGAGGTTTCTTCAGGGTCGGCAACGCGCGAGTGGTACCCCTGGTGTTGCAAGCGTCCATAGGCTACGGTAACTGCTTACCATCATGCGGGCCGTATGCTTGTTTGACGTCAGTGGTATAAAAAAAAAAATACGCAGCTTTGTAGCGTTGAAAGGATTTGGATGAAATTTGTTACTTAGGTAGATCATAACGTGGGAATGCTATATGAAATGAAAACATTAGATCTCTCGGGTGTGACTGAGGGATGAATGCTAGAGTACCTTTTTTTTTAAATTTAAGATAAGATAATATTTATTTGTTACAAAAATAGTGACAATTGTATTAAGCTAAAATTCAAATTAATAATGATAATAATAATAATGAACCTCTATTTCAAAAACACTTAAACAGTTTTATACTTATTTTTAAGACTTATGTTCTACCTTATATTCAAATCATATGGTACACGTATAAATTTATTCTTTAAACACATACTTAGTATTATAAGACACAAAATAACTTAAAAACTATAACAAAACTAAAACTATAACTTAAAAATAAACTTAATCTAACAAGCCGCTACCAGTAGGCAACGTGCCCAAAATGCTGGCTGCATTGCCACGTTGTATGGCAATGCTTAATCTTTGCCCAAAATAAAAACCAGCATTTTGGTCACGTGTTGCTTCGACCAGACGTCCAGATAAATCATTGAAAATTTTGCGTGCTCCCGGTCCCCACGGTCCTAGCGTTTCCACCCCAAAAGGCTCAAATATGTACCCGCTATCAAGGGTACTATATTTGAACTTTTTGAGGCTCTCCGCTGATTCCGCCGCCGCACCAGCCCTATTTTTAGTTCCAGGAAGATGAGACGGCGCAAGAGTGTCTACGCAAGTAGCGTCCCACACTAAAGGCCGCCCCATCTTCCATGGAATAAGAGTCATTCCGTCAGGTCTTTTACCATCGTCACGCATGAGGCCATTTGGTTCCAAAACGGCCGCACAGTTGGCGGTGGTAAAAGCCCGACGTATGATATCATTAAGGCTGGAGTGGCGGGGAATTCTTCCCGCACTTCTGACACAAGACAGACCGTGGTGACCGAGCCGGTCGACAGCAGTGCCACACTGGCAGCGGTGCGGAGCACTACACGAAGCGCCCAAGCGAATGGATACTGCAATTCGGAAAGATGTTGAATCAATTAAAGTACCAGTATTGGGCGATGGGAGAGCCTGTAGCCACAAACCCGATTCCCACTCACCAACGGCTAACAGACGGGCACGATCTGCGGAGCTTAAGCACGTATTTAAAAGATACTTCCGTGTTAACTCGCAAATCGGCCCATCCCACAGCCGCTGAGAAGATGTGGTTTGTGGCAAATCAAAGTTAGGACAGGCTAATCTCCACGCATTCCTGGCCTCGTTTAAGTAGTTTATTTCCAAACTGTCCAAAGAGGCTGCGAGAATTTTTTGTGTTAAATTTTGAGTACTATGGACAGAGGACAGGAATGCGGGGAGAGCTACACCAGAAATAGATCGTACTCCCAGGCCCCCCAAACGCACTGGAAGTGAAGCCTGTAACCAAGCCCGCTCTTCAAAATTTATATTCAAAATAGATGCCAAAGTATTTTTTACGATGCTGTCTAATCTTTCAAGAAGCTCTTTATGTTTCCAGAGCTGACAACATCGTAAAATGTAAGTAAATTTGGAGACAAAAAGACAAAATTTTATAATAGTAAAAGCCATGTGGGTATTAATTTTTGATAATCGGTTTGAAGTTTGTAAAAAAATTTGAATTTTTTCGTCGAAAAATGAAGGAAATGATTCATCAAGGATAGGGGAGCCTAATAAACGGAGAGAACATTTGTCAATAATTTTTATATTTGGGGCCAAACCGATAAACTTTTTTAAAACCAAATCTTTTGAAGGACAATTGTCGGAGAAATAGAGTTCTACCTAAATTATATCGCGTATTTCAGAGTGCCTATAGGCAAAGGCCTCCTCGAGCTCCTTCCAGTGTCCTCTCTCTAGTGCGGCTCTTTGCTGTCAGTTTGATCTCATCTTCCCACTTTTTAACCGGTCTTCCCCTCTTTCTCTTCCCATCTCTAGGGTACCTACCAAATTGTAAAATTTGTACTCCATTTTTCATATTTGCTTTGAATCATATGTCCTGTCCATCTCCATTATTGTTGGTCTATTTTTGTCAATACATCATTTAACTTGGAGGAGGTTCTCAATTCGGCTGTATTATTTTTTATTTTTTTATGTTTGTTACCTCATAACTCCGTTATTTATTAACCGATTTGGAAAAATCTTTTTTTGTCTGGAAGGGTACCCTTCCCGTTTGGTCCCATTGTCATCAGATCAGGATTTGATTACTTTTTAGTGTAGTTTGAAGTCGGTTTAAGTTTTTTGTAAAACAGTCCAATTATATCTCTTATAGTTTTGTTTTTTATCTTGTCTATTTTAACACTGGTTAAATAAAAAACAAGTTTGATTTGAGAAAAAGTGTTGCATTTACTTACTTTAAATTTTAGAACATGAGAACTAACTGCCGACAAACTGCTATGCAGTTTGGCAGATATATATTATTGTAAAATTATGTATTTATTTCTCTAACATAAAATGTAACTTTTATAAAATAAATACTATATTATAAAAAAAAAACAAGTATAATACGGGCACCACCAGCAAAGTGCAGGCGAGGGAGTCGCATTCCACTCGGGTCTCAACTTTTATATATTTATCTATACTAATATTATAAAGAGGAAAGATTTGATTGTTTGTTTGTTTGTTTGTTTGTTTGCATTGAATAGGCTCCGAAAGTACTGAACCGATTTGAAAAATTATTTCACTATTGGGAAGCTACACTATCCCCGGTTGACATAGGCTATATTATATTTTCAAAAAAATTAGGGATCCTTACTTAAACTCCAATAATGTAACCCAAGGTGTAAAAAAATTACCTGAAATATTCATTACATCGCGTGCGCTGCGAAAACTATTGATGATAGAATAAAATAATCTACTACGACTTTGTAGAACACATTATTATTTACAAAAAGTGTCGCGATACCATATGTCTAACTATTATAGTTATGCCACACTAAGTGTTTTTCTATTTAAAAAAATTAATTGAAATGCCGCCGCTAGAAATGGCTCTCTATTTGTATCTTGGTATTAATCCTTATCAAAATAAATTACTTCATATTCAAGACTGCTTCAGTACCTTTATATAACTTTTTGAATTATTCAATTCGGACATTCCATTCAAAAGATATCACGAGTTTAAAAATAGTGACGTGATTTTTCTGCTAATACCGTAATTGACTCCCAATCTCTTTGCGTGTGGCTCAGTGTTTGTAAAAAACGGCTTGACCAATTCTTATGAAATTTTGTGTATTTTTCATACCCGTAGGGTGGGGTAGGGTAGGGTAGGGTAAAGTAGCACCACAGGGTAGGTAGGGTAGCACCACAGGGTAGGGTAGCACCACAGGGTAGGGTAGCACCACGCGTACGAAGTCGCGCCGGGCAGCTAGTATATAATATAATTAATAAAAAAAAAATTGAGTCGGATCAGTAAATCCGTAGAACCGGATTACTCTTCAAATACACACAAACACAAAAAAATCGCTCTCCTCTCTATAATATTTTAGCATAGAAATATATTTTCTTCTTTTTCTTTCAACTTTCCCAAAGATATTTTTTTTTAGTTTTTTAGCACATGAGCCCATATGATATTTAGTACCTAACAAGAAAAAGAATACGCCATCAGCTATTATTTAATTCACTTATCGCTATTAGTTTCTTTGGGAAAGTTGTTTGTTATCATGAGTAGGTACAATCAGTATCGTTTACTAATTACCAGTCACCCCTATAGATTAGAAATTCTCTAAATTTATAGTAAAACCCACATAATGTGTAACTGAATTTTATTTTGTAAAATAAAATAAAAAAACTAGCTATCTATAATGTTCTGGAAAAATAGCCGATAAAGTCAGTTTGTCCAAATAAAAAAATATTTTAAAAATGTTACCTTGCTGAGTTTCTTGCCTGTTCTTCTCAGTTGAAGGCCGACTTCCGAACTGGTGGTAGCTTCAGTAGCTTTGACCTTCATAAGTGCCCTACTAGCGGCTAAATTGAAAAAATGGCTTTGACTTTGATTAAAATCCGTTACGTAGTTTATTTATTTATTTAATAAAGGACAGCCAACCGCTACATATCTTACTTATATACTTAACAATTTGATTGTATGCTTACAAACGAATTATAGGCTATCACAACTTAAATCTTAATTATAACGCGAGCAGAGCATTTACAAATCTGTATCCTATAATATAATTTAAAAGTTATTGTAAAAATCTATAAAGATAATATTAAAATAAATATATATATTATAAATATACATGAGAACAAATATATATATTTAACACGAATTCAACTGTAGTCCTAAAGAGAATGTCATATTAAATAAGATTTACTTTCAGCAAAGCAGAGAAGCTTGGAGGGCCTGCATATCCTCAACACACGCAAACGCAAATCACTACTCTGAACCACTAGCCCTGCGAAATTATCTAGTTTTCTTGGGATCAGTTACACAGCATCTGCTATAGCAAACCACTAGGATTCAGAGGGAGATTACAAGTTAAGAAGAACTAAGCGAACAAACTTACAGACAGACGCTAATAGCGACTTAGTTTTATACTATTTAGACAATTTCCTTATGTCCATTAGGTACGTAGTCGAAAGCCTACGTAATAAACATGTCACAATTACAGTACCTACAGGAAAGCGTCAGGTTTTTCAGCGGACACTCGACGCGGTTATCAATTTGTATAAAAAGGGTGCGTGTGCGCAGCCTGCATATTGTCAAAGTCGCGTTGACAACCGAACGAGTCGCACGTTTGACAATCCATTTGAAAATCGAATTATATTACGCGGGATAAAAAATTGTGAATTAAAATTTATTTATCGAATTTTTTAATTAGTGATTTCTGTATTATTACGCGCTCAAAAATTTCAAGGACTGATTACGAAAGATCGAGGTAAGTTTGTGAGCTGTTTAATTTTTTTACTTTTTATAAAATATTTTATTTTCTCAATATTCTTATTATTAAATTATTTCTTTTTTATACTTTCCACATGGATTTTTATACATGTGGAAAGTATGATTTACAATAAATAAAAAAATACCTACCTATTTAAAGTAGGTATTTTATTATTTATTGTAAATCCATTATTATTTTCATTCCAATTTCATTCATACTAAATTTATCAGAACGTTTTTTTTTAAACAAAATCTGCCAAACATATACCCCCTTACTCATAATGAAGTTATCAGAATCAAACGTTGATTAGCTTTCGGCGTCTTTATCTGACAGGTGACATTTGGTGATCGAAAGAGTGAGACGGGAGACTATTACACTGATTTAGTTAAAAAGTGATTATGAATAATAGGGTTAAAATATGGAAAACACATACAAAATTATATAAGAACAAAAAAAATTAAGAATGTAATATTAATTATTGTGAAATTTTATTTAATTGTATGTTGTATTTTTGTACGCCCCAGTGGCAGGATATGTTGAACATTATAATTACTATTCTCATAACAACTGTGAAATACCATGTTCTTAGAAAATAAATAAATTAAAAATAAATTGGCAACGCGCGAGTGATACCCCTGGTGTTGCAAGCGTCCATAGGCTACGGTAACTGCTTACCATCAGGCGGGCCGTATGCTTGTTTGCCACCACAGTGGTATAAAAAAAAAAAAAAAAAAACTGAAATCTGAAAAAAAAAATGAATTCCTCACGGTAATTTCGCACCAATATGTCACTGTATTGTATAAGTTGTCAATAATTCATGAAGCAATAATCCCGCTTCATGGGTAGCTTATTATTTCGCAAGACATTATGCAAATTAATTTAAATAATAAAAACAACTTTTAAAACCACTAATTGGAATTTGAAAACATGTATTGTTTGCATTGAAAGAGCAGTCTTTGTATTTTATTTGTAAGTAAGTTGGTAAATTATATTTATTACCAAATTATTTTAAGTCGTCGCTACGTTCTGTAGCTTAAAATTGAAGTAAATTGACGAAGGCAGTTATTTTTAAACGATTGGTGATAAAAGTAAGAGTAAGGAGATATTATAGTTTTTTTTAATGTGAAAAATGGAAATTAGGAATAAAATTACTAATTAATTAATTTATATAACTAGCTTACTTTTCCACTTTATTTACGGAATTCTAAAACAATAAATAACTCAGAAGTCTGATACTGACATCACAATTCCTAGAGATGTGAAAAAATACTAAACAGCTATTTATAAAGTCAATCATGGACTCAAAAGACATTTCCATAATTGCATGCAAATCTTCCGCTCCTTCAGATAAAAAAAAAACATTTTTAGACAGTATACTTAGGTAACGATAAAGATAAAGATAATTTATTTGTTCAACATACGTGTTACATTGGATGTTATAAAATGTATTATGATTCAGGATGTTGTACCAATCTTGGCTTACAAATGATAATACTATTTAAAGGTAGTTTCATTTCAAAGAACAAAATACAAAAAAAATATACAATAATAATAAGTAATTCGAAAAAAAAAAACAATTAGAAAAAAAGTTAAACCAATAATAATAGTAGCAAAGGAAAATAATGTCAAATTTAAGGTGCCAACTTTTTGTCGATTTACATTTAAACTCACCAAGATTTCATCCGATCTCATTGACAGACTAGAGATATGATAAGATCCTTGAAAAATATTAATCTTTACATAACTCGCAAAACGCAAAAACAAATATTTCCCAATAAAAAAACCGGCCAAGTGCTCGTCGGACTCGCATATGAAGGGTTCCGTAAAGACGTTTCTTGGGCCATTTCATTCCTAATTTTATTTAATTTTTATTATTTGTTGTTATAGCGGCAATAGAAATACACATTCTGTGAACATTTTAACTGTCCATTAGGACGGTACATGAGATACAGCCCTCTGAGAGACGGACGTACGAACGGACACCGAAGGCTTAGTAATAGGGTACGGAACCCTAAAAAACGCATTATAATTAAATAAATATATATGTAAATGTTCTCATAAAATAATAATCGACTGGCAAATATTTTTTTGATTGACATTACAATGGATCGACACACATTTTAATATTCTCGTTGCGCATTTTAATTTCTAATCCATAGAAATAAATATTCCTAGAAAGAACGTCGCCATACTACACGAATATATATAAAACAGGCCAACTTTTATTATTGTTAATCAAAGTTCTAATCTATGATTTAAGACACAGATTTTGTCACTATGGTAACCAGATTTAAACTTGATGTTTTTTCATGCACTGCAGCCTTAGAAATTATATATATCTCTGTATCTTATTTTTAATAATATGCTCAATTTGTTTTCTCAAAAAAGGACCTATTTATCAATATCAAAAACAAAAATATTTTTCATTTCGGGATATCTCAACATGTTGGATGTTTCGTCAATTGTTCTGCGTTACATAAAAGAGCGTATTTTTTTTTAAATTACCTATGCTTAATTTTTATGAGGTGTGTACTATCGTCATGATGCGGAAGGGACACCTAATAAATCAACTAAACAATGTGTCACAAAAGGTGTCACATTAGTTACAATTTTTATATCCCCCCTGATTCACCGTGTTTGTTATCCTCGATTTGACACCTTGAAGGATTCCCAGACGCGTGCTTTGATTGAATTAAAAATATAGTCTAGCCGCGTGTTGAACCTCCTTGGTGTTTCCTTTTATACGACACTAGCTGTCACCCGCGGTTTCGTGTCCGCGTTTCCGAGGGATCAAATGCATAAAAATTAAATACTAAAAATAATAATACAATACAATATAGGGACTTTAACATTATTTAACACTGTATTTCACATTGTGATCGATTGTGTAAAGTTAAATATTGACCAGTTTTGGAGATAAGTTTTAATCATACTGTTGTCCTATTACGAGTACGACGTACCCTTGGGGAGGTCTAAGTCCAGCAGGGAACTGCAACAGACTGATTGATTGATTATGTGATTCAATTGGACAATGGAACATTAATAAATCGTTCAATGAGTCATTCAATTATTTAGACAATCGCATTACTAAGAAAAAAAATTAACAAAAAATATATCATAAGAAATTATAATATCCTATCCTATGTAAGAAAATATTAGAATAAATACATTAGATATAACCCTAAATTATTATTTTTTTGTTTCAACTTTGAAATAGCCATAGTATTATATAATCCAGAACAGCTGGTCATTATATTTCACGTTGCAGTTGTACACAATTGATTAGACCTAGAGATGGGCAGGGAAAGAAAAATATTGGGAAGAAAAGAAAAATACGGGAAAATACGGGAAAGAATGGAAAAATACGGGAAAATTCCCAAACGGCGGGAAAATACTCAAAAGGCTTTATGTTCCTCAAAAAAAATATTTGTTGATGGTTTTGATTGTTATTTTAATCATACTCGCTGTTGTATGTACCTACATCACCTACGCGCGGACCTACGCGGACCTTGGAGGAAGTTATCACACTTTTTTTTATACTACCTAGGTAGCAAACAAGCATACGGCCCGCCTGTTGGTAAGTGGTTACCGTATCCTATGGACGCTTACAACACCTCCCTCGGGACCCGGGATGGGCTATGTAAGCGTCGTACATGTGCACACGTGCTCTTTCTGCACGAGAGCTCACCCCCATTACAGTGCAGATGGCGACCATTGTGGCGTTTTGGGTGCAAGCCTGGCATAACCTGGCCGCTCAGCCCGAGGTGGTCGGGGATCCTATGGGGATATTTCCATAAAAAAAGGGTTACGTGTGGATTCTCCCAACGACTTGCTCGCTTCGATTATAAAAACGGTTACAGTGTTCATTTCATAGAACCATTTCGAGAATAAGTTAGTCTTGTGACCTTGCCTTCACGAACTACTCATCGGGCGAAATTCCCAGAAAGCTGGGTATCCTTTCTAAGGTTAAGCGGTACTTCACGACTGGGCAGTTGCTCCAACTGTATAAAGCACAAGTCCGGTCATGCATGGAGTACTGCTGCCATCTTTGGGATGGATCAGCTAAGTACCAGCTTGAGGCCCTCGACTCAATAGACCGCCGAGCCAGGAGACTCATCGGAGATGAGTCTTTAATTAAGGCGAAACTCACGAGCCTCGACCATCGAAGAAAGGTTGCTTGCTTATCGGTTTTCTACAGGATATATTTTGGAGAGTGTGCGCAGGAATTGTTCAACCTAATTCCACCATCCCCATTTTTACACCGAACCACAAGACTCCGGGAAAATTTTCACCCGTACGTTGTTGACATACCGAAAATACGGACACAGCGTTTTGCATCCTCATTTATAATGCGGACAGCAAGGGAGTGGAACTTGCTTCCGGCGTCTGTGTTTCCTGACGCCTACAATCTAGGAACTTTCAAGGCCAGAGTGAATAGGTTTCTTCTGGGTAAGCGTGTTTCATCTTAGGCTTCGTCATCGCCCCTTATGGGCGGGTAAGTCAGTGGCCAAACGCAAGCCCAATTAATTAAAAAAAAAAAAAAAAAATCGCCGATAAGTCTATCATTGGTACATGGCGGATCCATCCGAAATTAAAGAATTTTGGTTGATAAAGTCATATTCCAGGAGAGCAAGCTGGTCGTTGATTTCCAAGAACATATCCTTGAAAGTTGTTAGAGAGAAAGGACTTTGCATTTACTAGAACCGCATGTGGCCTTCCACCAAGATTTTTACCACCGGGTTTTGATACGGAAGACCACATGAAGTTGCATCCCCAAAGTTGTTCTCTGTACCTGTAATTCAAAAATTATATTTACGTCTTTGAGGTCAATCCACTTCTCCAATAAATTCCATCGCTATAAACTCTTCTTCGCTGGTA
The DNA here is from genome assembly GCA_947623365.1 of Achlya flavicornis. Lineage (NCBI taxonomy): Eukaryota > Metazoa > Arthropoda > Insecta > Lepidoptera > Drepanidae > Achlya > Achlya flavicornis. Next base: position 13,357,663 of record OX392479.1, read on the forward strand.
CTAGCATCCTGCGCTGTGGTTTCACACGTGATCTATCGTGACAGGAGTCGACTGATTGATCTAGTGGCAATAAATAAGGGAAGCGCTTGCGTATTTGTAACGAAAGCTAAGTCATAAACGGTTTTCCCTGCGTGGTCAGTCCGCGAAGAACCGAACCACTCACTATGGTTACTAGTACTATCAAATATTCTGTGCTATGGTGGGCTATAAAGTCTCCGATGACAATCACCTCGGTTATGGGGTACCGTGGGGTACAGTGTCGGTCTCTTCTTGGACGTGTTCAAAGAAGCGAGACTTTCTTTTTTTGTGTATTGGACTGTGTTTGACCACAATCTCACAATGGTAAGCGATGATGTGGGCGAAGGTGGTAAGCACACAACGCCTGGAAGGACCTGGCTCTCAAGTGCAGCTGTCGGAACACACCGATAGGTGCTTGGCGACAGATTTTCAACTTGAGGGTGTTAGCCAGCCAGATGGGTATTTCAAAGTACCCTACCACCGTGCTATGGTTTTCCTTCACCGAAAGCTCAAGCTCATTGTAGGATTTGAGACTTGTAGAGGCACACCAGTCCACCCGTATATCACATGCGTAATCCAGGCGCAACCAGAGAGTAGACAGGTCTCTGTCTTCTAGGTTATTCAGACGTCGACAACAGCAGATGACCTCTCGGATAAACATGCACACCCCGGCCTTTGGAACGAACAGATATTCGAGATTTTAGCTGGGATAGTGAAGATACGGTGTATCGATCGGGCAGGTTATCTGTATATCTCTCAAGATGGTGATGGATGGCGTTGATATAACTGTGAACTGACTGACCTCTTGATATTGCAAAAGTCCATTCTAAACGTGGAAGGGTGTACCGCGGAAGGAAACCTTTTTCTCTTTTTTCTTGTTCTTTTCCCCGGGAGTTCCTGTCTGTTTTGACGCTAGATTCCCCCCCTGGCAGGACAGACACCCGTCGGGATTATGCGCACGGTTTGGAGGACTGCCACTTGGGCCGGAGGTTATAGGTAATTCCCAGGATCGGGTGCCCTACTAGCCGGCGGCCGGCCAGCAAACAGCAGTTTCACCGGGTCTCCCTGACCCCCTTGTCAAACAGATACCAGATGATATCAGAGATCGCCCAAATCGCATCGTAGGACCCCACCATCATACATGCCGTACACTTCGAATCTAGGGGGACTGGCTCTCGTGAACCCTGTCGAAACAAAGCGAACTGTTTCCTGACAGATTTTCTCACAAGGGTGATCGCTAGCCAGTCGGACGAGTACGTACTACCACCAAACTGGGCGGTATAGGAATTGCGTGGGGCTGCCGCCTGTCCACCATAACCCTTACACCCCAAAACGTCGCTTTTTTAAAAACAACGCGCTTCTCCTTCACATTTTTTTTTATTGTATTGTATGAGTATGACCCTAATAGAAATCATGTTAAATGTTATTCAAACGATTTGGTAATGGTATTTCTCGCTATATACGCAAAATCTACTAAATATGACCATTTGAGTATTTTCCCACCCAATGGGAAAATTCCCGGGTTCTTTCCCACTAAATTGGAAATTTACTCGAAGTTGGGTTTATTCCCGGGAAGAAACCCAACCCTAATTAGACCATATTTTACCGTTTCAGCCAATTCCTTTCATTTTGCACGGGGTCCTTCATCAAAATCCGTTCAATAGTTTTTGTTAAAGATTATCAAAAATAGTATTTCGTCACTCCTCATTTTGTCTGTAACATTTAGAGTACCTTTGTTTGCATACGGTGTAGTATAGTCGGTTTTCACGTCTTATTCTTCATATTTCACAAGTATGTATTCACTGGCTATTTCATGAGATTTTTATAAAGTTAACAACCGTTGGCAAATAAGGAAGGTGTTTAGACATTATCAACTGTTATTATTGTTATAATTATGGTTAAACTACGGGCACTTTGTGACGACATTTTGTTACGGAAAATTAGATGAGTTTTCATTTCTGTAGTTTTTTAGCTCCTTATTAGGCCAATCAAATTAGATCCACATAAAGCGTTTTGAAAAATTAATTTCTAGTAAGCTGGAAATCGTTTTAATACCTTCATTTAGTCCGCTTCAGTTTGCGCAATCCCGGTTTTTAGGGTTCCGTAGCCAAATGGCAAAAAACGGAACCCTTATAGATTCGTCATGTCTGTCTGTCTGTCTGTCTGTCTGTCTGTCTGTCTGTCTGTCTGTCTGTCTGTCTGTCTGTCTGTCTGTCTGTCTGTCTGTCTGTCTGTCTGTCTGTCTGTCTGTCTGTCTGTCTGTCTGTCTGTCCGTGTATGTCACAGCCATTTATTAAAAGGTAAGTAGATGTATTCTGTGAACCGCATTAAGATTTTTACACAAAAATAGAAAAAAAACAATAAATTTTGGGGGTTCCCCATACTTAGAACTGAAACTCAATTTTTTTTTTCATCAAACCCATAAGTGTGGGGTGTCTATGGATAGGTCTTCAAAAATGATATTGAGGTTTCTAATATCATTTTTTTCTAAACTGAATAGTTTGCGCGAGAGACACTTCCAAAGTGGTAAAATGTGTGTCCCCCCCCTGTAACTTCTAAAATAAGAGAATGATAAATCTATAAAAAATATATGATGTACATTACGGTGCAAACTTCCACTGAAAATTGGTTTGAACGAGATCTAGTAAGTAGTTTTTTTTTAATAGGTCATAAATTGAAATTAATATCAAATACTCAGGTCTATACTACCATTTACTTTATATACCTACAGGTTTGTACGGAACCCTCGGTGCGCGAGTCTGACTCGCACTTGGCCGGTTTTTTATTTACTTTTGATTTAGGCTGTACCACTGAACCGAATATGAAATTTTAGATGCTCAATATCCTCATTCGACGCGGAATTTAATCCTCTTTAATATTGAACGGAATTACATTTTCCGTCGGACGTAGTGTTTCGAAGCTACTAGCAAACAAACTGAAAAAAAAAACAAAAATTTCTCAAAAACTTTGCTCCCAAAAATTATGCACACATGGGATTGCGCATACTCGGATTACACGCATTTAGGACCACAGGAATTATTAAAAAAATGATTGGCCTATTTACCTAGTTAAAACGTAGGTAGTTTCCCTTACTCTGTGACAGTACGTCGCCTCACCCTCCGGTTACGCCCACCGAGCCGAGGTTCCTTTCTGTCATCAAAAAAACTGACGTCACGCGTCTCTAGCTGTGCTCATTTATTTTATGTTGTTTGTTCTTTTTACTATATATAACTCTATGTTTTTTTTTTCTTAAGCTCTACCTAGTCACCAAAAAGATTATGGCTCTATCACCTATAATGTTGAAAGGATTAGGTATATAAAAATATCGTTACTCGATAAATAAATTTAAATTAATTTCTTACAAAGTTTTTTAGCACTAGATTAGTAATCTAAAACAGGTACATTAATGACGCCGTTCGATACATTTCAAACGAGTATATTAAACAAGCAAAACTCGATTCCTAATAGAATCGAGTTTCGTTAATTTATTCCGTTGTGTTTTTTGCTAGTCTTATCATTAAAAAACTTTATACTTATTGGCAGAATATTAATTAATATATAAATACCTAGTTACTTTTTCGTACCCACTATCACATACTCGAAGCTTATGAGAAAAGCATTTGTGAAAAATTTAAAAAAGACCAGTAGGTAATTTTTTATTTTGGGTATAAAACGGACTTTAAGAAATAAGGTAGGTACATCATTTAGAAAGTAGGTTTACATAATTCATAAATTGTTTTTCCCCGAACGTGAAACATTTAGTAGGTATGTTTTTGCAATTTTCCTGCTTTACCTTACGACCAAATGTATGTTATCAGATATTTATTTATAAGCTGATTCAGATTTACTGTTTTAATCAAGTTTTATTGCAGCGTTTTAAGTTACCTCCAATTAGGATCCGATATGATTTGATAAGTTACGTTATAAATTAGGTAGGTAGTGATAGTTTCAGTCAAAGCTGATTATACTGAGATACATTGAGGCGACTTATAGTTACCTATGTTTGGTTTGTGAGGCCGAAAGACTTTACTCCGACCACAGATATAAATCTAAATAGATGACGCGAGTGTATGTACTTCGCGAGCCAAAAGGGAAAGCAATGCTCTTCTTTTGAAACTGTTTCGCGGCCTGGGAACTCGCATAAGGATTCATGTCCACCAGAGATGTGTAGCGAGGTATGTGTTTAGCTGACACTTAGGATCACTTGATTTTTATGTTATAGCTCTAATGCCAGCCTAATAAAGCGCTCTTGTGACTTTATGGTAGGTAGAAAAAAGTGGCACGCTTGGTTTTCATACGGATGGAGGGACTTGCGTTATCTATTTAGATTTATGTCTGTGACTCCGACATGCATCACGGAACTCGCGAAGAAGATTATTCCACAAAATTATTATACAAGAAGTTCACTATTTGGGAATATGACGATGCAAACTTAGGTTTCTTATAATTAATCTCAAAATATCTACAAAAATATATGAAAACTCTTTGTTAAAATCTGAAAAAAAAAACATGTAGTTACTGTGTTTCTGCTATCGGTCGCTTGACTATAATCAGCGTAATTATGATTTAATAACTCTAAAAATATAAAGTAACGAAACCAACGTAGGTATCGTTATGGTACATAATTTTCTATTGTTAGGTAACTATTGTAATTAAATTATTACATATTTTTCCTTAGTTATTTATAGACATAATAATAACTAATTACCGAATAGGTAGACCAGGAAACTAGAACTTATCACGAAAGGCTATTTAAAGGACGTTTTTCTTTTCATTGTAAGGAAAAGTCTACAAACGAGCTCTAGAAGAATAAGGAAGTGGCCTTTGATACCCAAACATTTGGAGGACAAAACTCCGTTACATAGGATTAGCTTGTACCTACAAGTCCTACAACTAATTTATGTACAGTCGAGGACATAAATATGTATACACTTAGTGAAATTCAGCAAAGATTTTCTCTTAAAATATTGATCGAAATTATGAGATATTATGCAGGCAGAAACTTTTATCAGATAATATTATTATTGGTGTCATATTTTAACATTTGAATCAATACAGTGCGAGAAAATTGTTTGAATTCTTAATGAAAGAAATAAAAGTCTTAAACCTAAAATTGTTTTTGAATTTCACGAAGTATCATATTTGTGTACTCGACTGTACTTACGTTTATGGTGCTATCACACACTTTGATAACAAAGAGTTACCTAATTGGGGTACCTTCTGTCTATTTAAGTTTTCTAGGTCATTATTTAAACTAGAGCCACAGATTACTAAATAGTTACTACGTAACTAGAGCGTCAGTAAAAAAAATATATTATAAATCTAGATAGGTCGTTAGAATGACGGTAGAAAATGACAGATAAATATTAAAACCTGGGTTTTACAAGACTTAGTGGTTATGCGTTTTTGAACCTAGGGGGATAGCGGCACCAAAGACAACAATAAATTAAATAGGTAATATACATAATAAAATTTAAGCCAAATCTGTAGATTCAATATTTTTTGAAAAAGTACACATCAAAAAAAGTTTGTGATCTAGCAATAGCAATATACTATTTTTAAAATTTACGATAAGTATACCTTTTTTTTTAAATAGAAATTCACTGTCTGAAATAAATAAAAAAAACTTTTTTAATTTTTTACTAACAATAATTGAGTAATTCAATTCTAATGTTATTGTAACAGAAATTTGATGGAAAGAAAAAGATCGTTTAACCAAATTTAAATACAGTAATTTATTAATAGAAGGTTTTTATTTTTATGTGTGTAAGTTCTTACATGATACAGTCCCCAAAAAACCTGCTTTGAAATTTCTCTGTTTGTCTTTATATACATATTTGTCTGTTTGTTCAAGCAACACAAACGAATGAAAAATTTGGCATGCCGATGCCTATGGTGTACGTAGTATTTATACACTCTGAGCCTATGGTATGGAGAAGTACATAGGCTACTTTTTATCCCGGGAACGCGGGTGAAACCGGGACAGCTAGTGAACAAAAAAAAACAGTTTTCGAGATTTTTGTTATTTTTCCTATAAATAAAAGTTGTTCATCATGACTAACCCAACATAGGTTTCTAAAATATTCCATCCCGAAATGTACAGCCGGTTAGTTTTTAATTATTTTTTTATTTCAAAATCCTAACAATCATTCACCGGACAATAAACATGCTAAGTAGCAAACTGTAGGAAAAGATGTAGAGAAACTGATTTTCCTCATCAACTATCAATCGGGTGTAGTTACTTTGACTACCGTAGATAGATTGGAGCGTGATGTCAAATTGTCACGTTTCCATCTGGAAAATAGACTTCAGTTCCTATTGATAATATTAAATGGTGGCACTTTATTGTTGTCACACGTGAGTTATGGGGAAATAAGAGACACTCTTTGAATAGAGAATAGATATTAGTGTCATGTGGCATGTAATTTATTGTTTCTTCCGATGTTTGTTTGATGATTGAAGAGCCCCTGTCTTTCTCCAACACCCGAGTTCTAGTCATAATTTATTAATAGTAAGTAAGCCCTTAACAGGGTCTGACTAGGGTGGAAGGCCCCGAGTGGGTGGCCCCACAAGTCCAAAACAAGTTTTAGGGATGGCTTCTGCTCCGGGTCTAAAATGTTTCGATTTTTTTTGTTATATTTATCTCTTAATAACTATCTACTATACACGTAGGCCGGACCCTAGCCGTGTCCAAAGGCCCGTGGGAGGCCCGCGTAGGCTAGAGGGCCTGCCACCACATCGACTATAATGGCCAGTCCCACGCTGGCGCTAGATTACCTTCTTAAAGTACACTTACACTTTGGCTCTGCTCTGTGGTAATACGAAATGCAGTTAAAGTTTTATTTGTATCGAAGCTTTATTAAAAGATGGGACTAAACCCCTGTTTGACAGTCGTGTTGGATAATCAAATCAAATATATTTTAGGCCCTGGTAAGGCACTTATGAACTTTAAGTTGATAAGGATGTTTACCAATCTTTACCGTTAAAACACTTTATATGGTACCTACCTGGGTATATGCAAGTCTTTTGGAGAAATGAAGCGCATCTCGTTCGGAAAATTTGATATGAACTGTCTTGAAACCAGTCCCTTCTTGAGTCATCTTTTCCACAAAAAAGTACTTTATTCATAAAACGAACTATTTTTGTGATAAAGTTTTGTTTAAAATTATTAGAATCGATTTAGTTTATAAAAACAACTTCAAAATTAAAATTAAATTACCTTCTCGAGATAGGTATATGATGTTTTACCTGAATAAAAATTATAGTTCGATAATGGTTTGTGTTTGAATTTCAAATACAAACCTTTTCACATTATTAGACACTAAAAATATTTTTCAGTAAAGTTTATCAATCGAAGTCGAGTGTTTACATACATAGAAACCATTTCAAGTGTTGTTATCATCAATGTGATATTTATTTCGTTGTCTACCTATCTGATGGCGAGTTTTATCAATTATTATTTACGTAGTATTGTATGAATGTTGTCGGAATTATTCAATAAGTTAACTGTGTGCATAATTTTTTTTAAACTTTTTATATTGAATCTAAGCTTGTTTTCAGTTCCTTCTTTACCATAAGGGGACACGGGTACACCTCGAAAGGCCGCATATATATTCGCTTACACTAAATTTTTCTTTCTATTTTAATTAAATTAGTAAGAATTAGATTCAACGTTCAAAATTAAATTTTAAATCGCACACCAGATCAGTTTGTAATTTTAACCTTATTAAAAATATTCAATCATAGCAGCAAAATTGTTTTTAGTTATTCGCTTTTATCCTTTCTAACGGGTCCCAAATTTATGTGTAGGTACCCAACCCAAGGGTCCCGGCATGGCTTAAGACGGCCCTGCTTTTGAAAAGAGTAATTGCTGAGTTTATAGCCGGCTCTTCTCAGCAAATGCAACCTTCCGAACTGGTATTAGAGTATTAGAGTCAGACAATTCATAAGTGCCTGCGAAGGTTTAAGTCTATTTGAATAGGTAAATAGTTTATATTGATTGAGGCACTTATCATCCTAGGTAAGATTTTCCGTAACGATGCTATATCTTTAGTAAAATCTGTGAGCCAGGACGTTATCTCTGGGAAGCCCCTTTGCATTTACCTTAAGATTCAATACAACCAAAAGCTCTTCAAGGTCGGCAGCACTTTGGTAATATCATGGTAGAATCCATTATTGAAACGTCCGCAAGTGCCTTATTAGGGCCCAAATTGATAAACGAAATTGAATAACTCAAATTAGTACAGTATGAATAGTTGCAAATTTCTATAGGTGGCGGTGACTGCTTACCATCAGGTGGATTTGCCTTCTTCTCAAACTTGAATATGAGAGAAAAAAACATACACCTCGTCTGTGCTACCTAGTTTGATTAAGTCGCGTTTCGTCTCGGTGTGAACTCAAAAAATCAAAATCAAAAAGTAATTTATTCAGTTTAGGCCCTGGTAAGGCGCTTATGAATGTTAAATTTGTACATACAGTTGAATTTACCACCGGTTCGGAATACACTTAAACTGAGAAGACTTCGACAAGAAACTCAGCATGGCTTTTTTTGTGGAAGATCTTTTCTTAACTTTTCATAAATGTGGGTTTATCACACGAAGCGAAGCCGAGTGTGATAATACTTAGTATCACATGAGGGTTTTAATTTCTAATTATGTACAGTTGCATACAAGACTTTATCTACACCCATGATAATTTTTGTAAACAACAAAGTAATACATTTTTGAAATTCTAATATCGAATCAAAATGGCGGGATATGACGTGAATTCGAATAACCTCTAAGTTTATTTTTATTACGGCGCTGTGGTATTGAAACGCCTGCATGAAAATGTTCATCATCATCATCATCATCAGCCTTTACATGAAATCTGCTTCGCATGAAAATGTTCTTTTTTTGAAATCCATAAAGATACCACGGAGCATGTGGCTGTGTGATGAGTAAGGAATGGACCGAAAAAGCAAAAAATAAATAAAAAAAAAGCAGTTGCATAATGAACTTCAGTACGACATTATAACACTCTTTTGGATGATAATAATGGTTACTATAAAACTGGTTGTTTTAATGTTGGCAATAAGCTAACTGTTTCAGGAACTTTTATAAAGGATTTATAGCATGGGTGCAGATAAATAATAATAATAAATAAATAACCTGGGACTACCTACTATCTTTTTTTCTCAAACAGATTTTTCCGCTTTGGTGCAGTTTTCAACTTTTCGTGACCTAAGTAGTATTTAGTATATGGAGAAGCGTGTAATAAGTTCGGGTTTATGTCACACGTGCTACAAAATAGTATACGATAGTCCATTATTGCACGGTGAAAACTACCATACTATTAAATCACGGTCATGGGAAATAGTTTAAATACCTACCATGGGATATGAAGTGGTTTATAAACATACTGGCAATGGCATACATTTGCGTAATTCTTTCAGCGTCTTATCCAAGTCTTATCCAAGTCTTATCAAATTATTTCCTAAACTTAAGCGTACAAATTGACATTGTAAATTGTGCAATGTATAATCTCCCCATGGTCAGCGATGATAGGTTTAGCTAGTACACGAAACCTGGAGTGAACTGGCTCTCATGTGCAGCTATCGGACTACATCTGTAGGCTTGGCGACAGCTGGAAAAGTACTCTATCACCATGCTATGGTTTGGATTCCAATTCTTCAAAAATGTAAAGCTTATTATTTTTTGTTTTAAATAGACCTAATGGTGCGTCCGTGCTTGGCGAAGCACGAGCCGAGCCACGAACGAGCACACTGCGAGCATGATTCGCGTAGCGTGGACGGGCTTGCGAGCCTCGAACGAGCATTCGTAGCGTGCTCGACTGCGCTCCGCCCGATTGTCAGTTTTTTCACGAATACAGGGATTCGCAGGCTCGGCGTCGAAGCTCGGCTCGTGGTCGCTTCGCGTAGCATGGACGCACCATAACATATAATAAATCATTGTTGTTCTTTAAAACTTTTTTTTTAAACTTTTTATAGGCCTGTGTTTGACCGCAATTTTACCGTGGTCCGTGATGATGTGTCCGGAGGTGGTGCACACACAAAGCCTAGAAGGAACTGGCTCTGAAGTACACTGTCGGAACACACCGATAGGTGCTTGGCGATAGATTTTCAACTTGAGGGTGGTATTAGGCCAGGTGGGTACTACAACGTACCTTACCACCGTGATATGGTTTCCTCACGAGGTTTTCCTTGACCGAAAGTTCAAGCTTATTGTAGGATTCGAACCTAGCCTTCGTCTCGGCATCCGAAGTCCATCTCAACATCTATCTTTTGTTGGTTCAATAAATAATTCAATACGTCATTGAGTCTTTATAGGTGAACAATAGATAGTATAGTTTCATTGTACTACGTAGATGGATCGTGATGGTCTGCTTATGGGTCTCGGATGAAGATGAAGATGAACGTTTCCATTCAATCAATGGATTGTTTAGATCACAATGTATAATTGGAGAGAACTAAGTTTGGGAAGAAAGTATTTTTAAGCTAAACCTATGTATAGGATATATAGACATATTTTTTGATGACGTCAACCTCTTGTCCGCCTTTTGAGTAGGAATTAAAAAGTTAACTCAATTTTAGAGGCTCAATGTGTCTCAATTTTTGCTCTACTTTGACACATTGGTCAGCTTTCCCCAGGAAGAGGTAATCGCTCTGTGGGCAACCGCTCTATGGGTAACCACTCTGTGGGTAACCGATATACAGAGCATTTATCTAGGCTGCGTCCTATAGATATTTCCCTTAATCAATAAGTATGCAAAAAAGGCAACAGAGAGTCACGCACGTCACGCTCCTTCGCTCACTCAGCATTGAAACGGATTCATTGATAAAAACCAAGGGCAACGGCGTTTGTAATGGCAAGTATGTCACCCAGGAAAATATTGAATGTGGGTACCTAATATTCATTATACCGTTGCACTGAGCATAATATATTGTTTTTAATTTCCCATTTTATCAATTATCCATTCCATAAATAGCAAGCAACATTAAAACAATTAATGCCCCTACAGTGTGGCCGCCGACAGAATGCGTTTCTGACACCACGGTCCGTGCCGCCGTCAGTCACCGTCTGCAAAATTCCGGTTTTACTAAAATGGTGGCCAATTACTTACTAAAACTTTTCACAGATTTATTGAGACAACTTGAAAAGTACACTTAGGTACTTAATGAGACATTTTCTTTCCATAGAGTTGGTTGAAAATACCTGTCAAATCGTGTACTTAAGGTTCAAATTAGTTCGAATTACCTATGGAAGAAAACGTCTCATTCATTTTATTCCACTGTACTCCACATGCAATGATCTTTATTGGATAAAACAAAATATATGAAAATAAAACGAAAATGCAACTTTGCAAGTATCCGCCAAAAGGTCCAATGTGATGTTTTTTCGTCTCCTATTTCTATCATCATTGGAAAAACACTGTCAAAAAATTTATTGCCATCCTAAATAGTTGCAAATATGTGGGTCAATCCGTTTCCTTTTACCCTTCACTTTTGCTGCTATTCGCAACCGTATTTCAGGGACGATCATATTGATAAAAAAAACACGTGTCTGCTGTCTGTATGTTTTTATATCGTAAAACATTCATATCAGCCGTGTAGAAATCTTTCAAATTAATACTGGGTGGAGATTTCGAGATGGCATATTTTCGAAACCTATGTTGGATTAGTCATGCAACAACTTTTACTATGGGACCAAACACGGGACCAACACTGAAATCTCATTTTTTTTTTCTTTTTATACATTATGCAAAGATTTTCATAGGGCTTTAAATTCTTTGACATTATGATCGAGCAAGGTTGACATTTTGTAAGAAAAGTTCAAACAATTTTTTGAGAATTCACTATTGGTTGTTCAGAATGACTAACCCAACATAGGTTTCGAAACTATCTCGAAATCTCCACCTTTTTAGGAATAATAGCCGTGAATATATTTTTAGTAAGTAGGTTATATAAGTCAAAGAGGTAGGAACTTATTAAAAAAAAAACCTGCTTACTTTATCAATAACTATAAATGAATCAATATTAGAGCAAATTACTCTATGTGTCGCATTAGCTCAGCATTCGTTACACTGATAGTACCTATAGGTACTTACCTACCTACCTAATATATGTTGATATTAGATACGCTTCGCTTTACATACCGAATATTATTCCTTTATTTTAGCTAGGTACATCATTTATATCCCTAATTAACTCAAACTCAAAAATCATTTATTCAGTTACTAATTTACCTATAATATATAAATATTTATTTTAATTTATTTAGCGGCAAAACACAGGCTAATCTGATGAAAAAAAAAATATAATTGTATTATTTAATAATTATTTAATAATTTTGAGAGAGGTAGAGCATAGCGTTTATTCGCTCAAAGAGCAGCTCGACTGGGGAAGTACCTCCGCCTGACAGAATACTGCAGCCAAATAACTTTATGTTGTGTAAAGTTGTGTACTATGACCTTAACTATAATTTATAGTGACATATTTCAGTAGGAATATTTAAAAAAAACGGTCACAATAAGTATAAAATCTCCGTAGGTAGTTACGTACTTACGCTGATTTAACTTACCTAATAACTAACTAGTCAATTGTATTATTATTTTATATAATAATTTACTATTTTATTCATCATCATCATCAGCCGATAATGTCCCACTGTTGAGCACAGGCCTCCTTTCACAAATCAGGGTGAAAGGGAATGGGCAGATACTCCACCGCGCGTGCCCACTGCAGATCGGTGGAGGTAGGCTAGTGGTCAACCTACTGTTGGAGTTTTCAAGCCACCTAGAAGGTCTCCAACTAGCTTAACGACTATCACAATTAAGTGATAACCGGGACCAATGGCTTTACGTGCCTTCCGAAGCACGGAAACGCTCGATTTGAAATACCACTAGGCGGTCACCCATCCAGGTACCGACCACGACAGTAGTAGCTTAACTTGCCGATCGATTAAGAACGGCTTATCATGCTACACCACGAGCGCTTCTAACTATTTTTATTATAAGAATACTTATAGGTAGTTTGTATTATTTCGTGATAAATTGTAGATACCTACCTACCCTTTTTCCACCTAAGTAACAACTTACAGGGCGGATACGACGATATATGAAACCATGTAAAGTAGGTACATACTCATAAATACGAACAATTTTTTTGGGCAATTCCGAAATCGTAAAATGACAGCTGTTTCAAAGGTATGTACATAAGGTCAATGTCTCCTCGGCTTAAATGTATGAAACAGCAAAACTGTTTTAACTTTTTTTCAAAACTTTTTTGTTACCATTCTATATATAGTTAGTAACGCCACAGAATAGATAATAGTATTAACGTAGTAACGCGTTTAAAACAAGTTTATGAAACGAACAGGTACATATTTTATGATACTGTAGGTAACCAACCATGTTATTCATTATGTTAATTACGTATCGTAACAAATAAATAGATTAAAGGCCTTTGACCTAGATGGTTCTCAATGTGAAAAATAAACACATCTTTTTGACATCCTTTTGTATATATAATATATATATTATTTTGGGTAATAATAATAAACTATAACTATATATTTTAAAATGTAAATAATAAGTACAACAAAATAAATAAATGGAATAATAATAATAATTACATAATAATAACTTTATTACAAAAAGTACAGTAGGTACAATAAAAAGACACAGGTATATAGCACAAAAACTAGGTAAATTAAAACAATAATAATAATCATTGCTCTTCCATCAGTTGAATGTGGCACAATGTGAAAATTGCACATAACTTGGTATGATAACTTAGAGGAATATTTGAGGATTTTGGACTTATTACTAGCACTAGCTGTACCCCGCTGTTTCACTCGCTTTCCCGTGATTAAAAAGCAGTCTAATAGGTATAGACCGAGATATACTGGCACAAATTTCCTGGTCATGTGTACCAGTATGGCGACCCTTCAGGGGTCTAATTACGTAATGACGATGCCCACGCGATTGGGCCGCCGATACCAACGCTATGAGTGCTATGACCATCATTTTCCTTTTCGTCATTACGTAATTAGACCGTATCTGACACCTATTAAAATTAGAATGCGTATCTGACACCTATTCAAATTTGCCAAATCACGGCATCGGCTGATCTGCTTAAGATGGGAACTTACCTAACCATTCTGTGAAAGTCCCATCGCAATAGGATTAGCCATTTCTGAGATTAGCCCAATATAACAGGTATTAGTAACGAATTCGAATTCTCGGCGGACGCACCGTATCGTATTTTTTTTACTATGACAACTACGAGCTATTACTAAACTTGAGATCTATCTAGGTACATATTTACTTTGCCTTTAGATACGCTTGACCTCCCAAGGCGTCTTTGCACAATGAAAGGATATTTGACACAAATACAACAAAATTCAAAACATAAGTTAATTACTTAGTTGTTTTTTATAATATGGGATGCGTTAAATCTCGTTAAAAGATATACATATATTTAATGTTTTGGCAAGTCGTTGAAAAAACAAAAACAAAAAAAGAGCCAGTAATTTTAAACGAACCAAACGGGTCAAGGCTCTATACAAAACTATAAAAGGATGGTATTTTGCCAGTGCTAATATTATTATCATATAGGTAGAGCTGTCCAAATGGTATTAGTTCATGGCCAGTGATATTTTTATTTGCATTATGTCTAGCAATACTTTACCTAGTTTTAGAAAAACTTTTTTTACCAATAGAACGTAAAAATCGTATTGTGAAATATTAGGTACAATATATCCGTTTGTGTCCACCTGCACCAATTTGTTAAGGTTATACCTTACCTTTGGCCAAATCATCACTGTCCATGCTGAGATTGTGGTTAAACGCACCATAATAATATGATATTGATTCCGATCCGATGCATTGTGAAATCTTAAAAAACAATTCTTAATTTTCAACGTGTTGTTACAGATGAATCGACTGTTCCTTCTGGTGGTGGCGGCAGCGACCGTCATCGCAGAAGACCTCCCCCCTTCATGCAGTCGACCAGTTTATTGCAACAGTCAGCTGCTGCACCATGTACAAATGGCGAATGGCCAGCTTAAAATGGACTCAAAAACTTTTGTGGACCTCCAAATGCGTCAAGACGAGAACACAACACTAACTGCTTTCCAGGAGTTACTTCATAAAACTAACGACGATCCATCAGTGGAACAGGTCAGAGAATTCATTAATAAATTCTTTGATAACACTAGTGAACTAGAAAACTGGAAACCAACTGACTATTCAGAGCATCCTATATTCCTTGCTGAAATTCTAGATGAAAGTCTCAGGCAATTTGCTAAGGATATCAACAGTATTTGGCCTACTCTCGGAAAGAAAGTTAAGCCTATAGTCTTCGAAAAACCCGAACAGTTCAGCCTTGTTCCACTTCCGCACGGGTTCATCATCCCTGGAGGCAGATTTAAGGAAATTTACTACTGGGATACCTATTGGATCATCAAAGGTCTGCTCATCAGCGGTATGCACGATACAGCTAAAGGAATGATAGAGAATTTGATTGAATTATTGAAGACTTTCGGCCATATTCCTAACGGCAGCAGGTGGTATTACCAGGAACGCAGTCAACCGCCTCTACTGACCGCTATGATAGCGCAATACTTCCGTTATACGAATGACATTGAATTTTTGAGAGATAATATTGAACATGTTGAGACGGAAATGTCCTTTTGGATGAAAATGCGGGTAGTACAGTTTAATAAAGACGACAGAGTTTTCTCTCTGCTCAGTTACCACGCTCCCAGTGCCGGACCGCGCCCCGAGTCATATTATGAAGATTATACGAATGCTCAAACACTAGACAACCATGAAGACATTACAAATTTTTACACAGATATCAAGAGTGCTGCTGAGAGTGGTTTGGACTTCAGCTCTCGTTGGTTTGTCGACTCTGAGGGAGGCAACTCTGGAAACTTGACAAATATTCGAACAAGCTCCATAATTCCTGTAGACTTGAATGCTATTTTCGCTAACGCACTTCAGAATACAGCAAACTTTCACGTGATATTGAAGAATCGGCGCGGCTTTATCTTTTATGCTTCTATGGCCGAGCAATGGAGGACCACAATTGAAGAAGTTCATTGGAACGAAGAAGACGGCATATGGTATGACTACGACATTGTGAACGAGAAACATCGTAAATATTTCTACCCGAGCAACGTAGCACCTTTATGGATGGAAGCAGTTACGAAAAAAGTGCTAGACAAGCATGCAGCTCGCGTTACAAAATATCTGAATAATTCGGAAGCTCTCCATTTACCCGGCGGAATACCTTCGTCTTTGAATAACACCGGGGAGCAGTGGGACTTCCCGAATGCCTGGCCTCCTCACGTGAGCATCGTGGTGGATGCTCTTGAAGCTGCGGGAACTAAAGAATCTAACGAGCTCGCTTTCAAAACTGCACAGACGTGGGTGCGCGCGTGCCACAAAGGTTTCATAGAGAACAAGCAGATGTTTGAGAAGTACGACGCGGTAGTTCCGGGCGCTTTTGGAAATGGTGGGGAGTACCAGGTTCAGAACGGTTTCGGTTGGTCAAATGGCGTCGTGTTAGAGTTCCTTGATAAGTACGGTAGCGTTATGACCGCCTATGACTCGCCTGACGTCGATGAAAAAAGAACAATTCCGTCCAAATGTAGAACTTGCCAAGATTACGATTATTTAGAAAGAAAAAAATTATAAGTTATAATTGTTATAGTTATATTTATACAATGTTTACATTGTTACTTAAGTATTATAAATATTCATTTTGTCAATATTTTAAAATGAGTTTCAGGCAGACATCGAAAACATAGGCACAATAATGTATAGGTTACTTAGTTGAAATTGTATCCTATAGTAATTTAAATATAGATACATAATATAATAGATAAATATAACGCTAAATGTGATACCGAGTCGGTCGCTACCAAACAAGAACTAAAGTTACCTAGGAACAATCAAACCAACCAAATAGTTATGTAAGGGCGATTACTTACTTACATATTACTTACATAGTAAGGTATGTTTTTGAGTGCCATAAGGTAAATTGAGTAATTTATATCACACTAAATAAATAATTATATATAAGATGGATCAATAACTATTAGTTACTAACTTACCTATAGTTGAATATTGAGAACTGTGTAAATGCCAACCTGTGATGCCAACGTATTTATAAATAAAATCTTTTTTGCTCCAATACATAAAATATGTGCATAGATTCAAGACCTTATCATAAGAATATTAATAATATATTTTAGCTATGGTTATACACATTATTATTATTAAAAACATAATAACAAAGATCAGTTCTAGTATTTTTGATTTATTTATCTAGGTAGATTCCAAGGCCAGTTGGTGTGGTTGGTTAAAATTCCACCTATCATGCCGCAGGTCATGGGCTCGATTCCCATCCAAGACATTCATTTGTGTGCATGGACATGTCTGCATGTCCTGTGTGTGGATGTAATTATTTATATTGAAGTATTTACGAACAAAAAGTATTATATGTATTATATCAGTTATCTGGTTTCCATAGTACAAGCTCTGCTTAGTTTGGGATCAGATAGTCGTGTGTGAGGAATGATCCAGGATATTTATTTATGTAAGCATTAATTTTACAACTTCATAGAAACAATTTTTATAGCTGAAAATGAATATTTTAATTACGAATTTATATTGAATATATTTTGCATAAACTACTACTTAAAACTGGTGACAACGAGCAAATTTATTCCTTGCATATAGTGTACATTTATTATGTTATGTTTGTAATCTGTGCTTGTATAGATTCACAAATTAATGTGAGAATAAAGAAATACTACGTGGATACAACCACCTGTACAAAGATTACCTCATCAAGAGCTAACCTTTATTTATTTTTAAGTTGTTTTGTTACTATTTTAATTATTAACAAGTTATTTATTCTGTATATTTTAGATATATTATATTTATTTTGTACTTAATTTATATATTAATAATGTGACTACGAATAATTATTTTTAACTAACAACATTTTTGTTTATCATCAATGATAATATTTCAAATAAATGGCTGTGTTATAGATAAATATTGTATTTTCATTTAATCATGGATAATATTTTCGGAATAATTAATCGATTGCATTTGCGTTTAATTATATAATAATCAAATTATTATTTTGTATTAATAAAAAATAGTATATTATGCAATTAGTGTACAAAGGACGGATTTAAAGCGAGGGCCATAGATGAATCACGAGCAAGTGAAGGATTCTAACGTCTAAATCACAACCGTAGGTAGTGAATAAATGGTTTAAATGATTCAAGTCTTAAAATCCTGGGCGACGCGAGTGATTCATGACCCTTGATATAAAACCATTTTATTCAAGAGTTGAATACCATACTTTATACCATGACTACGAAAATATACATTCAATGAAGAAAAAAGGAAGGTTAAATTAATTAAAATGGAAATTGCAAATGGTACCATTACTAAAATCTAGCTAAAATTAAGAGTAATTTTCTTACTATTTAATGAGTTTTTATGTAGAGTGTTCGTTGCACAGTTTGTAGGTGTCGAGTATTTTTTCGCAAGGAGGTTCCATAGCATTGAGATGGAGGCAGATGGAGCGGAGCTAAAATAGCTTATTTTGTAGGGGATGAAGTAATCATGAAGTTAATTTTGTTTTTTTTGTTTGTTACCAACGTACGGTCTACAAAAACGAAAAAGTCTTTATTCATAAGGAGAATAATCATGAATAAAGACTCAACTTATTACTATTTCATAAAAAAACAAACCATTTATGTTTGAAAATGGAACAAAAAGCGGCGATCTCTTCGGTATGCGTGCCTTGCGTTACGGCTGCAGAAGAAATTAAAAAAGGCATTGGCGCTTTTCAACCCATTTTTTTTTCGAATTGACAAGAAGGTTCCTTCTTGTCGATTCGAAAAAAAAAATGTGTTTGGGCCCCCACCCAAGATTGGCCTTTTCACCATTGAGCCGTATTTTTTTGACAAATATGTGGTATAAAAAAAATATGCCTTGCTTTATTATTTATATTATATATTATAGCTACGTCTGTGATGGACTTTAGGCTTCCAATCAAATATACATTTTATTTAGTTTAACCCCGATATATTACTATACTCTTTGGTTTAACCCTTTGATTAAGGATACATCCAGATAGAGTGTCGCAGCTGTGCACGCGTCGATAAAAATAGGCTCTAACTGTTAGGGGCTAAATCAAATAAAAATAAATAAAAATGTAAATGTCATTAATGTTTCTAGGTATATTTATATTCGTGTAGTATGGCGACGTTATAAAAAACCGGCCAAATTTTATAGTCTACTGCTGCTGCGCGTAACAGCTATACGTTTTACGCTCCCTCTGCGTCATTCTGCTTGTCATAGTGACGTTCATAATGATAGTAGTTGTTAAAATATTCCAATTAAAATCGGGAGAAATTTAAATATTGAACATTATTTTGCAATTGTATTTACTTATATTTATTTGATTTAGCCCCTAAAAGTTAGGGGCTATTTTTATCGACGCGTGCACGGCTGCGACACTCTATCTGGATGTATCCTTAATCAAAGAGTTTCCCCCTTATTCATTATAAAGTTATCAAACGCTGATTAGCTAAAATTCTGAAGTCTTTATCTGACACGTGACATTTGGTGAACGAAAGAGTGAGACGGAGGACACTATTACCAAACTATTACTACACTGATTTAGTTAAGAAGCGATTATGAATAAGGGGGTTTAGCTTTAACAGATGTGTAACGTCAAAAAGTGTATGGGGGCTCTCATCTATCACTTGGCTCTGAAATTGAACCATATTGAATCTTGAAATCAATTCAAATCTTGAATTGAAGTCAAATTCTCGAAATCGGAGTGTTTCCGAACGTTCCGAGTTCCGAGTGTTTCAGTTTAGGTAAATCACAGACAGTTCCATCTAACGGCAGACAAATAAACTATCTAAGTAACTATATAAGTATCTATGTATGGTTTAAACATAAAATTATTATGTTATCGCATAGAAACCGATTAGACTATTTTCCAGCAAAATGTGTTCGATGGCGCTAGTGATTCAATTTATCTCAATCATATCTCTCAAGCCTCGAAATAGAAAAGAGTTTTCTCACTCGGAAAACTGTAAGA
Organism: Achlya flavicornis; assembly: GCA_947623365.1. Lineage (NCBI taxonomy): Eukaryota > Metazoa > Arthropoda > Insecta > Lepidoptera > Drepanidae > Achlya > Achlya flavicornis. The sequence goes on from OX392479.1 coordinate 13,377,824, forward strand.
TCCACGGATAAGATCACTCATTCGCCTTGACGTCATACAACGCATGCGCAACATATCAGTCAGTTTGACACTTGACAGTTTATCTTTTACTGTTACGGAGAGTATACGCGCCGCTGCTGCTCATCAAATAGTGATCTTATTACGAATCTAGGTCAAGGCCTTGGCTTTGATCGTGAAACTGGTAGTCGTAGGGCTAGTCGGGATCGGAGACCGGGTGTTCGTGTTGAACGAACTTGCACTTGCTGAGTGTGACACACTTCGGTCATGGCTCGCACGATTACAGTAGCGGTCACGGCCCTGGCTGGCCACTCGCCCCGCGTCGCTCGTCGTCGCTCTACGCCCGCGCCGATCGCGGGAAGGTTATGTTTATCGCGCGTTTCCGCAATCCCACCGATTGATGCCTGACGGATCACGTTATCAATATGTTGAAAATGTGCCTGTCTCGCTACGTGCCTCTGTACCCCATGCTGGGTATACTCGGCGCGTGCGCGCAAGCTATCACCGCGTCCTCCTATTGCACCTCCTCTGTCTACTGTACCGGTGAGCTTCTTCACAGAGTCCAGCTTGCTCGCATCTTTCCCGACTCGAAGAACTTGGTCGATCTGAAACTTGTTTATCCTGAAAATGTTACCATTAGCGACTTCAACAGGCTGTTAAACGAAACGCACCGTAATCCGACTCGCGAGCAACTCGCTGCCTTCGTCGATGAACATTTCGCCGAGGGAAACGAACTGGAGGAGTGGCATCCGCCGGATTTCAACGCCGAACCACCGTTTCTTGATAGCATCTTGGATCCGAAGTTGAGAAAGTTTGCTAAGGATGTCGTTGGTATTTGGGCTTCTTTGGGTCGAAAAATTGCTACAGACGTAGCCAAGAACCAAAATTTGTACAGTTTCCTGTATGTGCCAAACGGGGTTATAATACCGGGTGGGCGTTTCAAGGAGTTGTACTATTGGGATACGTACTGGATTGTGCGTGGACTCCTTATCAGTAATATGACTCAGACGGCGAGGGGAGTCATCGAGAACCTTTTGTATCTAGTTGAGAAACTGGGATATATACCGAATGGCAGCAGGATCTATTACCTCGGAAGGAGTCAGCCGCCCCTGCTTGCCGCGATGGTCGCTACCTATTACGAAGCTACCCAAGATCTAGAGTGGCTCAAGCGGCATGCTCCAACGATAGAAAAAGAATTACAGTATTGGCTACACCAGAAAAGAGTTACTGTGAAATTGAAAGGAAAGATTTATATGTTATTGCGTTACTTACCTGATAGAAGGATAAACGGCCCGAGGCCTGAGTCCTACTATGAAGACTATACGAACGCTCAGACGCTGCCTACGCCGGTTATGAGGGAAGATTTTTACAGGGAAATGAAAAGCGCAGCCGAAAGTGGTTGGGATTTCTCATCGAGATGGTTTGTGACAGAGGGTAAAAGGACCAGCAACTTGACAGACGTACGTGCGTCTCGCATACTACCCGTAGATCTGAACGCCATATTCGCCGGTGCTCTAGAATTCATGGGCGACTTTCGCTATTTATTAAGAGACAAAAAAGAGGCGCAGAAATGGTGGAGTTTAGCTCAACAATGGCGTGGTGCCATCGAGGATGTAATGTGGAACGATAAGGACGGAGTGTGGTACGACTATGACTTTGAAGCGAGAGCTCCGAGGAGGCAGTTCTACCCGAGCTGTGTTTCGCCACTTTGGACGGGTGCCGTGGAGAAATACAAAGCACCACAATACGCTGCCAAATTGGTGAGATATATACTATCAACCGGCGCTCTAGAGTTCCCTGGTGGAATTCCAGCGACCATGTTTAACACGGGCGAGCAATGGGATTACCCAAACGCCTGGCCACCACTGCAAAGTATCTTTATAAATGGTTTAGCAAAAAGTGGGTACGGCGAAGCAGTGGAATTAGCTAGAGAACAGGCTAAGTTGTGGATACGAGCTAATTATATAGGTTATAAAACTTGGCAGAGAATGTTTGAGAAGTATAGCGTGCTTCAGCCTGGCCAGCACGGGAGCGGGGGCGAGTATGTAGTGCAGGATGGATTTGGATGGACTAATGGAGTGTTATTAGAACTTTTAGAAATATATGGGAAGGAGTTAACTTTGCATGATACCGATGATGGGTCGCCGTCACCCTTTGTCAAACAAGTATGAGGCTGTACTTAAGTGTTGATTTATAGGTAGCTTAATAATTGTATAAGTTCCGTATTTGTTGTACTTATTGAGTGGATAAGATTAAATATGTGATATTTATGTAAGTGAAATAACGTAGTATTTCAGTTATGGTCGATTTCAATGTTTTTTCAAGTTTTGAGTTTCATCTCAGAAATTATTCAGTGATAAGTTTTGATAATTGTGATATTTTGTATACTATTTACAAATATTGTATTCACTATGTTATTGTAAAAAGAATTAATATATTATCGTTATTTACAATTATTGTTTTTTTTAGTATACGCAAACTCCCTAAGAATATTTAGGCATTATCATATTACCTTCGATAAAATTTTGTTCGTTCGTTATTCTGAGATTTTATTTTAAAATAATTATAATAATGTGCTCCGACAATACCATCATTACTTGATATAATATTAGGTATTTTAAATTTTATGTCATAGTATTTTTACAAACCTAAATAAATATTTTCCTTGTACTTACTCACTCGTGTAATGGCCAGTAGTTAGGCTTAGTTGAATTATAGTAATTTCCATACTATTAATAAACTAGTTATCGGTTAGACCCGCGTCCCCAAGGGATCTTTTTCATTCCTTGGTACCTCGTTATTACCTGACTACGTAGGGTTTTAATTTAGAAAAACCCATAGTGGATAAGGAAGCTGCTGTGTGAAGCATTTGATTTCTAAACCCGATTAGAGCTGTGGGTTGATGCGTCAGTCAGAACGTTTTTCCTGTTATATGTATAATAATAATGAATGTTCAATCTGTTATTATAAATAGTATTATTTTTGGTTCTATATCAGCGCATATTTATGTATAGGTACACTATCTAGTACACCTACGAACAGAAAACTTTTCGATGAAAATCTGAATAAACCAGTAATTATTCAAAATTGTGATGGCTGCCATTAAACAACTGTCAGAGGAGTAGCTAGCTCCTTCTTCTGAAAGCCCTGTCTTTGACGAATCCATTCCTGGTTTCTTTGAGCATCAACTTTATTAAATACCTCTATGCGTGCTCTATGCCAATTATGTATTTTTATTGTACCTAACTACGTCACTGTGTTTTGGTGCTACTCCGGTGTACCACTTGTTTAAATTCGATCACATACTTTCTTATTAGATTCTTATGATAACATGTTTAAAATTTCTCTTTGCATGATTCTATATTGCAGTTTTGATGAAAACATTGTATGGTTTCAGGCCACGATAAGCTTGTGAAACGTAAGCCTTTATAAAAAATAAATAATCTATAATCTGAAAATATATAAAATTGTTGCTTAAAACATCATTACCAGTAACACGCCGTACACAGGCTGACTCTGTAAAACCGGTAAGTATGAGGAAGTCGGGAACTATTATGGTGCGTCCATGCTACGCGAATCGAGCACGAGCCGAGCCAAGAACGAACCTACAACGAGCCTCGAAAAAACTGATAATCGCGCTCGTTCGAGGCTTGCAAGCCCGTACACGCTACGCGAATCGTGCTCGCAGTGTGCTCGTTCGTGGCTCGGCTCTTCGATTCGCCAAGCATGGACGCACCATTAGAGAACCATAGCGTAAATTTTAGAGATAAGAAAAACTACACGTGACCAGTCCCCGAGTGTAAAGAATTGACGTTAATAAACGCTTACTAATTCGTTTGCGTTAACTATAAATTTGTATGGGAGAAATTAGTACCACGAGTATTCCGCTTGAGGCGCTGTGCCAATTCCTATAGAGAAGTGTCGTAAACGCAAACTAATTAGTTTGCGTTTACAAACGCCTGTGATAATCACAGTTACGAACTGGCAACCGGCATAAATGGCCTTGCTGCATTATGAATGAATTCTAATTAATTACCAGCTAAGTGAAAAAAGTGCATTTATTGAAAAAAAAATGGTCACGTGTGCACATTCCCATTATTATACTTATACCAAGCATACGTAATCAAAACGGATATCATTTACATCATCGTAGGTAATATATATTGCAGCGCATATATAATATTATCAATGCTACTATAATGCACAATATGTACTTAGGTATATTTATTTGTTGATTATTATACTACACTTATTCCTATCTAGCTCTCTATATTTTAAAAATGCATTCGGTTTTTACGGAAGAAAAATGAAAATGTGTACGGAAAATATAGAGTGCTTTTTTCCATGACATTTTTGTATGAGTCCGCGAAACCGCGGGCACACCTAATAATGTAGGTAATAATAATGGAATAAAATAGCAGCGCGATTATTTTCTTCGCATAACTAATATTTTTCCTTGACGTTGCGTTGCGATTTCAAAGTCATACTATGCATACACTATTTACACAATTTTGATCAGTCTGGGGCACTCTATGAAAATAGCGTATCGAGGAAAACTCGTCTGGGGTATGAGTATGAGGGGAATGGCCCAGGATATTTATGGATTTATCTAAATAATTCGGATTTCAGTAGCGTAACTATATAGGGGGAATGGCCCAGAATATTTTTTGATTTATTATAATCTAAAGCAGCGGTTCCCAATTTTTTTGGACACACCACGTAACCAAAATTAGCCGAAAACGTTCTGGAAACCCAGCAAACCTATCTCTATCATCATCAATACGATGATTTCAATACGATGGTGGCCACATCATCACATACCATGTTGAGATTTTGGTCAAATACATGCCTAATAAAAGTAAAAAATACGAAGGTTTACCTCACGGAAGGCAACAGTTAGATTAAGCACCTTTTTCAAGACGTACCTAATCATTAGTTACCTACTGACAAATTATTGTATGTAAATAACAATGAACTATGCCTAACACTCTTTCTCATTAGTAACAAATCGTGACTTCGTTGTTCTGTATAAGGTTTACAATGTTTCGTGCAATATTGATATTTACACGTGTCATTTGCGATGAAACGTCGCCGCTAATTTCTTTAACAAATCAGGGAAAGTTCGGTTCCTTTTCCGTTCAGTTCATTGGGATAGGTTGGTACGTATATGATGTCATATTACCACTAACTTCCCGCCCCACGGTTTCAACCGCGATTAGGGTTACCAGATCCTAAACTAAGATTCCCTGACATAATCCCTGATACTCTCCCTGAAAAATTCCATCCGCGTCTGCATCCCTTGTGTGAACAGTGCGGCAACGAGCGATCGAGTTTTTGGTGCAAGAATAATGTATTTACTTAAAATAGATAACTTGTTCGAGGCCTCTAGAGAGGTTTTTCGCCAACGCAACAACCCGGCTATCCAAAGAGGAAACGCAGGCAGCCTGCTGGGGACCTTACCGCGCTGCAGACTCTAGGAAATGTTCTATATATAGATTGTTCTGATCGAGGGCCTTAATTCCGGATATGTCCCAAAAAATTCTGTCGTCTGGTAACCCTACCCACGATCCCTGTACCCCGAGTGTAAACATTTGACGTTAATAAACGCTTACTAATGCATTTGCGTTAACCTGCGTTAACTATAAATTTGTATGTGAGAAATTAGTACCATGAGTATTCACACAGAGAAAAGGTGTATTCTCTTTTCCGTGAGTATTCCGGTAGAGGCGCTGTGCGATATTGTTTGCTAAGGGTTATGCTTATGATATCCCTTTTCACTTATACAAAAACTATTTGTTCTTTGACTGAATGCAAATCAGCGTTTGTATCACGCATATTGCAAGCACATTTCATTGTCTCGTTGGGACTTGGTAGCGCTTCAACATCTTGTGCCAATCTCGTCACATATTTATAAACTTCTTTGGCAACCAGATGCTAACTAAAGATTTTCATAGATATACAGTTATATTACCTAATCTATTAATAAAATACTTGTTCAATTTTATAATCATTTATTCACGAATGAGTTAATTTAATTAAAATTAATGTTCACATCACAATATAATACTTGGGTATAATAAATATGACAAGTGTTCTTTTGGACCGAGGAAATTTTTAAGGAAGATACTAATTATATAGGTAGTAAGAATTTCAAACGACTCTTCTACAGACGAATCAGTAGGTACCCCGAGTGTAAAGTTTGCAAAGAATTAACTATCGCGTTTTTAGGGTTCCGTAGCCAAATGGCAAAAAACGGAACCCTTATAGATTCGTCATGTCTGTCTGTCTGTCTGTCCGTATGTCACAGCCATTTATTTCCGAAACTATAATGTTGAAACTTGGTAAGTAGATGTATTCTGTGAACGCAATTAAGATTTTCACACAAAAATAGAAAAAAAACATTAAATTTTGGGGGTTCCCCATACTTAGAACTGAAACTCAATTTTTTTTTTCATCAAACCCATAATTGTGGGGTGTCTATGGATAGGTCTTCAAAAATGATATTGAGGTTTCTAATATAATTTTTTTCTAAACTGAATAGTTTGAGCGAGAGACACTTCCAAAGTGGTAAAATGTGTGTCCCCCCCCTGTAACTTCTAAAATAAGAGAATGATAACTCTATAAAAAATATATGATGTACATTACGATGCAAACTACCAACGAAAATTGGTTTGAACGAGATCTAGTAAGTAGTTTTTTTTTAATACGTCATAAATTGAAATTCATATCAAATACTCAGGTCTATACTACCATTTACTTATATACCTATAGGTTTGTACGGAACCCTCGGTGCGCGTGTCTGACTCGCACTTGGCCGGTTTTTTTTATATATATTTTTTATACGACTAAGTCGGTAAACAAGCATACGGCCCGCCTGATGGTAAGCGGTTACCGTAGCCATATGGAAGCTTGCAACACACGAAGCATCGCTCACGCGTTACCGACCTTTCCTCCCCTTTTTCCCCTATGAGCTCTGGCGACCTTACTCACGCGCAGGAACACAACTTTACACGACATTAAGTTATTTGCCTGCGGTATTCTGTAAGGTGGAAGTACTTCCCCAGTCGAGCTGCTCTTTGAGCGAATAAACGCTCTGCTCTACCTCTCTCAGAAATCTCATATAATCTCATGTAATGTACTAAAAAACGCAAGAAAACGCGATCGTTACCTACGTTAATTCTTTGCAAAACACTCGAGGTACCCTACCTTATACCGATCGCATAACTCTCCATCGACGGGGAGTCTATCCACACACATTGAAACACATGTACGGTTTCAAAGGGTTACCGTCGACGCTCAGGAAGGTGGTAGTGGTGGTACGAGCTCCCGGTACTACGGTACTTTCGGTAACCGCTTTTACCATCAGGCGAGCCGTACGGTTGTTTTCTGGCTTTGCTGCCTTAGTATATACAAAAATATATAATCTAATTTCTTGAATGTATAAGCACAGTTTACTCAATAGTAGTACAAGTATCAAGTCTATGAAATATCCTGGATTTTTATTTTATCAATCTTAAACTAAGAAAGTATACATTTTAAATCAGGCAGATCAGGAATACTTACTAGCAGCTTCAATGGGCGTTGAAGCGGTAGGTTCCAATTACAGTGGACCTCTCTCAGTAATAGCCTCCACCATCATTACCTACACCCTACACCTTATAATGAGTGGTCATGATTCCTGAATATACTATGAAATGAGAAGCATTAATTTTAAAATTGAACATATTTTTGGGTTTCGTACCCAAAGGGTGCAAACGGGACCCTATTACTAAGCCTCTGATGTCCGTCCGTCTGTCAGGGCTGTATCCCATGAATCGTTATAGGTAGACAGTAGACATTTTCACAGAATGTGTATTTGTATTCCCACTTTAACAACAAATAATGAAAATTGAAAAAGAAAGGGGGCCCCCATACATACAACCTCTTTACCCTTCGGGTGCGAGTCCATCTCGCTCTTGGCCTAGCAACTATCCTTCAATATTTCAATCAATTCCTAAGTCAAACATGGTCACTAGCATTGATTCACGCTGTTTGACCTATAACCCTTTCAGATAAAAATGTAACCCTGTTTATCCGTCAAGATTATCAAACCCGCAGTCACTGGCTGGTGTGACGTACGGCAATTCCATTTGGCTTCCAAACTCTGCTTCATAAAGAAGCTGTTGGATCTTCAACCGAGCTACAGCATTCTGTTTTGAATTCAACCTCTGTAAAGTTGGGGCGCAGCTTAACAGGAACAACTCGTCAGGATCAGTCCTGTTGCATTGACAAGGGTTTTCTTCGTCTGTGGAGTTTAGGCGGGGTTTTTTAGGTGAGGGTTGTGAGTCTTCTTCGTCGTCGTAGCTCTTGTCCTGGCTGAATGAAAGGTCTGGTAGAGTTTGTATGGCGCGTTGACGAGCTTCTTCTTCCCCGTCAGAATCGTCCGCTTCTTTTTTAGCTCTGTAAATTGACGAATAATTTAAGATATTTATTAGTTGACTGACTAGACAGATGTCAGTTATATGATAATTAAAAATTCTTAGCATTTCCTACTACCCATCTTGGTCGTCCCTAATTTTTGTCCCTTTTGATATTTATTTCGAGATGACTATTTTAAAGAATTAGGAAAAAAAACATTGTTCCTACAGATTTCTATACTAACTCTCTCTCTATCCGTAGCGAAGATGGAGTTAGTACACACGTACCTACTGATATGAGCATCTCCGACTGTCTGTTATTTACGTATTCCTACGTATCTAAACTATGATTGAAAGAGAAAATTGGAAACTAAGTTGGAGTCTGGATAGACATAAGCAGGGCAATCTTTAACCCATTAGAGGCCCTTGGAACTTTAGGATAATGGGCCCGTATGACAGAGAACAAGTATATTAAAAAAGGCATAGGGTAGATAAGTAACATTCTAGATTTACAGGAACTAGGGGCTTCCATCGATCACGGGGCGCCCAGAGTGCTCAGTGGAAAAGAAGAGCCTGGACATATGATTATTTTAACCCAGGAACGCGGCTGTAACAGCGCAGTTAGTATTTGTACGAAGCAATTACCCAGTATCGTTCTTCGGTTCAACGTGGGGCAGAAGGAACCGCATGGCCTGATGGTAAGGCCACCTCGTGCGGCCACCGTGAGTTCTCTGCAGTTTTATGAACGAGTCGCGAAGTGATCGCCAACGTTTCTTGCATTCTGACTCTGGAACAAAGTATCTATTGGAATAGAAAAGAAAGAAAGAAAGAAAAGAAAGAAAAAAGATTTATTCAGGACAACACACAACATTACATTAATGATAGTACAAAATATAAAAATAAAATTAAAAAACAGTACAAAATATAAAAACTAAACAAAAATGTAATGTTGCGTGATGCCAGGAATAGGTCTCGACTCAGCATTGTGCTTAGGGCAGTAAAAAACTAACCCTCGCGCTGATTTTCAGGCGAAATACTTACATAGTACCTGAGTATTTTAAATCTACTCCAAGATCTTTGATGATATCGCCCTAAATACAAAGATAGGTAATAATAATAATCTTTATTGACAGTTGTACAAAATAGAAGGGAACTTATGGTTAAAATAGCATGGTGCCCAGCTCTGGAACCCAGCAAGTGTTCGACTTATTAGCTATATTAGCTGCATAAATCTAGGTTAGATTTATAACGGTTTAAAACAAGCGAAGTTTTAAACCGTTATAAATCAGAACAAAATATAAAAATTGATTGACAGCTCAGTCAGGGTCATAGTGACTTTAGTCAGGGGTAGTGACTGGCTCAGTCAGGGGTAGTGACTTTAGTCAGGGGTAGTGACTGGCTCAGTCAGGGGTAGTGACTTCAGTCAGGGGTAGTGATTTTAGTCGCGGAACTCGCGGAGTCAAATGGCGCGCGGGGCGGTGCGTTCGAGTTCTACAGAAATGAAATTTAATATGATTAAAAGCAACATTCTCAATTAAAAAAATGTGAATAAAGCGAGCACTTTAAACGTACCTAAATAACAAAATATTTTGAATGTTAGTGCGTTTTCACACGAGACGATAACGACACCGTAACCACACAGTAAAAAAACTGTGACGATTTAGCCGACCATACATTTCTATGTACCGTTTTCACACGCAACGATAACGACACAGCACTGCACGACACAGGAACGATAATTCGGCTATGTCGTTGGTTCGGCTAGATCGTGACGATTTCTTTACTGTGGCGATTTAGCGGACCTTCGAAATGTATTGAAAAACGTCAGGACTTTCACACGGCGAACTGCACGATAACGATAACGACACTTCTTGTCACCTCCCTGTTTGTCTTGAATGGTGTTTGTTTACCTTTTAAAAGTTTTCTAGTGGTTTTATCATGGAAAAAAAATCAAGTCAATTCAAAAAAAGCTAAGTTAAGTTGCCGGGGATTGAAATTTGGTCACATGATGGACTAAAAATAATATTCGTAACTGTCGTTACGGTGTGGTATCGTCCTCGTGTGAAAACGAACGACGACACTACCGTTTGCCAATTATCGTCGGTCGTTTATCGTCACGACAAAATTGTGTCGTTATCGTCTCGTGTGAAAACGCGCTTAAAGGCTAGCTCACATAAAAATCAAACAAAGCATTCTATAGAGTTTGTAGAATACGTCAGGCAATTACAATAAGGTCTAAGTTGGTCGGTGTTAAGCCAAATTGGTTAACCGGTGAACGGAATGTGCACCAATCAACTGACAATAGAACTAGTTCAAACTACGATGTCACACTGACACAAAGCGAATAAAAAGACGTTATTGGAACGTTTCTTACTCTACTGAGCCCAGGGCCTTTCTAAGTCCAGCCACCTATGGTCCGTTTCATAATACCATGATGCGCGTGACACATGATGTTTTATAATTACTTATTCTCGCTTGTTTATGACTATTATATTTCTATTAAAAGGGAGTACTTATCTTAGTAAAGATTTTATGAAATACTTATATCGTGAAGTCCATAGTATTTGAGTGAAATTTCACAAGATATCTATACATCTATACATATAATAAAACTGTAGAAAAGTTGTGTCTGTACATTGAATATATTTACCAAAAACTGATTGGGGGTGATGTAGAATGACTAACACAATACATAAATACCATTTAAAAAAAAATTGTCTGTCTGTCTGTCTTTCTGTCTGTCTGTTTGTCTGTTTGAACAGGATAATCTTCGAATCCACTGAACGGATTTGCATGAGGTTTCCACAGGGTGATTGAGCGTTGCTTGGCGCTTCAACTAGGCTTTGTTTCATCAAAATCGGCTCACGGGAAAAAAAGATATCTCAATTTATTTATTTACAGGCCGTCTCACGGCTATGAGACACAGAGGGAGAGAACTACTAGATGGCGTTGTCTTTTTTCTGAATCGCACTATGGTTTCGTTCTCACAATTTTATGACAGGATCAATGATTCTAATACAACTGTTTTGGTTGATGAGAGCCATCAGCGCTTGGTCAGCGCTCCCCCGTTTGACCTTTTAGTTTTGTTCACTACAAAAAAAAGCTATAAATAAGTACAGCTGCATTGACGAACTTATGAAAAAGTCTTACCTAAGTAAGAATCGAACCTGCAAAACTTCACGATGTGTTCTCATTTAAAGTTCTTTGCCTACATATATGGCATAGCTCTGGGTCGAGTAACTATTCCCACTGTTCCACCCTCGCGGGAACTCTCCCGTGATAAAAGGTATCTTATTTTTAACCGACTCAAAAAAGAAGGAGGAAACTCTAAGTAGGACGCGTATGTTCTTTTTTCATGTATGTTCATCGATTTCTCAAAAACGACCATGAACAATTCAGATATGATGAAATTGCTTGACAGACTAAGTGGGAAATAGAAAACAAACAGAACACAAATAAAAAAAAAAAGAGACCAGCAGTTCACAAAGAGAATATAGCTGATCTAATTTGCTGCCAGTTGGTAGTGTGCCCAAACTTTGCAGGCGGCGGGCGATGCCATTTTGTATGGTGATGCTAATCTTCTAGCTGGAGTATTCGTCAGCCCTTTGGCTATAGGAACCGTCAATCAGACGCCTCGATATGTCACGAAAAATACAATGAGCTCCAGGACATTAATGTCAGATCTTATCATCGTCACGCTTCAAGCCACTCGATACACGAATAGCTGACACGAGAGCTCTGGCAAGAGCCCTATGAATGATGTCATTAAAGTCGGAGTGGAGCGGAATCCTGCCTGTGCTTTTTACGCACGATAGTATGTGGTGGCCAGCCTGATCGACAAAAGTACCATACTGGTAGCCATATAGGCATATATAGGGCATATAAATAGTTACACTTACGACGAAGACAGGACAAATAAAAAACTTGCTGTTCGTCTGATGGCAAGCAGTTAACGTTGCCTATTGACGCTTGCAACACCAGGGGTATCACTCACGCTTTGCCGAATCTTTCTCTACACCCTTCTTGAAAAAGTGTTTGAAGGTTGAGAGGAGTCGCTGTGCGGGAGCGGTAGGTATTATTTGGTGCCTACTCAATCTGCCTAACTCTCTTTGGTGGTTATCAATTCGGTTGTATTTGTTTTTTTTTATGTTTGTTGCCTCATAACTCCGCCATTTATGAACCGAGTTGGAAAATTATTTTTTTTGTCTGGTAGGGTACACTTCCCGTTTGGTCCCATTGTCATCAGATCGGGGTTTGATTACTTCTTAGTGTACTTTGAAGTCGGTTTAAGTATTTTTGTAAAACAGTCAAATTATTTACTTTTACGGTTGTATATAAAGGTGAACAGAGTGGGCCCTGCAATTTCAAAGCAGGGCTACAAATTTAAGTGAGGTATCATGTTAAAGGGCTTTATTTGTACATAGAACGTTTGTATTTAGAACAGGTTTCTAATGTTTTTAAGACTTTTTGACTGTGAATTCCAATCTCCGAGGTTCGCAATCCGAAAAATCTGGAAAAAGTATACGAAAAATTGATCAATTTTTCTAACTAGCACAGTTTTTTCAATATCATCCAAATTCCTTCACAAACAAACTTAATTATGCGGTGCGGTTTTAAACAACAGTGATGGCCCAATCCAATAAATATACGTACAGGGAAGGTCAGAGCCCATGGTGCGCGAGTGAGACTAAGTCTTGAGCTTGGCCGGCTTTATATAAAAGATTAAAATTACTCATTTAAAAAGCAAAGTCCTGGCTGTTTGATGATTGATGGATGGGAGCACGTGGTACTCCACCAGCTGTCGCCGCGCCGCGCTCTCATCATCGCATTGGCCACCGAGTTCACAAGAACAATTAAGAATCTTCACGAATTTAATATCTTTGCGTTTATTACGCGAACAAATCTTATAGTCTACGCGAGCGAAGCCGCGGGCAAAAAGCTAGTGAGTAAATAAGTTTGCATTACTTCGTAACATCCTACAGTTATGTAGTTATACCTAGGTAAGTAAGTGCTATACCTAGGTAGTGTACTGGACGATGTGGACAGCGCATTCTCGATAGACAAAAGATATTATTATTATTATTAAGATATTGGTAAGTAAGTAGATAGGTACTTACCAGATACATTAAGAGCCTCCTGCACTTCTTTCCAGGCATCATCCCTTAATTTTGTTTTATTAAAACCACTGACCGACTTATCGTATAAAATAGGACGTTTTTCTACTTCCTTGATCAAATCTATTTCGTTCATTTTTTTCGAACGCGTGAAAAGCCTGTTAGAATGTTTTATTTTTTTTACTTTCGAAACAACGCATTGATTTTGAATTATTGCAATATTGGAAATATGTATCGGAAATTTTGTGTTGTCGTATGACAGAATAGAAGTAATTTTCAGAATTTTAATAAATTATTTAATTATTTTTGTACATCACTTTTATTTATTTAAATTAGTTTTAAATGCGGGGGTGTGAGCAGGGGTGTGTTATTCAGTCGGTTGGGGTTATCACTGGCTGGTTGGTTGGGGTCAGCCGGTGCCGCACGGTACGCGCGCGCCGTACGTATTGAGCGGCGCGGTTGACGCGACGCGTCGCCGCATCGGCTGATCGACATTCTATTACACCAGTTTAAGCTTTATTGTTCACTCAATTAAGTAATAAATTGAATGATACGGGTACCCTTTTGCTAATATTCGGTAGCTCTTACACGAGATAATATATTGGCCTTTATTGACTAATGCCCGGTTCCTATAAACAAAAACGAATCGTTTTGCTTACCAATGGTAGTTTTTAGTGCCAAACTGGGCATATAGATAATTTCGTAAGCTAATTTGGCCTGTGATTGCTACTTCCATATGGGAGGGTCTGCTATGCAAAGCTCTTTGCTTCACTATTAGTAAAGATATAACAGTCTTAATTAAGTATAACCAATAACGGTCCGTAAATACTTTGGCCAATTCCTTTAATTAAATTAAAGAATCGGCCATTAGTTAAGAAGATTAAGTAAGTAGGTAGGTATCTACGGAATTATGAAGTGATCAAATATTATAAAAAGCAAAATAGTTAGTACCTAAAAATTGCGTTCGTCGATATAACAGGTAGAGATTTCGAGATGGCATATTTTCGAAACCGATGTTGGATTAGTCACACTGAACAACTTTTACTATGGGCCCAACTCTGAATTCTCAAAAAAATTTGGTCCCATAGTAAAACTTGTTCAGAATGACTAACCTAACATAGGTTTCGAAAATATGCCATCTCGAAGTCTCCACCAGTATAGTATATTTTTATTTTTTTGAAATTTATAATATAACAATTTACGTGTAGGTATGTTTTATAGCCTGCACTGAAGTCTCGAGGGCTTATCTGTGTAGGCGGTCGCTGCACAACAGCGATCATAATAAAAGTAAACAATTCTTATTTTATGTACATAGTAGAAAAAGATTTGGAAGCATGAGCAAATATTCTTAGTTGCCCAAGTAGGTAACATAAAACAAAATCGATATAATGGACAAAGCGGTGGCTCTAGCTTCTTTGGAGAAAAAGCGATTTTCTAGCTAGGTATCTTCGATTTAGCTTTTTTCTGTTGTCCTTTCATTTCATGTTTTCTGCTTATTGTAACCGCTTTCGAGCAAACTTATTAAAAGGATATAATAAATAAGTTACACTCATTGATCAACAAGTTTTATTTACTGCACAATATTTTGATATGATACAAAATAACTTTATATTCTTTTTCATATTTTATCTTCAAACCCCCTTATTCATAATCGCTTTTTAACTGAATCAGTGTAATAGTGTCCTCCGTCTCACTCTTTCGATCACCAAATGTCACGTGTCAGATAAAGACTTCAGAATTTTAGCTAATCAACGTTTGATAACTTTATTATGAATAAGGGGGTAAAAGCTTTATATTTTTTAAGGCTCTAAAATTAAACAATTATCACTACGAACAAATTATATATTCAGTCAATGTAACCTATATTTGTTATACTAAAACTATTTTGAAAAATTATAATTTTCAGTCAATTTAACGGAATTTAACATAATTTCTCGGAATCATAGAAGGAATTATACAAAAGATTTTAAGAGAAGTTGAAATTATGTTACAACTAATTTTCAGTGCCTACTAAATAACTTGAGGCATTTCACTGTAATCTCAACATTGTAAAACGTTCAACGTCGTGTAAAATATATTTTGTCTATCTTGCCATATTTTTTAATAAATGATTAACATAAATACAGTGTGGAATAAAACTTAAGTCTAGTAACAAGAGCTAAAACACAGGTTTAAAATCAAGGTCAATAATTTTTAAAACAACTGTCACAGCATAAGTTTTCATGTGGTATATGCGGGTCATACATTTACGTTAGTTATAGTCCCACAAACTTATCTGGCCTGGTGAGAGTCAATACTATCGCATTTGGTGGAGGAAACCACCAATGGACGTAGTGTTTATAATCTCTTTGACTAATGGCGAATGGACATTTCAAAATGACGTCGCGGCGTTGTTAGTTCTTTTTTTTAACACCGGGTCAGATAACTTTGTGGGAATATAGCATTAACATTTTTTTTCTATGGGAGTTATTAGTTCCAGGAGAATTCCGCGAGAGGCGCTGTGTTATTCCTAAAGAGAAATATCGTTATTGTCCCGATAGAAGTTATTTTGATAGAAAAATAAAATCAGAGTAAAACTTACACTACGACATTTTGATGTTTTAACCAGAGATAACATATATTTTTTAGACCTATACATACAATCAAATCTTACAACTTAAATATCAACGATTGATACTAATGTAACAAAAATGTAATAACATTCATAATGACCAAAGCGCCATCTGTGTCGCCTAAAAACATAACCTTACATGTGCGTCATATTCCAATACAATTAAAAAAGTAATTTGTTACTTAGATTTAAAAAAAAGTCTCATTAGGGCGCTGTCGCTAGTGGATAGTCTGCTAGTGGCCCTGATTCTGTTGTTTACAACTAAACTAATTTTAACCTCACTATGTCTCTTTCTAACAAAGAACATAAGAAAAGGATGTAAGAAATGTAGTCCTGTCAAATTAGTCCAACGCATGTTTTCAATATAAATTTAGTCGCCATCTATCGCGGTTATGCCTAAATACACGCAAAATAAGACGGCGAAGATTAATTTGACAGCTTTAAATATGTTCTATCCTTTTTCAATAATGTTCGTAAGAAAGAGATGAGATGTGACTAAAATTAGTTTAGTGCGATTTACAACAGAATCAGCACCAATAACTTATAACAGCGAACCCAATAGTAACACTAGTCCACTCTTCCAACTTGCTTTTAGTAACAATTGAACATTTTTAACACTTCTACTCTGATGCAATCAAAGAAAGAAAGAGAAAACGATTGAGCTATTATATTGCCATTTCGCTCTTACCTAGTAAAGTAAATCGATTGGCAGTTTTAGTCTTCATAAAGCTCTGATTTTTTAACATGTCACTATGAAAAATCTCATAAAAAATTAAAAAGCGGGCAATAGTTCTAATCAAAGATTTCAGATACTGAGGGTAAGCTCGGTTAGTTTGGTTTATCAAGATAATTTCACTCAACTTTGTAACTTATATTCAATAGTAATAGAGTTCAAAAATCAGTGCATCCATCCACCTGCATGCTTGAGCTTTAAATGCCTCTTCACTGAACATCTCCTGGCAAACCTTTTGCCGCATATATCACATTCGTACTTTAAAATGCCCATATGTACCACTAAATGATTCTTCAAATAGCTTCTTCCATAAAATTCTTTATCACAAATACCACACGCAATTTTGTCACAACCATCAATCTTATGTTTCCTTAAGTCTTTTTCCCTGAAGAATTTTCGATGGCACGTATCGCAGTACACGCATTCCATGTGTTTACTCTTTATGTGTGTCAGCAGCATACTTCTTAAAGCAAACTTCTCCCCACAATCATGACATTCTACTTTTTTTTCATATGAATGAACATTCCTATGGTGGCGTCTGAGTTTTTCAGCATCATTAAATAATTTCCGACAAATATTGCATTCATGTATATCATTTGACTCTTTTTTGGTATGTGCATGCATAAGATGCTTAGTTAAACGACTCTGAATAGGAAAACCTCTGTGACATATCAAGCATGTTATACAACCTGACAATTTATGCTTCTCGAGTTCGGAATTTGCTGTAAATCGCTTTGAACAATTGTCACAGTGAATTTTCGAGTGCCTATGCACAATATGTTTTTGCAGTAATGACTTCAAAGCAAAAAGCTTACAGCAATAGTCACATTCATAGTTTTTCGACTCACTGTGCATATTCATTAAATGTGTCAATAACTGTGCTTTTTTTGTAAACTTCCTGCCACACTCATTACATTGAAATGCATAATTCTTTATACTGTGCATGGAGAATTTATGATTTTTCAAATATTCCTTAGTCTTGAACTTCTTGTCACAACAATCACATTCAAATTTCTTAGTGGTGTCAATGTGCATCAAATATCTATGTAGTTTTAAATTACTTTTCAGGCCGTAACATTTACCGCAATCCGGACATTCAAAGTCCCTCGCTTTGGTATGAACGACCATGTGTTTCATTAAGTAGTCTTTAGTGTAAAACATTTTGTCACAAACTTCGCACTTCACTTCTTTTTTGCCATCGTGTCGCATTTTGTGACTGATCAAGCCGCTGGGGTCGCTGAACTTCATAGGACAGTGTGGGCACTGGTAGGGCTTGACGCCGGTGTGAGTGCGCGTGTGTCGGGCGAACGCCGAGGGATCACTAAACGCTTTATCACAGTACGTACACTTGTATGGCTTCTCTTTAGTGTGGGTACGCTCATGTAGAGCCACAGCTGCAAGTGCAAAGAACATTTTGTCGCAGTGTTGACATTTGAATTTTTTTATTCCAGTGTGTCGTTCCATATGCAGTTTCAGTGCGCCACCCTGAGTGAATCGTTTACCACATAATTCGCAGCCATAAGCTCGCTCTCCAGTGTGAATACGGTAATGTGTCAGCATTACTGATTTGCAACTGAATGGTTTTTTACAGATAGGACACAAAGTTTTGTTATTTTCATCTTTTTCTATTGGTATTTGGGTGTCATTGTTATTTGTTATGGCCTTCTCTTCTTTGAATTTTATTTTAATAACTGGTTTGGCTCTCCGTTTTGATCGTACACCATTTTTCTTCCTGTCTTTCCTTTCTTTCTTTATTTTTCTTTTGTGTTGGTTTGCAATTTGCCGAGGTTTACTTCCTTCTTCTTCTGTTGCTGATTCTTCATCAATCTCTGATTTGTAATGAATTGGGTGCACTAGTTTTCTGTGACCCTTAAAATCTGCTTTAGCATAGAAGCCAATGCCACATTCACATATATTGGGGAAAGGCTTGTGAACAACAGAATGTGCCAACAATGTGCTTTCTGCAACAAAACTGAGATCACATTCTGTGCATTTGAAAGACTTTATAAATTTACCATCTGCATTGTCTTTCTTTTTGGTAATTCTTGATTTTATCCTTGAAAACAATTTTTATATTGTAATTAGTATAATTTATAGTAAAGAATCACGGCAAAATCAATACATGAAAACAAACAATGATTTGTACAGGAAAAAGGCTTAGATGTTGTCCTGTAACATTGAGCTATATGATAATATCCCGTGATGCGCCTTATACACATCAAGTGTGTTTAATGAGAACCACAGCCAAAGTGCGCTAAACGCCACTGTGACATATAAGACACAATGTTTAATATTAATTTAGTTAATGTTCCCTATAGATTTTAATGCTTGCCAGGTTACCCTTCGCTAGTTACTCGCGCATTATGGGATATAGATGTAGTGTTGTAGTAGTAAATAGATATATTATTAAAAAAAATGTTTTTTTCGGGGTATTTTTAATAAGGTTGGATAAGCAATATTTTAAAATATTCCAAACTAGCTGCCCGGCACAACTTCGTTCGCGTGGTTTCCTACTAACCGATACCTTAACCTACCCTACCCTACCTTTCCCTACTACTCTAACCTACCTGACAATAACAACAAAAAAAAATTGCTAAATTGGTCCAGCCGTACACGCGTGATTGGGTGACCAAGGGAAATAGGGATAAATTTTTATATATATAGATTACAAATCCATAGCATTTAGTGGTTGCTAAAATATACCGGTGTGACAGACAGAGGGACAGAGTGGTACCATAAGGGTTCCTTTTTCATTTGTTGTTTAGAAACCTATAGGTATTGATATAAATACTCACACAGCTTGTTGTATGTGTAGCAATTTGTGTAGACTACATTCTCTAAAACTGGGGAAGTTTTCGGAGCACACCTCACATTGAAATGATCTAATTTGATCCAATACCACGTGAGCACTTTTCATCTGAAATAAGGAATACCATTATAAGAAGGGTTTATACAGGAAAAAAAATAAACTACAAGAAAGTGAGTTCATAGAAATGTTATAAAGTATACTCTAGAAATGATATATAGTATACTCACATGTTTCAATACTGCTTCATTTGATATATCAATATTACTTGGATCATGCTTTGCTTGGTGTTCCTCCAAATGTTTATGAGACAAATATACATTTAAACACACATCACATTCGTGTACATTGATCTTTTCTAATTTTACAAGTATGTTTGGTTCCTGGAAAGAAATATACTTATATTTAGCTTTTATATTACACATAAAGATTCTATGTTTTACATTTTATTGTTCTTTTCAGGGCCTAGCACAGTAGTAAGTACCCCAGTTATTTATGTGCAAGAATATGCTTATTTTGTGAGGATTGTGGTATATTGAAAGTAGGAGTTAGGTGAACCATTGCCAAAGTGCGCTATACTCCACTGTGGTATATAAGACGGAAGGTTTTATATTATGTCATTTATACGATTTAAATAAGAGATTTTAATGCCAGCCAGGTCTACCTGTGCTGGTTGATTAATTGGGTTAAAAAGTGACAATAAAACAGTTGGTTTTCCTAAGAATGAATCTGCTTTCTTTTTTTTTTTTACAGTGTTTAGGCCTGTGTTTGACCACAATCTCACTATGGTAAGTGATGATGTGGTCGAAGGTGGTAAGCACACAAAGCCTAGAAGGAACTGGCTCTCAAGTGCAGCTGACGGAACACACCGATAGGTGCTTGGCGACAGATTTTCAACTTGAGGGTGGTAGCCAGCCAGACGGGTACTACAAAGTCCCCTACCACCGTGCTATGGTTTCCTCACGATGTTTTCCTTCACCGAAAGCTCAAGCTCATTGTAGGATTCGAACCCGGGACCTTCGTCTCGGTATGCGACGTCACTACCACTGAGCTATCATCGAAAAGCTCGAGCTTAGTTTAAGATAAGTTGTAAGGTTGCACTACTATGCACATCAACATTATAATTATTTGGTTGGTATGGCCAAAGTCAATAAATAAATATAGGGTCAAAGAGTCGCCTTACAGACGAATGTGGATTAGTTGTCTTCAAAATCTTATGATTCATAGGTTTTCGAAAATTAATTCGAAAATGCATTCTCAAGTTTTAACGCAGGTGGGTGTGGAATTAAAACTCGTTATGCTATGTCACCCGAGCGAGTAAAAACTCCTATATACCTAGTTATTCCAGGAACTACACTGCAAATTCAACACTTCAATGCATAGCACGTACCAAAATATACAATAAAGGTTTCTCTTGGAGTATAACTTACCAGTTTCATGTTAGTTGGTTAATCTACTTTCTAAGATATTGTAATCAATCACAGTGTACAAAACAAAATATTTTTTTTATTATTTAAAGTTTAGGACTAATCGGGACACAATTTCATTCATGGCGGAAAAAAAAAATTGTCGTCAGTGTTGCCAACGACACAGGGTCTGCTGTTGCCATTTTTCACAGCTTAAAAGCAACCTAAAGTAGCTGAATTTCAGAACAGGTAGCCTAAAGTAGCCCAAAAGCCACAATAATGCTATGAATAAAATTGTGTTATCGTTGATCGTTTGAGCAAAGCGGTATCATAAGAAATCGCTTATTAATTTATATATACCTAGTTAAAAAAATATTTAAAACTTATGTGTCAAAGACAAAGCAATTTTCTTTAATACGATAAAGTCGCTAAACAATCTTACGGCCTGCCTGATGGTAAGCGGATACTGTAGCCATATAGATTGCACCACATGCGGCATCACTCACGCGTTACCGACCCTACCCCCCTCCACAATGAACTCTGGCGAGCTTACTCCATAATTACATAATAATTCATGGTAATTCCACGAAACTAACCAACCATAAACATATAGGTCTTGCTTTCTTAATATCACTTAACTTTAACGTTTTGCATGGGTATAGATTATTTTTTTGGTACCATTATGCTCATCTGTAATCAGCTTATGTAAATACCTTGTCGTTGAAGTAGTAAGTCACCGTTCAGCCCCCCTATACAAGATGGTTGTCGACAATCGTCATCGTTAGTAAACGATCAACCTTTGTATGGGATTGACATAAGAGATGAAAATCACGTGATATTTCACTCTGTAATATATATTGTGCATAATCACTATGTAATGCTGTTTGTTTTCCTAATAAAATAAAATAAAATTTCGATTTGAAATGTCAATGCCATACAAAGGTTGATCGTTTACTGTCGATGACGATTGTCGATTTAAGTTTATTGGTCGCCGATTTTCACCCTGAGTAGCCCAATGGCGATAAGTCATCTACGTTGGCAGCACTGGGCCTAAATGTTATCTGTCAACTGTCAGTAGTGTCAGTCAGTGCTGCCAACTCTACTAACAGAAAAGGAGCTGAAAGCGCTCTAAGTCGAATCGAGACAATACCCTAAAAAAATCTTTAGTTAGGTACTGCAAGATGACAGTGAAAATTTTTGACGAATAACTTGTCATTGTTCCCTATAAAATATCATTGCAAGATACAATTTTTATGTGAGATTGGCCATACCACCTACAACAGTGTTACGCCGCGTCAGTAAACACTGGCGCGGCGTGGTAAATTATGCACTATTATTTATCCCTAACCCCAGCTCGTAACAACAGAACACCACATACATAGGATCCATTTTGATATCAAATATAGATATCGTCGTAACAATAAAAATATATTTATAATAAAAATAAAAAGTTCGCAAGGCGGACGAGCAGCATCGCAGGCGCAACTGACCTACCATCGGAGTTTTAAAAAGCACTGGTCCGAATATCTATGTACGTTTGTGTTTATGCTATGTTTCATATCCCAACTATACGCTTTCCACTCAAAGCTTTAAATATTGCTTGGACCGGTAAAAATGCTCCCAGTAAATAAAAAAAAACACTATTCTAGAAATGCAACCGGAATTACAGTGTGTGCAAGAAGAAGAAGTGTCTATGAATGAAATACAAAATAAATTGGGCGAAAATGACCCTTCTCTATTAGTGTTACTATTAGTTACAATTTTAGCAACGTACAAAAAGATCCTTGTCTCATTGTGCAAGTAGGATCTATCGTTTTACTATATATCATTTTAGACTGCAGCTTTGAAGTCTAGAACAATATTAAAAATCTAGAGTGATACTTACAAAATATGAATTTGCTGGTCATACTTATCAGGATGAGGGCAGAAAGAAATGGCCATCGTTCTTTGTTATTTATTAGGTGTTAAGTAATTTAGCGCTAAATATATGGGTTTTTTCCTCATAGTTGTTTACTATTCAGCGCTATCTAGCGCTTTTTGAAAGGACTGGCTGACTGGCACACTGGCAGCTCCTTTTTTCGGTTAGAATAGTTGGCAGCACTGTAGCTTAAATGTCATTTTAGTTTACGAAACTAGAAATAGGTACCTATTTAAAAAATAAGTTTTATTTTTATTTTGGGCTATTTGTTGGCTATTTGGTTAAGTACATTTTGTGCGCCGTGTTTAACTACAAAATCGCTTAAACAAATCTTTTTTGAATTTAGAACGAGTAGCATTCTAGATTTAAAAAAATTTAAGTATAAATTCTTTACTACTTTATCAAACTCATTCACATAACTCTTTATGAAACAGGTAAAAGTAGGCTGCTTTTTTAAGCTTGGGTGCTTGGGTTTGCTAAAATGTTTTGTAATAATGGGATCATATTTTTTTCTCTATTTTGCATGTGAGCTAAGGGTGCAAGCTAAAGGTTAGGTTTATTTGATGCCAATATACTTACCACTATTGGGCTAAGTTGTACTTTGACATCCATCAATCTGGGAGAGCAGCGGTGTGCGCTAGTTAAAAATTTAAGCACAATAAAAAGTATCTGTTTTCCCGAAAAAAGAGGTTCCTAACCCTCTGATTCCCCCTCGCGACCCTTAAATCGGTGGACGTCAAAGTATCTACATTCCTACCCACTATTGTTTTTTTTTATACCTCTATTTTGTCACCCTTATTCTCGCAAATAAATTAATTTCATTTCATTTCACTAAGTAAACAAGCATATGGCCCGCCTGTTTTTTTCAAAATATTTATTTGTTCTAAAAATAATTACAACATTGTTTCTTCACCCCCTTAAACCAGTGCTGGTTTGCCTGGGAGTTGCATTTCCTCATATAAGTAGGTATACAAAAATAAAAATAAATTAATTAACAAGAAGGTAATTAAATCTAAAATAATACAAATGTAGGTAAGCAGTTACTGTAGCCTATGAATGCTTGCATCGCCAGGGGTATCACTCGTGCGTCGCCCATCTTGAAATTGTATTACCCATTAAATTGTCATACCATTTAATAAAAGCGTCCATGTTAATAGCTCAGAGTATATAAATACTACGTACTTAATAGTGATTATTTAAAAATATATACAGATATGTCATCTGGTACACTTTTCTAAATTATCTTATTTGTGGCCCAATAGTGACCCCCATATCCCAAATCCACACTAATGACCTTGCCAACGAGCTCACACAAGTGACATACTCCAAACACCTTAAGCGCCATGATATCCAAGACTTGGGTGCACGGTGGTAAAATGAAAAGGGAACCCACTGGGGAATACCCCTGAAATGAGAACAACCTATTAACACATCTGCTAGACCCAAGACTAATCACAGATTAACACAAAAAGAAAAAAAACTGTCATACAGGCTTGAATTGAAGAATTGAAGCTTTTTCAGGGAATAATCTAACACTTTAGGAATGGGAAGATAACATTTTTATCATAAGTTTACATTCAAACAGTAGTCATGTGGTTAGTACCAAAACCGCTATCAACAATGTTCTCACGACAAAATACTTTTCATGTAAAATGTAACATTATTTATTTCATGTAACTTCTTATCAAGTACAAAAAAACATTGAAACCTCAACAATAATTCTTGTGCGATAAGGTTAAAAATTATCTAGCAGCGCAGCACCGATATCTATGCACACATAAACTGAACAAATATGAATATACCTCATACCTCATAATAGAATATAAGTAGGTATTTTATATAATTGTGGATTGAACATGAATATTATCATTTATTTTCAGTAAGCGAGTGAAAATACGCGTCGTTTGGCTTTGAAATGCTAAAGATGTCTTCACAGGTATGATTATTTTGAATAGCTGTCCTTGTATCACCCATACCACTTGAATTTTGTCGCTTAACCCTTATATGATCCGACAGTTGCACTCATGGGCCTGTGCCGCTTACCATATGGTGCCACATAATCACTGGATAAAGTTAAATAAAGGCAAGAGGCAAAGTTTAAAAAAAACATTGCATTATGACACTCACTAAAAATGTCTATAACCCCTTTTTAACCGAATTCAAAAAAAGGAGGAGGTTCTCAATTCAGTTGTATGTTTTTTTTTTTATGTTTGTTACCTCATAACTCAGTCATTTATGAACCGATTTGGAAAATTCTTATTTTGTCTGGAAGGGTACACTTCCCGTTTGGTCCCATTGTCATCAGATCAGGATTTGATTACTTCTTTGTGTACTTTGAATTCGGTTTAAGTTTTTTGTAAAACAGTCCAATTATTTACAGCAAGATTTCAACAATATACCTATAAGTAGCATTCAATTAATTGCTGAGTTTCTTGGCAGTTCTTCTCGGTTGAAAGCTAATTTCCCATCTACCTTCAGTAGCTCTGCAGCACCTTAGTTATTGCCCCAATATTCTTTCATCATCGTTAATTTCGGAAATTTACTAGCACTTATTCAGCAATCTTTTGGTGCGTCCATGCTACACGAATCGAGCACGAGCCGAGCAACGAACGAGCCTACAACGAGCACGACGCGAATCCTTTTGTTCATAAAAAAACTGACAATCGCGCTCGTTCGAGGCTCGTAAGCCCGTCCACGCTACGTGAATCGTGCTCGCAGTGTGCTCGTTCGTGGCTCGGCTCGTGCTCGGTTCGCCAAGCATGGACGCACCATTAGGTTTTACCTCAGACACATGGTAAATGTTGAAAAATAGTTTTCTAACCAAACATGTTTGGCGTTTTATCGAACTCCTGTGAACTCGTGTGTATCGTATAGACACGGTATAGACGTTTGCAAACGCAACTAAGGTGTCAATTTTAAATAGTGGATCCTACGCATAGGCGAGCTCGCGGAAGTTGCACTGGTGGAATCTGATATCGACCATGCACACAGGGTAAAACCTATGCGGCCCCTACAAGGTCAACCCCGAAACATCGTGGTTAGGCTAAAGGATCGTCTGAAAAAGGATAGCATCATCTCTGGTCTACGTAAACGCCGTGGGTTCACAACGGCGGACCTTGGTCTTGGCGGTGATGTTCGTAATTGCTACGCCAATGAACACCTGACGACCACAAATAAGCTACTATATAAAAAATGCCGTGCTATGGCCAAAGAACGGTCGTATCAGTTTGTGTGGATAAAAAACGGATCCATTTTTGTGAGAAAAGGCGACAAGCAACTCCGGATTGCAATAGTTACGGAACTGGACTTAAAAAAAATTTGCTAATTTTTAAAATATCCATTTCATACACCACTCAGTTGCATTCATATTTGATGTTGTTATTTTTCTTTTTGCTTGTTGTACTTTGTTATCCTAATGTTATTTATACTATAATACTTACATTTTCAAAACTATCATACACATATCTTCTCTCACCTGCTACTCATATCACACAAACGCACACATATCCAGCGGTTATTTATTATTTACACAACAGTCACTACACATATTCAATACATAACAGTGAAAAAATAGCTATGTTCTTGCATGGTGCGCACTTTTGGCTGTATTACAAACACTTAATCCGCACTATTCATTATTCGCGCTTAATATATTCGCATAAATATTTGAATTTCTGTTTATACACTTTATTAGCAATAGTACTTGTAGGAAAGTTATATAATAAAAACACTAAAACAGAGTCATTTATCTTAGTTAACCCGTCATCTACCATACTCATTGATTGCTTACTACAATATCACTATTATTATTATTTGAGTGATGACCGTCGGAGGCGGTACAAGCGGCGACGAGTCCCGTGCACTACGTTTGTTATGCTCGATCATCTAGACAATACTGCGACTGCATCTGTAGTTATCACACAGGCATTGATGCAGTATACTTATTCCGATCAACTAATTACATTAGGCTATAATTATGTCATTTACTTTAGTTATTTTAATTTTTATAATTCAACGTTTTAAAAAATCTTAAAATTTATTACCAAAACGTGCGAGGGCTCCGCACTAAGTGTGATGTCCTGCACCAGAGTATTCTATTAAACGATTATGATATAATTGTTCTTACAGAGACATGGCTTTGTGACGGTTTTTGGGACACCGAACTGTGTGATAATCGCTACGATGTGTTTAGGCTCGACAGAAACTGTTCTATAACAGGAAAAAAAACTGGCGGCGGGGTCATGCTTTGCATAAAACGCGAATTATGTGCGAACATTAACACAAACATAAAATGCGACCTACTTGTGGCACTGTGGGTCACTATACCTGCGCGCGCCTTGGCTTCGGGCTCCGCTGCCGCCTTGACGCACAGCCTACATATTGCCGTTGTATACATCCCAGGACATACTAACAGTAAACGCCAGCCCACAGATATATCACAGTTCCTCAGTGCTACTGCCGTTGCATTTGATTCATCACCAGATGACCATTTTTTAATTACCGGTGACTTCAATCTGCCTTGCCTTGAGTGGTCTGTAAATGGTCCTACTTTGCATAGAACTGCTAGCGTGGAAATTCAAAATGCTGCATCACAACTTATTGCCGATTTCGGGCTTCATGGCCTCATTCAATACAATACGCTTAAAAACATTAGCAATAATACCCTTGATTTAATATTTAGCACGTTTCATTTAGATTTAGTACATTGTGACAAGCCGTTTATCCCTGAGGATGTATATCACCCGTGCATTAATTTGATTACAAATGATTTAACTGTGCCACTTCTTCGAACAGCCCCCTCTGAGCGTCTTAAATTCCATAAAGGCGACTATCAAAGTATAAATGATTATCTTGACCAGGTTTCATGGGAATCACATCTACATCATGGCTCGGTTGATGATGCTACAAAATTTTTATATGACAAAATTTACGAATGTGTGGATAAATATATTCCAAAATCATATAATCGTAGTAATCAATATATTTACCCGAAATGGTTCAGTAGTTCGCTGGTTAATATTATAAGGGAGAAGTCTAAGGCACATGAGCGTTGGAAGAAGTCTGGTAGTGATTGTGATCGCGATGAATTTAGACTTCTGAGAAAGCGCCACAAATTGATACAAGGTGAATGCTACAAAAAATACATCTCGTCCTCTGAAGCAGCGATTAAAATGTCTCCCAAAAGTTTTTGGCATTTTGTGAAGTCTAAGCGCGGCGTTTGTAATCACCCGCAAACAGTAACTTTTAACAATAATACTTTTAGTACTGGTTCCGATATAACTAATGCGTTTAATGATTTTTTCAAAAGTGTATTTGCCCCTCCTGCTTTAGATTACTCAAAGTATGACAACTTTCCCCCCCCAATACAAGGAATCACTATGTCTGTAAATAATCTTACTGTGTCTAAGGACACAATTTTAAAATTACTAAAAAAATTGGATCTTGATAAAGGTCCGGGTTGTGACAAACTTCCTCCATTTTTCATTTACAGATGCGCATCTGCACTAGTAACCCCCCTTCAAATTATATTTAATAGGTCGCTTCGGGAAGGAATGTTTCCTTCTCTTTGGAAACGAGCTCATGTTGTACCCATACATAAAAAGGGTTCTCGCACTGAAGTCTCAAATTACAGGCCTATCTCCATTCTCAACACGTTCAGTAAAATCTTTGAAAAAATTGTTTACGAGCATATTTATCCTAATATATTTGCCGGCGTCACTGATCATCAGCATGGATTTTTGAAGGGACGCTCCACATCTACTAATCTTCTGCACTTTCTGGATTTTACTCTTAAGAATATGGAAAAATCCGGGCAAGTAGATGTGATATACACCGATTTTGAAAAGGCATTCGATCGGGTAGATCACATCATTCTGCTTCGCAAACTCGATAGACTCGGAATACATGGCGATCTTCTTCGCTGGATCGAATCCTACCTTAATAACCGCTCTCAAGCTGTTGTTGTGGGTGTACCTCAAGGTTCACATTTGGGGCCATTATTTTACTGCGCTTACCTTTATGATATTTACACCTGCTTTGATAAGTCTAATTATTTGTTGTACGCCGATGATAAAAAGATATTCCTCAATATTGGAAATGTTCGTGACTGTATAAAGCTTCAGGATGATTTAAATAAACTATCTCAGTACTACATACAAAACAGAATATCCGTTAATGTTAAAAAATGCCAATGTATATCTTTTTCTAGACGTCCTACGCCTATTTTATTCGAATATAATATTAATGACGTTCCAATTGATCGGGCTCATACTGTGCGGGATCTAGGTGTTTGTCTTGATAAAAAGCTCACCTTTAACTCACATTTTGACAACATTATTAACAAAGCATATCGTAGCCTAGGATTTGTTTTTCGAGTTTGTAAACCATTCAGAGATTTGCGTTGCGTGAAATTGGTTTATTGTGCATACGTACGCAGTGTCCTGGAATACGCGAGTATTACCTGGTCTCCTCAGTATTCATCTCATATTGATCGCATTGAGTCTATACAAAGGCGCTTTGTCAAACATCTCCAATACCATGCTTGTATCTTCTTTAATACTTATCATGAAAGGTGCAAGCACTTTGGACTTCTGACATTAAAAGATCGCAGAACGGTGGCAGATATGTCTACACTTCATGATATGGTGAACGGATGTATACCTTGTCCTCACTTGGTATCACAATTTGGACTGAATGCACCCCGAAGACGTACCAGAAACACTAGTCTCTTTCATGTGCCCTTTCACAGAACAAACTATGCCAAGAATTCCCCTATAAGTAGGATTCTTAAAACTTACAACACCTGTTTTCCAGATATTGATCCTTTCGCTGTTACCAAAACGTCATTCAAAAATAAAATCAATCGCAACTTTATTTAGGTAGATAGCTGTTTTATTTTTAATCAATTTTGTTAATTTATATATGTAATTACACACACACACACATAGATAATTTGAGTATTTGTGTGTTGTTATGCGATAATAATTATTTATTCATTCATCAATATATATGTATATATATACGTTACAACATTATAATTAAGTATTTAAATATATATATATATATATATATATACTCGTACATGCATTTATTTAATATGATCCATATCTTTTTTTACATAACATGTAACATTTTTGTTAATTTTTAAGCATTATAGTTCTTGTTGTTTTTAATGTATTTATGTTAATATTAGGAAACCTGTAATTGGCTTTTTTTTATGTATATTCTTTTGTTAATTATGAACTTGCTTTTAAGCTGTTGGTTTCGTCAAATAAATAAATAAAAATAAATAAATAAATAAAATAAATAAAAAGTATGCAAACCCCTATACCTACTAATGACACTATATCAAACAAACGTACCTCATACCTCATCGCACAATACTATTTATAACTACTAATAATTATGAACCACGCATACTTAAAATATTCCACACAAAAGAATCATGGCGAGATCCATACATTGATTTGTACAAAAAATAAAACATTTTAGAGGGTTTTGAATCCCTTTCAATGTTTAGATTACATTACCAGCAACATGTTAATATACTTGAAATATTTTGTAAACCCCGCAAAATATAACAACAACATAAAGATTTTGGTCGCGATTCGCCGGTATGTCATAAAATTTCGCATTTTTATCCCAGGGTTCTAAAAATATTTTAAATGCCTCAAGTTATTCCTTAGGCACCAAGGATCAATAAAAACGTCATTCGAACGTATTAAAAAATCTTTAATTTATTATACAAATCTCGCCATGATTATTTATTTGGTCTCATTTCCACCATCATATATATATTTAAGAATTTAATATTTTCATAGTGTGGTACATTTAAAAATTGTTATGTTATTGTTACAGCTAGAAAATATAGTAAACGCATACAAAACTCTATCGAAAATACCTTCCATATCTGGCGGGAAACTCAACAACAGCGGTACAAGAATTAATGCCAACTGGTCCATAAGGAACTTTGACAAGGGAAGGAATACTAAATACCTTTACAATTATACATTGGATGACAAGTTAAATGTTGTTGCGCAGAGCGATTTTGGCTTAGATGTTAGTAATGAGTGAGTATAGTTAGTTAGTTTTTGTACTGAGTGGTTTTCACTTTGATTTGTGGAATTAAAAATACTATTTTGTTGCCCCATAATAAAGTTTATTTTCGAACCATTAACGTTTTTGCTTGGTGATCAATTAAATATCTAATCATTGAGCTATTACTACGTATAGAGAAGACGCCACATATCACAACTATATTCCGTTCAAGTGAGGCCATCCGGCAACACTTGTTGTTGTAGAACAATGAAAGAAACGCGAAAGCGCCGTGAAAATCACGGTATTTGCGAGAAAAATGCTCCTAAAAGCATTGAGTTATTATAACTACGTATAGAGAACCTATCATAAGCTATGGTTATGTCCCATTTTTTTATCGTCTAAGCAGATAGTAGAAACACGTAGCGCTATCAGAACCCAATTTTTTTATTTCCAGGTTGCTATCGGCAATATCTCCTCGAGAGACCTTCAAAGCCATTATAAGAGAGGAGAAGAACGGAAAGGAGGCCAAGAAGCAGTATTTAGAAGTGTGGAATAAGAACACCTTAGAACATTCCATAGACCTCACTGCGCTCGATATACATGGAGACGTGTACGCTGATTGTAAGTTTTTTTTTTATTCTACATGGTTTCAAACAAGCATACGGTCCGCCTCATCAGACGCGGTTCATCATCATCCTTTTTTAACCGACTTCAAAAAAAGGATGAGGTTCTCAATTCGGTTGTATTTTTTTTTTTTTTATTGTTTGTTACCTCATATCTCCGTCATTTATGAACCGATTTGGAAAATTCTTTTTTTGTCTGGAAGGGTACACTTCCCGTTTGGTCCCATTGTCATAAGATCAGGATGTGATTACTTCTTAGTGTACATTGAAGTCAGTTTAAGTTTTTTGTAAAACAGTCCAATTATCAGTCCACTACTGGATTTCTTACCACCCGCCTCCAGCCTAGTCAGGCCACTGTTTTGAGGTCATCAGTCCATTGGGCTTGAGACGACACACTACGATTGCCATGATGCGGTCTCCACTCTAAGAATCGTCTGCTCCATCGACCGTCGGTTCTTCGGCAGTTGCCACTTCAGCTTGCTAATTCGTTGAGTTAACTGGGTTAATTTAATTCGTTCTCGCTGAGTGACGATGAGTTTTTGGACCAGTCTAAGCATCAGTGAACACATCTCGGCTGCGTAGGTCATAGCCTTAAGCCGCTTGCAGCATCAGAGATATTCTCGCGCGTTTCCAACCCTCTCTTCTCTCTGGCACATGGCTGCCTTCTTTAAGGTCTGTTGCATTGGCAGGGTTGGACTGGGCTGGAAGGGCCCGGGTGGCTCCCCATATATCCAAAACAAGT
This sequence comes from Achlya flavicornis, assembly GCA_947623365.1. NCBI lineage: Eukaryota > Metazoa > Arthropoda > Insecta > Lepidoptera > Drepanidae > Achlya > Achlya flavicornis. Next base: position 13,410,207 of record OX392479.1, read on the forward strand.
TTCAGGGATGGCTTCTGCTCAGGGTCCATTAAAAGAATTTTTCTGTTTCATATATCACTTAGTACATATGAACTATCTACTTTATATGTAGGTCGCAAGAGGGGCCTTAGTCTGCGCGGGCCCCCTACCCTACCAAAAGTGGTCGTGTCCCGAAGCCACCTCTACCATATGGCCAGTCTGGCCCTGGGCATTGGTGGCTGTCTGGTGGTACTTCCTCAGTCGGGTTTCTCCGAATTTTGAACGAGAAATCCCTAAACTAGCTAGCTCTGTCAAACCTCCTTTGTTTGAAGTCGGATAACTATCGTTCCAGCTGAATTCGGTAGCCTGGACTGGTCGGCGGATGAGTCATCAGTTGTATACGTGGCGGAGAAGAAGCTTCAGAAGTCGGAGCCCTACATCAAGAGGAAGGCCGAGGATAAAGCGAAGACCGACGGCAGCGGGGAGAATGTGCCTAAAAAGGTAACAATGTTGGGCAGATTGGTTTGAGGAAGGGATTGTCAGATATCCTGACTGTCATCTCTCATCTGTCATGTATCTTTACTTACATCATTGCTGGAGTCCGATGCGTTGGTCTGACCAAATACGCTCCACATTGAACACCAGTGTATGTGCTGCTATGGTTACCTCACGATGTTTTCCTTCACCAAAGGTTCAAGTTCTCTGTAGTATTCGAACTCGAGACGTTCGTCTAGGAATCCGACGAAACTACCACCGGGCTATCATCGCATTCAAATTGCATTGAATAGCCGTTCATAAAAGTCTTAGGTAATTTATTTTACGGTGAAGTGGTATTTCAAAGCGAGCGTTTCCGTGCTTCGGAAGGCATGTAAAGCCGTTGGTCCCGGTTATCACTTAATTGTGATAGTCGTTAAGGTAGTTGGAGGCTTAAAAACTCCAACAGTAGGTTGACCACTAGCCTTCCTCCACCGATCCGCAGTGGGCACGCGTGGTGGAGTATCTGCCCATTTCCGCCCACCCTTTTTTTTTTTTTTTTTTTTTTTTTTTTACTGTGTATAGGCCTGTGTTTGACCACAATCTCACTATGGTAAGTGATGATGTGGTCGAAGGTGGTAAGCACACAAAGCCTAGAAGGAACTGGCTCTCAAGTGCAGCTGTCGGAACACACCGATAGGTGCTTGGCGACAGATTTTCAACTTGAGGGTGGTAGCCAGCCAGACGGGTACTACAAAGTACCCTACCACCGTGCTATGGTTTCCTCACGATGTTTTCCTTCACCGAAAGCTCTAGCTCATTGTAGGATTCGAACCCGGGACCTTCGTCTCGGTATCCGACGTCACTACCACTGTGCTATCATCGCCTTTAAACCCTGATTTGTGAAAGGAGGCCTGTGCTCAGCAGTGGGACATTATAGGCTGAGGGTGATGAATTTATTTTATAGGTATAATAAAATCGTAAGGAAGTAAATCTGAACTATCTTTTTTTTTTTAAGTATTTGGTATGAGTTTTACACATAATACAGTCCCCAAAACAGCTGCTTTATACTTTTTGTCCGTCTGTCTGTATATTTGTTTGTTCAAGCATCACTCATAAACTAATGAAACGATTGCGATGAATGCACGTAGCTTACGGAGAAGGACATATACTCTTTTTATCCTTCCCGGGATAAAAAGAGTATATACGCAGTACATAGTACGCAGGTGAAACCGCGTGGGACAGCTAGTCAACAGTATGTTTGTAATGTCCAGGGTGAGGAGTTCATCTACAGACAGGATTGGGGCGAGCAGCTGGTGGGCAAGCACTTGTCAGTGATAGTGGTGTGCCGGCTGCAGACAGAGACTTGCACCGTGCTGGAGGGGCTGCCTGAGGGCTGGTGTCCCGGACAGGTATGTACTGCTTTTAGGGTTCCGTACACAAAGGGTGCCAACGGAACTGTTACTAAGCCCCCGCTGTCTGCTAGTCCGTCTGGCTGTCAGTGTGCTGTATCTCATGAATCGTAATAGGTAGACCATTGAAATTTTCACAGAATGTGTATTTCTATTGTCACTATACAACAAATAATATAATTGAAAACTATTTTACAAAAACCTTAACCGACTTCAAGTGCACTAAGAAGTAATCAAATCCTGATCTGATGACAATGGGACCGAACGGGAAGTGTACCCCTACCAAACAAAATAAAAAATTTCCAAATCGGTTATTAAATGACGAAGATAAAAGGTAACAAACATTTAAAAAAAACATACAACCGAATTGAGAACCTCCTCTTTTTTTGAAGTCGGTAATATTTTTTTTTAACATGACTGGTGGTAGAAGCTGGGCTGAAAAGTAATACCCTCATAGTTGAAATAAAAAGCAGTGTTTAACTCGTGTGAAAGTTACCTATTTCACGCTCGAACTATTAGCCAAACCATCTCGTGTGATATGATCCCTTGGCTAAGCTAACAATCTACTATTAAATGACGGCAAAGGATAATAAAACCTATGTGTGTGTATGTAGGTCCGTTTCTCCCCGGATGGTGCGAGCGTGGTGGGCGTGGCGTGGCCCACGGAGCCACGGCGACTCGGCCTCATATTCTGCACCAACCGACCCAGCTACATATTCAAACTCACACTAGACGGCAATATGAGTGAGTTATCGTTGCAATTTCTGGTTACAGGTCGGTTAACGAAAGCTGGCACGTGCACAGTACTCACACGTATGCAATTTCATGATACAGTATGTTTTATTACATTACTAGCTGCCCGGAATGACTTGGTTCGCGTGGTGTCCTACTAACCTATACCCTAACCTACCCTACCACTACCCCTACCCTACCTAACCTACCCTACCTACCCTACCCTCGCACTTTCTTAATTTTTTCTTTCATAAGAACATTCTCCTGACAATAAAAAACACAACAAAAATATAATTTGCGGAATCTGTCCAGCCGTTCACGCGTGATGGCGTGACCAAGGGAAATAGGGATTCATTTTTATAAATATAGATTGCTTCTAACCGAATGTAAAAAAAAAACACTAAATATTTTTTTTGTTTTGCATATGAGCAGTAGCAAAAGCAAAACAATAACTGTCTCCTTCATACTCATACGCTTGACCGCGCGCGAGCGAGACGGACAGACTTTTCATGATGCGCATGCAGTGCGACGTCACGCCGCGCGCTTATTCACAGACACTACAAAAGCGGAACGTGTAAATGTGTTGAACGTGCCAGCTTTAGTTAACCAACCAAGCCGTAAATAAATTGGATGTATCTTTCACCTAAACATATAACCCAATATTTAAAAAAATGCATTTTTACATGACTACCCAAAAAAGGGAGTGTTATTGTACGTTTACAGGGTTCATTTATATTTGTGAGTGTGGCTAACTGACCTATTTTGATATAATTTTACCATTTTTAATATTTTGTTTTTCTATTGTTTTATATATGAATTGTCTGTCTGTCATAAAAGCTGTTGGGTTCGAGTTGTGTAATCGTTTCTTTTTTCCTGGTTTCCCCTAGTCTTCCCTAAACTAAGCTATCATTAACAGTGAGTTTCCTTATTCCACCATAACTTTAAATGCAAGAGATTTGTATGAGTGGTAAACAGATTTGGATGTATGGGGTATCGTTAGAATTCTTCATTATCCTGAGTGACACTGGCCCTGATTCTGTTGCTTACAACTAAACTAATTTTAAACTCACTATGACTCTTTCTAACAAAGAACATAAGAAAAGGATGTAAGAAATTTAGTCCTGTCAAATTAGTCCAATGCTTGTTTTCAATATAAATGTAGTCGCCATCTATCGCGGTTACGCCTAAATACACGCAAAATAAGACGGCGAAGATTAATTTGACAGCTTTAAATATATTCTATCCTTTTTCAATAATTTTCGTAAGAAAGAGATGTGATGTGACTAAAAGTGCGATTTAGAACAGAATCGGCACCACTGGCTCGTTTTTTTAAAAATCCTTTTTAGGAGTGCAGTCGTGTTTTCTTTTTAATTATTTATACTATCAGTGAGATTAATGTATTTTTTTTTCGTGTACAGAGAAGTTATCAGGCGAAGGTTTATCTGTGCGATCGCCGCGGTACAGCCCGCTCGGAGACTTGGTGTGGCTGCAGCGGGACGCGGGCGGGCCGCACCACGCCTGCCACAAGATTGTCATACTCAAAAACAACTCTGTGAGTATTGGTGTAAAGTTCATTTTCGTGTACAAAGAAGCTATCGGTTGAAGGTTTATCTATGCGATCGCCGCGGTACAGCCCCCTCGGAGACTGCAGCGATGTCCACAATATTGTCGCACTCAAAAACAACTCTATATGTATTCGTGTAAGCTTCATTTTTTATTGGGTTTGTCGATTGATTCAGCCGTTTATTCAGCTAAGGTTTGTTACTGGTCATTGATTTTACCTGCTTTCCTGAGGTATTTTGTTACATATGTATAACTAAGTGTATGTAGGCAAACAAGCATAAATGCTAAGCCGTTTCTGTAGCCATATGGACGCTTGCAACACCATTACCGACCCTTCCCCCTTACAAATGAGCACTGGCAACCTTATTCACGCGCAGGAACACAACATAAAGTTATTTGGCTGCGGTTTTCTGTAAGGTGGAGGTACTTCCCCAGTCGAGCTGCTCTTTGAGCGAATAAACGCTATGCTCTACTCACGTAAAAAATACATCGCCTACAAAAATACACATACATTACATACATTTTAGGCGAAGATAGCTCAGTGGTAGTGACGTCGGATACCGAGACGAAGGCCCGGTTCAAATCCTACAATAAGCTTGAGCTTTCGGTGAAGGAAAACATCATGAGGAAAATCAAAGCACGGTGGTAGGGTACTTTGTAGTACCCATTTGGCTGGCTACCACCCTCAACTTGAAAATCTGTTTCCAAGCACCTATCAGTGTGTTCCGACAGCTGCAGCTTGAGAGCGAGTTCCTTCTAGGCTTTGTGTGTGCACCACTTTCGGCCACACTTACCATGGGGAAATTGAGGTCAAACACAGGCCAATACACGGTAAAAAAAAAATACGAAGAATATCTCCACTGTTCTTAGTTCACTTTTCCGTCAATTAAATTTTGATTCTTAAATAATATGTTTATGTATTGCAGGATACAGTATCAACAGTAGTAGACATAGTAAACGAGGTGAGGTCTCAGTTCTACGGCGTGTACTGCCAGAGTCTCCCGGGGAAGTGCTTCAGTAGCGACGGCAACAGACTAGTGTTTGCAACCCCGCAGCAGAATGAAGTTAGGAGCTATGTTGTTGATATCGGTATGTATAGGTTTTCATTAAGGAACCTACAGTAGGTCGGTTTAAAGCTGGCATGTTCACCTTCTTATTTTTATGTTTGGCAACTAAATACAAATTAGGAATTATTTCAGCCAGTGTCGAGTTATATCATAATTTCCAGTCACACAGAATAAATTACTTTCATATACAACGTAACAGATTAAGACGCTAAACCGTTAATCCGAACGGTTTTGTTCAAAATCGCCTACTGAATCGATTTTGTAACTTTAATTATCTATATTAAAAGTTAATTAAATCGATTCAGAAAACGATTCTGAACAACCAGTTTAACGGTTTAGCATCTTAGTCTGTTACATTTTGTATAGTTCTCAGTTAGTCACCGTCCATAAAAGTCATGTTTTACTACAATGGTGGTCATTGTACTAAAACTCTTCACGGATTTTTTGAAGATAGCTTGAAAAGTCACGATACACATAATTAATTTCACTTCACTGGTGCACATGGATTGATCTTTATTGGATAAAATACCACCGATAATCTATATATATAAAATGCTTTGTCCTGAATGACTGAGAATCAACGCACAGCCTAAACCGCTGATCATAGAGACCTGAAACTTGGAGGGTGTGTTCTTTGTATGACGTAGGCATCCGATAAGAAAGGATTTTCCGAAATTCTACCCCTAAGGGGGTGAAAATCGGGGGCAAAGTTTGTATGGGACAACGTGATTCCTTGGTCCGATATACTTCAAATTTTGCATAAACATTGCTTAACAGAATTGATGGAAGACGTGTTTCATATTTTATTGAAAATCATCACCTAACGGGGTCAAAAAGGGGTAGAAAGTTATTTTAGGGGTGATTTGCATCGAAGTTGATATCAATACTCCTTAGTACTTTTGATTTAAATTTCATTTTTTTGTTTTGACACATGTTTTAAATCTCAATCCGATTTTCACAGATTACAGAATAAGGCAGATGGAGCGAAAGGAACATGGGAGTGAGGCCAAAAAAGCAAATACAAATTGAAAAACACATACCTGGTATTCGCTTTTGAATTTGTATTTGGCTTTGTTTAAAAAACTTATTTAACGAAAAACACTTTCTTTTAATAAATTAGCATACAGCAGCTTTTAAACATAGCAAATACAAATTCAAAAGCGAATACCAGGTGTTTTTCAATTTGTACCTAATTGCTTTTTTTGGCGTCACTCCCGTGTTTCACGCGCTCTATCTGCCTTTTGTTCTGGAAACTGAAATGCTCTTTAAAATTGGAATGTCAAATATAAAAGAATATTTAAATCGGATTAGAATTTGAAATTTGTTTGTAAGTTCATTTTCTCTAACTTTTTGGCGGGAACTTGCAGAGTGACGTTGATAACTGATATTTTTATATTCATAAATTCGTGTATTTTGAATTTTATTGCATACTAGCTGTCCCCCGCGGTTTCACCCGCGTTCCCGGGAAAAAAAAGTAGCCTATATCCTTTTCCATACCATAGGCTGTATCATATCTGTATGCCAAATTTCATGTTGATCCGTTGAGTAGTTGAGGCATGAAGGCGTAACAAACAAACAAACAAATAAACAAACAAACTCACTTTCGCATTTATAATATTAGTTAGGATTAGGATATAATATTAGTTAGGATTAGGATATTAGTTAGGATTATCGGTTGTATTTTATCCAATAAAGATCAATCCATGTGCACCAGTGAAGTGAAATGAAATGAATTATGTGTATCGTGTCTTTTCAAAAGTCCGTGAAGAGTTTTAGTACATGACCACCACTGTAGTATAACATGACTTTTATGGACGGTGACTGACTGCATGAGGACTATGTGAAAGTGATTTATTGTGACTAGAACTTATATAATATAACTGGAAATTGGCAAAGTACACACCAGTGTGACGTCAATGAAAAAAAAAGTTCATTTTCTCTATTTCATTAGAATATTTTGATTGTAGTTAATTTAATTTCTTTCTCATTTGTTGTTATAATAATTAAATAAGATTCTTTGAGTTCGATTTTTTTGTGTAGGTATAATATATTTTTTAGTTTTAAATGTAAAAATATCTGTGTTTGATTTGTTGTGTCTAATAATCAGTGGCGTGCATAGGTTTTCGAACCAGAAAATTCAAACCGTACGCGGGTGAAACCGCGGGGGTCTGCTAGTATGCAATAAAACTAAAAATACACGATTTTATGTAAATTAAAACAAATGCAACGTCACTCTCCAACTTCCCGCCAAAAAGTCCCAGCTGGCACGTTCAACACATTGACACGTCGCGCTTGTATAGTCTGTGAATAAGCGCGCGGCGTGACGTCGCACTGCATGCGCAACATGAAAGGTCTATCCGTCTCTTTCGCGCGCCACCAAGCTTATGAGTATGAAGGAGACAGTTATTGTTTTGCTTTTGCTACTGCTCATAAATATAGAGTGGTCCTATTTGCATTCGTCCATTAGAATTGACTGATTGATTAGAAGCAATAATGTAATAAAACATCAAAAAAAAAGTCTATCGTGAAATTGCATATGTGTGAGTACTGTGAACGTGCCAGCTTTCGTTAATCGAAATCGAGCCGGAAATCGAACGCGTTATCTGTATTATTGCAAAATCCTATAGTTTCGCTTATACGGATCAAATTTTAAAAATACTAGCTGTCCCCCACGGTTTCACCGGCGTTCCCGGTATAAAAAGTACCCTATGTCCTTCTCCATACCATAGGCTATCTGCATGCCAAATTTCAAGATGATCCGTAGGGTAGTTGAAGGGTGAAGGCAAACAAATAAACAAACTCACTTTCGCAATAATTTAATATAATATTAGTTAGGATTAGAAGAAAAACTGAAAAAAAAAAGAAAATACTATTTTCTTTTTCATACATTGATTAAACTTCAACTTGTACGTAGTATTTATATACTCTGAGCTTCAACTAAAAACCATACATCGAGAATTATAATTCTTTGATGTTTTTTTTATACCGCACCTATGCTTTAGGATTTGGCCACCCTGTATATTATTTCTGATTAAATAACTAACATGAGTATTATTATTTTCAGATGGTGGTAGAATGGTGGATATATCTAACAAGGCTGCCCCCGGGTCCACTTCCATACTGGACGTGAAGGGAGACGTGATCCTCGCTTCGTACTCCAACATGACTACCCCGGGACAGGTCAGTTATATCTTACTTCTGGCTCTCAAGTGCAGCTTCATATTTCCACTTACTAGTCACCGGAGCTCAGTCGTCGTTAAGTAAGCATACGGTCCGCCTGATGGTAAGCGGTTACTGTAGCCATATGGATGCTTGCAACACACACTACACTCTGTTATTTGTCAGCGGTATTCTGTAAGGTGGAGGTACTTCCCCAGTCGAGCTGCTCTTTGAGCGAATAAACGCTATGATCTATCTCTCTTACGCATGACCACTGCTTTTTTTATTAGTCGTCTAATCTTATTTTTTTTTATATAATTGTCCACAATGTAGTAGCCTTATATAAATAATCCATAGCTGTATGTGGGTCGCTTACCCGCACAAGGCAGCGAGATGGATATTGGATGGGTGCGCGTGAGTTCACCCGTAGACGTGCCCGCTTCCCTAGCTTCATCCACCGTGGAATACCTACACTTAGAGCATGACAACTCAAAAGATACTGTCAGTGAGTATAATAAGGTTGAATTTGATAACATGTAACATAGCTTTCTAATAGTTTAAGAATTTTCAGAATCTTATCTGTAGTAATATTACCCCCTACAACAAAACTAACAAACAATCTTCGTTTCTTTATAATAAAAATAGCCTTTGCTATTTAAATGTTATTGCATTGAAAGCTGGGACCAAAATCTTCGTACCCCTTTCTATACCATTTAGGGCCAGTTCACACCGAGACGAGACGCGACGCGCACTTTTTAAGATAGTGATACAAATAGAACTTTATTTACTATACAAATTGATATACTACATATACTGCTTTTTGTTTGTAAATACATAATTAAAATACATAATTACACCCAGACTCAGGACATACAGACATGTTCATGCGCACAAATGCACGTCCTGTGTGGGAATCGAACCCACGACCAGCGGCGCGATAGGTGGACTTTTAACCAATTGCGCCAACTGGCCCATCAGTGTATTCATCTCTTTGTTAGTTCTGTGTCTAATATTATTTAATGTGTGATTTGTCCAGAATCATTTTCGGCGTTATATATGGCACCGAGAGTGGATTCGGATGTGAAGTTGCCGCTGGTCGTGTGGCCTCACGGCGGGCCTCACTCCAGCTTCGTCAACGCGTACTCGTTGGAGGCCGCCTTCTTCAACATGTTGGGTAAGTGTATACGTGGTACAAACCCTTATCAATCTACTGAGATTTTCTATAGTGGCCACCTTCACCAACCGCTAGGTCATAAAAGACAGCACTCTATACCTGGCAGCCCCTTACGAAGCGTCAGAGACCCTCTGCGGTAGGTCACGCCGCCAGAGTACTCGCCACTGGTACTTTTGAGAAAATGTGAGTCACACCGTGATCGCTCACTACCATTTGTTCAGAATGGTACCGGAGCTGTTAAAAGTCGCTCTCCACGCGCACCCCACTAGCTGCGTCTGTACCAGTTACACAAGCGCAAGCACTAGCACAAACACACCCTAGGGTACTTGCGGATTCAATCCCCGCTGGGGACGCCAGAGAAGCCGACTTCCATTTCTCCATGAATGGTACCGGAGCTGTCATGCGCGCTCACTTCCCAATACGTATCCACGTATCTACCCAATGCCTACAGCTGGGTTGCCGGAAAACTAATCCAACGGCTAGCCCTCTACTTCCTATCCAGGAAAGGGGTACAGGCAGATATGGCTTACCGATGTACCTGCGCAGAAGATACATTTTCAAAGCGCGGGAAATGCTATTGGTCGGCAGCTGCCGCCATGTGTGTGGAGTGGCGTCACTTGCGAGTGAGACTGAACTAACAGCTGCACTGTATTATGAACCTTATAGTAGTGATCTAAGGTTGATTGTAAGTTTTAAGCATTCTTTCGTTAATCTTCGGGCCATACTTTCTTTTCTGTGCGAACGAAGATTCACGACGCGCCTTATCAGTTGGGTACTACTGTCCCACTGTTATAGGTTACTCGTAAAACCAAAGAGTTTTTATCCAAAAAAAAACTTAAAATCTTTTAAAAAATATTCAAGATCGGTTGAAACTATGAACATTTTCAGGTTTCGCGTCGTTGCAAATCAACTACCGCGGCTCGACGGGGTGCGGTCAGGCCTCTGTGTATTTCCTACCAAAACGAGTCGGCGATACTGACGTCAAAGACTGTAAATTAGCCACAGATACCGCACTTAATAGATATCCCATTGATGAGAAAAAACTGTGTCTCTTCGGCGGTTCCCATGGAGGATTCCTTGTTACCCACCTCAGTGGGCAATACCCGGATTTGTACAAAGTTGTTGTTAGCAGAAATCCGGTCATAGATGTTGCTAGTATGTTCAATTCTACGGATATTGCTGATTGGTAAGTGTTTTTTTTTAAAGAAGGGTTTGTTTTACATCATGGTAAGCGGTTATCGAAGCAATCGGTTGCAACACCACTCAGATGGATAGATGAAAATTTTTGTAGAAACCACGGCTTTACTATTTCACATATTCATATTACTTTCCATAACATATATTTGTGCAACGTCTCAAAAAGAAATCGTGTTAATCGAAAATAAACCTTATATCATTGGTGCAGGTTCCAAATTCAATTGATTTTATATCGAAGCAAAACTTGACTTGAGCATTTGTTGACGTTCTAGAATACGGAATAGCAATTTTTGAAAAAAAAAAACAGGTGTCTTCATAATGCCGGTTGACGAATGTCACGAAATAATTCCTCGCTTGACTATCCTTAGATAATTAGTATAAAACGTAAAGTCTTTTTATCTGGTAGTTTCCCAGGAATGGTATTTAATATAATCTTGATTGTGATGCAAACGGTAAATGAACGCAGAGGCCTGACTCAATCCCGAACATCGATATCATAGACAATGCAATGTTACATTTTAATAATCGCGTCTCTTATATAAAACTATTGGTTTGTGTTTAGTTAACTTACTGCAGAAAGCTTGAACGAGGCTTTTTTTTTTGAAGTGGAAACTTCTTTAGCGGCGTTGTGCACTTTTTTGTGATGGGTAAAAAATTATAAACTCGCGTCAGGACACGTGACCTGATCGAAAATTCGTAAGACGGAGGGAGAGTAGACCGCCGCCCCGTAGAAGAGGAAGTATTCCCCTCTCTTTCTACCGTGCGGCGAAAATGTATGCCTGCGCCTGCTGTTTCGTTTAGGCGGCGCAGGGTGCTTGTGCGAATGTTCGTGTGTGTTTGTGTTACAGTTTGCCAATTAGTTCTGAAGTGTTAAATTTTTAATGTTATATAAATTGTCATGTTTGTGTACGATAGCACAATACATGAATATTGTATTTTAACACATACATGATAGTACTTTAATACTGATAATTAAAGCAATTCGTGCAAAATTATTCCCTAACCATTATAAAATATCAAAAATGCACAACCTTAATATTCAAGGTTTCACTTCTGCCGGCACTCCCGGAGTGCAACCCGTTGTTTTTTTTTTTATTTACAAGAAGATGCCGGCCCAAAATTTTGCCTTAGCACCCTTACGCGGACAAATGGCGAGCAAGCTCTCAACTAGCCTTAAGAACCTTGTCACCAGCTTTAGTAGTTCCCTTATATACCTTTCTTCAAAAAAGTAGGATATATTGCGGGTCTTATTCTTAGGTTTCGCAACAGTCCGAATAAACTTCCGCGGTTCGACCGGTTCCGGCGATGACGCAGTGCGCTGCCTCATCGGCCACGTAGGGGTCTACGACGTAGCAGATTGCCATCTCGCTCTAACCACGCTAGTAGAGAGAGAGGTCAGACACAAAACGTGCGTCCTCTACGGCGGCAGCTACGGAGGCTTAGTGACCGCTCATTTGGCGGGACAATACCCGGATTCGTTCAATGCTATGGTGCTGAGGAATCCGTTGATAGATTTGGCAACTAAAGGGTATTATGCTGATAATTCTGACGGGTGAGTTTTCAACTATTAGTAGTCTAGATTACTCTAGGTAGTTGAGGAATTAGTAGTGATTTTTATTTAATTGCGTTTATGTATTTACATGATGGCATCAAACAGGTTTTCGTTATTAGAAGTCAAATAGCAACGTTCATTTACCGTTTGTTATCGCTCTGTGTATACCAAATAGGTAATAATTATTGGTTAAAATATAGTTGGTTTTAGAGAAATTTCATACAAATGACGTGTTTTGCAGTAAAGATTTTGTCTTTTTGTATAAACGCGGATCGGAAAGCTCTTCATATAATTGTAACCAAATAAATTTTGTGTTAATTGAAACAAAAAAATATTGATGTTTGTCAAAAAGGTAGACCAAATTTCCTGTAATTTCTTAGACAATTTCAAAAAGTTTTTTCTCAGTTTGAATTCCTATTTTTCTTAGCATTATAAAATCATTACATTAAATCAAATACATCCACTGATCAGCATATACCGGACCATTTGAACCCACGAAATCAAACTCTAGAGCAAGGATCACCATTTAGTTTCATTTGAGGTCTGTTTTCTAAAATGATGACCGTCACAGTCCGTTTGATAGACTATTAGGGGTCGTCTACCTACTTTTTTTGCACCATGAAGTGAAGCTCTAATTTATAATAGAAACTTAATCTTTTGAAAGATTGCGTTGTCAAATATTGTAGGTACGCACAAAATAGGTCGGCGGTGCGGACCCGGTCCGCGATCCGCTATTCGGTGACTCCTGCTCTAGGGCATTGATTTCGTGGGTTCAAATGATCTAGAACCTTTCTAACTTGCTTCAGTTTGCCCGTATTTGTATGTAGGTGTGCAGTAGAAGCAGGTTTCGAATGGAGTGAGAAGGGTCCAGTGAGCGAGGAGGAGTTGTTGCGCATGCGTCGTTGTTCCCCGCTGGCGCACGCGCACGCGGTGAGGGCCAGCACGGCGCTGATGCTGGGCGCGGGGGACAAGCGCGTCCCGCACTACCAGGGACTTGAGTACGCGAGGAGGTTGAAGGCCAATGGAGTCAATACCAGGTTAGTTTTATATATTTGGTACACAATACAGTGAGCTGCAGATCTCGCGAGTCTCGATAATTATATGTAATTTTTTTCGTGGATTTAAAAAAAAAAGAAAAAAAAATAAGTCATTCGACAAAAAAAAATTGAACCTGCCGGGCTATTGCGTATCTTTGTTGGTAATCGTAACGAAAACCATTAATTATTTCAACCAATGACGCGCACGCGTTACGACGCGACGATGACCATTCGTGGGCCTTGATTCAATGGTGTTCGTTACGATTACCACCAAAGTTACGCGGTAGAGCTGCCTGCCTGCTCACAAAATTTCACGAGAATCGGTTGAGATATGCGACTTGTAGGGGAGAACAGCCGGAAACAAACGACTTTAAATTGAATTTGGGATAACTTCGTATTCCGAAAATCTCAATTAACCCCGATGAAATCGAAAAATATACCTTTTTTTTCCAGAGTGTACATGTACGATGATAATCACTCGCTGTCGTCTCTGCCCGCTGAGATGGACAACCTGATAAACAGCGCTGATTGGTTCCTGCAGCATTTGGACTCGTAGTTGTGTCATTATAACAATATACATTATAAGAAACAATATTGCAGCGGATAAGGGCGGCTCAGTTTATGGAAAAGTGATATTAAAATTAGCTCAATAAGGTCTAAGGTAATATCGGCTGCTATCCATAATGTTTTTTTTTAGTTTTGTTATTTTGAACATTTTGGTTAATTCCATACACTGGAGAAATCCTAAGAACAGTCTCAGCAAAGGCATTACAGCCATATTAAAATTTCGTGAAACAAAAAATTTATTATTGATGACTCATACACATACATGATACTTTAAAACATACCTACTAACAAAAGACTCGATATCTATAAAAAAAAATGTTTAAGACGTAAATAGTGATTTTGTATACAATTTATGTAAATCATTTTGCTTGCGAATTCACGGATTTTAAAATGGCGGTATGGTATGCCTCCATCGTCAAACCCCTACGTTGCACTTGATTTTAGATGAATTAATATGGTACAGGGTGGTCACCTATAGGCATTTAAGTGTTAAAGCCAAATAATTTAATAATAAATATTTTTATATTCACAATAAACGAAATTTAATTATTAACATATAAGGCGTTTTATTTCACAATAGTATATACCAAGTTTATAGTTGTTAGAACCTTATCTTACATCAGAATACCTGGTACAATCGACAATCTTCAAGCATGACAATTATAAGGCTACATTTTGCGTGCAGTGACCAGCGGCCTGTAGCTGAGACATTGTAGTAGGCAAAAAAAAGTAGTCAAAATAAATGGTTTTACATGAAAGGATTTTAGTTCCCAACAATGAACACTGGACAGGGTGAGCCAAGATTACTGCTTGCCAGCGAAAAGGTTTCACAACTGTTAGGTTGAGGATTGTCGGTGATACTTAGGTACCTACTTACTATTCATTCGTCTTTACTCGATTTGTTTGATCACTATATGAAATATTTTCTAAGTGATACACTTACCACGTCTAGAAGCCATAATATTGTGGCTAAGAGAATAATATATAATCACAACGTTTATGTGAGAGACTTTAATAATACAGAGGTCAAATACCTACAAACTTCTTCAAGATCAGCGTTCGTCCTAGCCCTATTGGATTATGTCGACAATTTAGCGGCAGACGGAATCGACCTGAGATGATGGCCGTGCCAGGACAGGTCATGGACTAACTTATATACTTACTGGAAACAGATCACGCGATTCTAGTTTTATAAACTCATAAATTTCTCATCATACATTGACATTGAAAAATAACAAAATTACCAATATTGACACACTACAAAATGCTCAAAGCTGTACATATAGAAATAAAAGCAAGGGTTCTTTATTTCACCCATGGGACTCGAAGTGCCAGAAATATCTATCAGAAAAAGCTACAAAATTACACAGCTACTATAATACATCGTTAGAATAATTACGACATAGTATCTACAGATTCAGTAATGCAATGTATGTAATAATAGTAATGATACATGTGTGCAAAGTTGGTTATTAACACTCGAGGCTATATTAAGCGAGTGAGCCGTAGGCGAACGCGATAAGGGAGCCGAGAGTGTAATAAATCAATGCACACGAGTGTCATTCGACATTTTTCAACACACTTGCGAGGAAACAGACTTCAATTTTGCAATAATTGTCACTTTACGAGCGAGTATGTTGAAAAATATTTAATGAGGTGATAGCTGGGTGGCAGTGACGGCGAATGACGTGGTAAAGGTCGTTGAAATCGTGTGGAAACCGTAAAACGGAGATCCTTATAGTCCCCGCCTGTTTGGTTGAAAATTATTTGTCTTTTAATTTATTGTTCCGGCAGCTGCACTTGAAATACAATTTTATGTATGCATTTTGTTCACATTTAGCCACATGTTCACTTAACATGATCAAAACACAAGCTCAATTCCCGTAACATTATTCTCTAGCTAAGTAAGCATATTAAAATTAAGTATGCTGTGAAAAAAAGGAGATTTCCATTACCTAGGTAGTAGTCAGAAGGTTTCAAATTTAACAACGCTTTTAGATCACCTTAATAGATGATACGAGATACCACTGTTAGAATAATAGGTTCCTTCTATGCGTAAAGTGAATTTTGTAAAACTTTGGATTTCAAAAGGATATAACTTCAACAATTTCGGGATTTAAAGACGCCAATCGAAGTTACATTTTATTCAAAGACGCTTCATTAAAATAAATATTTTAACAAAAAACATAAAACCGCCTTCAAAGTGTAAAATAACTAAAATAAATGCTTTTAGTTTTTATGTTATGAAACTGACATATGGAGTCAGTGGCTAAAAGTTTGAGTATCTTATGACATGTATTCAATACCTCTCAAGATTTGTCACAGACCGAGGATGTAATCGAACCACGTCACTTAAAAAAAACTTACTATATAAAAGTAATATTTGTAACTTATATTACTGTTCATACTATACTACGGTCACGGAACCCCTCGCAGCAAGCAGGTGTCCACGACATGTGCAGTATCGTAACGAACACCCCTCAAGTGACGCAATATGTCCGAAGTACAGTACGAGTGACCGGACAAATTGTTATACTACTTAATTAATTAGTATCAAGTGTTTTTAAAGTGTCTTGCACTTGACGGTTATGATGGACATGGATTTTATGCTTAGGGGATCCCCTTTTTGTATCCGTCAGTTCATCCCTACTTAATAATGGAAAAATTATAAATGCGAAAGTAACTCTGTTTGTTTGTTACAATTTCACGCCTTAACTACTCAACCGATCATGGTGAAATTTGGCATGCAGATAGCCTATGGTATGATGAAGGACATAGGCTACTTTTTAATCGGGAACGCGCGTGAAACCGCAGGGGACAGCTAGTAAAAAATTACATTAAATTTAGCTAAATTGTTATTGATGAATTGATATCAACTACTTACCCACTTAATTCTTAAATTATAGGTAACTATCGTATATTTCTCATGGAATTGGAATCTTCTGAGTTTTTTTAGGGTCTGTCTGTAGTCAAAGGGATATGACGAAACTAAACCTGAACTTAACACATGCCCGTCCTTCTGTATGTCACATACATGTAGTTCTACATTAGGTTCTTACAATTAGTTTTTCTTAGAGACAATAACACCTGTTTTCCCGCTTGATAATATATTACTCTATCAAGATATTACATACATAATACAGATCCTCAGACTAGTCTTAACACCTTATCTCATTAACAGATTAAACGAAATTTGACGTAAGCCAAGGTCTAATTTTCATTAAGCAAGCAAACAAGTCAACAACCCTTAAAGTAAACCATTTTAAATTAATGAAGGAAAGGTCATTAGTGTACCAGAGTTCATTGAGCCTCGAGCCTTAATGTTTGTCGTCGTGAGCCGACAGCATCTACGTGATTTAAATTTGAATTTGGGTCTTATGGATTTTATAGTCCGTAGACGCGTTGATTAAGTTTAAGTATCATTTTAATTGCTAGTAATTACAAAAATATATAAACTAGTGGTTCCTCATTCATCGAAATTCGACTGTTTTAATGACACTCTTTTTCCATTATAAACTTTAAGTAAGTACATACTTACCTATATCACAGAGTAGATAATAGTACCTACTATGTACCAAATTTCACACTCCTTCAAGCGCGAAATATTGCTAACAAAGGGATAGTAAAACAAGTTTTCTATCCACGTATTAATACATATAGATTCGAATAATCAATCAACTCTACCGAAACTACTATGTAGAAGCGTGACTTGCAAAGTATTTTATTTTTATTTCTTAGGGTGACAAACAAGCCTATGTAAGGCGGTACCTATTTGAAAAAGAAAACATTCTTACTTATAATTAAATGACATACAAAATGGTCCTTCAAGCCAGTATCATTGAAATCTATAAGCTGGAGACACGCATTTTTAAACTTCGCATCATTTATGTCTTGATGTAAAAACGAGCGAATTCAAACCTCAAAATGTTGGTAGTTAAGTATAAATTCGTATGGTAGGTACTTAGCATTGTAATAATAGGGATAAAGATTCGGGAGTCGGGAACGGTGCCTGTTACCGGCGTCGCTGTTCCGCTACGTTGAGTATGGTATGGACATTTGCAATATGGCAGTTAGGGAGGGGGTTGAAAAAACACGGGCATTTCTATAAAGTTAAGTATAGAACTAGTGTACCTTATTTATAAGGCAGGCATAAAAGAAATCTTCTTTTTTTTTACCGACTTAAAAAAAAGGAGGAGGTTCTCAATTCGGATGTTTTTTGTTGTGTTTTTATGTTTGTTACCTCTTATCTCCGTCATTTATCAACCGATTTGGAAAATTCTTTTTTTGTCTGGAAGGGTTCACTTCCCGTTTGGTCCCATTGTCATCAGATCAGGATTTGATTATTTCTTAGTGTACTTTAAATAAATAAATAAATAAATAAATATCCTGGGACATTCCTCACACACGGTCATCTGATCCCAAACTAAGCAGAGCTTGTACTATGGAAACCAGATAACTGATATAATACATATACATACTTTTTGTTTGTAAATACATACTTAATATACATAATTACACCCAGACTCAGGACATACAGACATGTTCATGCACACAAATGCTTGTCCTGTGTGGGAATCGAACCCACGACCTGCGGCGCGTAAGGTGAACCTTAACCAACTGCGCCAACTGGCCCGTCTTTGAAGTCGGTTTAAGTTTTTTGTAAAAATGTCTGTCAATGGTCAGTGACTACGGTCGTCAATGGACATTATCATCAAGTTTCGGGGGTGTCCGGGCGTAAGGGACGCGTTGGACAGAAACTGGTGGATGCAGATCATCCGCTCTAGAAACCCGATGCTGACCACGATCCTCAGACATTAGGGAGAGACTATAGAGAGAAAGAGAGATCCCGGGTGTAGGGGAGTTGTAAAAGTAAAATAATGATTGATTGCATTGATTGATTGCAAATGTGTTGCCAGTCTTTACAAAGTCTTTCTGGCTCTCAAGTACAGCTCTCAAAACACCGGTAGATGCTCGGTACACTTGAGTGTGGTAGCCAGCCAAGAGGGTACCTACCACGGAAAAGAGAATACACTTACATTTATTTCTTTTCTCTGTGGTACCTACTAACAAAGTACCAACCATCGCGCTATGTTTTCCTCTCGTATTCTTCCAATTAATGTCGAGCTCATAGAAGGATTAGAACCCACAACCGACGTTAATGACACTGAGCTTTCATGGCCTTACAAAAAGTTGTATTCAGCCATTAGGTACAGTGTTCATAGTAGGTACCCATCGCTGCGACATCAAATGTTTACATTATTGTCAATGCAAATACGAAGGGGTAGGGGTTTGGGACTACATTGAAAGCACTAGCCTTAATTATGACACTCGACGATTGTTTGTATTGTCTGAGCTTGCGAGTGTAGGTATCAATCGATCTATTTTAACCTAATTGCTACGTGTTTTATTTCTTTGCATTTAGTTTTAAAGGATGTTACCGCGACTATTCTTATTTTGGAATAGCTATCCACCCCGCGGTTTCATGGAGTGAGCAAGTGGAGGAATGCAAGTTCCAAAATCATTTCTTACGGGCTATAAAAGGAACTAATACAGCCAGTTGGAGGCCTCTAGGCGGCTTAAAAACTCCAACAATATGTTGACCACTAGCCTACCTCCACCGATCCGCAGTGGGCTGTATCTTATCGAAGGCTGTAGGTATCTCATGGACCGTAATAGGTAGACAGTTGACATTTTCACAATGTGTATTTCTATTGCCGATATAACAACAAATCTAAGTGCTAATATACCTACAGCGGAAGGGATTTTTGTTTGTTTAAACGCGCTAATCACTGGAACTACCAGTCGGATTCGAAAAGATATTTCAATAATATAGGAAGCTACATTATCCCGGAACATTAAAGGCACTTTTTATGCCAGGAACGCGAGAAAACCGCGGGGACAGCTAGTAAGTACCTTTATGAAACCCTTCGTGTGCAAGTCTTCCTCACATTTGGCCGGTTCTTATATCTTTAGATGATGTAGTCTGCGTCCAACAATATGTTCTTGGTATAAAGCTAAAATAACAGAAGAGGAAGCCCGATAAAGAGATGGATGGATTGTGTGAAAGATGGTATGGATAAGAAAGGAGTGGATGCTGGTATGACGGATAGAAGAGATGAATGGAAGAAGCGTACATATTGCGCCGACCCCGAATGGGAACAGCCTCCCTAGACAAGATGGTTGTCGACAATCGTACATACAAAGGTTGATCGTTTACTAACGATGACGATTGTCGACAACCATCTTATCTACTGGCCAAGATAAAAATCACGTGATACTTATTTCGATTTGAAATGTCAATCCCATACAAAGGTTGATCGTTTACTAACGATTACGATTGTCGACAACCATCTTGTCTAGGGGGGCTGGGCAGGTGGACGATGATGAAAAGCTTAAATAACGTTCTAAATAAGTACAGTAGTACCCAACTGATAAGGCGCGTCGTGAATCTTCGTACGCACAGGAAAGAAAGTATGGCCTACAATCAACCTTAGATCACTACTATAAGGTTCATAATACAGTGCAGCTGTTAGTTCCGTCTCACGCCCCTCCGCACACATGGCGGCAGCTGCCGACCAATAGCATTTCCCGCGCTTTGAAAATGTAGGTATCTTCTGCGCAGGTACATCGGTATGCCATATCAGTTGGGTACTACTGTACCTATAATTTAAGAATTAAGTAGGCCATATTAGTTGGGTACTACTGTAATTACTAACATTAGAATAAATTATCAACTGAGTTAGTTTTTTACCACGAACTCAGTCGGCAATTAATATAATTAAAAACACTGCCATGACTTTAGACTAAATAAAATTGATATGGCATATTTTTCATTTAACCTTCAATAATATGAATGAGTTAAAAGCTGTAGGTAATAGATAAATAATAGACATTCAGAATTTTAAATGTCGCGCAGCGGAAGTATACCCGCAGTTTTAGTTAACATTGAAAGTGACTGCGACATATACCTACCTAAGCTACTCTGATAAGGCGTCCACGCATACAGGGGAGAATTTACCATTCCAAAATACATTTATGGTCTAGTCAAAATTAACTAAAATTAATGCTTACGTAGTTACTATTACTTAATCTGTAATAATGTTATGGATCCAAACATATTCCTGGGAGATAGATGTAGCAGGTTCGATTCCAACTACAATGATGTCATATGATGCCGTTACAAGCATTAGCTAACTTAGCAAGAGCCTCCTGTAAAAACATTCTTTGAGAATTATCGGAAAAAATGATCTTGCAAACATGACAACATTCGATGGCATTTTTAGATTCATCCTTGGTATATTCTAAGTCCTGTTACCTACCACGGCACATCTGCAACTGGTTCCGTTCCTGCGTCCGATAACCGTGACTAATTGTCCGGAGCTATCACCGATGCGGGCCAGTCGGCCGCCCCACGTTCTTGCGGGCGGAAAAATATCGATCGGGTGGGTCTCAGCACACCTGTTCGGTGGGACACAATGGGGCCCGCGCACCTGCCCACACTAACGCGAGGGACGTCGCCCAGCGCACACACGCACCACCACGCCACTCTAGCACCACTTCGATCGCAGCGTGGGACGCGCGGGGCGCCGCCGTC
Organism: Achlya flavicornis; assembly: GCA_947623365.1. NCBI lineage: Eukaryota > Metazoa > Arthropoda > Insecta > Lepidoptera > Drepanidae > Achlya > Achlya flavicornis. The sequence continues at coordinate 13,431,693 of OX392479.1, forward strand.
GCTGACCACCGCTACGTCACACCGGCCGCGCGCCGCCGCTACCGCCACCGCCGCCGATCGATCGCCATCCGGCATCTTGGACGACCGCCGTCGAACACGTCTTCGAATATATCACGATACTCAGGTAACTTATTCCACCACCAGTGATACATGTTTTGATTGTTGGATTGTTACAACTAAGCTAAATAAAAACAAGTGTTTGGAAATACTTCTGGCGGCACGAATTGAAGTGAATCGTCTAATGACTCATCACTTTCTTTGTCACCTTTCTAGGTGGGAAATGTAGTTGGTCACGATGCACATCACATCAGGCCTGTCACCGGCGTCCGGCGAGATGCTGGACCACTCTGTCAACTTCTATGGGGACGGGGGAGATCAGTGCGGCGGGACATACTTCGCAGTTGACCACACGGTGCCGGAATCCTCTCACACCGTCGAAATAGAATACGTTTACGAGCAACCAGAAACCTACATACTCCAAGACGACGATGGGGCTCAAGTTCAAACAGAGATCACAGCCTCGGACGATATTTTGAAAACTAAACGCACTAAACTCAAGCCGGAGAAAATGGCCGTCGAAGACGAGCCGGATTTGACAAATTTAACGTGGCTTCAAAATATAACTAATATAATGTCGGTGCCGCAGTTCCCGATGCCGCCGATGTCTCCCAGTCCTCAGGTGAAGAGCCACCCGGCGAACACGAGGCTGGAGAAGTTCAACCAGACGATAGCAAAGTGTCAGAACGACTTTATGGAAAATAAAGTGGAGTACGAAACAAATAGTGAGAAGAAACCTCCTTATTCCTACAGCACTTTAATTTGTATGGCGATGAGGTACAACAATGACAAGATGACCCTATCCGCCATCTACTCCTGGATCAGGGAGAACTTCAAGTATTATAGGAACGCGGACCCCACATGGCAGGTGAGTGTTATCAGTTCGGTAGTGTGCGGGAACATTTCGGATTTAATAAACGTTTAATCTGCAATCGTGTGTGATAAGATTAGAACTAATTGGATTCGGTGTGTAGATTGTGCCGTTTGAGAGTTTGATGGTTAATCTTTATTGGATTTGCGATAAGTAATTCTGTGCTATTTGTGTGGCGGTGAAATAAAACATTAAATCTCGGCTAGCGCGTAATTGCAGCAATTTCAGTTTCGTCCTTTTAATTTAGTGAATCATTGTTGCGCAATATGATCAATTTTAATAATTAGATCTAAATTATTCAGTCATATTCTACAAGTAGGAAACCTCTAAAGTTTGATCAATTCGAAAATATAAAATGATTATTAGTTCTTTTTATTTTAACTTTTTAGTCTACTAATCTACGCGTAATAAATAGAAAATCGATTAATTAGTAGTGAGACATCTATACTTAGATGTGCTTGGCTTGCATTTTTGATCCTTCACTTTGAATATAATTTTTTAATTTATGTTTTTTTTTATATTATCCATATTATTGACTACTTTTTGTGTAAAATAAATATTCTCTATTTTCAGAATTCAATCCGACATAATTTATCACTAAACAAAGTGTTTGTCAAAGTAGCCCGCTCCAAACACGAACCCGGTAAAGGCGGCTTTTGGAAACTAGACCTCGCACATTTAGAAGGAACCAAACGAATTTCAAACAGGCCACATAAGAAAAAGAAAAATAACGGAGCCGAATTAAATCTAGACGCAAGAGCCACAGAGGAAAAAATTGCTGTGGTCAATATACCACAACTAGATGCTATCGAAGATATTGGAAACGACATTGGTCAGACTGTCACACTACATCTACCAGATTTTAATTTAGGAATTCCGCCTCTATCTAATATGGAATTAGAGACAAATATTGGAGCCAACGTGATTGTGGAGCCAGCTATTCCACCACCCTTGATTCCTGAGGATGACCTGTCGTCTCTACTACTGAATCCGACGGATTGGGACGATCTCCAGCTAGATATGTTAGATAACTATCTAGATTCCTGTTTCAAGTAAGGTTTATTTTTTAATTTTGATATTAATGATACTTTGGCCATGGGATAGTTTCATTAACAGTTTTTAGAAGATAATAGATTTCTTTTTGAGTTAAATGAATTTTGATAAATTTATGTGCTAATATTAATCTAAGTTGAAAAAAAAATTCGAACGCTTAAGCTTACAAAAACATGAAAATAACCAAAGAATTTACTGTCGTTCAAGTCCTACATTTCGACAATCTAACCCCTTATTCAAAATTGCTTTTTAACTGAATCAGTGTAATAGTGTCCTCCGTCTCACTCTTTCGATAAACAAATGTCACGTGTCAGATAAAGACTTCAGAATTTTAGCTAATCAACGTTTGATAACTTTACAATGAATAAGGCTCATTTCACGAGAATAACGATTGATATCATTCTAGTCAGAGGGCATAAGCGAAAGATTTTTAATATAGGAACATTTTTATGATGTTAAACTTGTTTACATGTAGGTATTTAGATATGAACGTAGGTATCATAGGCAATACAATTTGCACAATTACCTTTTAAGTTTGAAGATTTAAAATCGGACAGAATTAGTTAAAAAAAAAACAGTATTAAATACTTGAAGTCTCAACTCATGTAGGAATTTTGCTCAAAATTCAAAGCTCATTTGTTAAAAAATAAAAGTTATATTTGATCAGTATTCAATATTTAAAATAAGCACAATAAATTGGCATTTTAATATAAAGTAAATAATAATGTTTAAATAAGTTTACATAATAAAATATTTGACGTGTTTACCGCTCAGTATTATGGCGTACAAAAACGTATATTCATGAAAATATAAATATTGTTTTAATAAATTAAAATGTGTGGCAATATATTTTATATTTATAAGTTAAGGTGACGCATTATCAGACGTTCCGTCCAGTATTATTATAAGCAGTAACTGCATTTTGGGTTCAAGTTTGCTCACTAGCTGTGGTACTTCGAGTACCCAATTGCCTATACGGGGCCTTGTTCATTGACTGAAGCGGGTTCTAAATACTTCTGGGACCTATTTGAAATGTCCACTTATTGAAAAAATCTGTTTACTTTGTGTTTTTTAATTTGAGAGCAGCCTTGAAGGCTTTGTAATGTCGGTCATCACATTGGACTGCTTCCTGCCTCCTGGTATAGCTAAGGCAGCACTTACAAACAGTAACCGCCGGCCTTCTTGTCTAAAAAATATTAATAATTAACATATTTTTTTAATAACTTCTTGCCTCGGTCAGTGTATATGTAACCCCTATATAATATTTTAAGAATAGTTGTATATATATTTTGTGTGTCAATATGTGGACACCTTTTTAGACATAGTATATCATGCACAAAAATGGATGTATATGTAGATAAATTGGCATATTAAATCGTATATTAACATGTAATATTAGATAAATCTTCCGTCCGTGAGTGACTTAATTAAAAGAAATGAAGTGCCTAGATCAAACTTATCATTAATTTATTTTTGTGACGTCGATTGTATTAGCTGGAACAATAAATGGCTACTTTAACTTTATGATACTTAAATGTAGAGGGCCGTCAGTTAATATTGTGCCTTATGCCTAGCGCAATAAGAACGATGGATGGATTATGTTTCCAGTACGACCATTTCTAGGTCGTCTGTGTTTTATCCATTGCTTTATTTTATTATTTTTGATAGGTATGAGTTTATGGCTATTGAAAAGTTCTTATTTAAAAAAAAAAACAGATGATATAATATATTCTTGTCTTATAGAGAGGGAGTAAGACACATGAAAATAATCTAGTCATTTTAATGTTTGTATTTTACTAAGTATTAATTAGGAAATGGTAATAATAGTCATATGAATACCTACTTAATTAAGTTTGTGCAATTTTCTATAGGAACATCTATAATACTAAAACAATATTATTTGGCATGTTTAATGTTTTTAAATGGCACATCTGTAAAGAATGGAAACATAACAAATTTGTTATAAGTTACTTAAATATTACTATAACTTATATAATTATTTAAATTATTTTATAAGTACCTACATATGAAGCAAAAACATCTTAAGAAATATTTATTCTCTTATTATTTGGTTTATTTATTATGATACTAGAGTTAAGAGTCATTTATTTTGAGTAATACTACTTTTTGTATTTATAAATTCATTAAATGGTTGTTTTGGAATTGAAGCTCAAACGTTATGTACGCAATATTTCGTGTTTAGAAGTGTCCTAAATACATTCAATAAAGTGTTAAAATAAACTGCTGCATTTATTTTCATTCATATCACATTTCCTAAAAAATAAGTTATAAATATATTCAAATCTGGAACTAACTGGAATGTTGCCAGATTCAATGCGAAAATTCCTACTGTTATTTGTTTCAAAGAAAACACTAGCCATCATGCTTACAGCTGCATTTATGTTACCGCTTGGCAATGTTGGCAGCACTGATGCATCTGCTACATATAGCCTGTCTACTCCTAATACTTTGAAGGACGTATCTACTACAGTGTTTTTTGAATTTGGCAACCCCATAGAACATGTCCCTACCGGGTGGTAACTTGTAAAAGTTAATTGTTTTATGTAACATTCTAAATAAGAATCTGAGAACAGAATATCATTTTCGCATCCGGGAAAATGGATGGGATTCATAAACGCTCCAATGGTTTTCATTGCTTTTGTAGATACAAACTTGATTACTAGTTTTAGACCATTCTTGAGAACTTCTAAATCTTCTACATTAGATAAATACTTAGGATCTATTATTGGAGGTAATTCATGATTTGTACTGTTAATAAAAACAACTCCTTTACTTTTTGGATGTAAAATTGCAGGCAATATTGTTGCTGCATGTTTATTAAAAATATTTGCAAAATAATTGTACCATACAGTGTCTGTTATACCTAAAGCTTTCCTCAGAAAGCTACCACGGTCGGCAGTTATTCCTACTGGCAACACCATGAACTGTAAATCTGGTGCTAATACATTTTTTGTAGACAAAAATCCTATAGCTTCACAACCAGGTGTAGTCAGTGGGCCTTTTCCATTAAAAAAGTATTCATAGATATTATAAGGATTGAACATAGCAATTGTAGATATTGAAAGTGAATTATCAAATAAAACTAAATCAAATCCAGTACCTAGATGGTCCTGTAAATTTTTACCAACTGGTAGATTTTTCACCAGTGGTATTCCTAATTTTTTAAGTAAATTTTCTGGACCTATACCAGAGAGCTGTAATATTTTAGGACTATTATATGTACCGGCAGATATAATCACACCTTTTCTTGCATATACATTATGCATTTTATTGAGTATGGAAAAAGTTACACCAGTAGCAATGTTACCACTTAAAATTACTTTTTCTACCAAAGCATTGGATAGAACAAGTTTGGATATATCTAAGTTATCTGATGTTGACCACCTTTTACCATTACGTTGGCTTAATTTGGTTTTCATGAAGCCTTGTTTAAAATCTGATTCTAATTTATTGTAACCGAGTTCTTTTGCGGCTTCAATTATAGCGCCAGCCAACTCACTCTCAAACTGTAAATCATTTAGATGTAACATGTTATTTTCTACAAAATCAAACTGTCTTCTTATGTATTCTTCACTAAGTTTTCCATGAAACCAATCAACATAATGTGATACGTTACCTCTAATATGAATCATATTGTTCAGTTTAGATGAACCTCCAATTATTTTGCCCTGAGGCAGTCTGCACTTCTGAAAATAAAAAATAATGGGGCTAGCAAACATTTGTTTTAAATTCAAATACAATTATTATTAACCCCCCAATAAAATAAACTGCCAATAGGTTTATGATCTTATCTAAAAATACCAAGGTGGGAGGAAAATGGGTGTAAAGGTCAGCTCACATCGCGCACTTTTTAAGAAAGCGAAACTATATAGAACTATATTTACTACATGAACAGGTACACATGTCAGTGATAGAATTCAAAGAGGGTGCGAATGAATTCTTTCTTATTTGAACCCAAACTTCAGTGACTTGAAATTTAGCCTACTTCTACAGTTAGAAGCCTGCTTAACCTGGCTTAGTATAATTTTTAGGATCGCTATTATATTTGAGGTCTGTGCTGGTCGACCACCAGAGCTTTTTCAAATTATGTTCCAGTGCATAGGACTAGTTCTTTTTAAAGATTTGTGAGCTTATTATCTTCAGCCATATTATTGTGCAGCACAGTTAGCTTATTGTGGATAAATATTCAAAGCAGAGCTTCGCTGGCTAGAGATGAAGCCAGCATTTCTTCTGATACTCTGAACATCTTAGTACAACATATGATTCCAATAATTAATCTCATATATTATGTCTTTTGAATAAATACTTACTCTACCCTCCATAGCATGACAAGCAAACTGCTGCGGCACAGTCTCATATTGCCAATCAAACACGGAGCTGTGCAGGAATGGTCCCAGAACCGGTATCTCTAACAGAGGATTACTTCTACTGCCCGCTTCAAGAACAATGAAGGTGTAGTTTGTTTCAGTTGCTAATCTGTGAGCTATTACCGAGCCTGCTGTGCCGGAGCCAACTAATTAAAGTAAAAAAAAAAACAAAAATTAACATAATAAGGCTCGATATTTTTATCGCCATCTATAGAAAAACTGTAGGTACTACTTTCAAACTAACAGTAGGTAGGGATTGTTTAATGTGTGGCCGTTAATTTTAAATAAGAATTGCCTGGCCATTGCAAAATCCCTGAGTAAAATATATATTAAATTATTCTTGTAGTGTATTGGACTAATCATGGATACCTATTTTTATTAAAAACGATCAACACCAATTAGAAATGGGAGTTGAATTTTGATTACAAAAATAAGAAACATTACAAACAGACATTACAGAAATTTAAGCTTATAGAATAACTTTTCAGTTAATATAATGATTTCTGACGTACTTGGACTATAGGATTCCAACATTAAATAGAACAAATTTTGATTTGTTTACCTATGATAAAGTCGTATTCCCGCTCTATTTCCTTTTGATAAGTTTTAGATAATAAGTCTCCATAATACACGACATACGTAAATAATGAAAATAAATTGACACACACACTGAATAGCAATAATTGAAGATATTGGATTGGCGTCATGTTCAGTTATCTAAGTAATAAAATACATTTTCTTTTCGTAACGTAGATAGAGGATTAGGCTATATGGGATTAGGTTTCGTAACTATAATTTTAGGTTATGTTTATATTTTGTTTTTTTTTTTGCAGCAAATGTCAGTCAGTGCAGTGCTGTCATTGATTTTAGATAGTGCTGCCAATCGATTGACGATACTCTATCGATACATCCATTGTATCAGGCGCCAATAATTAAATAGTGGCTCGTCTATGAATAGTTTCGATACTAAGAATTGTATTTTTTCTCATTATATCGATTATAATGAATGAGGAGCATCAACCGAGCTATCAATAGGCATATGGTTTAGAATATAATTAGCGATGGGCGATTTTTACTGATAACAATCGTCAAGATGACGATTATCAGTAGGTAAATAAATAGCTGTGCGCTGGCTGGCCGCCGAATAAATCCGAGCGGGTCGATTTATTCGTTCGTTGCGTAGGAAGCACAACGCTTAGCGTAAATACTATTGCGATGCATGCTCCGATTTTCATTCGATTGTTTATTCATTAGTACGAATGAATCGAAAATCATTGTCCATTAATTTAGGGTTACCATCTCAAAAATCTGGCTACCAGGAGAAGAAGCGTGAAAGCCCCGGATTTTGGAATATGGAATCCGGACATGTTAACAGTGCTTATAATTACTTAGTAAAATAAAAAGTAGTTTTGATTGTTGTGACTTGAAAACTTTGAAACCCGGATAAAAAATGAAACCCCGCCCGGACGCCCTCTAAACAAACAACAAACTGGACAAATCCGGGGAACCCCGGACGGATGGCAACCCGACATTCATTTGATAACTTTTTTGCACGGCTAGTAATGATGGAACTAAAATACTGAACCGTAGAAAACATATGTAGTCTGTGGGAGCAATGTATTACGTGGCGTTTACGCGTCCCACTCTCCCTCGTCCTGCCCCCTGCTTCGCCTTACGAGGGCCACCATTTTGTGTCGTCCGTCATTACTAGAGGTGTGTAACTCATCAAAAATACGCGAGCTGCAGAACAGCTCACGGCTCAGGTGTGTGAGCCGGTTCAATGACTCAGCTCGCAGATCAGCTCAATGTACCTATAGTCCACGATACGGGCGCACGCTCACTGCGTACCGTGTCGAATCGAGCCGACTTAGCCGCCGCGATTCATTCGACTCCGCCGAGCGACTCTTTTCATACTTTAGAGTTGTTTTTTTTTTCTATGATCTGATCTGAGAGTTATGTTACATATTTAATTATTGAATGTTATTATTATTTAAATGTTTTAGAACGAAATAATAATTCGTAGATTAGAATTGGCTACTTGACAGTTTTCGGAAACATATTTTAAAATTTACATACGTGTATTTTATACCTTTTACAATTATCTTTTTATCAAAAAAATGTTATTTAAAAGGAAAAAAAAATATTTTTTAACATTTCATTTGAAATTCGCGCAAAAACACCCGGTCACGTGACATTTGTCAGGTGTGACGTCACATCACTTTAAACAAAACTAGAGGTGTGTAACTAAACAAAAATACGCGAGCTGCATAACAGCTCACGGCTCATGTGTGTGAGCCGGTTCAATGACTCAGCTCGCAGATCAGCTCAATTTGTACCTATAGTCCCCGATGTAACGCGTACCGCGCGTCGAATCGAGCCGATACGCAGTGAGCGTGCGCGCTTATCGTGGACTATAGGTACAAATTGAGCTGATCTGCGAGCTGAGTCATTGAACCAGCTCAGACACCTGAGCCGTGAGCTATTATGCAGCTCGCGTATTTTTGATGAGTTTCACACCTCTAGTTAAATTTGACGTCACAAACCTCACAAACAAAACATAGATGCTCAATCCCGGCCGCCCGCGTTTCGGTTCTTGTAATCCACAGATAAAAAAACTCACTTTTTATTTCCTAAAATAAAATATTAAAAAAATATTATTATGCAAAAAACATATTGTGTAATTATTGTTAACCTATTAGTTATCATATCTAACATATTTCATATTTTTTCATTATAACTGTCAAGTAGCCAATTACAAGAATAATCTATGGAGGGAGTCGCAGATACAATAGGAGTTCGATTGAGCCGTGAGCTAGTCATTATGTTGTTGAGCTGTAGCTCAACGGCTCAAACCCGAGTGATCTGATTCATTGAGCTGGTTCAGAGCTGAGTTACACACCTCTAGTCATTACAATTATTACGTCATTGATGATGGCTGATCACAGCTGATCATTCATTGTAATCAATCAATAATTCAATAATCCCGTTTCGCTATTATTCCAGTCTTGATTAGTGTTATCAAATACTGCAAGTTATCTACGAAAGAGGACGTTCTAAATGTACTGTTAATTTACGCAAGAACGTTTGAACAACATTGAACAAAAAGTAATATAATACATTGGGAACATTAGTGCTTACTTACGACAGGACGTTTTTAGATTATTTTTTATTAGAGGTGTGTAACTCATCAAAAATACGCGAGCTGCATAACAGCTCACGGCTCAGGTGTGTGAGCCGGTTCAATAACTCAGCTCGCAGGTCAGCTCAATTTGTATGTACCTATAGTTCACGATAAGCGGGCACGCTCAATGCGTATCGCGCGTCCAATCGAGCCGACTGAGCTGCCGCGATTCGTTTGACTCCGCCCGCCGAGCGACTTTTCATACTTTAGAGTTGGAATTATCTAGTTATGTCACATATTTATATATTGAATTAAATTATTATTTAAATGGTTTAGAACGAAATAATAATTTGTAGATTAGAATCACAAGAATAATCTATGGAGGGAGTCGCAGATACAATAGGAGTTGGATTGAGCTGTGAGCTAGTCATTTTGTTGTTGAGCTGTAGCTCAACGGCTCAAACCCGTGTGATCTGATTCATTGAGCTGGTTCAGAGCTGAGTTACACACCTCTATTTTTTATTTTAATAGTGCATAGTGAGTTACTTAAACTTTTGAAATGTATGTGTTGTATTCCAAAGTGATTGACAAGACAAGTCGCGGCATTAACATAGGGTAGAGCGGCCATAGAAAAGCCAGACAACTTACTTGAAATTGAGGATGGTATTTCCTCAAAAGCATAATTGATGATAAAGGTATGTTATTAAGATCTTACTTCCCAAATACCTAAATTGAACTTGTTGAATTATATATATTAAGTATAATACTTAGTTGAAGATTATCTGTATTTTATTTTTTGATCAAAGGAAAACTAACATCTAGGTACCTACATAAAGTATAGATCCACATAAAACAAAAAGAAGGCTAATTATAAGTTTTCACAAATATTATAAATCACATAAATTTACAAACACAGCCGAAAGACGGATGAGCACTATACAAGAAAAATAAATAGATTTAAATTATAAAATAAATTAGGTATAACAAGTAGGTACTAACATAAAAATTACAAGCATGTAAAAAGAAATTTAATACTTAAGAAAGTGCTTTAAGAAAATATTTTAAATTTAACATTCGCATTATTTGAGATTCAGAGGTGTTAAATAAATATAATTAAATCTCTTTGGCAACGGTAGTTATAACTATTAATAATTTTCCTTTTTTTTTCAGAACACAAACCTTCTGATCACTCATATGTACGTAAAAGGCACTACGACTATACACATACTGTGCAGCACCAAAAGTACATTCCACTGTACTAAAGCATAACATGCCACTTTCTGGTAAATATTTGTTCTACTCCTCTTGAACTATTATTCTTTAAGGGAATTAACACTTTAATAGTTATAAATGTTGTTTCATTATATTTAAATAAAGTTTAAAAATTATATGATAAACTAAACATTAACCGATAATACATAATTTGGATCGGTTGAATTACCTTATTGTTTATCATGTTTAACGTCCGATGCAAACAATGGGAATGGGATAAAACAATGTTACCTATAAGTTTAACATGTATTGTGTACCTGTTTGCACCATCGTAGAGCTAGAAAAGACTTATTTCAATGTTTTATTTTTTTATTGAAAGCTAGTTTAATTGAGCTATATTTTCACCTGTTATTAAGTTGTTATAGTAAGGCTTGTTAAGTTAATACATTTTAATGTGTTTACAGATCTTTTTCATATGCCTTCAACGTCCACTTCTGTCTCTGCTTTTCCACACACAGGACAATTGGAACAAGCCACTGGTAAATTAAATATTTATTGTAGATTTTATTCTGTAATTTGCATAATTTTATAACAATGTTTGTTCTTCTCTGATCAACCCGAATGTAGCCATGCTGGTTTTGTCGTTTTAGACCTATGTAAGACACTATTTTGTACTGAACTGTGTTGTACCACTGAGTTGAAATTCAGTATTCATACTTATGTACAGATTTTTCACCAGTGGCTAAAAGTTGTGCCCAATTATTTTCACATTAATGTCAACCTTATTAACTGTTATTAAGTTGTTATAATAAGGCTGGAAAGCTTGTTAAGTTGATATTTTTTTACAGATCTTTGCCATTTATACATTTCTGGTAACAAATATACCTTTATGATATAGATAGTCGTGTGTTGTTTAGGTTATTGTTTTTTTTTAATTATTTTCATGTTATTTTTTCGTATGTATTAACTGCTTAGGTATGTTTTTTTATTGTTAATAATTGGAAAAATAGCCAATATTGTCAGATTGTCCAAAAATATATAGTGTATATGTATAAGTGCCCTTCTGGGGCCTAAATTGAATAAAGAGCTTTACCTTGAATGTGTATTTTATTTCTCTGTCCAAAATATCAAACAAATACATAAAAGTTTTGAAAGGCTAGGTACCTACCTACTACACATTTAGGCTGTTGAATTCTGATTCCTTTGCCTAAATACTTCGGTCAATAAAAAAAACCAACACACGACCCGACAAAATTAAAAAAAAAAAACTGTCATGTTCTGGATTTCTCTAAGGTTGAAACTAGGCATGGCATAAATCACAAGTAGCAGGTGATAAAGAATATGATTCTGTTTTCATATGTCACATCTGTTACCGTCCATGACATAGCCTGTTACATGTTATAAAGAATATTTAAGAATATAAATAAAATGTATGCGACTGAAGGACTTTGTATCCATGGTCATGAACAAATTTAAAAAAAAAAAAACTTTATCATTGATTAGCTTTTAAGAGTATTCAAAAATAAACCTTAAATCAAGTGACATAAAGTGTTAACTTCTTTAACATGTTATGTAGCAGGATAGAAAAATAATTTTTTGCTACGAAAGTATATATAATTTGCATCAGTGATAATTTGACACTTGCGTGCGATACTCGCACATGATTTTGTGAAAAATACCGTCGATCAGCATCAATGACGTAGGTTACAAATCATTGCAAATCATATATCGCAAGTGAAATCATGCTATAAAAAATAATAATATCATCAAATGAGAATTCCTTTAAAGTAGCAATAATTTCCATGCCTAGTTGAAACAGCATGTACTGACATGTCTGTCTGATGCGTAGTATCTCTACTTAGTTTGTGCTTTTTTGGTACAATCGAACATACATTTAATGCTAAACAAAATAAACGAAAATAGCTTGCCAAAATTATAGTATTTTGTGATTCTTGAATTAGGATAGAATATCGTGCCTACTTAATGAAAAATAATCAATATAATGAAACAACACTGGTAATTCATAGAATGAATTCTTGGAACGAATCAAGAAAAAATCGAAGTATTTTTGCCTTTCAATACGTTGTGTTGCCATCTTATTCCAGATTCCAGTAAACATTTCTAAACATAGCTACAGTCGGGTACTGTCGCACTCTTATCGCATTTGAACGACTGACAAAACGTCACATAGGTAGTGTGTGACAGAGATAACGCTCTACGAAGCCGAAATTAGCCGATTGTCTCTTTCCAATGGTCGATGTGCAATAATTATCGCCGGGTACTGTAATAATAATCGTTATAATCTGTTTAGATTAGAATAGGTATTTACCATTGAATTATTACGCTTAGAAGCGAAGTATCGAACAAAAAACCTCGCGACACGTAAGCCACTTGACAACCAATGTATGCGTGAGTACCATATAATTACACTCGCTGACACGCACACAAGCGCACGAGTAATGTTGCAAGCTAAACGAAATTTTTCGGTAAAATTAACCTTCCGATTTCGCCTAATAGTGAAATTGGAAGTAAGTATTCATAAAATTAATTAAATAGTTTAAAAAGTTCTGCGTCTTAGATAATTTATCATAGACACAGGCCTGTTATTTTTTTATTACTAGTTTAATGGTTATGTTTCATAATACTTATTTCGGGTATTTTAACATTATAAACCAAACCAAATTAACATAATAAACAATGTGCAGTGCTATGAACGATCGTACAATTTGTAGCTTTCCTTGGTAATGATAGGTTTCATATATGATAGGTTGTATAGAAAAAGAAGATTAAGTAGTATCTAGGTATTTAATTTTCATTAACAAAATTGAAATTTTAAAAGCCTGTAAGTTGAATTTGTTTCTGGAACAACTGCCACTTTGACAATATTTTCCTAGCTATATTCTCTTTTTTCTACCAGTTTGATTCGAAATTATTTCACTAATATGAAGCTACATTATCCCAAGTATTATAGACTACTTATCCCAAGAACGCGGGTGAAACCGCGGGGGACAGCTAGTCAGTTATAATAGCTACAAATAAAAGAAACAACTTATCGGACTCAATTACTTTATTAATAACAAAATCAGTATCAATTACGTAAAACAACGCAAATTCGCACAAAAAACAGCTGGCAACACTTTGCTCGAAATCTGAGTGAAGTATTTTTATTTTTGAATTTTGTTATTCTAGATGAATTACACAATATAATTAGTGGCTTACCGGTGGAATATTACATCAGAATTCTTATCTTTCTTCCCTGATGAATTATGACACAATTTTACTGCACAAACCGTCATATTTACTATTTTTCTCAGAGCTGCACTCACTAAAACGTCACTCAGTACACTGACAGCGCGGCGGTCATTTGGAGCCATTATGGCTCCAATTGAATGGATTCTTTTTCGCGCGTGTACTTTGTTTCTATGTGTAATAATTCAATGGTATTTACCTATTCTTAATTAAATAAGTCGAACAGCATTTGCGTGATTTAAATATATTACCATCTTTGTAATGTCATTATATCATAAAACAATTTACACTTAACATTAAATATGTAATATTTGTGGTTCTAACTTTAATCTATCTATAGTTTCCTGCGGCATACAATATGTGGGGTTTACAGGCTTTATACTAGAGTTTCCTAAGAGTGATAGACCAGTTAAGCCGAAGAGTGTGTGGAACGGATCCGTGATGTCTCCAGGTCTATCACTGAACCCGCCAGTCTCTGGGTCTTGGCATGCTAATATAAATTGCTCTAAACTCTTCTTGTCAACCCAGTGTATCCTGTTTAGCATTGAAAGGGATGACATTACCCACCTGTAAAAAAAAACAGATTGTTATAGTCTCAGATGTTTACTATTACTACACCTATTTTTTTTTAACCACAAGGCCGAGAAGTGAATATGCATAAGTAGGTGTTAGGCATAGTATGGAATTGGTTTGCAAGTGCAGCTGCCAGAACAGGTAGTAGTAGGCGCCAGTATGCCATGGTTTCTCACAATGTTTGCTTTCACTGTAAGCTCAGGCTCATTGTAGGATCCGAAGCTGCAACCTTCGTCACGGCCTGCGACGTCACAATCACCGAACTATCATCACCGTAGATATATTCAGAAGTATGATTATAATTTTACGTGGGTCGCTCACTTCCTTCCAATATGGCAAGGAGGGCGATGGCTGCCACACGCGTCATTCTTGTGTACAGGTGCTACTTGCGGGGACTGGTCTGCTTAAGTTTGCTATTTATTTACTTATTAAATATTTATTCCGTCTACTTTGTAATTTTGCCGCCGAGCCGGGCACGCAATTGTTGTCAGTGCGATTAGAATGTAAATATTATGTAATGAATCTAAGCTTGTATTGAAAAGAGTAATTGCTTAGTTTATTGCCGGCTCTTCTCAGCAAATGCAACCTTCGGAACCGGTATTAGAGTATTAGAGTCAGACTTTTCATAAGTGCCTGCGACGGTCTATTTGAAATAAATGATTTTGAATTTATGAAGTAACATATTGGGTGAAGAGCATAATATTATGTCTCCAAAATTATTACATGTATCAAATTCAGGCACTAATGAAGCTCAAAGCTACTGAAGAACGTACTACGATCGAAACTTAAATTGTACACTGCATTATAATAATTTACCAAGAATAACACAAGTCTGGCAATTTTTCGGGTCTGCCGTTAAGTCCACCACTGGGTAGCTGTCGCTCGCATAGCCACCATGCTAGTTCGTCGGCGTGTAACGCGTCCATTCGCTTGCATATCGATAGGGTGCCCACGCAGCAATATATTAGACCTGAAAGACAAATAAATATGAATGAAAAAATAATTGTTTTTAGATATAATTTTTTTTTTCAATATAGGAAATTTTGTTTCAGTGTCTATGTATGTTTTCGGTATGTGAGGTATATTAACAAACAAAATATTTGATGATTGTGTGTCTTTATTGTGTTACATATCTGTCTGTGACTTTATCTTGTATTTGTTACATTTACTCTTGTTTGTTTACTAGTTTTTTTGGCGTGTATAATGAGATTCGTTTTTGGTTATGCAAGCTGTGAATCTATGTATTAGATAAATAAATAACATCTAAAAATTTACAGAAGTATTGATAGAGTAACTAATTATGTAGAATTAATCATCAAACTACATTTCATACAAAACAAAGCAATGTCATCATTTATTAAACAGTTTTATCTTTCATGTTTACTTGCCTAAAAATTAATACAAAAAGTTACAGTGGCCGGCAAACAACTTGAGCCATGACCTTGAGTGCGCAGTAGACGATTTTAAGGTGTCGTTGGTGGAAAGAGAGGTGCGCGGGGGCATTCTGTCGGCACGCGTCCACGCTATTGGCCGAGCATGAGTGTACATGCGCGAACTTACCCCCACTACGTCGACTTTGGCTCAAGTTGTTTGCCGGCCTCTGTACAACATATTTAATAATTAGAAAATAATCCATACCAGCATGACTTTCTGAACCAGGTTTTGATCCAAATCCACCATCAAAGTTCATACAGCTGAGCACAAAGTCAACAGTCCTATTCACATCTATAGCATCTTGCCTGTGCAGTAGGGACAGACACATCACAGCACAGAACGAAAATCGCGTGTCCACTTCACCCCACTTGTCTCCTAAAAATATTAATTTGATTACAGGATTTTATTTAGGAGTAGGTAATTAAGAAAATGGTTAATCACTACATGGGTGTACAATAGCACAGCATATAAAACCATACAGTCGTTCGACGAAGACATCTAGACAGGACAATCATGCGGGGTGTGAGGGGCGAGACGCGGGAAAACCGAGCCCGACCTACGAACAAAATGATGTAAGTAGCTCGGGACACAGCATACTTTATAGTTTATATGGCCGTCGGGATGTTCCACAAGATCAAAGGCGTTGGACGACTGTATGGTTTTATATACTGTGACAATAGTATATGCCATGTTTTATAATTTGGGAGTTCATTGTGTTTATCAACATTTTTATTGTCATGCTCACCAATAAAGCTGCCATCCTCTTGTTGCATGGACACAATAAATCTGATGACTCCCTCCACATCTATTGCATCCAGTCTATCATACATTGCCAGCACCTAGTGTGGAAAAGTTATTTAATTAATGGAAAGCAGTTCACATCCATTTTCATTAAATATGGCTAGACTCTTGGCCATGTCATGAAATACCACCATTTCATGAAATTATTGTGCACTTTAAGAAGCAATCAATTCTATGACAGATGGTAAGTTTTGTAAAATGATTACAAACCTGTACAGCACTCAATGTGTACAGCATATGAGGGTCATGACCCACACTAGCAGACATGCCTCCGCTCTCACTGTCCTGACATGAAGTTATGAACTCTATTATATCTTCTTTTGGCATCCTGGAAAAGATAAACTAAACAAATGGACCTTTGTTATAGTGTATATATGTCCCACTGCTGAGCACAGGCCTCCTTTCACAAATGAGGGTGGGAGGGAATGCACATGCCCACTGCGGATCGTTGGAGGTAGGCTATAATGGTCAACCTAATGTTGGAGTTATCAAACCGCCTCCAACAAGCTTCATGACAATCTCAATTAAGTGATAACCGGGACCAACGACATCAAGAGCCTTCCAAAGCATGGAAATGTTGTAGATGAAATAGGCTCCCTCCAGGTACTGGCCTCATCAGTGGTAGATTAAATGTGCTGATTGATTAAAAACAGCTAAGCATGCTACACCACAAGCGCTTCAATCTTGTGCTTGCTGAAGTATAGTTTGGTGTATGTGTCGAAATATAAGCAATTGGTTTAAAAAGCTAAATGATGCCGTATGATATCAACAGCATCATGACTGACTAATCTATCAATGCACAGACTAAAGTGCTGTTGTTAGAAACTAGAGACTTTGCTCATAGGTTTCACATATATAATGTAGGCATCCACTAAGGAAGACTTTTTCAAAAGTCTACCAAAACGGGAGTAAAATAGCGAGTGACACCGCGGCACGAAAATCTACTTTGAAATAAATCTATTGAAATAACATTATTTAGCTGGATATATTAGTGATTTTCAGTTATTATAAGTACCTCGAAGATTCCCCCATCAGCTCCATAGCAGTCAAACTCCAGTATATCCCCGACATTCGAAGGTATTCAGTCATGCAGTATTCGTAGTCATCTTTATTCAAACCATAGCTCGCTAAATAATCGGAATGTTTTTGTAGTAGTAAAGTTTTTGGTCTCTCCTCTTTGAGAACTACGTCTTTCGTTGTGAAAGACATTTCCAGCTAATTTTATAAGCAAATCTCTTACTTTTTCAACGTTTTCAAAGGCTTTGTTGTGATAAGAATATATTTTTTTGACACTGACAGTGTCAGTGTCAGTTGTTGTTTGTTTTGTTATATACGCCAAAAGGCAGGCAAAGGTCTATGACATACAGCCTTGACTTTTTTGAGTTTTAAATTTGAGTTATAAAATAAATCAATTTTATGAAGTCCGCACTGTCGGTCACCGTCTATAAAAGTCATGTTTTGGTGCAATGGTGGACTTCTCTGGGAATTTTTGTATTATTTTAATTCCTAAGTTCCTCAAGCAAAAATCCATATATTTTAATAATAATCTTTATTAGGTATATCAACAGTCAACAGCAAAGACATTTGAATAAATAAGTTTTGCTCTCATATCTAAGTACTTATTATACATACAAACAATATTGTTAAAAATACTCTCAGTTGCGAATACAATATATTTATATCCTTAAAGTGGTATAGGGCTCTTAGAATCATGTCCTGATTAAGTTGGCTTCTTATTATACTTTAGGTACAGCGTACAGCAACTAACTTATAGGTATATAGGAAAGTTCTTACATACTGTGTTGTTAATATTTTATCTTTGGGGTACCTAATGAATATCTTGACATATACCCCCTTAGGTACTCATAAAGCGCTATTTAACTAATAAAGACTAATATACTGTTTAAAGGGTAAAGTAAATAATGTCACATTATTTGACAATGACAATAGACAGTATAGGTATTAGTTAAATAACGTTTTATGAGTAAGGGGGATAATTAATAACGTATAGTCTTATTAATGCTTAAACTTTTCAAAGCTTATTAAAAATCAACAAGATATTTTACATCTGTGATAAAACAGAAATCATAATATGAATGTTTTGAATAGGTAATACAATCATACTTGAATCAAAGAATTTAAAACGTCCAGAAGGATAGTCGCCTCTATGGGAACATGAAATAAACAAGCCAGAATTGACAGTATTTGACAGCCGTGCGCAGTACGAACTGAGAGCGATTTGCTCAGGGAGCCCCTCAAGCGGAGTGAAATTAAATGTCATGCTTTAGTAAGGCGGATTATCCATCTGGGTAGAGGCACGATGCCGTATGAAAATCTTTGACTTGAATATACATCAAGAGATTTGATTTCGAATATCTTGGATCTCATGTTTAGTGAAAAGATTTCTTATTAGGTAGGTATATCAAATATAGGTGCTTAATTCATTTTCAAAAAATACACTTAAATCTCAGCTTAAACTATGCTTCAGTAACTAAGTTGGTAGGTAGTACTTATATTACATTATTAAACTTATCTCACCATGAGATACCCCATAGACTTTAATAATTAATGACAATCAATGATAATTAGGTAGGTATCATTAGGTATATTTTTAAGTGTGTACACATTTATATTTAAATTGACAATACAATATAATCATTTTAATATTTCCTATTTGCAGGGCAAAAATAAAAGTAAAGCAGTCGACATATATTATATCACGTAGGTATATCTACATTACAATATACTGTGTAAACCTATTTAGCTTAAACTTCAAACATCAGTTCATTTCTAATATACATTATTCCTAAATAAAACTTTTTTCAAAATGCACCATTTCTCGTTCATATTTATTAACTATCTATTTTAATTTATAACAATTTATACTTATTGAATGGGAACTTAATTACGAATGACTAGGGCATTGGGGCTTGCATTATGAAAATCTGAATATTGAAATAAATTGATTTAAAATAAGCATCACGAAATCATAAAAGACTTAAATTGTTTATTTTCCTCAGAATATCTTCTCATAGGTAGGTACTCATAACAATAATAACGAAACATTTCCATAATACCTACAACAATACATTTATACCTACAGGTGTTTCTTTTTCCAGCCAGTGAGGGCAACTTCTGAACTACAGGTCTTATATTAGACAAAAACGCTGAAAGGAACCCCGAGCAGAATTTTGAAGAAAAAAATGCCATTAATAAAATGAAAAAAAAAATAAAAAAATATGTTTTTTAGCTTTTTTCAATTTTGTTTTCTTTTTCTGCTTATACGTCACAATACGAACAACATTATGTATGACAATCGTGGTCTCAGGTTGCTAGAAGTTATCTTTGACAGTTTGACCTCTAATTGTTTGTCAGAATGCTAAGAGCTAATTCTTTATGGCTAAAAATCGTCCACCTCGTCAAACTTTATTATAACTTTAATATAAAATAATATTTTGGATAACGTCTAACAACTTGTGAGCAAGATTGTAGATTAGCCAAATATTATTAAAGCTATATCTTATCCTTATCTGATCTAACAATTCATAAAAAAAATATTGAAATAAGTAGTAGGTATATTAAGTGGTTGAGAATGTAGCGCACAAGCGAAATCAATATGATTTTCTTTTGATTGTTTAATTCTTGTTTACTTATATTATATTCCGTAACGCAACTGCTCACAGGAAGAGCGTATCTCCCACGTCACAGGGTGACCTAATGTGGGAGCACTGCCAAAATACCAGCAACTTTATTTTCGGAATAAATAGATTTTGATGTAATAGGGCTCCCAAGAATCGATCCTATTATTATTATTAGGTTATCGATTTCTTCGAAGCAAGAAATTATTGAAATCGTACATCATAAAAGGAACCATTAAATCTTATATGTACATGCTCATGTACATTTAATTTAAAAAATATCGTGTAAATTCCCAAAGAACTTAGGTCAAGTAAAAGTTAAGATAACGAATAATTTGAATAAGATAAAGATAGATAATGTTTTAGTCATTAGAATATTATAATCTCTCTGTTATTGCAACAATATTAACATTAACCTTCAGATGAAATTTATGCACCCTCACGAAGCTTTTCTAAAGTTGAGTTAGATATTTTTATATTAGAAATTTTACCTTCCTCATAATAATTGCGTTGGTAGGTAGGTATTTCTTTCATTATTAGCTGTGTTGGCATAGAGATAGAACCTTTGATAGAACATTGGAAGTATTTTGTGGGAAAATATTAGGTTCGCGGAAATAATACGATTCGACGTATTTTTTGTTAAATCTCATTGAATTATTTTTTGGACAAAGTAAACAAAGGTAAAATAATAAAAAGCCTTTTCTTTCTCGGTCTTTATAGGTATTCGGTATTTTTTGGTCCTTTTTAGGGTTTGATAATCAAACAAGGAAATACTTAGGTTTCATACATGTCCGGTAACATATAGATAAAGATAAGCCGGTTTGTTTGTCTATAACATCAACGTGGAAACCGATGACGTGATTATAGTTTCGTCGTGTCCGTCTGTTGGTACGTTTGTCTAATTCTCAGAGTAGATAAATACTACGTCTAATTGTAGGTATATGTCACAGCCATTTTCAGTAGGCCTAACATGCGCAACCACGAAATAATTCACGCGAGAGTGACAAGGATTGTCATTGTCGTGTTTTATGTCATTGACCCTAACATGACCGCCACGATCGACAATCTTTTCATCGTAGACTTCAGTATTTCATGACAGTTTCATGTAGACAAACCGATGTTGCCCTTTGATTACACAGTTTTAGTACACATACATATTTTTTAATAGCAACACTCAGAAATTGGGTAAACTATCACCCAATTTCTAGTTTGAGTAACAAAAATTATGACCTCTGATTGGAACAAACGCGAAGAATAACACATACACGAACAAGACATACAAGCAAAATGAATATTTAAAGAGATAATAAAAAAAATAGGTTGTGTAGTTAATAACCCAAGCCTGCCATTTAAGATTAAAAAAAAATATGAAATATTGTTTGTTTGACGCTTTTATATCGGAATACCGGAATATTATAATTATTGGAGGCCTTCATAATAATCATAGAAATTCCTACTAAAAATCGTAAGTAAATATAGATTTGATTATACGTTGCGAAACACTTAATTTTAGTTTATTATGGAATCAATCATAACTGCAAAACATTGTTTCAGGATTCGCAGCTATAAGACACAGATCAACTTTCTATGCCAATACCAGCCAAACATGCACGAGCATCAAGCAAGAGTTTGCGGCCGGCGACTATCGCTCGCCTATGAAACCGGGAGTGGGCCAATATAAAGGCCTCATTAGATGAGCTTGGTCCATAACGTTCGTTGAACCAATGGAAAGTCTTATGTGGTTAAACTGTGGTCTTACAGTCGTCAGATGGTCATGAGCCATGGTTCTAGTGGGTAGCCAAAATCACCTGCAACATCAAAAAGTTTGTGGAGCTCTGACAGAATTATAATAATGTGTTTGTTTTTTAAGTGTGACGCCACATAAAATTTGTGGCACAAAGTGTTACTTTTGCATTCGTATTAAATTGTTATTTCAATCTGAAAGTATATTATTTGATTATCAAATGCACATTTATCATGTTGACCATTTTTATGTTGACATATACCTATGAGGAAGAGACTTGTACCACAGAATAGATAGTACCTGAAACTCCGCAACTAAGTACCAAATTAAAGGGGACACAGAGGTCTTGTATTCTTTTCCTCTAAAGGACGGATGGGCAAAGATGCTTTAGTCCAAATGTTCACCACCAACGCGACCTTAGTTAGCAAAATATGAGTAGGTATATTCTCAATTCGCCGCCGTTAAACTCAAGGCATAAGGGATCTGCAATAATTGCGTTGTAATAAGAATATCCAACAGATAGAAATGGGAGGGAAAGCAAGTATGGTAATAATCCTAACTAATGTTATAAATTTGAATATGAGTTTGTTTGTTTGTTACGCTTTCACGCCTAAACCGCTGAAATGATTGCGATGTAATTTAGCACGCCAATGGAGAAGGGCGTAGGCTACATTTATCCTGAGAACGCGGGTGAAACCGCAAGGAACATCTTCATCATCATCATCATCAGCCTATAATGTCCAGCTGCTGAGCACAGCCCTCCTTTCACAAATCAGGGTGGAAGGGAATGGGCAGATACTCCACCACGCGTGCCCACTGCGGATCGGTGGAGGTAGGCTAGTGGTCAACCTACTGTTGGAGTTTTCAAGCCGCCTAGAAGGCCTCCAACTAGCTTAACGACTATCACAATTAAGTGATAACCGGGACCAACGGCTTTACGTGCCTTCCGAAACACGGAAACGCTCGATTTGAAATAACACTAGGCGGTCACCCATCTAGGTACCGACCACGACGGTGGTAGCTTAACTTCCAATCGATCGATTAAGAACGGCTTATCATGTTACACCACGAGCGTTGCAACAACCGGGGGACATCTTAGTTCTATCCTAATACGGGACCGGTATCGTGTTTGAAGCTAACTATAGGAAAACGCGCCGAATAAGACGATACCAAAATTGCTCGTGCCTTCTCGTCTACCAAAATGTTAGACGATATATATTTCATATTTAACTGTCAAAATTGGATAAAATTAGGCTGGCATGTTACGGTTCATCGACAAAACACAACTGACGGATAGACGTAGACATTTCTTCCACTTTTGACGTCTAGAATCGAGTTTTACGTGCAACCATGTTGCGGTCAGTAGACAAATGAAATAAGTCCAATTTATGACGTAATATCGAGTGGAGATACCGTGAGATACGGTATGTCATGGCAGCCATGTTAGCCCGGCAGGTAAATATCGCTCAAATTGGCACTAATACAGCTATAACCACGACAAAGACAACTAAACTAATGAAAAAGTTTTTTTTGGTTATCTCCCGAACATTTATTTAATTGCTTTTTTTAAAATCATGTAACACCACTGATTTCATTCAAAGATTCCCTCTTGGAATAGGTATTATAAAATAATTGTCATTATGTAATTTTAGAAAATATAAAAATATAGTGGCCTCTTTACATGAGCCACGTGTCCCATTTCTCAAAACTACAGCTCATCGAGGAAATATCCCTTTAGAGTAGTAATACTGAACAATCAAATTCCGAAACTAGTCAGTGATTTGTCACTGAATTTAAACAGTAAGGACCACTCGCTGCATCGTGTGTTTGTGACTTGGCCAATCAGAGCGCATGTGTCCTTGACTTAACCAATCAGAGCGCGTTGTCGGCGGTGGGAAATTGGCGGAATATATTTCAACCAAAATTAACGTCATTGCGCTTCTTGGGGTTAATTGTTCGATGCTACAGCTAAAACTGTACTGAGAAATATTAAATAAAATTATAACGCTAATAACGTTAAGACTAGGGTTAGATCAATAGACTAAAGTTTTAAGGAAAACAATTATGGTTAAACAGTCTCGTTTAGTTCACGAGTGAATGAAATTGTGATCGAAATCTCATTTGCGAATGAGTTTAACGGAATCCAACTTATTCATTGTCCTACATGCACTTGGCCGTTTTTTTTTAAATTAATTACAAGCCATAGTTACAAGCAATATTAGTTAACGAATGGACAAATAGGTTAGGTTAATTAGGTTCATCACTAAATTAATAATAAATTATTACCTACATAATAAATATAAGAATTTTATTAATTTCATTTACAATTTCAATATATAGTGGACCATCACTTACACTTAACATTTTGATTAGGTAATGTAAAATTTAATTATCTTACTATTCAAATTATATATAAATAGCAGGATTTTTTCAGACAAATGCATGACTGAAATTAAATAAATCTATGGAGGCGGCATCAAAATTTAAGGTTCTTACTTAGTACCTTATCATATAATAATAATAACCATACTTAGGTATCTAATTCAATGGAAAAATTAAATCTAACCATTCCGCTTTTAAAGCCATGTCCCGCAGTCATAATCAACGCTATAAAGCCGCTGCAACGCTGCCAACTTCCTAGCCCGCGAAGCAACGTCATCCTGTACTTTAGAAACATCCAACCCACATTCATAAACAACCCTATACGAGTTAGATCTATCCTGTAGATACTTATACTCTTCATTTCGATCGGATATGCTACAGTAGCTTACACTTCCACTTAGAAAATCATCAGTATTGATCCAAAAATGGAGGTTGTCATTAGCGTCAGTCATCGCAGAAGGTGACGGCAGGGGCCGAGTGGTGGTCCCTTTGTGGGACGAAGCACGCGCACGCGGGCGGCCCCGGCCCCGGGGACGAGAGCGCCGAGCCCGGCCCGAGCGAGCCGCCCGCGCCCCCCGCGCCTCCCGCGCCCCCCGCGCCGCCCGCGCCCCACACGCCCCTCACGCCCGCGCCGCACGACACCCGAGCTCGCTCCCTTATATTGAAGCTGGGGCGCATTGAACCTACCCATGGCTCGTCGAAGTTCTCCATGCTTCGGTTTAGACCTGGTTCTAAGGAAAAGCGATGATAGCTCAGTGGTAGTGACGTTGAATGCCCAGACTACGGTCCCGGGTTCGAATGCTAGCAGAATCTTGAGGCTTCGGTGAAGGAAAACATCGTTAGAAAACAAAGTACGGTGGTAGGGTACTTCGTAGTGGGTACTACGACTACCACTCTCAAGTTGAAAATCTGTCAAGCACCTTCCAAATCCTTATGTAATAAGTATTTTGAAGATCGTATTTTCTGCCATTTTAGGGCATGTGTGAGTGATGTAACAATTGCCAAAACTGATAACTAATTTCCCTAGTGGAATACTGCCTTTATGAATTAAAATACGCACGAAATCTGAATAATGAGTTTTTCCTCCTCTCATGGTCTTCTCCTACTAGCCACCACGTCTTCATTTCACCTTTGCCCTGTTGAAATACACATTATTAAATCGCTAATGATAAACGCTTACCAAGCAGTTAGTGGCTCATTATCAAGGCTAGAATACGGAGCGACAAAGTTTGTGTGGGCAACAATAATAGGATCCACCTGGCGGATAAGCTAGACTAGTGACCTGTAATCAAGACATCATCCTGCCTTAATCAAAAGCCTACAATGAGCAAATATGAAAAGTATGTTTAAATACCCAGAAGGTATTAGCAGTGTAGCGAGTAAAGCAAATGCATAATACAAGTTAATTAAATTGGAGATGAAGTTTCTGGGATAAAAGGAATTTTGATTCAGTTGGGTACCTTTATACTGCTGGTAGTAAACCATACAGCCCGCCTGATGGCAAGTGGATATCATTGCCTATTGGAGCTTGCAACACAAGGGACGCTTAGAAACACGCAGTACCAGACCATTTGTTCCAATGCGAGAGGATGAATGCCCCGTCGAGGGCGAGAGGTGCGATAGTAGAAGGAACTTTTAAAAAACGTGGTAGCGAGTAGCGTTTGAGTGACATTGGATGGTAGCCCTTAATGTTCCACTACTGAGCACAGGCCTCCTCTCTCATTGGAATGGGCAAATACTCCACAATACGTACCCACTGCAGATCAGTGGAGGTTGGTAGGGTAGTTGCATTACTGAAGTGTATACTCGACAGCTCATTGTTGAACTAGTAAAACAAACCTTGATATTAACAATGCCCCTCTCTTTAAAGTGGTAGCCTCCCTGTTGCATGAGCAGCGTGTAAGTGTCGTTGCTGACGTGTATCCTCTGCGGCTCCCCGCTGGACTCCATGCGCGCCGCCGTGTTCACCGTGTCGCCGAACAGGCAGTAGCGCGGCATCTTCACTCCCACCACGCCGGCTGCACACTGACCGCTGTGTATGCCTGGTGGAAAACATGACCATTCAAATCCACATAAAATCACAGGAAACTAAATATACCAATAATTTATACAAAATATATTTCGTGGAATATGAACCAAGCTAATTTAACTAGCGCAGATTTGTTGATAGACCATTTGAATAAAATAAATAAGTACCTAATCTCCTGGGACATTCTTTAAACACGGCTATCTGATCAAAGTGCAGAAAAAGTGCAGAATAATGAAACCACGAAAGACAGGCCAAAAATCGCTCACCTAGCTAATTAGATTGGCGCGTCATAAAAGTAGGTACCCTACAGATGCCAAGGGCGTAGCCGGGATTGTATATAGATTGATTATTATCCTTATATTAGAGATCACATCCTGTATTGTTAGATTTCACAAGCCAAGCCTGTTAGTTTCTTAAGTCTTATAAGAAGTGTCGCAAGCTATGAAGCTCTTCAAAATTACAGTTTACCCGTGAACGACAGCTATTCTAAGGGGGGCATGCCCGGACCTCGTTGCGCCCATGCCCACAGCTATCATCCCTTTTTGGCATGCCCATTTCCTTGTGAATTGTTCCAATACCGCCGGAGTACGAGTGAGTGTGAGGGTTGAGTATTACCGATCCTGATGTGCAGCCTGGCGGCGGGCATGTGGCGCACTCGTATCTTGGGCACGGCGTCGAGCACGTGCAGCGCCAGCGAGGCCACCTCGGCCGCGTGCCGCGAGCACCGCTCCGGCAGGCCCCCCACTACCATGTACGCGTCGCCTATTGTTTCTACCTGGTAGGTAATACGTCAAGTTACAACTAGAAAGCAGATCGATCCATCTGATGGATACTAAGTGATCACTGCCGCTTATGGACATTTGCTATATCATTGTCGTCCTGTTCAAAGCTTTTTTTACGCCTTTTTGAAGAACCCATGTATCCCCGCTTATGTACATTTGCTTCCAGTGAGCGGCCCGCTCCCTTGCTGCGTGACGCCAGCATGCATTATCCAAAGACGCGCCACTAATTTCACGTTTTCACGTAGCGTTTGGATTGAGTTGAGGCGGTGCCGGGCCGTTGCTGCGATGGAGCGGTGCTGACAAAGTGAACGATGATCCTAATACCTCAGAGTATATAATATACGTAATACTAACTTTGTACACGTTATAATAAGATATGATGGCGTCGCAGCAAGTGTACAGGTCGTTTAATATTTCCACAATCTGTAACAAAAATAGCAATAAATAAGACATGTCCATATCCCGGCCAACTAACATACTCAAGTCTGTATTTTAATGGATGTATGGCATGAAATTTTTATTCAGATCCCCAAATATGCCTCGCTGAGTTTCTTGCTGGAGTCTTCTCAGTATAAGTAAACATGTTTTTTTTTATCTTTATTTTACTACTAAGCTGGCAAACAAGCATACGTCCCGCCTGATGGTAAGCGGTTACCGTAACCGGTTACCGCTTGCAACATCAGGGGTATCACTCGCGTTGACGATCCTGCAAAACTCTTCACACCTTTTTTAACTACGAAGTTGTTAAAGAAGCGTACGGCCACAGTCTAATAACCATACAGTCGTCCGACGCCTTTGATCTTGTGAAAAATGCCGACGTCTAGACAGTATCGCGAGGGCCAGGGTTGTCACAAGTAAACAATATTTACAAAATTATTTATTTATTGCAGATAACAATAAAACATTGTTAGCATTATTATATTTTAAACAATATTATAATAACTACTCCATCATCAGACCCTGAAAACCATACATGGTCAAAGTTCATCTCACGACAATTCCAACAACCCCAAACATGGCTAGGATGCGAAGTTCCACTATGGAGTTCCAGTGCTTACCCTCCTACACCATCATCAGACCCTGAAACCATACATGGTCAAAGTTCATCTCACAACAATTCCAACAACCCCAAACACGGCTAGGTTACGATGTTCCACTATGGAGTTCCAGTGCTTACCCTTCTACTCCATCATCAGACCCTGAAAACCATACATGGTCAAAGTTTATCTCACGACAATTCCAACAACCCCAAACAAGGCTAGGATGCGAAGTTCCACTATGGAGTTCCAGTGCTTACCCTCCTACACCATCATCAGACCCTGAAACCATACATGGTCAAAGTTCATCTCACAACAATTCCAACAACCCCAAACACGGCTAGGATACGATGTTCCACTATGGAGTTCCAGTGCTTACCCTCCTACTCCATCATCAGACCTTGAAATCATAAAATTCAAAATTCAAAATCATTTATTCAAATAGACCTTCGCAGGCACTTATGAAAAGTCTGACTCTAATACTCTAATAGCGGTTCGGAAGGTTGCATTTGCTGAGAAGAGCCGGCAATAAACTCAGCAATTACTCTTTTCAAAACAGGCTTAGATTAATTACATTCTAATCGCACTGAAAACAATTGCGTGCCCCGGCGCGGCGGCAAAATTACAAAGTAGACTGAAAAAATATTTAATAAGTAAATAAATAGCAAACTTAAGCAGACCAGCCCCCACAAGCAGCACCTGTTCACAAGTATGTAACCATACATGGTCAAAGTTCATTTCACGACCATTCCAACAACCCCAAACACGGCTAGGATACGAAGTTCCGCTATGGAGTTCCAGTGCTTACCCTCCTACTCCATCATCAGACCCTGGAAACCATACATGGTTAAAGTTCATCTCACGACCATTCCAACAACCCCAAACTCGGCTAGGATACGAAGTTCCGCTATGGAGTTCCAGTGCTTACCCTCCTACTCCATCATCAGAACTATTGAAAAAAAAAAAAAGATTTCTAAACACACATGTCCTGTGCCTGTTACCTATACCTTTACCGTCCGCCATTCGGACATTTTGTTGGCGTTATTAACGTGACACGACATGACAAATATAAAATTATTATTGTATGCACTCTACGATAAAAAACCATTATTTACCTTTCTTCTGTGTGTGGAAGCTGATGAAAACGCAGACTTTTATTTAAATAGGATGAAGACTTGCAGTCTCTCACAGCACACGTCGTTTGCACCATTTTAAATAAACAAATTAATATAAAATAATTACAGACACAAACACGTTAGCCCTGAATTCTGTTTACCGAGCTACTAACATCGTTTTGTTCGCAGGTCGGTAACGGCTTTCCCGCGTCTCGCCCCTCACACCCCGCACGATTGCCCTGTCTAGACGGCTTCGTCGACCGACTGTATGGTTATTAGACTGTGGTACGGCCCGGCTGATGGCAAGCGGTTACGCCATATGGACGCTTGCAACACACACACACAGCAGGGCACCACTCACGCGCTACCGACCCGCGCCCTATGCTATGGCTATGCGCTACCTCTCTTAAATTCTCCTAGAATTCCTACGGCTTTATCTAAACAGTTCCATTAACCTGCATAGGCGTATTAGTGGCAGCCAGTTTAGTGAAGCCGACGATGTCGCTGAAGTATACGGTGACGCAGTCGAAGCTCTCCGCCTGGACCCTCTCCCCTCGCTTCAAGGCTTCCGCTACAGTTCTGATCGAAACAAACCAATAAATTTGTCTTGTTTGCGTCTCGATTGTGAAGTCTATTAGAGATTCAAGTCGAAGTCGATTGTGAGGTCTATTAGAGGTAGAAGAGTAGGGTTTTGATACCGTCTCAGTTACTGAAAGATACTATGATCAAAATTTTAAGTCCATCGCAAACTAGTTACCTAACTCATAATGTTCTGGACTGTTCAAATAAGATTAAAATATTAAATTCTAATAGAACATTTTTTTTAACTGTGAAAAGGCCTGTGTTTGACCACAATCTCACCATGGTAAACGATGATGTGGCCGTATGTGGTACGCACACAAGGCTTAAGAGGAACTGGTTCTCAAGTGCAGCTGTCAGAACACACCGATAGGTGCTTGGCGCCAGATTTTGAACCTGAGCCAGGTGGCTACTATAAACAAAGTACCCTACCACCGTGCTATGGTTTCCTCACGATGTTTTCGTTCACCGAAAGCTCAAGCTCATTGTAGGATTCGAAACCGGGATCTTCGTCTCGGTATCCGACGTCACTACCACTGAGCTATCATCGCCTTAATATATTGTACGAGTATGTTAATGTAGATTTCTGTCAGTGGCCGCCCGTTGGCTGGTCGGTCGATGTATCGTTCTATTTTTCAGGGGGGGCAATATTCGAGACCCACCGGCATCTAAAAATACTTATTTCCTTCAGACACGGTGCAAAAAAGAATTTCCGAGCTGTCTGGATTACCTGTTCTGTTTTGCTTACCTCGGCAGCATTCTGTTGAGCAAGTCGTCAGTCCTGCACTTCTCCTGCAGCAGCTGCTCAGTCCTGGCTGCGACCAGAGCCTCCAGGTTGGACGCGTACTTCTCCATCATCGACAACATATTGTCAAATATGTTGGTTTTCCTGGTTGGCATAAGTTTGATTTTCAGTTTTGCTACTTTTTTAGTATACCTACTGAATTTTGTTTAACTTGCTTTTACATCATCATCATTAGCCTATGATGTTTCCAAATGAGGACAGGCTTACACAAATGAGGGTGAAAGGGAATGGGCAGATACTCTACCACGCGTGCTCACTGCGGATCGGTGGAGGCTAGTGGTCAGCCTAGGTACTGTTGCAGTTTTCAAGTCGCCTAGGAGGCGACTTTCACAATTTAGTGATAGCCGGGACCAACGGCTTTACGTGGTGCCTTCCGAAGCACGGAATCGCTTGATTTGAAATACCACTACCAACTTTGCCGTTCGAGTAAGAATGACTAATCATGCTCCACCACGAGCGCTACACACGAATGTAATGCGTATTCGTGAGAATGAATGTGTTGACAGGGCATAAATCATACCCTTACCGTTAAAATTGTAGGTACAGTCGAGGACATAAATATGTATACACTTTTTGAAATTCAAAAGCAATTTTCTCGCATGTTTAACATTTAAGTGTTAAACTATTACACAAATCATAATAGTATATGTTAGAAGATTCTATCTTTATATTATCTCTTAATTTCAATCAGTAGTTTAAGAGGAAACCGTTGTTGAATTTTACTAAGTGTATACATATTTATGTCCTCGACTGTACATACGCATATTGGCTAAACGCTGGGTACCTAACTAGATCTACGTAACTTGAAACCGTTTAGCCATTTCATAATTGTGTTACAAATATACACCTACCATTAATCATTAGGAATTGTGCTACAGTGTAGATTAGTATTCTTATAACTTGTCATATATAATATTAATTCCCAGACGATTTCATAATTTAGATATCATAATGGGAACATTATTTCATTAAATAAAATGATTGAGACGTCTATTTTGTGCTTACATATCTGATCTGAATTTGTCGGAAATATAAAGAATTAATTAAAAAAAAGCGATATAGTTCAACTCACATCCCAGCGTGCATATCTTTCAGCCTAAGCCTCACGAGGCGAAGGTCAGGCCTTCGGTCGGGCCTCTCGCTCCAGCAAGCATTCAGCACCGCGAGAACTGAAGGCCGCGCGACCAGACCGGTCAGTGGAGGCCTGAACAGTACTCCACCGATCGGCTGACGGACACGACCGATGATTTCTGTGCAGAAAGTACTAGTCGAGGTTACCTTGAAGTATTTTATCTCAGATGCTGTTACAAGGGTAGTTTTGATCCTGTAATGACACATCCTGCGGGTGCACAACGCGTGAGTGATAGGCCCTGGGTTCATAGGCTACGGTAACCGCTTACCATCAAAGATATTAGAACCAACGACCATGTTTTAAGACGCATAATCTATAGGTACATCGAGCTTACAGATTCCCTCCTAAGCAAATGTTAAACATCAAATAAGAACGTGTGAATTGCAACCTAAGATAAAATACCTGCGTCCTTTGAAGTTTCCAACTAGGTCAGATATCGAGGAGATACAATCGCAAGTAAGCGAAGTAGTGAGTAGTGAACTATATAAATAAACAGCCCCGAGAGTAAACTAAAGGCTATCAATAGCTCTTTCATTCAAAGTGCTTATATACCTTTAAGTAAATAATACAACTTAATTAGATTTGTTTCTATACTGTTTCCCTTACTAAATGGGTAAAAAGAAAAGACAGACGATGTTATACGGTCTAACACTATCCCGGTATTCGTGGATGGAATAGCTTGCAACCAGTGACCTGATTCACTCTGAGAGACTGCTAGCGAGCGTGCGCGGTCTGTATCTATAGAAAAGTTAGTTTTTTTTTTATTTATTTTTTATTTTGCCAAGTTTTTTCACAAAGAGGCTTGCCCCACGCTCTCTGAGAGTGACTCAAGAACGGTATATTTGTGCCTGGACAAGCTGCCCGCCAGGCGTTTCTAGCATCGGACAGGTAAGAAACCTCAACAGATCCAATAGAAGGGTATGCTTATTTCATTTAGTAGTTTAGAACTATTTTTAACCGACTTCAAAAAAAGGAGGAGGTTCTCAATTCGGTTGTATTTTTTTTTTTTAATGTTTGTTACCTCATAACTCCGTCATTTATCAACCGATTTGGAAAATTCTTTTTTTTGTCTGGAAGGGTAAACTTCCCGTTTGGTCCCATTGTCATCAGATCAGGATTTGATTACTTCTTAGTGTACTTTGAAGTCGGTTTAAGTTTTTTGTAAAACAGTCCAATTATGTATGAAGTAATTAATGCTTTTTGGTTGAACGAACGCATTTTTTTATTTCGGTAGAAATCAAAGAATGCATACAAAGAATGATAATTATTCGTTTGCAGAGAAGTGATCCTCAACTGAATTCAGTTTGTTAATGGCTTCAAAGAATAAAGAATGTGGTTCTCAATTAGTATGTATATATTTTACAGGATGTTCGGGATGGACTTCGACACTTGTTTCCAGAGTTAACATTGATAGCATTATCTAATATGATAAGGAGGTTCGAGTATCTAATTTACAAAATATAAAATGTAACCTTACCAGCATTTGTCAAGTTGGTATCACCCCATGGTCCGTTTCTCCCCAGGATTTCATAGAGAATAATACCGAAGGAGTACACATCTCCTTTCTGAGAGCCCTTTTGTGGGGGGTTCGGCTCCCTTAGTAACTCCGGCGCACGCCACAACATGCGTCTTTCCATTCGGAGAGCGTCTTCTGCATCAGAGCATCCATCTGGACAGAAGTTTGTACTGTTAATGTAAATAATATTAGAGATGAATGCGTTTGCGACATTTCTCTATAGGAATTGGCACAGCCTCTACGTGAAGACTCATGATACTAATTTCTACCATACAAATTTATAGATAACTCAAACGCAATACTATGCGTTTATTAACGTTAATTCTTTACACTAGGGGTACTGACTCACGCGCAAAACATAGTTTAAGTTTTGTTTCTAAATATATTTTGGTGTAACAATAAAGTATTAAGTATCTATCTATTGTTATTTTGCTGTGGTATCCTGTAATGTGGAAGTACTTCCCCAGTCAAGCTGCTCTTTGAGCGAAAAAATGCTATGCTCTACCTCTCTTAAAATGATTGTTCAATAGTTTTCAGTGAATGAGAATGTTTATTTGATGCTCAGACAAAACTTTTTCTTTTTTGTACAACTTAGTCGATAAACAAGCATACGGCCCGCCTGATGGTAAGCGGTTACCGTAGCCATATAGACGCTTGCAACACACGAAGCATCGCTCACGCGTTATCGACCTATCCCCCCTCCCCTATGAGCTCTGGCGACCTTACTCACGCGTAGGAACACAACTTTACACAACATAAAGTTATTTGGCTGCGGTATTCTGTAAGGTGGAGGTACTTCCCCCGTCGAGCTGCTCTTTGAGCGAATAAACGCTATGCTCTACCTCTCTCAAAACTAACGCCTGTTAGTGATTGTTAATAAAATTGGGTCAAGTATCGACAAACTGTCAGACTAATATGAACTAGCCGTTTCTGTAAGTAAATAAGCATTGTCATTAGAACTAAGTAGCATTAGAAATGTCTGTAGAATCCAGCACCACGTTGTATGTAAAGGAACTTTGTAATACGGAGAGTCGACTAGGATAATGAAATTAGATTGAACATTGAAATTTGAAAGTTGCGTATTTGAGTTATCATAAAACACGATTCATATAAACTTTATTGTTTTCATTGGGTAGAAATACGATCAAATTTCATCAGAGACCGGAAAATAGAAGTTAATTAACCCTTAACCACTGACGTACGAATGTGGTACGTCGCTGAAATCGATTTACGTTCACAATTTCGTTATGCGAGGGAATTAGACTTATTCCTTTTTGGTAGTTTCCTAGCTCCCAGGGACGCATATGAGGAGAGGGAGACCAGACGCGTGTCGCATGTCTAAACTGGTAAATTCGAAGGCCTGACGTATGTGGTTCGTATGGTCAGTGTTAGTGTAACTATTTGTTTTTTTTTTCTAACTAAACTGAATAGTAAGTGTCCAATATGTTTTGCCTGGCCTCCTATATCTCAGAAAAGACAGTGAGTTCAGGCTAGACACAGTAATGTAGAAGAAATCATGGATTTTTGTACCGATTCTCGGAAAGGGAAACCTACTGAATTGTTTGATAACCACCGAAATTCAGAGATTTGAGACTTTGAGTTACTGCTATGTACCTGTTTCAAGCAGAAATGACGAAAAACCCGTAATGGATATCAAGCATGTGGTCAGTTGGTCTGCTTGCGGTGTTCAAAACCTAATCTGCAAAAATTGCCGTTAAAAAGAGCCTAGATTTGAGATTTTCTAAAAATGTTTTTTTTTATCTAACTAAAACTGCCCTAATTACGTAATAAACCCTGAAAATAAAGTTCCTATCATTAATAGTTTTTATAATTTTTTTTTTAATTTATTGTGTGTAGTTCGTCACTTCTAAGTTTACTGAATATATAAAAAAAATACTATTACGTTAGTGTTAGTGTTACAAAATGACACGTCAGTGGTTAAGTGTTAACTTACTTTTCAAATAATGCAAGCCATAATCAGCAATTTGCAGCACCCATCGGCTATCCACCAGACAGTTGGTAGAGGTCAGATTCCCGTGAGATATCAGCGTTGAATCATGAAGGTACGTCAAGCCTCGGAGTAGATCCGCGACCAGGCTAGCCACAAACATGTCATCCAGATGCAAGTCCCGGTCAGCAAGGACCCTGGCTAGAGACCCTCGTGAGCAATAAGCTGACACTATGCACGCTGATCCGCTTTCTACGCAGACTCCTACGAAGGTTGTCAGATTTTCGTGACGTAGCTCTCGTATCTGAAATAATGGGTGGTGTTAAAATTTGGTGATAGCAGCAGTTGTTGTGGTTGGTTAGGTTTCCACCGATCACGCGGCAGTTCGTGGGTTCGATTTCCACCCATGACATGCATATGTGTGCATGAACCTGTATGAACATGTCTGCATGTGCTGAGTGTAAATATGTATATTAAGTATGTATCTACAAACAAAAAGTAGTAGGTACTAGTTAGCGACTCTGTGAGTTGTACACTCGCGAGTCTCGATAATTATATGAAATTTGTTGGAATTCACTGTTCTTCCTAACTAGGATTTCGGAATATGTTTTTTTTTCCTTTGATTATGTTGTTCATGTAAGTAGTTCTGAAAGTTTCATATAAAAAATTGGGGGGGGGGGGGGGGGGTTAATTGGGTTATATACAGCTACAGTAATATCGCTTACATAATAACAAACTGAAGTATCTCTACCGCAAAGTTATCCGAGGTCAGTACTCAGTAGCATCAATGGGTTTTCCTGCGGTATTGACACAATTAATCCGGAGTGGTTCCGACAAATGTGACCCGACAGAAATGGTCGGATTGATTCACAAAAACATGCAAAGATATTGGTCCAATATCTATTCTATGTAAAATATGAAAGGTGTTCTTAAATTAATTAAAATATATCTTTTGTTTTATATCTCTAACGAGGAAAACAAGATGGCCAGCCCAATAGTGAGCGACTAACATCACCTATAGATGCTGCTAAACCCGGGCGGGGTATCAGTCGCGCGTTGCCTTCTCATCTCTTCAAACCCTTCTTGAAATACCAACCTCATGCTCTACTGTCAAAGTCAAAGCCTGAGAAGAACTGGCAAGAAACTCAGCAAGGTTAAATTTTGTATATACTTTATGTACAATCTAACTAAATTGGCTATTTTTCTCAGCTCTAGAGATTCTATTTTATTTTTATTTTCGTTATTCTATTTATTTATTCAAGTGTTCTTATGTGTTAGGATAGACCGCCTCCTCCCCACTGGCATAAATGTCGTCTGCTATGCAGATGACACGTTGGTGGTCGCCAGTGGGGATACCTTCGAGAGGACCAAGGAGCTCGCCGAGCTTGGGGTAGAAGTCGTCGTCGCCAAAATCCGCGAGTTGGGTCTGGAGATAGCGCCTCACAAGACCGAGGCGCTTTGGTTTCACAAACTGCCTAGGAGCAGGGAACCACCCGACTCGCGCGTTCAAGTAGGTGGGTCGGAAGTCAGGGTGGGGCGGTACATGAAGTACCTGGGCCTCACCCTAGACAGTCGCTGGGGCTTTGAAGAGCATTTTGATCGCCTCGTCCCCCGGATCGAGAGGGTAGCGGGTGCCATGCACAGACTGCTGCCCAATCTTGGGGGACCGAGAGAGGAAGTTCGCCGCCTCTATGCGGGGGTCATACGATCCGTGGCCCTGTACGGGGCGCCCGTATGGGCGAAGAGGCTGGCCATCCGACGCTGTAGGACGAAAATCTACAGCGTCCAGCGAAGGATGGCGCTACGGATCGTACGAGGATACCGCACAGTATCCTTTGAGGCGGCGACAATTCTGGCTCGCTTTCCGCCACTTGATATTCTGGCGGACATGGATGCGAGGGTCTATGACCGGATTCGCATCGTCCGTCAGAGCGGTGGAGGCGACCCAGAAGAGGCGATCAAACGGCAGGAACGAATTATCGCATTCGCGACGTGGCGCGCGAGGCTCCGGGAGGAGCGTCATGCGCGCAAACGCGTCGTTGGAGCAGTCCTGCCGGTATTCGAGGCCTGGATGCAGCGACAAGGTGGACGACTCACCTACAGGCTCACACAGATACTCACCGGGCACGGGTGCTTCGGTGATTATCTGTGTAAGATTGGACGTGAGGCGACGGCGGCCTGCTTCCACTGCGGTGGGAGCGGCCAGGATTCCGCATCGCACACGCTCGCAGTGTGCCCTGCGTGGGAACCCGAGCGGCGGATCCTGGTCGGCCTGATCGGGCGGAATCTCTCCCTGCCAGCAGTCGTGTCGGCGATGCTGAGCGGGGATACAGCGTGGAGGGCCGTAGCCTCTTTCTGTGAGACCGTAATGGTCCAGAAGGAGGCTGCTGAGCGGGATCGGGAGAGAGCCGATCCCGCTCGGAGACGACGCCGCCGAGGCGCAGACGTGCCTCGTGGCGGCCCTCCTGCCCTGTAGCTGGGGCTTAGAATAACAGCTACGGTGTTCCCCTGCCTGTCGTAAAAGGCGACTAAACGGGGCCTTTGGGGTCGTGGGCAATCAGGGCGGGGGCTCTGTGCGCTCAGAAGTGACCCCAAGGAGGACGATGGGTCGATGTGGTCTCGACTCATCGTGCGATAGCACAGCGAGGGTGCTGGGGGGAGGTGTCAGACTTCCCCCGGGACGAGCTATCAAAGCGCCGCGCTTGGAGGGGTGAGCAGGTACGCGTTCAACACGAGAGCCCGCCCCCCTCTACAGCGCAGATGGCGACCACCGTGGGGTTTTAGCCGGTACAAGTCCGGCATAACCTGGCCGCTACCCCCGGGGCGGTCGGGTATCCTATGAGGATTTCCCCACGAAAAAAAAAAAAAAAAAAAAAAAAGGATAGACCGCCTAGTGGTATTTCAAATCGAGCGTTTTCGTGCTTCGGAAGGCACGTAAAGCCGTTGGTCCCGGTTCTCACTAGTCGTTAAGCTAGTTGGATGCCTCCTCCTCTTCAAGCCGCCTGGCTTAAACAATTCCAACAGTAGGTTGACCACTAGCCTACCTCCACCAATCCGCAGTGGGCACGCGTGGTGGAGCATCACCCAGTCCCTTTCCGTCCCACAGGAGGCCGGAGGCAGTGGGACATTATAGGCTGATGATGATGTGTTAGGATTGTTATAGAACCTGTTACCCACAGGTTGTCTGGAAGAAGTCGCTTATGCGATAAGACCGTCTGTGTTGCTGTTTTGTATACTTTCTTATAATTGTTATTCTTTCTTTTTGTGTACAAATTAAGTATTATTTATCTAATCTACTGTTTCTATATAACAGGTAAATATTCTTATGAAAGATTTATAGGTCAGATATTTGTAATTCATACGTGCCGAATAATACTTTGTATTCAATATTTTATGTATTCCATGTGGACTAGATTATTTATTCCATTGATATAAGATGAACCAA
The DNA here is from genome assembly GCA_947623365.1 of Achlya flavicornis. Taxonomy (NCBI): domain Eukaryota; kingdom Metazoa; phylum Arthropoda; class Insecta; order Lepidoptera; family Drepanidae; genus Achlya; species Achlya flavicornis. Next base: position 13,470,604 of record OX392479.1, read on the forward strand.
ACAATCTGTAGTTGGATTTGTGCAAATAAGATCTCAGTAAACAAAATAAACATGGCGGAATCCATAATCAGTTACTGGGTACAAGTATTTTTGAGTGTTTTGAATATCTCCCAAGTTTATATGACCGGCTACGTATATATAGGATGTTGTTTTGCTGAAAAGGTTTGTAGTTTGGCATAAATACAAATCTCTCCGACTTCTATTGTACTCATGAATACGGGAAAGTATCAATCAAGTACCTATACAAATAATCGAATATTTTTATACATCCCGAATAATTAAATTAACAGTTTTTGCTCGCATTTGCATAGTTTTTTTTTTTTTTTTTTATTATGTATAGGCCTGTGTTTGACCACAATCTCACCATGGTAAGTGATGATGTGGCCGAAGGTGGTAAGCACACAAAGCCTAGAAGGAACTGGCTCTCAAGTGCAGCTGTCGGAACACACCGATAGGTGCTTGGCGACAGATTTTCAACTTGAGGGTGGTAGCCAGCCAGATGGGTACTACAAAGTACCCTACCACCGTGCTATGGTTTCCTCACGATGTTTTCCTTCACCGAAAGCTCAAGCTCATTGTAGGATTCGAACCCGGGACCTTCGTCTCGGTATCCGACGTCACTACCACTGAGCTATCATCGCCTTAAAAACGTAAACGTAGTTAACGTATAATTTTATTCTGGTTCAATATAGAAACAGTATTGTTGACGATAAATGTGTACACGATGTAGGCGTCGCCATCTCCTGCCGCTAGACTAGACGTAACAGTAACTATTACCACAGAGAATTATTGCTATTACTGAATCTGTGACATTAGGTCCTACGCATTTCGCAAATATTCTACGCGGGGCAAAATATTTCCTCTGGTCTCCGATCACCCCTCCGCCGGATGGTAGATACATACAACAACTTGTTCTCTACTGTCGATATATTTTCCACCCCTTACAATAGTTTTTAAATTCAAATTACCAACATTCTGAGGCTCTTTGAGGTTTCTCGCCCGTAATTGGATAAGTTATGTTTTACTGTTATTCTCTTTTTTTTTCTCTCTGGTTACTAACTACTATATTTTTTTTAATCTTATTTGTATGTCACATGTAACATAGTGTAGCAGAATTGTAAAATGTTTTCAGTAATCTGTGGATAGCGTAGTGGGTAGTATGCATTTATCGCTCTTTTGTATTCATTGTTTTATATATCTTTTATTATTAATCTTTCTTTTTTCTATTTTTTTAATATCCTGGGACATTCCTCACACACGGTCCTAAACTAAGCAGAGCTTGTACTATGGAAACCAGATAACTGATATAATACATATACTACTTTTTAATTGTAAATACATACTTAATATACATAATTACACCCAGACTCAGGACATACATACATGTTCATGCAAACAAATGCATGTCTTGTGTGGGAACCGAACCCACGACCTGCGGCGCGATAGGTGGAATCTTAACCAGACACCTAACCAACCGACAAATTATAGTAACTTTACCGTATTTTCCCCTTTGTGATACAAATTAAAGTAATTTTTTTTCTTATATTTTTATGAATAGGTACAGTAGTAACCAACTGATAATGCGCGTCGTGAATCTTCGTTCGCACAGAAAATAAAGTATGGCCCGAAGATTAACGAAAGAATGCTTAAAACTTACAATCAACCTAACGATCTAAATCACTACTATAAGGTCCATAATACACTGCAGCTGTTAGTTCCGTCTCACTCGCAAGTCTCGCCCCTCCGCACACATGGCGGTAGCTGCCGACCAATAGCATTTCCCGCGCTTTGAAAATGTATCTTCTGCGCAGGTACATCGGTAAGCCATATCAGTTGGGAACTACTGTACTAATGTACGTATTACGTATATCACTCAAAATCATGAGATAACAACACGTTTCATTGTTCACAGTCCACGAAATCATACCATTAATGTAGTGTAGGTACATTTGTTTATGTTTTGTTGTCGGTTCCATTAATTAATGCAAATACCCATTCAAAGTAATCCTTGTTAAACTCGCAAATTACAAATAGCCTGCTGCTATTATTAAACGGTTGTTCAACAAATTATTTAAGTGGGCCGCAGATAATTTGTTGAACAACTGTTAAACCCGATGCTACGTAATTTTGCCGCAGCTTTTAGGTAATGTAACTGGACAAAATAATTAAATTTTTAATCCAGGTTGACGTAAGTGGGCCTAGAGACATCGAAATAGTATTACCCTAGAATAAGGGTGACAGCTGTAAAAACGGCCGAAGAAATAAGACAACGGTGTCGCTATTTCAGTTTCAGTAGGTCGACGTTTGAACGTAGAACCTTTGATTAAGGATACATCCAGATAGAGTGTCGCAGATGTGCACGCGTCGATAAAAATACGCTCTAACTGTTAGGGGCTAAATCAAATAAAAATAAATAAAAATGCAAAATAATGATCAATATTTAAATTTCTCCCGATTTTAATTGGAATATTTTAACAACTACTATCATTATGAACGTCATTATGACAAGCAGCATGAGGGAGCGTAAAACGTAGCTGTTACGCGCAGCAGCCTATAAAAGTTGGCCTGTTTTGTATATTAGTGTAGTATGGCGACGTTCTTTCTAGGTATATTTATTTCTATGCGTAGAACATTCATTCATGAGTGACAATTTTGTTTTATTGAGTTTCCAAGCGGCCACTTTTACGATGTTGTCTTGTAGGGAGATGATAATATATCGATGCCTAGAGATGTTAAAACCGGCCAAGTGCGAGTCAGACACGCGCACCGAGGGTTCCGTACAAACCTGTAGGTATATAAGAAAATGGTAGTATAGACCTGAGTATTTGATATGGATTTCAATTTATGACGTATTAAAAAAAAACTACTTACTAGATCTCGTTCAAACCAATTTTCGTTGGTAGTTTGCATCGTAATGTACATCATATATTTTTTATAGATTTATCATTCTCTTATTTTAGAAGTTACAGGGGTGGGGACACACATTTTACCACTTTGGAAGTGTGTCTCGCGCAAACTATTCTGTTTAGAAAAAAAATGATATTAGAAACCTCGATATCATTTTTGAAGACCTATCCATAGACAGCCCACACTAATGGGTTTTGTTAAAAAACAAAATTGAGTTTCAGTTTACCCCCAATTTTTTTTGTTTTTTTCTATTTTTGTGTGAAAATCTTAATGCAGTTCACAGAATATATCTACTTACCAAGTTTCAACATTATAGTTCTTATAGTTTCGGAAAGAAATGGCTGTGACATACGGACGGACAGACAGACAGACACACAGACATGACGAATCTATAAGGTTCCGTTTTTTGCCATTTGGCTACGGAACCCTAAAAATTTACTCACGCAAATGATTTCTAAAAAACTGTGTTAGAAACACCTTTCAATTTTTTCATGATCTATATTTACATCAATGTTTATAAACTGTACGATTTTGCGCTTTACGTACTGCGGAGATAAGGGATAAGTATAAAAACTACGCAACATAAAAGAAAATAAACTGTTTTGGAATGTACATACAAATGAAGCCCATTGATATACCATATTTAAAGTAGCCGTACTTTAAAATTTCGATTCTCCTTTTTATTTTACATTTGCTATGAGGATTGTTGAAATAAACCGCTGTGACAGAAAGACAGACGGACGGAGTAGCACCATAAGGGTTGGTTTTTATTTCTTTGGTTCGGAACCCTAATAACGCTGCTTAGCAACGAGCTCATTTTGTTTGACAAGCTTGAGCCCCGTGCCTTTTACCCGCGTAGTTACACTCACAAAGAATTTGTTGTAGCGCATAATTTAGGCTTATTTGATGTTTAATTATTATTATTGTCTTTGTAATTAATTGTGTCTATCGAGGCAACCTTTTATTCATGTTATAATGGATTTTTTTTATTGGCCGTGCATTTTACAATTTAAGTAATTTTATTTATCGATGTTGGTTTCGTAAATAAATAAATTTTTAATAATTTTACGAGATATCAATATTTTGTGTTTGGATCTAATCATATATGTGCCAAATTAAAGATAGTTAGGATAATTTAGGAATTATTAAAATATATTCAAAATGTGTACAAACCTGTGCGGAGAGAGCTTTGGTATCCATAACACAAGTTAATTCTTACCTTGGATACCACAGGTTTCAACAAACACTTATAATTATAATAATATGGTTATCTGATAAGTCCCTAACTCTATTAATGTAAGATTGAGTGTTTTTTTTTAACAAAAACATATTCTTTATTTTCTGACCAATAACTAAATTCTATATAAATGAAAAGAAATAAACTAAATGAAAAAATCGTTGTCAGAGGGCAACGTTCCCAGAATGCTGGCGGCATTGCCACTTGTTGAATGGCAATGCTGATTCTCTGACCGAGGTATATGCCAACGAGTGTTTTTGTATATCATTTTTGCGAAATAAAATTTATTATTTATTATTATAAATTTCATCCAAATCCGTTCAGCCATTAAGTCATCAGTAACCAGTCCGGTGGGTACTACAAAGTACCCTACCACTGTGCATCGCACTAGTTAGAAGGAACAATCTTCCCACAGCCTAACATTTATTATCATACAAATAGTTCATATCGCTTGAATTTTGGCATCAGAATATATCAAAACAACGATCATGTACAAGGTCTAGCAATAACAATATATAACTTATCGAATAGCTTTGCTATGTAAAGTAGGTTATGTGTATACACTAACAGAAGCATGTAGATAGGGTTACCAGTTCCAAACCTAAGATTTCCTGACAAAATTCCCGATTATTGAGCAAAATTCAGGACATCCGTGATAATACTTTTCATGCGTTTTTTGCGTCGCGTAGGTATGCGATTTGTGCGGTGACGAGCGAATATGGTTTTTCTAAAAGTAATGTATCTTAATAAATACATCATCATCATCAGCCTATAATGTCTCACTGCTGAGCACAGGCCTCTTTTCACCAATTATTAGGGTGAAAGGGTATGGGCAGATACTTCACCACGCGTGCTCACTGCGGATCGGTGGAGGTAGGCTAGTGGTCAACCTACTGTTAAAGTTTTCAAGTCGCCTAGTAGGCCACCAACTAGCTTAACAATTATCACAATTAAGTGATAACCGGGACCAACGGCTTTACGTGCCTTAAATTCCGAATCAGTCGCGGATCACCCATCCAGGTATGGAGCAGGACAGTGGTAGCTAATTGCTACACCACGAGCGCTTTATCTACATGCTTCATCAATAAATACATGAATAAAATAATTATTATCTTGAAGAGGGCATCTGGTAACCCTATATGTGGATAGGGGTGACTGTTTAATAGGTCGGGTCGGGTAATAGCTTGTATAATGATCCGGATACAGCTGGCTGATGATGATGAAGATATTCGATAAAATAATTATAATTTGAAGCTGTATCATCATTCAAAACAATCACTCTATTGTTACTGATTTCTAATTCTTCACTAACCTTATCAATGTTTGATTGGAATCTTTCTTTAAACTAGTACGACTATTTAATTAAATATAATATTAAGTGGAACCGATCATAATTAACAACTTTAGCTACACCTGTATTAAAATAATTGGTGTAGATCAAAGCACCAAGATACCTAACCCTCATCATAATTTAGACTTTCCAACTTTTTAGTAAATTAATTTTCAATTTGTTCTAAACCTTTTACTTAGGCTGTGCAAAAAGTTTTAAGAAAGGCTGAATTGTATTTAAGACGAGGCTAGTTTGTTTATAATTAACTAGCTGTCTCGCGCGGTTTCACCCGCGTTCCCGTGATTTTAAGTAGCCTATAATACTTGGGGATAAAGTAGCTTCCTATAAGTGAAAGAATTTTTCGAATCCGACTGGTAGTTCCAGTGATTAGCCCGTTTAAACAAACAAAAAACTCTTCCGCTTTATTATATCTTTATATATAAAATTCTACTGTACGTGTGTATGTCACTGAATTCCTCCTAAACGGCTCCTAAAAGCAGAATGACGTAGAGGGAGCGTAAAACGTAGCAGTTACGCGCAGCAGCCTATAAAAGTTGGCCTGTTTTATATATTCGTGTAGTATGGCCACGTTCTTTCTAGGTATATTTATTTCTATGCTAAAAGTTGAAGCCACACACATTTATGAAAATAAAAATTAAAACGCAACGTCACTCTGCAATGTCCCGCCAAAAAACATTGATGTACTTATTTTTCTTACCATTGACGACAATGGCCAAATACCAATAAGTAGACTGTTATGTAACATCAAAGGGAGATAATGAGATCTAGTTTACCTGTTTCAATTCCTTCCTGATGGCCCTGGTGACGTCGATGCTCTTCTTCTGCAGACGCTTGACGGCCACGATGCTGCCTCGGTATAATGCTATGGTGGTGTGAGCTCGTCTCGTGTCTACGTCTTGCGGTAATGGCTATTACAGAAAATAACTTGGTTAATCACGAGGGCGAAATGTACAGGGAACGATGCGCGATTTTTATAATATGTGATGGTGCGTCCATGCTACGCGAATCTAGTACGAGCCGAGCCACGAACGAACCCACAACGAGCACGATGCGAATCCCTTTGTACGTGAAAAAACTGACAATCGCGCTCGTTCGAGGCTCGCAAGCCCGTCCACGCTAGGCGAATGGCGCTCGCAGTGTGCTCGTTCGTGGCTCGGCTCGTGCTCGGTTCGCCAAGCATGGACGCACCATGATATTTTGCAGTCAGTTTAATTAATTGAGCGGTTAAATTAAATTTATACGTCATAGGAAGGCATTAGCGTCTAAGATACAGGCTCGGCCTAGTTTAGATGCTAGTGGATAATGTACCTCGATTATAGACCTCAATGCATTTATTTTTTGGCGAATAAATTATTATTATAGTCTTTTGTTTTGCCAAAGGTAATTTATTCAATTTAGGCACTTATAAAGGTCAAGCTACTGAAGTTACCAGCGGTTCGGAGACGTCTCCGATCGACTCAATGAAACTTCATAACAGGGAATGGCTTGTAATTTGTTCAGGGTTTTGGTTTTGCATTGCCATTCAGCGTGGCAATTTACTGCCAGTTTTCTTGGCACGCTTCTGCTTGACAGCAATTTGGAGTAAATTAATTTATAATCGTTTATTTTATACGAATAAACTTATTTAATAGCAGATAAATAATAATTATGATTTTCATGAATACTTTTATAGTAAACTGCAACTATTTACAACATGCAATGACCTGGAGAATGTATAACCTACATTAATTTGGATTCACGAGACAAATTGCAATCAAAATAGTACGCTCAGAATTACATATGAATTACTATTTAAACCGAGTTGTAAACGTGACTGCTCGTAGCAATCGTAGATGATAATTGCTTCGTAGACAACTCCTACGAGATTTCGTAGCACGTCTACAGTGTCTAATGATTTCGTCTTCGGCGTACAATAAAATTGTATGCCAGTCATGCAAAAAATAGGCGGGTGCTGGTGGCCAACATTTGCTTAATGTACTATGAAATGTTTGTCATTGTCAGATATACTTTGTGGGCTGTGATCTGAGATTTTTTACGTCGTTTGTTAGTCATCTTGTATGTTCTAACAAAATGGCAACCAATCGGAGGTAGTTTGGATTCTAATGGGATTCTATAATTTATATATAAAGAGTAATCTTTATATATACAATTCTACTGTACGTGTGTATGTCACGGAACTCCTCCTAAACGGTTGGAAAGATTTTAATGTTATTTGTATGCTTTTGGGTTTTGTATGGTAGGGTAGGGTAGGGTAGGGTAGCATGCGTTCCTTGCCCGTGCGTTCCTTATACGCACGGGCAAGTTGTGGTTGTGCTCTCCCGGACAACGTGTTTCCAGACAATTATAACATGGATCTATTCAAGGCCAGAGTAACCAGGCATCTTATAGGTACGCGCGGTCCACCCTAGACTACATCTTCGCTTACCATCAGGCGGGATTGCGTTCAAGCGCAAACCCATTAAATATAAAAAGAAATTATATAAAAATGGATGTTGTTTTGAATTTTACCTATATTTTTGGGATGTTGATTTTTATGCAAAAATTGAAAAAAGAAAAAAAAAACGTATAATAGCAAATTTTGACCGCTGCCGTATTCTCTAAAAAAATATGAAAAAGATCGAGATATTTAAATTATTATTAGTCACTCGTTGTATAATGACGTCATAGCAGAGCAGACAAGCTCCCGCACGGAGCGTTTAGGCGGTTAGCACACTGCCACGCACTGCGCACCGTAGCGTTGCTTGTGAGTATCTCCGTTTGTATAGAAAACACGCACAGTCCAACACACAGAAAATGCATCCACGCGCGTTCATTTTCGTTCGTTGACACGCAACATGCAGTGTGATGCGTGGCAGTGTGTTAACCCTTAATATGTATTCTACTGCCAAGCAAAATATAATAATAATAATATTAATAATAGTGCAGTGCTCGTCGACATCACCATTCCCCATGACGAGAACCTCGTGAAGGCCGAGAAGGACAAGCTCAGCAAGTACCTTGACTTGGCTCACGAGGTGATCGCCATGTGGGATGTTGATTCGACGATCATTGTCCCGATTGTTGTTTCAGCGAACGGTCTCATAGCGAAGAGTCTCGACCAACACCTTGAGAGGCTCTCGCTGGATGGCTGGATCAAGGGTCAGATACAGAAGGCGGTACTCCTGGACACGGCGCGCATCGTCAGGAGATTCCTCTCTCTGCAGCCCTAACCACCGGTAGCTTGGGCCCTTCCCCGCTGCCGGCAGCACGCTGGGATTAGGTTTTTTTTATAACATTTTTAGATTTTGTAAAGATATTGTAAAAAAACATATATAATACATAGAATTAGGTTTTATACAATATTTTTGAATTTTATTTTTTACTAATGTTATAAAAAAATTATAATTTTAAGGACAAAAAGAAATAAAGCGAATAATAATAATATCGTGACAAAGTGTGTGAACACAATCGCAACATATTACTACTCGTGACGTCATACAACAACATTCACAGCACGGCATGGCCTCGCGCGTCGTATTTGACATTTACTAAAGTTATAAATGTATGTAAAATCACAACCTCTTGCTAACTAATTACTTGTTTACATGTAAGCTTTACTGTGACAAGGTTTTATACGTATTTTGTTGTTCAATCTCTTCCCAGGACTACCTGCCAGTTTCTGAAAGACAAATCAAAGTTAATCTATAATCAAAACTGTTGCCGTCTTTGTTTTTCAGACGTTATTGACAGTGACAGGTATACTTTTAACAAGAGATTAATTTATGATTTGGTTTTCAGAAACTGGCAGTTACTTATGCTTCGATTGACGTAAAAGTAAATAAAATACAGACCTAAGAATATACTATAATAATAAGTATTGGGGAATTCTAGCGAGTGCCGTATCAAAGAGATAATTTTTAAGGTTTCCCTTAGAATGGATTACAGGAACTCATAATTGAATAATTTTATTAAATATGAGGAAATATTATATTCGGGCGGTGACGAGCCAGGAGAGGCGAAATTGTCTGAAATTGGTTTGTTAAACATTACAATAACACGTGTTAATTACTTTTTTAATTAATCCAAGTTCCTTAGATGTAGTGGGTACAAGACAATATGATTTGCTATGATACTTAAAATTCTATGTATGTACTAAAAAATGCTTCTCGTACTGTAGAAGCTACGATGAAGCATGTGCTACGAACAGTATGAGCTACGACGTAGAATGTGCTACGAAGTGTCTACGATTATGTGGTATCCGCGTATTGCGCAAAATGATTTATGAAGATTGATGGCAAATGTTATGGATTATTTTTAAAAGCAGTTGTATGATTTATAAGAAACCTCCCTTTAAAATTATGGCAAGGAGACAGGATCATCATCATCATCAGCCTATAATGTCCCACTGCTGAGCACAGGCCTCCTTTCACAAATCAGGGTGAAAGGGAATGGGCAGATACTCCACCACGCGTGCCCACTGCGGATCGGTGGAGGTAGGCTAGTGGTCAACCTACTGTTGGAATTTTTCAAGCCGCCTAGGAGGCATCCAACTAGCTTAACGACTATCACAATTAAGTGATAACCGGGACCAACGGCTTTACGTGCCTTCCGAAGCACGGAAACGCTCGATTTGAAATACCACTAGGCGGTCACCCATCCAGGTACCGACCAAGACAGACGTAGCTTAACTTTGCCGATCGATTAAGAACGGCTAATCATGCTACACCACGAGCGCTTCCTCAAAGGAGACAGGATACCGAAGCCAAATATACTAGTAGCTCTGTGAGCTGTAGAACTCGCTGTTGAGTGAGCTGTTGAGTGAGCTTACATTACTGCTCGCAAGAAAAACGTTTCAAATTGATAATGCTTGGCGTTTTTAGGGTTCCGTACCCGAAGGGCGTCAAACAGGACCCTATTACTAAGACTCTGCTGTTCGTCCGTCCATCCGTCTGTCTGTCAGTGGGCTACATCTCATGAATGGTAATATATTCAGACAGCTAAAATTTTCAGAGAAAATGTATTTCTATTGCCGCTATAACAACTTTTTTTTTTTTTTATAAAATTAAAAATTAAAGGAGGCGCCCATCCAAGAAACTTATTTTTTTGGCGTTTCTTTTTTCATAGCAAAGTTGAGTTAGTTAATATTGTACGGAAACTTCCGTGTGCGAGTCCGACTCGCACTTGGCCGGTTTTTTTTTGCGTACGCCAGTGATCAGTGAAGTAAAATCCCGGTAGTCATACCGAGCAATGAAATTCCACAACTAGTCAGCGTTTTTGAACAGTAAGGACCAATCACTGCATCTAAATGTTTAGTGTGACCTTTACTTAGCCAATCAGAGCCCATTTTCTGTGGTGGGGATTTGGCGGAATAGATTTCAAACAACGACACTACGCTTCTTTGGGTTATTTGTTCAATGCCGTAATAAGCTTGCATTTTGACAAAGCTGTTGGTTGTTTAATTTCAATTGCTTCAATTTCAAACTCAAGCTTCGGTAGCAAGGACGGTTATTATCTGAAGACATGCGTAAACTTTACAATAAAGAATTGGCTACCAACCATTCAAATTCAGAATTTGGTTAAATTTGCTTAGCACCAGAATTACACCAAAAATAATTAAAAGTTCACTTTATTCACATTCTACTTACCTTATCCCCGTTATGAGTATTATACGCAGAAATGAAGGTCAAATCTTTGGCCTCAATCCGCCATAACACTGACGCTAATTTCTGCTCATAGCTGTAGTGTCGTACTAGAAGTGCGGCAGCGAGAATGGCCGCAGCGGCAACTGCGACTGCGGCGGACACGACGCCGGGGTCGTGCGGCAACGAACACTTGGCTCCGTCGAAGCCGCAAGGAGGCTCTTCTGCTGGTGGTTTGCCGCCTATCCAGGCTATATTTTTGGCCCCCACTAGTTCCTGAGACAATAAATGTAATAGTTGGTAAGAAAGAAAGAAAAAAGATTTATTCAGGACAACACACAACATGTTAAATGTAGTAATGACAAAAAAATAAGAATGCAATGTTACGTGATGCCAGGAATAGGTCTCGACTTAGCAATATGCTTAGGTTAGTAAGAAAAACTAACCCTCGCGCTGGTTTTCAGTCGAGGCCCAGGTCCATGACATCACGAACATACAGTGACACAGTACCTAGGTACACAATTAATAATAAAAAAAAAAAAAAAAACTATTACTAAGAAGAATAACAATGCAATATGTAATATTCAATATGTAAGAATGCATCATAACAAATCATAACTGGTAACAGATTGTATATACGGGGTGGATTCGACATTACGACAATAAATGAAACCACGTAAAGTACTCAGGTATACGATCAACTTTTACTATGACCAACATCGAAATCGCATAAAAAATACAACTTTTCATACAAAAGGTACATGACTCCTCGGCTAAAATGTATGAAATGATGTATTTGCATTTTTTTACATAAATATCCGTTTCCATTTAGAATTAATTAAACGATATAAAAAGTAACTTTATATAAACGTTAATTAAAACTAGAATAGAATGCAAAAACTTAAAAAAAGCAAACCTGGTTGCTTTTTTTTCAAACTATTAATAATAAACCTAGACATAACAATCAAAAACTTATAAAAAACGATTCATGAAAATCTGCTACTACATAGTTATTTTTTCTATAGATAGATTGACTAATGAAAATATACCGATGAAACCGCTCAATGCCGGACGTTGGGGCTCTTCGATTTATTTTTATTAATATACTAGAACATGGAAGAATGAAGAAAATATTCAATAGTATGTAATAAAATCGGTACATTATTTGTCACTATTGTGATAGGCCGTTTCACAATCATTGCAAATCATTATCCTCATCGGGGAAGGCCGTTTTTAAAATTGTTTAGCAACTTATTGATGGCCCACAATATTGATGTTACAAAACTTATAAAATAGATTAAATCTACAAACTCTACTAACATTAAAATGTTGGAATAATATTTAAAAAAATAGTTTCTCACGCAACATCTTGTACACTAGAGGTGAGATATACTAGGTAAAATGCGTACTGAGTCTTCGAAGTACGCGTCCGCCTATATACTCATTCCAAAAACTAGGTCCACGCGTATTTAGGCATCTCGAATTATTTAGGCGTCTCTAGTTTATTGACGTTTCCTTAACTAGCGAGTCTTCGTAATAGTTCGTATGAGTACGAGTATTTTCGGTTTATGGATTATTATGGGATTATTAACGTCAATTAAACTACGTACTCTACATTTAAAAATACCTAAAACCAAAGAATTTAAAACGTCCAGAAGGATAGTCGCCTCTATGGGAACATGAAATAAACAAGCCAGAATTGACAGTATTTGACAGCCGTGCGCAGTACGAACTGAGAGCGATTTGCTCAGGGAGCCCCTCAAGCGGAGTGATATTAAATGTCATGCTTTAGTAAGGCGGATTATCCATCTGGGTAGAGGCACGATGCCCTATGAAAATCTTTGCCTAAAACATAGACCTAAAATTAATCTTATTAAAAACTTCAAACTTTACAGGTTGACAGGATGTCAGCTTATTTTATAAATACCTATGCTATGGTATTAATAGGTTGGCTCGCGGTTAAAAATATAACAATGGCATCAATTGTTATAATAGGACGCGCGACACTCGCGAGAACCAACAGGTAGAAACAAAGTTATTTTTTTTTGTTGGTATTCTACTTTTTATATCAAAGAAAACCTGGCGTATTTAGGTTTCAATCGTATGATTGTATGTATATGTACAATGTACACTATACTCAAAACTTTACCTTTTCCCCTTACAAATAAGGAGTAAATTGCATATACTTACAGGTAGCAGATCAGAGGTATTGGCGTATCGAAAGGTAGCAACGGGCTGGGCGCTCCACCCTCCAGGAACAGTGTCGTCGGCGACCAGGCCTATCACCGTGAAATTGCCTTCTGCATCACCCGCGCTGTCCATTTTCACCTGATGAAATGTGTGCCTAATTAATTGCTAGCTACTCAGACCAAGAAAAAATTATAGACGGAACGGTCTGTGTTCTTAAGTGACGCAAGTAATAGGAAGCCGGCGTTCTTGTAAATACATGACCTCACACACACATATAGACCATAGGAAGCCGATCGGTTGTCATTCCGTATTGAGACGTTGACAGTGACAATAAGGCTCAGTACCATTTGTGCCTGCTTGGGCCAGTACTGATTTTACTCACGCACACGTAGGAAATTTTTTGCTTCACTTTCTTATAAGGTGCCACTCCGTCTTGATTTTTTTATATGTCTATGGCTAGCTATTGCTATTTTCTTTTACTTTTCACTACAAACCTGTCTTATAAAACTGTTTGAATTCCATATGAACAGCCACAAATCGCTTATATGTTCTTTGTAAAATCAGCCGTAAGTGTACTAGTTCAAGAAGTGTGTAGTACCTCCTCATTACTGTACCTACATTTCACGACATTAATGCAATGCGATGATTTGGCTGTATGGCCCTCTCGCTGAAAACTCGCCTGGTCACTGTAATTTCACACCGTAAAAGCTTTACACATTTCATCCGTCTTTATTAACAGTCTATCATTAAAAATTCTGTAGGAATCCACCAAAATGATGAATCCATTAGTATCCACAACTATAATCCCCTAATTACCATAACCATAATCTTTTTCCGTGATTAACTTTACCGCTGATCCTAATCCTAATGGTAGATATCATCGCTTTTAGTGAAAAGGCCCATTGTGACACTGTCAAAGTCTTTATTGTTACTAAGTTCTTTTCTTCGAGGATGGTAAAATGATACAAAACCTATTATGAAGAACTACATAATAAGTTTCTAAGACTTTTCTACGTATCTAGTCAATTTATAAGTAGTATAAGTACTTCAGTTAAGTGAGTTAGTATAGAACTTCAGATATGACACCTACACTTGAAATACAATGATCAAAATGGCATGGGTTGACAGAGGAAAGTTTTGATCTACTTTGAAGGTACTTCTTACTTACCTATAAATTGTGTATTCAGTAAAAAGCTAGGTAATTTACTGTAGATAATAGTTGTACGTAGTATTTATATACTCTGAGATAATAGGGATAAGCTTTTTTAGGATTCCGATTTCGTCTGATACACAACATCAACAATGATAGAAATATGTGGGTGTGACAGATGCTTTTAACCGACTTCAAATTCAATATTTTTCCATAGAGCTGGGACAATCTTCGTAGAATATTAAATTAACTTTAGTCTGTTCTTGGGAAAACCACGGCGGGTTATTTTATTGGCTCATTGACCCTGATTCTGTTGTTTACAACTAACAAAGAACATAAGAAAAGTCCTGTCAAATTAGTCCAATGCTTGTTTTCAATATAAATTTAGTCGCCATCTATCGCGGTTACGCCTCAATACACGCAAAATAAGATGGCAAAGATTAATTTGACAGCTTTAAATATGTTCTATCCTTTTTCAATAATGTTCTTAAGAAAGAGATGAGATGTGACTAAAATTAGTTTAGTGCGATTTACAACAGAATCGTCACCATTGTCTTCGTACCTTTAATTTAATAGAAGATATTATAATTGATGTTGAATAGCGTATGTATCCTGTAGACTCTATCACTTAGATACTTTAAGATAATTTATTCAAAACGAGAATATGAACTTTAAGTATGGGATCAATTTTAAAGATATTAGTAAAACGATTTCAATATAGAAAAAGTATGAATGTTTTGTAACAAAACTTTGAATTTAGAAATTTTACAGTTGATCCCAGTGCAATAGTGCAGTGCAGTGGTTTGAGTGCGGACTATAGTTACGTATTCTCACTATATTTTCTTTCATCAATAATTGGACTGTTTTACAAAAAACTTAAACCGACTTCAAAGTACACAGAATTTTCCAAATCGGTTCATAAATGACGGAGTTTAAATAAATGACATAAATGAGGTAAAAAACATAAAAAAAAAAAAAAAAAAAAAAAAACAACCGAATTGAGAACCTCCTCCTTTTTTTGAAGTCGGTTAAACACCGGCACGTATCCCAAACAGGATTCTTAATTCCTTTGTGACTAATCCAAGCTATACTTACATCAAATCCCTGAACTGATCTATAAGTGGTGGGGCGAAGTCGCTTCATGAGGGTTGCTCCATCTGTGAGGGGGCGGCCGGTCTTCATAGCGACAGTGGCTGCGCGCGCCCACAGCGTCACCGCGTCGAATAGATGAGCTGCTTCTATAGGCACCTGGGTTGGAAGAACAGAAGGGTCAAATTCACCACTTTCGCAGCTTTATTCTTTCATGCAATATTATTTAAAATCGGGTTTCATATTTAAGTTGAATTAAAAAATGTTAACATTATCGTTTAGTAGCAGTTTATCTACTCTGAGGTAGCAGTTTTAGCATGAATTTTATGATAAAAGAATATGTTAAATTATACTTAGATACTAGTATTCCGCCCCGCGGTTACGCCCGCGCCACCTACTTTAGTTAGGGATGGAAATTAAAAAAAAAAACTTAGGCTACAAAAGTAACCGATGTATATCAATGTTTGAGTTAATGGAGACACATAGTAAAACCCTCCCTCCTGTTTACCTCGTAAGGGGTCAATTTTCGAGAAACCCAAAGACACGTTTTACTTTATTTTCCATCCAAAGTATTAATACCGAGTTTCAAGGTAATCGGATCGCACACTTTAATACCCCATAAACCCCTTCTTAGGGGTAGTTTTGGAAAAATAATAATGAGAAACTTTAGTATTTCTTTAGCTTGGTAATCTTGCTAAGTTTCAAATTTATAAACTCAAGAAATAAGATTTTTCATATAAATAAAGTTACCTCTTTTCACCCCCTTTGGGGTGGAACTTCCAAAAATCCTTACTTAGCGGACGCCTACGTTATAAAAGGTTTGGTTAGCTAAGCTAGTTCAAAATGTAATCTATTTTCATAATTTTCCGTTGTAATTCAATAAAAAGGCTGGTTAGAAATCATCGAAAGGAATAACTTACTTATTTTTTATTCGTCTGAGCTTACTATAAAAAACTTTAAAGTGTTACCGTCAAAACCAGATAAATTATTTGAGTGCTACTTAAACTCCAAAAGGGTTGATAAAATTTAATTAAATCATTTTAATAGTTAGTACCTACTAATGTTACTTGTAAAACGAAGCCAGAATAAGTTCATTGTGATTTTGATCTTGATCTAATATTTCATTCATAATCACCCGACGGTTGAACATCAGGTGTGAACTAATTAAAGTTTATTGATATTTAGAAGTATTAGCCAAGTGAAAAAGGTTTAATTGGACTGAAATATATAACGGTATTGTTCAAAATCGGCTACTGAATCGATTTTGTAACTTTAAATATCAATATTAAAGATTCTGAACAACCAGTTTAACGGTTTAGCATCTTAATCTGGTACACGTTGTATAAAGATTTTCAGAAGATGACCTAAAGAACGTGCCGGGAATATGCTGAATGGGGACCAGAATGCTGGGCTACCATCAAAAAATACCTGAGCAAATTGCACACAAACGAAATGGGTATGTTACGCTGTTCAGCGGGTGTCACACTATTACTATTATTACACTACACATAATAGGAAGTTTCAAGGTTGCCCCGATAGACGAAAAGGTTAAAGAGAGTAGATTGCGATGGTATGGCCATATACAAAGACGCCCAGACGACCATATGGAGAACCTTGCTCTCGACCTGCCAGTGACGAAACGCTCGCGCTGAAGACGGTTTTAAAAGTCCTAAAAGATGCTTAATAGGACGAAGACGTGGCTCAAAACCGTGCTAAATGGAAGATGAGGATATGAGGGCCGGCCCCGGCCGGAATTGTGTATTTTGGGAATAGTTTCGATAATTATTGCTGATATGGGTGATAAAGTGCACAAATAAACATCCTTATTTCAAATATTGGTTTCAAAATAACAAGGGTATAATGTAATCAAAAAAATAAATGTCGAGTAACAAAACCTGACGACACGAGTGATAAAAACCAATTTATATTTATCTAGTCAATATCTATTCATAGCAAATCCAGATTTCTAGTTTTAAATTAACCTACTTATCAAGAATAATAATACGGATAATAGTGCTGTTATGAATGGAGTACAAATATAGAGATATCTATATCATCAGCCTATAATGTCCCACTGCTCAGCACATACCTCCTTTCACAAATAAGTTTGAAAGGATATGGGCAATACTCCACCACGCATGCCCACTGCGGATTCGTGGAGGTCTAGAAGGCCTCCAACTAGCTTAACGACTGTCACCGGGACCAACAGCTTTACGTTCTTCCGAGGCATGGAAACGCTCGTTTTTAAAATACCAATAGGCGGTCACCAATCCAGGTACCAACCACAACGTGGTAGCTCAACTTTGCTGATCGATTAAGAATGACTAATCGTGCTACACCATTAGCGCTTCAATATTTATGCAATTCATGGTTGGCTATAGGTATATATGGATTACCAAAAAATAAATAAACGTGAGACTATATTTTAAATTCTATGATTTAAATTTTTTGTGTGCAAAGTTGGTTATTAAAAAGTGTAATAATCAATGCATTGCACGCGTGTCATACGACGTTCAACACATTTGCGAGGAAAAAAACAGACTAGTATTTTTGTTATCAGATTTTTTGATAATAATCAACCACACAATGAGAACTTAAACAAATATGGCACGCATGGTTTTTTGTGACAGCGGTGAGCTGTCAAACTATTTTACCCTAGTCCCCTGCTAGTCTTTATTCTATGGTCTACACTGGTCTCAAAGAAATTGCTATTCTTTATTCTATGACTGGTCTACACACATATAATTTGCAGTGAGGTACAAACTTATCATAATCTAGATTATACCTATCATAAAACTGTGCGGTAATGTAAAGTAAAAAGCACTAGTGCGTAATAAGCTGCATTAGGATACTGAAAACGGTGCAATAAATGTCACTTTACGAGCGAGTGTGTTAAAAAAATAGTTATAAGTTGACATAGGTATCTCGTTACGTTATTACTAAGTACTTTGTTGTATGTATTATGTGAACAGGATACGATTCTTATTGTACTACAAACCTATAGGTACACATGTTTCGTCTGGTGGTAAGCGGTTACCTTAGTCCTATGTACGGCGGCGTCGTGTGACGGGTCGCTCACTTCCCTCCAATATGGCGAGGAGGGCGATGGCTGCCACACGCGTCATACTTGTGAACAGGTGCTGCTTGTGGGGGCTGGTCTGCTTAAGTTTGCTATTTATTTACTTATTATATATTTATTCAGTCTTCTTTGTAATTTTGCCGCCGCGCCGGGGCACGCAATTGTTGTCAGTGCGATTAGAATGTAAATATTATGTAATGAATCTAAGCTTGTTTTGAAAAGAGTAATTGCTGAGTTTATTGCCGGCTCTTCTCAGCAAATGCAACCTTCCGAACCGGTATTAGAGTATTAGAGTCAGACTTTCCATAAGTGCCTGCGAAGGTCTATTTGAATAAATGATTTTGAATTTTGAATTTACGCTTGCAACACAACCGGGCCATCAATTTTTCGGATCGGATGCTACCAAAGCGAAGATGTGTTTTCATACCAATGACTAACAAAGCGGACTAGAGAGGGCTTTGCTCGATTGCTATTTGTATTACATGTCCTCTCCGCCCATCTCCGACTTGTTGGCTCCGGGGCTTAATCAATAACAAACGGTAGCTGATTTTTATGAATGTTCGAAACAGCCAAGCCACATATTTTGACTAAGGTGTAGAGTTTGTGAAGTTAGGGCGTGTAAGCTTGGCTCTGCATGAGATCTGATAACTTTTTGACAGTGCGAGCCATAAGATCTCATCTTGGCGAAATTTGACATGAAAATGAAAATTTATTTTTATTACTGGTTATTTTTCTTAATTGATCGGCAAGTTAAGCTACCATCGTCGTGGTTAGTACCTGGATGGGTGACCGCCTAGCGGTATTTCAAATCGAGCTTTTCTGTGCTTCGGAAGGCACGTAAAGCCGTTGGTCCCGGTTACCACTTAATTGTGATAGACGTTAAGCTAGTTGGAGGCCTTCTAGGCGGTTTGAAAACTCCAACAGTAGGTTGACCACTAGCCTACCTCTACCGATCCGCAGTGGGCACGCGTGGTGGAGTATCTGCCCATTGCCTTTCACCCTGATTTGTGAAAGGAGGCCTGTGCTCAGCAGTGGGACATTATAGGCTGATGATGATGATGATGATTAGAGTTTAGATCCCGTATTGCTTCAAGTCTGTTAGTTCACAAAGGTCACAAAGTTATAAATAAGTTCACAAATTTTATCTACTATATATTATATATAGTTTATCGTAAACTGTTATCAATAATTCTAAAAATAATATTGTACACATAAGAAACATTAAGTTCCCTATTGTTTTCTTAGCGTTCCGAGTCGAGTTGATTTCACAAGTGATATTGCTATCCTTTGATATAAAAGAAAATTGAAACGTTTGTCTGCATCATATTTACGAGAACCAGATTACAAAAGGTCTGACGACTCACGTTACCTTATCTGTGTCCTACAGAACCACTTTGGTACGTTTTTTGGGTTCGTTGTTACTGGAATATATTGCTAAATCTGGATTTCGGGAATTTTATGAACAGAAATTGGTGTCACACTTACTCAGTTCACACGTAGATTTTCAAACGAAACCAATTACTAGCTCGAGTTAACAACGTATAAGCACAGAGTATACTGTAGTATACGGTCGCATCCATAGAGAGAGAATATGAATAGAGCGAATGTACTAAAGTATGTGCCGTGAGCACGGGTATGTACAACGCTGCCTTGAAACGAACTGCGCAACTAAATATCTACGTATGAATGCCAATTTCTCGATTTTTAGGGTTATGTAGCCAAATGGCAAAAAACGGAACCATTATAGATTCGTCATGTCTGTCTGTCTGTCCGTCCGTATGTCACAGCCATTTCTTTCCGAAACTATAATGTTGAAGTTGTTCGTTAGTAGATTTATTCTGTGAACCGCATTAAGATTTTCACACAAAAATAGAAAAAAAAACAATAAATTTTGGGGGTTCCCCCCCATACATAGAACTGAACAAAACCCATAAGTGTGGGGTGTCTATGGATAGGTCTTCAAAAATGATATCGAGATATATCTATAAATTCATATAGACCAGGTACCTATTATGCAAACAGCTCACACTTCGCACAAGGTACTAAAAATAACTATACTTTAATTAGTACTAAGCAAGTAGTAGGCAAAACACATTCACACACCATTTATCTTAATTTTATCATCTTTCACGCTTATTTTTGTAAGTTTATCGCGCTGCATCGTATGAAATAAAGAAACAAGCCTCATTCAAACGATGTCATTTAGGTACAAACATTTTAGACGCGCGCTGTAGATTTGATGTAGTTACTAAATCTCAATGTTTTCATTATTAGGCCAATCAAATTAGATTTTTTCTAAGAATACATTTCCAGCTACATGGAAATCGTTTTGATACCTTCATTTGGTCAGTGAAATTATCGCTCTTTTTTTAGTCTTTTGATTGGAGCTCGAAAATGGTAAGTCCTACGGAAAATGTAATTCTTTCGGCGCGACTTTGTTTCGTGGCGTCCTACCCTACCCTACCCTACATTTAAACCTTCCCTGGACTTCCACTAATATTTCAAAACCAAAATTTGCCAAATCGGTCCTGCCGTTCTCGAGTTTTAGCGAGAAAAATGAACAGCAAATAATTTTTATATACATAGAATAGATTATAATCAATAAATTACCTAAATACCTTTTTCAAGCTTTAAAAACGTGGAAACTCGGTACGAAAGGTAACGTTGTAAACAGAGAATCCACGTTCAAAATATGGTGGTTATAAATAGCACTAAACAAACCGGACCTCGTCAACTCTATTAAACTTCTCGCAAATTGTGTTTGTGATTGATCGAATCTGTTCAATGGAAGGTCCATAGGAAACTAAATATAATCTTTGCGTAGAGTCTTATCAATATTATGCATAAAATATGGATCAGGGTTGGACTGAACGAGCGACAATGGTGCCGATTCAATTGTAAATCGCACTACACTAATTTTAGTCTCATCACATCTCTTTCTTACAAACATTATTGAAAAAGGATAGACCATATTAAAAACTGTCAAATAAGTCTGCCGTTTTCATCGTAAATAGACGAAAACTACTTTCTTTTGTTCTTTGTCAGAAAGAGATATAGTGACACTAAATTAGTTTAGTTGTAAACGACAGAATCAGCACCATTTCCAAAAAAGACGTTTATCAGATTTATAGGGTGTTTTCTGGGATGTAGAGTTATTGTTTCTTGTCGTTTATTTCGTTTTCCAAAGGCATGCAAAGTTTTAAAGCCTTGTCCCATATGTTTTAAGCCGCTTAAAATGTTGGCATTTCTATTAAACTTTAATGGACTTGGAGACAGCTTGAAAAGTAGCAGTATAACATAGAGTAGAAATCGAGGGGCGTAAAGTTATTTTATCACAAAAATATATGCAAGACCCTAACAAAATAAAGCGTAACACAAAGTTACCCAAAGAAATATATACTGTATTATATTAGTGTTTGAATAAAGTACTAGAACTGGGTTCATAACATTTTTAAATCTGAATATTAAGGTTCTTATTTTGTTGCGAGATTTCGTTCTAAATATATTTGTTGGATCTAATATATTTTGGATTGAGACATTATAATTCAGCAAACTTTTTTTAGGTTATCTGTTTTTTATTTACAACAAATACTTATGTAGGTACAAAATACAATCTATTGAAAATCTGCTTGAGTCTGCGCTGCTATTGATTAACGGCAAGGTTCCCAGCAGG
Source organism: Achlya flavicornis (assembly GCA_947623365.1). Classification (NCBI taxonomy): domain Eukaryota; kingdom Metazoa; phylum Arthropoda; class Insecta; order Lepidoptera; family Drepanidae; genus Achlya; species Achlya flavicornis. The sequence continues at coordinate 13,492,898 of OX392479.1, forward strand.
CTGGCAGTGTATTGATGGCCAAGCTAATGCATTGGCGGAAAAATCCTCCCGACCGCTGGTCTCCAGAGACCTCACTCAATAAATTTTTATAAAAAAGTGCGAGCAAAAAATTATTGATGTACCACGGTACGGAATAAAATGAAACTGCGCAAAAAACTCAGCAATTTTTGTGGCTCTTTCTAAATACACATACATAGGCTACATTCCGAATTTATGCTGTAATCGATTTGAGCGTGCTTACGCGTTCCATATTAGTTTGGGCGCGATCACGATGTCCCGTGAAACGTCATTGATGACGTCATGACATGCGCCATCTTGCGCTCACACCGACCATGCCCTAAACTGATATCACCGTGAGCGCTGTCAAAAAGTGACGGTTAATTATTGTGTTTTCGGCAAAAATCTAATAAGATTTTTGGTTTTCCATATGGCAAAGATACTTTTTATGTTTTTATGAGAGAAAAATAATAAAAAATGCGGATATTCCTTTTTGCCAGTCAACCAATAAAAGATATAAGGAGTCCTAGCGCAATGTTAATTCTGATTTTAATTAAATTCTCATATGTTCTGTTTTGAATACTGTGAGCGCGTTCACGAGCGTTCCGAATTGTCTCAGCTGTCATAAACGTTATAATATCTAACTCGGTACGCAAATTATTACTGGAAGCGATATTATTTAATTCGGAATGTAGCCTTTATAAGCTCACTTATACTTAAAGGGGGATGATAGTGCATAGAGAAGTTACTACAACCATATATTCTTGTTTTCCATGAAATGAGTCACCTTATAGTAGGCTTTGTCAATTAACCTCTGCTTCAAATATTTCGTACCCCATAAAGTTTCAAGGATCATGTAATGAGTTCGATATAGTATGAAACGAAAGCACTTTAAAACTTTTACTTAGCTTTTTGTAACCAGAGACTAGACTGACTACGGCATCGTAGAACTTTTATTTTGTATCTCAAAATTGTTTATAATTTATAATAATATATTTTCATACAAGTTAGTTATGTAGTTTTATGAGTTATCAAGTTTTGTACAAGCTCTGTTTAGTTTGGGATTAGATGGCCTTGTGTTAAGAAAAGATTCAGGCGCCGAACCCACAACAAGCGGTCTAGAGTTCTGCGGACAGAGTTCTACGTGCGTTCTCCTTTACCGCCGCGGTCACAATGCAATGATCAAAAGCGCCGCATAGATTATAGTTAACGTAGAATGCAGAACTCTGTCCGCAGAACTTTAGACCGCTTGGTGTAGGATCGGCGCCTTAGTGACTCATATACTGGAACATAATGTGGACAGCAAGGGAGTGGAACTTGCTTCCGCCGTCTGTGTTTCCTGACGCTTTCAATCTAGGAACTTTCAAGGCCACAGTGAATAGGTTTCTTCTGGGTAAGCGTGTTCCATTTAGGTTTCGTCTTCGTCCCTTATGGGCGGGTCAGTGGCCAAACGCAAGCCCATTTAATAAAAAAAAAACCTTTCTTCTGTCACTTATATTGACCACTTCCTTGGTAATAGGTACAAGTATATTAAAACGCACTAATCGCAGGATACAAAATTCCAGCCCAGTCCAATAAAAAAAATAGTTTTGCGTTTAATTACTCGCTTACATAGGAGAGCAAATCTAGGATTAAAGCTTTATATACCTAGCATTAAACCCGCTGGGCACAGCAATTCAAAGTAGGTATATATCCATCGAAATCTGCACTTTGATACTGTAATTAATTCTCTTTCATTGGGTATGTAAACTAAATACATGCATGGCTGCGGTCCTTTTTAATTAGAAATCTGTCTAGACACCATATAAATAATGAGACAGAAATTGGCTAGCAAGGCAATAAATTTGCGTCGGCATCATCATCATCATCTAGTGACATCTTGTGTATCAATTAATATTTATTTCTCAATTCTAATTGTATCGCTTTCTTAAAATGAACGCGCCGCGTCACGCACGTCACGTGTCGGTGCGAGCTGAACTCTGTTTTAATTTAAGAAGATATTTAAGATACCTCAAGTGGGAGTTTATTAAAGAAAATACGCAAAATTGAAGTATTTCCTCGGGAATTTTTTTCGCTTCTTTAGCGCGAATCTGAGCCTTATATATTAATTAAACTTATCTAATCTTGACAATAGCTATCGGGTGGGTGTTTCAACTCACTTTGTCGTACCTACGATGTGGCGTCGCTTACACAACTTACGGACTGTTTACGAGTTGTCAGTTCTTTTCTTCTACGAAAGTATGAAGTGCAATAAAAGAAAAGAAAACATATGTACCATAAACTATTCTAAGAGAGGTAGAGCATAGCGTTTATTCGCTCTAAAAGCCGCTCGACTGGGGAAGCACCTTCACCTTATAGAAAGTCTTCGCTGAAAGGTCAGCGACACGTAAGTGATGCCTCGTGTGTTGCAAGCATCCATATAGCTACGGTTACCGTTTACCATCAGGCAGGCCGTATGCTTGTTTACCGACTTCGTAGTATAAAAAAAACCTTTGAAACAACAAGATCTTGGCGTCACATTGTCCTTCAAGTGATAAAACAAAGCCAAACTAAACTAAGCCACTTACCAGAGTTTGTCCTCTGTATCAGCGATCGGCAACCTTTTGGCAGGCAAGGGCCACCAGGTGGCAAAATAAAAGGCTCAAAGTGCATCATATAGAGTCTATATGATGCACTTTGAGTCTACCCTAAGCTATGTGCATACAAAAGCCACTGATAGTTCAAATTTCATTAGGTTTGATCAATGTGGGCTACACTGAGCTTGAACTTTCTTTGAAGAAAAACATCACCATTGCACGGTGGTACACTGCAGGGCTACGTACCTTTGTTCCAATTAGTTTTGATCAGGCACAATTACCTTTATTTATTTACAACAAAAATGTACAATTACAATCTATATATATAACATTTCCTCGTGTCTGCCGCTACTTCCGATTAACGGCAAGGTTTACTCTTTGAATAGGTAAGCTGATGCGTTGGCGGAAAAAGCTCGCCGCCCGCAGATCTCCGGAGGCCTCGATTTATTTCGATGACAAATAGTGCGTTCGAATTGATGTCGTTTTTAACAGTTTCAAAATGGGCATTTTTGTTTAAGCGTTCGAATTGGAAAATTTCAACAATTTTGCAACTTTTGCCACAAACGATATTTCCCAAATCGAACGATTAGATACAAAAATGTCATTTCCATGCTGACGCCTGCTTGTCACTTGTTTCAACCTACCTTTTCCTTCAGTTAATCATTAAACAAAGTTAATCTAATAAATTATTCTCTTGCCTGTTAGTATTTCTATAAAATTTTACAATAAAAATTAGAATTTTCGCTTCCCGTATGAATTTTCCGAAACTTATCTGTCAGATTCAAAGATGTCAAAATATGATCACAAACGACCCTGCCTCAGAGGTGGGTTTTCGATTTTGTCATATTGGTTGTTTTAATCGTTTGGTAAAATGAACTCTCACCGGACACATTTCTCACTTTCAGGCTTTCGTCAGGTGGTAATTTAAAACTATGTATAGAAAAGTGTAATTTTGGTCAATAAATAAATAAAATAACAAAATATATTTATTATTTTCATCGTAAAGTTAGCTATTCCATCTTGCGCTCCGTTCCCTTAAATAAATTTTTTTATGTCTAAAAAAAGACAACTTTTTTGACAAATCCCTGTTTTTTTTTTTTTAATAAGTATTTAATCTGATTTACACATAATATACTGTATTTTTACCAGAAACATAAAATAAACTTAAAATAAAGTGAGACTTACAGAAGTGTCCTCGAAGATTTTGTGGTAATTGGGCACGCAGAATGGAGGCGCTGCTGACAGTTTCCGGATCATTTGGCACAGGACCCTGAGAGAGACAACATTATATGTATATTAAATAGAGAAAAAAAGCACACGTGATATTTATATGTTTTCATTCTCTCTGACGACCTTACTCACTCGCAAAATACAACTATACACATCATGAAGTTATTTGGCTGCGGTATTCTGTAAGGTGGAGGTGCCTACTTCCCCAGTCGAGCTGCTCTTTGAGCGAATAAACGCTACACTCTACCTCTCCTCAAATTTAATTAAATTTCTTTGCTGATTTCTCACTTACACGTGGACTCTCCAAGACTAACATATAACTTGGGAAATATTAATTACTTATATTTAATCAACCAGACACGTATGGGCCATGGGGAGTATTCATAAAACACGTTGCTCCACATGCCTCCATGTTGCCTAACTAACGTGTCTTGTGCTTGTGTTGGTTTAGCGAAAAGGATTTATATGTGCGGTTTAAACTTATACTATTTTAAAATGTCAATCATATATGGAAACTAGCAGACTCCCGCGGTTTCACCCGCGTACAGTTTCATTTTTCTCTTTCGAAAACCAATGATGCCACTGATTATTAGACACAACAAATCAAACACAGATATTTTTACCAAACTAAAAACTAAAAACCTATATTATACCTACACAAAAAAATCTAACTCACACAATCTTATTTTATTATTATAACAACAAATGAGAAAGAAAATAAATTAACTACAATCAAAATATTCTAATGAAATAGAGAAAATAAACTTTTTTTTTTCATTGGCGTCACACGGATGTGTATTTTGCAATTTCCAGTTATATTATATAAGTTCTAGTCACAATAAACACTTTCACATAGTCCTCATGCAGTCAGTCACATGGATTGATCTTTGTTGGATAAAATACCACCGATAATATGCAATAAGACTCAAAACACACGAATTTATGACAGTAAAAATGAAAACGCAACGTCGCTATGCAAGTTCCCGCCAAAAAGTCCGAGAAAATAAACTTCCAAACAAATTTCAAATTCTAATCCGATTTACATATTCTTTTATATTTGACATTCCAATTTTAAAGAGCATTTCAGCATATTTGCAGTGCACCAAGTTTTTTTAATAAAATCGGCTCAGATCAGATTACAGAACAAAAGGCAGATAGATACCTGGTATTCGCTTTCGAATATGTATTTGCTATGTTTAAAAGCTGCTGTGTGCTAATTTATTTGCTTTTTTTTGGCCTCACACCCGTGTTACGTTCGCTCATCTGCCTTATTCTGTAATCTGTGAAAATCGGATTGAGATTTCAAACATGTGTCAAAATAAAAAATGTTATTTAAATCAAAAGTACTAAGGAGTATTGATATCAACTTCGATGCAAATCACCCCTAAAATAACTTTCTACCCCTTTTTGACCCAGTTAGGCGATGATTTTCAATAAAATACGAAACACGTCTTCCATCAATTCTGTTAAGGAATGTTTATGCAAAATTTGAAATAGATCGGACCAAGGAATCACGTTGTCCCATACAAACTTTGCCCCCGTTTTTCACCCCCTTAGGGGTAGAATTTCGGAAAATCCTTTCTTATCTGATGCCTACGTCATACAAAGAACAGACCCTCCAAGTTTCAGGTCTCTACGATCAGCGGTTTAGGCTGTGCGTTAATTGTCAGTCAGTCATTCAGGACAAAGCATTTTATATATATAGATAAATATCCGCCGCGCCGTAAGTCGTATCCGAATTCTACCCCAGAAATGTGTACTAAATAAAGTTCTATATTCTATTGTTATTTTATAAGTGCGCGCCGCTCACGTCTCGGTGTGAGCTTTAAATTAATTTATTCTTCTAGTCATAAAAACTAAAAGGTTAATTTTAAGATTTTATTAAATTCTGTTTTATCTCTAGAATTTATTCTATGCACGTCAAACGTTAGCAAATGCTTTGAATTAAATATTTCCACTTTTTTTTTACACGTGCCATCTTGTTATTCACGAAAAGAACTCGAAGTTATTCAAGCATAGATATCACACGAGTTAAAGTGGAATATGAATACAAATATTTCTTAAAGAAATGGCATCGATTTTTCCGCTCTATATCAGTTGACTACATCTTTCTAAGTGAATCGTGAATTGAATAAAATTGAAAGCTTTAAGACTCTTTATTATCGAGTTATTTTGAAGGTACTGCATAAGATGCGTGTTGCAGCTAATGCACTATAGGGTTCCGTAGTACCTTCAATATCGTAAAGTTTTACACGTTAGAGGTGAAACTCACTTGTTGTGTTACGCAAACAACCATGTCTATAACCTTCCGCGCATCGAAACTATGTTAATTGTGTGGTTCTGTAATTTTGCTATGAAATGAAAATTAATTTAGTTACATAATCTTCATCTTCATCATAACCACTTATCCATATTTAGGGGTAATTCGACTGCGGTACCCTAAAAAGTTACGCTAATTGGATGAGAAGTTCTTTAGCGCATACTAATTCTATTTTGCGGGTTGGCGTTGTATATCCCACCACAACATAACTTCTGGAAATTATATACCATTGCAAGAAAGAACTTTATTTGTCACGGATAAAGTCTATAAATTATTTTATTTAGAAGTAAACAGAGGATAGGTAAAGCTAGGCTCTGTTTAGAGGATTGAGATTAATGGGCTGAGGTTTGGTTCATATGGGTATTTTTCATGGGTGAAAAATTGTTTTCTGTACGAGCAATCGTACATTATCAATTTGTTTTTATATGGCGAAAGAATTGTATGCACTTTTGTAACATATAATCAGTAAGTATCACAAAGCGGACCAATAAATCAGCGTCGCGGACTCCCTCCACTTGGTTTTATTTATTAATCTCGGCCATAATATGGAATTAATAAAACAATTACAGGGTTCACGCACCTACATTATCACGTTATCTATAATGCATTTTATTTAAAAAAATATTCTTGAATAGATAAATTAGTATGACTAAAAATCCTCTCGACTTTATAAGCAACTTCAATAAATTTCAGTTCCGTCTGATAATTTGTACCAATTCAATACATTTAATGTTTCATCAAAGCTAAATGCGATTATTTAGGTACATACATCAAAAAACGTCGAGACTTCCTTCGTTCCACGAATAAAGTATAAGTCGTAAGTCCTACTCATAAAATTCATCGCGTGAGTTTCCTCAAAAAAGAAATTGTAACAATATTTCTCTCTACTATTTTACGATTATGTATGTCAAATTACCCATACGTTTTATCGCATTCTTTAAAAGTGACGTGATTTGTTATAGCTGTTACTTTTATATGAAAATCAACATTAGTAACACCTCAGAGTATATAAATACTACGTAAAAGAAACGATGAAACACCAAAACGATTGGTACGTAAATATGAACGAGTTTTTAATTATGATTAATGCTACCTTCTTTGAAAGACAGGATCTACTCCGAAAAAGGATACACGTCTGATCATCGTTTCGATATATTTACCAATAGAATTGCAGCAAGACTGAAAAGCCGTAAAGAATCATGGCGAGATTCATACATTGATTTGTACAAAAAAATAAAACATTTTAGAGGGTTTTAAATCACTTCCAATGTTGAGATTACATTACCAGCAACATATTAATATACATGAAATATTTTATAAACCCCGCAAAACAGAACAACAACATAACGGTTTTGGTCGCGAATAGTTGTGATTCGCCGGCATGCCATAGAAATTCGCATTTTTATCCCGGGGTTCTAAAAATATTTTAAATGGCTCAAGTTGTTCCTTAGGCACCAAGGATCAATTATAACTTCATTGTCTTGGACTTTTACACTGCCAGTGTAAGGGTCTAGAGACTGTAACTAATCACATGTATCTGGGTCTACTGGTCGACCATAAATCCTGTTGGGGTCCCCATATAGATAGCGTATGTGATAGATTGAGAGTAATATTGGCTAAATTGAGCATTCTTAAGTGTAGACTACCATATAACACTTTGAGACTGTTATACATGGCATTGACAGACTCCATAATTAACTATGGAATCTCTAGTTATGGTAGGACGTTTAAGACGTACCTACAAAAAATATACGATCTACAAATAAGATTGCTAAAAACAATAGTACCTTTTAAAATAAAATGTAAACATAAAAATAACTATGATAAATTGTTTGAATATTGTAAAGTTATAAACGTATATGATAAAGTAAAACTTGCAATTGTATCCGAATATAGTAGCCATATAGACTCACTTGCCAAAACAAAAAGACCTGATAACTTGAGATCCATATCGTATTTGCCTGTATATGTGATGCCTTCATATATTAACGTATATGGAAAACGAGTCTGGGATCGTATATTACCCCACACTCTCAACCAACTACCAAAACATTTGGTTGAATGTCTAAATGGTAAAACTCATAAACAAGTTAAAATTCTTTAAATTAAAACTTAAATGTAACTATATTATGTAACGACTCCTTAAGGGTCAAAAATCTTTGCTTATGAAGATTTTAGTACCCTTATGCACAGATTACAGAATAAGGTAGATGGATTGCGGGGAACACGAAAGTGAAGCCAAAAAAGCAAATACAAATTGAAAATCTGATACCTGGAATTCGTTTTCCAGTTTGTATTTGCATTGTTTAACCACAGTTTATTAATAAAGAAGTGTTTTTTGTTACATAAAGTTTGTTAAACAAAGCAAATACACGTTCAAAAGCGAATACCAGGTATGTGTTTTTCAATTTGTATTTGCTTTTTTGGCCTCACTCCCGTGTTCCGCGCGCTCCATCTACCTTATTCTGTAATCTGTGCCCTTATGAACCTTAATAAACTAGTGTATTTTTTTTTGGAATAAACAGATTTAAATTTTAAATTTTTATTGTAACGTCTCTAAAAATCTTTATTTTTTTGTACAAATCTCGCCATGATCCTTTTGTGCATCGTTTTTCGAAGTAGGCCCTCAGTTGGCGTCGAAGTCAGTGTATCCCCCCTAGACAAGATGGTTATAGACAATCGTCATCGTTAACAATCAACCTTTGCATGGGATTGATATTTTTTTTTTATATACCACTGAGGTGGCTATCAAGCATACGGCCCGCCTGATGGTAAGCAGTTACCGTAGCCTATGGACGCTTGCAACACCAGGGGTATCACTCGCGCGTTGCCGACCCTAAATTTCAAATCGAAATATTAGGTAGGTGATTTTTAACAATCTCTTATGTCAATCCCATACGAAGGTTGATCGTTTACATACGATGACGATTGTCGACAACCATCTTGTCTAGGGAGCTGGTCGTTAGTTTTAATACCCAACCATTAGGATTTGTGAACATAGCCGTGATTGTTTTTTCTGAGTTTGGGTGTATTTATGTGTCAGTAGTATATATGTACTATATCAGTAATTACTGGTAGTATAAGCTCTGCTTACATCAGATCAGACAGTTGAGTGTGAACACTGTCTAAGGATATTTAATACGGTAAATTTTTTCAAGAGATTCTTGCTGTTTTACCTGTAATTTATTTTCTAAGCCCATGAAAACTCGTTTCATATTATCACGTTACTTTGGTCCAACGATGTACCTTTTAAACTAGCAAATATATCCATCCAGTTTCATATTTATAGCTCTTTTAGTCACGTAGCTTTCATTTAGTATAGTAATATAGTTTATGTGAGTATAAAGTTTCCGTGCTTCGGAAGGCACGTAAAGCCGTTGGTCCCGGTTATCACTTAATTGTGATAGTCGTTAAGCTAATTGAATGCTTCATAGGCGGCTTGAAAAATTTCAACAGTAGGTTGACCACTAGCCTACCTCCACCAATCCGCAGTGGGCACGCGTGGTGGAGTATCTGCCAATTCCCTTTCACCCTCATTTGTGAAAGGAGGCCTGTGCTCAGCAGTGGGACATTATAGGCTGATGATGATGATGTTGATGAGTATAAAAACAGAAGCCTATGTAAATAAAAAGCACTATGTCACTGTGCAATCGTATGGCACTTATCTGCGGAAGCGATGAAACACTACCCCCTGCCGCCAAATGTCTCTTCCATGACGAGGACTTACTTAATTAAAGTAGTGGTGATATATTTGAAGGTGGTGATAAAACAATTAAACACTTACGCGTAGTGTGGGTTGGTTGGAAAGGAAGGTGTCAGCTTGAGAACAGTTCTGAACGCCAGGATGTCACCGCTGCTGTTTTGACCGAGATGATCTGATGACAAAAGATAAGTCATTAAACTAGATCAATATTATCATTCAGGATCAATAGAAAATATATATTATCGATAGATTTTAGAGTCCTCATTTAATTGGTTGAAAAATTTGCAATATTATTTCCTCGATGCTGCCGCTGTTGTCGATCATCGGCAAGGTTTCCAGCACGCTGGCAGCGTTTCCTCTTTGGATAGCCAAGCTAATGCGTTGGCGGTAAAAGCTTCCTACCCACTGATCTCCTCCTCCAAGACCTCGATTAATTGAATGATATTAAATACTGGTCAAAATGTAAGTCAAACTCACGAAGCTAACTTTCTAATTTTACTTTGGGAGAAAAAATTATAGTTTTGGTCATAGCTTACAAACTATATTGTAAATCGGCATTTTATGTAGTTTTTTAAAATGAATTATATGATTCATTCATAATATACCTACCTACAGAAATTGCTAAACCTTTATTTTCGGTAAACATGTGGCCTTAAGTCCACCGCAAGACTTTTGCTGAAAATACAGACTTATCCCGGTACCGTCACTCCACCATTGTTTGAAAATTTGAGAGTCCATTTTAACGCCTATAACTAACTATACTATAGAATACTTAAAAAGATGTTTTTTTAGCCTAGGATTAAGCCTTATATAGGTTTGGTAGCTGGTAGAATCAAGTTCAAAATACTACGAGCGCCTACGAGCTACGAGGGCCTACGAGGGGCATTGTATTCGGAAAATAGTACTAGGAACACACAATGACCGGGTAACGCAGGCCATTAACCTTGCGATTCTAACCAATTAATTGGAAATCCGAAACCGTTGTCTCACAACACTTCCGTTCTTGCTTCCGTCCTCACTTCCTTAAATAAACAGCGGAGAAGCAAAGCACCGAAGCTTTTCTGAATTATTGTGTACCTTATTGGAACTACAAAAGGTAGCAAATAGCAGTACCAATATTGAGTACAGTTGAGGATGTACAAAAAAGGGGAATAATTAGGGACTTGGGCTGAAAGTTACCGATAAATATTTCTGATAATAATATAGGAACTGTGTAAGAAAACGTTTGCATACGAATAGTGAGTATCGTGCCGTAGGATTAAGTTTCCGAACGAGCTGTACACCATCCGATTTCAGGGAAAAGACATTCCGAAGCATCTTAATATCCAATTTTGTAATTTAAAAAATTGGATCGGACTGTGTTTGTATACATTTCGTAGAAAAATTTCAATTGGACTTGTAGTTCAAGAAAGATAACTTTTACTCGAACAAAAAGTTTTTAATAGAAAATCTTCAATTGTGTAAACAAGATCGCACTACGAAAGTAAGTATAGTTATGCATAGTAAAACTGTGGTATAGTCATCGTCAAAAGTAGCTACTAAAGCAATTCAAAGTTTTCATATAAGCTGAATATTATTATGAAATGGTACTAAGTTCTCATCGCTTTTGACGCTAACTGTACCTTTTTAAGAAAAAAAATGTTATTCCGCTTTATTAATCACTAGTTGCGCCTCGCGGTTTCCCTTGTACCCGAACCTTCCCAGTGCCTTCCCGAGATAAAAAGTTAATCCAGAACATATTCTATTTGTGTATCACATTTCATACAAATTTTGACACACACAAAATCACAAATATCCAAACTTTCACCTTATTAATATTAGTGAGATGAGATTATTGAAATGTTTCACAAACCTACGCATGATAAAGCAATATCATAATGTTCAAAATGTTTTTACCCAAGGGATTATGAAAACTGTTATCCGATAATAACAACAAAGGATGGCTTTACGAAAGTTATTTCTTTGATATTCAGAAATGATATACCTACATAGATAACATATAATAGATACTCCGGTTTAGGCAGTATGGTGCACACACAAATCGCACGGTAATACTTTCTCCTTTCGTTCTTGTTCTCGTTATTTCGGGACCTTTAACCTCCCAGCTGGCTCCAATCAGGAGCAACTCCAAAGGTTTATTTAACAGCGGCCATGCCTAGTAGACTAAAGCGTTACCAGACTGTCTTAAGGTCCGCTTTCAATCGCTAGATAAAACTCTGCTAATCTCTGATAAGTCTATACAAAAACTGTTCTTATTTCCAAGTATCAACCATATGTATATCGTAGAAAAATCAGCCCTAGTTATGAGGAATAAGCTTTAAAATGAACAACATACCGGCATGAGTGATGGCGGAGGAGCTGGGGTCATAGATGTCATCATCAATGGCTACCACTGCGTACTCGCCTGTGGAGAGCAGGCCCCGGCTCTGCAGTACCTTCACGAAGTCCACCAGCGCGATATGCTCGCCCAGGAATACGTATACTGAGGAACAAATACTTAGTGATAATTATTATGAAGAGATTATAGAAGCGCTCGTGGTGTAGCATGATTAGCCGTTCTTAATCGATCGGCAAAGTTAAGCTACGTCTGTCTTGGTCGGTACCTGGATGGGTGACCGCCTAGTGGTATTTCAAATCGAGCGTTTCCGTGCTTCGGAAGGCACGTAAAGCCGTTGGTCCCGGTTATCACTTAATTGTGATAGTCGTTAAGCTAGTTGGATGCCTCCTAGGCAGCTTGAAAAATTCCAACAGTAGGTTGACCACTAGCCTACCTCCACCGATCCGCAGTGGGCACGCGTGGTGGAGTATCTGCCCATTCCCTTTCACCCTAATTTGTGAAAGGAGGCCTGTGCTCAGCAGTGGGACATTATAGGCTGATGATGATGATGAATTATTATGACCTCACATCAACCACTCACACAGTGGCGAAGTTGGTTAAGATTCACCTTACGCGCCGCAGGTCGTGGGTTCGATTCCCACACAGGAACATGCATTTGTGTGCATGAATGTCTATGTCCTGAGTCTGGGTGTTATTATGTATATTAAGTATGTATTTACAAACAGAAAGTAGTATATGTATTATATCAATTATCTGGTTTCCATAGTACAAGCTCTTCTTAGTTTGGGATCAGATGACCGTGTGTGAGGAATGTCCCAGGATATTTAATCAATTAACGACATAGCTATACTCTTCTGCATTATAATATTCAGCGGCGTAAATTTGGATCAAGTCTAGCGTGCTGTCTGTTATATAGCCTTCAATAAATGGGCTGTCTATAGCAACAAGAAAAATAATTAAGATTGATAGTTCTTAGTGGTGCGTCCATGCTACGCGAAGCGAGCACGAGCCGAGCCTCGAACGAATAGGATTCGTACGTAGCTCGCGATTTCAAGCGTGGACGTACTTAACGATCCTACAACGAAATCCTACAGCGAATCCCTGTGTTCGTGAAAAAACTGACAATCGGGTCGAGCACGCTACGAATGCTCGTTTGAGGCTCGCAAGCCCCCGCTTCGCGAATCGTGTTCGCAGTGTGCTCGTTCGTGGCTCGGCTCGTGCTCGGTTCGCCAAGCATGGACACACCATAAGATTAGCTACTTCAATTATACATTTTTTTTATTGGTGTAAACTACTTAGTTACTACAGACACGTGGTCCGTACTTTTTAGGGTTCCGTAGCCAAATGGCAAAAAACGGAACCCTTATAGATTCGTCATGTCTGTCTGTCTGTCTGTCCGTCCGTCCGTATGTCACAGCCACTTTTTTCCGAATCTATAAGAACTATAATGTTGAAACATGGTAAGTAGATGTATTCTGTGAACCGCATTAAGATTTTCACACAAAAATAGAAAAAAAACAAAAAAATTTGGGGTTCCCCATACTTAGAACTGAAACTCATTTTTTTTTTATTAAACCCATAAGTGTGGGGTGTCTATGGATAGGTCTTCAAAAATGATATTGAGGTTTCTAATATATTTTTTTTCTAAACTGAATAGTTTGCGCGAGAGAATCTTCCAAAGTGGTAAAATGTGTGTTCCCCCCCCTGTTACTTCTAAAATAAGAGAATGATAAATCTATAAAAAATATATGATATACATTACGATGCAAACTTCCACCGAAAATTGGTTTGAACGAGATCTAGTAAGTGTTTTTTTTTTTAATACGTCATAAATTGAAATTCATATCAAATACTCAGGTCTATACTACCATTCACTTATATACCTACAGGTTGGTACGGAACCCTCGGTGCGCGAGTCTGACTCGCACTTGGCCGGTTTTTTTTTAGATGATGTTTTACAAATTTTATTCTTTAACATTTTTTTTTATAAAATATTTGAAACTCTTTAGAACTAGTCTCTTTTCCTCATAGATTAATTAGTCAGTTGTATAACATAGATGGGTACGTATAGGTACGTAAGCTGTTAACGAAGGTTGGAAGGAATGAAGGTTGATGTCAAAATACTCAAGTAGTCATTTATTTATTTATTGCAATAAGAACGGCATACACCAATTATACTTATCACTAACAAAATACATCATATTATTACAATTATTAAATGTCATATCATTCTATACAAAAACCAATAAATTAGAATAAATAAATTCAAAGGTAAACAATGTCATAAATTCACAGATCACATGTATTTACGCATAAGGTCAAACATAAAGATAGAATGGTACTCCAATTATCAAAAAATATATCAATATCAGGGTTGGCGTCGAGGAGTGCATTGAGGTTGCGCTGTGACCGGCACACGGGGGACTCGGCTCGGGCCGCTGTACAACTCGGAATAGAGAGAAGCTGATGTCTTCGATTGGGACTGTGTCGAATGTAGGCACTCTGGCACGAATAGCCTACAAATGCGATCGTGTAAATCGGGGGAATCGACCTCATGACCATTCGTCATCGTTATGACCTTTGATAGGGCAAAGTAATCTGTAATCTGAAATCTGAAACACCTATATACAGGTGGTATAGTGGTATATATATCCGTGACCATGAGTGCTTTTTCCGAGCTTTATATAGCACACTCAACGTTTTTCTTACGGCTGTCTAAAGTACCAATAATGTCGAAATCACGGTATTACAGTCGTTTTTATCTGTACATTCTGATGTAAAGAAATGATTATATATAATACTTGTACGTAGTATTTATATACTCTGAGATAATACTAACTGTCTCGCGCGGTTTCACCCGCGTTCCCGGGATAAACAGTAGCCTATAATATTTAGAGATAATATACCTTCCTATTAGTAAAAGATTTTTTCGAATCCGACTGTTAGTTCCCGAGATTAGCTAGCTTAAACAAACAAACAAAACTACTGTCAAATTAAATTAACTTTTTGGCATCATGCAAGAATCATACCGAGATACCGAGACGAAGGTCCCGGGTTCGAATCCTATAATGAGCTTGAGCTGTGCCACTATGGTGTTAGAGTACTTTGTAGTACCTACCATCTGGCTACCACCCTCAAAATCTGTCGCCAAGCACGTATCGGTGTGTTCCGACACCTGCTCTTGAGAGCCAGTTCCTTCTAGGCTTTGTGTGCTTACCACCTTCGGCCACATCATCACTTACCTTGGTGAGATTGTGTCCAAACACGGCCTACACACATTAAAAATAAACATAAACATAAAAAAATAAGTATATACAATACAATGAGTTTATTTTTTTCACACGTACTACGTATCAAGCCATAAAGAAAAATACAAGAAATATTGCAGACGTTAACGCAGGTGTAGGAGTATAAATATATTGAGATAATATGTATATCTCACATATTCGCATAACTTTTGCTTAGAATTTCAGATTTTTATTCCGGCGGGCGTTCTAAAAATAGTTTAACCGATGATGCTTTACAACTGCTCTTAAAAATAAATATGAAAGAGCTGTTTGCCATGAGGATTAGATACCAATACCACGCAGTCTGCATCAATTTGTATGTTTATTCTGAGTCTATAAATATCTATACTCCTCCAGGCGTTGTTTTCCTCTTTACGGGGGGTCGCCATCTTTGTCTGTCATTAGCAATGCGGTGTGCCTCCGGGAGTTTGGTGTTCAGAGATGAGTTCGATCTGTTGAGTTTTGCCTTGATCATTGGTGTCAAAAGCAGTCCAATGAGTCTGTAATGGCGCTTGGCGAACCGAGCACGAGCCGAGCCTCGAACGAGCACACTGTGAGCACGATTCGCGTAGCGTGGCCGGGCTTGCGAGCCTCGAACGAGCATTCGTAGCGTGCTGGACTACGCTCCGCCCGATTGTCAGTTTTTTCACGAACATCGCTCGTTGTAGGCCCGTTGAAGGCTCGTTAAGTACGTCCACGCTTGAAATCGCGAGCAACCAATCCTGTTCGTTCGAGGTTCGGCTCGTGTCGCTTCGCGTAGCATGGACGCACCATAACATTTTTCTCCAGTACCTAGGCTACTTGTTATCCAAGTAACGCGGGTGAATACAGGGGAGACAGCTAGTTTACAATAACTCATAACATCATTGGTACAAGCAAATTGCTGCTTTAAAGTTTAACCGTGTGTTCAATAACTCATAATTATTGGATGGAGTACATGTTTACGAACTTCAGAGGAAGTTCATCAAATTGTTTGATTAATGACTTTCCTGAATAATTTGAACGATACCTGTATTACCAATTGCGCAGTTGAGTCGAAGTCGTATTATTAACAAAAAGTCAAAATAAAATAATTAACTTGGTTTTAAATTAAAATTGGTTGTTTAGTTTGTAATCAATGAAATTATAAATAGTAGCAGAGACACTAGAAAGTGGAGATCAGTCTCTCCCGTTTTGACTATTAGATTCTGTTACAGCGAGTTTTGAACAATAACTGCAGCAAAAGTGACACAATTGACTGTTTCACAATCGAATTGATGCTCATTAGAGTTCAATACTGAAACGCCCACGTGTCACAAAGGCGTTCATAAACACCATACCATTTAGTAGCTGATGGGCAATCAAATTCAATGTCTTCATCGATCACTTGGAATTGCTAGGTGATTTGTTTTTTTCTTTTTTTTTATACGACTAAGTCTAGTAAGAAAATAAGCATTCGGCCCACCTGATGGTAAGCGGTTACCGTAGCCATATGGACGCTTGCAACACACGAAGCATCGCTCACGCGTTGCCGACCCTCCCCAATTGTGATATGTTTATTTTTATGGTTCGTCCATGCTACGCGAATCGAGCACGAGCCGAGCCACGAACGAACCTACAACGAGTAGGTACGATGCGAATCCCTTTGTTCGTGAAAAAACTGACAATCGCGCTCGTTCGAGGCTCGCAAGCCCGTCCACGCTACGCGAATCGTGCTCGCAGTGTACGAGCACTCGTGCACTTGGCGAACCGAGCTCGACTCGTGCTCGATTCGCCAAGCATGGACGCACCATTATATTAAAAATAAACATATCACAAAGCACCTAGCAATTCCAAGTGATCGATGAAGACATTGCTTTGTAAACAAAGTTGTATCATATCATGGTTTAACGCGCGATGAACAATAGCCATGCATCATTCATACCCAGCAGATTTACCCAGCCACTACTAACTACTACTACCACCAGGTACTAAACTATAATCTATCATGTATTATAATAATACAGTAAAATATAATAAATATATGCGAACATCTTTATTGAGATATAGGAGTGATCATAATATTATTTTGCACAATATTGTAGGTAATCTCTCTATTCAGTCATGGACCAAATATAATTACTGTATGATTCAGTATACTTTTATTACGCAAAGAATTTGTTCAATTAATTGACGAGATAAATTCAAAGAGCTTGAAACTCGATGAGACCTATGTAAACAATTTCAAAACCTTATGGGCCTTTATATTACGCTATAAAAACAGCTTATTATTATGTTTCTGTATTGAACTGATAATAAGATAAACTTATACAATGTCTCTTTACGAATTACTTATTATCAGAATACAGGGCATTCTGATTATAAGCTCCCGATTTTATCGATGACAAGAATTCGTATTAATTGTTCGCTTCGTAGGCTATTGTTGTATAAAATTTGCCTACTCGTAATTAACATTTAGTTCCACATAACAAAATAACCAATAGGTTTCTTCTGGGTAAGCATGCTCCATCTTATTCTTCGTCATCATCCTTTATGGATGGGTCAGTGGTGAAACCAAGCCCATTAGAATCGTAAGAGATTTTCGCAGGAGATTTCTTATAAGTGTTTTACGAACTCTTATCTCTTAATTGTGATAGTAGTTAAGCTATTTGGATGCCTCCTAAAATTCCAACAGTAGGTTGACCACTAGCCTACCTCCACTAACCAGCAGTGGGCACGCGTGGTGGAGTATCACCCAGTGCCTTTCACCCTCATTTGTGAAAGGAGGCTTGTGCTCAACAGTGGGACATTATAGGCTGATGATGAAGATGATGATAGCAACGTCTCTCTACATATTTTAGTTTATGTAAATTAGTTATGTTATACTACAGGAATACTAAAGCTTTATAATTTTATTGCATACTAGCGGCCCGGTACGTACTTCGCTACGTATAATGTGAAATAATAAAAATGTGATAAATGAAGAACCGCTCGACCGATTTTGTGCAAGCTTCACATAAACCATCTACTAAATAGTCCGAACAAAGCCTAAACATTTGGTTTGGATAGGTGAGCCCGTTCTTTAGTTATAAAATTACAACGAAAAGTGGCATTGATTTGTATATATATTGATTGATTCATAGGGTGATTGTTAATAAGTAAACGATACTTAGCCACATGATTTACTCATGATAACAGACAACTTTTCCAAAGAAACAAATAGGGATATATAACTAAAGTAAATAAAAGTTCATTGTTATATTAATTAAAAGAAAAAAAAAATGGAAAGTTGTTTGTTATCATGAGTATACAACAGTGGCGTGCATTCCATATAGGCAAATAAGCAATGCCTACCTCATAAGATTCAATAAAATAATATTTTGATTCAATTAAACTACATAATCATCTATACATATAAAATGCTTTGTCCTGAATGACTGACTGACAATCAACGCACAGCCTAAACCGCTGATCGTAGAGAGCTGAAACTTGGAGGGTGTGTTCGTTGTATGACGTAGGCATCAGATAAGAAAGGTTTTTCCGAAATTCTACCCCTAAGGGGGTGAAAAACGGGGGCAAAGTTTGTATGGGACAACGTGATTCCTTGGTCCGATCAACTTCAAATTTTGCATAAACATTCCTTATCAGAATTGATGGAAGACGTGTTTCGTATTTTATTGAAACTCATCGCCTAACGGGGTCAAAAAGGGGTAGAAAGTTATTTTAGGGGTGATTTGCATCGAAGTTGATATCAATACTCCTTAGTACTCTTGATTTAAATAACATTTTTTATTTTGACACATGTTTGAAATCTAAATCAGATTTTCACAGATTACAGAATAAGGCAGATAGAGCGAAAGGAATACGGGAGTGAGGCCAAAAAATCAAATAAAAATTGAAAAACACATCAAATCAAATCAAAATATATTTATTTGGAACAACACAAAAGGTACAATAATTAAACAACAACGATGGTGTCTGCAGAAGTTTGAAAAACTGTGTCGCAGACAGCAACGCCCTCCTCCGTTACATACATCTATTAGGTTCCAAACAAACAATAGGAATATAAAAATAATAAAGGGTAAAATTTAAACAAAAGAAAAATGCGTGTTTGTGTATGTGTGGGTATGTGTGGGTATGTGTGTGGAGGGGTGTGTGTAAGTGTGTATGTAGGTTAATGTACAGAATTATTCACATGCAAGTAGATCCTCAGTATCTTCATAGAAAAGTGTTTGTAACCACTTCAGACATTTTATTTTACACTTATAGTTCGGTAAAGGGTAAATATTGATTTGTTTGTTAACTCTGTTGTATAGAGTAGAGCTAATGTAATAGAAATGCCTGCTAGCTAATGCAGTACGGCGCCGTTCTATTCTGCAAATTTTATCTGATCTACGTTTTGTTTTTTTTATATTAGGATCATAGTTAAGCACAGAATGTTTTCGTAGAATGGTTTGCAAGATAAAAATTTGCCGAACCGTAGGAACCAGACAGAGCGAGTATAGTTCGTTTGTGGGAAACCAGATAGGCTTTCCGGTCAACACCTTAAGGACAGCCCTCTTCAAGAGCCCGTTCAAGTCTTAGCATCGTAGTTTTGACTGAACCTCCCCAGACGGGGATGCAGTAGGTTATAATAGACTGTGCTAAAGCATAGTAGATGGTTTTTAAGAGATTAAAACTAATAACTGCTCTTAGGTTTTTGAAGACGAAAATCAGCTTTCTTAGGCGACAAACCATGGAATCTATATGCTCTTTCCAAGTGAGTGTACTGTCTACCATCACGCCAAGATATTTGATAGAAGAGGCCCGTTCTATATTCAAGCAATTGCAGGAGACTGGGACAACATCATTGCCACAGGAGTGTGCACAGACTGAGAAGTTAGAGGCAGGCTGAGAAGAAGGATTAGATGTGAAAGGGATGAATTTACTTTTTGATAGGTTAAGAGTTAGGAGGTTCAATCGTAACCAAGTCATTACAGTTTTTAGTACATATTCGGAGTGGTCACGAGCCTCTTGCCAGTTCCGGCCATGAACCAAAAGAGCTGTGTCGTCGGCGTAGGTTATAATCTTACAATTTGGGAGACGTAGGTTACATAGTTGATTTATGTAGATTAAAAATAGGGTAGGCCCAAGGACGCTACCCTGGGGAACACCGAAACCTACAGATTCTACACTACTTTTTAGGTTATCTACCACAACGAACTGGGAACGATTTTCAAGATAACTTCTGAACATATTGAGTGCAATACCTCGAATACCTATATGTTCCAGCTTGCTTAGGAGAATAGGGACCGATACAGTGTCGAAAGCTTTGGAAAGATCCAGGAAAATACCTATGGTTTTAAGTTTTTTATCGAGATTTTTTACAACTGTGTCCGTCAGTTCCAGTACAGCATCCTCTGTGGATCTTCCACTCCTGAAACCAAATTGATTTGAAGACAGAACACTGTATTTGTTGATAAAATTCATTAATCTCTTATTCAAGATCTTTTCAAAGATCTTCGATAAAGCAGTAAGTACTGAGATAGGTCTATAGTTAGTAACTCTGTCTCGGTCTCCATTTTTGTAAATTGGATGCACAACGGCTGTTTTAAAAGCACTGGGAAAAATACCTGAAGAGAGTGCAACATTAAAAACATGTTTTAGTATGGGGATAAGAATATGTCTGGCAGATTTAATAACAGTAGTAGAGATGCCGTCCCATCCAACCGCACACGTGTCTTTAAGATTTAAAATTATGTTTTCAATCTCTATGTTGTCCACACCGAAAAGGACCATCGAGTTTCGTGAAGGAGGACCGAAGTCTTGGACCGATTGGGAAAGCACTAGAACATTTGATGTTTTTGAGCCCGAGTTGTTTTCTATTTTTGAAGCAAGGGTTTTTCCCACTTTAGCAAAATAAGAGTTTACAGAGTTAATAGCAGTTAGAGGGTTGTCGTGAAGTTTTAAAAGATGCGACGCGGCAGGTTTACTTTTTTGAAGATTTGCAATTTGTTTGATAATTTTCCAGGTTGCTTTTGGGTTTTTCTTGGCTTTCTGGTACAAATTGAAAAACACATACCTGGTATTCGCTATTGAATTTGTATTTGCTTTGTTTAAACAACTTTATTTAACGAAAAACACTTTCTTTTTAATAAACTAGCACACAGCAGCTTTTAAACATATCAAATAGAAATTCAAAAGCGAATACCAGGTATGTGTTTTTCAATTTGTACCTAATTGCTTTTTTTGGCCTCACTCCCGTGTTTCGCGCGCTCTATCTGCCTTTTGTTCTGGAAACTGAAATGCTCTTTAAAATTGGAATGTCAAATATAAAAGAATATTTAAATCGGATTAGAATTCGAAATTTGTTTGGAAGTTAATTTTCTTATCGGACTTTTTGGCGGGAACTTGCAGAGTGACGTTGCGTTTTCATTTTTATTTTCATTAATTCGTGTATTTTGAGTTTTATTGCATATTATCGGTGGTATTTTATACAATAAAGATCAATCCATGTGCACCAGTGAAGTGACATGAAATGAATTATGTGTATCGTGTCTTTTCAAAAGTCCGTGAAGAGTTTTATTACATGACCACCACTGTAGTATAACATGACTTTTATGGACGGTGACTGCATGAGGACTATGTGAAAGTGATTTATTGTGACTAGAACTTAATAACTGGAAAATAGCAAAATACACACCCGTGTGACGCAAATGAAAAAAAAAAGTTCATTTTCTCTATTTCATTAGAATATTTTGATTGTAGTTAATTTAATTTCTTTCTCATTTGTTGTTATAATAATTAAATAAGATTCTTTGAGTTTGATTTTTTAGTGTAGGTATAATATAGGTTTTTAGTTTTAATTGTAAAAATATCTGTGTTTGATTTGTTGTGTCTAATAATCAGTGGCGTGCATTAGTTTTCGAAGGAGAAAATTCAAACCGTACGCGGGTGAAACCGCGGGGGTCTGCTAGTTTTAAATAAAAATTCTAATTGTATGCAATGTTGTTGTTATTTACTTTTATTCTATTGTGTTTTTGCGAAGTGTATCTGTGTGAAATGAAGAAATTTTGTGGTGAAAATGCAAAATGTATCAATAAATTAGTCCTTTAGTCAGTTTTAGTTTGTTGAAAATAGTAGGTAACTTGCTGTAGTACCAACTCCAAAACATTCATGGATTCAAAACAAAGGTAAATCTTAGAAATTTTAACACAGAATATTATGTTTATCCTGGCTATCTGGGTGCTGTTATTCGAATCTATTATTCTGTTATTATCTATTTTGTTTGCTAATGAATCATACCAAATGTGTGTCGAATGATACGCTGACCTAAACAATTTTACGAATCTGGTCAAAAAACATAAGGTATCTATCTAACAGGCATATTTAGGCGTGTATGGCCATGATTTCTTCTGCCTAACTAGTCCGAAAACCAATGCACGCCACTGGTATACAATCATGTGTCTAAATATCGTTTACTAATTACCAATTACCATATAATATACGGAATCCTAACAATAAACATTACTTAACAATAAAATGAAACTGTCAGGCAAAAGGAGCAACCCACTTGCTTTCATAAAAATACCTTCCTTTGACTGCTCGGGAATCTTTTACAACATGTAATATGTTCAGGAAATTGTAGCAAAATAGTCGGGATGCTAGCATTTTGTAAATAACTTGCATTCCCTACGGTTTCATCGAAAGTAGCCCAAATCACTAAAGGATAATGTTTTGTATTAGTGACATTTATAATCGGACCAATAGTTCCGGAGATTACCTTCTACATAATGACAAACAAACTTGTGTATGTACCAGTAAAAATAATTGCAATACCGTATTTGTCGCTTTGAGATGTACAATGCCTTCTTATTCAAATATGAAATTACCAATATAATAACTTATTTCACCCTAACCTAGGAATAAATCAAATAAAACCTAAAGGTCATTTTTTATACTAATAAAAACTACAAATTAGGACTGTCGATTCATTCCTAAATTGTAGTTTTTCCACCATTCGGGGCACTGAGTTGTTATCAGTGCAATTAGAATGTAAATATTATGTAATAATCACAGCTTCAATTCAAATTCAAATTCAAAATCATTTATTCAAATAGACCTTCGCAGGCATTTATGAAAAGTCTGACTCTAAGGCGTCGTCCTAATTGGCGATGATCGTACGAGCAAACGATGCGATTTCCTCGCACGTAGAGATTAAATACACAAAACGCTTTAGAGTGTCTTAATTGAAGCTCGCAAGTCATCGCGCGAGCACAGGAACATCAGCGCGATCGTGCGACGAAATCGCATTGTTTGATCGTACGATCGTCGCCAATTAGGACGACGCCTAATACTCTAATACCGGTTCGGAAGGTTGCATTTGCTGAGAAGAGCCGGCAATAAACTCAGCAATTACTCTTTTCAAAAGCTTAGAATCATTTTTGAGTACCTTTGCAAAGAAAATGAAAATATTTTGTGAAGTTTTTCATTTGCAATAAGGTTGGGTAAGCAATATTTAAAACTAATCTAAATCAAATCAATAGCACTATTGGTTAATATGAATTGCCACATGCGACACCGGACATAAACAGCTAGTAAAAATAAAAACGAATGGAGTTTGATTTATGCATGAGGCGAGCTCCACGCCTCATACGGTCACACGGGGGTGAGCCAGACGGTTTTTCAAGAATCAGGGTGAACAAACAAGAATATCCAGAC
This sequence comes from Achlya flavicornis, assembly GCA_947623365.1. NCBI lineage: Eukaryota > Metazoa > Arthropoda > Insecta > Lepidoptera > Drepanidae > Achlya > Achlya flavicornis. The sequence goes on from OX392479.1 coordinate 13,517,007, forward strand.
AATCCTATAAGAAACTTACATTGCAATTTGCTCAAGCGTCTGTAGATGAGTAGGCGTAAGCTGGAAGACTATTTTACGAATACAAGGGACTCAAAGGATCGACATTAGGCTTAGCTATAAAGCGGTCGAATAAATAACGAACTATGTTATCTACGACCTTATAAATGTACCAAAAAGCCTAATTTTTATTATAACTTTAGTATCTAGTCAGGATTTCATGGATGCTAGAAAAATATTTGACGAGTAAAAAAGGAAGGGTGATTATAATAATTATTTATCAACATGTACAGGAGGGATTAATTATCTTAGGAAAGTAAGTAAATATATGTAGCATAGAATTACATATTTAATGAATATATTTTAAATGAACTCATTACAAGTATTTTAGTCGAAAATGAGAATACCATTCCATTTTGCGTGCTATCGGGGATACCCAATTTTTTTTTTACATCCAATTTTTAACCCTGGATAAGCTATTCCTCAAATATGTCTTTACAAACACTTCATAATCATAGCATGACTCGCTTACCTCTAGTTTTGTCATAAGTCTGATCGACAATTGCCTCCATGTCAGAGATGTGAAGTGGTATGTAGTCCGCAAACCGATGCTCAGCTGTCACAGACATGCCGTTTGATTGAGCCAGCTCCTGAGAATAAAACTTTTATAGTTGTGTGGTATAAAGCACAGAGGACGTCGACGAAATTTATCACGTATTCAGGTATAGACAAACATAATTAATTTATTGTCTATAACATGAAACTTAAAAGGTAAATAAGTACCTACTTGCGTTGCAGATATAAAAACTATATGTACAAAAAACGAAAAAAGATAAACGTTTAAAAACATATTTAAAATAAACTATCTTCTAAATGATCCATGGTACCCATTATGCTAGCGGCGTTACCCCGCTGAACGGTCAAGCTTAGTCTCTGGGCAAAAAAACACTTCGCTCTCAAGTCCCCAGAGGCTAAGACCAAACGCTTGCCAATGTCTATGTTAATGTTCATTGATTGTTCATTAATTAATTATTCATTGAGTTCGTATATCATTTGGCTGCGGTATTCTCAAGGTATTCTATAAGGTGAGCGAATAAAAGCTATGCTCTACCTCTCTTTAAAACGCTCTACTACTCCTACCTACCTACTTTTTTTTTAATACAACTAAGTCGGTAAACATGCATACGGCCCGCCTGATGGTAAGCGGTTACCGTAGCCATATGGACGCTTGCAACACAAAAAGCATCGCTCACGCGTTACCGACCTTTCCCCCCTCCCCTATGAGCTCTGGCGACCTTACTCACGCGCAGGAACATAACTTTACACAACATAAAGTTATTTGGCTGCGGTATTCTGTAAGCTACTTCCCCAGTCGAGCTGCTCTTTTAGCGAATATACGCTATTCTCTAACTCTCTCAAAGTCCTACAAAAAGTCTTCTAAAAACGTCTTACTTATAAACCATATTTTTTCACGCCTATCGCCCGGCTAACATACTTAATATAGATAATAAACTTTTTATTATGAAAAACGCGTGAGTGAGAACCCATATCGTGAAAAAGTCACAAGTGAGTACATACTTTGATAGCGTCCATTTGCTGTACAGCGGCCGTGAGCTCGTCACCGGCCACGATGGCGAACTTGGTCCATCCAAAGGTCTTCAGCAGTGAGACCACTGACTTGCTGACCTTGGACGCCGGTGGTAATGTCCTCGCGAAGGTAGCCCCTAAGCTGGCACCTATCTCGTGGGATGAGCCGCGGGCGCCGGTGCATTTCTTAATTTAAAATATTACAGATTATAAATACTTGTAGCAGAAAAAATATTCTTTCATTGAAAATTATTTAAAATTACTTTAATAATATGTATTCCATAATAGAATATAAATGAACTGTTTTACAAAGTACAGTAAAAAGTAATCAAATACTGATCTGGAACCAAACAGGAAGTGTAACCTTCCAAAAAAATAATAATTTTCTAAATCGGTTAATAAATGACGGAGGAGTTATGAGGTAATTTGAGAGCCTCCTCCTTTTAGAGTAGAGTTGCCTTGTAGAGAGCAGAGTAAAAACAGAGTCGTGTTAGTTTACACCATTAAAATTTTTAAATCAAGAAAGGATGGATCGAATTTCATGATCTTTGATTTGTTGGATTTATCTGCGCCCCAAATAGCAGAATAACAAAAAAATGGTTGGGTAGGATATCAAGCGAACGACGTCGTGCCACGCAGCTAGTTTAATAATAACGAGAAATTATTAAGATTTTCGGAATTTGCCATTTCAAGATGACGTGTGCCTGGTCTAGACACGCGGTAGCGTGTCAAGCCAAGTTCATGATATGGCTTACAAAATAAGCCCTCGTAGAGCTATCTAATGGTGCGTCCATGCTACGCGAATCGAGCACGAGCCGAGCCACGAACGAGCCTACAACGAGCACGATACGAATCATTTTGTACGCGAAAAAACTGACAATCGCGCTCGTTGGAGGCTCGCAAGCCCGTCCACGCTACGCGAATCGTGCTCGCAGTGTGCTCGTTCGTGGCTCGGCTCGTGCTCGGTTCGCCAAGCATGGACGCACCATAAGACCATTAATGAGAAGAGCTAAAACGATAAATTGAGGGAATTCATGAATATTTAGATCGACGCGGTACGGGCTACGAGATTATGTAGCTACTATTTATGGTGCTGACAAACTTTTTTTATTGACAGCTCACCGCTGTCAAAAAAACAGGACCGTTTGAATTGACCCCACCCTTCGAAATTTTACAGTGGAATAAAACTCGAACCGTAAGTTCGATTCGATGGTTATTTCGAAGGACGCGAGAAATGGGTCCCAGGTGGCGTTAGTAACTCAGGCCCACACTACACATTATATAAAACTTGAGAGGAGTTCCTTCTAAGGTTTGTATCTTTGATCAACTTACCGCAAGATTTGTGTCAAAAATATTATATAAGTACGTACATGTGATATTAATGGTATATTCCAAGCGGCTGCTAATTTGGCCTCCGTGTGGCAGGTCCCATCGGGGCCGAAGAATGCGACGACCCCCAAGTCCCGCATCTGTGTCATCACCCTGTCAATTATAGTTGTGATTAGGGCGCGGACTGACTACGATTTTGACAGCTCTCGTTCTTCACTGTAATAAGGTTGAAAATTGTAGATCATAAATGTGTCGACTCTATGAAATGGACATTACGGGCGGACATTATGGGCATTATTGACGGGTTTTCTTTAGAATATACACATTAAATTTAATAATTTTCCGTTTAAAGCATTCTAATTATTTCTGTATCTAATATATTCTTACAAATAAAATTGTTGTCATCGCTGAAAATACAGAGAATTTCGACGCGAAAAGATGTTTTTGAGACGTAAATTACGAATTTTTTATTGGGAATGTCAAAGAACTTTTTAATATTCTATTCGGTTAACATTTTTCTCAAAACCCTTTTCTGTCCACGGTAATTTTTCATTGCGTTACGTCATACTCGACTCTCAAAGAAACCCAATTATGTGAATTTGAGGTAAGACCTCGTCTTAATGTAGGAAAATATATGGCGCTAATATTTAGGGCACGCAATTGTAAATATTATGCAATGAATCTAAACTTGTTTTGAAAAGAGTAATTGGCGAGTTTCTCGCCAGCTCTTCAAGGCAAATGCAACCTTCCGAACCGGTATTAGAGTCTGATTATTCATGCCTGCGAAGGTCTATTTGAAATAAATGATTTGAATTTAAATTTAACCACTCTTTGTATGGAACTATCTCTGCGGATAAAATATTATAAGCTGTGACCGAAAACTGATCTGTGAAACGTAAAAAATAAATTATTGATAGAGGAAGCTTGCGATAAGTCTCAGAAAATTCCATTTCAGAAAACGTTTCTAGTGCGAGTGCAAATATTCGTCAAACCAGAACTTTCAATACTTTGATTGATTAACGGTTGTCCTCTTTCGAGTCTAATGGTTCAAATTTTAATGTACTTTCTCATAAATTGAAATATCTATTTGTTTGTTTTCTAAGGTTTCTATTACCTACGTCCTCCTACGTCGTATGTCCGTCTATCATAACTACAAAATTCAATTGTTATTATTATTTTTGTACGGAACCCTCCGTGCGTGTCAGGCTCGTGCTTGCCAGGCTTAAAAAACCTTATAGATCATAATATAACGATGTGACCTCTCCTATTTCAATTATTGCTTCTGGTCACAAATCTTTATTAAATTTTTTAAATTGTAAATGACCAAATTTTCGAATTCTAATTTTCAAATTTTTGAATTCTCATATGAAGAATGTCCCATCAGACATTCACCTACGTGCGTGACAATAATATAAAGAAAATGGTTTTCCTTATAACTAAAAACACTAAAAGATGTAGGTTGGTTTTAAATTCAATTTAAACAATTTCATGAATAGACGTAATAAAATTCGTAATCATGTAATAAAATTGTAGATAGTTTTCTTTTAAACGTGGCCACAAAGAGAAATGTTCGTCGACCACCAATTTTTATAAAACTCGTGTCAATGCAATAATTCCTGTTTTTTAGAGACAGGCTATGAGAGTTGAATAAATAACGGTTATCTTTGCTATGGTTTCCTCACGATGTTTTCCTTCACCAAAATTTCGAGCTCATTGTACCTTCTATCAAAAAAAGCTGACATCAAATGGTGCGTCCATTCGAGCACGATTCGCGTAGCGTGGACGGGCTTGCGAGCATCGAACTAGCGCGATTGTCAGTTTTTTCACGAACAAAGGGATTCGCATCGGGCTCGTTGTAGGCTCGTTGTAGGTTCGTTCGTGGCTCGGCTCGTGCTTGATTCGCGTAGCATGGACGCACCATTAAGTTTTTCCATCAGTTCATTGGCTTACCTTAATGAAAGACTATCTTTATCCATAGACAGCGGTGGTCTTGGCCGGCCGATGTCCGCGGCAACGTACCGCAGAGTAACGCCGGGTAGTAGACTCGGTTCCCGGTTCACCGCAGCGACTGCTAGGGGCATTGCGCCCAGCACCGTCTGTAGGGAAAAGTGAATATATATTTTTATGCTCTTGTCATCTGTTAGCTTTTTAACCGACTTCAAAAAAAGTAAATATCAGATTAGGGTTCTTACATCGTTATTTCTGCCAAGTCGAGCGCAACGCAAAATGGCTAATAATAAAATTTTCTGAAATAAATTCATTTGATTTTCGAGCGAATCTATCTTGGCACTAGAAACGAAAACTATCACTATCTAATAAGCTACGTGTAATTATAAGGGCCCAAGAATTTCTAGTTTACAACATAGAACTTTCGAAGATATCTGATGGTAAAGTTCAGCTAATTCGAATTACACTGTCAGTCACAGACATGCGTCATACTTTTGAACAGGGCTTCTGGAGGTGGGTCTGTTTAAGTTAATTTGTAGTTTTGCTGCCGCCGCCAGGCACGCAATTATTGTCAGTGCGATTAGAATGTAAATATTGTAATTAATCTAAGCTTGTTTTGAAAAGAGTTTATTGCTGGCTCTTCACAGCAAATGCAACCTTCCGAACCGGTATTAGAGTCAGACTATTCATAAGTGCCTGCGAAGGTCTATTTGAAATAAATGATTTGTTTATGATGCTAGTAATACTGGGTGGAGATTTCGAGATGGCATATTTTCGAAACTTATGATGTGTTAGTAATTTTGAGCAACTTTTACGATGGGACCAATAGTGAATTCTCAATTTTTCTTATACAAAATGGATGCAAAGTAAAAAAACAATTTAAAATTCATTGTTGGTCCCATAATAAAATTTGTTCAGCATGACTAACCCAACATAGGAAGGTTATAGTTCTAGCTTCCAATATTTACATTTGTGTGTCCGTGTAATGGTGTTAAAGTTATCTTCGGCTACAATCTACAGTTGGACTGCGGCCCCCAGCCACGAAGATAAAGCGGGCAGAAGATCTTCCCTTTTCAATGGAGTCTAATGGTGCGTCCATGCTATGCGAATCGAACAAGAGCCGAGCCACGAATACGAGCACGATTCGCGTAGCGTGGGCGGGCTTGCGAGCCTCGAACGAGCGCGATTGTCAGTTTTTTCATGAACAAAGTGATTCGCATTGTGCTCGTTGTAGGTTCGTTCGTGGCTCGACTCGTGCTCGATTTGCGTAGCATGGACGCACCATAACATCTTTGCTTTTCCGTCGATGATGATTTGGATGATATATTTACGAGTAGTAGGTACAATAATAGGTGTTGAAGTATATCAGTTCTTAATAGTACAAGTATAGCCGCGAGCGAATGTGTGTTTGTTTGGCACGCAGATAGCCTATGGTATGGAGAAGGTCATGTGCTACTTTAAAACAATTTTATTATAATCTGAAACAATATAAAAATCTATTATTTCCAACTATACAAAAATATGGCTAGACGGACCCGACATCAATGTGTAAACGACATTGAACTCCAGTAACATTGACACAGAAGAATAAACACGTGACCATCCCTTTGATAAATTCGATGTAACTCATCGCCTGTCGCTCAATTGGTCAATTTACGGAAACCCTCGTTTGATGCTGGAATATGTTTCGTGTTACGAAACGTCAAAATTTTTCAGCAAAACTGCAATTTATTCAGTCAATGGCATAAAACATATTGTGGGTGGTTTGAGAATGGTAATAGTACATTGATGAATTGAGGTCTTCTTTTAGCCTCAATACTAAAAGAGGCACGTTTGAAGCCGCAAAAGGCGGTATATAGTTGTAGTAAAACTCATTAGGTCACTGATGGGTGACAATGGACTCCAAAGATATTTAATTTTTTATTGATGGGCGCTATGTTTATTTCACGCAGAACTTTCCGCTAAAGAAAGTAATTCTTTCTTTTCTGTGCTTTCATTATCCACATAGTAGGTAATTAAATGATTTTCGATAGCATAACTAAGCCCAGTGTTATAAATCATTACGACGAGGGCATCCCATCGATTATACGCACATTTTTTTTTATTTAAGTGGGTACTTACCTAATTAGATTAAGTTCAATCCAACTTTGAAACAATTAAAACTTTATACTATGTAAATTCGTGTAGACATGATAAAATTACAAAAAAAAAATCGTCCCTTAGGACACTTTTAGGAGTAAAAAATGGTTCTACTGACAAGTATAAATAGGGGTACCTAAATGTCAACCCCAAATCGTGTCGCAATTGTGCTTGTCAAACATGTCAACAAAGCATGTCAACAAGGTGAGACCTATGACCTAAGCCTAAGGTTCTAAGCAAGATTCTAAGGCATCCCCATAGCTCAGGTGGCCAACCAAGGTTGGTTTTGTCTTTTATCCTGTTTTGACGCCGGTTGTCAAAGAAGGACAAAAGACAAATAAGGTGTTTTTAACCTTGATTTAAGAACTTGTGGTAGGCCCCCAGTAGTACGTTGAAAGTCGAGACAAAGGTCACAGGTTTAGGCCGCTAGTTGAACGGCGTCGTTTAGTAAAAAGGCTAGGTAGGCTGTTAATTGAACGGCTAATTATTACGGCCCTTTCCGAGACACGTTGAACATGCCAAATATTTTCATTCACTTCATGTCTTTTTGACCACTTTTAATCGTCACCGCCATTATAACATGCAATGAAATTGGCATTAACACTATTAAACGCGTTGTATGCAAAAACAACACAGAATTCATGCAATTAGTTTACTGTTATTTTTTTACTACTTAAAATGTACAACGTGCAGTCCAGTGACTTTTGTCCTACTTTGACATCCGACGTCAAAACAGGACAAAAGACAAGTAAGTTACCTAAGGTTATAATAATATTGTTCCTCTGAGCGCCAGAAGTATGGAGTGGAAGCGTGGTGGTGCTCTTCTTCAAGAAAGGCGATAAGGCCCTATTGAAGAATTACCGCCCGATCTCCCTCCTAAGCCACGTTTATAAGCTGTTTTCGAGAGTCATTACGAATCGTCTCGCACGTAGGTTTGACGACTTCCAGCCTCCCGAACAAGCCGGTTTCCGTAAAGGCTTTAGTACCATAGACCACATACATACACTCCGCCAGATTATACAGAAGACTGAGGAGTATAATCGGCCATTATGCCTGGCGTATGTGAACTATGAGAAAGCCTTTGATTCAGTCGAGACATGGGCGGTGTTACAGAGTCTACAGCGATGCCAAATTGACTATCGCTATATCGAAGTGTTGAAGTGTTTGTACAGCAAAGCCACCATGTCAATCCGAGTCCAGGACGAGAGTACGGTACCAATCCAGTTGCAAAAGGGTGTAAGACAGGGTGACATAATTTCCCCAAAACTCTTCACAACTGTAATGGAGGATGTATTCAAGCTCTTGGACTGGAAGGGATATGGCATCAACATCAATGGCGAACATATCACTCACCTTCGATTTGCCGATGATATAGTTATAATGGCGGAATCGCTGGAAGCTTTGAACATCATGCTCAATGACCTCAACAGAGTTTCCCAACAGGTAGGCCTAAAAATGAATATGGACAAGACAAAAATTATGTCAAATGTTCATATTCCGCCAATGCCGGTGATTGTTGGGAGCACTGTTCTCGAAGTTGTAGACGAGTATGTTTACCTCGGACAAATTGTCCAATTAGGTAGGTCCAACTTCGACAAAGAGGTTAATCGAAGAATCCAACTCGGCTGGGCAGCGTTCGGGAAGCTACGGCATATCTTCACGTCCAAAATACCTCAGAGTCTGAAGACAAAGGTCTTCAATCAGTGCGTGTTACCAGTGATGACATACGGGACAGAGACGTGGTCTTTCACTGCTGGCCGCATAAATAAGCTCAGAGTCACTCAGCGAGCTATGGAACGAGCTATGCTCGGAATTTCTCTACGTGACAGGGTCCGAAATGAGGACATTCGTAGGAGAACAAAAACGACGGACATAGCTCGTAGAGTTAGTAAGCTGAAGTGGCAATGGGCAGGCCACATCGCTCGAAGAGCCGATGACCGATGGGGAAGGAAGGTTCTCGAGTGGCGACCACGTACTGGAAAGCGCCGAGCGGGACGACCTCCCACCAGGTGGACCGACGACCTGGTCAGAGTCGCTGGGCGCCGCTGGATGCAAGCGGCCCAGAACCGTTCGAAGTGGAAATCAATGGGGGAGGCCTATGTTCAGCAGTGGACATCCATGGGCTGATATGATGATGATGATGATGATGATGAGCTCCATAAAAAAACTGAAGCAGTACAGATTTTTTAATTTTCCGGGAAACATTTTCACTTTATTTTCCGTAAACACTTATTTAGACTATTAAAAACCTGCCAAGTGCGAGTCAGACTCGCGCACCGAGGGTTCCGTACAAACCTGTAGTTATAAGTAAATGGTAGTATAGACCTGAGTATTTGATATTAATTTCAATTTATGACGTATTAAAAAAAAAACTACTTACTAGATCTCGTTCAAACCAATTTTCGGTGGAAGTTTGCATGGTAATGTACATCATATATTTTTTTTTATTCTCTTATTTTAGAAGTTACAGGGAACACATTTTACCACTTTGGAAGTGTCTCTCGCGCAAACTATTCAGTTTAGAAAAAAAAAATATTAGAAACCTCAATATAATTTTTGAAGACCTACCATAGACACCGCAAACGTATTGTACGGGTTTGATGAAAAAAAATGTTTGAGTTTCAGTTCTAAGTATGGGTACGTAGTACTATTAAATATTCTGTGGTATGGGGAACCCCCAAAACTTATTGTTTTTTTTTCTATTTTTGTTGAAAATCTTAATACGGTTCACAGAATTCATCTACTTACCAAGTTTCAACAGCATAGTTCTTATATTTTCGGAAAAAAGTGGCTGTGACATACGGACAGACAGACAGACAGACATGACGAATCCATAAGGGTTCCGTTTTTTTCCATTTGGCTACGGAACCCTAAAAAGTACCAGTTCGGTCCAGCCGTTCTGAAGTGATCGCTTACCAGCAAGCTTTTATTTTTTATATGTAGGTGTGGCATCGACTGTGTACCTACTGTGTTTGATTTTTGCATTTTGCGACCAAACCACAAATAAAATTCGATCAACCCAGCCGAGAAACACCAAGATAATTAAATTACCCTTAACTTAATTGAGTCAAAGGCGGGCATCTGGCCGCCCTTGTTATACCCTACGCCAATACAACTTCGTTGAAATACTATATAACTTTATGACATTGATAAACTGTGAAAACATTACGAGGGGTTCCTAGCTGCGAGGATTTGAAAAATATGTATTTGAAGAAACTATTGCCGTTGCGCTATGCCGCTATGCTATGCGCTATGTGCGATAGGGACATCTGCAGCCGACCGATTTATTCACAAAACAATGACAAAATCGACGTTTCGTTTTCCCCATTTTCCTCCTCGAAAACTGAGCCGATTCAATCATTTTTTACATTCAAATTTTAAGTAAGGGGTTATCTAGGTCCCTATTACTTTCTTTTATGTTAAGATCTTTTCGAACATGTCTGGTAGTCCTTTTAATCACGGCGGAAAAATAGGGTATTTATTGTAATTTTTGGGGGCCATAATTTCTTTAATAATTAGTTGCTGAAAAAAGGGGAGTTACAGCACAGAATATTTAATAGTACATAGTTACAGGGACGTGTCCAAAGCAGATGATGAGATATAGGTCGGTTAACTAAAGCTGGCACGTTTCAACACATTTACACCGTCTCTCTCGCGCAAAGTCAAGCTTATGAGTATGAAGGAGACAGTTATTGTTTTGCTTTTGCTACTGCTCATAAATATAGAGTGGTCTATTTTTGCATTCGTCCATTAGACTTGACTGATTGCAAATTTATGAGTACTGTGAACGTGCCAGCTTTCGTTAACCGACCTATACCTGCTGTAATACTAAACCGAGCGGCATTAAATTTTGTTTGCGATTCAATTCTTTTCAAACAACTTCACACACAAATTATTTTTTTCAGCAACTAATTATTAAATAAATTCAGACATTGTCTTTCTCCATACCTATCTAGCATCCATAGCTATCTCTATTTGTATTTTCAAGTCGCCGTCTTCAAGATTTGTAGTCGCTCACTGAGTATTTCTGTATGCCACAATTAGTTTTTTTGAAACCTGAAGAATATTTGAATTTATATTCGCTCGTTTAAATGCTACCCTTAAGTTTATTTAGCAAATAATTCACTGATATATTGATCTTTGAAAGGACTTACCTTCATCTGTGAATTATGAATTCTACTTTGTACAAGCTTTTATTTAACTTGCAATGTATGTATGTGACTATGTTTGTTTGGGTGGAATCTTGCAAGTCGAATTTCACCCACTTGCAGTGGTCGGATTGACTTGATATTTGTTATACATTAGTATATTGGAAGACAATACAAGTACAGTCAACAAAGAGTACAGTCACCAAAAAAGCTTGTATATTATATTCTTATTTTTGAATTTACATGTGTAATATATAAATAAATAAATATCTTAGGACATTCCTCACACACGGAATCAGATGACTATGGAAACCAGATAACTGATATAATAAATATACTACTTTTTGTTTGTAAATACATACTTAATATACATAATTACACCCAAACTCAGGACATACAGACATGTTCATGCACACAAATGCATGTCCTGTGCGGGAATCGAACCCACGACCTGTGGCCAACTGTCCCGTCAATGATTTATTAATTAAGATAAGCTAAGCACCTAAAATGATAAATAGATCACATACAACCGAATATTATCCTAGAGACGGGAAGAGAAGAAAAGGAATGTAAAAATCATACGGGAAGTTGATATGCCATAAGATTGGAGGACTGAAGCAAGAGGCAGAGATTCGAAAAGCCTTACGAAACCTAATTCGGTAGGCAAAGAATATTCGTAGGATCATAGACATTTCCTTTTATAGACCAGTGGAATAAAGAACAAGATACAGACAAAGATGTAAGCCTTTGGTACTTTTTAAAATGAAAGTGATTAATATAAAGCTTAGATGCAAATAACAGCGGTGTTATTGAGCCTTGAGTACAAGTTAAGTCTCTGTAATGAAACTCGAGTTTGTTAAAAAAACACTTATCTTGTTTTTCTGCTACAATCTCAAAGCTTGCTCGGAGATTGCTTTTTTTTACACTTTCAGTGTAATGTTTGTTATTTCTTTTATTTTCCTTATGTGGTGCAATAAATAAGAAGTGATTTTCTTTATAATCTTAATAAAGATAATACTGGTTTTATTAGCAATGTTCTGCAAGGAAGCAGTTTTTGAGCATCAGAACATCAACACACATACATACATACATATACATATACATCCATATGAAAAGAAAAGTAATTACTTCAAATTAAAAAGCGTACTAAAACGATAAATTTTTAGTATTTAATCTATACGTTCGAATCATATTTATTTATAAACCTTTAGCTTTAATTATTTCTCATTAATTATCATCATATCAGCTTACTGATATCATTCTTCATCATCATCATCAGCCTATAATGTCCCACTGCTGAGCACAGGCCTCCTTTCACAAATGAGGGTGAAAGGGACTGGGCGATACTCCACCACGCGTGCCCACTGCGGATTGGTGGAGGTAGGCTAGTGGTCAACCTACTGTTGGAATTTTTCAAGCCGCCTAGTAGGCATCCAACTAGCTTAACGACTATCACAATTAAGTGATAACCGGGACCAACGGCTTCACGTGCCTTCTGAAGCACGGAAACGCTCGATTTGAAATACCCTCTGTGGAAATACCACTAGGCGGTCACCCATCCAGGTACCGACCACGACAGACGTAGCTTAACTTCGCCGATCGGTTAAGTACGGCTAATCATACTACAGCACGAGGGCATATCATTCTTGCTTTGGCTAAATGTAAACTAATAATAGGAAAACAATTGTGAGAACTTACCTGGCTCCAACCATAAGCACCAAGGAATCCAATGGTAATAGTCTTATTATTGTTCCAATTTCCAATGGCATTTGGACAAGCTTTAGCACCACCACAATCACTATTGACCAAGTCATAAAGACTCACTCCATCAGCTTCTATATTTTCCATAGACACATTCTCTTCTATCAAATTTGTCGTCACACTAGAGTAAATATTGTTCAAGTAAATCGAATCAAAATTATTAACTTGTAAATATTCAGTTTCATCAAAATTTGTAGCGTTTATGCTGTCACATTTGCTTTTAGCTGTTACATAATTTTTATCAATTTCAACCGTATATGTGAAATTATTAAGTTCTATATCTGTCGAATTGTAAATATTGTCAGTTTTATTCGTGATATCTATGTTATTGTTTACTTCTATTTGAGCTATGTCGGCTTTTGTAAGGTTTTTGGTTTCGTTTTTATTACGTATCGCAGCTGCCTCTGCTATGATCATTATTATTATTATCATCGTAAACGCCAAACGTATTTGGAGCCCCATTTTGATTGTTTATTTCATTTTTCGCCGTCACATTCTGGAACAAAAATAAAGAACTATTAGAAGGTTCAGTAACAAACTAAAATTATTATTATTTCCTTTAAATTTTCTAACGATCTCATTGATTATAAGATACTTTGATTATTAGATTGATTGACTTATAAGATACGGACGGGCCGGCTGGCGGGGTTGGTTAAGCCTACCGCACCGCAGGTGGTGGGTTGGATTCCCACACAGACATGCATTTGTGTGCATGAACATGTTTGTATGTCCTATGTCTGGGTGTAATTATGTATATTATTATATGTATTATATCAGTTATCTGGTTTCCATAGTACAAGCTCTGCTTAGTTTGGGATCAGATGACCGTGTGAGGAATGTCCCAGGATATTTATTTATTTTATTTATTTATTATTCCATAGAAAACAGTTAATATAGGTACTGAATATTAATTAGAACAAAAATAAATTGAATACAATATTAATGAGAGATGCCAAGAGTTTTGTTTAAGACGAAGTTAGAGGTATAATTATGACGAAGTCGAAACAAAGAATTTTGAAATATAAATTAATATAAAGCTAGTACGGTTTAATTAATAAATTCGAGGAAAGATCCCTTTAGAGTAGTAATAATGAACAATCAAATTCCGAAACTCGTCAGTGATTTGTCACTGAATTTGAACAGTAAGCACCAATCACTGCATCGTGTGTTTTTCACTTGGCCAATCAGAGTGCAGGCGAGCAGCGAGAGGAAATTGGTGGAATATATTTCAACCAAAATGAACGTCATTGCGCTTCTTGTTCGATACCGTAGCCATAATTGACGTTTGCAACTCACGGGGCATCACTCACGCGTTACCGACACTTCCCCGCTCCCCAATGAGCCTTATTCACGCGCAGGAACACAACATAAAGTTATTTGGCTGCGGTATTCTGTAAGGTGGAGGTACTTCCCTAGTCGAGCTGTTCTTTGAGCGAATAAACGCTATACAGAGAGCATAGCGCTTAGAAACAGACATGTTTATGTTAGTTCTGGGTATGAATCGAACCCACGACCTGCGGCGTGATCGGAAGGATACCAAACACCATGGCCTTTCAGATACAGTCTTTGACAAATTTCCCACAATATATTAATGAAAAGGACATTTATATGCCTTGCTCATTACGTAAACGTTAATCCATCAGAAAAGTAATTAAACTTTTAAAAGACACTTCGTTCTACTTCAATTTGATTTAATTTACACAAACAGTTAATAAAGAAAACAAGTGCTAGGTATGAAGTATTCTTGAATGGTCCGTGCTTATCATTTTAATTGCTCACTTCAGGTTCCAATGAACTTAAATTTAAGTAGCAGTTCAAGATTTGTTTTAAGTGCTAAACTTACACAAGGCCTATCTATACTACCTCCTATCTATACTCCGTGACTTTTTGTGCGTCTTAAGGCCGATTCCCATAATTTAAGGACCGTTATCGGTTAAAATTAAGACTCTTGTATCTTTACTAATAATTATTTAAGTAAAGACCTCAAAGTTTTACATAGTAGTACCTCCCATATGGAAGTAACTATCACAGGTAAAATTAGCTAACGAAATTATTTATATGCCCAGTTTAGCAATTAAAAAACCTACCATTGGTAAGCAAAACGATTCGTTTTTGTTTATAGGAACCGGGCATTAGAAACGCAGCCCTCATAATGTACACACGGCTACAGATCAAGCTATATATTTCCAGTATCAGCTGATCTCGCATTGTATAGGATTTCCGTAGGATCCTAATAATCACAGAGAAACTAATAATCATAAAATTTATTTTTTTTGTACACTTGTATAATTAAAAAAAATCTAATGGTGCGTCCATGCTACGCGAAGCGAGCACGAGCCGAGCCTCGAACGAACAGGATACGTTCGTTGCTCGCGATTTCATAAAGAGCCTTGCGCGATGCGAATCCCTGTGTTCGTGAAAAAACTGACAATCGGGCGGAGCGCAGTCGAGCACGCTACGAATGCTCGTTCGAGGCTCGCAAGCCCGTCCACGCTACGCGAATCGTGCTCGCAGTGTGCTCGTTCGTGGCTCGGCTCGTGCTCGGTTCGCCAAGCATGGACGCACCATAATATTATTCATTATGACGCATGACGTAGTTTTAAACACCCTGTTACGAGCGCAGTCTACTCGACTCGTGCTCTGCGTTGGTGTTTTCTACCATTAGAAAAAAATTATATTAGAAACCTCAATATCATTTTTGAAGACCTATCTATAGACCCCGTATGGGTATTATTAAAAAAAAAATGAGTTTCAGTTCTAAGTATGGGGAATCCCCAAAATTTATTGTTTTTTTTCTATTTTTGTGTGAAATCTTGATGCGGTTCACAGAATACATCTACTTACCATTTTTCAACAGTACCTATAGTTCTTATGGTTTCAGAAAAAAGTGGCTGTGACATACGGACGGACAGACAGACAGACAGACGAATGCATAAGGGTTCCGTTTTTATGCCATTTGGCTACGGAACCCTAAAAAAAGCAAGAAGTGCGGAAAGCTAACATTTTTAGTATAATAATGTAAAAAAATAACACACAGTAAGTACCATGCGTTTGACACACAAACATTTCAAATTGAGAAGAATATCATGTCATATAGTTTGTTTATAATATAAAATACAATCAAACTTAAAAAAAAACGGTCGAATTTGACCACTACCACTAGGGGTCTTTAGTCATTATGTCCCACTCGCAAATGGCCCGCGGGCCATAGCGCCTATTCTATTTTACTTTCAAATTTTGCATTAGTCATTATGGCCCGCTGTCAAAACAAACAAAACACTATCCAATTTTTGGTACAGATGAGTGGAAAAGTGTTATACTATTAATTCCATGATTACGTCATCTGTTTCAACTACATAATCCATTGAATTATTACACATAATCCTTTTATGACTGTTTACTTAAATAAGCTTCACTTTGACTCTCTAACTAATATACTTATCAGAAGTTTTAAATCTGGTCGACTTTTGTTCTTTTTGTGGTGGTAACTTATTGAAGTTTTAACTTACTGAAGCATTGACCTTCATACGTGCTCTGCTAGTGCCTAAATTGATTAAATGGCTTTACTTTGACATAAAACCAGTCGCGATCGGTTTAGAGGCTTAAGAGGAAATGCTGGTGGCGTTTGTTCCATACAAACTTAATCCTCAGTTTCCTCTCTGGATAATGACACTAGAGCAATGATTATTCTACCATGCAATCTGTAGGTACCACTGTATGACCCTCGGTTGTGTTTCTCCATAAATTGATTATTATATGAATTAGGAGCTTTCTAAAATCAAAAAAACTTACCATTTTTAACGCCCTTATCAGACATCCAGCGAACAAAGGATCATGGCGAGTTTTGTACAAAAAAATAAAGATTTTTAGAGATGTTGGAATGGATCCTTGGTGCCTAAGGGACAACTTGAGCCATTTAAAATATTTTTAGAACCCCGGGATAAAAATGCGAATTTCTATGGCAAGCCGGCGAATCGCGACTATTTAAGACCTAAACCATTATGTTGTTGTTATGTTTTGCGGGGTTTATAAAATATTTCATGTATATTAACATGTTGCTGGTAATGTAATCTCAACATTGGAAGTGATTAAATACCCTCTAAAATGTTTTACTTTTTGTACAAATCAATGTATGGAGCTCGCCATGATTCTTTGACGAACATAAAAAACAAAGGAAAACCGACAGACATAGCCAAAGCCCTTCTTACTATGATTCTTTTTTTTTTTTTTAATCCATCCAGTTTTCTCTCAGCTCTAACTCTCTCAACTCGGGACTTGGTAATGTATAGGTATATGAGCGGTAAAGCGGTTTTGCTGCACTCATGTTGTTATGGTGCGTCCATGCTACGCGAATCGAGCACGAGCCGAGCCACGAACGAACCTACAAAGAGTACGATGCGAATCCCTTTGTTCGTGAAAAAACTGACAATCGCGCTCGTTCGAGGCGCACAAGCCCGTCCACGCTACGCGAATCGTGCTCGCGGTGTGCTCGTTCGTGGTTTGGCTCGTGCTCGGTTCGCTAAGCACGGACGCACCATAACATCGGAGTAGGTCCTTAGGCTTGCAAACAGCAAAGCTTTTTAACCGACGAAAAAACGGAGGAGGTTTACAAGTCGACGCGTATATTTTTAACCGACGAAAAAACGGAGGAGGTTTACAAGTCGACGCGTATATTTTTTTTTTTTTTTTTTTTTTTTTATGTATGATCACGCATAACTTTTGACAGAGTAGTCCGATTTTGATAATTCTTTTTTTATTGGATAGGGTATACCTCGAAGGTGGTCCCATATAAATATGGATAAAAAATACCTACCCTAAGGGTGGGAAAATAGGGATGATTTATTGTTCACTCACAGATTTTAATGCTGAGTTGTGTATTACATCAAAAGAAATCAAAAATTAAGCATGTAGTAATTAGTAGAGTATAGCCACAAAAAATTATAAAATAAAAACTTTTTAACAAAAAAATAAACCACCGAAAAAATAGAAAAGCAAAAAATAATGTTGAATATAACTTGAATTTTATAAGGTTTTGCAGTCGGGGACAAACCAATAATAAATAAATAAAATAAAATTAAAATAAAAAGCCTTATATTATCGTTATCGTTGCAGATAACAAAAAGAGAAAAAAAAAACAATAATAATTAAATTCTATGTTAGTATTATACATTTTTGTTAGTAATAAAGTTTAGTTCTTAATTTTAGATTGTTAGTTTGGGTTTTACATAATTTTGTAATTAATCGTAGGTTTAAGTTAGTTATCTGCAAGAACCCCTCTGCAGGTAAAGGCCTCCTCCAAAGATAGCCAGTCCTCTCTAGATAAGGGACAAACCAATAACATAAGCTATTACGACAATACGACATTAAATGAAACCACGTAAAGTACTCATGTATACGATCAACTTTTACTATGGGACCGGGGGCTCTACCGCGTAACTTTGGTGTTAATCGTAACGAAAACCATTAATGAATTACTTCCAATCAGGGCCCACGAATGGTCATCGTCGCGACATACCGCGTGCGCATCATTGGATGAAATAATTAATGGTGTTCGTTACGATTACCACCAAAGTTACGCGGTAGAGCCCTAGCTTTAAATTCGAAAAAATGAATTGGGTTAGCAATATTGCTTAGCTTCCTTTTTAGACAAACATTACATTTAACAAATATTACAAAAAAAATACATATCTACGTAGGTTATTGGTTTGTCCCCGACTGCAAAACCTTATAAAATTCAAGTTATATTCAAAATTATTTTTTGCTTTTCTATTTTTTCGGTGGTTTATTTTTTTGTTAAAAAGTTTTTATTAAGAACATTATATGTAATACACAAAGCAAAAATATGCAAATAAATTATTTATGCAGGAATCTCTAAACTTATTAGCGTTTCGAAACAAGAAAAAATATTTTTTATTTATCTTTGAAGCTCCATAAAAATATTTATTTAATCAAGAGGAACGATCTACAGCATTTCAAATAATATTAGCATAACATTTTGTGTTGTTAATTTGTCTTAGTTTGCGTAATTTAATACCTATCTTGGTGGCCGGTTGAACAATAAATAGCCAGTTGTTCTTTTCGGTATCTTATACAAAAATCACAACCCGAATGAATTTGATGTTATGAAAGATGTATGCTACATACTCATAAGGATATATCTTGTTTCTTTATTATATGCCCCAAAAGGTATACAATTTGGGTAGATCATTTATAATGTGATATTTTACTCAGAAATGTTTCAAATGTGGTCATTATTTTGACAACCTTTGGGCAAAGTCGACCTTTCCGCGCTACTTGAATAGACACCAGAAAAAATGTATGGCATTTTACTGCTGGCGAGTTGTAGCCACCAACAATTTCCTTTTTTTTATAGGTATCACAAAGTTGTCAAACAAGGATACGGCGCGCCTGATGGTAAGCGGTTACCGTAGCTTATGGACGCTTGCAACACCAGGGGTATCAAAGCGCGCGTTGCCAAGTTGCTAACTCTCGGCATATTCCCGCCTGGTGTGTAATGGTCAATGCACACGCGTTTCATTCGACGTTTTTAAAACACTTGCGAGGAAAAAACAGACTTGTAGGCATTTTTTAAAGTTGACTTTTTATAATAATCAACACAGAGCGAAAACGTTAACAAATATTTTTGGAAAACTTATAATAATTTAACATTTTAGCCCATCCATCTTGAAATTCATGAAGCTGAATGAAATCGGAACGCAAAAAACTTTATTTTTCTTGTCCGACTGTTTTTCTTTTTATAATATAAATAGAAGGACCGTGGTTCGTCCGTATTTTGTTATGGGACCCACATGTACGTCCTACTTTTTTGTATTTGTGTTCTAAGCAATACGGTGTACATTCGCTTGTAAAATGGGCCTGTGCGTCACTAAAAAAACACGCACGTGAGAAGGCTTTAGCGAAGATTTCGCTGATAATAATAAATAAATAAATATCCTGGGACATTCCTCACACACGGTTATCTCATCCCAAACTATGAGCTTGTACTATGGAAACCAGATAACTGATAATAATTTGGTACTTACTGCCTTTATCCCACATAAGGTAAGGTATAAAATGCACATAAAGATTTTTACAAGTTATCTTCAAATAATAAAACAATTCGCAATAATTTACCATTAGTTTGAAACTACGGTGAAACATAAAAATGATAAGATAAATATATAAAATACCAACCTTTTTAAAAGTCAAGAAAATCACAAAAGTGTTTTCAGAAAGTTGCACTAAGTCACATAATATTGGCATCAAGTCACAACACAAACAACGCAACTTCCCATGTAATGTTCAGAAGTTAAATTCACCCGCGAATCAGACCTCTTGGCGGCCGAGCCGTGTGCTCTCTGGATACGCTTGCGGCGGACTGATGAAAATTGAAAAGCGCTGTGAAAATAATATGCTCTCAAAAGGAATTCTGTTTATGTTGTACTTCATAATTTATTCATTGCACGAGATTACACGGCCATTATTCTTTCACGTGCTGACAAGGGGTTTTGAATAGAATAATCACTGGGTTTTGTAATATAACAAGATAACAAGTAGGTACCGAAATTCGAATTTAAATTTGGAATTCTATAAAACATCTTTTCTGTCAAGTTGAGTCTCTATTATTATTATATGCCGAAGCCACAGAGAAGCACATTTTGATTCCTATCAATCTGGCATCACTTTAAACCGCATATTCAATTTCGTTGCTTTAGACCCACTTTAGACAAACGATTCATTATGGACTTTTTTGGCGGGAACTTGCAGAGTGACATGCGTTAAATTTTTTAAGTTTATAATTCATAAGTTAGTGTATTTTGGGTTTTATTGCATATTATTTATTGGTGGTATTTTATCCAATAAAGATCATAGGTACATGTGTACCAGTGAAGTAAAATGAAATGAATTAAGTGTATCGTGACTTTTCAAGTTGTCTCAAAGAGTCCGTGAAAAGTTTTAGTACAATGACCACCATTTTACTAAAACATGACTGGACGGTGACTGATAATGTGGACTATGTGAAAGTTAATGTGCGGACTATGTGAACATGTTATTATTATATCGCGTATCGTTTTTCGTAGGAGGCCCTCAGGTTGCGAGCAATTCGTCGTTTCTAAAGGTGGGTCTACGCTAGTCGAGTCGAGCGAGCCACTCTTCGCTTCTCGCTCGCGTCAATTGTGGACCAAAGAATTTAAAACGTCCAGAAGGATAGTCGCCTCTATGGCAACATGAAATAAACAAGCCAGAATTGACAGTATTTGACAGCCGTGCGCAGTACGAACTGAGAGCGATTTGCTCAGGGAGCCCCTCAAGCGGAGTGAAATTAAATGTCATGCTTAGTAAGGCGGATTATCCATCTGGGTAGAGGCACGATGCCCTATGAAAATCTTTGTTACGGACTTACAACAACTCGGCTCGTTTAGCGTAGACCCAGCTTTAGAGACGACGCAATGCTCGCAACCTGAGAGCCCAGTACGAAAAACGATACACGATAGTCCGATCATCGTTGTCAATCAATTAGCCAATAGAATTGAACAAAATTTACGTCTCGTCAGTTTTGCTGCAATTCTATTGGTTAATATTTGACAACGATGATCGGACTATCGTGTATCGATTTCGTAGTAGACCCTCCGTCACGTTGGCATTTAAAATATCATCGTTGGGTGACACATTACTGAGGACCCATACACGGAAACACCCACATGAGTGTAACTCATTCAATATCGTACCTACCTCATCGGGGATTCATTTCCTTTCCAACAAATATTATAAACTTGTTCCCACCAGCTTTACCCGCGTACCCAACGGGTCTAATGTTTTATGGGATAAAAAATTATTTTCCGAATTTATTATATCTATGTATGTATATTATGCCAATTTTCTGGCAAATTCATGCCACAAAGATCTAAACTATCACATCACTAGTGATGTGAATGTTTGTGACACAATCAAGCATAAACTGCGAATTTGGAAGAAACTTGGCTCAGATAGGTTATTGCTAGCCTTAACTGTTCCACTGCTGGGCAATGGCCTCCCTTTCCTTTTTTCACTCTCAGGTGAAGCAGTTTTAAAGGAGTCTATTTCATATCGCCATCCCCGGCGAGGTCTGCCGCGACGCCATCGCGCCACTTAGCATTTAGATAAAAGTTCATCAGTTCTATTCATTAAAATAGGTATTATTCAAGAAAAACCAATCAACTTCACACATCTTGTACATTGTTGTGTATTTTTTTCTGATTAAATAACGCTACGGGAAACGTAATAACTGGGGCCCAAGTCTGCTATTTCAATTGTGTTCCAATGATCTTTCAGTGGTGTCAAAATTGTGACATTTTACAGTTTTGATAGTCTACTTACTAACAGAAGTGTCATTATGGCACAATTTTGACACCACTGAAAGATCATTGGAACACAATTGAAATAGCAGACTTGGGCCCCTGGTTACAAAGTGACCCAAGTTTTACAGTATTTTGCAGAGGCCAGGCCATTAGGTATTTATATTTTACCAAAAATAACACAAAGATAAAAAAAAAGAGATAACGTCAGTAAAGTTAGTATTGTGGTAAACAGGTGGAAGATTTAACAAGTAAAATAAACTAAGGTATGTAAAAAATATTTATTTAATCTTCAAAAGTCTGGCGCCATCACTCGGCTGACATACGAAGAATGTGGGATTCCCCTTGTACTTTGATAAAATGCGTTTCTTCAATTTTTCTACTTCGTCCTTTTTCACCTGCAGACAGAAAAAGATTCAAATTAAAGTCTAAGATCTCATTTAGGGTGGTAAGGTTATAGCTACTGAAGCGAAAGTGACCCTGAGTTAGAGTTACCAGACGACAGGATTTGTCCTGACAAATCAGAAACTAAGGTCCTCTATCTGGAACACAGTTAAAGTCTGAATCATGTCAGGAATTTTGGAAACAGTAAGATAAATAATTACGCTGATTACCGCATCTATTGCATAAAGCGACGCGAACGCGCGTGAGAAATATCTGTAGTCAGGGATTTTATCAGGAAATCGTAGTTTTGCATCTGGTCTTGAAGAGAACATAAGAAACCAGATGCAAGAAACCATACAATTGATGTCAATTGTCTTGGTGATGATTGAGCGATGAATTCATCTAAATTTGAGATATCGATTTGTTCCGTAACAGGATGATTTGGCAAATACTCCGTACATGATTTTTGTTCGCATCATAGAAGACAGACAAAAGTGGTGTTGCGAAACAAATGTGGAACATTTCAATGGTTTTATTTATAATGATTAATTTCATGTATCCTTAAAGATATTCCTTTTTTTCTTGATTTCATGGGTAACTAGAAATTTAACAATTATATGGATACTAAAATTCTGATTTTCTGACGTAATCTAACGTAACTATGATCGCCATAATTAAATATTATTTTAGGCAAAATAATTTCATGAATTTCATGACTCTATTATTTACACCTAGATAGTTCACACGCAGACAGATAGATGACGCCACAACATCCTGAATCGCGCTGACGAAATTTATCCCGCGATCAGTATAAACAACTGTCCTACATGTACAGTTGGACCGCGGTCCCCAGGCACGATAACCCAGCCTGACGGGAGATCTTCCCTTTTTAATGGAGGTGTCAACCACCTTGCACCTCCATATCTAATAATGCTGTTAAGCTGCAATAACTAATAAATAAACAAATGAAAATGTTAATCTCTATCTCCAGGTGGTTCAGGCTGTGCGTTGTCTGTCAGTCAGTAAGTTCGTCGAGAAAGGATTCATACAACCGAATCTTTCCTATACTTTGTGTAAAATGTATAGTCATTTTGTTAACCTTCATAAGTGCCTTATCAGGGCCTAAATTGAATAAATGCTTTTTGAATTTTGATTCTGATTGATTTTCATACAATAATTGGACTGTTTTACAAAAAACTTAAACCGACTTCAAAGTACACTAAGAAGTAATCAAATCCTGATCTGATAACAATGGGACCTAACGGGAAGTGTACCCTTCCAGACCAAAAAAGAATTTTCCAAATCGGTTAATATATGACGGAGTTATGAGGTAACAAACATAAAAAAAATATTAATATAATATACGTACAACCGAATTGAGAACCTCCTCCTTTTTTTGAAGTAGGTTAAAACCTTCTAATACAAAAATGTTTTTTTCTATATACGCTCGCCGGCATTGAATTCAGCCCAAGCTCGAAATTTCATACAAAAGCTATGTTTTTAGCAAAGATTTTCTCTACTTTAATATTAGTTTGCACCGTACTTAACATCGTTTCAAAGCTAAGCAAGTGATTGTGGTCTATCCGCGCACCATTAATTTTGATAATAATCTGCGGGGCGATTACGTAACTTAATTTCAATAATTTTCGAATTGAAATCGGTTCAACATTTCGGTTTTCTGATAACTTTTTTACGTTCTGATAATTGCAAATACAAACAGTAGTTCATTAGAAATGGAACCATTTCCGATTTTGTAATATTTCTACAGATTCAGAGGTAATTTCAATCTAAATTTCATTGCAATAAAGTTACGTAATCCACGTACAGTGCGCGAATAGACCCGATACATTAATATGACAATGAATGTAGTTCGCGAAAGCTTAAAAAGTACTAAGCAAGTGATGTATGAATATTTTAATAAGGTCACATACCAGCGTAACAACGCAGCCACCAAAGCCGCCGCCAGTCATCCTGGCTCCATACACTCCTGGAGCCCCCCGTATGATGTCCACAAGTTGGTCCAACTCCGGGCAAGACACCTCCATCAGCGTGCTGAGCGACTCGTGCGATTGGTAGAAAAGTTCACCTACCTGAGAATTGGAATCTTTGTAAATTATTTTTTAAAGTAATCAAATCATAATTTATTTGCAATCCTGTGTAATAGAGCAAGAGCCCACGACGATCTGACCTTCGTCATTTTATAAAACCTGATAGTTTCTCTGTATATGTCCCTAATAGAGGTAAAAACGATCCCCGAATATGAAGTTTGGATCGCGGTGGCTTTGGAAGTTATCAGGGAGCAAAGGTGTCAAAAATTGCAAATTGAGAAATCATCTTTTTATAGTTCGTCAAGTAACTTCAGCTTTTCAGTATATATAAATTTCAGCTTTTATAAAATGACGAAAGTTGAATAATATTTTTTAATACTTTAAGGGTGTCTGACAGGGGGTTTCCACCATTCAAAGTGTCTGACAATGGACGACGTGATTTCTAATATTAGTCCAAATAAAATATATAAAATCTGACCTTTATACTTTAACGAATTTGAGGTGCAATTTTTGACACCTTTGCTCCCTGATAACTTCCAAAGCCACCGCGATCCAAACTTCATATTCGGGGATGGTTTTT
Source organism: Achlya flavicornis (assembly GCA_947623365.1). Taxonomy (NCBI): domain Eukaryota; kingdom Metazoa; phylum Arthropoda; class Insecta; order Lepidoptera; family Drepanidae; genus Achlya; species Achlya flavicornis. The sequence continues at coordinate 13,542,262 of OX392479.1, forward strand.
ACCTCTATTAGGGACATACACAGAGAAACTATCAGGTTTTATAAAATTACGAAGGTCAGATCGTCGTGGGCTCTTGGGCTATAAGTACAGAGGATGTTCAGAAATTATAATGAGTGGTCACATGAGCCATCATATATAGGCATGCAAAAATTTAAATTTAATAACAATAATAATAGTGGAATATTATTATTATACCTAACAATATAATCTGAAATGGCTGCTAACTATGTTTCTTGCAATGTGTAAAGTTAAAGTGTTTTTGTCGTGGTAGTACTTTGTATAGTTTCCATATTTTATTACGTTCTCTTAGTATATGAAATACTGCTGATGCATTCCGGGAGTTGCACTACTTAATACCATCAACCATATCAAAAGCGTTGAGATTGACTGTTAAACATCTATCTTAACTCATTATTTTTATTTTCCTTGTGGAAAAATTATAAATACGAGTTGAGTAAGAAATAAAACATATTAACCCGTTAGTTCTCGCGAGGGTCGCGCGTTCTATTATAACAATTGATTTCATTATTATATTTTTAACCGCGAGCCAAAGACTTAATACGGAGAATTTATCAGGACGGCACTTTTTAATATCTTTGCGAAATTGTTATGCTTTATAACTATAAGATTTAGTCAACTTTGAATGTTTGGAATTTTAAACGATCTGGCAAAATCAATCAAAATCTATGATTTGTTCCTTGAAGAAAGTTCGATATCACATTTAAATGAATTTAACATTTTTTCAACATTTCACTGTGTAAATCAAAAATTATCTAAAGTATAATTCAAAAGTAACTAAACCTAGATATAACAGGGTTTAGAACTCAGTCAAGTTCGAAAACAATATAACATATTACGCTAACCATATTATTATTAGTACAAAAGAAGACTAGGTAAGCGTCGTTCACTCGTAATGTAACGGTGTAATGTGTAGTCATTTTTTTAAATTTATTTATTAATTTACAATAAACAGCTACAATACAAAGTGACTTTTTCACCCAGAGTTTAAGCCTAACCATTCAGCGTGGAAACGCCGCCAGTGTCATGGGGACCATGGAGTATTTGGATGACCTTTTATTTTAGGAAATAGTATTGCTTTTGATCTATATATATAAAATGCTTTGTCCTGAATGACTGACTGACAATCAACGCACAGCCTAAACCGCTGATCGTAGAGACCTGAAACTTGGAGGGTCTGTTCTTTGTATGACGTAGGCATCAGATAAGAAAGGATTTTCCGAAATTCTACCCCTAAGGGGGTGAAAACCGGGGGCAAAGTTTGTATGGGACAACGTGATTCCTTGGTCCGATCTACTTAAAATTTTGTATAAACATTCCTTAACAGAATTGATGGATGACGTGTTTCGAATTTTATTGAAAATCATCGCCTAACGGGGTCAAAAAGGGGTAGAAATTTATTTTAGGGGTGATTTGCATCGAAGTTGATATCAATACTCCTTAGTACTTTTGATTTAAATAACATTTTTTATTTTGACACATGTTTGAAATCTAAATCCGATTTTCACAGATTACAGAATAAGGCAGATGGAGCGAACGGAACACGGGAGTGAGGCGAAAAAAGTAAATACAAATTGAAACACACATACCTGGTATTCGCTTTTGAATTTTATTTGCTTTGTTTAAAAAACTTTTCTTCTTCTTTTAAAAATAGCAAATACAAATAAAAAAAAGCGAATACTAGGTATGTGTTTTTAAATTTGTACATAATTGCTTTTTTTGGCCTCACTCCCGTGTTTCGCGCGCTCTATCTGCCTTTTGTTCTGGAAACTGATATGCTCTTTAAAATTGGAATGTCAAATATAAAAGAATATTTAAATCGGATTAGAATTCGTAATTTGTTTGGAAGTTCATTTCCTCGGACTTTTTGGCGGGAACTTGCAGAGTTACGTTGCGTTTTCATATTTATTTTCATAAATTCGTGTATTTTGAGTTTTATTGCATATTATCGGTGGTATTTTATCCAATAAAGATCAATCCATGTGCACCAGTGAAGTGAAATGAAATGAATTATGTGTATCGTGTCTTTTCAAAAGTCCGTGAAGAGTTTTAGTACATGAACACCACTGTAGTATAACATGACTTTAATGGACGGTGACTGACTGCATGAGGACTATGTGAAAGTGATTTATTGTGTTTAGAACTTATATAATATAACTGGAAATTGGCAAAATATACACCCGTGTGACGCCCATGGAAAAAATCTCTATTTCATTAGAATATTTTGAGTGTAGTTAATTTAATTTCTTTCTCATTTGTTGTTTTAATAATTAAATAAGGTTCTATGAGTTCGATTTTTTTGTGAAGGTATGATATAGGTTTTTAGTTTTAATTGTAAAAATAATTGTTTTTGTTTTGTTTGTTGTGTCTAATAATCAGTGGCGTGCATTGGTTTTCGAAGGAGAAAATTCAAACCGTACGCGGGTGAAACCGCGGGGGTCTGCTAGTATAAAATATTATTATACACAATTGTTTGCATAAGTTGCGTATGCGTAATGAGATATCAAGCATCTCTTGCAATCATAAACTTGAATTACGTCAGTATTTTCTACGTCATTGATATAATAATGTAATATTATAATAATGTAAAAAAAGTGGCCAGAAATAATTCATTCACCATAGTGTTTATGTGATTGTATATGTTACTTATTTTTTATTTTTATTTTTTATTATATCTATACTTATATAAAGTATCATTATTATATCAGACAACTCTCATCTTTGGTATAAAACGATATTACTTTTGTTTCCTCATATATACTGTATTTTTATTTATAATTACATTGCGCACATACATTCATTACACACTCACACACACCCCCCCACACATCCAAAACACACGCTAACACACCCCCACTCCATTCACACTGACACCCTTTTTCTTTTTTAAATACAAATTAATTTTAATATAAATCGAATAATCGCTGTCATAAATGTATCCTAATTTTTTTTAATGTAAATCCGTCATTGGCTGTTTGATTAATCTTATATGTTCATTCAAATTATACTAAGAGCTGTGGATTTTATTTGATTAATAAATAAATAAATATCATTTCTTAGAGAAAAAAAACTATTGAACAAAAATATGCAAATAACATACAAAGTGTTAGATACCTATAAACACCTTATGAAAATAATAACAATATTGCAGCCTACTACATGATCCACAATTTAAATTACAAAATTAGCTAAGTGCCACTAGAGGCATCAAGTGATGCTGTAAGGGTTGAAATGAAAGACAAGTAAAACAGAATTTAACTAACCGTTTATTACTTAAAGTGTTTAATAACTGTCCTAAAATAATATTTAGTATTGTTGAAAATTGTATTTTCAGTTCTTCATTTAATATCGAATATTGGAATAAGATTTTTTTAACGCCTACATCAACTGAACTGAATATTGCTAGACGTCAATGTTTCTATGAATAATTTTCCAAATGGCTAGACTATACTTGCTTTCTTGTACTAAATAAAAATATGCTAAATTCCTTCTTCAGTAAACATAGATTATTAAAACGCATCTTTGTCACCCCAAGTCAAGTATTTATAAGATTTTAGATATAGAATTATCATCTTTGGTACCTAATTAAACTTAATTCCTTAAAAAAAATAAAAAAAAAAAAAAAAAAATCCTTACTAATATTATAAACGCGAAAATTTGTATGTATGGATGTTTGTTACTCTTTCACGCAAAAACTACTGAACGGATTTCAATGAAATTTGGCACGCTGATAGAATATGTTCTGGATTAACACATAGGGTACTTTTTATCCCAAGAAAGCAATATTTCTCCCGGGTACGCGGGTGAAACCGTGGGGCGCAACCAGTTTACATTATAAAACGCCTGGCCAAAATGTGTTTAGTTACTTACCCTCTTGAAATCCTTGTCTTTCAGCGTCTTGGCAACAAGCTCGGTTCGATGGATCTCTTCTATAACATGCTTTGCCCGTTTCAGCACTAATTCATCGCAGTTCATTTGTTTTAGTACTGTAAACATGATTTAGGACATTATACAAGTTTCTTTAGAAGTTGCTAATTACTGGCAAGGTGGACGGAAAGAGGCCTAGGGGTCGAAGCCCGATGCGTTGGTCTGATCAAATACGCGCAGCATTGGAGACATGTCTGTGTGCTGCTACCCACACAGCAGAAGATCGATCCAGATGGCGTGCAATAGCCCGTGAAAAGATAACCCAAAAAGGTCACGTCCCTCAGCAATGAGGTATACGATGCAAGGAGGGAGGAGAGGGATTTAAAAAGAAATTCTAGGCACAACCAATCTCGTAGCACCCAGATAGATTATAGCCTGCCATAACTTTTTATCCCGGGAAAAGGTTTGATCCCTGGGAACGCGGATGAAAAATAGTATAAAAATTCGGCTCAAAATAAATTACCTACTCAAAAATTCAAACAAAATGTTTGCTTCCTACTTTATTGTATTAAAATCATGTGTTACTGCTCTACGAGGGTATCTTCTCACGTCACGTGCTAATCTATACTCATATTAAAAGGAGGAAAGATTTGATTGCTTGTTTGATTTGAATAGGCTCCGAAACTACTGGTGACATAGGCTATATTATATTTTCAAAAAATTAGGGATCCTTACTAAAACTCCAATAATGTAAACCAAGGTGTAAAAAAAACAATACGTCTGAGAATAGGACGTAAACTATTTTTCATACCTGAAGGGTAGGTAGGGTAGGGTAGCACCACGTGAACGAAGTCACGCCGGGCAGCTAGTATTATTATAACATTTTCTCTTTCGCGATCGAAAAGAAGTCGTCTTCTTGAATGGGCAAAACACTGTGGGTAAGGCATGCTTTATAAATAATATCTCACTCTCTAAATCCTCTATCCTAGCGCCTCTCAAAGAAGGCAGGCGGAGTTTATCAGCAGCCTCCTGGCACTGCGCTCTCCTCTGAGGATACTCGCTGCCCGTTAGCCGATGCTTCACATTGGAGTTGGTCACCATTACCACTAGGTCTCCTGTCTCCATTGGGATTTGCGTTGATTCTAGTGACCTGGTGTTATTACAATGAAAGATTACGTTCTAATGATTTGCAGTATGAGCGCGCGCGCGGCAGTTCCCTGCTGTAAATGTACAGCCTCGTACCAAATAGGCGTGCCTAATAATGTAATTTTTTTATACCTCTAAAGTAGCAAAAAGCATACTGACCGCCTGATGGTAAGCGGTTACTATAGCCTATGGATGCTTGCAACACCAGGAGTGTCACTCACGCGTTGGAGACTCTGCAGAAATCTCTTCACACCCAATTTGAAGAACCCCATGCTGTACTCGCTTGGGAATACCACGGTGGGGAGCAAATTCAACAGTCTGAGCTTCTGCGGAAGGAAGCTCCTTTGAGACGCACAGTATGAAACCATTTTGGTTGCAATGTGCGAAGATGGACTAGCCGTCGATGGCGATAGTTACGATGGTAGAAGCTAGCTGTGACGATAAAGAAGGGACATTCATCCCTTCCAACTTATCGTCGCCCACAACGTATGGCGTGTGTGTGCACCAAATTAGCTCCTTTTTATGAAGCCTATGGTTTAACAATCTCCCATCACGTAAAAAATCAATAAGAAATGAGTAGCGCACGCACAGTTTTCTTTGTTGAGACTACTCACCTACAATCGATGAGTAAAGCGTGGTCCTTCTGGCCCATCGTGACGATGTACTGGTCCATGATACCGCATGGCATGCCCGGGAACTCGTGCTCAGCCTTCTGGCATAATTTCGCCTTTTGTACCTTACTGGAAATATAAACAGCTGAAGAACAGAAACGCATATGACGCACTACATTTATGCAATAGTACCATCAGGACTCCATTACATCTCGCTATCCTTATTTAACACATGTTGTTAGTAGAGAATAGAGATACAAAATGTCGGCCTCACATTTATGCAATAGTACCATCAGGACTCCATTACATCTCGCTATCCTTATGTAACACGTGTTACATAAGGATAGAGTGTTAGTATTTACAACTTGTATTCATTATTTATTTGCGACAAACCATTATAAACTCTTTGATTGGGAAGCTGTCAAGTTAAGTTAATTTTCCCAAAGTTTTACTTTTAAAGAAGGTGGTGGTGCACATAATCTAGGTTTATATCATAGTTACTTAAGTGATATTTAATGATAAAATAATATACTAACTCAATATAATTTCCTGTTAGTCCTTCCAGGAGAGTACAGACAGCTACCTCTACTGAAGCACTGCTGGATAGACCAGAACCCATCGGTACATCTGATACTATTACAGCATCAAACCCTTCAACTGGACCTGGAGGACATACAAGGCAAGTAAGACTAGATTTGAAAGCAAATATAGCCTAAAAGCTTGTACTTTCATCCAACGTAATGTTTGACTGCGAAAAAAGAGAGACAGCATCAGAGCCGGTTATCAGTCGGTAAATTCCGCTGATCACTCGCGGCCGCTTCTCTAGGTCGTCATTCATGATTTCGCATATCATAAAACCAGGAGTATAGTTCTTGTGAAAAAATCTTACAAGTTTGTGAAAAAAAAGTTAGTTATTTAGAATCTCCAATACATTTGCAAGCCTGGTATTTAGATGTTTTCTTTACTTTTTCAATTTGTAGGTCCATTAGATATGGCCAAAGTTCAGGTAAAATTTGTGCAAAAACGCTGTTTTTCGGAGGCTTTTACTGAATTTGTATCAGACTTTTTTTATTTTTGCCTACATACACGGCTAGATATAGTGCACAAGATACCAATTTGCCTAAAACATCTAACGAAAAATGTTTAACAACGCCATCACACACAGCTTTTGTATGAAAAGTATGGCGGATTGACTGCTCTTAAGGGCATATTAAAATTCGGATGTGCTAAAGAGTCCGGTCCGTTATCTTGCTAAATTGGTTTCTGATATGGGGCGGATATAACTATTGCTGTGACTTATCATTAATTTATTTTTTTATTATGTAAATCACATGTAAATCATCTGAAACAAAAGAAAAACAAAGTATCGCCCGAAGGAGGAAGTCAAACAAAAGAAGATTGGATATTGAATCTAAGTATTTTTAAAGCTCACATCATGGCAAGGTTTATCAAATCCAATTTCCATTACTAAGCCATCGTATCAAAGCTTAGTGGTACGGCAAGTGAGGTAGGTACTTAAGTAACTTGTAAACTTGCCTTTTGTTTGCTTCCTAAATCAGAACATCTTTGAGATCCTACTGTTTTTTTTTTACTGATATCAACAGTTACATAATTGAACCGCAGAGTATTACTTACTTGGAAAATTAGCAACAACACCCTTCACATAATTGGACCAAGCAGGCTCTCCAGGCTTGAGAGGTGCAGTCGGCGTTGGTGCTGGGAACTGGGCCTTCAACTCCTCGCCCGAAGCCAGGACGGAGAGCAGGCGGCACTCCTTCGTGTCATTGAGTCCACCAACGATCACCGTCAGGAATGGAAGTGCCTGTGGGGTTCATCACTAAAAATCAAAATACAACTACTGTACAATGGTCTTATCATAACATTTCACATTAACAAAATTCAAAATCAAAATAGCAAACTTAAGCAGACCAGCCCCCACAAGCAGCACCTGTTCACAAGTATGACGCGTGTGGCAGCCATCGCCCTCCTTGCCATATTAGTTAGAGGGAAGTGAGCGATCCGTCACACGACGCCGCCGCAAGAAAAGGCCTGAATTACTTAAGTCTGCCTTAGAAATAAAAAATAACTAAAGGGAAACTACTAAACACACAATTTGTTATCACTGTGACTATTGACAAGTTTAGGCTTAATATCACAAAATAGAAAATATAACAATTAGATACGTAGACATAATATATCGATGCAACCTTGGGATGGAGAGAAAATAAGTTAATAATTACCTTACCACCCACCCCTTTGAGCTCTGGTGACCTACTCACACGCAGGAACAAAAACAATATGAAATTATTTGGCTGTGGTATTCTGTACGATATAGATACTCTCCAGTCGAGCTGCCCTTTGAGCATCGAGTAACAATCCCTTTATAGTAGTAATACCGAGTAATCCGATTCCGAAACTAGTCAGTGATTTGTCACTGATTTTGAACAGTAAAGGCAAATCACTGCATCTTGTGTTCTTGACTTGACCAATCAGAGCGCATGTGTTTTTTTTTTTTTTTTTTATACCACTTAGGTGGCAAACAAGCATACGGCCCGCCTGATGGTAAGCGGTTACCGTAGCCTATGGACGCTTGCTACACCAGGGGTATCACGCGAGCGTTGCCGACCCTGCAGAAATCTCTTCACACCCCTTTTGAAGAACCAATGTGTCATTGAATTAGCCAATCAGAGCGCATTATCGATGGTGGGAAATTGTTGGAATAGATTGCAAGCAAAATGAACGTCATTGCGCTACTTTGAGTTAGTTAATAAATAAAATAAATAAATATCCTGGGCCATTCCTCACACACGGTCATCTGATCCCAAACTAAGCAGAGCTTGTACTATGGAAACCAGATAACTGATATAATACATATACTACTTTTTGTTTGTAAATACATACTTAATATACATAATTACACTCAGACTCAGGACATACAGACATGTTCATGCACACAAATGCATGCGGGAATCGAACCCACGACCTGCGGCACAATAGGTGAAATCTTTACCAGAGTCACTGCCCTGTCAAGTAAATAGTGGCCTGTAAAGTTGATGCCTTTGAGCGAAAATACGTTAGCTCCTGTGGTTAGCTCTACTCTCCTCTCTCTCTCTCTAAAAACCTAATTGAAGGTCCGGCTAGTAGGTACTTGATGAACATTTGATGAATAAGAAAGATCACTACTTCACAATACCGCCTGTAATGGTTTTGCCAAGGGATCGCAGGAGGTATTTGAAATTTGGTGTGAAGTTATTATTGCATTTTTGGGTCATAGTGATTCCCCTGGTGTTGCAAGCGTCCATAGGCTACGGTAACCGCTTACCATCAGACGGTGCGTATGCGTGTTTGCTACCTTAGTATACCTACGTCAAAAAATCATGAAATTAATCATACTCTGAAAATACCATAAACCAAATAAAAAATTAATTTATTTCACATTAAATATTGTATGCCGTCGCCGCTCTATTGCAACAGTTGTATTTATGATAGGCTTTAGAATAACTTCAATTTACAGTCTATGGCACGTTTCGACAAATTCGACGAAGCTCCATTGAACTTGATTAAATAAATAAATAAAAAACTTAATTTAGACTATGAATGTAGAGAGAGACCCTTGGCTTTTCGTTGAATCAATTAATGGTAATTTATACACGGTGACTTTTTAATCGTTTTTTCGCTAGAAAAACGTTGTCTGACCATGGTCTACTAAAATTCTATAACCTCAAATAAAAAAAACGTTATTGATTTTTGAAAAAACCACAAAACAGGAAAACACACATTCAATAGTCAGGAAGCCGCGGATTCCCACCCCTGCTACAAAACTGGCGTGCCGCCCCGCGTCACAAATACTTTGAAGTGCAAGCGCGGTGTCTGGGTTGTAAGGAGTAACGATAACCCCCGACTTTTTTAACTTTATTTTGTGTATTTTCTAAAACCAATGACGTAATATTTTTCATTTGATTTTATAGAATGTTAGTAGACCATGGTCTGAACAGCGTCTGTTCTAGCGAAAAAACTAATAAAAGTCACCGTGTATACATGGACCTTAAGCCCACAAATTCAGCCCCGATAATGCTAAATAATAATAAATCTAAAGGTAGTCTTTGGGTGAGGGAGATTTTATGAATAGCTTTCTATCTCCCATTTCGCCGCCCAAGGGGTGGAGTTTTCAAAAACTCTTCCTTAGTGGAAGTGGATCCTAGATCTTGTGGTTTTAGGTGTGCATCTATAGATCAGTCAGTTTCTCGTTATAATTGTTCTCTCCAGATCTCTTATACCTATCGTTTTGTAATCGGATCAAAAAGGTACAAAAATATAATAATCACCATTAATTAGCAGTTGTCCGTATTGAACATTGCCAGACTATATCGGCAGCGTAGACTCAGTCCATTAGCGAAATTGCTAATCATTTATTTATAAATATAAATTATTTAAAATGTTTTTATCCTCCAAGGTACACAACGAATGGTTTGTTAAGGGGGCCCTTCATGGCCAACGCAACTTCAACGCAAGCGTAGCCTAAAAGCTTGTACTTTCATCCAACGTAATGTTTGACTGCGAAAAAAGAGAGACACATTCAGGTAAAATTTGTGCAAAACCGCTGTTTTTCGGAGGCTTTTACTGAATTTGTTTCACACTCTTTTTTATTTTCGCCTAGTTATACTGCTAGATATAGTTCACAAGATACCAATTTGTTTAAAACATCTAACGAAAAGTGTTTAAAAACGCCATCATAAGTACAGAGCTTTTGTATGAAAAGTATGGTGAGCTGAGTGCTCTTAATAGTACATTATACATGTTTGCAAAGTTGGTTATTATCATCATTTATCATTATGTACTATTACAAAGTAAATTAAATGATCCCTCGGTGCGCGAGTCGGACTCGCACTGGGGCGGTTTTTTAATTTCACTCCGAATGAAAATTGCTTCAATGACAAAGAGTATGCTTTTATCGTGATACCTTTTGGCCATCACACGCTATGAAACATATCTCATAACAAGAACGTGTTTTTTTTTGCAAAATAATATTTTTCATGAAAAAAAAATTTGGTATAATAGAAATACGGTAAAAAATTTGGTATACACGCTCGGACTGTGGAATGAGCTCCCCGCCGTGGTTTTCCCAATGGAGTACAGCATGGGGTTCTTCAAAAAGGGTGTGAAGAGGTTTCTTCAGGGTCGGCAACGCGCGAGTGATAGTTGCAACGCGCGAGTGTTGCAAGCGTCCATGGGCTACGGTAACTGCTTACCATCAGGCGGGCCGTATGCTTGTTTGCCACCTCAGTGGTATAAAAAAAAAACCTCGTCATTCCTAGAAGATACAAAAATAAAAACATACTAATCCGGATATGCAACCGGAGTAACAAATAAAATATATTTTATTTCGCAATCTTTAACTACACTGAATTTGCTGGTCATGCTAATCAGGGTGAGGGCCGATATAGTCATCGTCCTTTTGTTTCCCTATAGTAATTAGTTAGGCAGGTATTTAAATGAAACTAGCTGTCCCCAGCGGGTCCATAGGCTATCTACATGCCAAATTTCATGATGATCCGTTGATTAGTTGAGGCGTGAAAGAACAAACAAACAAACCACTTTCGCATTTATAATATTAGTTATAAATAAAATTTTATGATATGAAATTAATTTATTTGCGAGAATAGGGGTGACAAAGAGTGATGGTAAAAATTATGGAGTTCCAAGCTTACTCTACCGAGCTTCGGTGTGCAAATATTAAAATTAAATGTTACATAATGAAATAGTTCAAATGGATAAATGATTAATTATAAGTAAAAAAAAATAAGCTAAACACTAAAAATAATAATCATTACAAATTCAATAAATCACTAAGCTAATCCAGTGAATAATTAGTAGGTACCCTTAGTCATAAAACTAATATACTGTTTAAAGGGTCACGTAAATAACGTCACTCTATTGTCATTGTCAAATAATGTGACGTTATTTACCCTTTAAAAAGTATATTAGTTAAATAGCGCTTTATGAGTAAGGGGGTAAGTACATGTGTATGTATTGTTTCGTATATACGCCTATCAGATTGCCTTGTAATTACAGACCTAATTACGGAGCCAAATGACATGTTTACTCCGACACATTATCTGACAACCCTTATCTATGACACGATCACGATTGCCTCCAAACAAAATGCAATTTTCCGTCGTAGCACTAGATGCTACACTATTCGTAGTCACCTACGATCGTAGCATTGCTACAAATAACTGCCTAGTTTGGGAATGTCAGTGTGAGTGGTTCCTGTCTAACTATTACTATTCTTTAGTATTAAATAAGTCTCAATAAATATCTTTCGAAGCGCTGGTGGTGTAGCATGACATAGCCGTTCTTAATCGATCGGCAAAGTTAAGCTACGTCTGTCGTGGTCGGTACCTGGATGGGTGACCGTCTAGTGGTATTTCATATCGAGCGTTTCAGTGCTTCGGAAGGCACGTAAAGCCGTTGGTCCCGGTTATCACTTAATTGTGATAGTCGTTAAGCTAGTTGGATGCCTCCTAGGCGGCTTGAAAAATTCCAACAGTAGGTTGACCACTAGCCTACCTCCACCAATCCGCAGTGGGCACGCGTGGTGGACTATCTGCCCATTCCCTTTCACCCTGATTTATGAAAGGAGGCCTGTGCTCAGCAGTGGGACATTGAAGGCTGATGATGATGATGAAATATCTTTATTATACAGCAAATATTTACGATATAAAAATCAATATATAAATATAGTACAGCTTTTTCCGACAATGCATAAAATGTTTGCATACTAAGTTCACATAGTTCCGTGTCAGGCAGTGTGTCGGGCAGTCAGTGTCCTGGAGCATGCTCTGACGAACGCACGCTTGTTCAATGCTGTCACAGATGCTGTCCGAATTTTGACGCCTCGTGTAACATGTATTCGGCTCTTCAACTAGCGCTATTGCAATAACTGCTAATTAATTCTTCTGTACATATTTAACAAGTCACTCGCACAATACACTGCATGATATGCGTGAACACGGGTCACTGATGCGAACGTCCTGGACGGGACCCTGAGCCCAGACGGGCCGGAGCTCGGAAAGCCCCGACCCGGTATTTCCAAAGAGCAAACTCTGCCAGTCTGGCAGTTAATCGGTAGCAACGGCAGACTTGAGGATGTTTTCAATAAATAAAGTAACATTAGCTTTAGAACGAAATTGGCCTCTTGATATTTCAAACTAACAATATAATATAAATAAAGCCTATCGTATTATTATTATAATTCTAAAACAATCAGATCAAGTCAAATCGGATTATACAAAGATAAGTATGTACCTACGCTCATCTTCAAAAGGGCAATCATAAAATTACTTGTAAACTTATAAAATATTACAAATAATTTTGTCTAGCCATCTGCTACCAATAATCAAATTATCAAATACATCTCGTTAATATTCATCTTGCTCGTTGTAATTTTCTTTAGGATTCGCAAATTGTTTTCAATAACTCAATTATCAGTGCTCCTTAAGTGCTGGTCGAATATCACGGCACTCAGCTATTAATTACATTATCAGCAGGGCTCTTGTTGCTGCTAACGTGCCTTCCGTACTGGAACCAGTCGGTATAACGCGGGGCGATGGAAAGAGACCGGATGGTATGTCTTTGATCCCTTGGAGTGTCGGCAGGTCGCTGGTGTGGGATGCCACATGTGTCGATACACTCGCGCCATCTCACAGTACCGGCGGCGGCGACTTGAGCTGCAGAGGCAGCTGCGGCCAGGGCGGGAAATTAAAATTCAAAAAATACGCATCGATTGGACCAATTATATGTTATACCTTTTGCGATCGAGACCATGGGACCGTGGGGGTCCGAAGCTCGCACCTTATCATCAAAATTGATCGAGACCTCCGGAGACCAGCGGGCGGGCAGCTTTTTCCGCCAACGCGTCAGCTTGGCTATCCAAAGAGGAAACGCTGCCAGCCCTCTGGGAACCTTGCCGTTAATCGGAAGCAGCGGCAGATTTGAGAATTTTTTCTATATATAGATTGTATGTCGTACAAATTTGTTGTAAATAAAGATTATGTTAAGATATTTGTTCATTATTATCAGTAAATTCACTGAAAACAATTAGGTATTCGATGCTCGAAACTTAGTTCACTGTAATGAAAATGTAGTGTATTTAATATCCCAAAGGTTTTTATGAAAAACATGTTTTGTTCAAGAATATTGTCTGTCTACGAGCGAATATATTATTAAATAATTAACATTATTGCAATCAATCGATTTGTCGTTAAGTCGAACGAAAAAGGATGACTCAGGCCATTTTTGATCCACCATGTTTAGTGGTTTAGTCACGAAGCTGGGGCGTTTCCTGAGTGTAAACATATTCAACTAATGATTAATAGATCAGTGAATTGTAAATGAAACAGTCGCCTTGGGTCCACTTGTTTTCAATGCTTTTTACGTACGCGAGATTTGCATGAAATATTAATAAATATCCTGGGACATTCCTCACATCTAATCCCAAACTAAGCAGAGCTTGTACAATGGAAACCAGATAAATACTACATATAACTACTTTTCATTTCTAAATAAATACTTAATATTCATAATTACACCCAGACTCAGGACATACAGACATGTTCATGCACACAAATGCATGTCCTGTGTGGGAATCGAACCCACGACCTACGGCGCAATTGGTGGAATCTTAACCAACTGCGCCAACTGGCCTGTCAAATGTAGTCCATGTCGCTCTTCATATCATAGACTATATCTGCGTTTCATTGGACTGGGTGCAGACATTTACTCTTGAAAAGGTAACAAACGGACAGACAATATTTTCATTCGCATTTATATATAAATTAGATAATATACAAACCACAGGCAAAACGAATCCTTCACAATAATCTATGTGTTCCCCAATAAGGTTTACTCGTCCGGGTGCGCCGGCGGCGACAGTTGGGTCGCGACCAAACGCTGCTACGAATTTGTCGCGTGCCAATCGCAGAAGTGTTTCTTCACCTTTAGCGATCGCTTCGTTGGACATCTGTAGGTTTATTTACATGTGAACAAATATTTATAGGAGATTTTATCGTGAGCAGTTTCTATGCGAAAAGTTTTTATGAAAATCTTTATTTAATTTTGTGTCAACAGTGAAAATCTTTATTCAATACTCGAGAACGTGTGCGAGACAGCATGTAGTATATTTTTGTCATGTAAGCGGTCCTTCCAAGAACTTTCTCTGAAATATAGATGAATGGAAGTACCCACTAGTAAAATATCCTTATGGAAAACATTAAATAGCTTAGCTACCTACTGAATAATAGAAATAAGCTGGTTGTGAATCTTAACAAAGTTAAGTGAGTTCACTTAACTATTTGAGTTAGAGTTATTTGTTTATTTATTTCTCTAAATTTACAAGTTCACAGCCGACTGTAGACAGCAACTGCAGGCAACGTATCATCGCGACACTAATTTCCTTCTTTCGTTTCTATGTATTACTATGGAGGCGATGCCGCGCGACGTGTCGCTAGCTACGGAAGGTAATTTATAATAATACATAGAAACTAGTAGTGTCAGCAGCGACAGCAGGCGACAGTGTCGCCTGCTGCTGCTGCCTGCGGTTGGCTGCAAACCGACACCTTAGTTTCAACCATCATGGTAAAAAAAAAACTTTTCCCATTTTACTTCTATCTAAAGCAACAAACTACATACAAGGCTGTGTGGTTCTGAACCTTTGCTTGCTTTTGGCCAACTTAATAATAACAAAAACAACAACAAACTGTAGTTTGTGTTGCAAGATCTGAAGGTGACTCTGAAGTTCAAAATTCAAAATTCAAATTCAAAAATCATTTATTCAAATAGACCTTCGCAGGCACTTATGAAAAGTCTGACTCTAATACCGGTTCGGAAGGTTGCATTTGCTGAGAAGAGCCGGCAATAAACTCAGCAATTACTCTTTTCAAAACAAGCTTAGATTCATTACATTCTAATCGCACTGAAAACAATTGCGTGCCCCGGCGCGGTGGCAAAATTACAAAGAAGACTGAATAAATATTTAATAAGTAAATAAATAGCAAACTTAAGCAGACCAGCCCCCACAAGCAGCACCTGTTCACAAGTATGACGCGTGTGGCAGCCATCGCCCTCCTCGCCATATTGGAGGGAAGTGAGCGACAAGTCGCAGATAAAACTACATAACACACATAATTACTTATTACGTATTGATAACGTGTTTATACAAAGGTAAAGTGAACAGCGTAGTATAGAGATGGATAGATACTACTAAATATAATTCCCATAATTTATATATTATATAACCAACCAACAAGGCATCATCATCATCAGCCTATAATGTCCCACTGCTGAGCACAGACCTCCTTTCATAAATGAGTAAATGGGCAAATACTCATCCATGCATGCCCACTCCTGTCGGTGGAGGTAGGCTAGTGGTCAACCTACTGTTGGAGTTTTGAAGTCGCCTGTCAGGCCTCCAACTAGCTTAACCACTATCTCGATTAAGTACGGTGGCAGGTCCACCGGCTTTATATGCCTTCGGAAGCACGCAAATCTTTTTTGGTCTCTTAAATTGTTGAACTTGTTCATAATTTATTTGCGATGTCTTAATGACCACGCGGGATCCAGTAAGTAGATCCCGCAGGATTAAGAATATGCACTCCCGCTCCCGCAAATACCGGAATTGAAATTTTCTTCCGAGATTGCATTCCCTATTTACGACGCTGATTGATAATTAAGACTTGCAAAGGCTAATTACGACTGATGAGATATCCAAGAGAGTAGATTCTCCTTATCTTAGTATAAACATAAGTCATTAACCGTATATAATCTTGACGTAAATGTGCACCATAATGCTATACATTAAGGTTTATCTGTATCATCAAACAATCATTATAGATAAAACTTATGAACCTTATTGTGAAGCAATAAAGTTAATTTTTGTATAACTTGTCTACTGTAACAGGTATGAAGCTTTATTTTACGATATAACGTAACAAGAATTTCTTTCAAAAACTAAAGACAGCTCTATAATTTTTTTTTTTGTGTTTACACAAGTGTTTATTATATAAATAAATGATCATGTACACAAGTCTACATATCAAGCTACAAATTTCCAGTATAAGCTGACCTCTCATTGTACGGAAATTCTATACCATGCGAGATCAGCTTATACTGGAAATATATAGCTTGATACGTAGCCATGTGTACTACGTACCGGTATTACGTACCTACTGAATTCCCAATTGCACTGCAACCTAAAATTGAAATCTAAACAAAAATCAATAGTCGTTCTCCACCTCACCTACCACCTCAGTCAGTTACCAGCGATTCGACAAGTCAAACGTACGTTGAATTTACTTTTAACAAAAATATAAAATAAATTATACATTAATTGATATTAAATAATTACGTACATCAAACACTTACCTCTGCGTATGTATAAATCCGTTATAATACTTAAATCACTAGAAACTGTGTTTGACACCGTATAATCTGTATTGTAACATGTATGCACGCTCACTACAGAGTGACGCGATACCGAGCGTTTATTAAAACAATATTAATTGCTAAGGCGCGTGTACAATGTAAAAGGCTGCCTCGCGAGTTTTAGCATACGGCAAAATGAGGCAGGTATTTATATTTTACTGTGCCTTTAAATATTTTGGTTGTACCATCTTGTAACGCATGAATTCAATAATAAAATGGATTGTATGATTTAAAATAAAATAAATATCCTGGGACATTCCCCACACACGGTCATCTGATCCCAAACTAAGCTGAGCTTGTACTATGGAAACTAGATAACTGATACATATACTACTTTTTGTTTGTAAATACATACAATTGCACCCACACTCAGGACATACAGACATGTTCATGCACACAAATGCATGTCCTGTGTGGGAATCGAATCCACGACCTGCGGCGCAATAGGTTGCCATTAGGTTTATATTTGTTTTGGAGACATTCGGAATTTATATTTACAGTAATATTAGTGAAATCTTTAATAGATTGTATATTTAAAACCTTTTAGCGCCATGTTGGTGATAAATTGGTTATTCGGTGTAATATTTGTTTACGATATATCCGTGTTCTGCATCGTCGTTTTAAACTTGTAAGACATTATGCACTTTACTTTAAGACCAGTAAATGAAATCCAGTTTCGAAAGTACTTATTGCCAACTGTCCAAAAAATTGTGTCAAATTAGCAATAAAAAGTTTGTACACACTTTGCATTGTTTTCTTCCGCCTGATAATTATAAATGAGAAAGTTTATGTGGATGTCCACAATCGAAGTGAGTGATAATGTGGCCGTAGATGAACACAAAGTATCGGTACTTTTTATACACAATATAGGCTTACGTTTCAACACAAACTACAGTGCATCAAATCGAATATACAGTTTGACATTTATGTACGTCAACAAAAAATAAACCTTTTTGCCTCATTATAAGGTTCACCTATTATTAAACACGTCTCTGGAAGGTGGTAGCCATCCAGACGAGTATAAGTGCCCTACCATGCCACATGACCGATGATATGAGGCTGATAATTTAATATTTTAAAGTTACACACTAGTGAGTACCTCGCCTTATAACATAGTAGTAAAGTTTATCAAGACTAACGCGTTTGTTTATTGCCCCTTGTTGATCTCTGATAACGTCCACCCAACGTTGCCAGTTATCTGTCAGTTGTAAATATTCATAAAACAATAAGTTGGTTTGGAATCTATTATTTGCACTTTGGCGGTTAATGTGATAACTTGATAAGGCATTTTGATTGATAATTGTGTTTGGTTAAATAATATGAATAGAGTTGTGATCTATAGCTATTGTAACTTATGATCTATGGAATTTAGGACTTGAGATGGTTGGTCTCAATTTTAATTTTGGACATTTCTTGATAAGGATTTAGAAGCATTAATAATACAAAACAATAATCCGCTGTTATATGTACGTAAGTCTCATGCGCGAAAACCCAAAACTCGTACAATAGGATAGGCGCCTAAAATTAAAAAAAAGAAATAGACATTCAAAAATTCAAAATTGGGATATTACATTAAGGCTTACCGAAAAACCTTGAAAAAAACCACATCCCATTCAATCGAACTGTCAAAATATGACCAATTTCTTCTTCTTCTTCTTTGGTTAAATGACGACTGTAGCCGTAAGCACAATTCCGCCTATCGCCACCATTCAGCATTTGACATAAAACGTCAAACTTCAAAATACTTCCTATAAACATAAAATGAGGTTTATTGTGTGTCCTCAGCATAATGACTCTCTTTATTAACAAGCGTTCATTCAATTGATGCCCGTAAGATCATGCAACTATAGACATAAACAAAACATCTCGTAGACTTATTTTACATTCAAACTTATATGTACCTCAGAGTATATAAATACTAATACTACGTACAACTTGTACCTACGTAGTTACAATTTGCTTTAATTATAATATATCACTAAATACATTATGTTCATAATTTACAAACTAATATTAAAACTAAAATAAGAATAAAAATATGTATTACGAGGCGTCAAAAAATTCGTCCACATCTCGCTGTCAACAGGAAAAGTGCCATGAAGGCTGGCAGCAACCACGTTGGATGGCAATGCTGATTCTTTTGCCAAAAAAAGCCCTCTAGTCTCGTGAAGAGTCGACCAACCGCTTAGCGATATCGCGAAATAATAGTTGTGCACTCGGACCCCATGGCCCTAGTGTTTCAACCCCAAACGGCACAAACACATAATTACCAATTTTTTTTACCTACCTACGCCGTATATTAAATACTCTATGAAGATCTTTATTAAAATAACAAAAACAACCTCGGTAGTTGTTTGCATCTCGATTTTAATTTCTCGATGAGAAATCCCTTTTTAGCAGAATTAATTTCCTCGTCAATTCTTCCAGACGGATAAGCTGCATACGACGCATTTCTAACTTCTTCTATTTTTGCCGATGCTACCTACATGAGTTAACGACCCTGTAATGTGTTGAAATTATTCAACATGCCCGTTCCGATTATGTTTATTAAATACATGAAGTTTATACGTGATAATTGGACTGTTTTACAAAAAACTTAAACAGACTTCAAAGTACACTAAGAAGTAATCAAATCCTGATCTGATGAAAACGGGACCAAACGGGAAGTGTACCCTTTCAGACAAAAAAAGAATTTTCCAAATCGGTTCATAAATGACGGAGTTATGAGGTAACAAACATAAAAAAAAAACATACAATCGAATTGAGAACCTCCTCCCGCTCCGTGGTAGTGACGTCGGATACCGAGACGAAGGTCCCGGGTTCGAATCCTACAATGAGCTTGAGCTTTCGGTGAAGGAAAACATCAAATCATAGCACGGTGGTAGGGTACTATGTAGTACTGTCTGGCTACCACCCTCAAGTTGAAAATCTGTCGCCAAGCACCTATCGGTGTGTTCCGACAACTGCACTTGAGAGCCAGTTCCTTCTGGGCTTTGTGTACTTACCACCTTCGGCCACATCATCACTTACCATGGTGAGATTGTAATCAAACACATTTCTTTACACACAAAAGAAACACCATGGTCAGTGATGTGGCCAAGCCAAGTGTAGTAAGGACATAAAGCCTAGAAGCAGACGGACACCGGTAGACCTGCTTGTCGATAGATCTTCAAATTGAGGGTGATAACTAGTGATAAGTGATAACCGTGCTATGGTTTCCCTTTGATGTTTCCTTGGAGGCTATAAGATGGAACTTTTTTTTTAAACATACCGGACATTCCAACTTAATTCCACATTATTGGCAGATTGATTTAACTTCCTATAAATAAATAAAATAAAATAAAAATAAAAAAGCCTTTTATTCCTTACATAATTTACAGTAGGTACTATCTAATTCTAATAAGTTTGGTTAGTTATCTTAAAAATTAGTTGTTATTTTTAGTTAAGTTTTTTTTTTTTCCTACTAACTTCCTATAGGTTTCCTGTAATCTATTAAGTAAATAACTATTTCATGTATTAGCCCCCCCCCATCTGGTCAATTTGCATCTAGTTTCTTAAATAACTGTAAAATATACTTTTTATTTACAACAAATATGTACAAAATACAATCTATATTTACAAAATATAATCTATATATAGAAAATTTCCTCAAGCCTGCCGCTGCTTCCGATTAACGGCAAGGTTCCCAGAAGGCTGGCAGCGTTTCCTCTTTGGATAGCCAAGCTGACGCGTTGGCGGAAAAAGCTCCCCGCCCGCTGGTCTCCGGAGGTCTCGATCAATTTTGAAGACAAGGTGCGAGCAAAACGGCGAGCTTCTGACCCCCATGGTCCCAAGGTCTCGACCGCAAAAGGCATAAAAATATAATTGGGTCCAATCGATGCATATTTTTTGAATTTTGAATTTTCCGCATGGCCGCCGCTGCCCCTGCAGCTTTACAAGTAGCCGGTAAGTGAGATGGCGCGAGTGTATCGACACATGTGGCATCCCACACCAGCGACTTGCCGACACTCCAAGGGATCAAAGACATACCATCCGGTCTCTTGCCATCGCCCCGCGCAATACCGACTGGTTCCAGTACGGAAGGCACGTTAGCGACAACAAGAGCCCTGCGGATAATGTCATTAATAGCCGAGTGCCGTGATATTCGACCAGCACTTAGGGAGCACGAAAGTCCATGGTGGCCGAGCTCATTGACGAGGTCTCCGCAGCGGCAGCGATGAGGCTGATTGGTCCTGCAACCAAGACGAAGACAAATACACAGACTTAATGTTATACGGTCTAACATTGTCCCGGTATTTGTGGATGGAATAGCTTGTAGCCAGTGACCTGAGTCACTCTGAGAGACGGCTAACAAGCGCGCGCGGTCTGTATCTATCGAAAAGTTTGAAAATAAATTTTGCCAAGTTTTTTCACAAAGAGGCTTGTCCCACGCTCTCTGAGAGTGACTCAAGGTTGGAATATTTGTGCCTGGACAAGCTGCCTGCCAGGCGTCTCTAGCATCGGACAGGTAAGAAACCTCAACAGATCCAATAGAAGGGTCCAAAACAGATCTGACAAGGCTGCCCACACTGTATACCGAGGATAGAAACGCCGGTACTGATATGCTTGAAATTTTCCGCACTCCTAGGCCACCATAACACACGGGTAGGGTGGCCTGAGACCACACTTTGTTTTCACAAAAACTGCAATTTAGAATTTTGGAAAGAGACGTTTTGATCATATTATCCAAAGTATCTAATATGTGAACGAATTTAAATAAGTGCGTACTGCGGAGTAAATAGGTAAACTTAGGCACGAAAAGGCAGAGTCGAACAATAAAAAATGCATAATGGGCATTAATTTCATAAAGTCTATTTGAAGAGTCATTAAAATTTTGAATCTTTTTCTCAAAGAAACTAGGTATGGATTCATCTAAGACTGGGGCTCCGAGAAGATGAAGCGACTCCTTTGACAGTAACTTAATATTGGGAGCCAAAACATTAAAATTTTGAATTAATTCTGGTTTTTCAGATTCTGGGAAAGAATCTAAAATAAGGAGCTCACATTTGGAGCTATTGAATTCTAGGCCAATCTTTTTAAAATTTTCTGTCAATGTTTTAAAATCACTGAGAACGGAAGCCGCATCACCCCCCAGCGTACCATCGTCTAGATACCATACATTAAATTTAGATTGTAACCCAGAAATAATTGAATGGATGGCCAAACTGAAGATAGCTGGACCGAGAGGGTCACCCTGTTGACAACCCATGGCGGAAATAAGTGGGTGTTCTCTGAAAAAAAGTTTTGATGGATGCCCATAGCATTGCCAAAGGTAAGGATATACGTCAGGGCAGATATCCCGAATTTGGGTCAATAAAGCGCCCCTATCGACAGAGTTAAATGCATTTTTTATGTCAACTTTAAGCAGCACTTCACCTCCGTTATTTAATAGAAAGGTCCGAGCCGCATGAACAGCTGCCTCACAACCTCCCTTTGAGCCAAAACCGAGTTGAATGGGCTGAAATATTTCCGAAAGTTTCGGGAGAATGTGACGACAACAAATTTTGGAGGCCATACGACGGATAGTATTACCCACAGCGATGGGTCTTACTCCGCCATCTTTTTTGGATAGCGCGCAAAGGTTGGCCCCATAAATGATCTCAGTGAATGGGCTTGGCACCTTTCCTGCCAACATTAAATTTATAAGAGAGGTTAATTTCGATAATAATTTGGTACCAGCGTCTCCGGCGGCACCACAGACAAGATCTTTGTAATGCTGTGGTGTAAAACCGTCGAGACCGCCAGCAGAACCAGGTTTAAATGACATAATGACGCTCAAGAGATCTTGGGCGTTACAATTTAGAACAGATTGGTCTAAAGATGGGGGATCTGGGAGGTTTATATTTGAAAGCGGAGATGGATGTTTAGATTCTAAAGCAGACAGGGTTTCAGGTGTGTCTGAAGCGACAACATCGCTAGAAAAGAGCAGATGTGCTGCCCCCTTGAAATCGCCATCATTTGCTTTTGATTCTATTTTTCTTATAGTGTTTGCCTGATTATGCTTTTTTTGAATTTTGGGAAAATTTGGAATAATGTTATTAATTGAGTCTAATAATGAGCAGTTATTTTTAATTTTTTGGGTGAGAGAAATCTCATTTTTTTGGTGACTAGGGACATGCAGCACTCTGTATGCAAATGTGAGCAGGTCTTCCCAAGCTCTTAGTGAATTTATACTAAGAATTTTGTCTATACATACACATAAAGCTGTAGCCACGCAGATACGTGCTCCGCGTGGGATTCGCTTTAATAACGGAACATTATTCTTTAGCGAACAAATTTGTTGCCAAAACGGGAGGTTAGTAGAGGAAGAATTTGGAGCCGAAATATATAAGTCTGAATTTGTGGAGCTGGTTTGATTGATTAGGTTCGGATTAGGTTTGTGCACCTTTCCGACATGAATTTTTAAACCGCGGTTGCCACGAAAATAACGAGGTTCCGAACACTGCTCACATTTTAATAAGTTTTCTCGCGATGCGTCACTGACCTGGCTACATGGTTGTGCGTCCGAACTGGTACCAGGGCCAATACGTATGCCCAAAGGGAGCATATAGCTTTTACACAAACACAAAAACTATACAATCCTACGATCTTCGGATGGTGAAGACTGCCCAGAGCCGAGCAGGAAGGGATGCAGCGCTGGAGGCGGCAGATCACCTCCCGGCTGGATATGGGCAGCGCACGCCGGCCGCAGATCTGAAACAAAACGAATTATATTAATATTAAATTATTTAAATTATTATCCTGAAAAAATTTTGAAACGTCAAGGTTGACGGCTGTTAAATAACTTAATCTATATATATAAAATGCTTTGTCCTGAATGACTGACTGACAATCAACGCACAGCCTAAACCGCTGATCGTAGTGACCTGAAACTTGGAGGGTCTGTTCTTTGTATGACGTAGGTATCAGATAAGAAAGGATTTTGCGAAATTCTACCCCTAAGGGGGTGAAAAACGGGGGTAAAGTTTGTATGGGACAACGTGATTCCTTGGTCCGATCTACTTCAAATTTTGCATAAACCTTCCTTAACAGAATTGATGCAAGATGTGTTTCGTATTTTATTGAAAATCATCGCCTAACGGGGTCAAAAAGGGGAAGAAAGTTATTTTAGGGGTGATTTTCATTGAAGTTGATATCAATACTCCTTAGTACTTTTGATTTAAATAACATTTTTTATTTTGACACATGTTTGAAATCCCAATCCGATTTTCACAGATTACAGAATAAGGCAGATGGAGCGAACGGAACACGGGAGCGAGGCCAAAAAAAGCAAATACAAATTGAAAAACACATAACTGGTATTCTTTATTGAATTTGTATTTGCTTTGTTTAAAAAACTTTATTTAACGGAAACCACTTTCTTTTAAATAAATTAGCATACAGCAGATTTTAAACATAGCAAATACAAATTCAAAAGCGAATACCAGGTATGTGTTTTTCAATTTGTACCTAATTGCTTTTTTTGGCCCGTGTTTCGCGCGCTCAATCTGCCTTTTGTTCTGGAAACTGAAATGCTCTTTAAAATTGGAATGTCAAATATAAAAGAATATTTAAATCGGATTAGAATTCGAAATTTGTTTGGAAGTTCATTTTCTCGGAGATTTTGGCGGGAACTAGCAGAGTGACGTTGCGTTGAAATTTTTATATACATAAATTCGTGTATTTTGAGTTTTATTGCATATTATCGGTGGTATTTTATCCAATAAAGATCAATCCATTTGCACCAGTGAAGTGAAATGAAATGAATTATGTGTATCGTGTCTTTTCAAAAGTCCGTGAAGAGTTTTAGTACATGACCACCACTGTAGGTATAACATGACTTTTATGGACAGTGACTGACTGCATGAGTTGAGGACTATGTGAAAGTGATTTATTGTGACTAGAACTTATATAATATAACTGGAAATTGGCAAAATACACACCCGTGTGACGCCAAAAAAAAAGTACTTTTTCTCTATTTCATTAGAATATTTTGATTGTAGTTAATTTAATTTCTTTCTCATTTGTTGTTATAATAATTAAATAAGATTTGAGTTCGTTTTTTTGTGTAGGTATAATATAGGTTTTAGTCTTTGATTAAGGATACATCCAGATAGAGAGTCGCAGCTGTGCACGCGTCGATAAAAATACTCTAACTGTTAGGGGCTAAATCAAATAAAAATGCAAAATAATGATCAATATTTAAATTTCTCACGATTTTAATTGGAATATTTTAACAACTACTATCATTATGAACGTCGTTATGACAAGCAGAATGCCGCAGAGGGAGCGTAAAACGTAGCTGTTACGCGCAGCAGCCTATAAAAGTTGGCCTGTTTTGTATATTAGTGTAGTATGGCGACGTTCTTTCTAGGTATATTTATTTCTATGGTTTTAGTTTTAATTTGTAAAAATATCTGTGTTCGATTTGTTGTGTCTAATAATCAGTGGCGTGCATTGGTTTTCGAAGCGGAAAATTTAAACCGTACGCGGGTGACACCGCGGGGGTCTGCTAGTAAATATTTATTATAAAAGAAAAATATTTGACTCACAAAAAGCCCTTTCATTGCATAACGGTACAGTTTGTATTTTTTTAATATTCTAATTTGTCCCCCAAAACTGACCCCCACATTCCGAATTCATTTATTTTTGACTCAAGTCCGTGTTTGGGTCACAGAAATTCGTTTGTGTATTTATTTATTTATTTATTTATTTATTTATTTATTTGGACAAGCAACAGAAACAAGTTAACAATGTTTTTAAGTAGATATAGTTATAAATATATTAAACTTATTTCCTAATGCGCTTATCACTAAAACATAAAAGATATAAAACTGTGGTGTACACATTGAATTTCTCTGTGTAATAATGGTAGTAGTGTGAAATATTTAAAAAGGAAATTCTACTTGGATATATAAATATAATATGTACTTAGTATAATAAATATCAATACTTATAATGTATACTATACTCCATATGAAAATAAATATAATGACTATGTATTATATATTAGTATAATTTAATAATATACCTTTACCATAACCATTGTATCTTTAAATATATAATTATATATATTTGCTATACAACATAATTATAATATTATTTTTAGATAATACTAATAGTTTTCCAGCAACTGTGTAATAATCCTTTTAACAGAGACTCGTTTTTCATGAAATATATCTACTGACAGAAACATTTGGTTGTGGTTATGGCACATTCTGTGAAAAGGAGCTCGGTTTCCTGCATTGTTACGAGTAGACGGTAGGTGAAAGAGTTTGTTTTGGTGACGTATTATAGCAGAGCGAGGTACTTGGAGTTTGATCTGATTTATTAAATATGAGCAGTCATAACCATTATTACATATATTGTAAAGGACCAGTTCATCAGATATTAAACGTCTTGCTGTAAGTGTTTGAATATTGTAGTGGGATAAAAGATTTTGATAGGACATTTGGGAGCGAGTAAGCCTTCGATGTATAGATTTTAGTGCTTTTTTTTGTATTGACTCGATTTTATCTATGTAAACATTATAAAAAGGGTTCCAAATAACTGAGGCGTATTCTAGATGTGATCGAACTAGTGTTTTATATAATGTTATGTAGGTTGATGCATTTCTAAAAGGTTTACTAACACGTAAAATAAATCCCAACATTTGGTAGGCTTTTGTACAAATAAGATCAATATGAGTGTCGAGACATAGTTTTTCATCAAGCGTTATTCCAAGGTCTCGAATAGAAGTTACTTTTTCAGTACAATGGCCACCAATATTGTAATTATAATTTATCTTGTTACGTTTCCGTGTGAAGGTAATCTGTTTGCATTTATTGTGCGCAAGTTTAAGTTTATTAATAGTGCAATAATCTTGAAAGCGATCTAAGTCTTCTTGTAATAGTTCACAATCTTGAATTGTTTCGATTTCCTTATATATTTTGAGGTCATCCGCGAACATTAAAATTTTACAATGATGAAAGCACTTGACAATATCATCTATAAAAAGAATATACTGCAAAGGTCCGAGAATCGAACCCTGGACCACGCCTGATGTCACCTGTTGCCTCTCCGATTGGTATCCGTTTACAGTGACCATTTGCTGCCTGTTATTAATGTAAGATGCAAACCACCGGAGCAGATTGCCACGAATTCCGTTATACGCAAGTTTCTCTAGAAGGAGTATATGATCAACCTTATCAAATGCCTTTTGGAAGTCAGTGTAAACACTATCCACCTGTGAACTTTTATCTAAAGCGTTAAATAAGTATTGGCAGTAAGATATAAGGTTAGTGACAGTAGACCTCTGTTGAACAAATCCATGCTGTTTATCGTTTATGTAAGTTTTCAATTGCATATACAAATTTTGCTGAACAAGGGACTCAAATACTTTTGGTATACATGATAGTACAGAAATAGGTCTGTAGTGTTCAATATTGGCTCTTGAACCAGATTTGTGAAGAGGTGTTACGAAGGCGAGTTTCCAAAGATCTGGAAATACACCTTCTTCAATGCTGCGATTGAAGATTAGTGTTAGAGGTTCTGATATTACATGGGATGTTTTTTTTAAGAAAATTGGACTTAACTTATCGGGACCTGGGCCTTTGGAATCATCAATATTGGATAGTGCTCTCCTGATTTGTTGATTTGTGAACTTTATATTGGAAATATCAGGAGCTTCGACATTAATAAGAAGTTGGTTAAAATCTATTTCATCGATTCTTATATTATTAGGCTCGAAAACGGAGCAGAAAAAGTTATTGAACATTTGAGCAATTTCTATAGGGTCCGTGGAGGAATGTGTAGCTAGTGTCATTTTGTTGGGATAGCTAGATTCATTTCTTTTTTGGGAAGACACATATTTCCAAAATTGTTTAATATTGTTTCTGATTCCTGATTCGGTATTCTGTATGTAAGTACGAAAATTTTCTTTTAAGAGTTTTTTGCTACGTTCACGTAATAATGAAAATTCATTGTAGTCTGAGAGGTTATGATAGATTTTCCATTTATGCCATATTTTATTTTTTCTTGTCATAGTACTTTTAAGTGGTTTGGTAAACCAGGTAGGAAATCGGCTAGACTTAGGTTTTATTAAAGGTATATTTTTGTCTATAATATCAAATAGTATATCGTAAAATGTTTGCAGCGAATCCGTCGTATTTTTATCGTACAATAAGTCGGTCCACCTTAAGTCCGCTAGACTTTTGATAATGTTCTCATAATCACCCAATCCGTAATTATATTTAGGGACATATTTAGGTGGTAGGCGTTTAGTAATTTCTATATTTTCTAAAGTAATCGCAATTGGTGGATGATGATGATAATCAGGCCGAGACAGATCTATAGTAGGTTTAAGGCAACTACAGTTAGAATTGTTTGACAAGATAAGGTCTAAGATACGGTTATTTGAATTAGTTATGTCGTTAAATTGATGTAGTTGCATATAAGCCATTGTGTCTACTAGTAATTTGTGTGTTTCGGAGTGGACATTGGATGGTGACTGGTAATGATTATTAAAAACAGAAGACCATTCCAAATCAGACAAATTATAGTCACCAGTAACACAGAAAGTAGATGTAGGTGAGTTTGTATATAGCTGTTGTAATTTATTGAAGTGCAATTCATATATGTTTTTAGGGCTAGCGGGTGGGATATATGTGGCACACAGGAATAGATTTCCAGACTTTCGCAGAGGTATATTAATAAACAGTTCTTCAATAGTATTGCTTTCTAAGTCGAATAGTCGCGTCGCCGCCAATGTTCGCCTAATAAGAACCACCAATCCACCACCGTCTTTTTTATTAGTTATATTCAAATTTCTATCACGCCTAAATATCGTATACCTATCATCTGCAAATTCATAGTCGTAAATACCTAAACGAAACCAAGTCTCCGTCAGTATGATTATATCATATTCAGAACATAGAATATTGAGTCGTAGTTCATTAAGCTTAGATCTTAGGCCACCGCAATTTTGATAGTAAATTAATAATTTGGAGTTAGCCATTGTTATAAATATTTATCAATTTTATTGTTAGGATAATAAATATTACTTTATTTTGCGATATTATATAGTTAAAAGGTGTGAAATTGCTACTTAGATGGCGGTACAAAAGAAAACTGGTATAGTTAATATTGTGATAAAATAAAAAAATAAAATAAGTTAATATAAAAGTAAGAGTATTATTATTTGTGTTTTTGTATGAATAATGTAATAAGTAACTAATGAACTTACATAGCATTTTTAGAGCATAGATTACAAGGTATGTGAAAATAGGTTGTATAACATTGCAATATCTCACATTTGTTATGAAATATGTATATGATAAAAAACACAATAGTCATACTATTTTGTCCAAATCCACTTCATTACGTATCGAAATAACCCGCGCGTTATCATCTTTGCGAACAAATATTGTTGCATTTTTAATCCATACAAATTTATACATTTTATCCTTAGCCAGTTGACGAGTGTTCGCATAGAGGATCTTGTTCCTTAGCGTCAAATGCTCGTTGATATAGATGCGCGCAGCCTGCTCGCCGGCGCGAGGGCCACATGAGGCGGCGTCACTGTCCGCTGACGCAGGGCTAGCGCCCGCGCCGGCCAGCCCACGCTGCAGGTGTGCCACGGTGAGGTTACGGCGCGATCGGCTCGCTGCTATGACGTTGTCACGAAGTCTTCTGGTCGATAGGTGAACGATTATATTCTTCGGTCTATTGTTAGGTTGATTATGCGCCACTCGATGTACATCAGTTATGGAATCCAGAGGGATTTCTACACCAATAACATTTCCAAGCGTTCCGATCATATGAAGTAGGTTTTTCCCTTTCTTTTCTGGTATATTTTGAATTTCTATGTTGCAAATTCTGGATCTCTTCCATATTCTCCAAACTGTTGTTGAGGGCAATGTTCTCCTTGCGTAGTACTTCATTATCATAATGTATTTTTTTAGAATCGTCGATTATTTCAGTTATATTATTTTCAACCTGCATTATTCTGGAATTGAGCGAGGAGGTAACTTCTAAAATCTCTTGTATTTTGTCTTGAAAGGAGATTTCCAAGGATTTGATGGAGGTTTTAATATCGTCGAATTTGCGATCTAAACGTTTCCAGAGTTCATTGATATCTATGTTGATAATAGACGAGTGGTCTTCATGTACAGTTGGATTGACAAGTGGGGAGTTTAGATTACCTTTCTTTTGTTTACAGGGCATACACTTTAACTTGGATTTGTTCATCGGTAGTACCTTTTTGTAGTCAGCTTCATTGTATTCAGCGCAATGGTAGTGATAATGCTTAAGACATGCGCAGCATTTAAGCAGTTCTTCATTTTTAATCACTGAACAACACTTGGCGCAATTCATATTGGAATAACAATAAGCCCCCACGTAGATCACGGCGTAGTTAAGTGATTGTAGTTATCCGATTAGGTACCTACTATGTAAACCTTTTTATGATTTAAGGTTATAAATCTGTGATATTATGTTAAACACTTTTGCTAGTCCTTTTCAATCACTTAAGGTTTTTATTCACTTGAGCGACAGATATAGCACTCAATTGCCGTTATATCTATAGGATAATTATGATTCTTGGTAGGATAGTTCTTGTAGTTTTTAATCACCGCTCGAAAACCGGCACTCCACTTCTGTTTATTTTCGTGATTGCAGTAATTATACACCCTTTTTCCACATGTATTGGGTATAATACACCATAATTACACAATATTAGCACTTATTTGTGTTAACACTTAGTTAATTATTATTTAATAATTATTATAATGCGAGAGAAACAATTCAGTACGTCAACTCAATGAGCGCCACCTAGCGGAAGTCCCGAACTTACCGAACTTAACCTTATGTACCGAACTTAATCGGTCTAGTAGTTTCGAAGCAAATCGGCTGTGACAGACGGACAGACCGACAGTCACACGAGTGTTAATGATCCTATATGGGTTCCTTTTTTCGATAAAATGTTAGATTTTTGATTATATCGCGATTATGACAACTTTTCCCATCAATGCCCTATTTTAATACTCCTGTGAAAATTAAAATTACATTTTCAACACACTTGCTCGTAAAGTGGCTCTTATTGCACCGATTTTAGTATCATAAGACAGCTTATTACGAACTGGTGCGTTTTACTTTACATTACAGCACTAGTGTTTTATGATATTATCCCAATTATGTTTGTATCTCACCTTAAGTGATATGTGTGTAGACGAAGCATTCATAATTTGATTTTGATTTGAGAGAGGTAGAGCATAGCCTTTATTCGCTCAAAGAGCAGCTCGACTGGGGAAGTACCTCCACCTTACAGAATACCGCAGCCAAATAACTTTGTTGTGTAAAGTTGTGTTCCTGCGCGTGAGTAAGGACGCCGGAGCTCATTGGGGAGGGGGGAAGGGTCGGTAACGCGTGAGCGATGCTTCGTGTGTTGCAAGCGTCCATATGGCTACGGTAACCGCTTACCATCAGGCGGGCCGTATGCTTGTTTACCGACTTAGTCGTATAAAAAAAAAAAAAAAAAATTTAAACAGGTAAAACAGTTTTACATTACTACATACAAAAAAAAAATAGTTTGTTTTTTCCTCTCAAGTGTGTTGAAAAACGTCGTATGACACGCGTGTGCATCCTATCCTAACTAATATTATAAATGCGAAAGTGAGTTTGTTTGTTTGTTTGTTTGTTTGTTTGTTACGCCTTCACGCCTCAATTACTAAACGGATCATCATGAAATTTCGCATGCAGGTATCTTATGGTATGGAAAAGGACATAGGCTACTTTTTATCTCGGGAGCGCGAGTAAAACTCTCGGCTACCGCCTCATGGTTTAATTACCAACTTTGCACACATGTATCACAATCACAGATCACAATGTACTATTATATTACAGCGGTAGATAAGTTCACAACAAAAAATAAGGAATGGGTGGGTTTTTAAAAGCGAATTTTTTTCACGTGAGTTACTTTTTGTTTACTTTTGCCTAAATAAACAAATTTCACGCCCAATGGTAGTAGAAATAGAAAACCTTGTATAATAGGTAGGTATAAAAAGTTCTTTCACATATTTTCTTAAATCAAAGACTATTATTTTAAACATTTCTAGTTGCGCTCCGCGGTTTCAACCGCGTGCCCGATTTGAATAAATTATTTTGAATTTTGAATTGAATTGAATTTTTTACAATATGCAACAATTGTCTGCCATAATCTGATTGTATGTTTATTCTCATCTAAGAAACAATCTCATTTATCAAAGAATGACTTAAAGTCAATGTTCAAAGAAATTTATCGTAGTTAAACGCAAACTGTAGTTTAACTCCCTTACTCATAAAGCGCTTTTTAACTAATATACTGTCGTAAATAATGTCACATTATTTCGATGGGTTATTGGAACAAAGTCGCAATCGATAACACTCAACTTTACAGGAAAAAACATTTAGTGAAAATCTTGAATAATTATTAAACTACGAGGCGTATCAAAACGGTTTGTATATCAAAATGATGAGTTTTTTTTTCTGGAGTGACGTATGATATACTTAAGCTTATAGTGCTTAGGAAATACCTAAAAAAAGTAAAAAAAACATATTGCCGCTTCTAACATTGAAAGTCGTTTCCGTAAGAGTCCATTGTGGTTTTATTCCGGTAAAAAGTGCGAAATCAATCAAACAGCAATAATCTATTGCAACGTTATGTGCTGATCTGAAGGATGTATGGGGAATACAGTAATAGCGTTTTGCAGTGATATTACATGAATTTAATGATCGACTTGGAAAATGTACTCGTGAATGCTGTGTACATTGTATGAATATGGTTGTATTGGATGAGTACAAAGTTTATTAGGTATGTAGAGTATTACGTAAATACCTACTTATCTCTAAATAATATAGTGGAATTTATTTGTAAATAATCATAATAATATTGTATTATGCCTGTATACATATGTTTATAGCATTGAATAGCGTAATAATTCAATGGTTTATAGGTATATTTATAATTGTATGTATTTAGTCACTCGTGTATATACTCACTTCAAATTGGTAAGCAGCCATACCAATTTTAAATAAATTGGCTATTTATTTATGTGAATCTATGAAATAGGTAAATAAAAAAAATATCCAAGTATATGTAAAAAAACAAAATCATTGCAATCAACAACTTCAATACGTTTATATAGGAAAAAAGTAGTAATTATTACATTTTATTATATATTATTTTTTATTTCCCCCCCCCCCCCCAGGGCATGGGTCAATTTTGGTCTTCAATAAGCATCTTTATATCTGTATTATTTAACTCACGCTCAACGCAGGCATGCATTGAGTCTCCCTCATTTTGTCCGTGTCCGGTTTAAAAAAATCGATTTTCAAGCAACTCCCGACTTCAATATTCCCTCTTTTCGCTATTTTCAAATCGCACATAAAACAATATCTCGTTTACGGCCTGCATCGAACACAGTAAAGTTATAAACGGGATATTTCCGTTAGTTATAGAAAATCCCTACTTCTGACCTTGGAACGTAAAGAAACTTCTCAACTGCCATCGTCTCCAAGTCACTAGAATTTTATTTTTCAGCATCTTTTATCTCACGCACTCTGTTTTTATTTTTTACGTGTTTTTCATAGCGACTTTGCAGTGTAACCCTTGTTTCTTCGTCTGCTTGTGCATAACGTATGCATATTGCGCATAAATCTTTCTTTGGTTTGAAGAAAGAATAATTACTTAAACATGGTATTAAAAATTCTCCTATATTGTCGTGCGCTCGCCATTTGACAATCCAAAGTTTCATTAGCAAACCATTGCTTGTATAAACGGTACATTTTTGAAAAACGTACTATGATGCTCTTCCAAATATAACTTTTGAGAGTCTTTTCTCACATAATGTTCTACTGTTGGGAATAAGGTAATACCTATGTTTGACTACGCTGTCTTCAGTCACAAAGGAACAGCTTCTAAATTTATAAAAAGCTCAAGTTCGACCTTGCATGGAGTACTGTTCTCATCTGTGGGATGGCTCAGCCAAATATCAACTTGCCACGTTGGACTCGTTAGATAGACGCGCTCGAAGGATAATTGACGATAGCGACCTAACGAGCAAGAAACTGCAAAACCTGGATCATCGGCGTCAGGTTGTAAGTTTGACGGTATTCTACAGATTGTTCCACGGAGAATGCGATAAAGAACTCCATAATCTTGTCCCTCCATCCCCGTTCTTCTATCGGACCACTAGGCGTCGCTTCGTCGTCGACATTCTGTCTTGCCGTGCCAAGCGTTTCGCTTCCTCTTACCTTATACGTACGGCCAAGTCGTGGAATGCTCTCCCAGACAACGTGTTTCCAGACACTTATAACATGGGTTTATTCAAGGCCAGAGTGAACAGGCATCTTATGGGTACGCGCGGTCCATCCTAGACTACATCTTCGCTTACCATCAGGCGGGATTGCGGTCAAGCGTATAACAAAAAGGAACTTGTTTGTTTAATGAGGTCTATTTTTGTGATGACCACGCTGATCAATCAGGCTGTTATTATTCTGTACCTTTTCCAAAGCAGTAAATATAACTATAACAAAGATGATTAAGGTGTGTACGAAAAAAAAATTACATAGGTACTTGAATTTTATCTTCTCCATCTTCCTAATTAATTACGTAGGTAAGTACTTACTTATAACTTATTTGCTATTAAAAATAGTAGTTAGGTACTTTACATACTTACAGCATTGTTTATTGAAAATCAATCGACATATTTTTAATTCATGGAATAAAACCATAATAGGGTATATGCGTGTGATCCAAATAGGGTTCAAATATTTTTTTTCATAAACTTTATTGCTGTAGAATTATTCCTGTATCAATATTTTTTGATATTATTTCTTTATAATTATGAAATTAATTATTAAAATGTCCAAAAAACAGCGGGAAATTCAAAGTAGTTGAAACGCAACGTCAGAGAATTGTGACGTCAAAGTCTACAATAGGGATGTCAGAAATACAAATAAGTGTCGATATATATCGGTAAAAAAAAACAATATTCGCGCTTTAAATTAGTGTATATCTTTTAACAAACCATAATCATAAGTTACGAGGAAACTAAAGTAAATAATAAATACAAACATATATAGACTGTTAAAAAAAAAAAAAAAAAAAATAACTCTGCCGAAGTCGGGTTATAAACTAATAATCAAACCAATATTTATCTGACACTGCGAGAAGAAAAACTCTGATTTATGTGCTATGCTGCAAGCCGACTTCTGTTATTGGTTGGGTACTGTGAGATTTACAACTGATGCCAATCTTTACGATGAAACTTTATTTGAATGAGCTATAAAAAATTAGGTAATTTTTCGGTCGTAGGGTAAACTATATAATGATTGGCACTTTAAGGATTCTTTGATCTTCAACTATTTCCTTGTAATTTGGTACGATGAATACATTCTATTGAGCAGTACTAAACGTTTCTTTGGTCTATATGTTCTTAAATAAAAAGGAATTTATTTTAGTTATTATAAAGCGTTAATAAAAATTAAAGAAAATCTGTAAATCGGCCCCAAAGTACCATCATTGGCACCACCGGTACAATGATTATCACATAAGAATCAGTCATTGGCACTAAGTACTAATTAACATTTTTCCATACATTATTGTTGTTAATTATTGACTTGTTGGTTTCCCTTCAGGGAGCCGAGCATTCTGGTCACTTACCAAAGCTGTCGAGGGTAATTTCTGTCGGTCGTCTCTTCCACTACTGCACGCTTCCGATGACTCTATCTTGCTCACACTGCAAAGGAGAAAGCCGACCTTCTGGCTGCTATCTTTGCATCGAACTTGATACTTGAGGACGGGGGAACCTCACCGTCTACTATCCCGCGGTGCGACAGCTCGATGCCAGAAGTTCGCTTCTTGCAAAGCTCGATCCGGCGAGCTCTGCTCTCCCTTGACGTCCGCAAATCGAGTGGGCCAGACGGCATCCCCGCCATTGTACTAAGGACGTGTACTCCAGAGTTGCCTCCAGTGTTGACCGCCGGACGTGTTCCTTCTTCGTGGAAGACTGCCTTAGTACATCAGATTCCCAAAAAGGGGGACCGAAAAGATCCGACCAACGACAGGCCTATAGCGATAACCTCCCTTCTCTCTAAGGTGATGGAGCGGGTCATCAACACTCAGCTGCTCAGGTACCTAGAGGAGCACCAGCTGATAAGCGACCGCCAGTACGGCTTTCGTCATGGTCGTTCAGCTGGTAACCTTCTCGTTTACCTGGCGCAACGATGGGCTGAAGCCATAGAGAAAGCTACCGTCTTATGGAATTCCCGAGGGTTTGTGCACTTGGGTGACCAGCTTTCTTGCTGATTGGAGCATCAAAGTCGCTGTTGACGGATGCTGCTCCGACATCAAGAATATTAATGCTGGCGTACCACAAGGCTGCGTGCTATCGCCCACACTGTTCATCCTGCATATCAATGATATGCTGGAAATTCCCAGCATTCACTGCTATGCGGATGGCAGCACCGGTGATGCCAATATACTGGCCGTGCTAACATCCCTCGGTCCATGGTGGAGGAAAGCCGAATGCAACTTGTGTCTTGAGTTGAGTTGAGACTTCCTTGGCGTGGGTCTAGGAATGGAGAAGACTTAATTTACTCCAATTTAACCTTTCGAAAGCGGTCTGTGCTTTTTCAACGAAAAAACCCCTTTTGTAGTTGCACCAAAGTTCGAAGACACTCCCCGCATCATCTCAAAGCGTATCGGGATCCTCGGTGTCGACATTACGATGATGTCCAGTGTTGGTTGAGGTCATGTGGAGAGTAAAGCCAAGCTGGGTGTGCTTAATAGGTCTATGTGATACTTGACACAACTCCAGTAGCTGCAGCTATATAAAGCGCAGGTTAGACCGTATATGGAGTACTGCTCAACCCTCTGGGCAGGCGCACCCGCTTACCAGCTGGATCTACTTGCCTCGGTGCCAAGGCGGGCCACTCGTATTGTTGGCGATCCTGAACGCACTGGCGGTTTGGAACCTCTCAGCATTTGGAGGGATATAGGCTCTCTTTGTGTGTTCTATCGCCTATGTAATGAGTGTTCTAAAGAATTTTTCGACCTAGTGCCGTCATCACCCTTCTTCCACCGCACTGCTCGCCAGCGATGTGGAGTTCATCCTCATATTCTAAAGCCGCCTCGATCGTCCACACAACGGTTCTGTCGGACGTTCCTACTGCGGACCATTAGGATGTAGAATGAGCTCCCCATTACGGTTTTCCCCCAGCGCTACGATATGGGGTTCTTTAAAATGGGTGTGAAAAGAGCTCTTCAAGGCCGGCAACACATCGGCAATCCCCCTTACCAGGGGGAATACCTTGCAAATGTCCATAAGCGGCGGTGACCACTTGGTAACAATGAATTATTCACGAACTATTAATGATTGGCACACATTATTTGTATAGTGATTGGCAGTGCCAAGAACTAATACCCAGCAAGTTTTGTAAAATATCAAAACGTTTTATGACCCTAGACACAAACATATAAAATTTAACATTTTCATATTAAAAGAAATATACTATAAATGGAATTCAGTGATTGGCACAGGTGCCAATTAATTGTATTTTTGTTTAAAATTTTGACTAGTAGTTGGCACCATATTATTTTCAATTTATAACGGAAAAATGATGCAAAAAACTACTGAAAATGATTCATTATTGCATAACCAAGCATGAAAACATAATAATCTACCTTCACTTCAAGAATAATTCAAAATAAGAATCGATTTGTCTTACCTTGTACCTTGTTGAATCTGTTAAAAAATCCAATCAACTGACACGGCCACTTCACACTGCCATTATTTTTTTTTACTAGTATTTCCAGGTAACCATGTCAGAAAAGCTACCGATGAATTTGAAAAATGTAGCCATCGTAGTTTTACAAAAATATACTTTTACATGATTTTTACTACTGCAATCCTTAATATTTTTGTTTGAAATCCAAAGTGCCAATGACTAATGGGATGCCAACAATAGTACAGCTTACCCTATTTTTTTTTAATTTGCATACCTTTTTGATAATTGGAATTTTATATGGATACATCAATATATCAAAAATTAAATAAACCTCAAAAAGTTCTCGTTGAACAAATAATATCGATGTATCGATATTTTTTCGACAAGCCCAGGCTACACTACAATATTTTAATGTCAAATAGTGTCAATGTCAACAAAACAACAAGTGCATTGTTTACTTGTGCAACAAGGAGTTAGTTTTATTGTGAGTTCTTCGCATATTTAGAAGTGATATTACATGTCTCGTTACAAAACCTCGAACGAAAATGACTGATAGCGGTTATGTAAAGGCGCAATCAGATAATATCCCCAAAATGTATGTTTTCATCACAGATTACAGAATACTTCAGATGTAATGTACGGGACAAGCACTGTGAGGCTCGTATTTAGCTATGTGTGCGTGAGACCACTGTAGGAACACGTGTGACAGTGTGCGTTTAGGGATGCCAGGCTGCATTTAGGGGTGCCAGGCTGCGTGTAGGGCTGCCAGGATAATGAAGAAAAAACTCCCACGTTTTTTATTGGATAGTTATTATCAACTTAAAACTATACTTTCAAATAAATAAATTCTGAAAAGGCTTGTGATTTGAGAATGGATTAAGTCAATAAAAATATGACCAAATTACCAGCATTATACTAATAATCCATGTAAAAAAATAAAGAATTTGCCAAGTTCAATTAAGAAAAAAAAGAAATGAATACAGAGATGTCATCATTTATTAAAATAGAAATAGGTAACATACATTATAGTGGATTTCAAATAGCATGACTTCGGTGACACATGGTATTTTATTAGATTTCTCAATGGTTAATGTTCATTTCGATATAATAAAGGAATACTATACTATGACAGAGCGAGGTTTCATGAAATATGAAGAGTACTATTTCAGAGTAATCAAATGGAATTTCACAAAAAGCCCTTGACCTTGACGACTCATCATATGTGAAATTGAGTTTAACAGCCTTTCTTCTTCTTCTTATTTTTAATTTTGGCAACCAAGCCCAAATTAGGGCTCATTTCTGCCAGTGTCAAGTTATATTATAGTTTCCAGTCACACTAAATCACTTCACATTATAGTCCTCAGTCAGTCACCGTCCATAAAAGTCATGTTTCACTACAATGGTGGTCATTGTACTAAAACTCTTCACGGACATTTTGAGACAACTTGAAAAGTCACGATACACATAATTCATTTCATTTCACTTCACTGGTGCACATGGATGATCTTTATTGGGAAAAATACCACCAAAAATACACAATAAAACTCAAAATACACAAATTTATGAAAATAAAAATGAAAACGCTACGTGACTCTGCAAGTTCCCGCCAAAAAGTCCTTAACAGCCTTTATTCTGCAACTTCTTAAAATATTGCCTTTTGCCACCTATAACTCTAGCATTCGTTTCTAATTTTGCTATATAATGAAATCTTATATTAATATATATTTTTCTATTACTATTTTTATTAAGCTCAATAAAATGTATGTATGTTTAATAAAATGATATTTTATATTTTACTAGCTGACCTGACAAACGTTTTTCTGCCATATCGGCTCGACTTCGTTTGCGTGGTGCCCTACTCTATACCCTAACCTACTCTACTAGGGTATTTTTTTTTAAATATTTTTCATCATAATTCGAATACATAATTTCGGCACCTTATACAAAAAAACATGTTTCATATTCAATATGTTTGAGTAAGCAATATTTAAAACTTATCTTCAATACCAAAATCATTAGTGGTTGCTGAAATGTAACGCTGTGATAGACGGACAGACGGACGGAGTCACAACATAAGGATTCCTTTTTATTTTTTCGGTTCTATTCGGAAGCATTCAAAAAATGGCGTTTGGAATCAGGGTCACCATCAATTACCTGTAAATTCTAATATTCAGCCCGTTCACATAAACTATAAGCGCCATTTATTTTTTCATATGGTACCAATAAATTTCTCTTGCCTATTTATTTTTGTTAATTCGATCGATCTTACAAGGCCCCATAATACCACGACTTCAAGGAAAATACTTTTGATGTAACCTAGCAACACCAACTGATTTTTGTTGAGGTTTTGTGTTCCTAGTGATCAGTGACAAATACATGAAAAAATAATACAAATAAGTGAAAATATCTATAATTACCTACGAAACGACATTCCGTCTTCCTTTTTTTGTTTTTGGGAACAATTTTTACAATATTTCAAAATGCAGGACGGCATAATTTTTAAGAACAATTTTGCCACTAGTGACGTACTTACAATACGAAGCTTTGTTTCGTACTGACTCAAGTTTGTATTTACTTTTGAATCTGTATTTGGTGTGTTGGCCTCACGCCCGTGTTCCGCGCGCTCGATCTGAAGTATTCTGTAATCTGTGGTTTTCATGATGACAACGTTTTTTGCGTCATGTTCGGATTTTACATCTGAAATCAAAGGAGTGCAAGCTGCAAGGTAATTACATATTAGATATAATGTTAATAAATTATTGAACACATTTTTTGGAAAATTATACAATAGGTACGCAAGAAAATGTAGCATGTAACATTAGCATAACCTAAAATATCAATGAGAGAACATAGCTTAGAATATATCGAAAGTTTAAATTTTATTGTAGAATTCAGTCAAGTAACTATCAATCAAAGGATATTGAGAACATTAATAAAT
Organism: Achlya flavicornis; assembly: GCA_947623365.1. NCBI lineage: Eukaryota > Metazoa > Arthropoda > Insecta > Lepidoptera > Drepanidae > Achlya > Achlya flavicornis. The sequence continues at coordinate 13,583,086 of OX392479.1, forward strand.
GATGCGTTTTCCTTGTATTAACATTCAGTGTTTTTTTTTTATAGATCTGAATGGGAATCGAATGGCGATTCAGCAGTTGGATATGTCCAAGTTAAACAGGAGGGTGATATAATGTCAAAATACTCGTGAGAGTATAAATGTTCTATGTATAATGTACTGTAAAGGCTTGCATAACAACTGAACATAATGCCCGCCAGAAGTGTTACACTGTAACAGCTACCTGTAATGAGACCTAAGAAAATGTCTTGTCAGTGCAATGTGCAGACTGTGCAACACATAAAGGTACACACTAAAGCATGTGAAGAAGCTGCCCTTTCAACTTTAGACCAATGTAACTGCTCTTTACGCAAGGATCACTGCTTCAAAAGCGTATGAAGCTGCACACTGCAAAGTATTTGATGGATCTTTAAACAAAGCCTTCATGGGAGTATCAAAACTGAGCCACAGATGCCATAAAAAGAGGGAGATTGTTAGAGAGTTAAGTGATTAAGGTTGTGAAAAAAATTAATAAAATAAAAATAAACAAATGTGGAATTTTATTAAACCCATTACATCCCGTTATGGGTGCATCACCTGATGTTGAAACTACTGATTTTAGTATTGAAATAAAATGCCCTTCATCGGAGAAAACTGTGATTCAGTTCATTAGAAACAATAACAGTTCAGTTCGGTTCAGTTACAGATGCATTTTTCAAATAAAAATATAGCACTATTTTGTGTAGCTCATAGTGCTTTTGAAGAATAAAAAAACATATAATAGAAGTGGAGACCATATATAAGAAGCTTTGTGAAGATCTTATAGAAAAATGTACTTTATTTAGGTTTAATGCAATATTTCCTGTTATTTTTTTATACCACTAAGGTGGCAAACAAGCATACAGCTCGCCTGTGTTATTTAAATAGGACAAACAGAAATAAAATAAAATTTTTAATAATCTTATTTCTTTATTAACACATCCTGCATATGCTAGCAGGCTAGACTGCTCTTTTGTGAGTCACTGCTGCAAGGTTTCAGGTGGAGCGGTATCCTTGAAGCAGTGATTCAATAATATACGAATGTTGAAAAATGTAATTATACTAACCTAGTCCTTAAGTCTTTTATAACTAATCAAAATATGAGTCATTGAGCTTGAAATAAATATATTATTATTATTATTATTATTGATTAACCCGCAAGCGACTACTATAAATTCATCTATTACAGGGATTAAGATTATGGTGAACACATGCATGTACATTAGGGTGTCCCGTCCATGTATGAGAAATATTTTTTTTCGTGCTACACTATCGCAAGGGGTATCGAAATTTGCGTAATTTTACACAGATTACTAAAAACATAGAAAAATTAGAATTGCGTATCATCTTGAGGGCTCTACCGGACTTTGTAGTTTTGTAAATTTTACGTTTTTAGTGACCTAAGCCGTATGTCTAAAATAATATAAAAATCAAGTTTAAAAGGTATTTTATTATTGAAATTAACGAAAAAAAAATAAAAAAGAGCCCTATATTAATTATAATCAATGTTAAAAACAAAATTTACACTTATTTTTGTATCGAAAATTTGGCATTTGTGCTCGAGATTTCAATCTAATAAAGCCATCTCTAAAAGTAGCTTTGTGAGGCTTACGTTACCATTAATACATCTTTCTAATACGATTACGTGTGACAAGGATGGTCCACATTTTCCAAGCTCAAATTTTATGCCATGATTTGAAGGTCCCCCATTAGAAATATGTCGAAGAACCGGTAGTGCTGATTAATTTCGGTGTAATCTCTAGGAGAGAAGTTATTTTTTGGTAGTTCTTTGGTAATCCTCGGCTTAGATAAGTGTAGTGGTTTATTTTTCGAAATGCCAGCTGCGGAATGTGGTCTCTATCATCAAACAATATACCCACAAGCAGGGTTTCCAGGCCAAAGTATTTCTTTTGATATCAGAATTTAACACAATTTAGCTGAGATTTTATTTATTGAGTTTGATTAATCCAGCCGTTTCTTTCATTTCAGCACCGCTTATTACCATTTTCACATGTATATAATTTAAATGAAGTGCATTTAAAAGCAGAAACGTCAAAAAGCTTCTCATATGCCACCAAAAACACTTCAGTTAGTTTTCAAACTATAATTTCGTTTGCTTTTGGGGATTTTTTTTTTAAATTGAGGTACTTCTAAAAATAGGATTTCAGTAATTGAATAACTCATTCCTCAGTTACGATTGGAATCGAAAAATCCAAAAGTAACTTATTCAGTTTAGGCCCTGATAAGGCACTTATGAATGTTACAGTTGACTCTACCAACGACTTAAACTTAGAAGACTCCGGCAAGAAACTGAGTATAAATAATCACATATATATCTGACTTGGAGGGATCCTTAACATTATACTTCAATTTTAGTTCGTTCTAGACAAATAAAATAAATTTAATGACGTCCCTTATAATTTTTAGCTGCCGATGGTAAGTTATTTGTATGGTCCCAATATAGTACAATATAATAGACTCGCTACGCCTAAAAATCATTATTAAACCTGCTACTAACACTGTAACAATCGCAACTGTACTTTTATAGCATAAAATTTACTTTGGCTACGAAAAAAAACACTCGCGAGTCAAGTCAAGAAAGCCCTCGAAACAAGTTGTAAATTGAGGGATTTTGCAGATTGAAATATATTAAATCGAAGTCACTGGTAAAGAGTTATTGCATGCAAATCAAAACGTCGTGTATGTATTACAATTAAATATAACAAAAAGTTAATATTTTTTGATATTTAGTTTGGTAGCCGAAATTAAAGGATAGCGAAATATTACCATAAAAATGAAAATTTTTCAAAACTTTGAAGATCGGTAGAACCCTAAAGATATAGATTTATAAAAAATAAAAATATACTTTGGTAATCTACGATCAATTACACAAGTTTCGAGAGGTCTTGGGTTAAGGAAAACCAAAAAAAAATATGTCGGGACACCCTAATGTACATAGTAGTAACATGTGAAATTCTCTTAATCTACTTATAACACGTTTCATGTGAATCCTTAATGCTGCTATTCTTTTTGCCTGCTTTACTATTAACTTGAACACCCTAATCAACATACATAATGATTTTATTACATTAGATTAAGAAGTGCTGCAACTAGGTTCACCAATGTTTATGTTTCAAGTATCTTCTGTGTATATGTGTGACGAAGATGTACTGTGATCTGCTTCTAAATAGTCGTAGCCAGTTATTTATAGGCCACCAACACTGTTTACCAGGAGAGGCAGAGGCAGAGAGAGTGCCTTCAATTATTTCTAGATGTTTTCTCTAAGAAACCTTTTCGCTCTGGTGGTAGATGCAACTGAGTATCTTTTTGACACTCTTAATGAGGAAGGATACCTTACTTTAATCATAATGTAGTTTTTTGTTTTTCTTTTAAAGTCATGATATTATACTCAATAAAATTGTCTGTATCCTCTTCTATCTGAAAATATAAATATTATTGATTAAAACATAACAATGTGAATGTTTTAGTAGGAAATTCTGGGCCACCGGGCTTTAAACTAGGTTATATTGACAGGTTGTTAAATGGAGCATAAAAACAAAACTCAAGTTGAAATTGTTTAAATGTTTAAGATATACTTACGTTGAAGTGATCTTCACAATAATATAAACAAGTTGATGGAGATACCATGTCTCTTCATGATTTTAGACCACTTTCTCCTTATACGTCCATACATACCTCTCGGAACAAAAAAAAACACTATCGGTTGGATTTTCTTCTTATGGTATTTTTACACCTTGGTACAATACAGTACTTATACGTCGGTTTTTGTGTTGTACCATCATATAATAGTCGTTAAATACAAGATAATACACGCACATAATTCTACATTGTTCTACATTAGTTCATTTGATTGTTGTTGACATTGACAATTAATTGTTGTTATAGACTGTGACGTCACGCCAAGCGCGCGGGATGTTTAAAAGTGGCCTTATATATATAATAATTTTAAATATTTTTTTGTCCTATTAATTGTAGTTTTTTTGCGCGGAATATTTTTTTACAGTTATATATCGATGTAAGCTATCGTATAAAAATATAAAAAAAAAACATGCATATTCCCTATTACTATTAAGCAAGCGATAGCTTCAAATATTTGTACAGCAATATTTATTGTGAATCAGTATAAAATGTTTATTCCGGGGAATAAAGCCGCAATGGACGTTACTTGTAGAAGGTTGAAAAAAACTTTTATCATTGCACATAGTACGATTATTCCGGTAAAATAAAATTGAATGATGAACGGGGAATAACGAGGCAATACCCATAGTGCTTTTGCTAGATCGGGCAGTTTTCATTGTAAAATTTGTGAAAAAAAACCACAAGGTATATAGGGTCCGTAGATTACGAAAATGGCTTGATTGGAAAACTGCTACTATGGCTATTGCGGTCTTGTTCCAGGCACCCATCGATTTGATAATGACAAAAGAGTGACTTGACCCTTTATGAGTAAGGGGGTAATTTCGTAATATTATTAAATAATGTAGCAATTGAGATGGGGCACATTATAAATCGATTTCTATCAGTTTAGACATTCCGATACATAATTACTCGACAAGATTCTCGATTCCGATCAGATAGATTACAAACAATCTTACCAAACGCTTCCAATCAAGTCAAATGCAAAAGCCTCGTGTGGTAAGGAATCAATCTATATCAGTGGTTCCCAAAGTGATTTATAGGCCACCCAAGGGTTGATCTGAATAGAAAGGGCTTAACGGAAAATATGTTTGTTGTGCGTGAGGTATCAATTTTAATGTGACGAGAGTTTTTGCGGCGTTCTATAAATCCGTATAAATACAAATAGCAATCAAAGTTCAAAACGAAGGAAAGATTGTTAGACGTAGGATGCGTTCGTACTTTTTTTTGTTCGTATTTAAGTTGACCTCAGGGAAATTCATAAAAAAGAACCAATAATATACGGGACGTGATAGAACAGTTTGGGCGCCTTGTTATATATAAAATAGAGGCTGTTTTCTATTTAAATGAGTCTTACCTTTTCATTTTACTCACGCGTGTAAAGACTTAAGGTACTAAGTATAGATACGTAGTACTATTAAATATTCTGTGGTATAGATTCATAAGTATCTAAATGAATGCCCATGATTTTACCTAAGTACAGTCGAGGACATAAATATGTATACACTTTTTGAAATTCAAAAGCGATTTTCTCGCATTTTTAACATTCAAGTGTTAAAATATTACAAAATTCATAATAGTATATGTTAGAAGATTCTGCCTGCATAATATCTCATAATTTTAATCAGTAGTTTTAGAGGAAACCGTTGTTGAATTTTACTAAGTGTATACATATTTATGTCCTCGACTGTACCTATAGTTTATAGGTAAAATATATTTGAATAAGATTTATGTATCGAGGGAAGCTATAAATCTGTTTCAAACTAATGCGAAAAGCTGTATATTTTCACTAATGTATCTTCTTCTATGGAAACAAGTAGGTAAATCCCTACATTGAATATCTTTACTAAAACAAAATTTATATGGCGATATAATACATTTGAATTAGGTATAAATCAAATAAGGATAACAATGTAGACTCTAAAAAACTCAGGGACAAAATGTAAATCATTTCTAAACTTTTCCACGTGCCAGCAATATTATCATACGAAATTGTAAGTGAATAAATATTGTTATATACGAGTGGAGCCAGGAAAATTACGAATACGGCCACATAAAAACAATATTATTAGAAGATAATTTCGATAAAAGGTTTCGATATTATCTTCGAAGAAAAAATACATAACATACGCCTTAGCAAACAAAGTGCTTATTCAACCCAGTCAGACTAAATTAGCTGATATAATATTTATTTTATTGTGATATGGAAAATAAATATAGGTAAATTATATTTAGTCTAAACTTTTCAATAGTCACAGTGATAAAAAATTGTCTGTTTAATAGTTTATCTTTACAATTTTTTTTATTTCTAAGGCAGACTTAAGTAAGTCATGCTCACTTTGAGGCCTTTGCTTGTGGCGGCGTCGTGTGACGGGTCGCTCACTTCTCTCCAATATGGCGAGGAGGGCGATGGCTGGCACACGCGTCATACTTGTGAACAGGTGCTGCTTGTGGGGGCTGGTCTGCTTAAGTTTGCCATTTATTTATATTTATTCAGTCTACTGTGTAATTTTGCCGCCGCGCCGGGGCACGCAATTAAACTGTTGTCAGTGCGATTACAATGTAAATATTAGGTATGTATTGAATCTAAGCTTGTTTTGAAAAGAGTAATTGCTAAATTTATTTCCGGCTCTTCTCAGCAAATGCAACCTTCCGAACCGGTATTAGTTTTTTTTTGTTTGGCTTGTCTGATTTGTGAATCTAAACCATCCAGGGCTCCACCCAAACGCATACAAAAAAACATTAAAATCGGTCCAGCTGTTTGGGAGGAGTTCAGTGGTATGCGTTTGGGTGACGCCCTGGATGGTTTAGATTCACAAATCAGCAAAGCTAAAAAAAAAAAATGCGAACGAAGTCGCGCCGGGCAGCTAGTTAAATATTATTATTAAAGTATAGATAATGTAACAAGGGAATGCAAAGTAATAAAAATATAGGTACCACAGAAATGGATGTACATACCTACCTACCGTAGGAACTATACCTACATATTATTAGATTTTGTTTGTCTCGTACCGTAGCCGTAGCGTAGCCTATAATAAGTGCGTATAGTTCTAAAAACCACGCACTCGCTTCACACAGCTTCGAGCACGTAGCGCAGCGTGTCGTGTCGTCACGGAATAGTGTTTTTCTCGTAGCCGTAGCATAAATGCGTAGTTACCTAACTAACAACCACGCTCCCGCCCACAGCTCCGAGCACGAAGCGAAGCGTGTCGTCACGGCAATAATGTTTGTCTCATAGCTGTAGCGTATAATAAGTGCGTAGTTAACAACAACGCGCCCGCCCATAGCTCCGAGGCCCGAGCACGTAGCGAAGCGGGTCGTTACGGTAATAATGTTTGTCTTGTACCCGTAGCGTAAGTGCGTAGTTAACAACCGCTCTCGCCCATAGCTCCGAGCACGTAGCGAAGCATGTCGTCACGGTAATAATGTTTGTCTTGTAGCCGTAGCATTAATGCGTAGTTAAAAACCGCGCACCCGCCACCGTGTCGTCACGGTGATAATGTTTGTCTCGTAGCCGTAGCATTAATGCGTAGTTAAAAACCGCGCACCCGCCACCGTGTCGTCACGGTAATAATGTTTGTCTCGTAGCCGTAGCATTAATGCGTAGTTAAAAACCGCGCACCCGCCACCGTGTCGTCACGGTAATAATGTTTGTCTCGTAGCCGTAGCATAAGTGCGTAATTAACCACCGCGCGCCCGCCCACAGCTACGAACACGTAGCGGAAGCGTGTCGTCAAGGTAATAATCCTTGTCTCATAGCCAACCGCCCGCCCATAGCTCCGAGCACGTAGCGAAGCGTGTCGTAGAGGTGTCTACGAACGAACTGATTAGATTATCGCGTTTCTTTGCTTAGGTCACGATAACCGGTTATATAAATAGAACCGGGATTCGGTTATCTATTATGTAAATAAAAATGTATCTTGCTCAAGTATGTAATGATTATGTTTGGGTAAATTTGATTTCAAGCACGGCTCCAGTAGGTGGGGTCTGCTTTACTTTGATTATATTTAATTTATCTTACGTGCGTTTTCCTTTTTGCTTGTGTGGTATGTGTTATTCCAGGTTTCTATCCGGCCGCGTATAGGTAACAAACGAAATAAACTTGCCGACGTTTGTTTGTTTATCGCATTTCTTATTTCAAAATATTATTATTTATACCCTAATACGTCTTTGGGCCCATAATTTCTCATATAAGACTAATGACGTATTTCTCCCATAAGACTCTATTTTACTTGGTTTACTTTATTAGTTACTAGCTGCCCGGCGCGACTTCGTTCGCGTAATACTCTACCCTACATTTAAACCTTCCCCGGACTTTCACGAATATTTAAAACCCAAAATTAGCCAAATCGGTCCAGCCGTTCTCGAGTTTTAGCGAGACTAACGAACAGCAATTCATTTTTATATATATAGATTTAGTTAATTTAACGACTGTGGAAAGAGCCAGAGGTACAGAACTAAAAATATCCCAATAATTACTCACGCTATCTAGCGGAATAAAATATAATCTGCTACGGTCCGTCCTAATACAGCTACTAATGTTAGTTTTCTTCCAAAACAATAGATGGCGGTAATAATAAATATAAATAAAATAAAAAAGCCTTTTATTTCTTGTAGATAATTAACAGTTCCTATATATAATAAATCTCTATTTAAAATTAGTCTACAGTGTGTATCCAATCTATAGTTAGTAATTTTACTTATCTATTTCATGTAACTATATAAAAAAAGTTTCTTATTGCTAGTGTTAGTATTCTTATTTTTTTGTTTTGTTAGTTTCACGGTTTCACATTATTATTATACTTTTTGATGGCGGTAATAACATAATATATTTTTATGTTCTAATGTTACTACCTCTTACTACTCAACAAAAGGATAGCTTGAGTTTTCATTATCTGTAAAATTAAAGAAAACTGAGAGAAACTGTATTGTGTAGGTGAAAAAATAATAAACAATATTGTTGCATTTAACTAATATTTTAATTAGAAAATTGCCTAAACTATTTACATTATGTACACACTAAAGGAAATCCTTAGAATCAAAATATAATATTTTAATACACGTAATCGCAAATCACGGAAATCCTTAGAAACAAAATATAATATTTTAATACACGTATATAATCGGAAATCACATAAATCCTTAGAACCAAAATATAATATTTTAATACACGTAATCGGAAATCACGGAAATCCTTACAAATACAATATAATATTTTAATACACGTAATCGCAAATCACAGAAATCCTTAGAACCAAAATATAATATTTTAATACACGTAAACGGAAATCACGGAAATCTTTACAAATAAAATATTTTTGTATGTGTTTATATTTATATACTATATTACTATATTGTTACAAAATCCAAACAAAAAACTGAAAAAAGAAAAATTATACCATGTTATATATTTAATAAAAAAATAGAATAGTTATATATTTCTACAAAAATACAGAAATAAAAATGAAACATAAAAAAATTATACAATTGTCAATTGTTTTTTTTTCTTATATACCTACAGTTGAATTATTCAAGTGGCCATGGATGAACAAATCCTAAAGTACCATAGGTAGTAGCGAAAATTGCCCAAAAGTCACGTGCCCGATTTTGATAAAATCTAAAATTATATAGGTAATAGGATAAAAAAAAACTGAATTAGTTGAAATTTTGAAAAATTCACCATGTAAACCTCTAATTTTGACCTCAATCTGAATGTGATCCAAGACAGTACATCTTGATCATATTGATTGGAGATTATCACATTGATTGCATTTCTAAACACCATTCAAATGAATCTTTCCTTTAATTCTTTTTTATTCTCAACTTTTTTGTTCATTTTTTTTTTCAACTGTGACATAGTCTGAGTGTTTAATCACACAGAACCATAAACACCAATTTGTAATTTTATTGAAAAAGTCAAAAAGGAAAGACCGTCATTTTTAAGCAACATAACTTATTTTTTTAATCGCATCCTTAGCTCCATCTCTAAATAAGCTTTCATGGATGGATCATCCACCGATTGTAATATCTTCTCAGTTATCTCTGGTCCTGCATCTTGCATTTTTACAGCCAAAGCTTCTGCCCACACTATGAATACACAGTTGGCACAACCCGTACGGCAACATGCTGTTGGTGGCTCATCTATGGATGCCTGTAATGTAATAGTGGAAACATGAATTGCTGTTTTCTATTCTACTCCTTCTTTTTATTACACACTTTCCCGAGAAATGTTTGACAACATTTTCCCGAGGTCAGTGATGGTAAGCCTAGAAGGAACTGGCTCTCAAGTGCAGCTGTCGGAACACACCAATAGGTGCTTGGCGACTTATTTTCGTCTTGGGGTGGTAGACAGCATTCTTTAACTACATATGAATTACCACTTAAAACCTTGGCTTGCGGTTAAAAAATAACAATGACATCAATTGTTATAATAGGATGCACATCCCTCGTGAGAACCAATGGGTTAAATGTATAAAAAAATATAGGATTCCATGAACTCCTATTCAAATAATTAATTTGTCAGTGATTTGCTATCTGTAAAGTCTTGTAGGCCTTGTTTTAGAGATTCAAGCACTAATAAAAAAAATACAAGGTTATATAAGTAATAAAATATTGTCTGTAATAAGTATATCTTACATCCTTAGCTATCCTGGCTAGTTCCTTCTCCTTTTCATCTTCTGTTACTTGTGATTCTGATGTAGATAGTCTAATTTGGTATTTGCAATTAATTATTTGGTTCATTACTATTTGTAGGGGTGTTAATCTAGTTTTCTGTGAATTAATATTATAAATTAGAAAAATAGGGGCCAAACAAATTATACTATTTATTCCAAACACTAAGATATTAATTTAATGCATTAAATTACTTACAAGCATAGTCATTTTTGTTATTTATTTATATACTTAGGTGAAAAATCTGTGTGAAATTCATTTTGTTTTTATTTTTGAACCTTTCGGACTTTTCGTAACCTAACCTTTTTTTTTTTTTTTTTTTTTTTTCTATGGCAATCGTCTGGGTAGACATTTCTGCCAGTGTCAATGTAGTTAATAAAAACGAGGAAACGGAATAAAACAGAAAAATATGCCTAACTTCGGAAATTTGGAAGGAATAAGGAGATCAGGAAAGTAAGTATGAATAGGATCTAGGGTGTGAAGAGGATAGATGTTACAATTTAATATTATTACATAAAATAAAGGAGGATATAATATTATAGATATCATTAGAATTATAAGACAGTAAGGATGAGATGTTTAAAGGGAATGGGACATGGAGGGATATTAAACTGTCAAAAAAAGTAGAGCGGTCATAAAGTTTGCAAGCAAAGAAGATGTGGTTGAGATCGCCCACATCGTCACCACACACACAATTAGGGTTGTCCACAATGTGTAGTTTATTTAGATGAGCTGGAGTACACACGTGACCCAAACGCATACGAACAAGAATTGAAGTTGAAACTTTACAAAGATTCACCCTGAAAAACCAAGGTTTATTTGGGATGAACGGTTGAATATTAAAATAGTGACGACCCTTGCCACTTGCCCAAAGCTTATTCCAAGATTCTTGGAGATAAGCTCTAGGCAAAGCAGCAAGGTCATGACAATAATTTTGGTAAGGGAATAGGTCCCCACACTCCACAGCCTGATTGGCAAGTCTATCAGCCTTTTCATTACCCGCAATACTATTATGGCCAGGTATCCAACACAGATTGACTAAAAAACCTTTATCAAAACACTTGTAAAGGAGATCTCTAACTTGAAGGATTACAGGATATTGAAATTTTGATGTAAATGGAAATCTATTTATAGTTTGAAGAACGCTTAAAGCATCCGTAAAAATTACTGTTTTTTTAAGTTTCATAACGAGTATATACTCTACAGCTTTAAGGATACCAAAACATTCACCCGTAAATACCGATGTTTCTGGTGGTAATTTAATTTTTTGGACAATATTATACTGACTATGGTACACACCTATACCAACATACCCAGTAGAAGTATGCTTGGAAGCATCACTATAAATACAGTGTGACTCTGGAAAACTGTTATGTAATTCAAAATTAAAATTTGCGTTTGCATTGTTATCATTTTTCTGTACATTTAAGTTATAGCAGATATTAGGAGAAAAAATTAAAGCTTTATATTGACAGTTAAACATAGGGAGACGGTTTGTACGATGAATAGGTGCTTCAATTGCAACAACTTTTTTATAACTATTAACAAGACATGGGGGAGATTTATGTTTCCAATACGATGATGAACTTAAAGATTCAGCAAGAGATTTAAGTTTAGGAATAAGAGGATGGTTATCAAACTGCAAGACACGAAATATAAATTTGTCTGATAAAAATTGGCGCCTCAAAAATAGAGGAGGATCACAGCATTCAACTTGCAAAGCATTGATAGGGCTAGACTTCATTGAACCAGTTATAATTCTTAAGGCTTTTGATTGGATACTATCTAATTTCTTTAATCCAGCCACGCCACCAGGTATCAATAAGAACATCCCATAATCAAGAATACTTCTTATTAGAGCATTATATATAAGCTTCAAAGAGAAGGGATGTGCACCCCACCAAACACCAGACAGACATCTAAGCATATTCAGAAGGCGTTCACACTTGGACACTACATAATCACAATGTGGAAGACCAGTGAGTTTTGAATCCAGAACTAATCCTAAAAATTTTACTTGACTTTTAACTGGAATAGATTCATCATCATATGATATGTTTATTGGAGGTGGCATCCGCTTTCTCGTAAACAAAACTGCAGTACTCTTCGAAGTCGATAAGTTTAAACCATTTTTATCCATCCAGATTTTTAAAAGTTTTAGTGCTAAAGATATGTGTGAATTAGCAATATTAATTGATGGATCAGAAAAATATAAAAGTAAATCATCAGCATATTGTAATACGTTCACTGAATTATTAAGAGAAGATTCTAGGTCATATGTGTAAATGTTGTAAAGAAGGGGACTTAATACAGACCCTTGAGGGAGACCTTTCCATAGTGACCTTTGAGTTTTACAAGAATTATTATTATAAGGGTCTAAAGTAATTACTCTTTCACACAGAATATTCATTATGAAATTTGTAAGCATCTCTGGAACCTTTAGTTTGCGTAATTTATCCCTCAAGACAAGTAAAAGGACACAGTCATAAGCTGAACTTATATCTAGAAATACTGCCAGAATTGAATCATTACGAGAAAAAGCTAAGCGAATATCAGTGGTAAATATACTGATGCTGTCAATTGTGCTTCTACCCTTTCTAAAACCAAATTGGCTATCAGCTAGCAAGTCTTTACTCTCAATAAACCATTCTAAACGGTTTTTAATTAAATGTTCAGTAACTTTTAATAATACTGAAGATAACGCTATTGGTCGATATGACGAGACATTAGATGGTATTTTATTCGGTTTTAATATTGGCAACACTAGTTGCGTCTTCCATGTCGAAGGAATAATACCAGAACACATTGCAGAATTGATAATATTTAAATAATAAGTAAGAGCCTGATCACCTAAATTCGATAAAAAAGAATATGGAATACCATCTTCTCCTGGAGCCGAATCCTTTACTACTGAAAGCACTCCTTTCAATTCAATTAACGAAAATAAAGTGTTAAGATCTGTATGTAAATCTGTAGATGATGAAGATATTACTAGATCTTTTTGTGGAGCACACTGAGGAGCCAGATGATCCAAGAATTCCTCAGCAAGTGAAGGTGGAATAAAAGGAGCACTACAAGTATTCAGCGAAGATTTAAATCGTCGTATATTACTCCAGACAGTAGATGCTTTTGTATCAGGAGAAATTGAGGAACAGAATCTTCTCCAACTATCAAATTTCTTTTTCTTAAATAATTTCTTTGTATTATTAATTGTATCTGAAAGTGCTTGAAAATTTTCTGGGGTCATACAATTACAATAAATTTTTTCAGCTTCTTTTCGGTTTTTAATGGCTACTGTACAATCACTATCCCACCAAGGCGGGGAGGGAATATTATTGGTAACTGCATTTTTAAGGGGAAATATCTCTTCAGCTGATTCAACAATTGCTTTTGTCAGAGCATCTGAACAAACCGTCTCACCATGTAGAATACTTGGGAAAGATGAGACCTTATTTTCTATGGTGCATTTAAATTTATCCCAGTCAGCATCTGAAAGTCTATATTTTAAACGTGGGTTTCTTTGTAGTTTTTTTGGCTTACTATCAGGAAATGAAATAATAATAGGAAAATGGTCACTACCAAATGTTGAAGACATTGTATACCAGGACAATGAGGATGCCAAATTAGGAGTGCAAATTGACAAATCTATAGCACTTATACCTTCATTTGGTTCAGTGCGACGGGTTGCAGAACCATTATTCAATATGCATAGGTTATATGAATCTACTATTTCTAACAAATCTTCTCCATGACAATTATTTTTAGAGCTACCCCATGAACAATGTTGAGAGTTAAAATCTCCCAACAGCATAAAGGGTTTTGGAAGAGAAGAAATTATATGATTAATTTCAGTGAAAATAGAAGGGGAGGGATGAGGGATATAAATAGAAACAACACAAATATTATTAATCATGGCAGCTATTATTGAAAAGTTATCACTATGAGGAGGAAGAGGAAAAGAAGAATATGAATAAATATTTTTGATGAGTATAGCTACCCCGCCATACCCATCTACTCTGTCTTCTCTGAGACAGCTATATTCAGGGATTTTAAAATTATAATCACATTTGAGCCAAGTTTCAGATAAAACAATGACAAATGGCTCAAATTTATTAATAAGGTAAATTAAATCAGTTTTTTTATTAATTATGCTTCGGCAGTTCCATTGTATTATGTGTCTGTGATCCATTAATTAGTAGATTCTTAAAAATTTCAAGTAAAGGGGCAACGTGGGACGGTATAATGGAAGATTGGGAGAGGATGTCAATCAAGGATATGATTATGTCATTAATGGAGGGATCAGTAGTATTAGTGTCTTTTTTAAGTGCACAACCATTATTGATTGGAGAAGGAACATTGTAATCTTTGGTTAACTGTTCATGAGCAGCGCGATCATAACCATTTGATGAATGTGAATGAGTGCGAGGTTGGAGAAATACTGTTTTTTTATAAGATGTCTTCAATGGTTGACTGTGAGAAGAAGAATTTTGAGAAGGTTTATTATGGTTGGTAATGAGAACATCAGAAAATAATTTTGAGACAGGAGGGTGGAATTTAATAGCTTCAGAATATGAAATACAACTTTCAGCCATTGAAGATTTGATTCTCTTTTGACGTTCAAATTCAGGACATGTTTTACTTGTTGCATAATGTAGTCCCTCACACATGCAACATGAGGGATTTTCAACCGTGCATGATTCACCAGAGTGATCCTGCCCACATTTAAAACACTTAGGTTTAGACCTACACTGTAATCTTGTATGTCCGTATCTACAGCAATTGAAGCATTGTATTGTTGGATATGAATATAATTCTACAGAAAGTGAGTTATAGCACATAAAAATGCGCTTAGGTAAGATTTGCCCATCAAAAGTTAGTACAACTGTTTGAGAAGGCTTCCATACTGGAGAACCCTCTATCATTACTTTAAAGTTCAGACGTCTTACTTTTAGGATCTTGCCACAACCTATTGGTACAGATATATTGTCAGTTACCTCTTCAGGTGACCATTCAGCAGGTACACCACGAACAACACCCATTCTTGTAACATTAAATGAAGGAATAAAAGCCTTAAGTTTATTTAATTCCAAGCTATTATGAGTAAGAAAAGAGTTTGCATCTGTGTAATCCGAAAAAGATAGAGATACCCTGTTACGGCCTATTCTTTTTACACTGCCATTTATTATGTTGTTAACTTTATTTTTTTTTAAATAATTTCCAAATGTAACAGGGTGGAGTGTAGTACCATCATTAAGAGAAGCCTGAATTTTTTGTACATGAACAACAAATGGGGCAACATCTGTAGTTGTATATTGTGTTCTACCTACTGAAATTGTTTGAGAGGCTGTCACAGGGGGTATGGTATCAATTGGGTTTTGTAAAATTGAAATTGGTTGACTTGGTTGTGAGGATGTAATAGGGGCAGTTGGATCTGTACAGCTTTGTAAAGTTTCAATGCATTGACAATCTTGTGGATTTAAATTACTACCTTTGCTCTTCCTTTTTTTTTTATTGCAATGCTTGCAAACCCTATGTAGTCTACTACGTTTCAAGGTACGTTGGGTTATAGAACCATCAGTGTCCATTCCGGATGAATTATTTATAGTAACATAGTAACCCGCTGCCGGGGGGCCTAAGCCCCCCGGGTCGGGGGGCTCAGACATGAAAGACAAGAAGACTTGAAAAAAGAAAACTTACCTATATAACAGCAGTAATTATACGAGATATATATACGGAAAAAATGAATAATATTAAACACTACATATACTACACCATATATACACTACTTATCTGATCTTAGAACGTTTAAAATTAAATAAAATTATCAAAGAAATTTAAAAACACTCCCGCTAATTCGACCGTTTCCCGCGCTTTTTTTTCTAACCTAACCTTCCTTAGTCAAAGTCACTTGTCAGTCGAATAATGTCAATGTCAATCTAGGCTTGTCAAAAATATCGATAGATTGATATTATTAGTTCGAAGTATCGATATTTTTGAGCAATTTATAATAATTCTATATATTGCTGTGTCGATATATCGAAAAGGTATAAAAATAGATGTTTTTTCGGTACGACAAACAAATTGCTAACGTTTTAACTTTTACTTTACATTATTTTAAATGGAATATGGAATAGTTTCAATGGAAAGAGTCGCATCTGCTGGAAATCTCACAATAGATACCTACCTAATAACAGAAGTCGGCTTATAGCTGTGGCATATAGCAGCACATAATCCAAAGAGTTTTTCTTCTGTCAGCGTCGGATAAATAATTATTGGTTAGGTTAAGAAACAATCATTGTTTTTTATTACTTGGTTTATTATAATTACTTTAGTTACCTCGTCAAGCAAGATGATTATTTTAGTATATATATACTAATTTTTAGAGCTCGAATATTCTTTTAAAAATTGTACCGATATATCGATATTTATATTATCATAAAATATCGATACAATATAATTTCGCTGTTTATTTGCAGTTTTGACATCCCTATGTCAATCAGTGCTTTCGATCGCGAAAGTAAAATTACCGTAGACTGAGAAAACTATTTACTTCACTCTACGAAAATTACAGTGCTGTCAGCTAAAAATACAGTATATTCCGAAAAAAATACAGTAGTTTTCTATTCTACTTGTCAGATTTTTATTTGATTGACTTGTTTAATCTAAAATAATCTTTTTTACATGTTTTTCATAAATTTTTGTCCCATCCTTGACAACATTTCTTTTGTAGGCTTAAAAATTACACTATGGTGCCGACACCACAGAGAGAGTTCTTAAGTTCCGAGTTCAGAGTTCTGAGTTCCGCGTTCACTACTGTACACACAGGGAGCGAGCAGTCTAGAGTTCTAAAGGTAAATTTGTATGGAGCTTGTCCACAAATAATAAAAATAAAATAATAATAACAATGTAAGTTAGAATATTTTTACAAGAAAAAATGGATTTTCCACAGACTTAAACAAAAAATATATTCGTATTTTTTAGTTTTGGAGCCGTAATTTGAAAATATTTAGTAGGACCTATGGGACCAACATCAAATTCGCATTTTTTACAGGTTTTCATTTTGTATGAAAAGCTGTATTTTTTTGCGATTTTGAATTTAGTCCCATAATGAAAGTTGTTCGTATTTATGACTACGTGGTTTGATTTAGTTTCGTATCCAACCAGTACCTATACAATTTATGTCCTTTACTTTACCTTCTGATATACACGTAACGACCACCTTTAGATAACAGAGACAACCAGTTTTTAGGGTTCCGTAGCCAAATGGCAAAAAACGGAACCTGTCTGTCTGTCCGTCCGTCCGTATGTCACAGCCACTTTTTTCCAAAACTATAAGAACTGTATAACTGTGAACTGGATAATGTTGAAACTTGGTAAGTAGATGTATTCTGTGAACCGCATTAAGATTTGACACAAAAATAGAAAACAAAAATATGTGGGGGTTCCCCATACTTAGAACTGAAACTCTTTTTTTTTTTTAATAAAACCCATAATTGTGGGGTGTCTTCAAAAATGATATTGAGGTTTCTAATATCATTTCTTTTTAAACTGAATAGTTTGCGCGAGAGACACTTTCAAAGTGGTAAAATGTGTCCCCCCCCCCTGTAACTTCTAAAATAAGAGAATGATACAACTAAAAAAAAATATGATGTATGTACATTACGATGCAAACTTCCACCGAAAATTGGTTTGAACGAGATCTAGTAAGTAGTTTTTTTTTAATACGTCATATATTGAAATTCATATCAAATACTCAGGTCAATACTACCATTTACTTATATATCTACAGGTTTGTACGGAACCCTCGGTGCGCGAGTGTGACTCGCACTTGGCCGGTTTTTTTGTTAGTTTATATTTCCACTCAATGTGGAGAACCCTTTGGAGAACCTATTGATTGATCAGGCAAGTAATCTAAGCTAGTTTTGCTACGTTATGTTTTACGCAATGTTTTTAATTACTATAAAATTCATTTCATGGATCCTTCCTTATATTGTTAATTGTTTATTACAGTAAACTATGCCGTCATAAAAAAAACTGAGTAAACAGTGAAATATTCTTAATTACAGTAGATCTACTGTAATTACAGTAAGTCTGGAAGCACTGTATGTCAAAAAACCAAGGAATTTTTATACTACGTTACGTACCTACTGTGATATATTTTTATAAATAAGTTAATTATCCTTGATTTTTTGGCGGGAACTTGCAGAGTGACGTTGCGTTTTCATTTTTATTTTTATAAATTTGTGTTTTGAGTTTTACTGTGTATTTTTGGTGGTATTTTACCCAATAAAGATCATCCATTGAAGTAAAATGATATTAATTTCAAGTTGTCTCAAAAAGTCCGTGAAGAGTTTTAGTCATGTTTTAGTACAATGACCACCATTGTAGACTTTTATGGACAGACGACTATAATGTGAAAGTGATTTATTGTGACTGAAAACTATAATATAACTCGACACTGGCAGAAGTGAGCCCTAATTTGGGCTATGTTGCCAAACTTAAAAATAAGAAGAAGAAGATATATGTTATTTTTGATTATTATCCTTGCAAACCTTATGTCAATCGGGCATGTTCCATCATCCTTCAAACAAAATATAAAATTTGTACCCGGTATTTGCATCTCTTTCTGTCAGTAGTGAAATAACAAAGAAGGTATAACATGTGAAAACAAGAAAGACATATCGAACTCTGTAGCTAACCTTATCGTTTATGTGTCAAACGCCAATATTGAATCGGGCGGTTCCATGAATAAATTATTTCGTTGCGTTGAGTTCGATGACCGCACGGAAGCATTTTGTCCGTCATTTTTGATCTATAGATTTTACAAATTGCTAATAATCGCAACATAATTTACTCTTTTTGGTGCTTAGCTACTGATTTTTGACTGTGTTATTGATTTTTGTGTGAAGGAATCAAATTACAAAACGTAAGTCTAAATAGATTGATTTTCGTCGGCTTCATAGCGATCTTTATCTGAAAGCCTTGCGTTTATAGGCTCGCATGCAATGACGAAGCTCGAAGCCGCTGTACTATCTCTGTAATTACACCTGTTATTACGCATACATCAATAGTTTCAGTGCTGTGGTGTATCACTCCTTGAGATAAAAAAAATACCGTGCATTGGGTGGCATTGGTATCCGCAGTTTCTAGAATAATTTTTGATTTTTTTGGGGCGGCATCAAGAATACTTCCGAATCTGTAATTTGTCTTATTAACACTGTGATTTTTGTAAAATTTTGTTAACCGATGTTAAAATTGTCATCAGTTTATTATTATCATCATAGGTTATGATTCATAACTGTATCTGAATCCTATTCAATACAAGCTACACCATCATCATCAGCCTATAATGTCCCACCGCTGAGCACAGGCCTCCTTTCACAAATCAGGGTGAAAGGGAATGGGCAGATACTCCACCATGCATGCCCACTGTGGATCGATGGAGGTAGGCTAGTGGTCAACCTACTGTTGGAGCTTTCAAGCCGCCTAGAAGGCCTCCAACTAGCTTAACGACTATCACTATCAAGTGATAACTGGGACCAACAGCTATACATTCCTTACAAAGCACAGAAATGCTCAATTTAAAATACCACTAGGACTGACGGTGGTAGCTTAACTTGCCGACCGATTAAGAACGACTTATCAAGGTACTTGCATAATATTGTATCATTTAAGACACCTTTATGAAGCATAAATGAACCCATATTGTGCACTAAATATTGATATATCGGTTATGCAAAGATGTAAATACATTTGTATGCAATGCTTGCAGTTATTTATTCTACAGCTACTGGAGGAAACCTATAGACTCTATAGAATCTAGATAACTCTTGGAGAAAGATTTTGTTTTTTATTTTGTTGCCTATGTGCTAACATATCATTGAACAGTAAAGTGATAGGGAAAATATTGTGTCTATGGCTATAATATCCTATCCATTTCAATTAATATAAAGTGTCATTTATTGTACAGTGGCCGGCAAACAACTTGAGCCATGACCTTGAGTGTGCAGTAGACGATTTTAAGGTGTCGTTGGTGGAAAGAGAGGTGCGCGGGGGCATTCTGTCGGCACGCATCCACGCTATTGGCCGAGCATGAGTGTACATGCGCGAACTTACCCCCACTACGTCGACTTTGGCTCAAGTTGTTTGCCGGCCTCTGTACACCATGGACCCATGCACTTTTATTTTTGTGAACAGCTTTATGTTCCAGAGATGTGTCAGTCAGTGAAATAATCTAGGAAAAACTGTTGTAATACCATTAGGTAGACTGAAGGCAGGCTCCAAAATAAGAGACACATTGGAGTACATTATTATTATATTTAAAAACTGCCATAGGTAAATAACAATCCCATAATGGCACTTGAGGAAATAACTAATAGTAATAGAATGAACACAATATGTTTCATCATAATTATTATGTTGATGACATTAAAATATAAATATACCCTTATAACGATGGAGCAGCCCTACCTAAACAAGACTGATGTTGATGCGGTTGACGAACGATGGTTTTTGAACTTGTTTTATATTATATTTTTCTGTTATGGTAATCACAATCACAAAATGGATATTTATAATTTTTTTATAAATATTTTTTTTATAGGAGGTAAATTCCTATAAGCTGAAACCACAAGTTTGTATTTTTCAAACATATTATTTTTTTTTTTTTTTTTTTTTTTTTTTTATGTCAATAGGTTGACAAGCAGGCAGACGGGCCACCTGATGGTAAGTGGTCACCGCCGCCTATGGACATTTGCAATACCAGGGGGATCGCCAATGTGTTGCCGACCTTGTAGAGCTCTTTTTACGCCTTTTTTGAAGAACCCCATATCGTAGCGCTGAGGGAAAACCGTAACGGGGAGCTCATTCCACATCCTAATGGTCCGCAATAAGAACGTCCGACTAAAACGTTGTGTGGACGATCGAGGCGGCTCGAGGATGTGAGGATGAACTCCACATCGCCGGCGAGCGGTGCGATGGTAGAAATGTGATGATGGCACCAGGTCAAAAAGTTCTTGCGAACACTCCCCATTATACAGACGGTAGAACACACAGAGCGAGCCTATATCTCTCCGAAGGCTGAGCGGTTCTAAACCGCCAGTGAGTATGGGATCGTCAACGATACGAATGGCCCGCCTTTGCACCGAGGCAAGTGGATCAAGCTGATAAGCGGGTGCGCCTGCCCAGAGGTGCGAACAGTACTCCATATGCGGTCTTACTTGGGCTTTATAAAGCTGTAGCCGCTGGAGTGTCGTGAAGTACCACTTAGCCTTATTCAGCACACCCAACTTTTTTGAAGCCAGTTTGGCTTTGCTCTCCAAATGACCTCGGAACTGGACATCACTCGCAATATCGACACCAAGGATCCCGATACTCTGTGCGATGTTGAGAGGAGTGTCTTCGAATTTTGGTGCTACTACGAATGGGGTTTTTTTCGCGGAGAACGCGCAGACTTGTGTCTTCGAGGGGTTAAAATGGACTAAATTAAGTCTCCCCCATTCCGAGACCCGCTCCAACGAAGTCTCGACTTCAGACACAAGTCGTATTCGACTTTCCTCCACCGTGGACCGAGGGATGTTAGCACGGCCGGAATATTGGGCATCCCCAGTGCTGTCATCCGCATAGCAGTGAATGTTGGCAATTTTCAACATATCATTGATATGCAGGATGAACAGTGTGGGTGATAGCACACAGCCTTGCGGTACGCCAGCATTGACATTCTTGATATCGGAGCAGCATCCGTCAACGGCGACTTTGATGCTCCGATCAGCAAGAAAATCAGACACCCAAGTGCACAAACCCTCGGGAATTCCGTACGACGGCAGCTTCGATAGAAGTGCCCTGTGCCAGACCCGATCAAAGGCCTTAGCGATATCGAGGCTAACTGCCAATGCCTCGCCTTTACTCTCTATGGCTTCAGCCCATCGGTGCGTCAGGTAAACAAGAAGATCACCAGCGGAACGACCGTGACGAAAGCCGTACTGGCGGTCGCTAATCAACTGGTGCTCCTCTAGATACCTGAGGAGCTGAGTATTGATGATCCGCTCCATCACCTTAGAGAGAAGGGAGGTTATCGCTATTGGCCTGTAATTGGACGGATCTGTTCGGTCCCCTTTTTTGGGAATCGGATGGACAAGGGCAGTCTTCCACGAAGAAGGAACACGTCCGGCGGTATAGGAGAGTCTGAATAGGCGCGTCAACACTGGAGACAACTCTGGAGCACACGTCCTAAGCACAATGGCGGGGATACCGTCTGGCCCACTCGACTTTCGGACGTCAAGGGAGAACAGAGCTCGTCGGACCGCGATTTGCGAAAACCGGATTTCCGGCATTGAGCTGCCACAACGCAGGATGCTAGGCGGTGTGGCTCCCCCGTCGTCAAGTGTCGAGTTAGTTGCAAAGAGGGCTGCCAGTAAATCGGCTTTCTCTTTTGCAGTGTGGGCCAGAGAGTCATCCGTTGTGTGCAGCGGAGGAAGCGATGACCGACAGAAGTTACCTTCGACAGCCTTGGCGAGCGACCAGAATGCTCGACTTCCAGAAGGGAAACCTGCAAGCCGATCGCCAATCCTGCCGATGTGCTGGAACTTCGCTCTAGCAAATTGCTTTTTGCTGGACCAAGAAGCAGAATTGTATGCTTTTCTCAATTTGGATTTATCCGGATCATTTTGAGCATGCGCTTTAGTCCAGGCCCGGTAGGCAGCTTGCTTAAGGCTAGTAGCCTTTGCACTGGGCCCATCGAACCAAGGCTGACTCGATCCTCCAATGGGCACCACAGAAAATGGAATAAAACATTCCATGCCCTGCAATACAACATCGGCGACTAAGTCTGCGCAGCTGTCCGGATCATCCGACGAGAAACAAAGCTGCTTCCATGGGTAGGATGAATAAAACTCCCGCAGTCCATCCCAATCTGCTGACCGGTAATGCCAAACTTTGCGCGTCTCGCGGGGTCGAGATCTTTCTGGTAGCGCTAGTGGCACTTCAGACTGAACCAGGCAATGGTCGGACGATCCAAGGGGAGCACCGACGGAGACCTGGTAATCATCTGGGTGTGTAGTCAGCAGAAGGTCCAGCAGAGAAGGCTCGTGGTTTTCGATATCAGGAATGCGGGTTGCATCCTGCACCAGTTGCGAGAAACCATAAGCCAGAGCGAAGTCATAAACGGTTTTCCCAGCGTGGTCGGTCCGCGAAGACCCCAACCATTCGCTATGGTGGGCGTTAAAGTCTCCGAGGACAATCACCTCGGCTGTGGGGTACCGTTCCAGCACAGTGTCGGTCGCTTCTTGGACGCTTTCAAAGAAACGAGTTGTCTCAGAGTCGCCGCGATGAGACCTGTAGAGGCACGCGTATATACGGGTGGACCCACCGTAGTCCACACGCACCCAGAGAGTAGACAGGTCTCTGTCTTCCAGGTTATTTAGACGGCGACAACAGATGCCCTCCCGGACAAACATGCACACCCCGGCCTTTGGAACGAACAAATGTTCGAGATTGTAGCCGGGATAGTGAAGATACGATGTATCGCTCGGGCAGGTTATCTGTGTCTCCGTCAGAAAGAACAAGGCCGGCTTCGCCGTCTCAAGATGATGATGGACGGCGTTGATGTTACTGTGGAGTCCCCTGATATTGCAAAAGTCCACTCTTAATGTGGAAAGGGGTGCCGCTGAAGTAAACCTTTTTCTTCTTTTAACTTTAACCATTTTTTAAAAACCGTAAAAAAGATGAGTTTATTGGAAGTGTGCAGTTTATATGATCGCGGAGGCAAAGCGCAATGGTTGCGGGTCGACCCGAATGCGGCGACAAGTTGTGGAATTGACATGGGGGACGGAAGGGCCCCCGGTCCCCCCCGGGAGTGCCTGTCTGGTTCCACTCCGGTCTCCTCCCCCGGCAGGACAGACACTCATCGGGATTATGCGCCGGTTGGCGGGACGGCCTCCTGGGCCGGAGCTTATAGGTAATGCCCAGGTTCGGGTCCCCTACTAACCGGCGGGCGGCCAGCGGACAGCCGTTTCACCGGGTCTCCCTGGCCCCCATGTCAACCCAACACGCCACACACATCAGAGATCGCCCAAATCGCATCGCTGGACCCCACCATCATACATGCCGCACACTTCGGATGTAGGGGAACTGGCTCTCGTGAACCCTGCCGAAACACAGCGAACTGCTTCACGACAGACTCACTCACGAGGGTGGTCGCTAGCCAGTCGGGTATGTAAATATCCTACCACCAAGCCGGGCGGCGTAAGAATTAAATGGGGCCACCGCCTGTCCACCACAACCCGAAACGGGGTTCAGTATGAGCCAGAGCCTCGTCTGTTTATCAGCAGGGTGCACCACGAGCAGGTGAGGTTGGCAGGGATCCAATAGTTGTTGTTTGGACCCTTACACCCCGAATATTGATGTACCTATAGATTACTTATCTGACTATAGTTTAATTATTACTATAAGCTATATTGTCTGACCCTTTATGATTACTTCAAACAATAATCTCTTAAGTTTATAATAATTCCCCAAAATATCCATTGCCATGTCATTAGTACATTAAGCTACATATCTTGCTGTACAGCTACTGCAGGTACCATCATCAGTCATAACTCTTCAAACCTTTCTTAACACAGAATGTCCGGAGAACCAGAGGTAGCAATCACTCCCGAGGAGGAAGAAGAAGAAATCAAGTCTTCATACAGGCCTCCTCCAGAAAAGACTATTGAGGAGATCCTGGCTGCTGACCAGGATGATGAATCATTACGGAAGTATAAGGAGGCGTTATTGGGGCAGGCTCAAATTGGGACTGTTATTGTTGGTGAGTTTTATACCTTACCTAAGTGATTTTAGAGTTGGTGATTTGTTACTTAATCTATTGCTTCAAGAGAGATGTATGCTGTCTGGTCAATGTCAAATGATAAGGATGGAGATAGTGCCTCAGAGACAGTCAGCATATGAGTATTTTATTAATTTTATAAACAGATAAAACATAATTTTATGTTGATTGAATGTACTATAATTAAAAAACAAAAAAAATAACATTAGGAAAATACAATTGAATGTACTGTGCAATTTCTCTTATGCTATAAATGTTAATTGGTACAAAATTCGTTAATTTTGTATGAAATAAGTTAGAAAAATAGCAGAAAAAGGCAAAATTGAATATTGCCAATAACGCCACCAGAATTTTTTGCTCTGAAACTTTATCAAATGCCATGCATAAAAGAAGAGAAAATATTGAAAACACCTCTTTCCTATTAGATTTCGTGGTTAGTAAATTCTGAGTAGGTCTACATACTTGTTAAAAATATCCAATTGTCTATCACTTACAAACGACAGATAAGTTGATATGATACCATTATCAATTTTTCGTTACACATACTCAAGCTTATCTTATCAATTTATTAGTAAACACAATATATAATGTATCTCCTCTCCAAAACCTGCCTAAAGTGGCAATTGGAAGGGTGAAGTATCGTTTGAATTTTCGCTACATTTTACATACTGAAACTTTTAATGAATATATCTAAGTCTATGCTACCTCAGAGGTTGGAAGGAATAGGTATTAAGTCAAAGCAAAAAGAGGCTCGATGAAGTATCTGATGTTATTCCAGCCTTTATAGTAAAAAAAATTTTAAATAGGCCTTTCTAAGTTTTTTGGAAATGTCTCACCTATACAGGTTCAGCTTTTTTCTCCGACCGAGACCTATGCTTGCCTTGTGAACGAAGGTCCGGTCGCACTCTTCACACTTACAGTTCAAACTCGTTCGTTCTCTTTTATTCATAAGCCTTTGTAGGCAATGAGTCTTCTATCATTCACATATCAATATAATGTATTGTATGCCAGATGCCAACGATCCAAGGAAGGTGATCGTCAAGAAACTGGCGCTGTGCGTCGTCGGACGTGACGACGTCGAGCTGGACCTATCTGGTGACCTTACCGACCTTAAAAAACAGGTATGTTATCATTCACATGTACATGAGTGTCTTCAAGAAATTTGAAGATTATTGTAGGCTTGGCAACTTCCGAGAGATATGCCTGTTGTTGTAAATGTGTATAAGGCTACGACAACGAGGAAAAATCTCTTTAGGGGTCGTCCATTAATCACGTGAAGTTTTTAGACAGTTTTTTTTTTTTTTTTTTAGTTTTTTCGCTAAAAAACGCTTGCATTTTTTTTCATGAATTTTAATTTGAGAAAGCTTTTCACGAAATGTTCAAGTGCTGCTTAAATTCTAATAATATCCTGGTATAGGTCAGGATAGCTTCTATAAATAGGTTAATGCATGAGTGTTTGAGCAATAACTGACATGCATTACCTACATCAATTTCTATTTAAGACTTAGTCGGTTTTAAGATTAGATATTTTACGATATATTTTTTGTCTATCCTAAAACGTTGAATCCTCAAATAAAAAAACCGGCCAAGTGCGAGTCGGACTCGCAAACGGACGGTTACGTACAATATTAACTAACTCATTGTGCTATGAAAGCAAAATACCAAAAAAGACGTTTGTTGTATTGGCGCCCCCTTAAATTTTTTATATTATTTCATTTTTATTATTTGTTGTTATAGCAGCGGTAGAAATACATATTCCCTGAAAATGACAGCTTTCTACCTATTACCGTTTATGAGATACAATACAGCACACTGACAGACAGACGGATGGACGGAAGGAACTGCGGAGTCTTAGTAATAGGGTCCCGTTTGGCACCCTTCGGTTACGGAACCCTAAAAGGGGAAAGTACGGTAGTTACCCAGTCCACAGTGTATGGATCAGCAAAACTATGTCGATATAATCTGGCTGAGTTTCATGCCGGTTCTTCCCAGGTCTCCTGGGACTAAATAAATGGCTTCGATTTTGAAGTTATATTCAAACAGATTTTGTATTAGTGAATTCAAAATACATTGTTCACTACATTTTATCGCTGCTATGTTTTTCCTGTAACCTCCGCTATATATTGATAAAAATATGGAACATATTCCCATAAAATTAATCAATGTGAAAGCATCTCTATGGTCAAAACCATTTATTCAGTTTACGCCATAGATCTCGGTGGTTTAGGTCTTAGGAGAGCACTTATGAAAGTCGGAACCTACTGAAGTTACCACCGACATGTCAGTCAGCTTTGAACAGCGGGAAGAACGGGAAAGAAACAGCAAGTTTTTTTTTTTTTATATTTTTGTATGCATATTGAAATTGATTTCTCCCATTAGTTTCGCTCGACCTAAAATACACTTGGACTACACATAGCTATTACTCCGTCCTTTTGTTACTCCAACGTAATAATGTTATGATTATAGCATCCTTCCTGAATATAGGTTTTCCTGTTACACATAGTTTATAAACACTGACATGAATTTGTTTGATTCACTTAAATATCGCCATTTGAGGAAGGCTTCTTATTCAATGGAAATTTCGGGATTTTACTCAATATGCACTTAATTATATAAGGTCCTAATAAATTAGTGTATTTCCTCTGGAGGGATGAATGTATTCTGAATCAGGTCATTAGTAATCAAAAAATAATATTAGAAAAATAATCCGTGGGAAAAAATTAATAGATAAATGTTTAAATTAATACTTTGGACTGATATTAAGTTCAATTTCGTTTTTTTTTTCCCACGGAGGAAATTCACTAATTTATTAGGACCTAATAGATTAAATGAGTGATTGACTCTATTAATGTTTAACTAACAAACTCCTATAATTATTTAAAATACGTTTCATTCACCGTAACGATTAGACGAGAGAGCAACCGGCCGTAAAACATGAAAGCCAGGTCAAATATTAGTCGAAACGAATGATTTATCGCTTAGCTCGTAACTCATTAGAGTGAATAAATCTGTGTTCAGACTATGGGTGTTTTATGTGGTTTTAAATAGATTTTACATCAAAAGTTTGATTAGGTCGTGTTAAACAGATAGTAACAAATATGGAAAGTGTTGGTGCCAACCGTATTCAGCTGTCGAGCGTTAACTTGGCTACAAAAAAGGCGCGAGATTCCGCTTACTAGATTGTCCAAGATCACTAGATTATGCGTCTGATGGTTTTGAGAATAGACTAAAAAAAAATTCAGAGTAAAAAAAAACAAAATTTTCTTGGCTAATCAAGTTTGTAGTTGATAAACCAATTTAGTAGTTGATAAACCAACTTAGTAGTTGATAAACCAAGTTTGTAGTTGATAAACCAAGATTGTAGTGTTGTAGTTGCTAGTTTTGAGATTTGAATTGTTAAATGACTGAGCAATGAACTGAAACAAAGCGAGGGAACTGCTACGTTTTTTGAGGAATCCCCGGAAAACTGACCCCACGTTGCACTTGAGATGAATGTATCTAATGAACTATTTTACTAATAATTGGACTGTTTTACAAAAAACTTAAACCGACTTCAAAGTACACTAAGAAGTAATCAAATCCTGATCTGATAACAATGGGACCAAACGGGAAGTATACCCTTTCAGACAAAAAAATAATTTTCAAAATCGGTTAACAAATGACGGAGTTACGAGGTAACAAACATAAAAAAAAAAAAAAAATACAACCGAATTGAGAACCTCCTCTTTTTTTTGAAGTCGGTTAAAAAGCTTGTTAAGCCGTTACGGAGTTGTGGTAACACAAATAAATACACACAATCTTTCGCATGAATGATATTAAATAAGTAGAAAGTATGATGCTATTAGAATAACTATTTAATATTTTCGGAACTGCAATTTGGCAAAACAACATTAGCTATTAAAACTATTAATACTCGGAACAAAATAGCAGCGAGGATTAAACAACCACGTGTATATTAGATAATATCACCTGTTGATCACAAAACTCATTATTAAACATCGCAATGACAGGTGCGCAAACGCACGCGGCTCGTCACTATTTCATAGCTGATAGATAATTCGGCGGTCGCAATTACCGGGCGACTCCCGCTTGGCTGTCTTCCAAGCACCGTAGACTACAGGATGTTTTAATAAAAACTTTTCGAATCAAACGTTCTGTGGCTCCTTTGTTATTTAATTTCGGATCGATGACGTCCAGATGTTAGTCATTCGCGATAATGTTGTAATCTTTACGTTCGTGTGTGCGATTTCAATTGATATTGCATGTTTTGGATATTACACTTTTAGTTACTTGGTTTCTGTTATTTTGTGTAGTATAACGTCATTTGATTACTTTTATCTATTTAACTCCGAACCGGTGGTAAATTCAACTGTATGTACCAATTTAACGTTCATAAGTGCCTTACCAGGGTCTAAACTGAATAAATTACTTCTTTTTTTTTTCTCTCTTGGGATTTTCTTACTTTTATTTATTTGAGTTTGTTGCCGGAGTCTTCACAGATCAAGTGTATTCCGTCCGAGTCAAACCGGTGATAGACTCAACTGTATACATTCAAATGTATATATACGTACTTAACGATCATAAGTCTACATATACAATTTCAAAACTACCATTCAAATTGTACCAATGCATTGGCAAAACTTTTAATTTCATTCGTTTAAATTTTCCCCGCTATTACATTCTTGTATTTTCCCTATACATTTGGCAATTATGTACCCACAGCAACACATCAAGCTATACATTTTCAGTATCAGCTGATCTCGCATTGTATAGGATTTCCGTACAATGAGAGGTCAGCTTATATTGGAAGTGTATAGCTTGATCTGTAGCTGTCTGTACCTAGTTCATGTAGGAACTAGGAACATAATTTTCTTCGGAAGGAATCCCCCAATTTTATGCAATGAGCTTGTCACTTATAATACAAAAAGGTTGTAACAAATTATGCAATTTTCTTCTACGATTAGACAATTAGATAGTGACGTCACGCCACGTTTTCGTCGCTTTATTTTGAATGACTGACTCACTCATGTCTCCTATACAGTATTTATTCTAGTAATTAATGCTTATCGAATAAGCTCGACATCCGTTTGCCGTGGCCATTTATGCAATTAATTTGTTAGTGTTTTAATTTTGTATAGATAAGGATGGAATAAGCGTAGGTTTATTAAAGAGTTTTTATTTTAAAAAACAGCAACTTGTGGCGGGTTTACTGACTTGATAATAAATTGACTGTTTAACATCATCGCTTGATATATAATAAATAAATATCCCGGGAGATTCATCCTCAGTCATCTGATCCCAAACTAAGCAGAGCTTGTACTATAGAAACCAGATAACTGATATAATACATATACTACTTTTTGTTTGTACATACATACTTAATATACATAATTACACGCAGTCTCAGGACATACAGACATGTTTATGCACACAAATGCATGTCCTGTGCGGGAATCGAACCCACGACCTGCGGCGGAATAGGTGCGCCAACTGGCCCGTCACATAATACACCCAAAGGGTGCCATCGTGACCTTATTTCTAAGCATTTATACGCCGACCTTCTATCTATATGTCGTGGAGCTGTATAAAGGTTCGGATCTAGTGTCGTTTGGCAGTTGTATGGGGGTAAAAATGGTTGTAGTTCGTAGGGGTTGGGTCCCTGATTATAACGCTACCACTCTTCTTCTTCTTATTTTTAATTTTGGCAACCAAGCCCAAATTAGGGCTCATTTCTGCCAGTGTCGAGTTATATTATAATATCCAGTCACAAAATCACTTCACATTATAGTCCTCAGTCAGTCACCGTCCATAAAAGTCATGTTTTACTACAATGGTGGTCATTCATTGTACTAAAACTCTTCACGGACATTTTGAGACAACTTGAAAAGTAACGATACACATAATTCATTTCATTTCACTTCACTGGTGCACATGGATGATCTTTATTGGGTAAAATACCACCAATAATACACAATAAAACTCAAAATACACAAATTATTGAAAATAAAAATGAAAATGCTACGTCACTCTGCAAGTTCCCGCCAAAAAGTCGCTACCACTCTTATTACAAGGCAATTATTTAAGTACAAGTAGGAGTTTAGGAGAGATCCAAGGAGGTAGGATCTAGTGCGAGTGTTTAGGGATGACTAAAAGGGGAGGTGGAGGCCATAAGGGGGAAACCCCTTGCAAGCTTGTAAGCTCTAGGAACTTACATACTATCATACTGTATACCTTCACGTTAAATCATGAATGCCAGTGACAAGTATAGTTTAGTGCACGATCTAAATAGTGTTTGAATGGTTGGGTGGGACTAAATCCGTATCGTGGTGTCGTTTATTTGCATTCACATGACTTTATGCACGAGTATATACGTATGCTATGTGACGTAAGAATAACGTGACGTATAAGTATATATAATTAGAGAGATTAGATTAGAGATTAGAGAGGTAGAGCATAGCGTTTATTCGCTCAAAGAGCAGCTCGACTGGGGAAGTACCTCCACCTTACAGAATACCGCAGCCAAATAACTTTATGTTGTGTAAAGTTGTGTTCCTGCGCGTGAGTAAGGTCGCCAGAGCTCATAGGGGAGGGGGGATAGGTCGGTAACGCGTTAGCGATGCTTCGTGTGTTGCAAGCGTCCATATGGCTACGGTAACTGATTACCATCAGGCGGGCCGTATGATTGTTTACCGACTAAGTTGTAAAAAAAAAAAAAAAAACGCTCGTACTCTTCACGGCTATATTCAAGGATTATAAGTCAGCTTAGCGTCCCCCATATGGCTTATTAAAATATCTAGTATCGACTTAACGCCTCGCTCGGTGAGACCAAGACTTGCGCGCGCTCAACTTGAATTACATTTGAATTGCGGCAGATTACGGCCGGTGGTCTATTCATTTAAACGAGATTGAAACATTAATTACACCTTGACTTTTTTTTTTTCATATTATATTTTATGTTACCTTTAACAGGTGGAGAGGACAGGTGTCGTCATGTGTCCAAATATATACTTGTATAGGTACTAATAATAGACTTTGTTGTATAAAAAAAAAAAAAAAAAATTAAGTATAGGCCATTGTGTCACTTACCATGGTGACCGCAATCTCACGATGGTAACTGATTATGTGGCCGAAATTGGCTGTCAGGAGCAGCTGTCGGAAGACACCGATAGGTGCATGGCGACAGATTAATGGTAGCCAGCCAGCTGGGTACTATAAAGTACCCTATCACCTATAGTTTCTTCACGATGTTTTCCTTCTCCGAAAGCTCAAGCTCAGAGTAGGCTTCGAATTTTCCTATTTCCTCTCAATATTTTCCTCATAAGAATGAAAATAGAGCTATCGTCGTCTTGCTTCCACTTTGTCAACCATCCAACTTAAAACTCCAGACGTGCCGTTTAATAATATTACAGAAAAATAAACCCAAAGTCTTAATAGTAAGGTTCATCAGTATCATCAATTGTTGAACCTACCTAAGGTATGGTGGAACGCCGGCGCTTACTAGTAAGATATTTTTCCTATTATATTGTATTTTAATTAATTAATCAAAAGAAACCTTTATGTTTCTTACAATTTAAGCAAGTCTGGTATTTATGGTTGGGCAACTCCAATTTGGAGGCACGTGTAAATCTTCTTCTAAAACTAATTAGCAGTAAGCTGAAAGGAACGTAATTTGTCTAAATCTTTTTCTCTTATGAATCACTCCAGCTAACGGTATGATGAAATATAAGTCTAATTAGTGCTGCTCTACATTGCCCTATTCATGAACTAATTATGTACATTTTGTAGAATAACGGTTTTGGATGTATTATTTGGGTGTCTGATAACTGTTTAGAGTAGCTGGATGCTGCTGATTGCGGAAATCCATAGAGAAGGCAAGGGCCTACTAAAATAAAACAAAGTTTGTTTGGATTTTGTATGCTGAATAATTTCTATGTTTTTAATATAATAATAATAATAAAATTCATTTATTTAAGTAACATAATTTGACTCATTATTGTTAGTAGGTTCACCTTATTATCTACGTGTTAGTAAGAAATTATACATTATTTATGGGTATTATCAAAGCACTATATTATATTTACGTGTATGTCGCAACAACGTCGTATGTAAGGACAGTCTACTCTGTCCGCTATCATGGCCAGGACGGTGTTGGCGCTGGCCCGCACCCTACGGACCAGAGACGTGCACCGCTTGCGCATAGTCGCGTAGAAGCAGTCAGTTCGTGCTTCTGCGAACATACCCGATGCGCTGCAGTACCGGGGCAGCCCCAACATCGCCCTAAACGCATTATTGTACTGGATGCGGAGGGCGTTGTACGATTTCAGCGTATAATTTGCCCACAGGCTGCACGTATAAAATGACGTACAATATGCTCTGAAGAGCGTGACCTTAGCATCCTTGGAGCACCGTACAAACCTGCGAGCTATCATATTTGCCCTTACCGACAAGGCCCTCCGCTCCCGTTCTATATCCGCATTGTCCTTGAGGTCGGTTTGGAGTAAATGGCCTAGGTATTTAAATTTTTCAACCCGGACAAGGGGAACACCGTATAGCGGAATGGCTGGCACACTTATAGGCCGTATTTTACCAGCCTCGAAAACAATGTAACAACTCTTGGATACATTGTATTTTAGACCATGACTCATAGCGTAGTTCTCACACGTCAGTAAAAGCTTTCTAAGGCCGCAGACCGACGCACTCATCAGCACCATGTCGTCCGCGTAACTTAAATTATTCACACATACGTCGTCGATATGACAGCCGACACGCTGACTGCTGAGTTCGACGATCAAAGCGTTCACGTATAAGTTGAAGAGGGCGGGAGAGCTCAAACCCCCCTGTCTCACCCCGCACTCCAACCTATAAGGCTCGGACAGCGCTCCTGCCCACCTGACGCAGTTGACCTGGTGTCCGTACCAGTACCTGAATATGTTAATAAGATCACCTGGTAAGTTAATGCCCTCTAGCTTTTCCCACAAGATATCGTAGGAGACCAGGTCAAAAGCCTTAGACAGATCAAGAAAACAGGCATAAACAGGAGTCTTTCTAGCAGTATAATATCTTACAGTATGCTTGAGACACAGTATTGCACTTTCGGTGGAGAGTAAAGGTCGAAAACCAAACTGATTATCATGCAACACGAGGTATTTACCTAACTGCGTCTCAAGCAGGGCGTCAAACACTTTTGCAATTACTGTCGCTAGGGAGATAGGTCTATAGTTACATTTATCGGCCAAGTCACCCGTTTTATTTTTTACTATAGGTACTACGACAGTTTTCATTAGTTCCAATGGTACGTATGAATGACTCACGCACAGTGAAAAGAACATAGCTAAGACTCTTGAAATATGTGGCCCGGCATACTGAAGATGCTCAATGCTGAGACCATCGTGACCGGGAGATTTGCCTTTAGATATTGATTGTATTGCTGTTGCTACATTCTTTGCCGTAAATCTAGTCCCAAACTTCTCTGTAGGCAACTCAGCAGTGAGCACCTTCCGCGCAATTAAAAAAGATGATAAAATATTAGGATAAATAAATATAATTTGTTTATTTTGAGTGTGTCCCATTAAAAAAGGAAA
Organism: Achlya flavicornis; assembly: GCA_947623365.1. NCBI lineage: Eukaryota > Metazoa > Arthropoda > Insecta > Lepidoptera > Drepanidae > Achlya > Achlya flavicornis. The sequence continues at coordinate 13,617,832 of OX392479.1, forward strand.
AAGAGCCCCAGTTCGGTACAAACAATGTTCGTGGTAGTCTTTGTCGTCGATAAAGGAGATCTGAACTTCCACAGCAGTTTTTAATCACGTTCTTCAATTGTTTCAACATCCTTTGATTTTCAATTATACATACTGCTGCCTCGAAGTGGTGTGTCCTCTTTTTCTTTTCCGAACTCGGCTGACACACTAATTTATGTCTAAATACCTACCATCATAGATTACAGAATAATTCAGATAGAGCGCGCGGAACACGGGAGTGAGGCCAAAAAAGCAAATACAAATTGAAAAACACGTACCCGGTATTCGCTTTTGAATGTGTATTTGCTTTGTTTAACAAACTTTATTAAACAAAAAACACTCCTTTATTAAGAAACTGTGGTTAAACAATGCAAATACAAACTGGAAAACGAAAACCAGGTATCAGATTTTCAATTTGTATTTGCTTTTTTGGTTTCACTTTCGTGTTCCGCGCGCTCCATCTGAATTATTCTGTAATCTGTGCCTACCATGTTAATAATGTTTTTAAATAAATATAATATTTAAACAATAATTACATGTTTACAACATAAGTTCATAAAAACTCCGTGAGGAAAAACTGTCACGATGACATACAACCCAAAATAATCACATTGTTAGATCACATCAACAGAGACACGCTAGGTGCGATTATAACTGTAGCGTATTAGAAAATTAACCTTATGTAGATGATGTTAAAGTTCAAACAACACATGGTTGGAGATAAAATACCCTTATTTCCTCCATCAATGTAGAACACTCCCAACAATCTTATGTTTATCCCTCTAATTCTTTGTTTCAGGTGTTCGTGATAAAGGAAGGCGTGCAGTACAGGATAAGGATCGACTTTATCGTCCAGCGAGAGATCGTCCACGGCCTCAAATACGTACAAAAGACCTATCGGATTGGAGTTCCAGGTAGATAATAATAATAATACTCTTTTATTCAGGCAAAAAACCCACTGTACCTAAAACATGATAAAATATAAAACATATAGTAAGTACATATAAGTACAGAGTTTATTTCACCAGTATTATTTTGATTTGTGTTTACTTATAACGGGGGGGAGAGATCATAGTAATGAGGATTTAAGGATACTCTTTGAGATTATCAGAGGGAAAATGATAAAAGTCAATCAACTTTTCTTGTTTATTATTCTGGTCCGTTGTGCAAGAGACAACAGTGACCGAGTTTCTTCAAAACTAGCCACTAATGTGCTTAGGAGATAGTCCATACCATAATGGGCTTATAACTACGGCAAAAATGTACGTTTGGTGAATTGTAACCATACAAAATCATGGTATCAAAGAGATGTCCAGCCTGGACAGGGGACGTAAACCATGGTAAACGAGGGACAAGAAAAAGTTGATCTACCAATCACCGACATCAAATCTAAGATAAAAGAACCACATTCAAAAAAGTGCACTATACTTAAACTAAAGGTATAGTAATGGGCACGAGTGGTGAGCACACCTGCGCAATAGTTAATTTTCGGTCTGTTTGGCGGAATGAAGCAGGGGGGGCGCCGAGCTGCACACGATTGGTTCGTCAGTCGACGCTCGTCGTCTATTGGATTCTTGCGTGTCATTTGGCTACTGTGATTTGGCCAAAAGTGTACATGCGCGAGCTTAACCCCACTACTGCCTATCTGTGCTCACCATTCGTGCCTTATACTGTACTAGGACTGTTGTCAACAGCTTCCTATTTCAAATTCGTCTGAGAATTTGACAGAGCTTTTTATGGCGGCTGTGGCGGTTATACACTTCCAGGTGTAAAAAAAATACCTATTACTTGTATGTGGGTGGACTAATCACAGACCAGATAGCCTTTAGACCTATTAGCCGGATATCTTCGAACGCCAAGCGTATGTATTAGTACAGTCGAGGACATAAATATGTATACACTTTTTGAAATTCAAAAGCAATTTTCTCGCATGTTTAACATTTAAGTGTTAAACTATTACACAAATTATAATAGTATATGTTAGAAGATTCTGCCTTTATAATATCTCATAATTTCAATCAGTAGTTTAAGAGGAAACCGTTGTTGAATTTTACTAAGTGTATACATATTTATGTCCTCGACTGTACTACATACAATTAAAACACGCCGTAAGACATTTTACGATTATGTTCTCATTCAACGCTTAGTTAATGTGTCGTCTAAAGGCCGTCTGCTATGCTATTCTGTAAAAGGTAAATCATCTCGAAAGTCATCTCGCAACTCACCTCGCAACTGAATTGGCGGGTGAATTACGTTTCAGAATACTAAATCCTATTGAAAAACGTCAAAATACTCACCTGTCGTAGTTCTTCTCACTTCCGTCATCACTCGGTGGCGCTAGTGTCGAACTCACTCAGTTTAAGAATATGAAATTCTAATCTCATCGCGGATTCAGAAGTGATTTTGCAAATGAACGTTACAGAATAGCACTGCTGGTCTGTGGGACTAATATATTACATCATCATTGTAAATTTTATAAACAACTGCGATTGGTAAGCTGTTTGGTAACCCAGAATCACAGATTAAAACGGTAGATGCAGAAAGTTTAGATGCTCCTTTTAATGGTGATTGCAGAACTATCGGTGCCTTTGTTGACGTCTCCTGGCTATGATATTTATAGGAAATTTTACTAAAAGAAACAATATCTTAAGCACTTTTCTTCCGTATGGCTTAGCAGTGTGACGCCCTGTAATTGGGACGAGAGAAAAGAGATTAAAAATCCTCTGCAACCGTATTTTGAATCGTTTTATATGATTTGGCTTTCGACATATCAAAAAGCACCTTATCACCTGTAATTTTAGTCTCAAACTTATTGACTGTGTCATACCGTCTCACCCGGCTGGATCCTAATATAATTATTGTGTTTTTCCATGTCCGCCATGACAGTACCCGGTACGTAAATCAATTATTCAACACGCATTGTGTAACATTGCCATAAACTTAGCACTGCCCATGCCATGTCATGTTATTGTATGCAATGCCATATATTTATAGCCTGTATATTTATTATGCCAGTTCTACACGTTACCACAAGTACACACCAATACACGCATCCGGTAATTTACTTACAATATTGGTACACACGGCTACCGATCAACCTATACATTTCCAGTATAAGCTGAACTCGCATTGTATACGATTTCCGTACAATGGGAGGTCAGCTTATACTAGAAATGTATAGCTTGACCTGTAGCCGTGTGTACACACTAGCATCTACACAGAATAAAAAAAATATGAGCCTGTTTTTAACTACAATCTTATCTAATTATGTGGCCGAAGCTAGCCTTTTAGAAGGAAATGGCTTTCGAGTGCAGGTCGACTCCGAAGACCGATCAGTCCGATCGGCCTATGGTGTATCTTTTCTAGGGGTACCTCAGAACCTCAGTTGCGCTGTTGGCGCAGATCTCCTCTAAAATTCTGTGAAATTGTGTGTACATTCCGAAGTACATCTGTTATCGAAGACTATTCGTAAAGTGTACAACTGGCATTAAAGTTTTTTGATACTATGTCGGCAATTGATGTGAGCGGAATAACAACTAACAAAATGTTGCACTAAAAGCAAGGGCGTTGGATCCTTGCATTGAGCAATGCTATGGCTATGTTGCACTTAGGTCTCACCACAAAGATCGATGCGGATATGGCATAAGCTACCTATGCTTGCTAGCTTTTTTGACCTTTGTAACCGCTTCCTTTCAAATATGATCTCATTTAAAAAAAAAATATCTGTTTAGTATTATGTAGCTTCTGCCTCTTCTCTGGATCATGTTTTCCCGGTAAAGAAAATATTTATTTCGGTAACTTCTATCTAGGTGATTCCCAAAGTGGTCCAGATGAACCGCAGGAGTCCACGGGAGACTCAAGGGCCGGTCTACGTTAGAAAGATCTAATCTTCAAATGTATTGACGAAATTTGGAAATATAGTAGAAATGTAGCAGCAGTCCACCGAAACCTGAAAATTTTGAAAGGGCTTTGAAAATAGTTCGGGAACTCCTGATTTCTAGAATAACAAATACCTGTTCTTCGAGTTCAAAGGAGGCCAACGTATAAAAGGTTACGATAAGTTATTACTGGGTAGTTACTCATCAGCGCATCTTCTAGTACATGCTGTGCTCTTCTGCAAGTAATGACATGTATAACATTGTCTTCTTAAAGAGTACTCATTGTTGTAAAGCCAAATGTAATGTCAACGGCATAAGAGTGATATTACCGATTGGCTTATGCAGATTCGCGTCGATTTATATGGTGAGACCTTTATATGGCACTTGTGTTATAGGAATCACTTATTATTTTATTAGATATGTGCAATAAATAGATGAACGATTACAGTACAGTGCCATTGATTTGTTTTTTTTTGTTGGAAGTAATTTTTCATGTTTAGTTATTCGCTGAAGATTGAAAAACTAATATAAATATTTCTGTTTACAGTGGACAAAATGACCCACATGGTCGGTTCTTACCCACCAAAAACCGAGCTGCATTCTTACACGACTCCTCCCGAAGATGCGCCTTCGGGTCTGATGGCCCGAGGCTCGTACTCCGTCAACAGTCTGTTCACCGATGACGACAAGAACGTCCACCTCCAATGGGAATGGGCCTTCGAAATCAAAAAAGATTGGAAAGATTAAAAAGCTTGGTCCCGGTTCTACAAAAAGACCGACTGGGTTGGACGTTTGGCTGTACAATTCGTTACCTTAGCCTCTAATGTAATAAAAAAAAAACAAGGCTGTACAATTTGTTGTCTGTGCCATAGTGAGAACAAAACTGGTCCGGTATTTTCAATTGGATGAAACGCACAGATTAATTTAATATAATTGGTTTTATATTAATGAAAATGTCCAATCCAGTTTGTTGTGTGTCGAAAATAGTGGCTGACTGAATGTTAATATTATACTTCGACAAATTTAGAGTGGTATGTCATAGAGTCAGTATACATTAAATAATATACATTTGGAATTTTATGAGTATAATCATATTTGTTCAATCTACAAATGAAAGTGATCACAATTCTAAACCTTGTAATATAACAGTTTTATATTTAATATTATTTTAATAGATTGCGCTTCCTACACTGCCTTTTTGAAAGGTCACAATGGGAAAGACTTTACAAATATTGTTGCAATCATATTTCGAACAAAGGTACTTATTGGGCAATTCACTATTCTGTGACTATTTGGTGTTAGAAGGCCTTTATTAAAAAATATCGTTCAAATTAAAAAGAACTTTCACATAGAATATTCTAGAGCTATTTTCCAATACAGTAAAATATATGTAAGTTAGTACCAATGATATTCGTAGAAATATACCTGTAATTACATTCTGCATTATTGCCGCGGGAAAATCAACCTTATAACTATACAGTAAATATATAGAAGTATATTAAAGGTTCAATAGTGTAATTATGATTCAAATTTGCATGCTAGAAACGAAGCACATTAAATAAAACAATAAATAGATGAATATTTTTCCGTGGTGAAAATGCAAGTGTAAGTTAGCCATAAGAGTCGTCGCGCATTAGGTAGAGTATGACCAAATTGCGGAGTTTGGTATATGTGAGTATTATGCGATCAATAAAGCCTCATTTATATTATTCGATGCAATAAATGAGTTTATAGTCCACATATTTTATGTTCTCAAATGACACTCACTCACTTTTGACAGCACTGCGAGTATGGATTCGATAAGTAGGTACGTAACATCTTTAAACTAAATGTCATTCTCATAGATATATCTCAGATTTAGTAGTAAAATGACATCTTTAGGCTACGGAAGGGGTCGGCAATCTTTTGAGACGGAAGATCCAAATGTCACAATTTACAAAAAAATCTAGTTTTTAAAGAGCCACAATGTTTGTTGTGGCTTTTTATACACTGTTTTTTACTACTTTATTCATGCAAGAGAACGTTTGCTCGCATGAATATCGACTCGAAGATCGTCAGCACTCCAAATGGATCGATTTTAAAGGGTTTGATAAAATTATATTTTTTTCGTATGGAACTTTAGAGCCGCAACTTTACATCGAAAGAGCCGCATGCGGCTAGCGAGCCGCAGGTTGCCGACCACTGGGCTACGGTAATGGACTGGATGCTTATTTGCAACCTTAATAGTATACATTAAAATCATTTTATTTGGTCACTTTGGTCTACACAACTAATGCGCGATTACCCTAAGTCAGTCCACTGTTACGTTTTAAAATCGACACATAATGCTATCACCAGCATTCCTATAAGCATTTTGAGCCAAGCTAATAACAAAAATGGGTGATGCTTGCTTGCATAATGTAGATACATTGGTTTTAGTAACCGTTTGTTTTTAGCCGGATTGTAATTGAATAGTTTACCGTATTGTCATTTTACATTCATAGCTCGCTATAAGTCCTCTGGTATTTTTTACTCATGATTCAACTACTTTACTATATTGCCGTATTAACACGGATATATTTGCTATGAATTGTATTTAGTTTTGTTTACATATTATATTTTATTAACAAATTGATAAATTCAATAAAATTATCCATTCCTAAAATTATGAGTGAGCGAAGGAGAATATAGTCAACGGGCGCATGTTTTCTACAAAATCAATGTGTATGTACCAAAACTTAGTATTATCTATATAAAAAAAAACATATTGTAAGGGTATTGGTGCACCAAGAAAATGAAAAATAATTATATTTTTAATAATACACATATTGCTTATAATTGTAACATAAAATAGTGCCAGATACGCGGAAACGTGGCAATAATATTTGAAAAAGTATTAATGTATGGAATGAGCACAGTCTGTTCCCTTATAGAGTAAAATTAGTCCTTAAGCGTTTGCAATAAAGTACATTTTTAATCTTCAGGCTGAATACTCAGATGGTGAAGGCATTTAAAATTGAAAACAAAAACCGGCTGAATAAAAGTGTTGCTTGTGCCGCCTTGGATGGTGGGTGTAGATCCAGAAATAATCAAGAGGTTCATTGAAACTGGCTATCTATACATAAAGTTGTTTCAGTAATGTCTCCAAAATAAATAAAACTGCAAGGACAACTGAAAATCGACTAAATATACAGTATTCGTATAGTCGATTTTTGAATACCTGATAGTTCCTTGATCTACGCTCGCGTGATGTGAGATTTAAGTGTAATAAAACAAGAAGGTGCTTCAGTGTTGTCCACTGGTGCTCTTCTTTTGATTTTAAATATAATAAGGCTTCCCTTTTATAAATAGAATTATGATAATCTTTTTTTTAATGTAATTGCATTTTCACGTCGGTCTGTAGTGTAGACCCCGTTTTTGACAAAAGAAAATATTTTCTTACGATATAATAGAAATAGTGAAGTGATCTTCCATTATAATACGGTTCCATTATTACCTCCTGTAATTTTTAATAAACTCATTCTCCAATAGTTTTTGAACTTTGGGTGTAACATTGTATTTTTATTAGGTCTATATTTTAACGAGTTTTATTTCTTAATTCAGTAATGAATTTGTATCATTTCAAATAGATGTGTAAAGATTTATGCAATTTAATAGTTTGGCCAAAAATAAAGCTTATTTATTCAATGATAATGTTTTTGTTTTATAATCATTGAAAGTAATGTCCAAATGAAATGTGCCTATAATTATGAATCGTCGCAACTATATTGGGAATGTCATAAAAAAGTTGCATCGTTAACAGTTAGGTGCCCAACTGATAAGGCGCGTCGTGAATCTTCGTTCGCACAGAAAAGAAAGTATGGCCCGAAGATTAACGAAAGAATGCTATAAACTTACAATCAACCTTAGATCACTACTATAAGGTTCATAATACACTGCGGCTGTCAGTTCCGTCTCACTCGCAAGTCACGCCCCTCCGCACACATGGCGGCAGCTGCCGACCAATAGCATTTCCCGCGCTTTAAAAATGTATCTTCTGCGCAGATACATCTGTAAGCCATATCAGTTGGGTACTACTGTAAACGGCTGTAACATAATTGGACTGTTTTACAAAAAACTTAAACCGACTTCAAAGTATACTAAGAAGTAATCAAATCCTGATCTGATGACAATGGGACCAAACGGGAAGTGTATCGTTCCAGACAAAAAAAGAATTTTCCAAATCGGTTAATAAATGACGGAGGTATGAGGTAACAAACGTAAAAAATATACAACCGAATTGAGAACCTCCTTTTTTGAAGTCGGTTAAAAAGGGTCGAGCCAGGCTGACCGTACAGAATAATCCGTTTACAAGTTAGCTTAAACCACAGGCTTAAACTAATATTGCATGCACTGAGCACGACTACTTCGCATAAATACGTCGGAATACTACGATGAGATTGATCTTGCGGTATAGGAAAACAACACATTGGTAGGGTTTTTCAAGGAAATTATATTATGAAAAGATAATATTCTTATGTCATCATCATCATATCAGCCCATGGATGTCCACTGCTGAACATAGGCCTCCCCCATTGTTTTCCACTTCGAACGGTTCTGGGCCGCTTGCATCCAGCGGCGCCCAGCGACTCTGACCGGGTCGTCGGTCCAACTGGTGGGAGGTCGTCCCGCTTGGCGCTTTCCAGTACTTTCTTCTTTATTTCTTTATTCTTATGTGGCAGGTATTTATATAAATAAATGAATATCATTATCATATTTTATAATTGGACTGTTTTACAAAAAACTTTAATCGACTCAAAGTACACTAAGAAGTAATCAAATCCTGATCTGACAATGGGAACAAACGGGAAGTGTACCCTTCCAGACAAAAAAAGAACTTAATAAATCAAAAAAAAAACAGTTAATAAATGACGGAGATATGAGGTAACAAACAAAAAAAAATACTACTGAATTGAGAACCTCCTCCTTTTTTGAAGTCGGTTAAAAATATAAAATAGGTACACAAAAATAAAAAAACAAAATATTGTTGACAAAAACGATAGGCACGTAGTAGGTAATAATTTTCAGCCTACCACACTGGTTCACGAATTTCAGATGAAACTAGTGACTTTTCTCTTTGCATTGTCCTGCGCCCTGCTTGAAAAAGTAGGTAAGTTACTATATCAATAGTTCCTCAATATATCCTCCAAATTAACATCATGGACTCGACTGTGGGGTGATTTCGGTATTATATTACTAGCATTTTTCTTCAAGGCGACAACCACAAACTTGCTGGTCTTATCCGTAGGACAAAATGCCGTTAATCTTGTCGGCACGTAATTTGTGTATTCCATTTTCAGTGGCATTGCTAGTGCCATGCAACCTTCCTCTGAAAAATCATCATATACTTACTGTGTTGTTATCAACAAATAGGTAATATAATAGGTAATATAGGTAGCTACTAATGATGGCGTAGGTACAATTATTATTATGCAATTTGTGGCAGGTCCTAATGAATTTGAGTTCCGAGTATTAATAACTAATATTGTTGTCTGATAAAAATAATATTGTTGTCTGATAAATCTAATATTTATGTCTGATAATAATAATATTGTTGTAAGATAAAACTAATATTTTTTTCTGATAAAACTACTATCATTATCTGATATTTGGTTTGGCGCCGAACTTTTGTCCATCCAGAAATCAAATCCTTCGTGCCGGCCCTGCCAGAAAGTGCCTCAGTACCTACCTGGAACCATCCTCTTCAAATTAACGTTTTCAATCATATAAATGCCGCTCTTCCCGAATAAGTTTGAGACAGTTCTGGTGGTGAACTCTCTGGTCTGCTCAGATTCTAATGTGGGAGCATCTGTGGCTACTCCAACCACGTGGGTCAAGTTCTTTGTTATCCAGTCTGCTAGTTCGTAGCTGATGCCTATGGAAGGAGATGGTAATTTATACTGAGTCGGCAATCAAGTGTACGGCGCGGCCCGCCTATTGGTAGGCGGTTACCGTGGTCCTATGGATGCTTGCAACACCGTGTTCAGCCCAGGGCATCACTCTATCTGCGACGCATGCTTGTTTGAAGAGGCGCATGGGCTTGTCCATCAGTTTTCGGTCGGTACAGGCCTCTTTACACAAATCAGGGTGAAAGGGAATGGGCAGATACTCCACCACGCATGGATCGGTGGAGGTAGGCTAGTGGTCAACCTACTGTTGGAGTTTTCAAGCGGCCTAGAAGGCCTCATACTAGCTTTACGACTATCACAATTAAGTGATAACCGGGACCAACGGCTTTACGTGCCTTCCGAAGCACGGAAACAGTCGATTTGAAATACCAGTAGGCGGTCACCCATCCAGGTACCGACCACGACGGTGGTAGCTTAACTTGCCGATCGATTAAGAACGGCTTATCATGCTACACCACAAGCGCTTCCATCCATTTGAATATTTCTATTTATATGGTAAACTATTGGGTAAACTACAAGGGAACTTTCAACTAAGGGTTTGTATAAAGACCACTAAATCAAAGCCGAATCTGATAACGACTTGAATTGTATATAATTTGGGACGATTTTATCAAAAAAATGCGTTTGATCTGCTGTGAATTGGTGAAATAAATTCCGTTCAGCAATATTACTTTAGTGGGGTTTCCAACGTCTAGGTCTAAATACGGTCATAGCAATATAAACCATAATTTGACGAGTCCGAGCACGAAGTTGGTTACTTTATTTTGCTCATTGTTTAGGTATTATCTGAAAAGGCTTTCTTAAGACAACTTTTGGCTGAGAACTGGCGCTAAAGTGTAGCTGCTGGAATACCGAAACAGCTAAACTAATTCTATTTAAATCAACTTTCGCCGCGGTTTCAGGTATCTCTCTTTCTCCACGTGGACATAGATAACTTCATCTCTTCTCGCTTCAGAAAAAGAGTAGGTAGGTACTTGAAGGCCGAGTTCCGAACCGGTGGTAATTTCAGTGAATATGATCTTCATAAGTCCCTTCTAGGACCTAAATTGAATAAAATACTGACTTTGAATTGCTCACCAGGTGTATTGCAAACGCAGCTCCTAATCCTCTGAGTATTGGTTTCCGTGTATCCGAACTTGAAGAGTAGCAGCGTTGGTACTCGAGGGTCATGCTTGAGCACTATCCACTGCAACGCCACCTCCAGGGTCAGTACTAAAGCTGGCTGCAGCTTGGTTATTGAACTCACATCGATTATTGATACTGGAACAATAAGTTATTTAGGTATATTAGAATAATAGGTACACACACGGCTATCGACGGGGAGATTCTTAATGCTGTCGCGAGATTGTGGTATGATCTCCCACGCGGTGGTTTTCCCAAGAGAGTATAATAGCGTAAGATTCTTCAAGAAGAATGTATATGGTTGGACATTCAGAAACCCGTACCGCAGCTTAGTTCTTATAATACAGCTTACACTAGGAAATGTAGAAACCAAAATGATGGAGTTGTGGTCTACACCTTAAATGGACTGAGCTGTTCTATTGAAGAACCGCAATTTAATGATGCTAATTGTCTTCTACTACGTATCAAAAATAATGTTGCATTCCTAGCTATCTACAGATCGCCATCATTTCGAAATGTGGATAATTTTCTTTCATCATTAGACATTGTCCTACAACAATTAAATACATACGGCACCATAGCAATTATTGGAGACATTAACATAAATATAACACTAAGTAATAGTGATGGTAACTGTGGAAATTATCTGAATCTGGCTGCGGAACACGGACTGCTGCCAGCTCATTCATTACCTACTAGGGGACATGCGTGTCTTGATCACGTGCTCTTAAAGTCCCGATCCCTGTGCCAAACTTTTGTATTACGCACATCCATAACTGACCACTACCCAGTCTTTCTAAAAATTTCTACTAACCAATGTAATTACAAGCCTTTAATACAGATGACTAAGATTGACTACACTAAAGCTGCACAAGAACTAAGCGCATTGGACCTATCTGAAATTTACTACATGTCAGATCCAAACTCTGCTACAAACTTTCTTGTTAAATCAGTAAAGGAAACTATTGATAACAACACTAGAATTGTCACATTACCTAGACGCCTACGTACCTTAAAACCTTGGATGACTCCTGGTTTACTTAAATGTATTCGGCATAGAGACAAGTTACATCGGAAAGCAAACAAGTCACCATCAAATGATATAGCCGTAACGACCTACCGCAGGTACAGAAACTTCTGTAATAATCTCCTCAAAAAACTCAAAACAGAACATTATAGATTGCTACTCCAAAACTGTAGAAATGCTGCAGAAACATGGAAAATCATTAAAAATATCACAAATACAGCTAAAAGTAAAAACCCGGCAATTGAACTTCTAAGTTATGATAAAGAGGACCCAATAACTGCTGTCAATAGTGTAAATAATTTTTTCGCCACAGTTGGTCAAACACTAGCGGAAAAAATTCCAGCTCCAGTATTGACCTCCACTCACATTGATATCCCCACCCAAAGTCATCTCAATTCCTTTGTTTTACTTAACACAGACGAAGAGGAAGTTTATACAACATTATTTAATTTAAAAAACGATTCGGCTACTGGTTCAGATGGTATTCCTACTCTATATCTAAAATTATGCTCGAACATATTGGTTCCACTATTGACACATATTTTTAATACTTGTTTCGAAACGGGTGTTTTCCCATCGGTACTTAAACGCTCCTTGATTCACCCTATCTATAAACAAGGATCTAGAGACAGTGTCAACAACTATAGGCCAATTTCTGTACTACCCGCCATTTCCAAAATTCTCGAGAAACTTATAAACACCAGACTAACTAATTACTTGGAAAAAGAACACCTACTATCTGACTCGCAGTTCGGCTTTCGCGCTGGTAAGTCTACGGAGGAAGCAGTTACTAGCTTAACTGACTTTATTATCACTAGCCTGGACACAAAGCGAAAATGTGTTGGCATTTTCCTGGATATGGCAAAGGCTTTTGACACTGTCTCTATACCTATTCTTTTGAAGAAAATGGAGAATTTGGGTATACGAGGAACTTCTCTGAAACTATTCAAAGACTATCTAACTAATAGAAGCCAATGTGTCAAGATTGATTCTCACATTAGTGCTGATACCTATATCTCATATGGAACACCTCAGGGTAGTGTCCTCGGGCCGAGTCTTTTCCTAATCTACATAAACGAGCTCTGCCTCTACACCCCACTTAATGGTAAAATTTTCACTTTTGCTGATGACACCGCCTTAGTTTTTCAGGGAGAGACTTGGGACGAGGTGCGCACCTGTGCTGAGGTAGAACTCCATAAAATTGTTAAATGGCTTAATAAAAACCTTCTAACCCTTAACGTAGCCAAATCAAAATTTCTTCCATTTTCGATAAAAAAAACTCACCTACCCAGTCTAGATTTTGCAATTAAAGCTCACTCATGCCAATTTAATCCCATATCTACAATAGACTGCTGCTGTTTAGATATAGAAAGATGTACACAGGTTAGGTATTTGGGAGTGGAGCTCGATGAACAGTTGTCATGGTTACCACATTTAACTATACTCACTAGCAGAGTGCGAAAATTGATTTGGACATTTAAAAACATTCGATCAGTTGCAAATCCTAAACTGCTAAAGACAATTTATTTCGCTCTTTGTCAATCGATACTTAGCTACTGTATCTCCACGTGGGGAGGAGCTTGCAAAACAAATCTTATTTTACTGGAAAGAGCGCAAAGGTCAGTTTTGAAAGTTATGACTCGTAAGCCCTTTTCTTATCCAACCTACGACTTATATCAAGAATGTAGAATCATGACAGTACGCCAACTATTTATTCATAGAATCATTATCCTACACCACTCTAATATAACTTTCGATCCTGACTTCTATAACACAACAAGACGAAATGACATAGTATGTAGAACACCTAAATTGCGCACCCGATTTGCACAGCGACATTACTGTTTTCTGGCGCCTTTCCTTTATAACAAATTAAATGGAATACTCAACTTCTACCCGTTACCCCGGACCCGCTGTAAATGGACTATTCGGGATTGGCTACTTACACAAAATTATAAAACTACTGAATGCCTACTAGAAGTTTTAACATAACATAAAATTGATTTATTACCACACATACACGCACACACACACACACACAAACATATATACCCACTCAAACCCACACATGCACATACACATTTATCTAAAAATTTCAATGTTAATTTAAATTTAAATTATGTGTCTTTATCACAGTGTAACTAAATTGTAAACAACACTTAGATGCTAATATTGTATTATTAAAACCCAGCACTTTTGTACTCACCTGGCGGAGGGAAGAGGCCTAATGCCTATGTCACAGGCTTACCTAGTATAGGCATTAGGTGCTCAACCGAGCAACTATTATTACAAGCTGGAATCCTATCTATTGTAAAATTATATCTACATGTTATTATGTCATATTGGCTCCACTTTTACAATTCTTTTGTTCTGAATAAAATATTATTATTATTATTATTATTATTATTATTATAGTTCATATTTTTATGCTAAAAAGTCGGCAAACAAGCATACAACCCGCTAGTGGCAAGCGGTTTCCGTAGCGTATAGACGATTGACGATATGATATGACGATCCGGGGCATCTGATGAACCCTCTCTGGTGACTTACTGACGCGCAACATTAAATTATTTGGCCGCGATTATTCTATAAGGTGGAGATACTTCACGAGTCGAACTGCTCTTTGAGCGATAATAACGCTGTGCTCTACCGCCTCTACCTCTCTTGTTCCATTAGAAAGCATAGTCAACTCACATCTAGTCATTAGGAATTCGGTAGGAATGACTGCTGGGTACAAAGATCCTGAGGTAGACGAATGCTCTAAATGCATTCCTGTGCCCAATCCTGGAACACCGCAGTTGACACATATCTTCCTGAAAATGTATAGGTAACGACGTTTTATGATTAAGTACCTACTCTTCATAAATAAATAAATATCCTGGGACATTCCTCACTCACGGTCATCTGATCCCAAACTAAGCAGAGCTTGTACTATGGAAACCAGATAACTGATATAACTACTTTTTGTTTGTAAATACATACTTAATATACATAATTACACCCAGACTCAGGACATACAGACATGTTCATGAACACAAATGCATGTCCTGTGCGGGAATCGAACCCACGACCTGCGGCGCAATAGGTGGAATCTTTACCAGACTCTTAACCAACTGCGCCAACTGGCCCGTCATGTAATTTAGACGTTTTAGATTGTTGAATGTAGATTTACTTATTTCTTTATAAACAAAATATCTCTGACTGCTCAAATTTTTTCCAACCAGTATAAAAAATATTCTTCGAGGCTGCCGCTGTGGACTGGACGCATAATCTGTTTGGATGGACAAGTTAATGCGTTGGCAGAAAACTTTGGCTCACCGATATGCACACCCTATGTTTGTAAAAGATCTAGTCGAGTCGAAGAAATCTCTACGAGACATATGAAGATTAATGGTACTTACCAACGTTTTTCCAAAGCATTATAATACTCCGATAAATCTTTCCATGTCGTTGATCTAGCTAGATCGATCACATCGATTTTATCATATTCATCATTTTCAGATTTCTTTAATTCACTTAATTCTATTTTGAACACAATTAAAATGTAGATGCATATTCTTTTTAACATTTTAATAACTCAATAACTATTAAAAGTTAAAATTAATATTTAAAACTACAAGTTTTGGTTTAGCTCTCGGTTGGCTTTTTTGGACTACCAGAGATATGTATTTCCAACGAGATGTCTACTACAAAGACAATATGAAGACTATTTTAAGTTGCAAAACAAAATTTTATTTTATGGTCCCATGTTTTTATACATCTGACACAATTGTTACACAAAATGTACTCATCGTTTATATAACAATATGTAATGTTGTCATTCCTGCCCTACAATAGCCTTTTGATGGCTTGAAAATGTAAACTAAATTATGTTTAAATAAATATTGATCCCTGCTCAGTGGGAGTCAATAAGGTGAATTAATCCGCCGCATCGTACGAAGAGTCTTAGATGGGTGACCCGCGTCCACTACTCAAGCTTCTGTCTGAGGCTAAAATATGATTTTTAGCAGAGAGGTTAAGATAAATTACTTTTCAACCAGTTATAATAAACTAGCTGTCCCCCTCATTTCCGGGATAAAAAGTAGCCTATGTCCATACCATAGGCTATCTATATGCCAATTTGATGATCATCAGTTGAGTAGTTGAGGCGTGAAGGCGTAACAAACAAACCCACTTTCACATTTATAATATTAAGTTAGGATATATTAGTTAGGATTAGGAGTTAAGGATAGAAGTAATGATTATAAGGCTCTCAATGCTCTCAAATCAAAGATTTCAACAGGCTACATAATGCTCCCAAATTGAGACTTCTATCGCGTCTTCTTAATTTAATTTATTATTTTTAGTCTTGCCATCACGATGGTTTAATTAGTTAATATTATTCAAGTTAATAACTGTTCTAATCCTAGCGCGTAGATTTATAAATATATCGATGTTTTATATTCATTTATAAATATATCGATGTTTTATATTCATTTATAAATATATCGATGTTTTATATTCATTTCAAGAGAACTATCGTTAGGTTCAAGGGCGTCGCCAAGGGGGGGCAAGGAGGGGCAGTTGCCCCCCCCTAGAGATTCTAAATATATATGTTTATAGCACTAAGATACTGTTGTTATTACAATCGCTGTAGATGTAAGGCTCGTAGTACAAGTGAAAAGCTTCATGTGCTGTCGACTTTACCTACAATTTATACCTACTTTTCTCAAATGTATGAATTGTAGTAGGTAAAGTCAACTTGCCCCCCCCTGCGCCATCGGCTGGCGACGCCCTTGGTTAGGTTGTATATCTTCTATTCTAATATCCATTATTCAGACAGCGTTGTACACGGCTACAGATCAAGCTATACATTTCCAGTATAAGCTGATCTCGCATTGTATAGGATTTCCGTATAATGGGAGGTCAGCTTGATCTGTAGCCGTGTGTACAATGATTTATCGCGTGGATTAGGGTAGAGATGTTTTTTAAATGCATCGCAAATTGCAATTAAAGACGCTAAATTACGGGACATTACTGAGAGCTAGCTCCATACAAAACGAAGTATGTACGTATTTTCTACTCAATTATTTTATTTATATTTAGGGTGGAAAATTGGATCCCCGTTAAACTAAGTTTCAAAATTACAAGGGATTTAACAATTATAATAATATACTACGTACAAACAAGAGCCATTTTTGTTGTGTTTTCAAGGATACATATTTTACATACAATACATTACGTGAATATATGTGAGGATGGATGTACCTATGCCAAAATAAATTCACGTTTATAATGGTGCGTCCATGCTACGCGAATCGAGCTCGAGCCGAGCCACGAACGAATCTACAACGAGCCTACAACGAGCACGATGCGAATCCCTTTGTTCGTGAAAAACCTGACAATAGCGCTCGTTCGAGGCTCGCAAGACCGTCCACGCTACGCGAATCGTGCTCGCAGTGTGCTCGTTCGTGGCTCGACTCGTGCTCGGTTCGCCAAGCATGGACGCACCATAATATTGGTGGGAACAATCGCGCGCGGACGGCCTGACCGCCTAAAAAGGCCGCTCGAGGAAAATTTGATAATGCGGCCGAATTGTTGACAGATTTACGTAATTCTAATATTTTTGGTAAAATAGTCACTTATACAATTTAATTAATTAAAAGATTCAGAGTTGATGAATTGCATTAGATCTGCTGTGACATCGAAAAAAATGAATTCCATTAACGACATTGGTTTAGCTTCCTTTTTAGCCCCTAATAGATGTCCCATGTGGAATATGGATAGCTATGACACGCAATTCGCTTGTTTGATACCTGATATCTAATCTAAAACTAATAAAAAAATAAGGATTATGAGCGACAAAGGAAACAAACGACACAATAAACGAATAAATAACAAGTCAACTCCCATAAATGTTATATCTAATCGGTTAATATGACCACCCATAGAACAAAGCTATAATGTTTATGTCCTATGTTGTAAAATTTTCATTTATAGAATTACGCGTTTTATATTGTTGTATTTAGTTTAGTTTATATGTATAGAGAACACATTCCAAACGTTTTTAAGCATATTGCGCGCAGAGAAGTTCTAGACTTATAGAGAAGTGGCTCGCACCGTCAAAAAGTTATCAGATCTCATGTAGAGCCAAGCTACACGCCCTAATTTCACAAACTCTACACCTTAGTCAAAATATGTGGCTTGGACGTAAGGTGAAATAAATATTCACTGCTAATTACTTTTCTGTAGTACAATAATAAATATATAAATAAATATCCTGGGACATTCTTCACACACGGTCATCTGATCCCAAACCAAGCAGAGCTTGTACTATGGAAACCAGATAACTGATATAATATATATACTACTTTTTGTTTGTAAATACATACTTAATATAAATAAGTACACCCAGACTCAGGACATACAGACATGTTCATGCACACAAATGCATGTCCTGTGTGGGAATCGAACCCACGACCTGCGGCGCTATAGGTTAAGACTCCAAGTCTTAACCAACTGCGCCAACTGGCCCGTCTTAATTGTTCTTGTAGTAGCGAAACGGCCACATATTTTGACTACGGTGTGTAGAGTTGATGAAGTTAGGGCGTGTAGAGTTATAAGCGTAGCTCTACATGAGATCTGATACATTAAACAAACCTATCCAATTATTTATCTAGGTCACTTTAGCTGATACTGTATCTGTCCGGACAAATTGAAGATGTGGGCAAAGTCAGCTCTTCATACACTTGTCTCACGGTTAATTAGAAAACATACATGACTTAATTGGGTGTGTGTTACTTTTAACTAAAACTGTATGATAAAAACGTGTTGGAATTAGCACACGCAGAGTGTACGGTGTAAGGCTGCACATCCATCGGCGATGTGCGAGGTAGCGGAGCATTGCCAGGATGCTAAGCGAAGCTGTGAAACGATGTGAGTCTTTCCACCAGAGATGTGCGAGAAATGTGTAATGTGTACCTACAAATGAACGGTGCGAGTATATAGCGGACTCTTTTCGGATATGAAGGCGGTGTGGTGGCAGCCGAGGGGGCCACAGCCTGGTTTTTTCTTAGAATTAAAATTAACGTACTAATCAATTCTGTATCTTTTGCCTCCATTTCTTCATCGTGTTATTAAATATTAAAGTATTTTTTTGCTACTAAACCCACTACTAAACACCATCTACTGGCTGACTGGTAGGCGCACATTTTCATTCGCACATTCCTCACACACATTCTTCGCTTAGGTACATCCTTCGCACGCATTTCTCGCTTGTTTTATATAAAACCTCGCTCCACCAAGCCCATATGCACCAGAGCTACGCGGAGCGATGCTAGGTAAACGAAGTGATTCTATTAAGGCTTAAAAAACGCCTCGTAACGCAGTTTAGCACATCTCTGGTGGACTCTCAACCTAACGTTCAGACTTTTAAAGTTTCCAATTAAAAGTGGTTTTGAATTTCGAATAGTTATCGTTTATTATTAACAAGTTTTTAATTTCAAACTGTGTGTGCACGCGTAAGGGCGGGCTCATGCATTTAGTTGCAAGCGGCTGTTATTGCATAAGTATTCTTTTTTCAAATTATTGTTACTGTCAGTACTTTAGTAGGAAGCGCTTGAGGTGTACCAATCTAATTTAATCTACCACCGTCGTGGTTGGTACCTGGGGCTCTACCGCATAACTTTGGTGGTAATCGTAACGAAAAACATTAATTAATGCATCCAATGACGCGCACGCGGTATGACGCGACGATGACCAATCGTGGGCCGTGATTGGATGAAATTCATTAATGGTGTTCGTTAAGATTACCACCAAAGTTACGCGGTAGAGCCCCTGGATGGGTGACCGCCTAGTGGTATTTCAAATCGAGCGTCTTCGTGCTTTGGAAAGCACGTAAAGCCGCTGGTCCCTCATCACTTAATTGTGATAGTCGTTAAGCTAGTCGGTGGCCTATTAGGTGGCTTGTAAACTCCAACAGTAGTTTGACCACTAGCCTACCTCCACCGCTCCGCAGTGGGCACGCGTGGTGGAGTATCTGCCCATTCCCTTTCACCCTGATTTGTGAAAGGAGCCTGTGCTCAGCAGTGGAACATTGGCTGATGATGCATTAATGGTGCATCTGGTCTACGCGCTTGTTAATTTCTATATGAATGGTAAATGAAATAACTAAAAAAAAAAATGCGAGCGAAGCATTTGGAGGAAAGCAAGAGGTAATCGATAATGACGTCTGAAAAAAATAAGGAAGGAGGGAGAAGGGAATAAGCGTGATTGTTGCGTGATCACTAATTACAATAAGCCCCAGGATATTTATTATTATTATTATCTCTTTATTTAGTTTTCATCTTAAAAATATATTTTTTATAACATTACAATTAATTTTTTTATTATTATTATTATTTAGACAGGTTTGAATGCAGACACAGATACGTATATCAGATTATTATACAAATTATACTACGAGAAGAAGTAACTAATTATAATCATTTATCTTTATTAATCACCTGGGCATTTGTAATGACTGTAACGTAGAGTCATTTCGTTTGATAAGAATGTCTCAAAAATGTGCATCCAAGTTTTCTAAAATGGCTTCATTTCAACCAGATTTTTAGGGTTCCGTAGCCAAATGGCAAAAAACGGAACCCTTATAGATTCGTCATGTCTGTCTGTCTGTCTGTCCGTCCGTATGTCACAGCTACTTTTTTCCGAATCTATACGAACTATAATGTTGAAACTTGGTAAGTAGATGTATTCTGTGAACCGCATTAAGATTTTCACACAAAAATAGAAAAAAAACAATAAATTTTGGGGGTCCCCATACTTAGAACTGAAACTCAATTATTTTTTTAATAAAACCCATAAGTGTGGGGATAAGTCTATGGATAGGTCTTCAAAAATGATATTGAGGTTTCTAATATCATTTTTTTCTAAACTGAATAGTTTGCGCGAGAGAATCTCCCAAAGTGGTAAAATGTGTGTCCCCCCCCCTGTTACTTCTAAAATAAGAGAATGATAAATCTATAAAAAATATATGATATACATTACGGTGCAAACTTCCACCGAAAATTGGTTTCAACGAGATCTAGTAAGTAGTTTTTTTTTAATACGTCATAAATTGAAATTCATATCAAATACTCAGGTCTATACTACCATTCACTTATATACCTACAGGTTTGTACGGAACCCTCGGTGCGCGAGTCCGACTCGCACTTGGCCGGTTTTTTTTTAAATTTAGTTCTCAATAATTATACCTACTTTAATGGTCCCGTAAATTTTACAAAACTGCTACTATCTGGTGAAAGAAGGAAAATTTATGTTTTTACCAATATTTTACAAAACAATAATGAATAAAGAAAAAATCTGTAACTGTAAATAAAACATGTGTATGACACTAAAAAAACCTCTAATTAAATAATATTCATTTTTTACGACATAAAAAATAATCATAGTACCTCAGAGTAAATAATATACTACGTACGTACAAGATTCAAATATTTATTAGATCAAGATTAAAACTAAGTCTGAACAATTTCGGTTACAAGCTTATCTTGAAATCGATAGCATAGATTACCTGACGTCACAATTTTCTTTGATAAAGAAGTAACAAAAGAGCTAGAAGCATGGTATATTCTATCAGAACTTATAAGATTTCACCGAGAATGATTCGTGAAGTCTGTATTCTGCTCGTCATAGCAGCAGTAGTCGGTGGCAGAACATCACCAAATGTTGAAGTTGTCGAGAAGATTTTAAATTCTCCTCAAAGAAGTAGTGTTTCTGATGACATTTTAGAAGATGCTCAGCTAGATGTGGTAAGATTTGATTATTTGCAGTGACTTAAAATTGTATTTAATCATAGATTTACATTTACAAAGTCTTAATAAAAAATATTCATGACGGAAATAGAAGACGTGGAAACTAAATTAGCTACTAAATTAAAAACAGTAGTATTTACTATTTTTTTTTGAATTTTAATAAACTTTCAATTAAATTTCTCTTTTATCACTTATTTTTTTTTTTTATGTAGTTATTTGTTACATTTAGTACATACTAAAACAAAACTATACTAAATTACTTAAACTAAAAAATAAAATACTTATAACTAAAACTAAAACTTAAGAAAAATAAAAAGTCTAAACTTATCTCAGTGTCGACTTTTAAGATTTTCTTTCTTTCTCTTTCTTTCTTATCATGTCAACTCCAATTTGTTACAGCCCGGTTTAATCGCAAAATACGGCTACCCACAAGAAGTTCATAATGTGATCACGTCAGATGGGTATATCCTGGAGCTACATAGGATCCCGCATGGTCGTGATAGCAATAACAAGAATGACTTTAACAAACCTGTAGTATTCCTTATGCATGGACTCCTGTCTTCATCAGCCGACTTCGTCGTATTGGGTCCTCAGAATTCTTTGGGTAATTAAAAAGTTGTTTTTATATTGTAGAGTCAAACACAGACCAAGAAAAAAATTAAGACTGAATGGTCTGTGTTCTTAAGTGACGCAAGTATTAGGAAGCCGGCGTTCTTGTAAATACATGGTTTCACGAACACATATAGACCATAGGAAGCCGATCGGTTGTCATTCCGTATTGAGACGTTGACAGTGACAATAAGGCTCAGTACCATTTGTGCCTGCTTTGGCCAGTACTGATTTTACTCACGCACACGTAGGAAATTTTTTGCTTCACTTTCTTATAAGGTGATACTCCGTCTTGATTTTTTTATATGTCTATGTATGTTGTATTTATATGTCTGTGTATATATGAAATATATATTTTAGTAAACTATTATTGTAGTTTAATAAAATATTAAAGTATATTTACACTCTGGAAGTAAAATCTGGGTCAATCTTTGAAGATTCAGAACATTCGAGAATTAATCTTTAGCTCTTCATACTTCTATTAAATTATTATTCTTTCATTTAAATTGACTGAACCTGACCCGAAGATATAGATGCACGGCAGTGTTTGAATAGTGTTTCACCGATATTTCATGTTTACATTACTTTTATTGACCACTGATAGAGATATAGATAGATAGATAACTCTTTATTGTACAAAAAGTATTTAAAAAAGTATAAAAATAAATTTAAAACTAAAAATTACTGTAAGTACAATAGGCGGTCTTATCGCTAAGAAGCGATCTCTTCCAGACAACCTTAGGATGGAGAGGAATTTAGACACGTTATTAGACATCAACCTTCTGAATTATATCACTTTGGCCTTTAGTAGCGATGGGTGTCCCACGAGGTTCCATCCTTGGACCTTTTCTTTTGCTTATTAATATCGACAAATTGTCTTCCTTGTAAAAAGTGAGATAGTATTGTTTACTGTAGGTACATACTTCACATATTTACGAAATAAATAGATATTACAAGACATTACGAACTGTTTACCACTTTTTTTTTACTATTTATAGACCTGTGTTTGACCACAATCTCACCATGGCCAGTGATGATCTGTCCGAAGGTGGTAAGCTCTCGGTGCAGCTGTCGGAACACACCGCTGCCAGCCAGGCGGTTACTATGTATAAAGTAACAACAAGTATAGTAACTACTACAACACTACTACTACTACTACTAGTACTACTTACTTGTATGTCTGTTCCTCACGATGTTTTTCCTTCACCGAAAGCTCAAGTTCATCGTAGGATTCAAGGCCGGGACCTTCGTCTCTGCATTCAACGTCACTACCACTTAGCTCAGAAAATACGCTGCTTCAGTGGTCAAAACAGCACGAAAAGAAAAAGACGGGATCTTGTTAAAATAACTATATTTTTAAGTATCACTTAGATGATAAGTTACACTGTTACACACGCACAGAACAGGGACACTCAGCGCGAGACACTAGAACCACAAACTTACTCTACCTGTAACTGGGCTCACATCACTCTTCATATTTCAGGATACCTCCTTGCTGAAGCCGGCTACGACGTCTGGATGGGCAACGCCCGCGGGAACTACTACTCCCGTCGCCACATCACTCTCAACCCTGACAGCATCCTCAACACAAACTTCTGGAAATTCAGCTGGGATGAAATCGGCAATTATGACTTGCCTGCGTCTATTAACTTCATCCTTGAAAAAACTGGACAGGCCAAGCTCCATTACATCGGGCACTCTCAAGGTGGCACAACTTTCTTGGTTCTGAACTCTTTGAGACCGGAGTTCAATGACAAGTTCATATCGTTCCAAGGGCTTGCACCTGCCTCATTCTTCGAGAATAATGAGAACAAGATGTTCAATAATTTGGCGCAATACGAAAGCATCCTGGAGGTGAGTAGCGATTCGCGTAGCGTGGACGGGCTCGCGAGCCTCGATAGAGCGCGATTGTCAGTTTTTTTTACGAACAAAGGGATTCGCATCGTTCTCGTTGTAGGCTCGTTCGTGGCTCGGCTCGTGCTCGCGTAGCATGGACGCACCATAACGTTTCTCAATTGCATTTGGGTTTCGAAACAATAACTGTCTTATTAAATGTACTGGTTTAAGCCATGTCTAGTCAAAATCTTTTGTGTTATATAGTGTTATGAACCGACGATGTTATGAAATGACGGATATACACCTGGGTTTTGCTAGACTTGCTTTACACCATGTCACCTAAAAAGGGGGATTCAGTAACTCGCGCGTTGCCGACCCTGAAGAAGTCTCTTCACACCCTTTTTGAAGAACCACATGCTATAACTTGAATAATTAGGAATTCTTTTCACGATCATCGTTTAAATATTATATTAGGTGAAAAAAAAAAACGTAAAGCCGTTGGTCCCGGTTATCACTTAATTGTGATATGTATTCGTTTAGTTGGAAGCCTCCTAGGCGGCTTGAAATCTCCAACAGTAGGTGGTCAACTAGCCTACCTCCAGCGATCCGCAGTGGGCACGCGTGGTGGAGTATCTGCCCATTCCCTTTCACCCTGATTTGTGTAAGGAGGCCTGTGCTCAGCAGTGGGACATTATAGGCTGATGTTGATGAAAGAAAATTACTCATTTTATCAGTTCACACAGAAAGTTCCGTTATAGATAAATATTAGGCGCGTTTAATTTCTAAACCACTCCTTTAATATATTAACCCACTTACTCATAAAGCGCTATTTAACTAATATACTGATTAAATGGTCACGAAAATAATGTCACATTATTTGACAATGACAGTGACGCTATTTACGTGACCCTTTAAACAGTATATTAGTTATATAGCGCTTTATGAGTTAGGGGGTTAATGTAGGAGTTACTTGCAAACTTAGTTAGGTATTTTAGTGATATCACATCACTGTCCTTGTTTTCTGTTGTCTTATCTCTTGACATTACTTCAAACAATTAACGTGAAAAACATCCCATTAATTTCTCCAAACCAGTTTCCTTATCATGGAGTTATGTATAATACAAATATCATAGGGCAATACCTATCCGTAACAACATCCGTACCAATCCTTGTTTGAAGCATGAGGAGCAGATTCCATACACATATATTATATATATAAGTTTTTTTCAATTTCTTACATTTCTAGTACCCTTACCTAACATGGCCCCATAGAGCCTTTTGATCCTTGTCGGATCGATTAAGCTAATAAAAATATTTTTCAAAAGTCGCTATTTTCTCGCTGACTATACCGTTTTACAAAAATCTGTAAATGCCGATTGCAATAACTCAAAAAATAAAGGACAGTCAATAAAGACCATATTCGCGACGCTTCAACCCTTAAGGTAGCTGCCCTCACTGACCCGTCTAAAATGTCCACCTGTATACTGTAGTACAGGTTTTTCTAATTTTTTCAACACTAATTGCGCCCCGCGGTTTCAGCTGCATACCCGGGGGAGATATTTTTTTAAGAAAAAGACCCATAACATAAAAAAAACAACAAAATAGCAAAAAAATAAAACATGTCATACAAATGGTAGCAAACTCAGCATAATGCTAGGGTGCTCTGTTGTCCACCCCAGCGCAGATTTTTTTTTTTACCTGAATATATAAATAATATTGCTTTCCCGGGATAAAACGTACCCTATGTCCAGAACATATTCTATCAGCGTTATAAATTTCATTAAAATCCATTCAGTAGTTTTTGCGTGACAGAGTAACAAACATCCATACATACAAACTTTCGCGTTTATAATATTATAGTATAGTAAGGATTTGTCAATTTTATCGCCTTTTCTAATCCTTAATTTATTCTTTGTCACTATTACAATATATACTGATATAATAAAGCGGAAGAGTTTTTTTGTTTGTTTGTTTGTTTAAACGGGCTAATCTCTGAATCTACCAGTCGGATTCTAAAAATTCTTTCGCTAATAGGAAGCTACATTATACCCGAGTATTAAAGGCTACTTTTTATTACGGGAACGCGGGTGAAACCGCGCGAGGCAGCTAGTAGTAAATAAAATACGCACCTAAAATAAAGAAGGAACCTTATCAGTAATGACAAATAAGGATTGTACGATAAATTAATATCTAATCACTTAAGCCAGTGTACTACGTTGATAAAATGCGGTTAAAACCCTTTACGCTGGGTTAACACCCCGAGCACATGGACCTCCAGTTTTGGCAGAACGTCATTAAGAATGTGACCACATCAAGCACACAGTATGTGTAGTTTGTACAGTACTGAAAGGTGTGCCATTTTTTGGTCTTCTTTCAATTATCTCAAATTGTTTTAAAGTCGGATACGGCTTTTTACTTTAACGAGTACATATTATTCACGTATGTCACTTTCGAGAGGAGTCGTTGGCCGTTTGTGGGTATAACACGAGCGCAATGCGAATCCCTGTGTTCGTCAAAGCAATCGAGCGCGAGACGAACGCTCGCGCGATGTTAGGTCCGTCTAGGCTACGCGAATCCATGCTCCACGTGTGCTCGGCTCGTGCTCGGTTCGCGTAGCGTGGACGTACCAAGATATAAGATTGTGTTAGATTAGATTAAATAATTAAAACAACTAGTCATGAATCACGATCCTAAACAATTCGAATCGTTGCCGGTTGCCGAATGGAAGTCGGTAAACAAGCATACAGCCCGTCTGATGGACGCGGTTACTGTAGCTATAGACGCTTGCAACACACGAGGCATCACTCACGTGTAACGAGCCTTCCCCCCTCCCCAATGAGCTCTGGCGACCTTACTCACCGCGCAGGATTCCGTAAGGTGGAGTACTTCCCCAGTCGAACTGCTCTTTGAGCGTATAAACGCTACGCTCTACCTCTCTTATAGACTAGTAATTAATTGACTGACAATGAAAACTGTTATCAGACAGGTCTGAATTGATGCGTACAATGGTATTAACATTGTCGAATTATAGTGTATTAGGCTGCAACTTTACATGTCGCAAGTCCGGCCTCATATGGAGTACTGCTGTCATCTATGGGCGGGGGCACCTGGATACCAGCTTGATCCTTTAGACTC
Source organism: Achlya flavicornis (assembly GCA_947623365.1). NCBI lineage: Eukaryota > Metazoa > Arthropoda > Insecta > Lepidoptera > Drepanidae > Achlya > Achlya flavicornis. The sequence continues at coordinate 13,645,175 of OX392479.1, forward strand.
GATTCAACGACGTGCCATAAGAATTGTCGACGATCCCGAGCTCACAAGCGGTTTAGAGCCCCTCAGTCTGAGGAGAGACTTTGCGTCCTTATCTGTGTTCTACAGCTTGTACAACGGACGGTGTTCTGAAAAAATATTTAAGATGATGCCCACGGCTACTTTCTACCATCGCAACTCTCGCCATCGACGGGGAGTCCATCCTCACATATTGAAACCTGAATTGTTTCGTACTGTGCGGGCTCAAAGGAGCTTCCTTCCGCGGACGCTCAGACTGTGGAATTAGCTCCCCGCCGTGGTTTTCCCAATGGAGTACAGCATGGGGTTCTTCAAAAGGGGTGTGAAGAGATTTCTGCAGGGTCGGCAACGCGCGCGTGATACCCCTGGTGTTGCAAGCGTCCATAGGCTACGGTAACCGCTTACCATCAGGCGGGCCGTATGATTGTTTGCCACCTAAGAGGTATAAAAAAAAAAAAAAAAAAAAGTGTCTCTGCGATGAATTAATTACGGTTACCGTAGCCTACCGACAGATAGTCGCTTGCAACACTAAACTTAACGCCCTAACCTCTCAGCCTTCGGAGAGATATTGGCTCTCTCTTTGTGTTCTACCGTCTATATAATGGGGAGTGTTCTCAAGAACTTTTTGACCTGTGGCTCTACCTCGTAACTTTGGTGGTAATCGTAACGAACACCATTAATGAATTTCATCCAATCAGGGTCCACGAATGGTCATCGTCGCGTCATACCGCGTGCGCGTCATTGGATGAAATAATTAATGGTGTTCGTTACGATTACCAACAAAGATACGCAATAGCCCGGCTGGTGCCATGATCACCTTTTTACCACCGCACAACTCGCCGGCGATGTGGAGTTTATCCTCATATCCTCGAGCCGCCTCGATCGTCCACACAACGGTTCAGTCGGACGTTCCTTCTGCGGACAATTAGGATGTGGAATGAGCTCCCCCCATTACGATTTTCCCTCAGCGCTACGATATGGGGTTCTTCAAGAGGGCCGTAAAAAGAGCTCTACAAGTTCGGCAACACATTGGCAATCCCCCTGGTATTGCAAATGTCCATAGGCGGCGGTGACCACTTACCAGATAGACAGACACCGGGCGTAATACCGCCTAGTGAGTACACTTGTTTACGATTACCACCAAAGATACGCGGTAGGGCCCCTCGTCTGCGACCGAGTAGGTATATCATGTCGAATATTATCATTATTGTACTATTATGTAACCATTGTTTCTATATTTTTCAGACTCTTGCTTCAGTAATGGGAATCGGTGAGATATTCGGACAGAGTGACACAATGAACTTGCTTTGCGGAGAAGGCTCTCTGATACTGTCTTTATGTAACAGCGTAGTAAACGGCATTAACTTTGACGGTTATAATAGTGTAAGTACCTATACTTGTAACGATAAAAAAACACAAATCTATGCAAAAGAACATCTTTAATTTTTCTCTATAGTGTGAGCAAAGTTCGTCATTACAGACGAGGCGATATTAAGCTAAGATAAGGAAGCCGAGAGTGTAATAATCAATGCACTCGCGTCTCATAAGACGTTTTTCAACACACTTGCGAGGGAAAAAATAGCCTTGTATTTTTAAAGTAATTTTTTTGAAAATAATCAACCACACAACGAGAACGTCAACAAATATGGCGCGCAAGTTTTTAAAAGTGTCATTTATTGCACCATTTTTAGTATCTTAATGCAGCTTATTACGCACTAGTGTTTTTTGCTTTACCGCACAGTTTTATGATAAGTATAATCCCGATTATGTTAAGTTTGTACCTAAATGCAATTGATATGTGTGTAGACGAAGCATTCTTAATTTAAACGGGTAAAACAGTTTGACAACGCATCGTTAATATAAAAAAACCGGCCAAGTGAGAGTCAGACACGCGTACCGAGGGTTCCGTACAAACCTATAGGTATATAAGTAAATGGTAGTATAGACCTGAGTATTTGATATGAATTTCAATTTATGACGTATTAAAAAAAAACTACTTACTAGATCTCGTTCAAACCAATTTTCGTTGGTAGTTTGCATCGTAATGTATATCATATATTTTTTATAGATTTATCATTCTCTTATTTTAGAAGTTACAGGGGGGTTGGAAGTTACAGGGGGGGTTACACATTTTACCACTTTGGAAGTGTCTCTCGCTGAAACTATTCAGTTTAGAAAAAAATGATATTAGAAACCTCAATATCATTTTTGAAGACCTATCCTAATTTGAGTTTCAGTTCTAAGTATGGGGAACCCCCAAAATTTAATGTTTTTTTTCTTTATTTGTGTGAAAATCTTAATTGCGTTCACAGAATACATCTACTTACCAAGTTTCAACATTATAGTTCTTATAGTTTCGGAAATAAATGGCTGTGACATACGGACGGACAGACAGACAGACAGACATGACGAATCTTCCGTTTCTTGCCATTTGGCTACGGAACCCTAAAAACACATTTGCGCCATATTTGTTAACGTTCTCATTGTATTTGATTATTATCAGAAAATCTAGTCCAAGAAATACAAGTCTGTTTTAATAAACAGACTTGTATTTCTTGGACTAGATTTTGCGAGGATTACCTCGCAAGTGTGTTGAAAAACGTCGTATGACACGCGTGTGCATTGATCATTACAATCTCGGCTTAATGCCGCCTCGTCTGTAATTTCCAACTTTGCACATATGTATCATAATGTTCTATTAAAGACCTACACTATTGTAATTATACGTACAAGTATAATTCTACTAAGTCTAACATATTTCCACAGGTCTATGCACCAGTCATCAAATCAAACGTGCCAGCAGGCGCAGCCCTCCGACAGATATCACACTACGGCCAATGTATCAGATTCAAAACATTCCGTCGCTTTAACTACAATCTCCTTACTAACCTATCTGTCTATGGAAGAACAACACCACCTGACTACGACCTCTCCAAGGTCACTGTCCCAACGTACATCCACTATGGCTTGGATGACAAACAAGTCGACCACAGAGATATCCAGCTCTTAGCAAGCAAGTTGCCCAATGTAGCTGGCTTATTCGAAGTTGGCAGACCAACATTTGATCACTTCGACTTCATATGGGCTGAGGACATTAAGGAACAAGTTAATGATAACGTGATAGCTAAAATGAGAGAAGCCGAATCGAAACTGAGATAAAGACTATAAGCGATTTTATACAATTGTTATATTTGTTATGATTATATGAATATTAAGACTGTTTATGTGTTGTTTATCTATCATAAAAGAAAGATCTGACTGATTGACGAACAACTCAAAATGCAGGGTCTAGAATATGGGTGTTCAAACAGTCGATCGCCTGAGCTTTCCGAGTCGATCTTGGGAATTTCAAAGTAGTATGAAATACCTTAAACCTTGTAAAGTCCCGCAGCAGCGAGCACTCGTATAACGCTCGAAATTTAAATTCAATCTATCCTTTATGTTGAAATTGTGTATGGATATTTTGCCGCTTTTTATGATAATTTAATGTCAAATATCAATATACCATCATCGTCATGTGATTTTGAGCCTTATTGTGTCAGGCAAGCGTGGAAAAAGACATCATAAAAATGCATAAAAATATTATTGATTTCCCGTAAAAGAGTTAGCTAATGGTGCGTCCATGCTTGGCGAACCGAGCACGAGCCGAGCCACGAAAGAACCTCCAACGAGCCTACAACCACGATGCGAATCCGTTTGTACGTAAAAAAACTGACAATCGCGCTCGTTCGAGGCTCGCAAGCCCGTCCACGCTACGCGAATCGTGCTCGCAGTGTGCTCGTTCGTGGCTCGGCTCGTGCTCGGTTCGCCAAGCATAGCCGCACCATAAGAACATAATACAATATTTGAGAAGTCCATATTCACTAACAGTAACAAAGATAATGTTTTTCTTTCGTTGGCGGTCGATCACTTCCTGCCTAAATATTTAGTGGTAGAAGGATGGTGCCTTATAAGTCTGAGCACCCCTGATCGAGAAGGTTTAAGTTTAGCACACATGATCCTTATCTGAACCTCTCTTAGTAGAATTATTTCTTAATTTCCATTAAGGAAGAGATTTTCAAAATTAAACCCATCCATAGGGAATTCCAGGGAAAACTGCGAGGAGGAAATCTATTAGTAAATTTTAGTTTTCTGTGAAACTTTCAAGAAATCATAAAGAAAAAATACTTTTGAAAGAATGTTCGTCGGTCGGTACTTTCACATCAACAGAATTCCTCTTAACTATAGTTCTGACATTATTTTTTAATGGTGTTGTTAGCATGTCATTGATTTTTTGTTTACTCCTGTATTATAGCGATTGAAAAACAGAATGACGAGTATTTAGTTAGAATCAAGTAATGGTCAATAATAGTAGGTACATTATGATACAAGTGTGGTAAGTTGACATTACACACGAGGCGGTATTATGAGCGCGAGCCGCAGGCGAGTCTGATAAGTGTCGAATAAGAGTCGAGTGTGTAATCAATGCACACGCATTTAATAAGACGTTTTTCAACGCATTTGATAGAGGAAAACACAGACTTGTTTTTTTTTTGGATCATAGTCAATGTGTACTACGAGATCGTTAACAAGCATTAAAGAAAAAAACCGGCCAAGTGCGAGTCAGACTCGCGCACCGAGGGTTCCGTACAAACCTGTAGGTATATAAGTAAATGGTAGTATAGACCTGAGTATTTGATATTAATTTCAATTTATGACCTATTAAAAAAAAACTACTTACTAGATCTCGTTCAAACCAATTTTCAGTGGAAGTTTGCACCGTAATGTACATCATATATTTTTTATAGATTTATCATTCTCTTATTTTAGAAGTTACAGGGGGGGGGACACACATTTTACCACTTTGGAAGTGTCTCTCGCGCAAACTATTCAGTTTAGAAAAAAATGATATTAGAAACCTCAATATCATTTTTGAAGACCTATCCATAGACACCCCACACTTATGGGTTTGATGAAAAAAAAAAATTTGAGTTTCAGTTCTAAGTATGGGGAACCCCCAAAATTTATTGTTTTTTTTCTATTTTTGTGTAAAAATCTTAATGCGGTTCACAGAATACATCTACTTACCAAGTTTCAACATTATAGTTCTTATAGTTTCGGAAATAAATGGCTGTGACATACACGGACAGACAGACAGACAGACAGACAGACAGACAGACATGACGAATCTATAAGGGTTCCGTTTTTTGCCATTTGGCTACGGAACCCTAAAAATGGCGTGCAGTTTTTTAACAGCGATGGGTTGTTTTAATTTTGACTGTTTTAAACGATGAAATTAAGAATGCTTTGTCTACATATAACTTGCAGTGAGGTACAAATCCAACTTAATCGGGATTATATCTTGAAACACGAGTGCGGTAATGTAAAGTAAAAAGCACTAGTGCTTAATAAACTGCATTATGGATATAAAAGTTTTGCAATTAGATTCACTTTACGAGCAAGTGTGTTGAAAATGAACTTTATCGATAACGGAAGATGCTTTCCAAGGCTACCAAATACCAGAAGTAATAAGAAATTAGGAAATGATATTTTTGACTTATCAGTAATTGTTATCTTTTATATAATTGTGGGAACTACAATAATCTTGGTTTTGGCACGAGGCGAGGCCACTTTAATATATTTATTGGTAAATAATATATCACAGATTATAATAGTTAAGGATTTCGTATTGGCTTTATTTTCGGAAGTGTTTTATTCGTTTGTTTTCTTGAGAAGGACGACCACAGAATAAAGAATAAAGAACGGCTACTGTTCAAAATTCAGTACAACCCGATTGGGGAACTACTTGCACCTTACAGAAGATCATTATAGCCGGCGTATTAGTACGAAATGAAACTAAGGTGACCCGTCCGCAGCTGACACAATGGTGCCGATTCTATGGTAAATCGCACTAAACTAATTCTATTTACATGTGATCTCTTTCTTACGAACATTATTGAAACAGGACAGAACATATTTAAAGCTGTCAAATTGGTCTTTGCCATCTTCATTTACACTATTGAGACGTAACCGCGATAGTTGGCGAAATTTCCTATATTGAAAACAAGCATTGGACTAATTTGACAGGACTAAATTTCTTACATCCTTTTCTTATCTTCTTTGTTAGAAAGAGACATAGTGAGACTAAATTAGTTTAGTTGTAAACAACAGAATCAGCACCAATAAATATTCTAGAAACTAACGTCTGTTCTAAATTAGATATTATTACTGAAACTAAAAGTTATACTTAATTAATTAATTAATATGATCCTTTATTTCATTACGTACAGTCGAGGACATAAATATGTATACAATTAGTAAAATTCAACAACGGTTTCCTCTTAAACTACTGATTGAAATTATGAGATATTATAAAGGCAGAATCTTCTAACATATACTATTATGATTTGTGTAATAGTTTAACACTTAAACGTTAAACATGCGACAAAATCGCTTTTGAATTTAAAAAAGTGTATACATATTTATGACCTCGACTGTACCTAAGTATTTGGTGTAATTAATCTGTAAATTAAAAACATAACAGTAATTGACATAAGTAATCAATTTCAGAATTAAACCTTGAAAAAGCTGCCAAGTTAAGCAGGTGCAGAGAGAAGCTACTTCCATACATCCTTGTCAATGTAATTACCACGGAGTAATTACACTTTATATAAGGCCCATCTCAGCAGAGATTCAGAGGGTTAATGCCCACAAAGGCTTTTCAACTACACAAACTTACCAGCTGTAAGAACCAGGGGGCCTACCACAAGCTCTTAAAACAAGGTTAAAATAACCTTATTTGTCTTTTGTCCCTCTTTGACATCCGGCGTCAAAACAAGACAAAACACAAATAAGGTTATTTTAACCTTGTTTTAAGAGCTTGTGGTAGGCCCCCTGTACCTACATAGATCTTTTAGGCTTTGTGTTCTTATCGATTTCAAAAAAACGATGATTCATTATTTAGCAGCACTGTGATATGAGAACCTTGAACTATACCTAATATTGCTTAAGTAACACATACTGATTTTTATCAGCATTTGACTACTAGATAATATTACGTAAAAAATATTCAAAATAATATTCGTCAAATAACAGTATTGCTTCGATAATTATGTTTTTTTAAATTCAGATCTGTTCTGCTACTTATGTTGCTGACCGTACGCATTCTTTCTATGGTTTTGATTAGTGAAGTGAATAAGCAATAGTTGCGCCGTTCACGCAAGTTCTCAATATCGCTGGCAGTTTAATTTTTTTTTTCTTTATGATGATTTTCTTTTGTTTTGTTTTCTCTCTCTTTTTCGCTTCGCTCTTGAGCCTGTCCCGCTATACAATTATCCCGCGCTTTATAATATAATTTTATTTAAATTCATGAGATATTTATCGCCAAAAACCACCTACACACAGATAACATACAGTAACACCCATTATACGGGCCGTGCAAATATCCCTCGTTCCGAGGTAGAGGAAAGCCGCGAACGGCTGGTGTCTGAAATAGAGAGTACACTAAGTAGTGTATCCGATTGGGGTCGACTAAACCTAGTCCATTTCAACCCCACTAAGACCCAAGCCTGCGCGTTCACCGCTAAGAAAACCCCATGGTCTGTGGCTCCACAATTCCAGAACACTTCCTTGAACATCAGTCAAAGCATCGGGATCCTTGGCGTCGACATTTCTAGCGACGTTTTGTTCCGAAGTCATTTGGAAGACAAGGTTAAGCTGGCATCCAAAAAGCTTGGAGTGCTCAACAGAGCGAGGCAGTACTTCACATCGGGGCAAAGGCTGCATCTTTATAAGTCGCAGGTCCGGCCTCATATGGAGTACTGCTGTCATCTATGGGCGGGAGCACCGGGATACCAGCTTGGGCCTTTAGACTCGGTCCAGCGACGTGCCGCCAGAATTGTTGACGATCCCGAGCTCACAAGCGGTTTAGAGCCCCTCAGTCTGAGGAGAGACTTTGCCTCCTTATGTGTGTTCTACCGCTTGTACAACGGAGAGTGTTCTAAGGAATTGTTTGACTTGATGCCCACGGCTACCTTCCACCATCGCAACTCTCGCCATCGACGGGGAATCCATCCACACACATTGAAACCAGAACTGTTTCGAACTGTGCGGGCTAAAAGGAGTTTTCTTCCGCGTACGCTCGGGCTGTGGAATGAGCTCCCCGCCGTGGTTTTCCCAATGGAGTACAGCATGGGGTTCTTCAAAAAGGGTGTGAAAAGGTTTCTTCAGGGTCGGCAACGCGCGAGTGATACCCCTGGTGTTGCAAGCGTCCATAGGCTACGGTAACTGCTTACCATCAGGCGGGCCGTATGCTTGTTTGCCACCACAGTGGTATAAAAAAAAAAAAAAACACAATTTTAACAACATTACACTACATTTTAACTACGGTGTAAGTGCAGTGCAAACGTCTCCGCAATTTGGGTAAGTGGTAGCTATAAGTCCTCAATTACATCGATTCCCGCGAGATCAGCGCATATCAACGGCCACAGGGTGAATCCTGTGCCCGGCGTGATTAAGCAATAGAGAATTGAGTTTTGTCGATTTGGTGCCGTAGTTATTTTCGTAAGTACATCATCTAGAATAAATCTTTGGTGAAATTGTATACATTAAAAAAATTAAATGCTGAGCTTGCTGTTAGTATCATTTTGTCGCGTTAAATTGATTTGTCTTAGTTCACAGGGTTTTTAGTCTTTAATGCAATTAAAAAGAACGGATTTAAAATATTTAGGGCATATAATAACATTAATACGGATCATAGAAAAACAAAAAATGTTAATCAAAATTGCGATTTCAGCAGATAACCTTAGAAAGATAAATATAAATCTGTTATTCGCAAAATGATAAATAAATTACTGCTGATAATGAAATGGTACAAAAGAGCTGAAGGTTGGTCGCCATCAGTAAAATTTAGAAGTGATTGATACTGCGATGATTCGCTTACTACTCGTCTTGAGTGCAGCATTAGCTGTGGTATCTGGAAGGCAGTCACCTCATGCTGATTATATTCAGGAGCTTTTAAATTCTCAGGAAGGGCTTAAGTTCTCCAATAATGTAGTGGAAGATGCTCTACTCGATGTGGTAAGTGTATTTTTTTCATGTGATATGTATTTTTTTTAATAGATCACAAACAGTTGAAGCTTTTGTTGAATGCATTATTATCGAAAAAAAATTATGAAAGCTTTTTGATTTCTATTTGATATCTCAATCCGTTTCTATAAAAAGGGGTTTGAAAAAAAATTGAAAGGTGTATGAAGGTTGAAATTTTTAAATGGTGAATGGCGTGGCCATTCAAATTCAAATTCAAAATCATTTATTCAAATAGACCTTCGCAGGCACTTATGAAAAGTCTGACTCTAATACTCTAATACCGGTTCGGAAGGTTGCATTTGCTGAGAAGAGCCGGCAATAAACTCAGCAATTACTCTTTTCAAAACAAGCTTAGATTCATTACATAATATTTACATTCAAAACGCACTGACAACAATTGCGTGCCCCGGCGCGGCGGCAAAATTACAAAGAAGACTGAATAAATATTTAGTCCTCCTCGCCATATTGGAGGGAAGTGAGCGACCCGTCACATGACGCCGCCGCAAGCAAAGGCCTCAAAGTGAATTCTCAGCAAGAAAAGAATATGTCAGTCTGCTTTCGTCTTTATTTGCTCTCTCTGGTCATGGGCAAAGCATAACATCTAATCAGTGGCGTGCATTGGTTTTCGGACTAGGTACGCAGAAGAAATCATGGCCATACACGCCTAAATATGCCTCCTAGATAGATTATGTTTTTTGACCCGATTCGTAAAATTGTTTAGGTCAGCGAATCATTCCACACACATTTGGTATGATTCATTAGCAAACAAAATACATAATAACAGAATAATAGATTCGAATAACAGCACCCAGATAGCCAGGTGTTTAATAAACATAATATTCTGTGTTAAAATGTCTAAGATTTTTACCTTAGATTTAAATCCATGAATGTTTTGGAGTTGGTCTACAGCAAGTACAAGCAACAAACGAAAACTGACTAAAGGAATAATTTATCGACACATTTTGCATCTTCACCACAAAATTTCTTCATTTCACACACAATACACTTCATAGATACACTTCGCAATATCACAATAAGTAAATAACAACAACATTGCATACAATGCCAGCCAAACCATAAACAAACCAACACAAATAAATTGCGAAGTTATATTTGAGTTGCTCTAATGTTGGTAAAGTAGTTGTAACTGTAGTCTTTTTAATTTGGATGGGTTACTTTACTTACAACAGAGAAGGTAAGGTTACTTTTGGTCCATAAATCGCGAATGTCAAATGTCAGTATGCTACGCATAGCAAAAGCGTGATTTATGCTTTCGTCGTATTATCTTAAAGAAGTGTGTGTGTGTGTATGAATATGCCGAAATCGTTTTAGTGTGCGTGAATTGCCGTGAATTTGAGAGGCGAACTCGCGAGTGCCTGCGCGGCAAGGTTTGAAATTTCGTATTGAATGATAGGTTAGAATTTTTATTTAAAGTGATTATGTAGTTTAATTGAATCAAAATATTATTGAATTGAATCTTATGAGGTAGGCATTGCTTATTTGCCTATATGGAATGCACGCCACTGCATCTAATGTACCTATTGTTTCTGATTGAATTAATCGAAAACGACATGTTTCAATTTATTTTAGCCCGGTCTCATCGCAAAATACGGATACCCATATGAAGTTCACAATATGATCACATCAGATGGGTACATTTTGGAGGCTCACCGGATCCCGCATGGACGAGATAACAATAACACATCTGATCCTAACAAACCTATTGTTTTCCTCATGCATGGACTTCTGTCTTCGTCAGCTGATTTTCTTGTCCTGGGGCCTGGTAATGCTTTGGGTAAGTAATTTTTAGGAGAATTTTGGAATATTTTAATTCATAGGTTCTCAAACGAATACTTTGAGAATTAAAAATTTTTAGTCACCTTATTTACTTTACTTATACCACCAGGGGCCCAAGTCTGCTATTTCAATTGTTCCAATGAACTTTCAGTGGTGTCAAAATTGTGCCATTTTACAGTTTTGGTAGTCTACTTACTAACAGAATAGTGTCATTATGGCACAATTTTGACACCACTGAAAGATCATTGGAACACAATTGAAATAGCAGACTTGGGCCCCTGTAACGCATTTGAAAGATCCGACTTTTTACAACAGCCGCCCAAACAATGAATCAAAGGAATGTCAAAACTCATACTCGCACTTGGCTGGCTTTTTATTTTATCCTCCTTATGAAGGTCATTGAAACCCACTCGCCCACTTTGTGAAATACTACTTTAATTTGCTAATTTTAATTCCTGATAGCGCTTGTTCCTTCGAGATCTTGTGCTTGCCACCTTCAGCCTCATCATCACTTAGCATTTTGATTTGCAGCAAAAACAGGCCTATACTGTGTTTAAAACAATATTATGTTCTTTGTTGATTGATTGTATTGATAATTTATTTATGATTTTAATCGTTTATCCTGGTGAGTTAGACTGATTGGATGGTTTACCTCAACCTATAAACAATTCTAATGCCCCATAAAATTTTCTATAATTTTTAATATGGATTTAGCATCCCTACAAACAAAAATACTAGTAGGTAGTTCTAATCCTACATAGAATTTTAGCAATTCCACAAAATCTGAGTCTCATTTTCAGGATATGTTCTCGCTGAAGCTGGTTATGATGTCTGGCTGGGCAATGCCCGCGGCAATTATTACTCTCGTCGCCACATCCGTCTCAACCCAGACAGCCGTCTCAATCAGAACTTCTGGAAATTCAGCTGGGACGAAATCGGCAACATTGACGTGGCTACCTTTGTCGACTTCATCCTTGACAGAACTGGACAGGCTAAGCTTCATTATATTGGACATTCTCAAGGAGGGACAACGTTTTTAGTTCTCAATTCTTTGAGACCGGAGTACAATGAGAAGTTCATATCATTCCAAGGACTTGCTCCGGCTGCGTTTTTTGAAAATAATAAAAACGTAATTTTTAAAGTGTTGGCACCTTTAGAAAATATCATTGAGGTAAGTGTTTTATCAATAGTACATTGTGATACATGTGTGCAAAGTTGGTAATTACAGACAGTGTGTTGAAAAACGTCGTATGACACGCGTGTGCATTGATCATTATACTCTCGGATCTCTAATCGCTGAATACTTCCTCGTCTTTAATTACCAACTTTGCACACATGTATGATAATGTACTATTATTTTAAAGTCCCCTAATTTATGAATTTATTTTCATTTTAATTGTTCGTTTTCCAGACCACAGCTTATGCGTTGGGCATTGGAGAAATCTTCGGTAGTACGGAGTTCATCACCTGGTTTGTTACGAACTTTTGCCACGATGATTCCATCTTCTCGCCAGCCTGCACTAGCGCTTTTGCTCTCTTCTCTAATATGGAAAATTTAAATGGGGTTAGTATAAATTATGTGTTATTAACAATTGGATTTTTGAGAAAGAAAACGTAAAGACATGACATAATATTTTAATATCGGTAATTGGACTTTAAATATTGACGCATTAGAGTCTGTATTGATTATATTAGGCTCGAGCTATAGGTACTCATACCATAATAATATTACTAGTTGCGCCCCGCGGTTTCACCCGCGTATCTGAGGGATATATTGCTTTCCCGGGATAAAAGGTAAACTCTATGTGTTAATCCAGAACATATTCTATCAGCTCGCCAAATATCATCCAAACCCATTCAGTTGTTGAAGCGTGATTGAGTAACAAACATCCATCTAAACTTTCGCATTTATAATACCTGTACCGCGCGGTTTCACCCGCATTCCCGAGGAATCATATGTTTTCCTGGGGTCAAAAGTATCCTATGTGTTAATGTATTAAGAACATATTCAGGGTGCCCAATTTCATCCAAATCCGTTCAGTAGTTTTTGCGTGAAATCCAGAGATTCGGAGAATCGGATTCGAAAATTCTTTCACTAATAGAAAGCTACATTAACGCCAGGTATTATAGTTTAATTTTTATCCCTGGAATGCGGGTGGAACCGCGGTGAATAGCTAGTTAATAATAAATGATCCGCGGTGTTTTTTTTTTTCAAAATAAGTGTAACTATCATAACTTTCTTAACATATTTGTTTTATTTCTAGACGATGATACCGATATTCTTAGGACATGCACCTGCTGGTGCTTCAGTTCGCCAAGTGGCTCACTACGCTCAATCGATTCGCTTCAATAAGTTCCGCCGATTCAACTTTAACACTTTATCCAACTTGGCAGCTTATGGCCAGAGAAACCCACCGGAATATGACCTCTCAAAGATCACTGTCCCAACTTACCTGCATTATGGCTTAAGCGACGTCGAAGTCCATCCTAAGGATGTATACCTTTTAGCCAGTAAGCTAAGTAATACAATCGGTGTATACCAAGTTGAAAGACCTACTTTTAATCATTATGACTTTATTTGGAGTATGGATGTTAAAGATATCGTTTACGACAAGGTTATTGGTTATATGAAGGACGCTGAACAATTGAATCTATAATATGCTGACGGATGATCAATTTGAAGACATTGTCATGTCAGTGGTCTTATTAGCCTCCGTGAGGCAATTGATTACATTGATACTGATGATACAATAAATTGTTTTACTAATGTTTGTGTTTTTGTTACCGCATGAGAATAAATGATAGTGAATAAAATACATTTAGATAGATAATACGTTTTTAATACAATTACGACGTTACATAGAAGAAAGGAATTTATAACTTAATAAGATAAATATTTACAATGATCAATTAAATAAGATGATCTTCTTATAAAGACCATATGTGATCGCCAGAACTCGCACACAAAAGTACATGATAGACAAATAATACAGATATACATGCGAAAAGATAAAGATATTATAGAGAGGATATCAACAAAACCAGCAGCTCTATATCCTGAACCGTAATCTTAAGCAAATTTTGCTATGGAACAAAATTACCAAGATACTACATAATTTGATCAAGAATACAATAGTTTACTTACTAAAATTAAAATAAATGTAATTCCTTTACTTACATTCAACTTCTGAAAAGATGTCTTTTAACTTCAACAATTGGAATTCCTTTCAGTTAATTTGATAGTAGTTCCTTATATTAGAGGTATAGTAAATAGTAGTAAGGTAATTTCAATATTTGATAAAAAATAATAATAATAGGTCAATCCTTTCAGAATTTCAATGTATTACTAATTAAATACTAGCTTCACTAAAAGGCTATATTGCACTAGTCAAAATAATTAGGTACGATACACTTAAATTAGTCGTTGGTCTTGATTACTCATACATAGAAGCACCTATTTAGTATAATCCTGAAGGCATGTCTGTCACTTTAGGAATCCCAAAATTACCTGAAGATGAACCAATAGGAGAGAGTGTTCTTTTTAGATCTCCGTGGCTATGAGTACCGTTGACTACCAAACTTGTAATGCTCGCTGGAGCATCTCTTAACATGTGGTGACCACTATAGAATCCTGCATTGCTATGTCCCCTTTTTACTAAAAATGTGGAGCTGTTAAACGCAGTTTGAGTGTCGAAAGATCCAGAGCTAAGTTTCGGATGAGGCATGTAAAACCTTTGCTGAGTTTCTGGTTTAATTAAATCTTCCTTTTGGCTTGAAGAACGGGAGTCGTATCTCTGACGGTGAAAACTGTTTACTCTACTATTTGATCTGGTGACCGGAACTAGTTCGGTTTCTCTTCCAGCATCACTGCTGGTTTGGGAGCAGGATTTTTGTCTTCTCTCATAAGGCCACATAGGTTTTTTTGGCTCAGAAAGTACTACTATATCAACCATAGTGTTCAATCCTTCATCAATTCTATCTAGGCTTTTGGTCAACTTTTTTGATTCTATCAAGTTTACTATCTCGTCTACTCGACTGCATTTTGTATTAGATCTCTGAAGAGGAGTCAGCGAACCGGTAAGCGAAGGGGATTCAGTATAAAACATGCTATCGATGTATTCACGTTGACGTGAACCTTTCTCAGATGTTTGGAAAGATTCACTTCGTTTAATAGATGTTCTTCGGTACTCTTCCCTTGAACGAGTTCTTGAACGTTTTTTTTTACTGTCGTCTTTATCTTTATCAGTGAGAGAGTTGAAAACCGCACGGCATTCATGGAAATCAAAACTAGATACGGGCTTTGTGCCAAGATTGTGATATCGTGAAGCACTTAGTAATGAATCGGAACCTTCATCACTTGAATAAAAATTATCATCGTATAAATCCGGTGGTTTATTGTATAGGCCCTGGCTATTCGGTGGTACAAACAAATGTATCAAACTCTTTGCTTTTCTTGGTGGGTGTGGCAAGATTTTACTCGGAATTATTTCACTTTCTTCATCGTCAGTATTAGTATCAAATTCTTCACCGCTTTTTATTTGTATACTATGTCTGGTGCTTGTTACAGAATCTTCTTTTTCAATATCCTTGTGTTTTTGACATTCTGCAGAGATATTAATTTCAGAAGTTTGATTGCATTGTGATGATCTGTCATCTCCAAAAGCGATTGCATCTTTTGCGTATTGCTCTGATTCAGCATGATTAACTATATTCCTAAGTTCTTGTATAACTTCATCTATAGTTGTTTCTTCTTCTTCGTCTGAAGACTTTTTACAATCGTTAGATTTTTTATTGGATTCTATTTTTTTATGTAAGTTACGTTTGTTTCTCAATAGGTCAAAAGTTTCAGTCTTTACATTGAACACTTCATACACCATGGAATCCCTTTGTGGCTCTCCTTCAGGACTTAATGATCTCTCTGAAGAACTGATACCTTCATCTTCAGGTGGTGATGATTCATCTAAAACCATAAAATCACATGAAATTAATAAAAATATACATGGAAATAAAAAAATGCAAAGGAAGTTGTGTTTTGTTACAGACCTCTATTTTTATGGGCGGTATTTTTTTTCTTCATTGCGAAAGATTTCTTGCGATTAGAGTTGCCATTTTCAGATCTTAATGATGAAACCTCTTCTTGTAACTCGCAGCATTTTTCTTTCAAACATTTTTCCAATGACAATAGGATTCCTTTCTCTTCTTGAAGAATCTAAAAACAAAAAAGAATCTTAGTTTAAATAATGGACCTTGCTTATTGATCAATACAGTATAATTTTGTTTGTTGATAGCGTCAAGTTATATAAAATTATTGACATCCATCTGGAAGGCGATGATTGATAGCTCAGTGGTAGTGACATCGAATACCCGTGGCGAAGGTCTAAGGATTTGTTCTTGAGCTTTCGGTGAAGGAAATCATCGTGAGAAAACCATAGCACGGCGCACGGTGCTAGGGTACTTCGCAGTACCCACCTGGCTGGCTATCACCCTCAAGTTGAAAATCTGTCGCCAAGCACCTATCGGTGTGTTCCGAGGCTTCTTCGGCCACATCATCACTTATCACGGGCCAGTTGGCGCAGTTGGTTAAGAGTCTGGTAAAGATTCCACCTATTGCGCTGCAGGTCGTGGGATCGATTCCCGCACAGGACATGCATTTGTGTGCATGAATATGACCGTATGTCCTGAGTCTGGGTGTAATTATGTATATTAAGTATGTATTTACAAACAAAAAGTAGTATATGTATTATATCAGTTATCTGGTTTCCATAGTACAAGCTCTGCTTAGTTTGGGATCAGATGACCGTGTGTGAGGCATTCCCAGGATATTTATTTTAGGATATTTTACCTAAAATAAATATCCTATCTATATTGTGAGATTGCGGTTAAACACATATTACACATAGTAAAAACTAAAAATAAAATTGCCATTAAAAATCTGTAGTATTTACCTTAACTCGTTTTTCCAGTAGATCAAGCTTATGCCGCAGATCATCCTTCTCTTTCAGTGCCTCGTTCGCTTTCTCGCTCAGTGTGTCGATATCAATCAGTTGCTTTTCATAGTTCTCTATTTCTTTTAATACATATTCGTTTACTGTCGGTAGTTTGACCACCATCTAAGAGAAACAATACATTTGAAATATATACCAATACATTCCTGATGTTCAGTCAGTTTGATTGGATTATTACCTTTTTTTTTATTTCTTTTTTTATTCCACTAAGGTGGCAAACAAACATACGGCCCGCTTGATGGTAAGCAGTTACCGTAGCCTATGGACGCTTGCAAAACCAGGGGTATCACTCGCGCGTTGCCGACCCTGAAGAAATCTCTTCACGCCCTTTTTGAAGAACCCCATGCTGAACTCCATTGGGAAAACCACGGCGGGGGAGCTCATTCCACAACCTGAGCGTCCGCGGAAGAAAGCTCCTTAAAAGCAAATAGTACCATGCTTTAATTTACTTACCTTTTTCAACGTAAAAATATCAAAGCCCGCCTGCTCCAACTCAGCCTGTATGTACAGCTTCCTCTGAGGAGTGGGAGCGCTGATAAGCAGCGCATTTATAAACGACAGTCCAGCCGCTTGCAGGTCACCAGACCCTCCACAACTCTGCAGCATCCCCACCAGGAACCGAAAGCGAACTGGTTCTCCATAACGCAGACGTAGTGTGGATAAGGCTTCCGATACGATGCTGTGACCGTTGGCTGGTGGGTATGAGGCTTTTGTTAGGAGCTGGAATTGTAAAAAATATACTGTGTCAGTACATATCAGTGTATAAGCCTTTGTTTGACCACAATCTCACCATGTTTAGTGATGATGTGGTCGAAGTTGGTCGAATGAATGAGGGCTATCGTTTCTATGGGCACCAGTTGGCGCCACAGCGAGTGGGTCCTATCCTTGTTTGTTGAAAAAGTATTTTTTATCACGTCAGGGCCAGATAAAATATTGATTATGCCAGCTTTGTTCCGAAAAAAAGGAGGAAATACGTTTCTGAAAGACAAAACTCGACTAAAACAGCTGGTAGCGCTTCGCATGTATGTTTGCCATAATTAATTATAAGTGGATACAACGTTTTCTCAGATCTATAATTCATACCAATGATTTAAAAAAACAGTTCCATTTTATCGGGCTGACCCAGAAAGAGGGGGGTAATTGTAACATCCTAAAGCATTTAGTACATCATCAGTACTTCACCATTAATTTAATAGTCGTAGTAACTGTTCAATTACCTGCAAACCAAGAACCCTGGACTTGTTAACTGTGGACATGATGCAAACAGTCAGGGTGTAGACGCCGTTTGAACCAGCGACCAGCCTTCGCACGCAGTCAGGGTATCTGCTGCAGCAGCTCCATAAGCATTGTCTGGAATTATACGATCGACAGTAGTTACTCATAAATCTCAGGTTTATGTGCCTATGTTACTAATAAAACTCGGCCATACGCATAAAATTATTGGGTAAGCTAACGGAATACAAAATCACGTTTCCACATTTCCATAGTAATAATCGTCATTATCTTATTAAAATAGAGATGCAAATAATATACAAAATTTATATCTATTAATAAGAAAAGAGTAGCATATGTACTCCTTGTTAACCGACGAAAAAACGGACGAAAAATTATAAAATAAAAACTTTTTAAATTAGTAGAGTATAGCCACAAAAAATTATAAAATAAAAACTTTTTAACAAAAAATAAACCACCGAAAAAACTGAAAACCAAAAAATGATTTTGAATATAACTTGAATTTTATAAGGTTTTGCAGTCGGGGATAAACCAATAACATAAGCTATTACGACAATAAGACATTAAATGAAACCACGTAAAGTACTCATATATACGATTAACTTTTACTATGGGACCGGGGGCTCTACCGCGTAACTTTGGTGTTAATCGTAATGCCACCATTAATTAATTACTTCCAATCAGGGCCCACGAATGGTCATCGTCGCGAAATACCGCGTGCGCATCATTGGATGAAATAATTAATGGTGTTCGTTACGATTACCACCAAAGTTACGCGGTAGAGCCCTAGGTTTAAATTCGAAATATGAATTGCGTTAGCAATATTGCTTAGCTTCCTTTTTAGACAAACATTACATTTAACAAATATTACAAAAAAAATACATATCTACGTAGGTTATTGGTTTGTCCCCGACTGCAAAACCTTATAAAATTCAAGTTATATTCAAAATTATTTTTTGCTTTTCAGTTTTTTCGGTGGTTTATTTTTTTGTTAAAAAGTTTTTATTTCATTGTAAAATAGGTATTGTATGGAACTCCAAAATATATTCTAAATAGAATAGAATAGAATAGAACTTTATTGTACACAGCAAATAATTACAGTGTCTACCCATGTCGGGCATACAATAGGATACAAAGTGAATTAAATTTTACAGATGAATATTAAATTATAAAATTAATGTAAATTTTCTATACATATAAATTATTTAGTATTAAAAAATTCATTTAAGTTATAAAATACATTTTCATAAAGCCATTTCTTCAAACAGTTCTTAAATTTAACATTTGGTAGGTCCTTTAAACTTTCTGGCAAATGGTTGTATACACGTATTGCAGTTATCTGAGTACTCTTAGCATAAATCATTGATTTTACCCTTGGCAAGTAAAGGTTATCATATTGCCTAATAGGAGTCTCCCGTGTACGACATTCTGATATTTTTTTAAAATATTGGCTCTGATTTCTAACAAATAAACAGAGTTCGAGTATATATATATTTATTAAAGTAAGATAACCTTTTTCCTTAAAAACTGAGCGTAAAGACTCATCTCTAGATATGCTGTGAATTATTCTGAGACTACGCTTTTGGAGTATAAATGTACTATCAGCATTTACAGAGTTACCCCAAAATATAATTCCGTATGTTAGTAATGGATAAATAGTTCCATAGTATGCATTTCTGGCTATTTCCACTGACGCTACGTCCACGAGCACTGATAAGGCATGGCAGAGACCGGCTATTTTGTTATTAATTTTCTTTATTTGGGCTTTCCAATTCAAATGCATGTCCAAAGTTACACCTAAGAAATCAGTCTCGTTTGTTTGCTTTATAGTACTACCATGTATATTTATAATTAAGTCCACTTGTACGCTTTTGTAATTTTTAAGTTGCATGATTTTAGTTTTAGTCGCATTAACTTTTAAATTTATAGATTCTAGATAAGATGTTATATGTTTTAAGGTAGTGCTGATTTCTATTTCATATTGATTTTTATTCATTCCTTTATTTATAAATAAAATTGTTGCATCATCAGCAAATAAGACGCACATATGCTTTGTTAAATCAGGTAATTCGTTTACATAAATTAAGAACAAAAGCGGACCTAGTATACTCCCCTGAGGAACGCCTATAACCGACTTTTCGAGAGACGATTGTATTTTTTCGATCGTTTTTGTAGATTCGTTATAGTGGTTCAGAATAGTTGTTTGATATCTGTTCGAGAGATATGATTGAAGAAAGTTTTAGGCATTTCCGCAACTTTTTTTATTTTTAAGATTTTTTACAATTGATAGTATTTCTGATTCATCTACTGGTTCTAAACAAATGCTTTTATTGTATTATTTTATTGTATTGAATTTAGGTTTGAAATTATTATTATTATAAGGTTTATTCAAATTTAGATTAGCAAATAATGTGTTCATATAATTAGCTATGTCCTTTTGATCTGTAATAGTGTCCTGTTCAGTGCAATTTTTATTAATTGTTTGTTTACTAAAATATCTACATTTTCCGAAAACTGACTTTAATTTGATGGTACTTACAAACAAGCCAGCTCATCCAGGAGTGGTCTTCGTCTAACAGCTGGTGGTCCACGAGCCCCCTCCCCTGATTGGCTGAGCTGTACGTTGCGCAGGAGTTCTAGTAGTAGCGTCACGCCATCTAGCGGCTCGCACGCGAACTCCTGGACGAAACTGCGAACAATAATGAGGTTGAATATCATAGATAAAAGTGATCTTAAGCTATTTATAAAACCAAAGCTTGAGTCAAGTCTCGAGAATAGGTTAGTGTTAATCGTAATTAAACTTAAGTTATAGGTCAAATTCTTTTAAATCCAATTCGACTCAGAACGCTGGTTTCGGTAGTGTGGCGTCAAACCTTATTAAAAGGAAATGTAAACATTGTTTCAATTTTGTTACATCACAATCGACTCTCATAAATGTAAAACGTCAACAAATAATCACTTTTAACTCAATTCAATGGAAAAGTAACACCACTAGTTCACCGAAAACCCTTTATACTTGAACCTATAAAATTTTATCGAAAAAAATACTTATTTTAATAAAAATAAAAGCCTTGGCTCATTAACTCTTTCGCGACGCCAGCGCCACCGTTCCCCAGCAAGTCATAAACATAAATACTATAAAACCACTCCATTACCAGGGAATGGAGGACCCGACAAGCTGCAATAAGCACGACTGTATAATTTGACGGCGTAAAGAAAAATTACACAATTATAGCAGTGTCTCACAGGAATCGTCCTGGTAATTTGTTATATAAAAACTTTTAGCTGTGGGGCTAGTAAGCCGGCGTTTTATAACTACATTAGGGCCATCTTTGACAGCACATATACATCCGTGTGGTAGACAAACATAGTGCGGCAAGGATAGACGTCTACGTTTGCTACTTGTTACTTAGAATTCTTACAGAGCAGGTTAAGTAATTATATGTTTAAAAACTTAAATTGCCAAAAACTTTATCGACAGAAAGATTTCATAATTATCGAGACTCGCGAAGTCTACAGCTAACACAGCCACTGGTTACTTTTAGTCAGTTTTGAACTGACTAAAAGTAACCAGTGGCTGTGCCACAGTGGCGGGCCACAGACAGAAAGAAGTTATGAATACCTAAATACCTCTCCTACCTACGTCTCTTTAAAGTAAATAATTAAATTATAAATTAATGAATATTAACGAGCAAATGATAAAATTATCATTTATTCTGACTATCGCATTCGCCTTTGTCCAATCAAATTATTTACCAAGTCTTTTTCTTTTGGCTTACGATTTACGATAAACTCTCTTACGTCGATTTTAGAGTCTAATACATCAGTTACGAGACATTGGTAGTGATGATTCCGTTAATTCTGTGATGTAAGAAAATGTTTAAAGCTTATTTTATGAATGAGTCTATGTTATTGTCATTTATAGAGAGTAATAGAGATAGCGACATTTAAAAATGGCGATAAAATTTACGTTGCAATTGGCCTAATATGACTGGATAACTTTATTATATCCTTTTCTTATGTTTTTAAGAGAGATATAGACTAAATTAGTTTAGTTTGTAAAACACAGTATCAATACCATTACATTGTTTTATTCCCGCTACCCGCTCCCGCTCCTCGCGTTTCTTATGGCCACACTACCCGAGTACAATAATCATGAACTAACCGCATCATTACGGGCATAAGTGAAATGTAATTAGGAGAAGCTTTTGCAATTATTTTTAAATTTTCCATCATTTTTTTTTCTTATGAGACACTTTATTTGCTTTGTCTCCTTCGGAAATGCTTTCAACTAATTACATTCAAACAATTGAATTAAAACGTAACTAAATAACAAGAAAGTAAGTATAATAGGTATCTCTACGTTTTTTCAAAACCCTTATTAGTGATGGAACCATTGCGTATAAAAGTTTTGAAATCCATAAATACCATCATAATTACGATGCAATTTTTACACAAAGTCACGATCGCATTAAGTAGGTCGTAAACCCAATATACTCGTACAATGCTAACCTTTTAAAGAT
The DNA here is from genome assembly GCA_947623365.1 of Achlya flavicornis. Lineage (NCBI taxonomy): Eukaryota > Metazoa > Arthropoda > Insecta > Lepidoptera > Drepanidae > Achlya > Achlya flavicornis. The sequence goes on from OX392479.1 coordinate 13,667,814, forward strand.
CGTAAAATCATTATTTTTGTACCTCTTTCAGGGCATTAACTATTTTTAGAACTATTAACCATAGGTTCTACATAAATTTGTGTGGTATAAGTAATGAACTTACAGCGGGATAAATATTATTAAGTAAGAAGTAGTTTTTTTTAAATAGATGGGAGAAAACAAAAAATAGTGTAATTATAAATCAAAATAAAGATAATTAATAATAAAATGTCACATGCAGATTCCTGCTGCTTACTAACACTTTTCTTTACATGTTTTATATATTTAATTTTTTATGTTTTTACATAGGTAATTATTATAGGTATTAGACATTTATTATATGCTTTTCAAATAATTTTACTGGTTTCAATAACAATATTTAAAACCGCTATCGTTTATAATTATGTATACTTAGAGAGCGCTTTGCGATTAACTGATGCAAGTTTGTAAACTAGATCAACATTTTTGAGATAATAGAGCTATTTCTGAAAATAGTTTGCTGCGTTTAGCTGTAATAAAACTTTATAGTCGCAAACTTTATCTATATTCTCGGTGGAATACTTTCAATTGCTTTATTTTTTCGTACACTGTGGCTTTAAAATGTCTATAACGTGCATTCTCACATACTTTGTATCACCAAATATTTTTGAATTTTTTTTTTTATCCAGACTGCGTTTTTCTTTTATACCACTAAGTTGGCGAACAAGCATACGGCCCACCTGATGGTAAGCAGTTACCGTAGCCTATGGACGCTTGCAACACCAGGGGTATCACTCGCGCGTTGCCGACCCTGAAGAAATCTCTTCACGCCCTTTTTGAAGAAAAAGCGTGATTTTATATAATCTACTAGCTGTGTTTCAACCGAGTTCCCGGAATAATAAGTAGCCTATATCCTTCTCCATATTATAGGCTATTCGCGTGCCAAATTTCATCGCCATTATTTATCTACTCTGAGGCCATAGGTAGCAAACATGCAAAGTTACTTTCGCATTCATAATATTGGTACTAAAATTCTTTCTAATTGTCCTGTCTTCGTCTTTTGAGATTTATTTTGATCACATGTACTTAGTAGCCCCCGCTACCCCTCGACTCACTCGTGTGATCAAAATAAATCTCTCAGACGATGACATTACAATTAAGATTGAGCTTCACTTCAGGTAAGTTCGTTTGATCATTAAATAATAAGTTAATCGATAATGCCGTTAAGGTTCAATCCTGCTTGGTAATGCTCACCTAGGAAATGATAGCCTTAGATCAGCCCTTAACTTTGTGAGCAACTCGCTCGGTGTCCCAAACTGACGCAGACTCATCTCTTCACCAACACTCAGGCAGGGGTTCCTGAAATAAAAACATCATGTTCATTAATATTCCTCACACACAGCTATCTGATCCCAAAGCAGATCCCAAGCAGAGCATGTACTGTAGAAACTAGATAACTGATTTACTTTGTTTTTTGTTAATGCACACTTAAATAAATTACATCCAGACTCAGGACATGCGGACTTGTCATGCCACACAAATGCAGTTTTGGATGGGAATCGAACCAACATCGTCGCTATAAATGATATCACTTTATCATACCTGAAATCCTTGCTACCCTGATTGGGCAAGGTCCTAGCCTTATTAAGGTCCAGCCCTGGATCTAGTTCATATAGACTGCCTCCATTGGCCTTCTTCCCCCATTTCTTGAGGGATGTCGCGTAATCTTCCGGGTTGTAAATTGGCGGGCGTTGCTTGTCCTGAAACAATTATATTATTTTAATGAAACCTAATATTATTTTAGCTCTGATATCTGTATATATAGGAATAGGCTAGTGTCCGTCAGTAACATTATCAAAAAATATTAGACATGTATTTTTTCTTTTGTCAATCGAACGAAAAATTTCGAAGATTTTCCGCGAAATGTTTCGAAGAAGTTCGAAGATGTTTAGTGTTGATGTTCCGCGTGCCATAGTACAGTTTTTTCACAAACAAGTGACGTTACGAACTCCTACTCACGAACTTTGTAAATTTTTATTGGTTTGATAAAGCAAAAATTACGTGTCCAATATTTATTTAATTAACTAACGGACTAAAAATTATATTATTTTTTTACCCAGGCTACATCCCTATTAATAAATTGAAAGCAATTTGTATAACAGGTGGCAAGAAAAAAAAAATTCTTACAAAATGTCACCCTTGCTGGATCATAATGTATGAAAAGTAAAAAAATTTTTTTGAGAATTCAGTGTTGCTCCCATAGTAAAAGTTGTTCAGAATGACTAATCCAACATAGGTTTCGAAAATCTATCATCCCGAAATCTCCACCCAGTATAATAAAACTCTAACTCTGTCTGATTTATTGACTATGCATAGTCCAAACCAGTGGATACAGAACATGAAAGTTTGAAAAGGAGTAATTTATACAACGTAAGTGAGCATAAAGAAATCCTGAAATACAACTATTAGGTGGTAAAATAAGGGCAGGAAGGTAGTAGGTCTATAATAATCGGCACATGCTGTTAAAACTGTATTTGAAGCAGTAGAACAAACAGCTATTCTATTCTACACAGTAGCAAAGCATTGAATTATTACGCTGAATAATTCAATGTAGCAAAGTTTTTTCCTGGCAATACAAGGCAAGAAATATTTCTTCGTATTCCTATATCATCATGAGTAGATATTTTGTTCTACTTTCATAAATATTTGACGTATAATTGAAAAACTAGAACCCACATGTTGCAGTCTATCCAATAGTCATAAAGTCGCTCTCGCTGCAAATTGTCTATTAATTAAGGAATGAGTTGGGGTATAAGTGTAAGCGAAGCAACTTCTTAAAAAAAATTATAGCATAATTAATGTGAGCATTTAGTTATCATATAATAGAATGCATGAAAAATTAATTAAATTTATTTTATGAATATTTTATAAGCCTCAATCTTATTAAATTCTGACGATATTGAAATGTGTGATATAAAAGTATTTATGTTAGTTTTTATATTTTAATTGAAACTTCTTTTGATATGACTGTATTTTTATTTACTTTATTTTTGGTTCGAGTTCGAACTTATAGTTCTTATAAAACGATATGGTACTTTTAATCTCAGAAAACATAATATTGTCTAAAATGTTACAGCTAACACATAAAAAATCATAATCGCTTTCCGCCGACAGTGGCGCCCTACATCGTCATTAGACATGAAAAGTAAAGTAGCCCCACGCGATCATTACTCACAGAGCTTAACAATAGCGCAGTTATGACAACTAGTGTAGTGTAAGCCTTAGAGAAAGCTTAAACTATAACGGATGGGGTAAAGGCAGGCTTTTTAAAACGTGTTGAAAAGAAAAATATCATTGTAAATTCCGGAAAAAAAAAATGGGAAATCAAATAGAGAGTAGTTGCTTTCAGTAGTCTACTTTACGATTGTACGATAGGATTGAATTTCACCAAATTAGTTCTTTTTTAGTACATTTGCATATTCTCAATAAGTACTTAGTAAGTAACAATTTGCTCAACTTCATGTTATCAAAATATATTTTCATTCTTTGGATGCTGGTAAATATCAAAATTAAACATTATTAAGTATCTGGTTGTCAGAATGTTGTAAAAGTCCGGCTATTGTAAAAGATACACCAGCGGACGTAAATTAAGAATTACCTCTAGACAGGAAAAAATACGACACAAGTTTTATTTAATTTAATAATGAAAGTTTAATGAACGTATTTTTCTGATCTACAAATAAATTGCCAGTCTAGAACTGGGATTATAATTAGTTATCGCCTGATGTAAGACTAGATAGAAATTCTACAAACTAGAAATTATCTCCGACGCATACGCATGGAATAAATCACGCTAGTTGCATAAAAGAAATATGTAATAAACAAGCAATTAACATCAAATTAATATACATTCGAGCGAAAGCAGCTGACAGCGTACGCCATATTTTTTCGAGGTTAATGAACGGAACGGTATTTAAGATGCGTCGGACCGGTGAGTTCCAGTCGATGTGAAGACTCCTTTATGGTGGAGTCTAAGTTATAAGAGAATTGGTGAAATTTATTTCCAGATACTATATAGGATGACTGGTAATTAGTAAACGATACTTAGGCACATGATTGTACTCATGATAACAAACAACTTTCCCGATGTGTCTAAGTATCATTTACTAATTACCAGTCATCCTATATACTACCCTTAGTGATAATATTATGGTTTGTTTTCCTTTTCATAGAGACAAATCTAAAAAAAGTGTGCTATGATTAAGCACTGAGGGTAACTAAGGATCGATTTTTCCATCGTGAGATATCCTTTATGCGAGGAATAAATTGACGTGTAACTAGTTGTAGTTAGTATCGTGTAAATAAATAATTATATATTAATAAATAAATAATTATACATTTTTTTTTCTAATATAATATAATATTATTATTTAAATTAAGAAAATCAATTAATGTCAATAGTTTATTATTATAATTATATTCAGTCATTTAGAGTTTGCAAACTGACTTATCAAAACTAGCATATTATAGTTTTTAGTCATCACTGTGCTGTATATGTTGCAATTTTTTAATAAACCATATTCTAATCTATATGATTAATATAAATAAAAGGAATCAAAATAAAAATAAATAAAAAAAGGAATCGCTCTCGCTTGAGCTTATGACTTACACCGTATAAAACGCAGCAATTTAATATTATGAACAATCAAGTAATATTTTCATGTGTCGTGAATAGTCGTGATGATATCTGTCAATGAACTGTATGTAATGGCAACATTTGTTCTATTCATAAGGAAACGACTCGTCCCCATAATAGTAATTACTTTTCATTGTAATAATAGTTTACGGGTTTTTGAGATTACGAATCGTGTAAAAGAGAGAGGCGATTTTTATCTACCCTGTTTTGATTGCCATTTGTTATTAACATAATTAGAGTAAGTATGCATGATTAATGTTTGTGTATTCGGAGAATTTAATAGTCTATTTTGACGTAACTCTTTTGTCTGAACATTTTATGATGCGATAATACTTGAGTGAACAAAATGTATAACGACTGATTTTGGTTTATTACATTCTTACACACTGTGTACATTGTGATTTTCAAATGTTTAAAAAAAACACAGCGCATTGATCTTTCTTTTAAGTTTGAGGAAAAATTAAAAATATTCTTAGGTATTCTGTAATTTTATTAACTGTAGTTTTACCTGCATTCGTGGGATAAAAAGTAGCCTATGTTCTTCTCCATACCTCATAGCCTATGAGGTATGGAGAAGTTCACTACCGACGACAACTAGGCGTGACAACGTAACAAACAAAAAACAGAGTTACTTTCGCATTTATAATATTAGTATGGATTTTTACCCATTTTACCCTTTAAATCATTGCAGTATCATTACCACATATTCATCAGTATCTTCGCATAATTAAAATAAACTTCTATGTTAAAAAAATAGCGTAAGTAATGAATAAAAAAATTACACATTTCCTCACATAAAAACCTTTAAAATTAATTTCTAAAAATGTTAAGACACATTAAAAAAACTTTTTTGTTTTGTGTTCGGCTGTAATACAATGCGATAGATATTTTTTTAATCAAATGATAGATTTATTCATGCAATTATTGGTCGGTCGAGGTTTTCTATTGTGAGGCAGCTTGAGGTGTGACTGCGCGCTATTTTTTTTAGTTTAATTTTTTTTATCCAAATGTTGTAAGACCGCGGAGAGGTACTTATATTTGATACTTTTTAGTCTTTTGCAAACAAAATTAAAGTTTAAAAAAAAGATATTAGTGCGCGTGAATAAATCTATTTTATTTATACTATGAAAAGGCTTGGTTGATCATAATCTCAGCATGGTCAATGATGATGCGGCCGAAGGTGGTAACATATGGTGGTGTGGTACATAAAAGGGAATAATTGTTTGTTCCATGATATTTCAATGTATGGTTAAAGTTATCCCCGCTATCACTCGCACCCCACACTCTCAGGGTCATTGTATTTTATTTATTGCATAGTATAATATAACAAGCATAAACGACTAATTGTTTAGTCAATTTGAATACAAAAACGATATTTATCTATGTAAATGTAAATACTTTTTCGCACAGTCTTATCTCCTAGTATGTATAAGTTTATACTACTATATTACAATTTTACATGGATGATATTATTATGACCATGTAAAATTGCCGTCGTAACCTAGTTTTGATATAGCGGTTTCACCCACGATCCGAATCCGGGGATTAAATTTTCTGGGATGAAAAGTATATGCTATTCCAGGTTAAGGCCCCCTAAAAAGGAAGCTAAGCAATATTGCTAACGCAATTAATTTTTCCAAGCAGATCTTATGCAATTCATCAATTCCAAATCTTTTAATTAATTGAATTGTATATAATGAGTAGGTAACTATTTTACCAAAAAATATTGGAATCACTTAGGGTCTGCCAAAATTTCGAAAAAATAAATTGCGTATAGTAATAAAGCAATAGCTTTAGCCTCCTTTTTAGCCCCCAAGTTCTACCCATGTGCTAAAGAATCATGACGAGATTTGTACAAAAAAACAGATTTTTAGAGACGTTGAAATTACTTTATCCTTGGTGCCTAATGAAAAACTTGAGGCATTTAAAATATTTTTAGAACCCCGGGATAAAAATGCGACATTCTATTCCATGCCGGCGAATCGCGACCAAAACCGTTATGTTGTTATGTTTATAAAATATTTCAAGTATATTAATATATTGCTGGTAATGATTAGATGTGATTCAAAAGCCTCTAAAATGTAATGTAATGTTTATTTTTATGTACAAATCAATGTATGGATCTCGCCATGATTCTTTCACCATTATTGGTTATGCCGCTGAGACGTCATATAGAGGTAACAAATAAAATTGATTCCGAATTTATTATATTAGTAGCATAGGATTATTTTGTTATTTTTTTCAATTAAAAAGCCTAGTAAAAATAACAATTCAAATTAAGTACCTACCAATTAGTAGAATTTTGATCAAAAACAATAATAGTAACAGTTCACAAGCAATTAATTTTATTTGATACGTTTTTCATACCAATTTGCGTGTCGAAACTGTACAAAAAGTGCCTTATAGAAAACGAGAGCGTGAGACCGATGACTTATAATAGTTATTACAATAACAGAACTGTATTTCATTGAAAAACTCTAGTTTAACTCGGATTCGAGATTACGTAACGCGATACGAATGTTTTGATGAATGTGTGAGCTGCTATCTTTAGATTGTGCTTTGCAAGTTTTTTTTCCTTCGCTTAAGGTAGGTATTCGATTCTTTGAAGAAGTTTTCAATATTATGGTGCGTCCATGCTTCTCGATCCGAGCACGGGCCGAGCCACGAACGAGCACACTGCGAGCACGATTCGCGTAGCGTGGTCGGGCTTGCGAGCCACGAACGAGCGCGATTGTCAGTTTTTTCACGAAGAAAAGGATTCGCATTGTGCTCGTTGTAGGTTCGTTCGTGGCTCGGCTCGCGCTCGATTCGCGTATTCATATTCATATTCATTTTTTTTTTTTTTTTTTTTTTTTTTATGTTAAATGGGCTTGCGTTTGACCTTCGACTGACCCCAAGAGGAGTTAAGTCGAGGCCGAGGATGTAGCACGCTTACCCAGAAAAAGCCTATTCACTCTGGCCTTGAATACATCTAGGTTGTAGGTGTCGGGAAACACAGATCCCGGAAGAGAGTTCCACTCCTTTGCTGTTCGTATAAGAAACGATGAAGCGAAGCGTTGAGTCCGGGTACGCGGGATGTCGACAACGTATGGGTGGAAATTCTCCCGGCGTCTTGTGTTTCGGTGGAGAAATGGGGATGGAGGAATTAGATTGAACAATACTGTAGCACACTCTCCAAAATATATCCTATAGAAGACCGACAAACACGAAACCTTACGCCGATGTTCAAGGCTCGTTAATTTCGCCTCAGTTATCGAAACATCGCCGACTAGTCTCCTAGCACGACGGTCTATTGAGTCAAGGGCCTCCAGCTGGTATTTGGCAGATCCATCCCAGAGGTGACAGCAGTACTCGATGCACGAACGGACTTGTGCTTTGTACAGTTGCAATAACTGGTCCGGCGTAAAGTACCGCTTCACCTTACATAGGATGCCCAACTTTTTTGCAGCGGTTTTAGCCTTTGACTCAATAGAACTACCAAAATTTATTTTGGCAGTTAATGTTATGCCTAGGAGTTCAAGTTGGTCGGAAATCGGTAAGGATATATTCTGAAAAGAAGGAGTGAGGTTGAAAGGACTCCTTTTAGCGGTGAATAGACACGCCTGAGTCTTGGAGGGATTAAACTTGACCTGATTATCTTTACCCCAATCGGAGACTGCTTGCAGGTTCAAGTTAATACGCTCAACCATGGCCTCTTACTTACTTACCATATCTTGTAGAAAAAAAACATGAGATAGTATTTTTTGCTGATGACACTTCACTTCTTTACAAAGTGAATAGACATGATTTTAATTCTGACGATGTGAACAATGCTCTTTCTGTAGTCGTTGATTGGTTTACTATAAATAATTTATTGCTAAATGAGAAAAAAACAAAATGTATCAGATTCAGTCTACCCAATGTGAGACATTCGGACACAAATATTGTAATTAAAGGCGAAAAACTGGATCTTGTTGAAACAACTGTATTTTTAGGTATCACTTTAGATAATAAGTTACAATGGAGCCCTCACATTTGTAAATTGGTGGATAGACTTAGTTCTGCAGCTTATGCAGTGAGAAAAATTCGCGCTCTCACTGACGAATCTACGGCAAAATTAGTTTATTTCAGTTACTTTCACAGTTTGATGTCTTACGGTATCCTCCTCTGGGGTAGTGGTGCCGAAATCAATAGAATTTTTATACTGCAGAAAAAGGCTATCCGCGCAATATATAAAATAAGGCCTAGAGATTCTTTGAGAGACAAGTTTAAATCTATTAATATAATGACAGTGTCGTCACAGTACATATATGAAAATCTTATTCATGTGAGGGAAAACATAAATAACTTACCTAAGAATAGCGACACTCATAGTTTGAACACTAGAAATAAGCACAAACTTGCTGTACCTTTAACTCGGCTCAGCAAAGTCCTTAACTCTTTCAAGCGGCAATGTATACTGTAGTGTTTGTATCTATACAGTAGATATAATACACTGTCTCATGTACACCAGTAGAGGGGGTAGCTGTCAACCGGCCAGTCTGACATTAGACGCGGTGCGGGTTGGACGTGCGCTTGCGCTCGGACCTGGTGTAGTGGTGAGCCAGTGCTACGGAGTAACTAGTCACTAATCTGTGCAGTGGTGTCAGTGCGTGGACGCTACAAGTGGCGACGAGATAAAGTACGAGAAACGTGTGTAAAAGGCCAGTAAATAAAATTCAATTATTATTAAAAGGGAAGGAAGGTGACAATAAAAAGTGTGTGAGTTTTATGCAATGCGTACTAAATATTATACCATATTTATAACATTTCCTAAGTAGACGAACCCAGTAGTACAATAGTAAGAATAATCAGTTGGATCGTCATGGAATGTTGTTTACGCAAAATAATCCCAATGTAATACATTTCATTCCACTTATTTAAGTGAAGTGACGATTTCGTCAGTGGTATTATGGATTGATGAGAGAATAAATTATAATGTAAGAAAAACTATAAGATGCTTGGGTACCTACCTTCCTTATCTTTTAACAAGATTAATAGAATGAAAAATGCTACTTATGTCCAAAATTATTCCGCAAAGGTAACAAAACAAATGTGTTGTCGAATAAATGATTATTGTTTATTCAAAAAAGGTACAAGGAGATTGCATTGAGCTACAAATCTTCCTAATTAAAAAGATGTCACTAATACCTTTATACCAGCATATAAAGGTTGCTTTGAACTCTCATTAGCAGGTTGTTTTCGGTAATATTGTATTTTCTATAGGCTTTATTGTACCTATTTGTTTCATACTTAAAGGAAGCGCTTAATTACCTATAGTAAATATAGTGACGGGCCCGTGTGCGCAGTTGGAATATTCCACCTGTTGTGCCGCAGGTCATGGGTTCGATTCCCACACAGGACATGCATTTGTGTGCATGAACATGACTGTATATATGTAATAAACTATGCAGGTATATTTCAATTTATTTATTTGCTGCTTCACATGAAGCACACCTACACATACATTTTAGGTACATAGGTACCTAGTATGTTAAAGATGTTACAAAGAATAAAGTGGTATAATACATAAGCCCTGCAAGGGCATTGCAACATTACAATAATATTAAGTAATAATTAAATACATAAATCCAATTAAATTCAACAAAAATAAGGAATGAGTATTATTAGAATAGTATGTAATACAGTATATTGATTATATGAGTTACATGTCAGGCATATTTATCTGTGGTAGCTTTGAAGAATTCCTGCAGATTATAAAAGTATTTTTATAAGAAAGTCTTTCTAATTTGGATATAAATAATAAAGTATATCAGCTTATTTTCTTCCAGTATCAGTTTAGGAAGATTAAGATATATTATTATTGCACTAACATAATATGATACTGAACTAAACATTGTTAGTTTTGGATGTGGCAGGGTAGTGTTCTTCAGTATGTGAGAAAGATGAACGTGTTTGAAGCACCTGTAAATTGTCTCATAAAATTGGAATTGGGAATTGTCGTTACATAAGTAAATTAAGACAATAAGTAATTCATTAAATTGAAATTGAGGCTTCAGACTTCTTTTAAATAAGAGGTACTGTACTTAGCGTGTACCATACCTATTGAATTTCAATAAATTAGAGGTTTATAGAAATCTATATTACTAGGGTATTTATTACGACTAATCATATTTTTACGACTAATCAGGTACCACCACCTGAAATGAACCTGAAATGAATGAACCTGAAATGTTATGACCCTGAAATAAAATGAAGTCAAGTCGAAGTCAAGTCGAAGTCAAGTCGAAGTCAAGTCGAAGTCAAGTCGAAGTCAAGTCGAAGTCAAGTCGAAGTCAAGTCGAAGTCAAGTCGAAGTCAAGTCGAAGTCAAGTCGAAGTCAAGTCGAAGTCAAGTCGAAGTCAAGTCGAAGTCAAGTCGAAGTCAAGTCGAAGTCAAGTCGAAGTCAAGTCGAAGTCAAGTCGAAGTCAAGTCGAAGTCAAGTCGAAGTCAAGTCGAAGTCAAGTCGAAGTCAAGTCGAAGTCAAGTCGAAGTCAAGTCGAAGTCAAGTCGAAGTCAAGTCGAAGTCAAGTCGAAGTCAAGTCGAAGTCAAGTCGAAGTCAAGTCGAAGTCAAGTCGAAGTCAAGTCGAAGTCAAGTCGAAGTCAAGTCGAAGTCAAGTCGAAGTCAAGTCGAAGTCAAGTCGAAGTCAAGTCGAAGTCAAGTCGAAGTCAAGTCGAAGTCAAGTCGAAGTCAAGTCGAAGTCAAGTCGAAGTCAAGTCGAAGTCAAGTCGAAGTCAAGTCGAAGTCAAGTCGAAGTCAAGTCGAAGTCAAGTCGAAGTCAAGTCGAAGTCAAGTCGAAGTCAAGTCGAAGTCAAGTCGAAGTCAAGTCGAAGTCAAGTCGAAGTCAAGTCGAAGTCAAGTCGAAGTCAAGTCGAAGTCAAGTCGAAGTCAAGTCGAAGTCAAGTCGAAGTCAAAATGAAATGAAATGAAATGAAATGAAATGAAATGAAATGAAATGAAATGAAATGAAATGAAATGAAATGAAATGAAATGAAATGAAATGAAATGAAATGAAATGAAATGAAATGAAATGAAATGAAATGAAATGAAATGAAATGAAATGAAATGAAATGAAATGAAATGAAATGAAATGAAATGAAATGAAATGAAATGAAATGAAATGAAATGAAATGAAATGAAATGAAATGAAATGAAATGAAATGAAATGAAATGAAATGAAATGAAATGAAATGAAATGAAATGAAATGAAATGAAATGAAATGAAATGAAATGAAATGAAATGAAATGAAATGAAATGAAATGAAATGAAATGAAATGAAATGAAATGAAATGAAATGAAATGAAATGAAATGAAATGAAATGAAATGAAATGAAATGAAATGAAATGAAATGAAATGAAATGAAATGAAATGAAATGAAATGAAATGAAATGAAATGAAATGAAATGAAATGAAATGAAATGAAATGAAATGAAATGAAATGAAATGAAATGAAATGAAATGAAATGAAATGAAATGAAATGAAATGAAATGAAATGAAATGAAATGAAATGAAATGAAATGAAATGAAATGAAATGAAATGAAATGAAATGAAATGAAATGAAATGAAATGAAATGAAATGAAATGAAATGAAATGAAATGAAATGAAATGAAATGAAATGAAATGAAATGAAATGAAATGAAATGAAATGAAATGAAATGAAATGAAATGAAATGAAATGAAATGAAATGAAATGAAATGAAATGAAATGAAATGAAATGAAATGAAATGAAATGAAATGAAATGAAATGAAATGAAATGAAATGAAATGAAATGAAATGAAATGAAATGAAATGAAATGAAATGAAATGAAATGAAATGAAATGAAATGAAATGAAATGAAATGAAATGAAATGAAATGAAATGAAATGAAATGAAATGAAATGAAATGAAATGAAATGAAATGAAATGAAATGAAATGAAATGAAATGAAATGAAATGAAATGAAATGAAATGAAATGAAATGAAATGAAATGAAATGAAATGAAATGAAATGAAATGAAATGAAATGAAATGAAATGAAATGAAATGAAATGAAATGAAATGAAATGAAATGAAATGAAATGAAATGAAATGAAATGAAATGAAATGAAATGAAATGAAATGAAATGAAATGAAATGAAATGAAATGAAATGAAATGAAATGAGAAAGGCAAAGAAACGAAACGAAACGCTCTATCAAATTGAAAATAATCAGATAAATACGAATTAAAATTGGTAGTACCTCCATTGAATTGGAAATTGTCGGGAAGTTCAAATTAATACCTCCATTAAATTGGAAATCATCTGGTATTTTAAATTAATACCTTAATTAAATTGGAAATTGTCGGAATTGGGCAATAATAACAGACACATTCTAGAAAAAAAAAAGAGAGTTAGTGAAGAAATAAGCAAGCAGTTAGAGATAATAATAACAGAAATGGAAGATGCAAATAAGATGGATGGTTCAAGAAAGAAATAACATGGATACGACCAGCTTTACAGTAGTATACAGTTTTAAGTAGTATATGGAACGATGTTAAGCAAGATGTGGACCAGCATACATTAAAATTGAAATGTCATTGACAAGGCATACATAAAAATGAAATTTGGAATTAAATGACATAAAAGAAATGTAAGGAAAGAATAATGCAAACACCCACAAAATAGAATTCCATTCAATTGGAATTACTTGAATTCCATTCAATCGGAATTACTTGAATTCCATTCAATCGGAATTACCTGAATTCCATTCAATCGGAATTACCTGAATTCCATTCAATCGGAATTACCTGAATTCCATTCAATCGGAATTACCTGAATTCCATTCAATCGGAATTACCTGAATTCCATTCAATCGGAATTACCTGAATTCCATTCAATTAGAATTACCTGAATTCCATTCAATTAGAATTACTTTGTTCGAATTCAATTCAATATGAATCAATTAGAATTACTTGAATTACATTCAATTGGAATTACTTGAATTACATTCAATTGGAATTACTTGAATTACATTCAATTGGATTTACTTGAATTACATTCGATTGGAATTACTTGAATACCATTCGATTAGAATTACTTTATTTGAATTCCATTCAATTAGAATTACTTTGTTCGAATTCCATTCAATTTGAATTACTTGAATTACATTCAATTGGAATTGCTTGAATTCCATTCGATTGGAATTACTTGAATTACATTCAATAGGAATTACTTGAATTCCATTCAATTGGAATTACTTTATATGAATTCCATTCAATAAGGATTGAATTAATTTGTTAGAATTCCATTCTATTGGAATAATTTGCAGTTCGATGGTGGTGATTCTATGCTGGCAGCATCAATTATATTGATAGCGGCCTGAAGCTGTCATCTCCAGTTGGTGCCGGGGGTCTCATGTGAGCACTTACTTTCTATTTGGTGTCCATGTGGTGGTGCTTGGGATAGCTTTGAAAGCAGTATCTGGTGAGTCGATTTCACGTTGTTTGCTAATATATTGCGTAGGTTCCTTATACGGTAACAAGGTACAGGTTCCCATTGCGTTGAAATAGTTATTGGTTATTGACTTAAATTGGATAATGGAAAAAACTTAAATTGTGGATATGTTTATTTACTTGTTTAGCAGTTAGAGCAAGATTAGAGCTATACATTTGCAAGTAGTACAAGATTAATCAGTCGACAAAGGTCTATTAGCTCTAAAAAGAATAATATCTATGAAAAGAATACTACTAACCAGTACTATTACTTCAGACAATGCTTTACATCACAAGCTCATGGCAAACATTTTAACAAAAATTTATTTGCAAAGAAAAAAATAAATGCAGGTTCATCCCTGAATTGGATCCATAGTTTAGAGAATTTTACAAGTGGATGGTTTGCGAGATGCGAGGGATGTTCCAAAGATGGTTTTGTAACCGATATCTTCCAAGTTTACGTGAATGGTTCAAGCACTCATGTAAAGGACCGCGAGTACCATCTAAGGAAATAATAAAATTTTGGTAAAAGGGAAGGGATGCAGTGTTTGTATCTATACAGTAGATATAATAAATTGTATCATGTACACCGGTGTTGGTTAGAATCAGTATTAAGATTAAAGACGTGTCTGTCGCGACACTGGATGAAAGCCACAAATATCAAAAGTGTAATTTGCATCAGTAAATAATAATTATCTCTAGTATTGATTACCTACATTTGAAATAATTAAAATTTGTTAAAAGGGAAGGGATGTAGTGTTTGTATCTATACAGTAGATATAATACACTGTCTCATGTACACCAGTAGAGGGGGTAGCTGTCAACCGGCCAGTCTGACATTAGACGCGGTGCGGGTTGGACGTGCGCTTGCGCTCGGACCTGGTGTAGTGGTGAGCCAGTGCTACGGAGTAACTAGTCACTAATCTGTGCAGTGGTGTCAGTGCGTGGACGCTACATATACGTTTCTATAATAAAGTACCCAAAGAAATCCAAGAGCTACCTATACATAGATTCAAAAAGATAGTAAAACAGAAGTTATGCAAGAAGGGGTACTATAAAGTTTCTGATTTTGTAGATGACAAGAATGCATTTGAATGAATTGTTCGCTTCGCACGCTATTGTTATATATATTTTGTAAATTGTAATATTTATAAGTACACATTAAAAAAAAAAAGAACACTTGCTGAGTTTCTTGCCGGAGTCTTCTCAGTTCAAGTTGTATTTGGAACCGGTGTAGAGTCATTTGTTAACCTTCACAAGTGCCCTATAAGGGCCAAAATTGAATAAATGAATTTTGATTTTGATTTGATTTTCTCTAAGCGTCAAGGTTTCTTCACTGGAAGCCTGTGCGCTTGAAAAATAGCTCTCCACAACCGTGCTGTCGTCTGCGTACCCAAAGATACCGGGTTTTAGCAGATCGTTGATATGCAGCAAGAATAATGTCGCGGAGAGAACTGATCTGAACTGATGATTCATATTCTTTATTTGCATTCCACAATATCAATATTAATATTAAACCTTAGGTGGTAAATTATGTCTAAATAACATTGTGGACCCTGTCGGGCACAGCAAAAAAAAAAAAAAAAAAACAACAACATGTAGGAGAGAGGAGATCATTTTGTATTATTTATTTATTTATTTTGTTTATCTGACTTTATTTTTATATTATATTAATCAATTATTGTATTATTATAATGTAGGTAGTTTAATATAATTTATATAATTTTATTATCATTTATGTACTCATTAATTGTATAATAAGCTTTTTTTATTAGTATTTGTTTTAATTTGTTTATTAATGTTGTATCAGATTCGTCTTTCAGTAAATTTGGCAATTTATTATATATTTTTATGCACATTACGTAGGGACTATTAGAGTGTAGTGTTATGCGAGAGGTGGGTAGCATTAACATGTTTGGCGTAGCATGGACGTACCATTTTAGTTGGCCTGAAACGCACAGCAAAAGCTTACAACTAAAATGGTAGTTAACTACTATGACCAAGATGTAGTAACTTAGCTAATTAACTAAAGGTTGTACCCAGCCCAACCTAATTATACTTTGGCTTCGTCCTCAAGATTAGCATATAGGTAAACACTTGTAGTAACGCACAGCGATCGCCATTATTTGCACTTTATTGAGGGTACTCTTATTAGATTCCCTGCTCAATTTTTTTTTTTTTTGTGGGTATTCACATATTAGTAGATCGCTGACCGCAATCTGGTCTTCATTCGCGTTTCAGTGTTCTGCCATTACGCACGAAATTAACAGACTAAATTAATTATTTATTAGTAGTAAGTATATTTCAATCGTTTAAAACAAGTTAAAAGCTTTGATTTATTTTCATAATGCCTAAAAGAAAGAACCCAGATATAAATTACGACAATTTATGCAAGAAACTTAAAAAAATCGAACGAGAAATTCAACGGAGTAGAAATACTAGTGTAAATCGCCGGCGTGTACGTGTACTATCAAGTTCATCATGTTCATCCACGTCTGAGGACTCGCAAGGCTCGGATCGACAGTCAAATCGTGTTGGTAAGTTAATATAAACTTAAATATCAGTACTTATTCATATGTACGCCAGATAATGGATCTAGTTGAAAGTTTTAAATGCAATATTGCACAAGGTATTGCGGGCAGCTTTTGGGGCTGTCTCGTGCCGTTTTTATAGTATTGTGGGTAGCTTTTGAGGCTATTTCTTTACTATTAATGCTGTACCTCACGGTAGGCATGCAATATCATCGCATTTCTTACTTGGTGTTGTGGGTAGCTTCAGAGGCTATCTCTTCACTACATACTACGCGGATTTCCGCATTTCAACATATCATATTAAATGGTATTGTGATATAATTCGAGTTTTGAACCGAATGTAACATAACAATACGTTTTTACAGACAGCGCCACGCTGAGTCTTGTCCCTGGCCCTGCTGATCCAGAGCTAGTACAAGTTGTGATTCAGCCGTCAGCGGCAAATCAAGTAACCCCGAGTGAAGCCCAGCAGACGGCCAATGCTACGCAAGACGTTGCAATCATCACACCTGCCCCAGAAATCGGGGCAAGTTCTCTATCTATTTTAGAAACAAATGATGACGTCATACCCGAATTAGACTCGGACATAATCGAAATTCTTGGTGTCGATCCTACAAAATTAAATAAATTCGGCAAAGAAATTCAAAAAGATGTAACCGTTCGTTTTGAACATACGGCAACTATGGGTCTTTCCAAAGATGAGCGTAAAGACCTTACAGACAGGTATTTAATACCCAGTAACTGCAAACTAATTGCTGCACCAGCATTAAATCCCGAGATTAAGGCTGCTTTGTCGGATATGGTCATCAAGCGCGATAAAGTAATTCAATCGCAACAAATGCTATTGGCCTCAGCAATCTCAAGCCTCGGAGAGGCGATCACAAGCGTTCTTTCTGCAAAAGAAAAGAACACCGATTTACTACGTCTACTTATCGATACTGGACGTACGTTGTGTGATTGCCAGCACAACGATACTATAACTAGGCGTAATTTTATCATCTACTCGGTAAAAAAAGATATGAAGGAATCGCTTCAAAATACAAAAGTTGATAATCTTCTTTTTGGACAAAACTTATCAGACACACTTAAAACCGCAAAAGCGATTAACAAGTCTGGTGCAGAGTTAAAGGTACCTGCACCTAAACCATCTACTAGTAAGATGAATCCTCCGTCAAAAAACTGGAAAACCGCGCTTCCGCATCGGAAGCAGCCAGTGACCCCGAAGACGAAGGATGCAACATCTTCAATGACGATGAAGAATCCTCGCGGCAGCTCCTCCAGACAGTCGCAGAATCAGCGTCAAGCTTACAACACCCGTCGACGTTAGCACCACATACTTCGGTCTGCTCCCTACCGGTAAATAGTTATGCTGGTAGATTAGCAAAATTTTTTGAACAATGGAGTATTATCACTCGCGATCCAGTTGTACTTTCATATATTCAAGCCTACAAAATTCCATTCTCTCGCCGTGTTTTCCAACATGATTTACCTCCTAGAAATTACTCTAGTGAAGACAACTTGCAGTTTCAACAAACAGTCAATGAATTGCTGATGGTTGGTGCAATTTCTAAATGCCAACCATGTGAAGGACAGTTTATATCTAGTACTTTCTTTGTGTCAAAACCGAATGGAAAAATGAGGTTCATTCTTAATTTGAAAAAATTAAACAAATTTATTGATACTAATCATTTCAAAATTGAAGATTTTCGTACTGCATTAAAGTTAGTCACTAAGGATTGTTTTATGGCAAAAATCGATCTCAAAGATGCCTATTTTTTTGTCAAAATTCATAGAGATTTTAAAAAATATTTACGCTTTCAATGGAGACAGGATCTATATGAATTTAACGTTTTACCTTTCGGTCTTAGCACAGCACCTTACGTGTTCACGAAAATAATGAAACCAGTGGCAAAACTCCTTCGCTCCGCAGGTTTTTTATCGACCGTATATTTAGATGACTGGTTTTTACTAGGGTCATCTTATGAGCATTGTTTAGAAAATGTTGAACAGACAAGGACATTACTGACATCTCTTGGCTTTATCATTAATGAAGACAAAAGTAGTACAATACCGAGCAAGCTATGTTTGTTTCTTGGTTATAATATTGATTCTACGAATCTCCAAGTCAGTCTACCGTCACAAAAAGTATATCGTATAAAGGATGAAATTGAAAAGCTTTCCTCTATTAATAGGTGTAAAATAAGAGATTTTGCACGCTTCGTTGGCTTGCTTGTCTCTGCATGTCCCGCCATAGAATACGGTTGGCTATACACAAAATTATTTGAACGTATCAAATTTCTTAACCTGAAAAATGACGATAATTATGATAGATACATGAATATACCGAAATCTATTTTACCAGATCTAGATTGGTGGAGACGAGCCATTTCACACTCAGTAAACAAAATCAAACACGATAGCTATGATCTGGAGATCTTTTCAGATGCCTCAAATACGGGATGGGGTGCCGCCTGTGGTGATCAGAGAGCGAGCGGTCAGTGGACCGAAAAAGAACGTGCGATGCACATAAACTATTTAGAGATTCTTGCAGCATTTTTTGGCCTAAAAATCTTTGCGAAGGATCTATTTGAGTGTCAAATCTTATTGCGGATTGATAACACGACCGCTATAGCATACATTAACCGCATGGGTGGTATACAATACCCAGTTCTCACGGAGGTGACAAAGCTATTGTGGCAGTGGTGCGAAAGCCGCAACTTGTACGTTTATGCCTCTTACATAAGGTCCATTGACAACACAGAAGCAGATGCCGAGTCAAGGCGGATACACCCTGATATCGAATGGGAACTGTCGTCCAGCGCATTCTTGAGAATTGTCAAAAAGTTTGGTTGCCCTAATATTGACCTTTTTGCAAGCAGAATAAACAGGAAGTGTGACACATACATCTCTTGGCATCGTGACCCAGAAGCTCACACAGTTAATGCTTTTACAGTCAGCTGGACACAGTTAAATTTTTATGCATTTCCTCCGTTTTCTATTATTCTCAAAACATTACGCAAAATAAAAACTGATGAAGCCAAAGGAATCATGGTTGTACCGCTGTGGCCAACTCAACCCTGGTATCCTCTTTTCAAGAGCCTAGTATCGTCAGATATTCTGATTTTTCGACCAGATGAAAGAGTAATTCAATGTTCTCATTTCAGCAGCCGCATGATGCACTCCCGGATTACCCTGGTTGCCGCAGTATTATCCGGTCAGCGTTCTTAAAAAGAGAAACTCCCCAATCTGCATTAGACGTAATGCTCGCTTCGCTATCGATAAACTCCGTTAAACAATATGATGTTTACTTGAAGAAATGGTATATCTATTGTATTCACAACAAAGTTGATTTGTATAATGCTTCTATTGCAGAAATTATTACCTTTCTTACCATGTTGTTTAATGAAGGAGCACAATATGGAACTCTCAATACTTGTCGTTCCGCCTTGGCCTTAGTTATAGGAGATCATATAGGGTCTAATCAGAATATTAAACGATTTTTTAAGGGCATATTTCGGTTACGTCACCCCGCGCCTAAATACGAAACAACATGGGACCCATCTATAGTGTTAAATTTCTTAGAGAAGTTTTTTCCTTTAGAAAATCTAACACTTGAAATTATATCTAAAAAGCTAGTCACTCTGTTAGCTTTAGTTACCGCTCATAGAGTGCAAACTCTTTCCAAAATTAATATTGACAATATAGTTACTTCTCAGTCTCAGATTTCAATTAAGATCACAGACTTAATTAAAACTTCAAAATTTGGTACTCCACAACCCATATTGATTTTACCATTCTATAACGAAAAGCCGGAAATATGCCCCGGAAAAACGTTACTTTACTATTTATCACGAACAGAACCCCTACGTGGGAACGTTAAAAATCTGTTCATAGGGATGAAACGTCCACACGGAGCCGTTACCAGCCAAACGTTAAGTCGCTGGATCCGCACAACGCTTCACGACAGCGGTGTGCCGGCGGCGTTTGGAGCGCATACCACGCGCCACGCCGCCACCACGCGTGCTCACCAGCTCGGCGTCAGCCTTGACGTTATCAGGAAAACTGCTGGCTGGAGCGACACCTCTAATACGTTCTTCAAGTTCTATAACAGGCCCTTGAATACTTCAATGGTCGTTGACGATTCATTTGCGCGTGCTTTAATTAACAATAATCTTTCAGAATAATATTATTATGGTTTTGTTTAGGTATAGTTATGATCTATACTTTTATGTTACATATTTATAATTGAAAATTAAATTTATGATTTACATAAAATAAAAACTATTTATTTTTAACATATACATAATTTAACCTATTCCTTTAAGACAATATTTCTCGATAATATTTTGTCTCTAAAAGTCTACAAGTGTTTACCTATATGCTAATCTTGAGGACGAAGCCAAAGTATAATTTGTGATTAAACGAACTTACCTGTAAGTGAAGTTCTATCATAATTATACGAAGGCTTCGTCCGAAGAGATTAGCAACCCACCCCACATAATAATGATGCATTAATCAGTAAAGATTTGATGAATTAATGTTATCCCACCCTCATCGCGAAATATTTAATTAACTCTGAACTAAATGAAGACCAGATTGCGGTCAGCGATCTACTAATATGTGAATACCCACAAAAAAAAAAAAAATTGAGCAGGGAATCTAATAAGAGTACCCTCAATAAAGTGCAAATAATGGCGATCGCTGTGCGTTACTACAAGTGTTTACCTATATGCTAATCTCTTCGGACGAAGCCTTCGTATAATTATGATAGAACTTCACTTACAGGTAAGTTCGTTTAATCACAAATTATATTAAAATTTTCAAGGCGATGAGAGGTGATGACGAAACGAAGGTCCCGGGTTCTAATTCTACACTGAAATTGAGTTTTCGGTGAAGGAAAACATCGTGAGGAAACCATAGCACGCTTGTAGGGTACTTTGTACCACCTGGCTGGCTACCACCCTCAAGTGGTACCTCGTGTTCCGACGGCTGCACTTGAGAGCCAGCGCCTTCTAGGCTTTGTGTGCTTACCACCTCCTCCTCATCACTTACCAAGGTGAGATTGCGGTCAAACACGTAAAAAACTGTCCATTCTCAAAACTTTTGTATGAAACATCATTCTTGGGTTAAATTCACTGCCGATGAGTTTATATAATTATAAAGTTTGTAAAGATGTGACATACCTTGGAGATAGGCTCCTCACTCCATCCCCCGCAGTTTGCCATCCCTTCTAGCAGCGTCAGTTCACTGGAACAAACAAATATTACGTCATTAGGGTTACACTCATTTATAATTAATCATCCTTATTGAAATCCCCCCCCCCCCCCCGGGGGGAAAACTCGTGATGTAGCATGATTAGCCATTCTTAATCGATCGGCAAAGTTAAGCTACGTCTGTCGTGGTCGGTACCTGTATGGGTGACCGCCTAGTGGTATTTCAAAACGAGCGTTTTCTGTGCTTCGGAAGGCACGTAAAGCCATTGGTCCCGGTTATCACTTAAATGTGATAGTCATTAAGCTAGTTGGATGCCTCCTAGGCGGCTTGAAAAATTCCAACAGTAGGTTGACCACTAGCTTTCCTCCACGCAAATTATGGCAAAACATGGATTATTGTGATAAGCCCCTAGACAGGTCAGGCCTTAATGCTCTGATGTCATGATCTATCGATAGAAGACCTAGTTAATCATCAGCGGAAAATCTTAAACTATGGTGCAACAGATGATCTGAAGCGATTATGTGTGGTACAAGGTAAAGGCGTGAACTATGAGCAATTCATTCTTTTTTTTAAACATGCTCTTTATAACAGTCGACTAAATAAATCATCAGATCCTACAACCAGAGTCCTTGTTAAGACCAAGCAAGCAAGTGCCTACTCGATGGGGTTGCGACGTTTTATGTGTTATGTTTTACACAGTTCCAATGGCAACCTGCCGGCTCTAGTGGCATCAGTTCAGCTCCATGTTATAATAATATGCAAAATTGCAGCTTAATCGGAAACAGAGAAGTGGGTCAAATTTAACTTGCAAGATTTGATTACAAACAGACAGACACCGACAAACTAAATGAAAGCTTAATAATAATAATTAATTTTTGACACATACATTTTTTACATGATTTAGATAGTGGTTGGAGCCTCCTTTTAATCCCTTGACTTACGGTTAAAAAATAACAATTTATTTCTGTTGATTTCCTCGCCCGCGCGGGTCGTCAAACAGTCAAAGGATTAAGCATGCAATACCTGTATTAGGAGACTCTATTCTTCCAAAGCAATAAAATTACAATTGTTTAACTTAACTACTAACATAGGTATTATGACATGTGTATAAAGCTTGTAGGTAGGTAATGATAAAAAATTGTTGAGTAACGTATTTTTAGTAGTAATGCTGAAGGCTGAAGTTGAAGCTAGAACTATCATCATCACGTTTATTGGTGTGCCTACTCATCGTATAAACATAAAAATGCCGGTTTTTCTTATCACTTGTACCACAATATTTAACCCACTTTCGTTATATCCGATTCCGAAGATTGTATAGCATTATCGGAATCGGCCGCAGAAAATATGATTTTACATTATTTGTCAAGCATCAATGGCTAATTTAAATGGACCTCCTTTCGCTAAATAGAGTAAGAGAAAAGGAAGACCGAACAAGAGATGGATGGATTGTGTGTGTTTTTTTTTATACGTCGGTAAACAAGCATACGGCCCGCCTGATGGTAAGCGGTTACCGTAGCCATATGGACGCTTGTAAAACACGAAGCATCGCTCACGCGTTACCGACCTTTCCCCCTCCCCAATGAGCTCTGGCGACCTTACTCACGCGCAGGAACACAACTTGTTTGTTTCTTCTGAAGTTGTTTGTTATCAAGAGTACAATCATGTGTCTAAGTATCGTTTACTAATTACCAGTCACCTTATATTATGGGACGGGCCAGTTGGCGCAGTTGGTTAAGGTTCACCTTACGCGCCGCAGGTCGTGGGTTCGATTCCCACACAGGACATGCATTTGTGTGCATGAACATGTCTGTATGTCCTGAGTCTGGGTGTAATTATGTATATTAAGTATGTAATGTATGTATGTATTTACAAACAAAAAGTATGTATGTATATCAGTTATCTGGTTTCCATAGTACAAGCTCTGCTTAGTTTGGGATCAGATGACCGTGTGTGAGGAATGTCCCAGGATATTATTATTATTATTAGCTGTAAATAATTAATAACCATAAACGAACCAAGTTCGATACGAATAATTTAATCAATTATACATTTAGACGCTACGGTTGCGTTGTGATTTCAGATAACTTCCGAATACCAAAACCCGGTTAATTAATTAGTCGACCTTCCTACTTCCAAACGTTTCCGTTCGTGATTTCCATCATTCGATTACGTAAAATAATCGAATGAGGTAAGGAACGCGATGTTAGGTAACGATGCAATACAACTAGAATGTTAGAAATCGTGTGATTTATTTTGACATGTGTGTTTTTTATGATACTACTAGTTTTCTGCCCCGCGGCTTCACCCGTGTCTCCCTCTTTACCCCCTTAGGAATGTAATTTCCAGATTTGTTTTCTTGTAGGCTATAAAAGGAACCAATGTATACCAACTTTTGAGCTAATCGAGATTGGCAGTAAAATCCTCCCCTTATAAAAAAACTAGCTGTCCCGCGCGGTTTCACCCGCATTCCCGAGGGATCGTATGTTTTCCGGGAATAAAAAGTATCCTATGTGTTAATCCAGGACATATTCTATCTATGTGCCAAATGTCATCCAAATCCGTTCAGTAGTTTTTGCGTGAAATAGTAACAAACATACATCCATACTCACAAACTTTCGCATTTATAATATTAAGTAGCATTTCCTCTTTTTACCCCGTTAGAGGTAGATTTTCGAGAAACACAAAAAATCGTATTTAATACCGAGTTTCAAGTGAATATGTATGTGCGTTAGGTTCCTTCCATACAATTTTAACATCTCCTAAACCTCCTATATGTGTAGTTTTGAAAAACAAATCATTATTATTTATTAAGTTAAGTAATCGTGCTAAGTTTCAAGTATATAAACTCAAGGGATAAGATATTCAAAATTTGTGGAAAAACGACATCAGTGAAAATAAAAATTATCCTCAGACACAGGGCTGTTTTAGGTTGTGCAGCGGCATTAGAAGGCCAAAACAACTAAAACATCAGAATGAACATCTATTGATTACCTTTACTGATCCATCTGACCAAGAACCATGGTGCCCTTAATAAAAAGACGGAATTGCTGGGACATTCTGGGAATCGAACTCCTGTGTTAGTCAAACGGCAAATTCAATTCAAAATCATTCATTTAAATAGACCTTCGCAGGCACTTATGAAAAGTCTGACTCTAATACTCTAATATCGCACATCAACATCAAATCTAGCTCTCTGGAAGATGTCCATAATCTGTAATGGGATATCAAATCGACTGCAGTTCAAGTTCCGGTTCACACCTATCGTTATGCTGTGGGCTAGAAAGGTATGGACAGATAACTAAATTACTACCCGTGCCAGCCCCAAGTCTTAGTGTAGACTCGTGATAATGTCATGTGGCGTCCAGTAGCGCCAGATCGGCCGCCTCGCGGGTACTACGGTATTTTTGTGTGGTGCAAGTTATTAACTGTTGTGAATTAATAAGCCAGCCCCACTAGACAAGATGGTTGTCGACAATCGTCGTCGTTAGTAAATGATCAACCTTTGTATCGGGTTGACATTTGAAATTAAAATATGACGTGTTTATAACAATCTCTTACGTCAATCTAATACAAAGGTTGATTGTTTACTAACGATGATGATCGTCGACAACCATCTTGTCTAGGGGGGCTGGCAAGTGAAGGTATGTATGTGTAGGTAGGTATAAGATTTGGTATTTTTACCACAAAAAATAATTGTGGGCCCTAACAATATTACTGCAGCCGTGACTGGAAAGTGATGGAACCCATACTTCAATATTATTAAATCTATGGATATATATTATGTGCACGTTTATATCTAGGCAGATAGAGGAATATTTGAGTTGTATAAATCATTATGAATGTTAGGAGGCTAACATAAAGTCCGTTTATAGCACCTATAGTCAACAAGCCACACACAATTACCCTGTGTTTTATGTATATTATGTGTATAGCAAACGGTCACAAAGCTTATCGGATACTCGCTAAACTCTTTTAACTTAGACCCTACCCTGACATAACGCAAATGGAAAATTAATCACAGTTGTGTTGATAGTCGTCTTGAGTTCTCAAATAGATGGTTGTTAGGAATACTGTTTTGTTCCTAGAATGTTATCTTAGGAGCCTAGAGCTGTGTCTTCTAGGAATCTAACCTCACTGTCTTTGCAATGATATGCGGCTCAAATATTTCTCTCTATTAGAATTGGTGACTGACAACGCAAAACCGGAGCTTTGGTGCGTCTATGCTACCCGAATCGTGCTCGATTCGAGCCTAGCCGCTATTCGTTCGTTGCTCGCGATATCAAGTGTGGACGTACAACGAGCCTAAGTCAGAAACCACCAACACGAAGGCAGCTTAAAACGCTTGTAAAATTACGTTTCTTTTGTTTTCAAAAGGTAAGTAGGTGAAGTAAGCACTATTGTCCTTCTCCTATTAGCTTCAAAATCCACACCAACATGCAATAAAGAAGGAATCGAACCCTGTATCGGGGTCGGCAATGGCACATTCGCCTCACCGATCCGGCGGTCCCGCAAACTCGATTACTGGTGCTGTTATATCGCCGGCATTCATCGTATACGTGCTATTTATATTATTTGTTCGTTTTTCAGATACCAAGTGTGTCTATTCTATTTAGGTGAATAAAAAAGTTTTTTTTTTTTTTATCTACTTCAAAATACACTAAAAAGTATGAAATAACTCTAATCTATCTCTAATTTGAAGTCAGCAAAAGAGCACGACGTATTCCGTTGAAAATATTTCGCTGACAATCAGTGTCAGATTAGAGTTCTTTCATACTTTTTAGAGTATTTTGAAGTCAAACGTGTCGAATGGATAATTTCCTTTTCTTGAAGTCAATTAAAAATGGACCTGTATGGAATCTGGAGTTCGATTTCAATAGTTAAGTATAAGGCATTTGTGCCAAGATTGATGGAGTTTGAGGTAATAGGCGCTAGGCGACAGATTTACCACATGAGGGGTCAAAAAAGCCATGTTCTAAGAACTTCCCTTAGTAAAAGTCATTGTCAAAGCCATTTATTCATTTTAGGCCCCAGAAGGGCACTTATGAAGGCGAATTTACAGTAGTTACCACCAGTTCGGAACTCGGCCTTCAACTGAGAAGAATCCGGCAAGAAATTCAGCAACGTTGTTTTTTTTAAATATGTTTAGGATAATCTATGTTTTGTTGGTTTTTTTAAGTAAAAAACATACCTAAACATAGTTACAGACTAAAAAAGAAAAAGAAAATTATTAAAAAATAATAACCTAAAAAAAACACTGTGATTTTGAGCCTGAAAAAAGAATTAGGTATTATTCTAACTGCAGTATTCGTTAAAAGTAGCTTAGGAATCTTCTCTATCCTTCGTTGCCGCAGACACCGGACTTCTCATATGATTGCTTGGTAAATGACAGAGACAGCATAAGGATAGCCTGGATTCAACGTCAAGTAAGTAATTTACCTGTAGATTTGTGCTAGATTTAAATGGCATTATTATTATTTCTAGTTTTAATATTGCCAGGAGTGTCGCTTTGTGAATTTTTGTTTCTCTAACTCGCTCGAAACTTGTCAAATAGATAGAATTTACACATTCAGATTTTTTTTATAACACAAGGGTAAAAAAAATATACGCGCAAATCTAATAATACTCTCACACAACTTAACGATAAAGGTATCGTCATACATTTCCATACACACAGATGTTATCGCGCGTCGTCGGGTTATCTGGCGGTGTGTACAAGCCCTTACGGTAAATACTGCGGCTTGCGTTAGTCGTTGTTTAGTGTTCATTATTGTAGATATTATCTAATTCATTACTGTACGTCTCCCGAGGATTCACGCGGGGTTCTGACATTAAAAGTGACCTACAACACGGTTATAGACGCCTATTCCACAGCGAGCGGTCTATGAGTTCTGCGGTCAAAGTTCTGCTTTGCCTCGCATAGAAGCTATTATCAAAAAATGTTTTTTTTTTCTGTAATTTTTTTAGATTCCGTACCCGAAGGGTCCAAACGGGACCCTATTACTAAGACTTCGCTGTACGTCTGTCATCAGTGGGCTGTATCTCAAGAACGGTAATAGGTAGACAGCTGAAATTTTCAGTGAATATATATTTCTATTACAGCTATAACAAAAAATAATATAAATGAAATAAAAGTAAAAATGTAAGGGGGCGCCAATACAAGAAAAGTAATTTTTTTCACGTAAAGTTGAGTTAGTTAATATTGAACGGAACCCTCCGATTGCGGGTCCGACTCGCACTTAGGTTTTTATTTTGTAAATAGTTAATATTTATTCAATTTAATTTATTTGAGTTTTAACGATTCAGTTATTCTGCAGTCCTTTAATAATCGTTTTATCTGTAGTCCGAACTCGTTTTGGGCTATGGTTTGACGTTCTGTCATTTTGAAAATCTTTTTCTGAAGTGTATAACTGTAGTTTCTTTTCATGATTTTACCAAATTTTTACCTACAAATGTACTTGTTTATTTGTAATGGTGCGTCCATGCTTGGCGAACCGAGCACGAGCCGAGCCACGAACGAGCACACTGCGAGCACGATTCGCGTAGCGTGGAGCGCGATTGACAGTTTTCATCACGAACAAAGGGATTCTCGTTGTAGGTTCTTTCGTGGCTCGGCTCGTGCTTGATTCGCGTAGCATGGTCGCACCATAAGAGACCTTTATTAGTTCCTTCACGGTTCCTCCCTGCTTATGCCACAGATATCGGTAGAATAAAAGTTAGCTTCTCCATTAGGGATGCGCTGTTATCGCAGTGAGATACGATGCGGTATCTTCTATCCCACTACCTAATGCATAAGCAATGCTTAATTAAAACGCTATAAGCTAGAAAAACACAAAATGGAAATTCTAAATCTAAATGTTGAGTAAATATAAACATACTAGTTTCGGCGCGCGATTTTACCCGCATGCCCAACCTTCTTGTGTTTTTCTGGGATAAAATGAATCCTATATGTTATTCTAAAGTATGATCTATATATGTGCCAAGTTTTATCATGCACACACTCACATTCAATGAACACTTTTGTATCCTAACTTCCAAACTAATATTATACATGCGAATGTGTGTTTGTTTGTTACACAACCGATCACTATGAAATTTGGCATGCAGGTATAGCCAATGGTATGGAGAAGGACAAAGAATACTTTTTGTCCTGGGAAGGCGGGTGAAACCGAGGGGAAAGCTAGTTTAAAATATTTGACAATAGATTACTTCCATATAGATAAGTTTGTATCGAAAAACGGCTTTTAGCTGCAAGCTTACATTTACACAATAAATATTGAAATAACTTCGACTGTTCTTACCATAAACAAAGAATTTATTAATAAATAAAAAACCATTGTAAATCACGATTCCAAATCGTGCTTTATAAATTTTGCCAGGGCCGGATTCAGGGATTCATAATCTACTAATAATAATAATATAATAAAGCGGAAAAGTTTTTTTGTTTGTTTAAACGGGCTAATCACAGGAACTACCAGTCGGATTTGAAAAATTCTTTCACTAATAGGAAGCTACATTATGCCCGAGTATTATAGGCTACTTTTTATCAGGGGAACGCGGGTGAAACCGAGACAGCTAGTTTTTAAGATAATACCTGAGATGTATTTGGTAACAATGTGATACTTCTTCAAAGTAAACTATTGAGAAATAAATTGAGAGTCGCAAATTTAATTCCTTTTTAACCGACTTCAAAAAAAGGAGGAGGTTCTCAATTCGGTTGTGTTTTTTTTTTTTTTTTTTTTTATGTTTGTTACCTCATAAGTCCGTCATTTATGAACCGATTTGGAAAATTATTTTTTTGTCTGGAAGGATACACTTCCCGTTTGGTCCCATTGTCATCAGATCAGGATTTGATTACTTCTTAGTGTACTTTGAAGTCGGTTTAAGTTTTTTGTAAAACAGTCCAATTATTTTCAGCCAAGAATGTGGTTCTTTACCGAAAAAAGTTCTTAGTTACAAAGTCAGCCAAATATTAGTAGTAATCTGTATTCGAAGATGCGTCTGTGAAATATTATGTATGTTATTCGTTATAAGAAAATAAACCCCTAGTATTGTATTCACAATAAACTAAAGCGCATTGATTACAATTACAAATTATTAAGGAGCCACAGGCAATTCTCGTTTATTTATTCGTAACTACAAATACTTGGGGCAAAACTAGTCTGTTACAATATTTAAAGCTTTCACGAACACGATTGTGCGATTGAAGATAAAAGCACTGCTTTGGGAGGCGCAGGGACTTAAATGTTGGTATTAAAATTGCTGGCATTTGTGAAAAAAAAAATGTTTTATATTTACATGAAATTCAATCAGACGGTTCCAATGGTAAGTCACCACATACAGAAAACTGTTAACATCAACATAATTCTGGTCTTCTTTTGGTAGCATACATTCCGTTAACGGCCATCTTCGCTGAACTTCAACTTTTCTTCAGTTTAATATTTTTATTTAGATAGGTATTGAAAAGGAGGAGGTTCCCAATTCGGTTGTATATTTTTTTTTTTTTTTTTTTATGTTTGTTACCTCATAACTCCGTCATTTATTAACCGATTTGGAAAATTATTTGTCTGTCTGAAAGGGTACACTACCCGTTTGGTCCCATTGTCATCAGATCAGGATTTGATTACTTCTTAGTGTACTTTGAAGTCGGTTTAAGTTTTTTGTACAACAGTCCAATTATGTTCATGTTATATCTAACTCTCGATATACAATTCTTACTAGTTGTTTGTACTTAAGTTGTTATATATTTTATGCCTATATATGAATCTGTTGTAGTCGCGGGCAGCCAAGTCAACCTTAATCTGCAATTTACATTTTGGAGCAATACACCGTTGAGGAGTTGTGTTCGGTCAATGAAGATGGCAACGTCGTAACCAGTAATTGGGTGGAACGAGAACTAGTAATAGCTCATGATCTTGCTTTATATTAGACGGCTATTCTAGAGTATATTAGAGATAACATTCTATAATTATTAACTATCTGTTTAAATTTGGCTATTCCATGAATAAAACAAATCTTTTGCCCAATATCCCAACTTCATATCTGTATCGGGGACAAAAATATAAGCATACGACAATATCGCAGATCGTGCGTGGCTTACGGTAGGTCATGTCCCATACTTAACGGGACCTCATGTTCGAGAGATATTAAATAATGTAATGGTGCGTCCATGCTTGGCGAACCGAGCACGAGCCGAGGCACGAACGAGCACACTGCGAGCACGATTCGCGTAGCGTGGACGGGCTTGCGAGCCTCGAACGTACATTCGTAGCTTGCTCGACTGGGCTCCGCCCGATTGTCAGTTTTTTTACGAACACAGGGATTCGCATCGCGCTCGATGTAGGCTCGTTGAAGGCTCGTCCACGCTTGAAATCGCGAGCAACTAACGAATCGTGTTCGTTCGAGGCTCGGCTCGTGCTCGCTTCGCGTAGCATGGATGCACCATAAGAAAGTCTTTCCGTATTAAGGGTTCGTTGTTTCACACGTTAGGTCAAGTGCAGATGACCTGACCATTTTCTACCAGTGTAGAGATTAACCCCCTTATAGACTAGCTGTGGACCGCGGTTTCATCCCCGGGTTAAAAAGTAGCCTATGTCCTTCTTCACAACATAGGCTATTTGCATGCTAAATTTCATGATGAGCCGTTCAGTAGTTGAGGCGTGAAGGCGTAACAAACAAACAAACTCACTTTCACATTTATAATATTAGTTGGGATAGACTTTTAAGTGACTGATAGTTTGGTCGGGTTCAAAATAGCTTTGTTCAATCAATCTTAAGGTCGAATTATATAAATAAATAGACTGGCAATTAATTTTAAGCCATAAAAGTGAAAAACGAAGGGAAAGTCGGAATCGCCTATGAAGCATTTTTATAACTCATTCGCGGTTTAACAATTATATAACGACATGGTCATCAAACTGTAGTACATTAACGACCATTTGACCATCAAGTAACCCAAGCGACGACCATAAAATATTTTTATTCTATGCACTATGTATGCCATAACAATGGACCGACAATGCCGCATGTTCTGCGAAGTTATAACATTGGCATTCTGCACATTAAAATATTATTGGTTTACGGTACATGGCTATAGAAATGCAAAATCGAATAGTTTTGTTATGCAAGTTCAGTAATGTGAAAAGGGAATAGAATGTGGCTGGATTAGAACCCTGTGGTACGCCAGAATAGTTAAAATAACATGAGTACAAAGATATTTTCAAACGTGTGTAGCTGCATTTCTTTTTAATGCACTTTTCACGTATCACATTTATGTCAGTTCGTTTGTTTATTACAAAAACACATTAAGGTTATGAGATTTACAGGACCTACTTCTTTATAGTGCGTCCATGCTTGTCGAACCGAGCACGAGCCGAGACTCGAACGAGCACACTGCGAGCACAATTCGCGTAGTGTGGACGGGCTTGCGAGCCTCGAACGAGCGCGATTGTCAGTTTTTTCACGAACAAAGGGATTAGTAGGTTCGTTCGTGGCTCGGCTCGTGTTCGATTCGCGTAGCGTGGACGCACCGTTAGTTTTTTTATGGTTATTCACGACTTTCTTTTCAATTGTAATAATTCAAGTTCAATAAACTAATATTGTAGATGTATGAGTGTTTGTTATGGAATCAATGCGTACTGGCTGTATGAATTTGAATGAAACTTGTCACAGAACTTAAAAAAAACATTAGGGAACGCCTCTAAACCGCGGGTCCATAGCTTTTATTCAGAATTTCCTTTCAATGTCAGAAGTCTAAGCCATTTATTCAATTAAGGTTCTAGAAGGGCACTTATGAAGGCCAAAGCTACTGAAGTTACCACCAGAGAAGAAAAGGCAAGAACCTCAGCACGGATAAATTTTTGGTCAATCTGATTATATTGGCCATATTTTTCCAAATATTTTTCAAAATAAAGAGTTACTTTAGAATGAATTGGAAAAATTAACAGCAAGTCATCAAATCACGCTCACGCTCAACCGTGATTTGTTCTATGGAAACAGTCAAGCAGAATATAGTATTAGCTGTAAGCCAAGACTACTGCAACACATGATTAAACCAACGAAAAAAAAAAAATGCAATTAATAATAGAAGCGCTCGTGGTGTAGCATGATTAGCCGTTCTTAATCGATCGGCAAAGTTAAGCTACGTCTGTCTTGGTCGGTACCTGGATGGGTGACCGCCTAGTGGTCTTTCAAATCGAGCGTTTCCGTGCTTCGGAAGGCACGTAAAGCCGTTGGTCCCGGTTGTCACTTAATTGTGATAGTCGTTAAGCTAGTTGGATGCCTCCTAGGCAGCTTGAAAAATTCCAACAGTAGGTTGACCACTAGCCTACCTCCACCGATCCGCAGTGGGCATGCGTGGTGGAGTATCTGCCCATTCCCTTTCACCCTGATTTGTGAAAGGAGGCCTGTGCTCAGCAGTGGGACATTATAGGCTGATGATGATGATGATGAATAATAGATGTAGGTATGCAATAGTGCTTGATCATACTAGAAAAAACAGGAAACTGAAAACCATGTCGCCTACTAACTAATGTGTAACATGCCACCATGGCAATAAGAAATGATCTTATGGTGCGTCCATGCTAGGTGAACCGAGCACGAGCCGAGCCTCGAACGAGCACGATTCGCGTAGTGTAGCGGGCTTGAAAGCCTCGAACGAGCGCGATTGTCAGTTTTTCCACGAACAAAGGGATTCGCATCGTGCTCGTTGTAGGTTCGTTCGTGGCTCGGCTCGTGCCCGATTCGCATATCATGGACCCACCATTAGAGGAAACGAAATGTAGTGCTGTAGTTTAAAGAAGTTGAGCGGAGCCGGTCAATGTTTTACTGATGAAATCGATGAAAAAATTAAGAAAGAAATAAATTAGTAATTTCTGATTTGGAAAATGATTGACTTTTATCTGGATAGCATACGCTTGAAAGCTACATTTTGGTGATGACTATTCAATGTAAGAGAATATCCATATTTTTGGGAAATTTCCTGAATATTGTCTCGTCATCATCATCAGCCTATAATGTCCCACTGCTGAGCACAGGCCTCCTTTCACAAATCAGGGTGAAAGGGAATGGGCAGATACTCCACCACGCGTGCCCACTGCGGATCGGTGGAGGTAGGCTAGTGGCCAACCTACTGTTGGAGTTTTTCAAGCCGCCTAGGAGGCATCCAACCAGCTTAACGACTATCACAATTAAGTGATAACCGGGACCAACGGCTTTACGTGCCTTCCGAAGCACGGAAACGCTCGATTTGAAATACCACTAGGCGGTCACCCATCCAGGTACCGACCAAGACAGACGTAGCTTAACTTTGCCGATCGATTAAGAACGGCTAATCATGCTACACCACGAGCGCTTCCACTAATATTGTCTGCATGCTTGTTATCTTCACCTAAAGCTCCGAAAATGGTAGCATAGGTAGGTATGTATAATCACCTTTTCTTTATTCAACTTTATTATTTAACTATCCAACTTTACTATCTAGATCAGGTACACATTCAAAAAACTGTTCTAGCAAAATGGGATTTATATCTATAATCTTAAAATGGTCCTGTAACTTATGACTGGAACCTGATGTAGAAACAAGTACAAGAAGAAATGTGCATGATATTTCGCATGACAGTTGTAACTTAGAATTATTTTTTTATCTGTGGTTTGATGTTTAAGGTGATGCTATTTTACTACATTGTTAGTTTTATTTTTTAACGGGATTCATGAGCATCTTCCATTAAGATCCTATCTTGGTTACAGGAAATTCTTTTATACTGGTATCTCATTTCTAGTTTTTTTTGTTCAATTCTTAACAACGGTTAAGGAGTGGAAGATCTCAACAAAATACATTTTATCACTAGCAGTCCCCCGCGGTTTCACCCGCGTTCCCGGGATAAAAATCTAGCTATCTGCATGCCAAATTTCATGATGATCCGTTGAGTAGTTGAGGCGTGAAGGCGTAACAAACAAACTCACTTTCGCATTTATAATATAGGTAAGAATCACGGAACAAAAAAAACAAGGTTAGGATTAAGCTCAGCTCTTTTTTAATACGATGAGGTCAATCAACAAGCATACGGCCCGCCTGATGGTAAGCGATTAACGTAACCATATGGGCGCTTGCAACACACGGCGTTACCGACCTTTCCCCCCTCCCCAAAGAGCTCTGCGACCTTACTCATTCGCAGGAACACATACATATTGTTATCGTGGAAAAAATAAATTACAACGACCTGTATAGATTCTTCTAACATTTTTGTCTTTAGTTTCTGTTTGCAAGTTAATTTTTTTAATACTTTTTTTTAAGAAATAAATGATTGCATCACTAAATATCATCAAAGCCAGGTACGTAAATTCTTCACATCCAAAAACTAGATCTCGCAAACATCTAAGTAATTTACTTTCTCACCAGTTTTATCCTTATATTTGAACACGTAGAAATCCTCTCGTTTCTTCGCGAAAACAGGGCCATTATAATTTTAACGAGTAATCTTGAAAAGTGAGACGAGTCATACAAGTTTCAATACAGGTTTAAAAAGATTACATTTGCGCTTCTTTTGATTTGTATCACTTTATGACGTTTAAATTTATATTTAAAATGATGTCTAAACTAGATTATGTTTTAGACTTTTTTCCAAAAAAATATACCTACTGATGGACAAATCATCCAAGATATTGTCTTTGCCAGCGATGACCGTCGTCGTCGATGTCCTACTTAATCTCGTCCCGCAAAAGCGGCCCGAGCTAACAGCAACTATCCGACGGATCCTAATTTGCGGTTACTCGCAAAATTCGGTCCCTATCAGCGATAGCGTCCTAAGCCGAAGTTCATGCCCCATTCGGGGGCGCCTTCAGGAATTTCTACCTAAACTCTTACGTAAGGATGTTAAAGCCGTCTGAGGTTAAGCATAATTGAAAGTGACGGAACGTGTCGTTTTAAATTGTTCCTATTACCTATAAACAAACGATAGGAAATCCTTTCCTCTCATTTTATAATTCATATATTGAAAGCTATTCCAATTATAAATTGACTGTTTCAATCTACAGATATCTCTAGGTTTTGTTTCATTACTTAGATATGATCTAACAGGATGTTATGTTTGAACATAATAGAACTTTCATATAATTTCCGTTTGACATGGCTTCTTAATGCATTTTAAACCAAACAAATATAAAGAAGTTAGAACTTTCACTTATTTATTAAACTAAATAAAATGTACTACATTTATAATAAATACGGAGCAATTTACATCCTCTGTGACAATGGTCATATAATTAAAAGCTCTCAGGTATTTTTATTGATATGTCTATGGTCCGTCCATGCTATGCGAATCGAGCACGAGCCGAGCCACGAACGAACACGCAACGAGCTTAAAAAGAGCACGATGAGAATCCCTTTGTTCGTGGAAAAACTGACAATCGCGCTCGTTCGAGGCTCGCAAGCCCGTCCACGCTACGCGAACCGTGCTCACAGTGTGCTCGTTCGTGGCTCGGCTCGTGCTCGGTTCACCAAGCATGGACGCACCATAACACTTTTCTATTCTTTATCGATAAAAATCATCGTAGGTTGAGTTTATCAAAAGTCGATCCTTGAGCACAATCTATAACATACAATGATAATAATAATTCTGATAATAAAAATGAACCTAGTATTTCGCTAACTTTCACTATACTACATGCTATACAAAAAACACAAAAATTAAAACACTCAAAAGGCATTTCAAAAAGTACAGTTCCCATAAAAAATACACGAAAAAACAATGCATAAAAGCTCAACACGCATAAAATTGTCCTCTATATTATAAAAATTCCGAGAGCGTTCCAATGTCAACTTTGTATGGAAATTTATTCATACAATAATAAAAATATAGGTACTACTACAGAGTCTACAGAGGTAGTTGAGAAATTTGTTGGTGGCATTCTGGATACCGCGTGTGAATTGTTGGTAGCATTGTTTATAAAATTACTTTTGTAGTGATGTGATTACATCGATAAGGCGGAATATGGTTGTAATTACGAATCAGTTGTTGATTACCTATTTGATATCACAATCTTTATGTGATCTTAATTTTATTTCATTGCCTCCGTTGCCAAGAGTTTCAAATAGCTGTTAGTGACGAGCCCAGGGCGTTTCAATTAAATAAAAGATAATGGTACCAACAACAACGGTGTAGAAACAGTGAGTATAGAATGCAATCAATTGTAAGGATTAAATTCTAAAAACATAGTACCAAAAAAAAAACTAGTTTCGTTTTTTCTGTATGGAATGAGATTGGATTAGAAATAATTGATTATCTTTACTAATATAGTAAATTGGAAGAGTGTGTTATTGTTTGTTTGTTTGTTTAAACGCGCTAATCTCTGGAACTACAAATCAGATTCGAAAATATATTATTTTTGTATACGATAGCCAGATTCATGACAAATAGTATAGGTAATAATTTATTTAAAAAAAATAGGGATCCCTACTTAAACTTCAATTATGTAACCGAAAGTGAAAAAAAAATGCCTATAGAATTCCAAATATCGCGTGCGCTGTGAAAACAATTAATGATAGGATAAAATAATGTGGTAAAGAATTGTAGGTCTTTAAAATGTATACCATTGTCATGATTTCAAAAGAAATAAGAATAATTCTGTTTAATATGAATTTTATTATTCATCTAAAACAATCGATATTGCAGCCTCCACAATATAGCTGGACATCACTAACTACAAAGTAAAAGATCAAGGACCGTATACATCATCAGATAGGGTACAAATTATTTACATAAAGTTTTATGATGATGACTGTACATCACAGAGGAATGCAACATTATTCTTTACTGCCAGCATTTTTTCGTTTTTGTTGAATTGTTATTGGTAACTACGACGCCCCCGGGGAATAAAATCGTAATAGACAAAAGTAAATTTTACAGGACGAGCAAAAAACTGTTATTCTGTTTTAGCTTATAAACTAACCGGCCTATATTAACATACAATACATCATTTTTTTCAGTATTTTTTTTTCTTAATAAGTAGCTATAATAAAAAAAAATATAATGTATACTTTTAAAGTTATTACGAAAGATGTATAATACTGATTTTATATTTAAGTGTATCCTAAGTAACGACACATAACGATTTTATTCTCGTGAAATTGTAATATCATGAAAACTATATCCCTACATTACGATGTTTTTCTACAGTATTTTCATGAATGAATGGTAATTGTAATAAACTAATACAATTTTGTTCTTGTAAAAGCTACCAGTGTCTTTTTTCGTATAGCTATATAACGACTTTGTTTTTGTATAAATGTGCTTAGAGAGTTCATCGTAATATGCAGTAATGTTTATGAATTTTGGTTATAAATTATTGTAACACTGTTACTGTAATACCACTAGGTACTGGGTACTTCGTGGGTGCTTTTCTATACTCAGTCAGTACCTACATATTGTAAAAACTTAAATAAAATAAACAATGAAGTAAGTATAATACTAATAATATTATAATAATATAGCCTTTTATTCAGATCGACTTACAATGGTTAAATTAATATACTTTTTTTTTAAACTTATTATATTCTAGAATTTGATTCTTTTTAATTTTTTGAAGATCTGTTTGCCAGTCGGCAAAGGCCTCCAACCTTTTCCATTCATGTCTTTCTTGAGCCACTCTATTCCACATCACTCCTGCCACTTGTCTGATGTCGTCGTCCCACCTTTTCTGTGGTCTACCTCTTTTCCTTTTACCTTCTCTAGGGTACCATCGTGTTAAAATTTTGCTCCATTTATCTTCTCCTCTTATCATGTGCCCTGCCCATCGCCATTTAAGCCTTCTGATTTTGTATGTTATATCTATGACCTTTGTCTTGTTCCTGATGACACGGTTTCCTAATCTGTCTGACTTCTTCACATTCAGCATACTCCTTTCCATTGCATACTGGCAGGTTGCGAGTTTGCTTATCATATTCTGTGTTAGAGCCCAAGTGTGGCTGCCATACATAAAGACTGGTAGTATGCAGGTGTTAAATAATTTGGTTTTCACATTTATATGCATATTTTTATCTTTCATAGCCTCTCTCAATCCCCAGTATCTCCTCCAGCCATTGGTAATTCTTCTTTCAACTTCTTTGCGTATAGGATCGTTTTGTGTCATTAGCTGTCCCAGGTAGATGTATTCCTCTGTGTAATCAATTTGATTGTTTCCTAAATTTATGACGTTTCTCTTTCCATTTGTAATTATACTTGTTTTCACCGGGTTCAGTTTTAACCCTACTTTCTCGCTTTCGGTTGCCAGTTCATTTATCATTCTGGCTATGTCTTCTGATGTTTCAGCAAATAGCACTATGTCATCTGCGAATCTCAAGTGCGTTAATGGAACACCGTCCACATTGATACCGACATTTCTCCAATCAAGACCCCTGAATATTGATTCCAGTACCGCCGAGAATAGTTTTGGAGATAGGGGGTCTCCTTGTCTAACACCTTTTCCTACTCTGAACGGTTCGCCTTTCTTTTCTAGTTGAATTCTCGCAGTACTGTGACTATATACATTTTTTATTAAGCGAATGTATTTATGTTCAATGCCTTGTTCCTTTAGTGACTCCCATACCTTTTCGTGAAACAAAGAATCAAACGCTTTGCTGTAGTCTACGAATGCAATATAGTATGTACGCTGGTATTCTTTGTACTTCTCCAAAACTTGGCGTACTACGTGAATGTGGTCGATCACCGAGTAGGTAGTCTTTACGGAAACCTGCCTGCTCGATGGGCTGATGTTCGTCTAATGTTCCTTCAATCCGTTTTAATATTATCTTAGCGAATATCTTATACATGTTGGACATAAGACTAATAGGGCGGTAGTTTCCAATGTCATGTTTGTCCCCCTTATACAGAAGGATAGTGTTGGATTCTGTCCATTGTTAATATTGTAATAGGTGTTTACGTGAAATAGTATTGATAATTATGTCAATAATAAAGCAGTAATATACGTTTACCGTTCAAGATTTACCAAACTAATTTAGGTAAAGCATGTTATTGAAAAGAGTTATCAATTTATTTACGTGAATAAAATCGTATAATGCCTTACAGATTTCTCGCGGCATGCGTTCGTTCCGGCATGTGTTTTTACGGGAAGAATTTGTTACATGATTTCCGTAGAATAAAAATAAAAATTGTTATAACTTTATGAATTTTCTGTCAAAAAATTCTAAAAAAAATCAGTAGGTGTATATCGACACCATAGATGCCGAAAATGCAAAAACATTAAAAAAGTGGTAATAGCGCATAACCATTTTATTCCCCGGGGGCGTCGACTATATATTTTTTTTTAATAATTTAATTATCATTATTATTAAATTGGGGTAATAAATTGAATGGGTCAGAGATCTAACTTTTTTATTGTGTTTTTTTATCAACTTTCGTTGTTCATACAACTGTATTATCTATAAAAATATGAAATACACATTATAGGCATGGAAAAATCCTATCTTTTTATACAAGCCTTATCTTCTTTATATATAAAGTGTGTAGGTATGTCACTGAACTCCTCCTAAACGGCTGGACCGATTTGAATGATTTGTGTGGTGATTTGTGTTTGGGTGGCGCCCTGGATGGTTTTGGTTCACAAATTAGCCCGGCAGATGGCGCAGTCGATAATATAACCTAAATACCAATTACTAAGACTCCGCTGTCCATCCGTCCGTCCGTCTATCCGTCTGTCAGTGGGCTGTATGCTGTATCTCATGAACGGTAGTAGGTAGACAGCTGAAATTCAGAGAATATGTATTACTATGGCCGCTATAACAACAAATAATAAAAATTAAACAAAATAAAAATAATATGGGGCGGCCATACAACAAACGACTTTTTTGTTTTTTTTTTTTCATACAAAGGTTGAGTTATTTAATATTGTACGGAACTCTCCGTGTGCGAGTCCGACTCACACTTGGCTGGTTTATAATCTTCGTTTTTGAAATCCAAAATAGAAATTATATTATCATTACAATTTTCATTAGTTCCTTGCTCTATTATTTATAAAATGTCTTATCTCAATAAAATACCCGTTTCAATGTTAAAAGACTTATTCAGCAGCATCATATGTTCACGTCAATTTAAAAGCCTAATCAATCCATATCTGCCTCGTTTCTCACACGTCATAACGGAATAATCCAATTAACTCAGAATTTCCATATCAATTTACTTATATGCCATAAATAACTCTTAACAGTTAATTAACAGCACCATGTTCCCATAAAATGGACGATTGAGTTCTTTTTCTCTTCGCATAACTATAACTAGTAGATTAGAAGGCTTTTATCACGTGGAGTCATCTGAGACAGTGTTTCTCAAACAGTTTTTTTAGTAACTATATTTTCTTTTAGTAAGCTGAAGTGGCAATGGACAGGCCACATCACTCGAAGAACTGATAACCGATGGGGAAGGAAAGCGACCCAAAACCGTTCGAAGTGGAAGTTAATGAGGGAGGGGATGGAGGAGGATAGAGCACAGTGTTGTTTACTCAAAGAGTAGGCTATGGTAACCGCTTACCATCAGCGGGCTGTGAGCTTGTTTACCGACTTACGCGCTTTTTTTAATGGACAAGAAGTTGAGGGCCTTAAATATGGCCTTATTACCCTTACACGGACAATTCGGCGAGCAAGCTCTCAACCGGGGTTATATTTAGGTAACTACGCCTGAGAGCGCCCCAGTTGGGGACCGAACTTCGGCTCAGGGTGTTACCGGGGGGAAGGGCGGGCTTTTAACGAGTTACGACTAATTGAGGGTGGTAGGATTACTGATGGCATCTCGGGCCATTTAAACGGGACGAGACTAAGTGAGACGTCCCGGCACGGGACCTCGACGATGAGGACGGTAACGTGGTGAACGGTCACCACGATTCGCATCGATGTGTGTATTATTACTGCGAGCTTCGTCAGCTGCGATCTGAACTAAGGTAAGTAGATACGGAAGCTTTATATTAAAGCAATTTGTACCTTAGAGTCCATCTGATACCATATAATAATAGTATAAAGGTCGCGCCCGTGTTCACGTCCTTTGCCGTCACGCGTTGTTTGTACCGTATTATGAGGATTCTAAGGTTGAAATTGCTTCGATGAAAACGCTTGTGTTTCCGCCAAGTCTTACGGGTGTGACTATGTTTAAAAAATCAGTCTTCGAGTCGAGACTTTTAATTTAAAATGTATGCGTGTTTTCTTGCTTGGAACACCGTAATAAATTAAACTTTACCATAAATAGAGATATTCCATTAACAGAATTAAAGTTTTCTTTATTTAGTTAGATAAATAAACTTAAGCTAGTAAAAAAACTAGCAAAGTTTAAGAGCCACTGTCCCAAACCAGTTCATGATCTACAATGTGCACCAATAGCTTCAGTTAAAGTGTTAATAACTCATTAAAATTGCTGCCTAGCTCCCTGCCTATTATAAGGGATCCGATAACGCTCTGCTGTTCTAAAAGGGGTTTCTTAGGATATTGATATAAATATGGTGAAGCAAGATATATTTTCCCACGAAGTTTTGTACGGCTATCTAATGCTGTTAGTTAGCTAGTTGCATTTTAATTATAGAAGCATCTGCAAATGGTCTACAATTATTTAATACTCTATCCCCCGCAGTTTCAACCGCTTTACCGGGTTAAAAAGTAGCCTATAGCAATAGGGATGATTCCTAGGTAAAAAAAATCTAATTAGTCAGTCAGTTAGATTATCAAAAATATTGCCAGTATTGCCACACGGTATTTTTTGCTTTACCAAATCATTACAAATAAAGCGAGTCGGCAAGTTCGGGCGTGGACGTTCGTGCGTGAAATCACTTTAGAGTAAGAAGTTTACTCTAACGTGACGTCACGCACGAACGTCCACTCCCTAACTTGCCGACTCGCTTTATCACCCTTACACGGAGAATTCGGCGAGCAAGCTCTCAACCGGGGTTATATTTAGAACGTCCACTCCCGAACTTGAACGGAACTTCAACACACGATATCTTCATATTTTTTTGTTTAATTGACGAAAGAAAAAATACGTGTCTTATATTTATTTTTAATGTAAAATAGATAACTAAATAGATTTTTTTTGCCATCTTGCCCATTGGGAATTTTCAAAATCGGATCGATAGTTTTTGTAGATCGGAGTCGTAGTAGGAAGTATTTTGGTTAAAAATGTCCAGGAAAATGCAAATAAAGCCGCGTGCAACAAACTAATTACGATTACGTTATGATTTTACAAGCCTTATCTTGTGAGAACACATCACAATAACCTGCACTACAGTTATGATTATTAGCATGTTTTATATTTTACATAACAATTTTATATTCGTGTCGAAATAAAAACGGAAGTGACTCGTGTTTTAGAAGATAAAATCATTAATAGTTTAAGTGTCTTGCAAGACTATTGGCATACTTTATCAGGAAAAAAAATCATAAATATCAGACAAACTTTGTCTCCTGATAAATATAGCACCTACCTGTCGTGCAATGTAGCCTTTGTTTAAATGTGGCTCAGTTTTGAATGCACCAGACTTTAAGCCAATGATAGGCCAGCGGTAGTGTTGTTTTACAATGATCGCAAGCTATAAAGAAACTAACAACTACACTCTCTAGAATTTATTCAAAGATATGTGCAGTTTATGATAGGTAACGTAAAGATATTCCTTTGCTATAAGGGAGAATTTTGCCAAATCATTGGAATTGTAGCTGTCTTAAATGATACATGAGTACAACTCTTGACGCTCTCGATTTTTTAGGAAACTCACCATCTAATTGCCCTGTTCCAGCAGTTAGGAAGTGTTGTCCTGTTCCAGCAGTGTTGGGGTTGGCGCAATATGCACGCTTCTTCCATTTTTTAGGTGATACTTTGTTAAGAAACTATTTATGAATCTTAATCCCTTGGCTTGCGGTTAAAAAATAACAA
This sequence comes from Achlya flavicornis, assembly GCA_947623365.1. Taxonomy (NCBI): domain Eukaryota; kingdom Metazoa; phylum Arthropoda; class Insecta; order Lepidoptera; family Drepanidae; genus Achlya; species Achlya flavicornis. The sequence continues at coordinate 13,711,586 of OX392479.1, forward strand.
TTGATTTCTATTGTTTTCCTCTCGCCCGCGCGGATCGCCAAACAGTCAAAGGAGTTTCCTACTCCATTTTCCACATTTTTGATTCTCACAACGATCTGAACACTCCTTTTTTTTTATACAACTTAGTCGGTAAACAAGCATACGGCCCACCTGATGGTAAGCGGTTACCGTAGCCATATGGACGCTTGCAACACACGAAGCATCGCTCACGCGTTACCGACCTTTCCCCCCTCCCCTATGAGCTCTGGCGACCTTACTCACGCGCAGGAACACAACTTTACACAACCTAAAGTTATTTGGCTGTGGTATTCTATAAGGTGGAGGTACTTCCGCAGTCGAGCTGACCTCTCTTAAAAATGTTCCTTAAATGTTACATAAGACAAACCTTCTAACATCGTTAACACATTCCGGCCGCTCCGGCTGCGGTCAAACAGAAATTAGATCCAGTGTCTTCTGTAGAAAGATACCTGGTAGATACTAAGAAGATAGCATCAAATCGCCGTCAGTGATAAATTGATGCGTCCAAGACGAACAGCAATCTGGCCATTTCCATAAACAGCAATATAATACTAGCTTTTCCTATTGCATTCACGTTTAGTTGGAGTGACCAGAGACTGTATACTTTGTGGACACCTAATATAATAGAAGAGAGTTAGTTTAATATTGTAATAAACTTACAATATTAAACTATCTTACAATGTTTATCATGTAAAACGTTACTTGAATCAAAAATAGCTACAGCTTCTTCGTCTTTTTGGTGGGTAACTAAATCTTCAGTGTATTCACCAACTGCTAAGGAAGAAATCCCTTGTTTTTTTTTTACTATTGCGTTTTACCTTTTTGATTACACCATTCCCGTATTTATTAAAATGAAATTTATTTTCATTTTATTTGTGAAATTGTATTTTTATGCACATGTGTCATCTCATCGGGTATAAAAAACTACTATTAAGCCACTAAGTTGTCGATTCAATTTTGACTCAAGACAACCATTTGTGTGCTTTGAAATCTGTTTGCCGGGGCGTAAATATTCATACGATATGATCTGGTATCCAAAGCTTGGTTACCATCAGATGGCTGTGTAACAAAATGCCCCAGGATATTTATCTATCAACAGTTCTATATCACAACTTAATCCAGCAACTCAACATGTAATAAATAAACAAAACCACAACATTTATCTCATACATGTTTCAAGATATCAAAACAAGAACATGCAGATTATTGCAGATGGAATGTCTATATCATGTCAGGTCTATGCCTGGAGCGGAAACGCTGTGTCGCCGTGTACTGCCAACCGGTTCTTTAAAGAACCTACATTTTATTCCCTGAGGGGACGGGATGTTACGACGTCCTGTTACTTCAGGCTTTTATTGGAATCCATGTTGGGTTACCGTGGGTGACGGTAGAATGTGAGCTTAACAGTTACCATTATTTATGATTTAGCTTATGGTTTTTTGATGTTGCATCATGTTCATGATCTTTGCTATAAAATCTTCATGTACTAGTATCTGGTGGTTATATTTCCAGCATGTGTCTACTTACTTCTAAGTTAAAGCTTTCACTCTTATAAACCAATCATTTTAAGAGTAGGGATTATTTTGTTCCGGCTGTCTGTTACACTTGAGATCCAGGTGTCTGCTATATTTCGTAAATATCGGCAACGCAATGGAGTTCTCTCTGATATTGAATGGACCTGCGTGTTTGTCAGCCTTCATAATTTAATGCAGCTATACTCAAAGTGTGCTCCGCGGAGCCCTAGGGCGCCACAAAGCCTCTGTGGGGGCTCCGCGATAATATTGGCCAAAAACATTCTTCTAAAAGGGGACCGTCGGGAAAAGATTGAGAGCCGCTGCTTTAATGGAACTAACTAAGACGATCATTGTCATCTACTTGCAGAATTTTAGTCAAAAAGGAATCCTCTGCTCCATTTTCTTCAACATTCTCTGTGCTTTCTCACTCTCTTTCACCTAAAGTCAGTAAAATAGCCAATGCCTCTACCAAACAAAATCTCAAACTACAACCTAGCATTACCCACTAAAGGGAGAAAACGCAAATAGAATCCCTGAGGAAGCACCATCTCCGCACTTATCATCCTCCTTGTATCAATGACCCTGGGCCACGGATATCTGATTATAAATTATGAAGTGCGCGTATTCAACAGTTAAACGATATCCATTACACGGTACGTGAAATAAATGACGTACTAGTTAGTGTAAATTAATATAAAGTTAACGGAATGTGCCACGGTGGTTGTAATGAGAGAACGATTTTTCTTGTGCGTGATAGGATGTTTATGCAAGCGGTTTGCAAATGTGACTTATGGAGTATTGCGTTTCATTTATTATAAATTGCTTACTGAGTAAGATTAATATTGAATAAGTTAAACAGCAATGCTTTTAAAGTCAAAGTCAAAGATTAAGATCAAGATTATGACCCTAATTAATAAATGCTGAAATTACTACCAGTTCGGAAGTCGATGATTAATTGTAAAGAACAGGCAAGAAACTCAGAAAGATCACACATAAAAAAAAAAATTTTTTTTGCTAATCTATCTTGGCTATTTTTTCCGAAATGTTAACAAAGTATAGGTACAATATACAAAAATCTATAAATATGAATAAATTCCTCTTGCTTTGACTGGTTGAAATAGAACCAATTTGATTCTCTCTTGAATGCTTGATTGGAACTGGGTATCAATTCCATTCCCTCCCCCTGGTAACGGCCCTGAGCCGAGGTTCGTGCCCCAACTGGGGCGCCCTCAAGCGTAGGTACCTAATCATAACCCCAGTTGAGAGTTTGCTTGCCGATTTATCTGCGTAAGGGTGCTAAATTTTGGGTTTCAATTGCTGATACCGTATTACATACACTTATATCAGGTTATACCATTAGATCACTGGAAAAGTGAAAGGGGATTACGTGTGGCTGCCTAGACATCAGTTGAAAACTGGTTTTTCTATGCTGTTTTTTTTTTTTTATACAACTTAGTCGATAAACAAGCATACGACCCGCCTGATGGTAAGCGGTTACCGTAGCCATATAGACGCTTGCAACACACGAAGCATCGCTCACGCGTTATCGACCTATCCCCCCCTCCCCTATGAGCTCTGGCAACCTTACTCACGCGCAGGAACACAACTTTACACAACATAAAGTTATTGCGGTATTCTGTAAGGTGGAGGTACTTCCGCAGTCGAGCTGCTCTTTGAGTGTATAAAGCTACCTCTCTTAAAATTTCGATCATCAGGTTGATTTTACTTCTCATTGAATTTAAACAATAAATCGTCTCGACTACGTCAATGGAAACAGTGAAACTAGTTACCGTACCCGGCTTCTGTTTTGATTCATTCCCCATTGAAACTTAAGAATCGTATTTATCTCATGACATAAAATCTCTTGGAGCCATGCAATAGGCTATTTGCTTCTTTTGCTCACGGGAAACAGGGAAGTCAGGAGCTTTAGAACCTTTTTTGCTATTTTAAATTGCTTCATTAATGTACAAGTATTTGCAATAGCTATTAGATTCTTGACATTTCAGATGATGAGTTAAGTGTGATATTTAGAAATGAAATTGTGATGGATTATTGTCGGAATTTGGTTACCTATATTGTATGCATAGAAATAAGTATACCTAGAAAGAACGTCGCTATACTACACGAATATATAAAACAAGCCAACTTTTATAGGCTGCTGCGCGTAACAGCGACGTTTTACGCTCCCTCTGCGTCATTCTACTTGTCATAGTGACGTTCATAATGACAGTAGTTATTGAAATATTCCAATTAAAATCAGAAGAAATTTAAATATTGAACATTATTTTGCAATTTTGTTTATTTTTATTTGATTTAGTTAGGGGCCCCTAACAGTTAGGGGCTATTTTATCGACGCGTGCACAGCTGCGACACTCTATCTGGAAGTCAAAGATTTTCATAGGGCATCGTGCCTCTACCCAGATGGATAATCCGCCTTACTAAAGCATGACATTTAATTTCACTCCGCTTGAGGGGCTCCCTGAGCAAATCGCTCTCAGTTCGTACTGCGCACGGCTGTCAAATACTGTCAATTCTGGCTTGTTTATTTCATGTTCCCATAGAGGCGACTATCCTTCTGGACGTTTTAAATTCTTTGCTGGAAGTATCCTTAATCAAAGATTGTATGCATTCAACCAACTACAAATGGTAACCAAGTGACGACACCAAGCGAGGTACTCAATAGTTATCTAAATATGTGCTGAATGCAATATGGATGATTAACAAGAAAAAAATATGTGACGTACAAAGAATTTAAAACGTCCAGAAGGATAGTCGCCTCTATGGCAACATGAAATAAACAAGCCAGAATTGACAGTATTTGACAGCCGTGCGCAGTACGAACTGAGAGCGATTTGCTCAGGGAGCCCCTCAAGCGGAGTGAAATTAAATGTCATGCTTTAGTAAGGCGGATTATCCATCTGGGTAGAGGCACGATACCCTATGAAAATCTTTGGTGACGTATAACACTTTCAAAGGCTTTCTAATGTCAATTAAAGACGAAGAGGTCATCATCATGTCAAGCTAAGGATGTTCACTGCTACATAGGCCTTCCCAAAGAGAAAGACAAAGAGGTAATCATATAAACCTTTTGAATAAAGGTAAGGGTAGGTTGATATTATTTGATCAAGGAAAACATGGTAATAAAACCGTAGTACGAGTGGTGAAGCGCTCGTGGTGTAGCATGATTAGCCGTTCTTAATCGATCGGCAAAGTTAAGCTACGTCTGTCGTGGTCGGCGTAAAGCCGTTAGTCCCGGTTATCACTTAATTGTGATAGTCGTACAGCTAGTTGGATGCTTCCTAGGCGGCTTGAAAAATTCCAACAGTAGCTTGACCACTAGCCTTCCTACACCAATCCGCAGTGGGCACGCGTGGTGGAGTATCGCCCAGTCCCTTTCACCCTCATTTGTGAAAGGAGGCCTGTGCTCAGCAGTGGAACATTATAGGCTGATGATGATGATGATGATGACGAGTGGTGGGAGGGATTTTGAGACACATGGCCTCAACTATAAGACAAAACTGCAAGCCTAAATGTAATTTTATTCACTATTCAATAGTGACCTGCATGCATAATTTCCCTGGCACATTCACAGGAACCGTAAACTCGTTTGCCATAATAAATGATCACAGAACTCAGACTTTAGCCGAGCAGCGTCCATTCATCATACTTTACACATCATACGTCGGGTTGTCATGGTAACGGTAACGCTTTAAAGCAAATAGAGGGTTTACTCCTCGCCTTAAGTTTATCTGGATGAGATTGGGTTTAATTGCCGTAGTTGATAGTGCTATAGCACGCTTCGGCCGTAGTAATAGATATTCTTTTCTTTCGCTGTTAATATCCGTATGACCTGATCAAGAAAGCTATTCTTCAATTCTTCTTGTAGGATGTGACTAAACGAAAACATGTCAATGTCAGGTTACCATATTTGTTACCTTTTTTCTTTGATTAAGGATACATCCAGATAGAGTGTCGCAGCTGTGCACGCGTCGATAAAAATAGCCCCTAACTGTTAGAGGCTAAATCAAATAAAAATACATAAAATTGCAAAATATGTATGTATGTATGTAAACGTTTATTAATTATCCTTTTAATTTTTTTTACATATTTACTCTGCCAAACTGCATAACAGTTTGTTGGCAGATGAGCTCTCACATTCACTTAATGTTCAATATTTAAATTTCTCCCGATTTTAATTGGAATATTTCAACAAATGCTATCATTATGAACGTAACTATGACAAGCAGAATGACGCAGAGGGAGCGTAAAACGTAGCTGTTACGCGCAGCAGCCTATAAAAGTTGGCCTGTTTTATATATTCGTGTAGTATGGCGACGTTCTTTCTAGGTATATTTATTTCTATGCCTTTTTTGTTACATACAACGGCTAAATAATCCAAGTGGAGTATTTTAGTAACATTGTAGAAACATTTCTTTGCAGTCGACTGAACAAAGATGACCGACAGCAACATGAATTATCTGTCGAAGAACAGTAGGCAGACGCTCTCTGAGGACGGTGGCTAGAGTGAGTGCATGATGTAGCACGGAGGACCAGAAAGTGTGACGCGCCTTGGGAGATACTCATCTTCATCAGTTGATAGATACAGGCTGATAAGTATGTGAGAATCCCTGTCCTTATCTAACTTCCTCGAAATTAATTATCATTTGACAGATTACTAGTGGTGGTTGAAAGATACCATACCTATCTCACAGGTAATGGTTCGGTTCCCATCCATGAAACCAGGACAGATATTTATTCTCTTTCTCCTGAGTATGGCAGTACGTAAAGAATCTCCCAAGATATTATTATTATTGCTTTTTCATTTACTAAACCAAAAACCCTAGACGATACCTATTTTTAACCGGCACTAATGCACTTAAAGATAGTTTTGACAGTTCTAAAACAGATGGACTCCCGCGTCTTTGAAAAAGCTCGATATTATTAATCCTAATAGTAACTAGGACGTGGTAATTTTACGAACCTTTTTGATCTTCGTGGCCAAACTCTCATCAAAATTTGAGAAGATGCAGGTAATATCTATCACATAATTAAAACAATAAAATAATCGTAGTTTTTAAACTAGACTAGTACTTACGCTTTATAGATAAAGTATGCTAACGATGCTCGCATAAAAACTAATGCATCGCAAATGGTAACATTACGATTCAAATTAACATAACGCGAGATATTGAGGTGATGCGGAATGAGAATCATGCATGTACGAAGTATTACAACTTAATGATTTGGCCTCAGATGACAGAACAGAATGAAGCGCTCGTGGTGTAGCTTGATAAGCCGTTCTTAATCGATCGGCAAGTTAAGCTACCACCGTCGTAGTCGGTACCTGAATGGGTGACCGCCTAGTGGTATTTCAAATCGAGCTGTTAGGATGGCGCTCCGTAGGTCCTTGTGAAGAAAACACTTTTTACTGCAGGAAAACCGATTTATTCAAGAACCAAAATTAAAGACTGAACTTAATATCTAGACTGAACTGAGTTTAACTGAACTAACAAAACGCTTAGTGACAGTGGCGTGCATTCCATATAGGCAAATAAGCAATGCCTACCTCATAAGATTCAATTCAATAATATTTTGATTCAATTAAACTACATAATCACTTTAAATAAAAATTCTAACCTAACATTCAATACGAAATTTCTAACTTTGCCGCGCAGGCACTCGCGAGTTCGCCTCTCAAATTCACGGCAATTCACGCACACTAAAACGATTTCGGCATATTCATACACACACACACACTTCTTTAAGATAATACGACGAAAACATAAATCACGCTTTTGCTATGCGTAGCATACTGACATTTGACATTCGCGATTTATGGACCAAAAGTAACCTTACATACTCTGTTGTAAGTAAAGTAACCCATCCAAATTAAAAAGACTACAGTTTACCAACATTAGAGCAACTCAAATATAACTTCGCAATTTATTTGTGTTGGTTTGTTTATGGTTTGGCTGGCATTGTTTGCAATGTTGTTGTTATTTACTTATTGTGATTTTGCGAAGTGTAGGTATCTGTGTGAAATGAAGAAATTTTGTGGTGAAGATGCAAAATGTATTGATAAATTAGTCCTTTAGTCAGTTTTCGTCTGTTGAAAATAGTAGGTAACTTGCTGTAGACCAACTCCAAAACATTCATGAATTTAAAACAAAGGTAAAAATCTTAGACATTTTAACACAGAATATTATGTTTATTATACACCTGGCTAACTGGGTGCTGTTATTCGAATCTATTATTCTGTTATTACGTAGTTTGTTTGCTAATGAATCATACCAAATGTGTGTGGAATGATACGCTGACCTAAACAATTTAACGAATCTGGTCAAAAAACATGATCTATCTAAGAGGCATATTTAGGCGTGTATGGCCATGATTTATTCTGCCTACCTAGTCTGAAAACCAATGCACGCCACTGCTTAGTGATATCTATTTATAGCAATGTCGAATTGCGGTGGCGATGGGGGTAATCGCTTACATTGCAGTTTAGCTTACTGACCTATTTGTTCATATTTCTATGATTGCAGTATTGTGTAACTACTTAATTAAATTTATTTATAACAGAGCGTTTCCGTGCTTCGGGAGGCACGTAAAGCCGTTGGTCCCGGTTATCACTTAATTGTCGTTAAGCTAATTGGAGGCCTACATACGGCTTGAAAACTCCTACAGTAGGTTGACCACCTCCACCGATCCGCAGTGGGCACGCGTGGTGGAGTATCTGCCCATTCCCTTTCACCCTGATTTGTGAAAGGAGGCCTGTGCTCAGCAGTGGGACATTATAGGCTGATGATGATGATGTTGACAGAACAAAAGATAGAGCGAGCGGAACACGGGAGTGAGGCCAAAAAAGCTGATATACTGAGATTTGAGAACTATTGAGAGCCCATATACATCCATGTGTCAAAAAGAGACAAACATAGTGCGGCAAGGGGAGACGCCCTCTTGTCAAATATGACAGCATGGGCCAATTGTAAGCTACTAACAACTAAGCATATTTCTTAATCTAATTGGTCATCGAGGAAATAACTTCTAGAAATGTTTTTCTTTCCCGCAAATCTTCAGAAAAAACCTGTACAAAGTAACATTAAGAGCACATCACAGTGCACAAGCAAGAATGGTATGTCATACCGTCACAATAAACTGAGATTATGTCGTCGTACAGTTACGTTGAACCGTGTTGCATTAACTGTTCATAGGCTGTTTGTCTCAGAAACTGCCTTAAACAATGTTGGCTTTTCCTCAAAATGGGATTTCACTGTAACTTCTTATTTGCTTGTGATAGCTAACATATCGAATGCTTCTAAATTAAACATCTTTCGGACTACTACTACTTCGAATAAATTTCTTTGCATCTAAATATTGCATGCTTTGTTTGAACGCTGCCGACTGTCATACAATTTTGTAGATGTGCTACTCGAGCGCTTATATAGATTTTTCTTGTACGTTTTTTAGTAGCAGTAAATACCATACTTCATAACGTTTGAATGAAAATAAAGTGTTTCTTTATACTGGCTGATGTAATTTCGTGTCAATCTTTCAAATTGATAAAACCAACGGCACGTGGCGTTCCCAAGTGGTCACCCATCAAAGTATTGACCACGCTCGACGTTGCTTAACTTCGGTCATCGAAGTGTTCGGTGTTTTCAAGTGGTATGGACGTTGGCGACTAAACAACTCAATTGTACCAGGAACATATTATATGTATAATTGTATATATGTTAAATATGACGTCAGAATTTTTGGAGGCTGGCTGCAAATATTTCACAAATGTTTTCGGTTTCTTCAAACTCCGGTTCGTTTCTTTGAGCAACCGGCTGTAATTGAGTTGAATAAAACCATGGGACATAAAACTTAAGTCAAAGCTTAAAAAAAAACAAATCATGATGCAGTCACGCACCTGCTTATTAATAGTCTGTGTACAACCGTGACTTATGATGTTGCATTTGTAATTACTCCACCACCTGCTGAGCTGACTTACGAGCTAGGGGTGGACGTCACATCGCTTCACAGTATCGACTATCGATGACTGCTATAAATAGTTTTAATTAATCCTACTCCTAAAAGTTGTCCTACATTATTCAGTAATCACCTTTTGATTGGGAATGGTACACTCAATGAAGTTAAAATTACTGTTATGTAAATGATGGAAAATATTCTTAAACCGCTTAGGGGAATTTGGAAAACACTAATTACAAAATCAAATCTCCAAAAAAATCTCATCTTTCATAAAAGATTCCTAATTATATCTTTGGGCGAGGCTAAAAAGTTACATAAGTGGTCGCATGGGGTGTATAACACCCCCATCGTACAAATAGTCCAAATGCGAGTAACTCTTCATAAAATACAACTTTCGCTCGTGACCGAACTGTCAATGGCATACGTGTTTAGGAAGACCTAGAAGACAAGCACAGTAAATGCAATGCGTTGGGGTGTAGGGCACCCCACGCAAACAATTAAGGGCTAAATGTAGTATTCGAATACATAACACACACATGCCTAAAGACTCTGTAATAATAGTTGTCTGTAAAAAAATATTGAAAAAATGTTTTACACACTTTAAGTTAGGAATCTAAAAGGAAAACGCCTGTTATTAAATTTGAAAATTATTATTTTGAAATGAATTTAGTCATATAAAAACAACATAATGTCTAATCCGCAACCTAGTGGAGTTAACATACTAACCGCAAAACAACCGTTTTACGAATATGGAGATTTCTATGCAACAATGAAAAATATTGCAGGGAAACGGTATTTAATACCCTTCACAATGATTGGCTTATATATTAGTATAGGCTCATTGCTTTAGAGACGATCTCTGTGGTAACTGTGGTACCGGTAAAGTGGTGCTGGAGGGGTGGATGAACTTGGCAGTGGAAATTGAGAAAAACGGCCGTCAGTTACTTATTTAGAAGTTTTTTTTTTTTTACCACTTAGGTGGGAAACAAGCATACGGCCCGCCTGATGGTTAGCAGCTACCGTAGCCTATGGACGCTTGCAACACCAGGAGTATCCCTCGCGCGTTGCCGACCCTGAAGAAATCTCTTCACACCCTTTTTGAAGAACCTCATGCTGTACTTCATTGGGAAAACCACGGTTTCTTTATACAACCAAGATTTCTTTATAGATGATTAATGAAAATCTGGAAATCTTATATAAGGTCCTAATAAATTAGTGAATGTCCTCTTGAGGGATGCATGTATAGGTCATTAGTAATCAAAAAATAATATTAGAAAAATAATCCGGGAAAAAAACAAAATTCCGAAATTGAACTTAATATCAGTCATCATCATCATCAGCCTATAATGTCCCACTGCTGAGCACATGCCTCCTTTCACAAATCAGGGCGAAAGGGAATGGGCAGATACTCCACTACGCGTGCCCACTGCGGATTGGTGGAGGTAGGCTAGTGTTCAACCTACTGTTGGAATTTTTCAAGCCGCCTGGGAGGCATCCAACTAGCTTAACGACTATCACAATTAAGTGATAACCGGGACCAACGGCTTTACGTGCCTTCCGAAGCACGGAAACGCTCGATATGAAATACCACTAGACGGTCACCCATCCAGGTACCGACCACGACAGACGTAGCCTAACTTTGCCGATCGATTAAGAACGGCTATTCGTGCTACACCACGAGCGCTTAATATCAGTACAAAGTATTAATTTAACTATTTATCTAAAAAAAAAACCCATGGATTATTTTTCTAATATTAATTTTTGATTACTAATGACTCATACATTTATCCCTCAAGAGGAAACTAATAGGAACAACTGGTATTTAGTTTTAATTAATTGAGTGGTAAAGAACTTAACCAAGTTTTTACGGTTATTTTCGGTGGTGTATACCTATCCATCGAATAATTAACTCAAAGAAGCCCAATGAAAGAGAAAGAAGTAAGAAATACATTTTATGCGTTCATTTTGTTTCAAATCTATTGCAAATCCCACCACAGACAATACGCTCTGACAAGCTGAGTCAAGGTTGAACGAAACATTTAGATGCAGTGATTGGTTAGTACTGTTACAAATCAGTGCAAAAGCACTGACCAATTGCGGAATTGGATTGCTCGGTATTACTACTCTAAAGGTTTTTGTTTTTTTTCCTCGATTGGTGTATCGTATCCTTGCCGTTGAAACAGCGCTACACAATGAAACAGCAAAGAAAGTACTTGAACTAGTATACGTAATTGTAATGAAATTTTAGAAAGTGTTAGAGATGACTTGAGTTTCCTATTCAATATGCGATGACTTTGAGATCGGTAGCTCATACATTTAAAATTTTAAATCATTTTAGCAGCTTTTATTACCTTTGTAACAATTTTGCTTATATAACAGCGTTGAGAGAAATAGCTATACGACAAAACTAGGGTGTTTTATTTCATGCGACGCCTTTTTACCTTATTTTGATGAGGATGTAGTGGACCTTATTATCGGTAGGATATGGTCGAAATTGATAATTACCTGAAAACAAAACAAAATAAAATTATAATAAATTTTTCATAGCCTAAGAATATAATAAAACCGGCCAAGTGCGAGTCAGACTCACGCACCGAGGGTTCCGTACAAACCTGTAGGTATATAAGTAAATGGTAGTATAGACCTGAGTATTTGATATTAATTTCAATTTATGACGTATTAAAAAAAAACTACTTACTAGATCTCGTTCAAACCAATTTTCGGTGGAAGTTTGCACCGTAATGTACATCATATATTTTTTATAGATTTATCATTCTCTTATTTTAGAAGTTACAGGGGGGAGGACACACATTTTACCATTTTGGAAGTGTCTCTCGCGCAAACTATTCAGTTTAGAAAAAATGATATTAGAAACCTCAATATCATTTTTGAAGACCTATCCATAGACACCCCACACTTATGGGTTTGATGAAAAAAAAATTTTGAGTTTCAGTTCTAAGTATGGGGAACCCCCAATTTTTTTTGTTTTTTTCTATTTTTGTGTGAAAATCTTAATGCAGTTCACAGAATATATCTACTTACCAAGTTTCAACATTATAGTTCTTATAGTTTCGGAAATAAATGGCTGTGACATACGGACAGACAGACAGACAGACAGACATGACGAATCTATAAGGGTTCCGTTTTTTGCCATTTGGCTACGGAACCCTAAAAACGAATATGTCCGAAAACCTAGACAAAGCTAAGTACTTTTTCAGGATTCTCGAATTGATCCAATTTTAAAAGTTGTTCAGTACTGACAAACACAACATAGGTTTCAAAAAAGTCCACCTATATATGATTTAACATTATAACCGCTCTATAAGAGTGCCACTAGAAACGTAATTATAAAATATAATATTAACTATTTTCCGCCCCGCGGATTCACCTGCTTTCCCGAGGAATAATAATAATAATATCCTGGGACATTCCTCACACACGGTCATCTGATCCCAAACTAAGCAAAGCTTGTACTATGGAAACCAGATAACTGATATAATACATATACTACTTTTTGTTTGTAAATACATACTTAATATACATAATTACACCCAAACTCAGGACATACAGACATGTTCATGCACACAAATGCATGTCCTGTGTGGGAATCGAACCCACGACCTGCGGCGCTATAGGTTAAAACCCCACGTCTTAACCAACTGCGCCAACTGGCCCGTCAATGAATATTGATGATGCCAAGTTTTTTCCAAATCCGTCCAGCCAAATGCGTGATCGAGTCACAAACATACAAACTTACCGTAAGATTAGTGGGATAAGATTGTATTACAGCTATGTGAGTGACTGTACCTATATTAGACTTGATGATGCTGCATAATAGCTACCTATTTATTAGAGCAATTTCATACAAAGCGTCTAATCGTATAACTGTGAAACACTATTCAAAAACTTGTTACGAGTACGAATGAAACATTAGAAATCTATTCACAATTTTACCGACAACGGTGAAACTAAAGCAGGGTAATGTTCTTCCCACTTATTGATATGAGAGTAGGTATGATACTGTTTCGAGTTTTAATATAAAAGTGGTTTAATTAATAGGTACAGTTTGTGTGGCTTATCGCTATAATTGATCTCATCGCATCGTCAAATTATGAGAGCCGATAATTATTATACATCCAATATGCCAAGGTATAAAAAAACTGGTCAAGTACGAGTCGGACTCGCAAACGGAGTGTTCCGTACAATAATAATAATAATGATACCTTACTCAAATTGACTGTGGAATGTAGTAGGCGCAACAAAAAAAACTCCAAAAGACGTGTCTTGTATGGGGACCCCTTTAATTTTAAATTTGATTTCATTTTTATTATTTGTTATTATAGCGGCAATAGAAATACATATTCTGTGAATATTTCAAGGGTTCATGAGATACAGCCCACTGACAGACAGACGGACGGACAGCGGAGTCTTATGAATAGGGTCCCGTTTGGCACACTTTGGGTACGGAACCCTAAAAAGTGCCCTGCGGGTCTAGTACGTGACTTTGTTGCAATCAGTTTCAAATTGAAACCGGATTGCAAAAGGAAGCATTTTCAACATATTTCTATCAATTTAGAGGTTGATTGAACGAACTTAATTGAAAGACCGTTTAGGATATTTTTTCGGATTTGTGTCTCACACATAAAATTATCGAACTCTGTTGATAATACATAAGTAATAATATTAACATTTCTTGTTGGCAATTATTATAATAAATTATGAATATCAAATAATAAATAAGTATGATAAAATATAACAATACATTAATAGTAAATTAATAACAAGAACACAACCTGCTTACGATTCTCACAACGTTATGGAATATTAAAAACACAAATAGTGTTGTGCATCGATTACTCTACTTTCTATCGATAATTGTGAGGCGAGAGACGATAGTATCACGGAAAATTTACGTAAGTTATTAGACTTTAATGTCAGGTATTAAAGTTGGTAATCATTTGCTCGTTATGCGTAGTTTAAAGCGAAAGTGACAAACAATTTGATTGGATGACCGAACGCTAAATAGGTATGACAGTTTGTTCCTAGTTTAAAATTAATGAAGTGTGAAAGACTTGAATGAGATTCAGTGTTTAATGCTTTGGTTGTTTTGTTGGCGTTTTTTATTTCATTTCACAATTATTTCGTTCTGTTACGCTTATAATTTTCATGGTTATTAACACTGATTAAGAAATTTGCATTTGCGTTGAAAGGTTGAGCTACTTTTTTATAGATTGTTTGGATATTTAACAAATGGTTAAGATTGAAAATCAAAATAGAAAGGGATTAAACTTGAATGATTGTGACTCGATCACGCATAAAGGGCTGAAAGAATTTCAATGAAAATTATTATTATTGAAGTACCTAGGTATGCAATGTCCTGAAATAAAACAGAATTTATTTTTTCTCAGATTACGGAACCAAAGGTATAAAGGTAAGGTACCTTATTCTGTAATCTGTGATCTTTTTTATGTAAGATCCCGCGGGCCGACTGGTGAGAGAAGTCAAGCTAAATCTCATGTTAGTAATATCGATAAAGTAGCAACTCTATAAAACCCCGAGAACATAATATTTTAAGAACTAAATGAATCCTAGGAAGATTGCGTATAATTTGATCGTATTATTTATGTGAACATTATTATTGACAGCCAATCAACATATTTCTTTATGTTAATTTCTTTATATCGCAAATCATGCTCTCTCACCTTGCACATATTTCCAGACACAAATTATTTAATTTAATTCCACTATGTATTCGTTGCACAAAATTTCGATACAAAAGTTCAATCTACTCACTCCAAAATATGCGATAGTTGAATTTATTTTATTTTATTGTGATTTCAGAATTAGCCAAATAATTATAATAATTTAGAATGACGCACTTAACATAGGTTTTAAAAATCTCATTTCGATAAATCCATCTGAATACAAAATACCGACAATGCAAGGGCACATCACTAATCACATGTTTCTCATGACGCGTCATTGTACTTCACGCCGCGTGCGCACAGGAGCTAGCGTGCAGTCATTATTTAAAGGGCTATGTTTGTAAGTTTAAACTTTTTATTGAACTGTAGAAAGTTGCTGTTAAGTTGTCGTGATACAATCTGCATAGCTTTAATTAACAATTCAATTCAATGTTTCCCTTCATTCAGCGTTAAAAAGACATGTTTGGCTTTTGATTGCGTTTTTACTGTTATCTTATTTATCTGGCACGTTTTGGCACGTCCAGTTTATTCAGAAATTCCTGATTTGTTATAAATTTTATATATTTCCCTTTCACCCTCATTTTGTGAAAGTTGGCCCGTGCTCAGCAGTGGGACATTTTGGGCTAATGATGATGAAGTTATTTTTAGTAAACACTCAAAAATATAAGCACATTTTTTATTACAATAATGTGCAAAAAAATAATCTTTGAGTGGCTGGCTCTACACCAGAGATATAAGCAGTGCGAGAGAGCTTAGATGAGCTCTGAAATGATGGGTAGTTTTCCATCAAACTAAGCCATGGACATGAAGCATTATATTCCTTTAAGTCAGTTTAAGTGGATTTAAGATACATCCGTCACATATGTCTGGTCAACAGCCAGACTTATCTATCAGTATCTTTATATTTATCAATCAAAATAATCCTTCAAAACTTCTCAACGATATTTATGTATTTAATAAGTTTATGTTTGATCACAATGATAAGTCTGCTACAAGACATAGAGATCCTTGAAGGAAATCTAAGCTCACTTCCCTCCAATATGGCGAGGAGGGTGACGGCTGCCACACGCGTCATACTTGTGAACAGGCGCTGCTTGTGGGGGCTGGTCTGCTTAAGTTTGCTATTTATTTACTTATTATAAAAAAAAATCTTTTTAAATATTTATTCAGTCTACTTTGTAATTTTGCCGCTGCGCCGGTTTCAGTGCGATTAGAATGTAAATTTTATGTAATGAATCTAAGCTTGTTTTGAAAAGTGTAATTGCTGAGTTTATTGCCGGCTCTTCTCAGCAAACGCAACCTTCCGAACCGGTATTAAAGTCAGACTTTTCATAAGTGCCTGCGAAGGTCTATTTGAATAAATGATTTTGAATTTTGAATTTCAATAGAACAATTTCAACTATCAAAGTAGGTAGGTACCTACCTGCAAACCATAGCAACATTAGACAGTTACCAATCGCAGCTTATTATCATTGCATTACATTGTGTCAACGTCAATACTTAGAAGCACCCATTGTATGTGTACTGACTGCGAAACAACACTTCCTCACATCAGCTCCCATTGTTCTGGTAATGAACTATATTGGTGTTGCCAACTTGCCGATAATCAAGCCTTTCCATATTTTGTAAGCTTTTATTTGTTTTTGACTGGTAGTTTAATATTGACTTTGTTGTTATTGTTTGTTTCACCTAAATTTATTATGACGTGTGGGATAGTAAGATAAGTAGTATTGTAACTAAACTAAACTATGGCCATACTTAGAAGTCATATTTGACAAGAGGGTGTCTCTCCTTGCCGCACTATGTTTGTCTCTTTTTGACATATGGACTATTAGGAAGGCCCTATTATATCTATAAAATACAGATCTACCGTGGTACAAATAAAAGAAAGCAAGGCATGAAGTCAGTTTCTCCAAACAAAAGAAGGGAAATCATATGTGATAATCGTAGATTGGGAGCAAAATACATCATCTATCTATATATAAAAATCAATGCCACTTTTCGTTGTAATTTTATAACTCAAGAACGGGCTGACCTATCCAAACTAAATGTTTAGGCTTTGTTCGGACTATTTAGTAGATGGTTTATGTGAAGTTTGCACAAAATCGGTCGAGTATAAAATAAATGCTGTAGATGCACACACTACCAATAAAGATAAATTAAATGCAACCGACAACCTTGGGGACCTAAGAAAAGTAATACACATAATTGGACTGTTTTACAAAAAACTTAAACCGACTTCAAAGTACACTAAGACGTAATCAAATCCTGATCTGATGACAATGGGACCAAACGGGAAGTGTACCCTTCCAGACAAAAAAAGAATTTTCCAAATCGGTTAATAAATGACGGAGTTATGAGCTAACAAACAAAAAAAATAAAAATAAAAAAATACAACCGAATTGAGAACCTCCTCCTTTTTTTGAAGTCGGTTAAAAATCAGCAATGAATACACGTATTTCAGAACCAGAATTAATATAAAAGCATGAAAAAATATGTTGTGATCTATAGTGTGTATACGACAATGAAAATAAAGCTACAAAAGTGAGTATAACAAATGAAGATGCAGAGTTTATGAACTGCGTTTAGCAGGAAGAGCAACGACCGGCATCGGTTCTCACATTATACATAACTGAATTACCGAAATGTACCGTTCCTCGTTCCCCTGTTCTCTAAGATGACGATAGAGAACCAGATCAACTTTATTAAACAAAAAACAGGTTTTTATAACGTACACGATTAAATTTGGTAATTTTGAGAAGCAATAACTAATGCGTAAGTATCCAACAAAATTACTTCGATAATACAATTATCTTTTTTGAATTGTAATGAGTGAGTTAGCAATTTATTACTGGGTTGTTAACGAGTATAAATACAATGTGACCTAACAAAATTATCACTATATCAGTTCGTTGTAAAAAAATAATATTTCAAGGACACTTAATAAAATATTATTTAAATTTTTATCATTTTAAGGCGATGATAGCTCAGTGGTAGTGACGTCGGATACCCAAACGAAGGTCCCGGGTTCGAATCGTACAATGAGCTTGAGCTTTCGGAGAAGGAAAACATCGTGAGGAAACTATAACACGGTAGTAGGGTACTTTGTAGTACCCATCTGGCTGGCAACCACCCTCAAGTTGAAAATCTGTCGCCAAGCACATATCGGTGTGTTCCGACAGCTGCAGTTGAGAGCCAGTTCCTTCTAGGCTTTGTGTGCTTACCACCTTCGGCCACATCATCACTTACCATGGAGATTGTGGTCAAACACAGACCTATACATAATAAAAAAAAAAAAAAACAATTAATCAACGAGATGTGTGTTGGACATAAAAATCAATGACTATTATAATGATCTTTGGAATTCACATAATCGATAATAATCTGAATACGAAAAGGTTTTTTAATTTTATGAAGCATACCTAATAGGTATAATTATGTCATAAAATCCAGATATTTATAATAACCTAGATACAAACGCTTGGCAAGTTGGTACATTGCAGTTACTCCTTGCTCCTACTGCCAGAGGTAAATCAAGTCTTTGAACACCTAAAAATTATGAATGAATTCCGAAATTCACGAAGTACACATTGCCCGAATGAGGAATAGAACTCTCCAGTCTCTGAATACTTACTGAGGTACTTTTTAAAACACTGAATAATATAGCGTCCTTCTTATTCTTTATAAGGGAAAAATAAGAAGTCCAAAGAAACCACGGAAATTATATCAGTTCAATCTGGAAAGGGCTGCATGAAACACGAACAAAAACAAAGGTCAAGCCTACCCTACAAGATGAATGTCACGCTATGTACTAAAACAAAGAACCAGCACCTTAGATCACCGCGACCTCACTTAAGTAAAACTAAATGGTTTAAACAATGGTTCTTTGTCAAACATTCCCACACACTTGATAGTTGAACCGTTTCCTTGTTTCACGGTAATGGTGCAAGGAGAAGTGCTTCAGTGGACAAGTAATGTGAATTACTGTGAAAGGAATGACGCTTTCATAAGTAATTGTGATTAGTACTTACTTCCTAATGTCACCTTTACTGATTTGAAACGATAAAACTAGATATATCCTATTTTCGATTTGTTTAGATTATCTACGATTATATTCGAGTCATCAGGATTTAAGCACTTAGAAATGAACAATAAAGAATGTGATAATAGAATTGTTGACTCATTAGAAAACAACAAAAGCCCAAGAATCCTAACTAATATTATAAATGCGAAAGTTACAACTTCTATAAAAATTGAAACTGATATTTGGGTGGCCTTTCAGTATTTTGTCATAAAAGGATTAATTTATCTTCTCTTGTCTCTTTATTTGAAACACTTGTGCTACCGACAGTATGAGAATAAATCGAAAAGGTTAAATCAAGGAATAGTAACTTAACATTGTTCTATTGCAATTCGAATAAAATGTTTGCTACCTATATCATTTCTTTGTTTCATTGCATGATTAGTTTCATGTTTTCCTGGTTTTAATTGGTTTTATAATTTGGCACTAAGAACAATAAAAATATTAAGTTGTGAAACGAGAGGAAACGCTGCCAGCCTGCTGGGAACCTTGCCGTTAATCGGTAGCAGCGGCAGACTCGAGGAAATTGTCTATATAAAGATTTTGTTTTGTACATATTAGTTGTAAATGTATTATTAAATTTGTCTAGGAAATAGTTGTGAATGTCCGAAAAAAAGGCTTAAAGATGAGACTGTTACTTCGGATCGATCTTTTAAAAACCATAATTGCTTATATTATGCCAGTTGCATTTGGGAGCGCATTGCCTTCTAGGCTTTCTAAAAGTCGCCACATTAGCAACTGCTTGTCAGCCATCTGGTATAGTTCCCAAATAATTGAAGAAAAAATGGCTTTGATACAAAATGATTCCATCAATTCATATTAATATTTAAATCCGAGGCGACCTACAAAAGAACTAAGCACTAGCAAAGCAAAAAGACTAAAATGATTTCATCGATCAATCAGTTACAACCTACATAGATCACGTAGAAACCATAGCTTGGCATAGTTAAAAAGGCGCTAAGTATAACTGTAGAACCAAATGTACACCAGCAACTAGTATTCAAACTCGAGCATCCGCTAAAATTATATCATGCACCATGATCTAAAGATATAATTCATAAAATTACAGGTAATTGGATCGTTATTATAGGAGAGTTGGAAAATGAGTTAGAAAGTAACATATCTGGAGCAAGTCCACTGGCGAGGTACATACTGGCTTGACAGTTTCTAGAAGTAAGCTGAACTGATATAATACCAAGAGTACTACTTCTAAAAGCTTCAATGAGACTTCATTAGCTAGAAAGATTTGCATATAGGTACTGACGACGCATATACGATTTATTAGCAAATGAAATTAAAAAATTAAGAGTTCGATGTAGATTATGTTGGTAACACTGGCGGGCGGCGGGACGACGACGGCTCCAAAGAAAAGATGGAGTTTGAGAGAGGTAAAAAGTTTAAATTATTCCAAGTGTTGTGTGAGACATGTATTGATAGATATTGTTGGTAGACTGGTAATGGCTAGAGAGGGGGAGGTTCGGACGCCATCCTTTGGCAAAACAGAGGTCCATTAAATAATCTATTGTCAACATAGAGTGATGATACATATACCAGGCTAGAAATAAAAGATGTAAGTACTTAAATTAACTTTCAATTTATATTTAGTGTAAGGAAATATTCAGGATTCCCTTCTTCAATATGCGAAGCAGTTGGTACTTAGTTTCGACACGGCAGCATATTTAATGCGCGTTCAAATGAACTTGGCGACCACCGGGTGATTATTTTGATGTAATTTTTTCAAAACTGATTCCACACACCGGTGTGATCCGTAGCTGCATATCTTCTAGGGTTACCACCTTACCACCTTCCATTACATCGTTATTAACCATGGTGATATTTTGGTTAAACTCAGGTTAATACATGGTAAAACAATCGTAATAAGTACACCATGTTAAACAAATTTGACAATGGGCCCAATCATCCAAATTCCCAAAAAACCCACCATCAAATTTATTTTGTTGTTATGGATTTCGACCTCAGTACTACTAAACCGTCAACGCTTTAAACTAATTATTATGTTTCATTCTAAAATTAGTATACTAAACAGGTAAATATCTTGCACCACGTCTTCTCATCTGTGATAAACAGCAAATTGACAAGGTTCTGACGACCGACTAATGACGGCAAAACCATTGGAAACCTGTTAGGGCC
This sequence comes from Achlya flavicornis, assembly GCA_947623365.1. Classification (NCBI taxonomy): domain Eukaryota; kingdom Metazoa; phylum Arthropoda; class Insecta; order Lepidoptera; family Drepanidae; genus Achlya; species Achlya flavicornis. Next base: position 13,733,026 of record OX392479.1, read on the forward strand.
CGTTCTCACGAGCTATTGGAAACGCTGCGACAGTAGTTAGTATTTATGAACATACTACAATCTCTAAATTATAGTATGTAAGCGCATTAAATTTGTGATCTGATGGGATCACTTTATTTCTGATTGCGTTTTGAATATTGTTGTATTTGCAATCACCATTATCTGCCTGCTGTGTCTAATCATTTGTTAAGCCTATATTGAATTATCTAGTTATCATGTGGGATTGTTCAGAGCAAGATCATCCCAATCTACAGAACAATACGACGTGTTTTACTCTAGACGGTGTGGTAGTTATGTTTGATCGATAACTCTCTTCATAACACCCCGCAATTTTCTAACTTCTGTCCTCGTCGATGGCATAATTGCTGCCTTTATTTGGTCCATCTCCATAGATGAATTACTATGTGCTCTGGGCCTATACTATGAAAAACGATACACGATAGTCCGAGCATCGTTGTCAATCAATTAGCCAATAGAATTGCACAAAATTTACGTCACGTCAGTTTTGCAGCAATTCTATTGGTTAATATTTGACAACTATGACCGGACTATCGAATATCGTTTTTCGTAGTAGACCCTCTGGTGCCCTCGATTTCGCACTACTAATCGTTGTATGAAAACATCGTTATGCTGTGATTCGTGATCGTGCATAAAGAAAGTAAGGATGCAACATTGATTTAAAACATAATAATTACCAAATTATCTTGTTCAGAATATTTGTTTCACGCTCCATAAATGTGGGAAGTTCATTATAGTCTTTAACTAAACCTGTTAAACTCATACGCAACAGTCTGAGATTGATTGAAATGTCGCGTGATTGTTGGATCAAGTGATTTTGTTTGATTTCTCAACTTTATGAGCCATACATTGCATGTGTTGTTCCTATGTTGAAATTCATTTGAAGGTTAAATTTCCACGTTAGGTAACAAAATATTATTTGCGTAAATAGCAGTATCACCACTGTGTGGAGCCTTTTCAGTATAAGGCCAGGACTTGTTGTTGTAGAACGATGAACGAAACGCGTAAGTGCCTTGAAAATCATGGTGTTTGCGAGAAAAATACTCCTAGAAGCGTTCTGATAGCGCTACGTGTTTCTACTGTCTGCTGAGACGAATAATTATTGTATCAGCGCTAAAGAGAACATGAAAAAAATGGGACATAGCCTTTGCTTATGATAGCCTCTCTATACGTAGTAATAATAGCTCAATGGAATAATATGCGTTGCCCTTTGATTAAGGATACATCCAGATAGAGTGTTGCAGCTGTGCACGCGTCGATAAAAATACACTCTAACTGTTATAGGCTAAATCAAATAAAAATTAATAAAAATGCAAAATAATGTTCAATAATTAACTTTCTCCCGATTTTAATTGGAATATTTCAACAACTATTATCATTATGAACGTCACTATGACAAGCAGAATGACGCAGAGGGAGCGTAAAACGTAGCTGTTACGCGCAGCAGCCTATAAAAGTTGGCCTGTTTTATATATTCGTGTAGTATGGCAACGTTTCTAGGTATATTTATTTCTATGGCGTTGCGTAATTAACTACATTTGTGTTAAGTTTTTTTTTTTATTTAGCTTTTTTCGGTATAGAATTGAATTTTCTATATCAAAAGGCAGTGTATTTTTCAAGAGTACAGTTCCAAATTTTAAAGGGCCAGTGGAAAAAAGGAAATCAATGATCTTAACAGTATCGTCGTCGTGACATAAAATTCCTTTTTTTTGTAAGTAAACAACAAAGCCCGTTACCAGGCAACCATGACATTGCAGAAGGTGGACGACCGTTAGATATACCAAGTTTACTGCAACCAATCAACAATTGAATATAGACTCTATTGTAATGAAATAAAGTACACGGAAACTGTATTGTGTTTAGCGTGTGTTTAGGAAGATGATAGGCGAATATATGCTTTATTATAAAGAGTTAAGGTTTCGTAAATTGTGATGTTTTTGTTTACAATGTTCGGAAGCTCTATTGACATTATTGGAGTAAAAAAATAACGAGGAATTGGTAGTTCATCTCATATTCTTAACAATGATCAATCAAGAATTAAAAATAAACCATTTTTTTTTGCATTTATTGTTATGTAAGCCATGAAAATTGCTTGGAATCAAGTTTGTTTAGTACAGTTTTTGCTGTTTCAGTCTGAATTTGTTTCTTATTGGCGTTTGATATAAACTTTTGAAAATAAAGTGCTAATAAGTTAAATAAAATTATTCCTGCAACTCTAACCTACTGTATACTTTTGCAAAATAAATGGCCTGGTTTATTTCGTTATTCTTTAATGGTAGCAGTTGATTAATAATCATACTATGATTAAGAATGATTGAAGAGGACAGATATACCCTTAATACAGCTATCTCCCAATTACCATTAAAGTTAAGACAGTGGTCATGCAATACATGCACGCATAGTTATGTCAACAGACGTGACCGTTGCGTAGACGCATGTGTAGTCGGCGCTTTTGATTGGCCGTCCTGAATAGCTCGCATAGTTTATTATCAGTATATACTGTCTTTATACGGAGAAGGAAAAATAGTGTCTGTAATATTTACACTAGTATTATAATATCTGAATAAGATTACGATTAATAATGCTTACTTAAGAGGTTTTTTTTGGAAATGCAGAAAAGATGTTGCTTTTAATTATAAAATGAATTTTAATTAATTATAGTTTGTAGAAACCAAGACGATATAAGCAAAACAATGGTGAAAGCCATCGATATATTATCTTCTGTCTAGATTAAGGGTTACGTACAAGACAACATCGTGAAAGTGGCCGCTTGGAAACTCAATAAAACAAAATTATGTCACTCATGAATGAATGTTCTACGTTCAAATGTGGACCTACTGAAACTGAAATAGCGACACCGTTATCTTATTTGTTCTGCCGTTTTACAGCTGTCACCCTTATTCTCAATATAGTATATCAATAGGATCAGACATTTTACAGTTTACACTTAAAATCTCATAGAAAAAACTCAGGATTTAAATGCATTCTAAAAAGTGGTTACACATATCTACAATAAAACTGTGTTTATAAAGACATCTTTTATACAATTCAACGTATAACGGAAAGGATATATCGCGGATAAGGCGAGCAGCTCGTTACTAGGCGCAAGATCGCGAAAAAGATTTAATACATATAGCAAGTGACGTGAAAAGATTCAACGTTATGATTGGAATTCAGTATACTCATGAAAAAATTTGGTATAAATTCTTTGAATGATTTATATTTGAGCTGAAACTTTTTATAGAGAGTAATTTAATCTCGATCCTTTTCGGATACATGTATCATTTCTATAATGGAATTTCCTATCGGAATTCGGATAGATGTACACTTCCTGTAATGGAATTTCTGAAAACGTTGTATCATTGTCTACATTGTTATCTAGTTTGATTTTACTAACTTCAAAACTCATAACCAAATTAACTTGAATCCTCTTTAAAAAAATCAATTCTATTAATGGGCCTGATACACTAGATATAACTACCACGGGTAAGTTAACCTTCTCATTATTCCCTCAAACAAACCGTTTCACATTATTAAATTTAACGAACGGATTTCGTACTTAGTTGATTAAAAAAATTTGTATAAGAAACAAAGGCGAATCGTAACCTATAATTAACTTTCAGAAGAATCCGCAACTCACCAAACGGAGTCACACGGGATATTGTTCATATTGTTCTTGTATTCCGCTTTATCATTTCAAATCTTTCAATTTCAAATGTGGAACGAAAGTGCGCTATCGAATGTCACACTGTTTTGTTGCATCTTCACCACGAGTTTCAGTTAAGCCTGAACGAATTTATAAATGCGTTTTCATTGCGTACTCTGGCCTCAACTTATAAAGTTGAATTGATAAAGAGCACGTAATGTATAGCTAGTGTAGAAATTTTATCATTTGTTATACAGCTTTAATTAAATGCATTTTTGCGTCGCGTGCATTCACGCGGAATGCGGAATTGGTGAAAATGTATTTCACATCGTCTGAAATCTATCAATTTCTAAACGAGTTTTTAAATGTGTAAAAAATAAAATTTGCTTCCTAAACACCTACTTAGTAGGTATGTATATGACTACCGTTATGACGATTAGATATCTGTTACCTTTTGATGCCTTTTTTTGTTTTATATGTCAATAGCTTGACAAACAGACCTTGAAGAGCTCGTTTTACGCCCCTTTTGAAGAACCCTATATCATAGCACTGAGGGAAAACCGTAATGGAGAGCTCATTCCACATCCTAATGGTCCGCAGGAGGAACGTCCGCCTGAACCGTTGTGTGGGCGATCGAGGCGGCTCGAGAATAAGGCGGCGAGCGGTGCGGTGGTTAAAAGGTGATGATGGCATCAGGTCAAAAAGATCTTGAGAACACACCCCATTATATAGACGGTAGAACACAGAGAGAGCCAATATCTCTCTGAAGGCTGAAAATGAAATAACCAAGTGACACTGAGATGAACGATGACATTGAGATAGCCTTTTTATTTCGGTTTTGGTAAATCCACGGGTCTAGTAAATCTTACTCTTCAGCAAATTGTAGCGAAGTCGTCATACCTGTAACAAAAAAATGTCATGTTATTTTCCGTATATGACTGACAGTTTTTTAACTCCACTTTTTTATAGATCATTAAGATCGCCAGCGAAGTGACATTGGTTAAGTCCAATGATCTCAATTTAGAAGGCGTTTATAAATCGTTACCGTAGATTAAAAATAGAAAAGGAGCTAAAGTAGATCCTTGCGGTATACCCATTATATATGGACATCTTTTATTTTATATAAAGGACATTAGATTTTACACAATAGGTGTAACTTTATGAATCAATATTTAAGCAAATGACAAACCACTATCCGGTTGAACTATGACAAAGTTATTAGATTATGTTGTAATAGCCATTGTTAAGTCAATCAATCATCATACGATGAATAGGTTATGCCTGTCAAGACAAGCAGAAAGATTTATTGCGTTTAAAAATTAGGAGCCTCCCTATGTACCTATTATGAGGTTTATTACTTCAAATATTATTGATATTAGAACATATTATGTTATAGTTATTGTTAATGATTTTGATGTTACTTTGATATTGTAGATGCAATTGTTTACCTATATACATGATAATGGTAGGTACTTAATTAATATTTTTAGTACTGTATATTAATGTAGTATTAGAAAAGACTTTCTAGCGTTATCAAAGGCCTACTTATAATTATATACATTCGTGTGAGTAATAAGATTATGCTGGATAGAAAATCTGTTTTTTGAATACCAAAATTAATTAATTTCAGTCAAAGTCAAAAATTTCGTAACTTTTACAACTCCAAAGACATCTAGTACTATTTAAATTAGAAGTGAAGAGAAACATAGATTAAACGATGAAACCATAAATAACAAATCGTAATTGGATTATTAATTATAAATTTTATCATAACGTGATGGCTTGATAATAATAAATAATCTTTATCAAAAGCAGTATTCGATTTACTACAGAATTTGGATTGAGCCGTTTGTTGTATTATCTCATCCAAATTCGCTCTAAATAGTCGATGATTAATACCAAACAAACCAGTTATGAAGCAGGTATCGTGGTCGTTCATAAAAACTAAATAAGTACGTCTCATGATGAAATAAGAACGAGATTTGACGCGTATGTAATCTTGTCTGTATTTAATAATATGCTTGTAAGATACGACCCGGCTGGGGGCTATGCATGTGCGCCTAAATTGCCTTAATTTTAGAATTCTATGTCACAAAGTTACAAAAGTACCCCGGAAGTTTTTGGTGATAAGAGTGATACTACAAAACATATTTAAAATGAACCAATAGTGGATTGATTTTTGGTTTTATGTTTGTGAGTCTCCTAAAATCTAAGGCAAACGGCCTTAATGCATTTCTAAAATATTTGCATATATTTTGTTTGTTTCTTTGTGACTGCTACTATTACATCAGTTTCTCTAGCTTTAAGTATCTCATCCTTAAATTCTTTACAGGTAACCTAATACAGATCACTGAAGATCAGATCAGGGTTGATTAAATAATTGACATCAATTGTAACACTTTTATTGTGACTAAGTTGTATACTATTACTCCATTGCTGAAGCGCTCGTGGCGTAGCATGATTAGCCGTTCTTAATCGATCGGCAAAGTTAAGCTACGTCTGTTGTGGTCGGTACCTGGATGGGTGACCGCCTAGTGGTATTTCAAATCGAGCGATTCCGTGCTTCGGAAGGCACGTAAAGCCGTTGGTCCCGGTTATCACTTAATTGTGATAGTCGTTAAGCTAGTTGGATGCCTCCTAGGCGGCTTGAAAAATTCCAACAGTAGGTTGACCACTAGCCTACCTCCACCAATCCGCAGTGGGCACGCGTAGTGGAGTTAGCCATTATGTTATGGTCGCCCAGTCCCTTTCTCCCTCATTTGTGTGCAGGAGGCCTGTTCTCAGCAGTGGGACATTATAGGCTGATGATGATGATGATGACTACATTGATAAGGTGTAACAATTACTAGAGTGTTATCTTTATATGTATTAACTTTTCGCTCATCGTTACGAATTTGTATTAATATTTACATTGCATGTATATTAATATCCTTTCAATAAAATACGAGTAATAATTGCATACAACCAGAATCGTGTGAACAGTTTTGTCATAGATTATACAAGTGTCTAACCGAGACGTGACAAATATCCACTCGTGCGCATCGCATACTCATATATCTACAGACTCCGGAGGTGTTAGTTATTTTATATCTATTTCTATTTATAAGTTAGACGTGACTGACTGACCGTTCTAGGCGATCGACATTAGACATTCTTCGTTCAATATCTCTGTCACTGTTTCACTGTTTATTTGAAATGTATGGTATAAATACTTCCTCGATCAATAAAGTTATGACCTAAGTTCTAGTAAGCCTCGATGAACGTGAACCTTTGCACATTCAAATTTACTCTTTCATCATCATTATCAGCATCTCTGATATTCCCACTGCAGTGCCTGCCTTTATACTGATGAGGACATTGCATCAGTGAAGGCTCGTGGTTTGGTAGATATCACTAGCATTTCAATTTGAATTTTTCAGCATGCAGTTTTCCTCTCTGCATTTGACCTAAGTATTATGAATTTGAAAGTTTTTATTGTAAAAATTTCTCATACACGCATTTATTCATCAATAAATCATCGGTTGGATCTTTTATAGCAAATCAGAAAGTTGAAACAGTTCAAATAACATAGTCTACTTTTACGTAACATAAATAACGTGATCTTGTTCCGGTTATATTATTAAAATATTCATGTTTATTGAATGAAAAGTAGTATACATACATTCAGTTCTTTAAATTCTATAAATTTAAAATAGTTTAATTTATTTAGTGAAAGTGTTCATGTATTAGATTTAACATAAGAGCATGATTTGTATATTTGTGTGTGTCAACAATTTTTAGGGTTCCGTAGCCAAATAACGGAACCCTTATAGATTCGTCATGTCTGTCCGTCTGTCTGTCTGTCCGCTGTATGTCACAGCCACTTTTTTCCGAATCTATAAGAACTATAATGTTGAAACTTGGTAAGTAGATGTATTCTGTGAACCGCATTAAGATTTTCACACAAAAATAGAAAAAAAACAATAAATTTTGGGGGTTCCCCATACTTAGAACTGAAACTCATTTTTTTTTTAATAAAACCCTTAATTTTGGTTGTGTATTTTAAAGAAATTATAGTAATCTAGTCTCGTATACATTTTTGGTAAAAGTTTCTACATTCTGCCAGTTCATTGAAAATGGAATAACAATCAAAGAGAAACTTTTTTTTCGTAAAACAAAATATCATTTTTATAACACTTACCTACGCACGGTCGGATTTACGTCTAAGAATTATCCTTTTCCATGTTATTAGCGCTTTAATTAATCTGATTTATTATCATTATGTTTCTAATACTAAATATATTGTCATGTATGCTATGCTCTGTGAACTTATCACCTTAGGCCACATCATCATAACGTAAGTATCACAAATTGTAGTTTTTTTTATAATGGACTTACAGGCAAGAGTCACCAGAATATCGTGCTGCTAAAATACGGTCCAATCGAAACTGTAGCAAATTTCGAACGTTTAAACGCAAAAAATATCGCATGCTTAGTTGTAACCAGTAAATCATAACACACCGTTGTAGAACTGTAATTTTATGAACAAATTGTCTAAATTACTGGTTTTGGACGTGTGCGGTTAAAGTCAATTGATATTGTTTGCTTAAACTTTCGCAATTTGTGAAGATTATGTTTATGGGTGCTTTAATAGAGATGGCAAAGGAGGCGATGTGGACATAGAAAATGTGGTAGAAGTAGATAGACTACACTTTCAAAACTATCTACCTTCTCCTAATACTAGAAGAGAGGTAGAGCATAGCGTTTATTCGCTCAAAGAGCAGCTCGACTAGGAAAGTACCTCCACCTTACAGAATACCGCAGCCAAATAACTTTATGTTGTGTAAAGTTGTGTTCCTACGCGTGAGTAAGGTCGCCAGAGCTCATAGGAGAGGGGGGAAAAGTCGGTAACGCGTGAGCGCAGCTACTTGTGTAGCAAGCGTCCATATGGCTACGGTAACCGCTTACCATCAAGCGGGCCGTATGCTTTACCGACTTAGTTGTATAAAAAAAAATGAGATCATTTGAAGAACATTACATATTTTGTAGAACGACGATACCACCTATCACGCTACAGGTTGTGGGTTCGATTCCAATCCAGGACATGCATTTGCGTGCATGAACATTTTTGCATGTCCTGAGTCTGGGTGTAATTATGTACAAAAACTAATATATGTAGTAGGTATATCTTTTATCTGGTTTCCATAGTACAAGCTCTGCTTATTTTGGGATCAGATAGCCTTGTGTGTCAGCATTTATTTGTAAAGATGTCTCTTATTATCTGCAGGTGTTAGATAGAAGTAAAAAATACTACAACATAGACAGCAAAGACATACGGTTATAGATACTCAAAAATGAAAGGTACGGTAAAATTCACTAATTGTAGCAGCAAATTTCTACAATGACCAGCAATAAAGTTGAATGATTTAATAGCATATTCACATTACGGTTGAATTAAGACATAACTCTTCTTGTAAAAGCTACAATTTTACTTTTTCCTTTATTTGTAATAATTAAGACATTATTGTTTTATTTGACTTCAGGCTTTTTTATATTATCAAACATCATCATCATCATCATTTTTAGAATGTTCACTGCTGAGCTCCTCCATAACATTTTATGAATAATTTGAGTGATCTACGGTAAATTTTGTAAGAGTTTTATAATTATTACTATTCTGAATACCATTATTACGCTCTTTGGCAATCATCGTTTCGTCCGTCTGTTTGCTCAGTTAGAATGGAAATCATGTAGGTATTATAAGTCCTGGCTCTACTAAGCACTCATAATTTATGAATTCGTTGTTTTCAATAATTTATTTCTATCTTCTAAAGATTTAAAAGGCTGAATATATATTACATAATATAAACGTTAGTTGGAAACACTAAGTGACGATATTCGATAACTTATAAGGATTGCAGAAATTGCGGAAAATGTATTAATGGGCAAGTAGAAAAAACTAACAGGTTTTCTGGAAATTCACATGTCTCGAGATGAATGCATTTATCATGATTCAGTTAGTTTAAAGCTTGATTTCTTAGAACTAGTATTGCAAATTAAAATAAAGTCGTTTGTCATGCTACGGATTTGTGAAGAGATGGATTTGACCACAATATCAACGGGGTAAGTGATGACGTAGCTGAAAGTAAACAAACAAAGCCTCGAAGTGAACGGCCTCTCAAGTGCAACTACGTGAATCGAAAGCAAAGTGACCGTTAGAAATTTAGTGACAGGTTTTTAACTTGAGGGTAGAAGTCAGCTAGACAGCTATTTAACAGTACGGTTCAAAATGTTTTACATCACCGATGTTTTCCAAAAGATTCAAACTCAAAGAATTTTTAAAGGCATTCGACATCACTAATCATAAAAAATAAGACTAAAAGATTGAAAATAAAGACAGATTATGTAAAAGCTCCCGAAAATACAGTTATGTAAAACACAAAAGCTTAAAATTGCAAGTAAAAAGAAGAAGCATTGTGATACCTTTGTGAGTCTGAGGAGCCAGTGATTTGTTAATAATCTGCTTTAAGTTTATTGTCAAATGAAACGAATTTTCAATCAGCTTCTTATTATATGGTTAGCTATAAAGAACCATCCAACCATTTTGACCATCACTGATCCATCGGTTGACCAAATTATATGAGCATCCTACTTCATCGTGGTTGTCACTAAAGATTTTCAAGCAAAATGGCCTGCGTTTATATTGTTCTCTATTATCTATATCTGTATGTGAATTATGGATCACATCAATGATGCGTGACTCTTCAAATATCTGACATACATTAATGTATTGTTCAAGAATTGTCACTTAGAACTTTCTCTAAGTATGAAATAGCAAGTCATGGCATAGTAAAAAGTTGTATTGGCAACACATCGATGAAAAGATTACCATAGAAAGAGATGGATAGATAGGAATTTGATGTAATGGAATGAGATGATAACTTTTTATTGTAGGTAATCGTTTTCGATTTCTAAGGTTAAATTTGGTGTTGTATGGAATTTTATGAAATTAAAAGTAAACTCATACTCAATATTTTTACTTGCATTGTAAATGGGAAAGTATGATGAATTTAAGCAATTTTTGTGATTTATCCACGTGTTAATGATATCTTCGCGATTACAGAGTCTGTACCATCTGTAGTTAAAGTTGATTAATGATGAATCCAACATCGGTTATGAAAATGTTACATTTCGCCCAGTACTACTAACTTAGTATGATTTCTATAATGATGGTGAAACTGCAATATTTATTCGAAAAGATCAAATTTTGCGTGGCAGAGATGTAATTGTCACTACAGGCGCCAGCTGAAAATCAGCGCTGCTGATAAGAGCAGCACATGCGGAGCTAGTAGCTCACCATCCATAGACAACGCGAGGAACATAATCGTTTTATTTAACTTATCTATTTTGTGTCATGAGTTTTACTTTTAATTTCAAATCGTTTTAAACGTTATAGCATGTTTCTTGCTCTTTTGTTTAATTTAATTTATATGCTGTTAATAAATGTGTCTTTCTTTCTTTCAGATTTGTCACCCACCGTGTCAATGCTCATGTCCTGTTGGGAATTATCAATAATTTGATTTTGAATTATATTGATGAATTGAGAGTCATAGTACTGAGACCTCTGCCTATTAACCGTCTCTCTCTGGAGACGAGAGTCGTGAAGAAATGAGAAAAGAGTTCAAAAGTGGTATATGTAATTTTATTAATATTTTCGACCGATCACAAACTTTAGCTTTAAGTACTATTGATCATGCTATTTGCAGTATAATCCAAACATAGCTTATCAAAGTACCAACTTGAAACGGAACCTAAAAAGTGTATTACAAACGCGTTCCATTTCACAGTGTGGTTAGAGGCAGCATTTTCAAGACCACTGTGGTTAAGTGGTAATGGCTTTGCATCATGATATTATAGGCTGTGGTTCCAAGTAGTTTAGGGCTAGTCCAAGAGAAGTGTTTAACACCGCGATGATCAGGCTTCAATATTATATCGTTTTGTACTTTGTTTTTTAGTCATCTCAAAGCATTTTCAAGAAATCTGTCATTTTATTTTGATTTATTTAATACATTTTTTTTGCGCATCATTCATCTATAAACCAGATAAACTGCAGCGTAAGAAATGATAAATGACCATTAAGATGGCAAACAAGCATACGGCCCGCCTGGTGGTAAGCGGTTACCATAGCCTATGGACGCTAGCAACATCAGGGTTATCACTCGCGCGTTGCGGACCCTACAGAAACTTCTTCACACCCTTTTTGAAGAACCCCATGCTGTACTCCATTGGGAAAACCACAGCGGGATCTCATTCCACAGTCTGAGCGTCCGCCGAAGGAAGCTCTTTTGAGCCCGCACAGTGCGAAACAATTCTGGTTTCAATGTGTGAGGATGGACTCCCCGTCGATGGCGAGAGTTGTGATGGTGGAAGGTAGCGGTGGGCATCAGCTTAAACAATTTTACAGAATACTGTCTGTTGTACAAGCAGTAGAACACACAGTCATAAGGAGACAAAATCTCTCCTCAGACTGAGAAGTAAATTTTAAGTTATAGATTAAAAATTAAAGAGGTTTCATGCAATATAAGCCGCGGGTAAAAAATAACAAAGTTAAGCAATTTTTTTATAAGTTACTCTATAATTATACAAGACCAATTAAAATAGAAGATTATAATAAACTATCATTATAACTATGTACCACAAACACTTTCTTAACTCCGTTTCTATCAAAAATATTACTTAACGCTTTGAAATAAGAGTTACAACTTTCATATTTGCTTGTAATATAAGTTTGTAGAAGTAGAAAGCCACGTGGGCACAGAGTAAAGTAATTCAATCGAATTTTCGTGATATACTGCCGTATAATTATTGCAATATAACGGTTAGTAATTATAAAGTGTATCCGTGATCGAATTGATTCGTTGATTCGATTTGTGGCACATATTCGGCGCACTGATTGAAACAATTGGTTACGACCAAAGAATTTAACAGGTCCAGAACACCCCTTTGGAAACATAAAATATATACGATTGACAGTATGTGTGCACACAGTTGCAGTGGCTCTCAAGTGCAGCTGTCGGAATACACCGATAGGTGCTTGCCGACAGATTTTCAATTTGAAAGCTCAAGCTCATTGTAGGATTCGAACCCGGGACCTTCGTCTCGGTGTCCGACGTCACTACCACTGAGCTATCATCGCCTTAAAAACTTAAGATTACTTATTGAGACATGCTATGGATAGTTTTTCATATATTAGCTTCTTCCCTAAAAATAAATAAAAAGCCAAGTAGTGGTCTAGACATTAGCGAGAATAAAGAAAATTTTAAAACAATTATAATTCTACTCAATGAGGAAGATTCTATGGCTCCGCCTAAGGGATTAGTTGTAGCAAATGTTTTGAGCGTCTCTGATTGATGCAAACATGAAATATTAAAAAAACTAGTTCCGAGAAAAAAAACAGAAGGTTCCACATTTGCATCCCACGAAGCTTTGTACACAGGCGCTAAAACTACTGAATGAAATATATTTATCATCTATAAATTGTAATGTTTATGAAGACCTGCAAACGGTGGAGCCAGGTGGTCGACTATTAACAGTTTATATGCAAGCAAATGGAATAACTCCGAGAGCGTCCTCCGCAATAGTTTTACATATAAATTACAAATGCACTTACTATGTTGAATGCTATGCACATATTATTGAGACATACCATAGAATAGGGTTGAAACCTTTGATTACGGATACATTCAGATAGAGAGTCGCAGCTGTGCACGCGTCGATAAAAATACGCTAGGGAACGAATATGCTAGGGGCTAAATCAAATAAAAAAAAAATGCAAAATAATGATCAATATTTCAATTTCTCCCGATTTTAATTGGAATATTTTAACAACTACTATCATTATGAACGTCATTATGACAAGCAGAATGACGCAGAGGGAGCGTAAAACGTAGCTGTTACGCGCAGCAGCCTATAAAAGTTGGCCTATTTTGTATATTAGTGTAGTATGGCGACGTTCTTTCTAGGTATATTTATTTCTATGGTTGAAACATAGATAGTAGCTGTAATATTTGATATTGCTTTTTGTCTTATTATCTTGCTTTTCATTCCCGTAGAAGAAAAAAGAAGCTACTGAGGTTTTGAGTGATTTTTTGACGGAAGCAAAACGCACCTGAGCCAGCCAATGAGATGTTTTGCATCGCCGCGTTTGTTCGTTACACAATTTCTCATTTTGGTCTCTTCCCCGATGAGTGTTATGAAGCTTTGATTAAAAAATCGCAAACAATGACTTGATTTTATTTTAAATGATCTTGAAAAATTTTTGATATCTATTTTCTGCTTCTGCCAATATGTACATCTGTGTACCTATAGTTGTGCTCGTTTGAAATCTTCGGTAACAGTTTTCTACCACGTGGCAGCCGTCTTTCACCTTTCTTTTTATCTGGAATTACCAAGGCTTTCCTCACAGCGTACTTTTTGTCTCACTTTATTACATGGTCAAACATAGCTTGCAGCTTTCGACCGTTTTATTCATAAACGTGTATGCATTAAAGTAAAAAATCCTGTATAACCTAAAGTTTAGGCATTTCTTTCTAGCTGTAATGGTTTGGCGACATCCATACATTGATTGCTACAAAAAAAAAATGTTTATACCACAGGTGGCAAACAAGAATACGGCCCATCTGATGTTAAGCAGTTACCGTAGCCTATGGACGCTTGCAACACCAGGGGTATCACTCGCGCGTTGCTGACCCTGAAGAAACCTCTTCACACCCTTTTTGAAGAACCCCATGCTGTACTCCATTGGGAAAACCACAGCGGGGAGCTCATTCCACAGTCCGAGCGTTACTAATAAAAAAAAAAAAAACATTTTTAATATCTTCCAAACGTTGATTTCAAAGTCAAAGACATTTATTCAATTTAGGCCCCAGAAGGGCACTTATGAAGGTCACATTTACCGAAGTTACCACCGGTTCGGAACTCGGCCTTCAATTTGACATTTGACCACAACGAAATTCATAATTTTTATTCCGCGTTCTAAAAATAATATTGGGGCCTTTAGATATTATTCAGGATTATTACCATGGATCAATATAACTTCATACCAACTTCTTAGTATTCTACTAAATCTGTGGTCTTGCGAACTGCAGTCATTCATTCATTCACATCTCATTCTTTGTATATCGGTCTCTTCCGTTTCCACTACATATGAGTTAACACGCGTTCTCGATATTAAATTCAATTACAATATTAATTTGCGTTAGAAAGTGTCAAATTGTATCCACAAAGTGTGCCTATTGTACAAGCAATACATCGGCGTTATAAAAGTTATAATAGTTTGAGTGAAACATCTAAACTTCTGCAACATCATTTTGGTCCTTCGAGCCGTAATGAACCAGCGACCTATGGATAATAAGAATAGAAGATATTATACTTTGAGTGAAACATCCCAAATTCCTCAACATCATTTTGGTCCTTCGAGCCGGATATGAACCAGCGACCTATGGCTAATAAGAATAGAAGATATAATAGTTTGAGTGAAACATCTCAAATTCCTCAACATCATTTTGGTCCTTCGAGCCGGATATGAACCAGCGACCTATGGCTAATAAGAATAGAAGATATAATAGTTTGAGTGAAACATCTCAAATTCCTCAACATCATTTTGGTCCTTCGAGCCGGATATGAACCAGCGACCTATGGATAATAAGAATAGAAGATATAATAGTTTGAGTGAAACATCCCAAATTCCTCAACATCATTTTGGTCCTTCGAGCCGGATATGAACCAGCGACCTATGGATAATAAGAATAGAAGATATAATAGTTTGAGTGAAACATCCCAAATTCCTCAACACCAACTTAAAATTTTATAGATATCCTGCCATTTTTTTAAGTTATTCATAATCAAGCAAAATTTTGAAAGAGAAGGAAAGTAAGGGTAAGAAGTTGTTCCTCTTTTCCTGGTAGTACAGACATTCTGATATATTCTGATTCTGGTATCTTCAGCGTTTGAAGTCCGTTTACTGTATAGAACTAAACCGCCCTCTGTATAGTTTTATTAAATACTAGCTGTCTCGCGCGGTTTCACCCGCGTTCCCGTGATAAAAAGTAGCCTATGTCACCCGGGGATAGTGTAGCTTCCCAACAGTGAAAGATTTTTTCAAATCGGTTCATTAGTTTCGGAGCCTATTCAATGCAAACAAATAAACAATCAAATCTTTCCTCTTTATAATAGTAGTATAGATTTAGTCAAAATAATACCCTGAGAAAATCGCCGTAAGATTATTTTAATAAATTAGAAATTAATATAATTGAGCTATCAATTAGATACCGACTATAAACTGGACCATGCAAGGTTTCCCGACAAACACTGAAAAAAAGGTTCTACAAAACTAGTTATGTATGTTGAAGTTTTGTTGTCTGTAAACTAACTTTAGTTACATTTAATCTTATATCTCTTAGATTTAATCAAACAATTTAGTAATGAACCAAAACTAGTTTTGTTACTGGTAATTTTTAGTTCGCAAGTCACTCTGTTTAGGTTATCGGTAGTAACATTTTGTGTTACTGTTAAATAATTTTTTTTTTCAGTGAAATTGTTTCATGGGAAAGTAAAGTTGAGCACCGGATGATATAATTTTATATTAGTTTTATCTGTGAGTTTTAATTATTATTTATTAATGCATTAAAAACCATGAATGTGTTGAAGGGTTTAATTTAACTTTTTTAAGAGGTAGAAGCATATCGCTTATTCGATCAAAGAGCAGCTCGAATGGGGAAGTACCTTACAGAATACCGCAGCCAAATTTTTTCACATCTCAATATATGAATAAAGCCTATAGGCGTGCAAATTACGATTCAACGTGGTAAAAATGATATCCCGCTACATAACCTGAAAAATATTGTAAAGTTATTAGAAGAATCGCGTGCGATCACGGCCGGATGACCAGCCGTTACACGGTTAATCTCACGGATAACTTTTATGAATATAATAATTTTATATATAATCTCATTTATACTAATAACACACGTCCGGGGTTTTATTAAACGGTGGTAGGTAACATGACAGGTTATGTTAGTTTTTAAGGGACCTTTCTATCGTATCTTAACAGATGTCATGCTTTTTGTTTATTTATTTATTTGCACATCAACCGCATTAATTTATTCCTGAAAGTTACTGATAAAAAGCATGCCTTATTATGTAATATTGAACGGGTCTGCATGCTCTAGACAGCCTATAAAATTATAACGACAAAACAAAATATATTTTTAGTATTGTCAACCCTATATAAATAAAATACATCAAACATCATAATATTAATATACATATTTTGCCGCATGCATAAATGCATAAAAGCAGCGAGTGTTGTCATCTGTAATTATTTCCTAAAACACTGGCAGATGTATGCCCTTACGAGTCCCGCTTTTAGCATATAAATTGGTCGCCATTTGGTCCGCCATCTTGGGAAGCCATTTTCTATTATATTCAAATTTGGAATGCACGTTTTGCCGCTGACGTTTCGTTTAGAGTGGTGTTGTCATATTAAGAAATATTGTATAGAAATGAATGGGGAGAATTCTGTGTAAGGAATTTTAAGCAGAAATATTCTTAATATGTTATTTTAGGAAAATAATAAGATATCTTTATGTTTCCTTTTCAGTTTCTTAGTAGAAATTCTTAGCTGTTAGTCTTTGTAATGAATAGTATTAGCAATTAACGCACGTGTGGACTAAAGCTCGATTTACACATCATTAGTTACGTAGCGAGTTAAGTGGCTTTCCATACACGCTTAGTTTATAAGTTCTTCATCACTGTCTAAATCTTCTTTTAATTAATTTGTTAATTGAGCATAAGAGTATTATTTTTTTAAATCTTTTAAAGCTTTTCAATTAACTTACCGAAAAAGCTTTATCATCCATCACCCACACACGACTATTTTATTCGTTTCTATAGTGTGATAATGATAGTTTCAGATTGATTTACTTTTTACTAAACTGCCAATACAGCATGTTTTCAGGGTTCATGTTTTTTTTATCAGTTTGATAACTGTGTGGTATTGTTTATGTGACATAGGGTACTGAACTGCCAAAAAGGTACGATCATTTTGTAATGACAGCAAACATGTATGTACTTATGTACATAAATATGTGAAATTTGTGAAATTCAACAACGATTTTCTCTTAAATTATTAATTATAATTACGTGATATTTTATATGAATACATACTATTATGATTTGTGTAATATTTTAACATTTGAATCTGAACAGTGCAAGAAAATTGCTTATGAATTCCACAAAGTGTAAACGACTGTCCCTATGTCAATATTTCTACCTAACAACCGAGTAATTTTTTTTGTTTATTATTTTGGACCGAACATTTTTCTGATGGTCGCGTCGTCTATTGCGGAGTCGCGGCATCGTAAGGCTAGGCTCGTTGTAAGTCCACACTTGACGTGCAGGCGAGCTCGACTCGTGCTCTGCTCGCCTAGCGTAGACGCACCCTTATGGTTTACACTCCATAGTCATTATATCTAATACGCTCGTACTCTTCACGGCTATAATCAAGCATTATAAGTCAGCTTAGCGTCCCCCATATGGCTTATTAAAATATCTAGTATCGACTTAACGCCTCGCTCGGTGAGACCAAGACTTGCGCGCGCTCAACTTGAATTACATTAGAATTGCGGCAGATTACGGCCGGTGGTCTATTCATTTAAACGAGATTGAAACGTTAATTATGCCTTGTTTTTTTTTTTTTTTTTTCATATTATATTTTATGTTACCTTTAACAGGTGGAGATTAGGTGTCGTCATGTGTCCAAATAGGTATACTATACTTGGATAGGTACTAATAATATCATAAATGCAAAAGTAACTAAGTATATTGGTCTGTTTCTTAGTTTTTCTAATATAATATAGTTAAAATACTTTGACTGAACCGATTATGAAAATCAATCAATCAATGAAGTCTATGGAATGAAGAAGGAGTTGGGACACTTTTCATTTAGGACAGCTACTTAGTACCTTAACAATATCTAGTTCGTCTCAAAACTTGAATAAATTAAATTATTAAAAGAAACAAAAAACCCGACTGCGTAAAACAAAAATTAACTGAAAAGAGAAAAACAAGCTCTTTAATCTGTAGAATTTGGAATAAGTATAACTTGAATGTTATAAGGTATTGCAGTTGGGGACAAACCAATAACCGAAGTATGTGTTTTTTTTGTAATATTTGTTTATCCCCGACTGCAATACCTTATAACATTCAATGTATATTCCAAATTCTACAGATTAAAGAGCTTGTTTTTCTCTTTTCAGTTAATTTTTGTTTTACGCAGTCGGGTTTTTTGTTTCTTTTAATAATTTAATTTATTTCAGACTTTTTAGTTTTATACAGAATGAGTTGTAAGTATTAGTAAGTAAATAAGCGGTACGGTAAAGTAACGCTAACAACCATCGCAACTCTGAGTTACGTACGATAACCGCTCATACTACCTATACCTACTGTCCTTGCATTCAACATGGTTTTTTACAGTTTACGTCAAAATGGTAGAACAAAAGTATTACAATATATACATATATGGAATGGGCTATTCACAAGCTTTCATTTGATACCCATATTGTTATAATAACGATATTTTTGTTTTGAATACCCCCCCCTCTTTTCTTATCCGTAGACGCCATATAAAAATAATATACCCTATGACACTCCCACAGTCAAGACGAATCTAACGACACCTCATATGCTTAAATCCATCAAGCCGTTTAGGCTGCAGAGCGTGCCAAAGAAATAGACATACATACATACATACATACATACATACATACATACATACATACACTCGAAAAACATAACCCTCCTTTCGGGTCAGTCGGGTAAAAAGAGTTTGGTTCTTAAATTTTACACTTTAAAAGAAAAAAAGAAAAATTATATTCCATTGCATAGTGAAACCTAATTAATACCAAATCATAAAGAACGTCCTTTTTAAGAAAACCAACTATACATTTTTCCTCGATCATTAGTAAATATATTACAGATCGAAGTGGACGCTTGATTGCAGATAATTAACTCTCTCGCATTCCGCAGTGTGTGGGTTTTTCTAATGGAAAAATTAAATGCGTATGTCATTCGAAAGGCGATTCACGATTTGAAGTGACGAAAAACACGATAGGAAAACGCTATTGATAGGTTAACAACAGCATATATGTTAATTGATCAGTTATATGCTACTACAATAGTTTCTGCCATATGGTTATTTACTTACTTTCATATAGTTACGGCGCTACAGTTGAAGCGCTCGTGGTGTAGCATGATAAGCCGTACTAAATCGATCAGCAAGTTAAGCTACCATCGTCATGGTCGGTTCCTGGATGGGTGACCGCCTAGTGGTAATTCAAATCGTGCGTTTCCGTGCTTCGGAAGGCACGCAAAGCCGTTGTTCCCGGTTATCACTTAATTGTGATAGTCGTTAAGCTAGTTGGAGGCCTTCTAGGCAGCTTGAAAACTCCAACAGTTGGTTGACCACTAGCCTTCCTCCACCGATCCGCAGTGGGCACGCGTGGTGGAGTATCTGCCCATTCAAGGGGACACCCATACAAGAAACGTCACCTTCGTGTGCGAGTCCAAGTCGCACTTGGCCGTTTTTTATACTACTAAGGTAGCAAACAAGCATACGGCCCGCCTGATGGTAAGCGGTTACCGTCTTATAAACCCAGGGGTATCACTCGCGGTTCGCCCTGCAAAAATCTTTTCGCACCCATTTTGAACCACATAGCCCATGCTGTACTCCATTGGGAAAACCAAAACATCAGCTCGTTTCATAAAAATATACTCAAACTTAAAACTGATTCATTCAGTTTAGACTTTACTCATAAAAGTTAAAATTGACTCTATCATTGTAAACAGCGCGAACCAGAAAACCACAGTTCACATGTATAGGCGCATAACAAATCTTAATGTGCGTCCATGCTACGCGAATCAAGCACGAGCCGAGCCACGAACGAACCTACAACGAGCACGATGCGAATCCTTTTGTTCGTGAAAAAACTGACAATCGCGCTCGTTCGAGGCTCGCAAGCCCGTCCACGCTATGCGAATCGTGCTCGCAGTGTGCTCGTTCGAGGCTCGGCTCGTGCTCAGTTCGCCAAGCATGGACGCACCATTAAACATGATTAGGTCTTACACCCACCAATAAAATATAATTTGTCCGACCTTAAATTTTCCAACAGAACCGATACCCAATTACCCAGATGTACCGGTACAGGTAGCGACCGGCGAATGTTGTCGGTATTTATTTGCCGTGTACCGGAATCAGAGTTGTTAAAACGGTACAAGGTAGGTGTACGCTACTGGGCGGTACTGGCTAGCGTAAGCGTATTATTGCTACTGTTTAAGTGATTGACTTTTGCATTGTTGTGTGTAGAGGTATCCATTATGAGAGAGATAGACTTGAGAGCCAGTTCCTTCTAGGCTTTCTGTGCTTACCACTTTCAGCAGGAACATCACTAAGGTACCATGGTGAGATTGCGGTCAAATACAGGCATATGTATACACAGTAAAAGAATATGTTTACCAAATTTAAATTTCGAATTACTATTAGGTATAAAGGGAATCGGGATGGAAATTGTAAAATAAAAAAAAAAACATACGACTTTTTTATTGTCCCTTTGGGTACGGGACCCGGGATTACTAAGACTCAGCTGTCCGTCCGTCTGTCTGTCAGTGGGCTGTATCTCATGAACGGTAATAGGTAGACAGCTGAAATGTTCAGATAATATGTATTTCTATTGCCGCTATAATAACAAATAAAATTAAAAATTGAATGGGGCGCCCATACAGTAAATTAGTTGAATAAATGCACAATCAGCTAGTTAATATTTTACGGAACCCTCCGTTTGCGAGTCCGACTCGCACTTGGCAGGTTTTAGTCTCCTTCACACCCCTTTTTAGGGTTCCGTAGCCAAATGGCAAAAAAGGAACCCTTATAGATTCGTCATGTCTGTCTGTCCGTCCGTATGTCACAGCCACTTTTTTCCGATACTACAAGAACTACTATACTGTTGAAACTTGGTAAGTAGATGTATTCTGTGAACCGCATTAAGATTTTCACACAAAAATATAAAAAAAAACAATAAATTTTGGGGTTTCCCCATACTGAGAACTGAAACTCATTTTTAGGGTTCCGTAGCCAAATGGCAAAAAACGGAACCCTTATAGATTCGTCATGTCTGTCTGTCCGTGTATGTCACAGCCATTTATTTCCGAAACTATAAGAACTATAATGTTGAAACTTGGTAAGTAGATGTATTCTGTGAACCGCATTAAGATTTTTACACAAAAATAAAAAAAAAACAATAAATTTTGGGCGTTCCCCATACTTAGAACTGAAACTCAAATTTTTTTTTTTCATCAAACCCATAAGTGTGGGGTGTCTATGGATAGGTCTTCAAAAATGATATTGAGGTTTCTAATATCATTTTTTTCTAAACTGAATAGTTTGCGCGAGAGACACTTCCAAAGTGGTAAAATGTGTGTCCCCCCCCCTGTAACTTCTAAAATAAGAGAATGATAAATCTATAAAAAATATATGATGTACATTACGGTGCAAACTTCCACTGAAAATTGGTTTGAACGAGATCTAGTAAGTAGTTTTTTTTTAATAGGTCATAAATTGAAATTAATATCAAATACTCAGGTCTATACTACCATTTACTTATATACCTACAGGTTTGTACGGAACCCTCGGTGCGCGAGTCTGACTCGCACTTGGCCGGTTTTTTTTTTTAATAAAACCCATATGTTTGTCTGCCATAGGTGTCTATGGATAGGTCTTCAAAAATGATATTGAGATTTTTATTATCATTTTTTTCTAAACTGAATAGTTTGTACGAGAGACACTTCCAAAGTGGTAAACCCCCCCCCCCCCTGTAACCCTGTAACCCCCCTGTAACTTCTAAAATAAGAGAACTTTAAAACTAAAAAAAATATATGATGTACATTACGATGCAAACTTCCACCGAAAATTTGTTTGAACGAGATCTAGTAAGTAGTTTTTTTTTAATACGTCATAAATTGAAATTCATTTCAAATACTCAGGACTATACTACCATTTACTTATATACCTCCAGGTTTGTACGGAACCCTCGGTGGGCGAGTCTGACTTGCACTTGGCCGGTTTTTCTGACTTTGAAACAGCATTATAAATAATCTCTAATTAACAATTTATTAAACGACGGATCGCCATGTAAATTCTTTTGATTGCAAAAGGCAATTGCCTTTATAAACTAAGAACCTGTACTTACAGTCGGTATTAAAAATAAAAAAGTCCCCACTTAACCTATAAAGGGTCTTATTAGGCAGGTGTTGCGGTCGGCTAACCGCAGTTTTACCCTTTTTTTGCGACAGGAAGGAGCCAGCATTCTTCCATAGCAGACTTAGTAAATGTTAGAAAAGGTGGTATTTTCAAGGTCTTCGCATCAGGTTTGTTGGTTATAAAACACGCTTAACAGTTCTCTCATGTATTTGATGAAGCCAGAAGCTTTGAAATAGTCATTAGGATATGTAAGTCTCCAGAATACGATGAATATATGGCAAAGGTATATGACAAAACTCAGAATATACCTAATGGTGCGTCCATGCTTGGCGAACCGAGTACGAGCCGAGCCACGGACGAGCACATTGCGAGCAGGATTCGCGTAGCGTGGACGGGCTTGCGAGCCTCGAACGAGCGCGATTGTCAGTTTTTTCAGGTACAAAGGGATTCGCATCGTGCTCGTTGTAGGTTCGTTTGTGGCTCGGCTCGTGCTCGATTCGCGTAGCATGGACGCACAATTATAGATTAGAATGCTGGTTTATTGACAGTACAAAACAAGAGAATTAACAAAACGTACCTAGTTGCATACAATGTACGAGACTGTGATAAAAGGAAAAGTTAACCATAAATCCTAACTAATCCTAACTAATATTATAAATGCGAAAGTGAGTTTGTTTGTTTGTTTGTTACGCCTTCAGGCCCCAACTGCTCAACGAATCATCATGAAATTTGGCATGCAGATAACCTATGGTATGGAGAAGGACATAGGCTTTTTATCGCCGGATCTCGGCTGAAACCACGGGGGCAGCTAGTATAGTATAAATTGAGAAGTAAACGCAGAGTCAAAAGCTCATTTGTGGTGAAATTTAGACTGATTAGACTCCCAGAGATAATTTAATTTAAGTTTGATAAATGAAGCTGTCAGAATGTAAGGCAAAACTGCCACGCCACAAGAGGTTTCAAATACACACAAAAACAAAGTTATATAACACATCTGGCGCACGTGTAAGCTCTAAGTAATTGAAAATATATCACCCATAGAGTTTTTTTCTTTTTTATACCACTAAGGTGGCAAACAAGTATACGGCCCGCCTGATTGTAAGCGGTTACCGTAGCCATATGGATGCTTGCAACACAAGAAGCATCAATCACGCGTTACGGACCTTTCCCCCCTCCCCTATGAGCTTTGGCGACCTTACTCACGCGCAGGAACAGAACTTTACACAACATAAAGTTATTTGACTGCGGTATTCTGTAAGGTGGAGGTACTTCCCCAGTCGCGCTGCTCTTTGAGCTAATAAACGCTAAGCTCTACCTCTCTCTAGCTAGAATATTAATAGAGTGACTGTATTAGAGTATGTGCCGTGAGCACGGGAATTTTTCCGGTTGTTCGTGAAGTCAGTAATGGCAGCGACAGAAAATCAGTGCTGCTACCCGGTTTCGGAATAGCAGTGTAATACTGAGTCGCTGACCAATTTTGATATCACACAACACTACTCTGTTTTTTTACGTATTTTATCTGTTATATTTTATATGTAATTAATATAATATGTGGTGTTGTTTGTATTTTAAAATAAACTTATTTTCTTTCTTTCTTTCTTTAAAACTGCTCATGCTTCACACGAGTTGTTAAAGCTATCCCTCTATCAATATTCTTACTCTATGAAATTACCAAATGAAGTCATTTTAATAATCATCCAAGTCTATCGTCATTTAAATCACCGGATATGACGCAACCCTAGCATCGAATTAAAACCGTTAAACTTCATATTTAACGGTTCTCTTAACTGATGAAACTGGTTGATGTTGATAAATTATAGATTGCATTTCCTTTACAATATCAGAATTAATTAGGTGAAATATTGATCAATAATAACGATAATGAAATCAGTAATGATTAGATGAAATTGTTTCCAAATGTAGGTGGGTAGTGAGAGAACTACTGAGTAGATACGCCTACCATCAGGGGGCCAAGTCTGCTAAAATGTCATACTGACACGATACTATTCATCATCATCATCATCATCATCAGCCTATAATGTCCCACTGCTGAGCACAGGCCTCTTTTCACAAATCAGGGTGAAAGGGAATGCGGATCGGTGGAGGTAGGCTAGTGGTCAACCTACTGTTGGAGTTTTGAAGCCGCCTAGAAGGCCTCCAACTAGCTTAACGAATATCACAATTAAGAGATAACCGGGACCAACGGCTTTACGTGCCTTCCGAAGCACGGAAACGCTCGATTTGAAATACCACTACGCGGTCACCCATCCAGGTACCGACCACGACGGTGGTAGCTTAACTTGTCGATCGATTATGTACGGCTTATAATGATACACCACGAGCGCTTCACGATACTATTGCAATTCCATTATGATTGAGCCGATGTGCGCCGTCTACTAATTCATAATATTATTAATTCATAATTATATTTAATTAAAATAATTTTAGTACGAAAACTGTAATAATTGAACTGTTTTACAAATAACTTAAACCGACTTCAAAGTAAAATCCTGATCTGATAACAATGCGACCAAACGGGAAGTTTAACCTTTCAAACAAAAAATAATTTTCCAAATCGGTTAACAAATGACGGAGTTATGTAACAAACATAAAAAAATACAATGGAATTGACAACCTCCCTCCTTTAAGGGTCGGATGTAAGCTAGATCGCGCGCCAAAACCAGCATTCATTTGTTACTTTGCAGTCGTGTTACAGGCACGCACACATGCATCAGCTCGTTGCGTCAAGTTAGGTGCGTACCGCATAACGTGGTACCATCCGATGAAATGCTAATAAATTATTTAAGTAATATTACATTATATACATTTAATTTTTTATTTATTTTCCCTTTTGTGTTCATCTTATTTAAATAGGCACAACAAAAGCTTACATAACAGGTTTACTAAGTAGTAGAATTCATAACATTTATAAGCAAAGCAAACTCAGCGAGATGCAATATTTTAGTACATTGTGTATAAAACATAACATATTACATAACATATTTCAAAAATTAAAGGAAGATACAACATTACCGCCTGAGATAATCTCAATGTTTGGGTATTGGTACAACAACCAAAAGGATTGTGTGAGGTGGGCAGGCGTACATTCGGACGTATATGGGTTGGTTGTGGAGTGCGACAGGGGGCTTGAGCTCGCTGAAACTGTTCAACCTGTACATGAACCGACTGATCCGTGAGCTCAGCAGTCAGTTTATTGGATGTCATGTGGATGGTGTGTGCATAAATAATATTAGTTACGCCGACGATATGGTTGTGCTGAGCCCTTCGATTGGTGCGTTGTTGGATGTCATGTGGATGGTGTGTGCATAAATAATATTAGTTACGCCGACGATATGGTTGTGCTGAGCCCTTCGATTGGTGCGTTGCGAAGGTTGTTACACATCTGTGAGACCTATGCGGTGTCCCATGGGCTCAGATATAATGTCGCTAAGAGTGAGCTAATGGTTTTTAAAGCTGGTACAAAATGCTATCAAAATGTACCCTCTGTGGATCTTTTCGGTACCCCTTTAAAAAGAGTCTATCAGGTTAAGTATCTGGGCCACTGGGTCACCGATAACTTGTCAGACAATGTGGATATTGAGCGGGAGCGCAGGGCAATGTGTGTTCGCTGCAATATGTTGGCTCGCAGATTTGCACGTTGTAGTAAGCAAGCTAAATTTACGCTTTTCAAAGCCTACTGTCAGACCTTCTACACGTGCAGTCTGTGGGTCAATTTTACGCGGAGCGCATACGGCG
Source organism: Achlya flavicornis (assembly GCA_947623365.1). Lineage (NCBI taxonomy): Eukaryota > Metazoa > Arthropoda > Insecta > Lepidoptera > Drepanidae > Achlya > Achlya flavicornis. The sequence continues at coordinate 13,759,737 of OX392479.1, forward strand.
CACTGCGTGTGCAATATAATAATGCATTCAGGGTACTGTTTGGGCTGCAACGATTTTGCAGCGCATCAGGGATGTTTGCAGAGGCAAGCACCGACTGCTTTTATGCAATCATAAGAAAACGGTGCGCGTCGCTGATGTCTCGCCTGCGTGGCAGCCCAAACAGCATCATACGTACGCTAGTCGAGCGGTGGGACTCACAGTTGCTGGGACGGTGGCTACAGTTGCACGCCCCTGCCACTCGCCCCTGATACTGTTTTAATTGTTATGTCATGTTATATTATGTATTTATACTATTATGTAGTATACTTACTTTAAATTTTAGAACATGAGAGAGAACTAACTGCCGACAAACTGCTATGCAGTTTGGCAGATATAAATTATTGTTTTTATTGTATTATTGTAACTTTTATAAAATAAATATATAAAAAAAAAAAAAAAAAAATTTAGGCTTTTGAAATCACCTTGGGCTGAGGAATCGTCTGCATACCAAGATTGAATAGTACTTTTGTAGCGACATCTATCGGCCATCTATCAGTAACACTGAGATAGTTCACACACGGAAAGATAGATGGCGTGGCGCCACATTATCCTGCATCGCGCGCCTACATCCTGCATCGCGCTTGCGACGTTTTCCCGAGAATCTGCATACATACAACTGTCCGACATGTACAGTTGGACCGCGGTCCCCAGGCACGATGACCCAGCCTGGCGGAAGATCTTCCCTTTTAAATGGAGGTGTCATCCACCTTGCACCTCCATAGTGGTGACCCCGACGTGATCTGAACACGCAACCTTCTGATATGGAGTCCATTTTGTAGGTCCCTTACCTATCAGTCTAGGATAGTATTTCTTGTTGAAATGAAGGAACACAGATAAAGCTTGAAGCAGAGTTTATTTACGGAAGGCACAGATAGTAAGATACACGCAACGACTCAACAATGGATCGACCTCCGGTCTAGAAAGGGAGTGATGTAGCGACATCTATCGGCCATCTATCAGTAACACTGAGATAGTTCACACACGGAAAGATAGATGGCGTGGCGCCACATTATCCTGCATCGCGCGCCTACATCCTGCATCGCGCTTGCGACGTTTTCCCGAGAATCTGCATATATACAACTGTCCGACATGTACAGTTGGACCGCGGTCCCCAGGCACGATGACCCAGCCTGGCGGAAGATCTTCCGTTTTAAATGGAGGTGTCATCCACCTTGCACCTCCATACTTTGTTCATCTTTCATTTTGTTTATGATGGGTAGTGTTGCACGGGCATAGAGCAGCTTGGCTAATGGGTCTCCCTGAGTTACGCCTTCTTTGCTGTAGAGTCTCATGTCAGAATCACAAATAACAAGTTCCACATGACCGTTGTATGTATTAAACAAGAAACGAGCGCAGTGTGGCCACTGTATTTTCGCTTGCCAGAGTGCTAGTTGTCTATTAACGGCGTTGAATGCATTTTTTGCGTCAACAAGAAGCATACCCGAGTTTGATCCAGAATGACATTTACTTTGGTAGAGATCATTCATAGCATGTATTGCACCTTCAATACCACTACTGAGACCACTGCAGATTTTAAAATCTTAAAAGCTACTGCTTCAAGTTTTTAGATGTGATACCGGTTGGGCCTCCACCACTTGCTGGTTATGTCAATCTCTAGCGGCATTTCCAAGAGTTCGTCTGGAAGGGTAAATAAATCAGAATCGGGCGTTTTAGAGGGTGGGTGTTTATCTATCATGGTATCGCTTACAGTTTTTCCGATAGGGTCTATTTCATTGTTGGTATTAAGGATTATACTAGTGTCTCTCGTCAGCAGCCAGTTTACGGCGTCGCGTATTTTGCCTCTTAAGATTAGGCGTGTAAGCGTTTGTTCTATCTGGTCATTGTGTTTGTTTCAATTGTGAAAATTATGAAGAGAGTTGTCTGATTTGATTGACTTGGTTAGTAGGATTTCAAAATGTTAATATGTGTTTATCTATCCATAACTTTAGGCGGCGTTCAAGTAAACGGCATATGTCTTTACCATGTTTAGTATTCTTGTCTCTTTGTAGCAGCATATATTATGTATGCATATATTGGGAATTGGTTCGCAAATCTATTTCTTCAGCAAGCATATGATTAAATCTCCTGCTAGTGGTACTAGAGGAGGGAAGATCGGAGAGCTTGCCACGGAGAGTACATACTTTATTCCAGCGTATTTGTCAGGTGCCGGTCTTCGAACCTGTGTCATTGAGTCCAGGAACGGTGATCTATAGGCTTCTTCCAGTGGAGATGCTTGTATTGGTTGCTGTAACGGAGGTGACAGTGATTGTGACGAGCAGTGGGCGCTGTGAGCAGCACGTATGTGACGTTGTAGACCTTTCCTTTTAAAGGATTTGGAGCAGGTTGGACAAAATACAGTTTCAGTACTTTCTTCTTGAATCATCGGAATATTGCGTGTGACATCCATTGCACCAACTTCAATATAACCAATTAATTTTGTATATGACCCCCAAAAAATCATCGTTCACACGTGTTCCATCTCCCACACCTGCTCCTTTATTTTCCATTTTGTTATTAGCAGCTGATTTCATCATATTTCTAAAATAAATTTTGTTCATTAGATCTATGTTCTACACTTTTACATAAGTTTTTTTTTTATAAGTATAAAACTTTATAGTCATGTCAAGTCATAGTACTTGGAAGGGATTATTGTTCGTGCGAGTTTGTATACACGTGTGAAAGAGTCTAATTCAGAATGAGTTTTGTGTCCACCTGTACATTTTAAATTCTTTGGTTTAATCCAAAAGGTTTAATCCAAGTCTAATCGTATGATAATACTAGTTGCACGGCGCGATTTCGTTCGCGTGGGGTCCTACCCTTCCCTACCCTACCCTAAGGTGGACCACCCTTAACACTTAGGGGTATGAAAAATTGTTTAAGTCCTATTCTCAGACGTACTGAATATACATAAAAAATTTCATAAGAATCGGTCCAGCCTTTTCGGAGGAGTTTTGTTACAAACGCTGTGATACGAGAATTTTATATATTAGATTAATCCTTACCCTAAACGTATGTTTAGGTTATGGATCGTAGATTATACGAATACAAATTGTAAAATACTTACGCGTTATGAGATTCGAGTGAATTTGCTAAATTAACGTGGAATTTTCTGAATGAGAAAAAAATGCATATTAAAATACAAGGATATATTATCAGTGTGAAAATATTTGGGAGTTTAGTTTGTGGGTAAATATGCGAGATACAAGTGAATCATTTAATTGTATAGCGAACCTCTTTATATTAGATTGAAATTTTCGATGGATCTTTTTATAATAATTTCCTTTATTCTTTCCCATATCTGCAAAATTACTAACAATAAAACAGAGAGACAGGACTGAAAATTGTGGGAAATGACAGTATTAACTGAAAAACAAATTGGGCTGCCAGCTGATTTTTGTCATAACAATGTCAAATAGGCAAATCTATCAATGATAAAAGAATGAAGGAGAAGAAAATATTCATGATTATTTACACACGGCTACACATCAAGCTATACATTTCCAGTATAAGCTGATCTAGCATTGTATAGGATTTCCGTACAATGGGGGTCAGCTGATACTAGAAATGTATAGCTTGATCTGTAGCCGTGTGTACAATGAAATATTACTAGCAAATGCGAAAATAAAATATAATATTTATTGATTACTAGTTGCACCCCGCGGTTTTTCTACGCAACTTTCTTATTTTTTTTCCGTCAGAACCTTTTCCAGAGTATTAGAAAACTTGAAAAGAAGAGATGGATAAAATCGGTAAAGGCTTTCTCAAGTTATGGCGTGTCCAAGGGGAATAGGGATTCATTTATATATATATTGAGATAAAAATTATATTATGTTTCCTTCTTTTCTGCAGTAGTCCTTGCACTTCGCGGGTGCTATCTCTGCACGTATCTCTTTAATAGTACTGGCAGAGATAGTATCCGTTTATAGATGTCGCCAGAGCTAGTTGGGGAGAGGAGAAATGTCGGGAACGCGTGAGTGATGCCCCGAGTGTTGTAAGCGTCTATATGGCTACGGTAACCGCTTACCATCCGCAGGGCCGTGTGCTTTTTTACCTTGTTTGCTTGGTGACCTGAGTCATCACTGTAACACCACAAAATTAAAGTAATGTTATTTGACTGCGATCGTATGTAAGGTGGAGGTACTCCCGGTCGGGCTGCTCCGAATTTTGAATGGGAGAACCCCTTATCTTATTACCTATCTTATAGCCAAACTTTCTTAAAAATGCTTAGTAGAAAACATTATCTTAGGCACACCAACAAACCATGAAATTGATACGTATGATGATATAATATGTATATTTAATTATTTCTAAGGAATTTAATAACTCTAATAATGTAAAAAATAAAAATGCACTTATCATGTTCTTTTTGACGAGCGCATGTATACAGATATGTGGATGACGTAATTTCCGGTGTCAATAAAAAGCGACGTGGTGTCACCTTGGGACACTGGGGGGAACTGACTGTTTTCGCGATTGCGTCTTGTATATAAAGCTTCACTTGACATTTCATAGAAAAATGTATGGACAAATGGCGTCGCAAAATTTATGCTTATAAATAAATAAATTACATTATTCTCGTACAAAAAAATGAAAATGTGGCCCCACGGATCTGTTGTACATATATTTGTGATTCGATGTTATATATAATTTTTACAAAATGGATTCTAAATTTGATGGTATCACTAAAACGGTAAACCTCCATTTTTATGATTTTGGTAATATTTATATTGTTTTTGCTATTTATTGAAGCAAATTAAAAAAAAAGGGCCTCCACGGATCTGTTAATTGGTGTCTTGATTCTATGAATATGTTCGTATAATACTATTTCTTTCATGTTTTCATTCATAAACCACTAAAATAGCGAACCCTGTTTATGACGTTTAGCTTACATACGGCTCTTAATTGAAGTCGGCTAAAAACTGAAACTAAAAGAACATTGTGGCACGATTGTAGTTTCAGTGGAAAATCATCGGAAAGCTATTATGGCGCCATTATGACGCTATTGTGTTAGTAGACTACCAAAACTGTAAAATGTGTCAATTTTGACATTGGAACACAATTGTAAAAGCAGACTTGGGCCCCTGGCCGAATGCTATGTTTGTTACCTTTGTAAAAATACTTTGAAAAGAAAGCTAAACGAGTTACATTTGCGACCAAGTTTGGTCTTTAGTATCAAAGTTTTGAATATTTTTCCCTATATTTGAGTTTTTCCCACAGTAAAAGTAATTCAGAATGACGATTTCAATATAGGTTTCGAAAATATGCCATCGTGTTCTCCATATTTCTTTCAATACAAAATCAAATTTTCATCAACACAAAGTAATATAACCAATATCGTTCGAATAATTCTATTTCTACTGTTCTAATCTTCTACATTCAGCTCATAAGATAGACATTATCTCAATCTGAAGCATTATTACATATGTAGCCTCGCGTCGGCGCCTGCGGTCCCCACGCCATCTATAATAATATATATGATGGACGATTAGTCGGTGAAAATGCGTGCTTCTATGCGTTGTTGCTCGCCTGGTACATGTTTAGTTGTTCGGGATTGTAAGTGATGTATAGGTGATAAGTTTGTTGCTTCATCATCATCTTTATCTTGTTGGGTTGACTTTATACTAGGGTTTCGTTCCCGGGTCCCGGGAATCGGGAATTCCCGGGAAATACGTCGTTCCCGAAGTCGGGATTTTTTTTGCGATTTCCCGGGAACTCCCGGAAATTTCTTTATGAGATTGAATGCTCTAAAACACTGCAAATATTGGTCAAAATTAACGAAATACCTTTGAAACACAAAGAACATCTTTAGCATACGATATTAAAACAAACGTCGATATCCACCGAAATCGAACGAACTGAACTACAAGCTTATGAGAAATCGTAGGAAGTGTGTATTTGTGGAGATAACGTTTTTTTCTTAGAAAAATTTCAAGTTCTCCGAAAATACCCATAAAAACATTGTTTGTAACATGTTTGTAACCTATCAAAAGTCAAGTAAAATACGTAATTTAATTTAATTACCTATTTGTGTCTCACACACAAACATAAGTAGAAAATTATAAATAATCATATGAAACTATAGGTCATACATAGTTACTATGGGTAGTTTCTAAACTGGCGATTTTAGAGATAATCTCTGAATGCGCGTAATTTTGAAGAAAATGAAAGTTTAATTAATATTTTTTTAAGTATATATTTTTGGAGATAAAACTTATCAGCGTTTTTGTCAAAGTAAAGCACATCATCATCATATCAGCCTAAGGATGTCCGCTGCTGAACGTAGACCTTCACGATTAACTTCCACTTAGAACGATTTTGGGCCGCTTGCATCCAGCGGCGCCCAGCGACTCTGACCAGGTCGTCGATACGTCTGGTGGGAGGTCGTCCCAGTACAGTACAGTACAGGAGTACGTGGTCGCCACTCGCATTGTCTTCGAGCGATGTGGCCTACCCATTGCTATCACATCAGCTTACTATCACTAAGAGCTATATCGGTAATTTTTGTTCTCCTACGAATGTCGTCGTTTCCCTGTCTCGTAGAGAAATTCCGAGCATAGTTCGTTCCTTGTGAATTAGTAAAATTTTTTTCAACACATGCTCGTAATTTGACATTTATTGCACCGTTTTTAGTATCATAATGTAGCTTCTGACGCACTAGTGCTTTTTAATTTATATTACCGCACAGTTTTATGATAGGTATAATCCCGATTATGTAAGTTTGTAACTCAATGCTATTGATATGTGCGTAGACGAAGCATTCTTAATTTAAACATTTAAAACAGTTTTGCTGTCAAAAAAGAACTTGCGCGCCATATTTGTTGACGTTCTTATTGACTATTATCAAAAAATCTAGTGAAAAAAATACAAGTTTGTTTTTTTCCTCACAAGTGTGTTGAAAAACGTCGTATGACACGCGTGTGCATTGATCATTACACTCTCGGGTTCCTTTGCTTAATAGGTACCGTCTCGTGTGATTACCAACTTTGCACACGTCTCATAATGTACTATTATTTAATTCTGAGACAAATAAATTGCTAATTTAATTAAATTACGTGGTTTACTTGACTTTATATACGTTAAAATAACAAAACAACTTTTAAAATTTCCCGGGAATCGGGAATTCCCGGGAAGTCATTTTTTTCATTCCCGGGTCCCGGGAATGGAAAAAGGTCGGGAAAAACGAAACCCTACTTTATACTGATTATATCCCTAATGCAGGTATTGTAAAAACATGTATGTCTCGTTTATTTCTTCTTTTTTTCTGTAGTATGCTGGATCAGTATAAATATGTATACGTCCGGTGTTTCACAGACAATTCAGTTGGATTACGATATTATCGTGGTACAAGGGTTGGGTGAAATAGCAACACTGATTTGACTATGACTTAAATAACAGACTTAGCATGTATAGCATGATTACCCGTTCTTAATCGATCGGCAAAGTTAAGCTACGTCTGTCGTGGTCGGTACTTGGATGGGTGACCGCCTAGTGGTATTACAAATCGAGCGTTTCCATGCTTCGGAAGGCACGTAAAGCCGTTGGTTCCGGTTATCACTTAATTGTGATAGTCGTTAAGCTAGTTGGATGCCTCCTAGGCGGCTTGAAAAATTTCAACAGTAGGTTGACGACTAGCCTACCTCCACCAATCCGCAGTGGGCACGCGTAGTGGAGTATCACCCAGTCCCTTTCACTCTTATTTGTGAAAGGAGGCCTGTGCTCAGCAGTGGGACATTATAGGCTGATGATGATGATGATGGGTGAGTAATAGTAAGAACACTGATTTGACTATAACGTAAATAACAGACTTAATATATTGTCCCAAAAGCAACACGCATACCCTATGCGTATTGCTTTTGGGACAGTTAGTTTATCACAAGCGGTCGAGCTGTACACATCTCCGTGCAATCAATGTTACACCCGCTTCTGAAGCCTATAATTATTTACGACTGAACATGTGTGAAGTGTCGTGATTATTTAATTGTAATATTACGACAATAAACACATTGGGCCCATGAGGAGATTGTTGCGTCGCTTCTTCTCCTCACGGGACTTTTACGAAGCGATGGTATGACGTTGTTTTATTGCCTGCACTGCGCCCACCGAAACCTGATACCACTGAATCCTAATCGTGGTGCTTGTATCGCTTGACTGTCGCTGACTCCAACATATCTTAATATGGTTATACTAGGTTTTTGCCCACGGATTGACTCACGGCCCTATTTTAACCCGTTAGGGGCAGGAGCTAGTTAGGGGTTGAATTTCAGAATATCCTTTCCTAGTACCTGAAATGAAGCTCTATAGTTTTGGAGATTTCATGATTAATTGCAGATGGTGTTCGCTATTTTTTTTTCATTAAAATAATATGAAAGTTACGTTGTCCAAGTAGGCACTTTAAAATTAATGGAATAGAGCCTGTTTTACTTTTACAAAACATTTTAGATATTTTTTACGTCATAACTAGTCTATATTCAAATGAACCTAGCCTATGCTGTAATTAAACAACATAATATGTAATAATATGATTACGAAATAAGCGGGCTGCATTTTTTTATAGCAAAGAAATTTTTATTTATAGCCTTGGTGTATTTCATAGAATTATTTATGTTAATGTATGCGTATGCGCCGACGTTGAATCACCGTTGTGACATAGTCAATAATACTTATGTAACTACAGCATCCTATCTTTATACGAACACCGAGTTCAACAAACAACAAAAATGTAAAAAGGTTTAATATGTATAAATGAAGGTTGTAAACTGAAGGCATTAGGTATAATCTTAATACTCAAACCCCCTAACAAATAAGGTGTAACTCAGTCTTGTATCATCCAGGTATCCCTTTCCTCATCCCTTTTTGTTTATATGACATTAGAAAGTGACGGATATACTTTAATCCTAGGTATTACTATACTTGACTTAAACCTTATTTGTTAATAAGGAAAGGTTTTAATTAAATAATTAGTTTATTTAATTTTATATCCTTACCAAATTATGCAAAATGTCTACTATGAGAAGTAGACAATGATACACTTAAAAAAATGATATACGTACAGGGAGAAAATAAAACAAACATGTACATGCTTCCAAATATTTGTCTTTAGCAAGACTCGAACATTTTGTTATTCGTAATTTGGTTTTGCATAAAATAATCAAGACATTGACTTACTATTGTATGAAATGAGCTGTGCCTGAGCCATGGTTACATTTACATCAATAAGTACTTGTAATAAGAACATGGGAAATGGGAACACATCGAATTGTATAATGTGTAGGTATAGCCGTGGTAAGAATGTATCTTTGTACATGTGTGTAAGGTGTTGTTGCATTTAATGTGCTCATTAAAACGCGGCAACATCAAATCGCACGATTATTTTTTATAGGTTTATTAACCGACTCTAGACGTTTCTGTTTCTATTTGTCGTTTTTGTATACTTCTGAAGTATCAAACTAAGCAACCAGATGGTAAGTGAATTCCGTAGCGTATTTATACTTGCAACACGAGGGGTATCGCGCGTTGGCGATCCTGCAAAGATCTCTTTAAATAATTAAATTATTAAAAGAAACAAAAAACCCGACTGCGTAAAACAAATATTAACTGAAAAGAGAAAAACAAGCTTTTTAATCTATAGAATTTGGAAAATAACTTGAATGTTATAAGGTATTGCAGTAAAAAGCTTGTTTTTCTCTTTTCAGTTAATATTTGTTTTACGCAGTCGGGTTTTTTGTTTCTTTTAATAATTTAATTTATTTCAGACCTTTTAGTTTTATACATAATGATTTGTATGTATTATTAAGTAAATGAGCGGTAAGGTACAGTAACGCTAACAACCATCGAAACTCTGTGAGTTATGTACGGTAACCGCTCAGAGTCCTATACCTACTGTCCTTGCATTAAACATGGTTTTTTGCAGTTTACGTCAAAATGGTAGCACAAAAGTATTACAATATATACATATATGGAATGGGCTGTTCACAAGCTTTCATTTGATACCCATATTGTGCTAGTGGGCTCGTGCTCGATTCGCGTAGCATGGTCGCACCATAATATAGTTTAGAAAAGGTACTTTTGATACGTGAGGAAAAGATGAGGTAAAACTGCTATTAATACTTCCATCAAAACAAATCTATAAACTGTCTGATGAAATCTCACGACATGGTAATGTGACAAATCTCTACTTTCAACTAACATTTTCTTGTCAGCTTATCGTGACATTAATTTACATAAAATATAACTCTATCTATAATGTAAATCTAACCGGAAGATGATATTAAATATTCATTAATGCAAGTAATTATGCGATATGAGATAAAATATTGGAAATTCTTAGAAATTATTGAAAGTTTACAAAACACGCAGTCTTTTTGATGCATTGATGTGATATTCATTGGGTTCGAAAAACTCGTGAATCATTGATTTATAAGCTCAGATAAAATAGTGGTTGAACATTTTATTTATGATCTAATGCCATTCAATTTAATTTAACATATCATCTGATCCCAAACTAAGCAGAGCTTGTACTATGGAAACCAGATAACTGATATAATACATATACTACTTTTTGTTCGTAAATACATACTAAATATACATAATTACACCCAGACTCAGGACATACTACAGACATGTTCATGCACACAAATGCATGTCCTGTGCGGGAATCGAACCCACGACCTACGGCGCGATGGAATCTTAACCAGTCTTAACCAACCGCCCCAGCTAGCCCGTCAAATTCGTTGGGTAACAGAACAAAAGAGTCTGAATGTTGAGATAAATTGAGAGTAAGAGAAACGGAACTGCAAGAGATGGTTCTCTTCATGAGTGGACTAGGAGGTCAGAACACACGCAGAGACATATTCTAAAATTACGATTGCTACCGCTCATTCAAGTAATTAGAGAGGTAGAGTTTATTCGCTCAAAGAGCAGTTCGACTGAGGAAGTTCCTTATATTGTGTTCCTGGGCGTTTGTAAGGTCGCCAGAGCTCATCGGGGAGGGGGGAAGGTAACGAGTGAGTTATGGCCCGTGTGTTGCAAGCGTCCATAGAGCAAAGTTAACCGCTTACCATCAGCCCGTATGCTTGGTTACCGAACGAAAATTACAATATTCTAAACTCAACTTTCTATATTGTATTCATGTTATAAAATTACCTAACCTGAAGCAAAATATATCCTTTCAGCCAACCACCACCAGACCGGACCATTGAGCTATTATTATTATTAAAAATGTAACATTGTTAATTTTTGTTGCCAGTTATTTTTAGTTGAAGGCTGCTTTCAGCCATAGCTGCATGTTGACGTGGTGTAAGTGCTATAGAGTCTTAAAAACTCAATAAACTGGACCACCTCAGTCATTAAACATTATTTCACCCATTATGTTATGGTAAAGACAATTCCACATGAACACTTCCACTGCTGCATGAAGGTTTGATTGTTAATTAAATTTTACTTTTTTACGCAACAATACAATTTTGGCAAGGCCTTGCGTGCAAATCTGGTTCATAAAGATTAAAATTATTAACAACATGATCGTTTTATTTTTTCATATTTTTATGGATTCTGTCATGTGATATAAAAAAAATTGTACCTTTACCATCATACCTATATATATATAAATACTTGAAGATCAATCTTGTTATCCCTTTTTAAACGACTTCAAAAAATTGAGGAGGTTCTTAATTCAGTGGTTTGTAACCTCGGATTTCCGTTATGTATTCAACGATTTGGATTTTTTTGTTGTTTGGAAGGGTACACACTTCCCGTTTCGTCCCATTGTCGAATCATCAGTTCAGGATTTGTTTACCTTTTAATTACCTTTTTTAAAAAAATCAATTATTCAGCATATTGCGTGCACGGAGAAGTGTGAGGTTTGGGGTACAATTAGTGCAGGGAGCTTAAATTCATTTAATTATTCATAAATATGAATTAGGTCTAGCTACTATCTAAATTCAACCAATGGGTGTCCAGTATGTAATATGATTACGCACGGCTTCTCTTCTAGGACTACCTTGGCCATAATCCCCTTCGAAAAGGCCGAGCTCTTTCAAGTGACATTGATTCCTGAATTAAAAAAATTACCTAACAATAGCAAAGTACTACATTTTTCATAAATACAGATGGCTAAACACACGCTAAACACAAATGTATCTAAGATGAAAAAAAAGTTTTCGTTATTTTGTTTTTTTTTCATCTTTTGGGTTTCAGGTTTTCTCGACCATGAAAAACTATTTCATGCCCATATGCTCTGATTTGCTATTAAACCTCTTTGTTGTACTTATTTAACCCCAACTTAACTTTTCATAATAACTAAGTTTAATAAGAATAACTTTTCTATTTTCATATTTTTAACGTCCTTTTATTAGCTTCACTTGTATGTATGTATTTCATGGAATCTTCAAACGTTTTCATTGACTTCAAAACGTCAGATTAAACAGAAACTTTGCACACTTATCAAGGATTGATCACAATGCAATAATTTGGTACCATTGTTAGTACTTTTTAGTGCAGGGTATTTTAAAGCGTGTTTTTATATTATTAAAGTGTATTTTGGATTATTTATGAAACTGTTTCCACTTATTTTTTCAACCTAGATTGTTTATAAAATAAGAATCATTCCTTCTCATAGAAGATCAGGCTGTACCGCAATGCTTGAGTTCTCTAGTGAGCACATAAGTGGTAATTATCACTCGGTTCTGCACCAAGTAATCATTAAAATCTAATAAGTGAGATTGCAATATCTCTGGAATAGTTCAGCGAACAGATGTTTAGGGTTCTCTATAGCTGTTTACTGTGTTTCATTAATCTTCAAAAATATTGAAATAATGGGGGTGCCAAAGTTGTCAGTTTAAGAGTGGGTCCAGCATTATCAGTGTCACATATCTTATGGTGCGTCCATGCTACGCGAACCAAGCACGAGTCAAGCCACGAACGAACAGGATTCGTTCGTTGTTCGCGTAGCTTGGACGGAATTACGAGCCTCGAACAAGCATTAGTATCGCGCTTGACTGCGCTCCGTAAGTTAAGAATTTGAAATTTTTAATAGGTATAATCATATTATGTCGTATACGGATTTAAACAACGAATACCTACTGAACACGCCGATTCGTAATGTAAGTCCTTTTGGTAATTACGGAACCCTAGTAGAGCTAGGACCGACTCGCTCTTGACCTGTTTTATAGCTTCACGTATCAACGACAAACCTGTAATGCAGTAACAATTAACTAATTATCTGCTTTTATGGAAAAAGAGTTTAAATGACTATTGTTAAGACTACGGCAGCAGATACTAAGTTTTTTTTTAAATTTTAACTAGTCTAAGATATCATTGTAAAATAGGTACCTACTCTTGGAATTATTGTGCGATCTATGGTGAAATTCTGGTTAAAACACTACGAATAATAATTAAAATATAAGACAATAATAAAAAAAAATAGCAACTTGACTTTGGTCAATTAAAATTATTATATAACTGCAAGAAAAGAACTTAAAACCTGAAAAATCCCTTTTGTTCGAATACTTATTGCAAAGTTCTTCTGTTTGAGAATTTAATTACTTACAGCTAAATTTAATGTAACATACTTAATTATTAGTTTATCTCTGATGCAAATAGATAAGAATAATTTAGATCTAATAAAAATTCTGATTTTTTTTTTAACAAATCAGATTTAAAATTCTCATTAGATTCAATTATTTTCCCAGAATATCCCAGCAGAATAGACACAAAACAAAACTCACCTTCAATCCAAAATTAATCAAACCATTACTAAAATACACATGCACAACAAATTTTAATATCACAAGCACAATATCGCGAAATCGTAAAGCCGGAAAACAGCTCGTCAATTCTAGCTTTCACAGTTCTATGGGACGTGCGCACACGACGTAAGTTGCGCTAAGACTGGCTCGCTTGCTTCGTGAACTTGAGATTCAAGTTGACGGTCGTATTCAAGTCGTTTTGGTATCGTTTAAGTTATGAAGTAATTTCATGTTTGGACGATATTTTCTTTTGGTTTATAGTATGACTCTTTTCAGGTGATAAATGAAGCTTTCAGCCATATTGGACTGGCAAAAAGCACAGCTTTGTAAGGGTAATCTAATAAAGCTGAAGAGTTTTTTTTGTTTGACTAGTCGCGCCCCGCAGTTTTACCGTTACCGCGAACCTTAAATTTTCAAATTTTCTACGCAACTTTCAGTGTTATAGAAATTAAAAAAAAAGATGGATAAATCGGTTAATTCATGGCGTGACCAAGGGAAATAGGGATTCATTTTTAACAATAAGATATGTTTATTTGTTTAAACGTGCCATCTCTGGATACCAGTCGGATTCGATGATTCTTTTCATTATGATCGAGCAAAACTAATTGAGAATTTACTATTGGTCCCACTGTAAAAGTTGTTCAGAATGACAAACCCAACATAGTTTTCGAAAATATGCCATCTCGAAATCTCCACATGTTATAATAATGATAGATTTATATAAATTTTAAATCTAGAGGTGTGATCGCTTTTTCGTAAAGTTTACCACAATTTTAACAAGTTGTGGGTTGTGGGATAGTGGAGGGCTCGCTTCCTCGCCCTTATAACAGTAAAACTTTATGACAACATTTCTAAAATGTGTTTGGAGCATTTCTATTTATGGTATCAAATAATTGGAAATAAATACTTTCTTCTTATAGGCAGGTATTGATTGATTATTGTTTTAAAACAGCCCTACGATAGTCATTGCGTAGACTCTATGAAGTCCAAAAATGGTTTCCGCCTTTTTTGTTTAAAATTATTATTTTCATCCCTGGCTTATATACCTTGTTTTCATCCCTAATATTCTTGATTTTCATCCCTTACTAATATTCTTGATTTTCATCCCTAACTCTGTGAATTAAACTAAAGAACATGGTAAAGCCTGCGATATAGAAACGATAACTAAACGACATCGTGCTCCGTAGTAGACCAGTCTCCATTGATTACACGCACTGACTACCGTTGGTTACCTCGTATATGGGAACTCGCAATATTTTCACTTCCACTCGAATTTATTGCACTTGAAGTGACATTTTTATGAGTCTACGCGTTTACTATTTACAACTAATTGACTCACAAGTACTATAGAGATACACAATTTATCTTTAATGTTAACTTACGGCGTGTTTTTCCTACGGCTTTGCATCGAAAGATGACTTAAAATGTTATGTGCTGATTAATGATTCTGTATTGAAGCGTCGGTGGTGTAGCATGATAAGTTGGCAAGTGAAGCTGCCACCGTCGTGGTCAGTACCTGGATGGGTGACCGCCTAGTGGTATTTCAAATCGAGCGTTTTCGTGCTTCGGAAGGCACGTAAAGCGGCACGTTGGTCCCGGTTATCAATTAATTGTTACAGTCGTTAAGCAAGTGGGAGGCCTTTTAGGCGGCTTGTAAACTCCAACAGTAGGTTGGACCACTAGCCTACCTCCAACGATCCGCAGTGGGCATGCGTGGTGGAGTATCTGCCCATTCCCTTTCACCCTGATTTGTGAAAGGAGGCCTGTGCTCAGCAGTAGGACATTATAGGCTGATGACGATGAATGATTCTGTACTGTTGTTTTCGTTTCATTCATTAGCGCCTAGTAGTCAGTAAGTTAAATTATATTAGGAAGGAAGGAAGTATACTTAGTAGTAACTGTAATAACCGAGAACTAAAGAGAGACAAAAAATTGTGTAGGTTAGGTTATTTTCCGATTAAATATAGAAGCCGTTGCGTTTTTGCTATTTAAGCATTTTTTTCCTAAATGTTTAATTTAATATGTGACAAACAGCATACACTTAAAAAGCCGTTCCGCTTTTGGAACAGATATCTAAATTAGTATTTAAAGCTCTGTGGCCTTTGTACATTTGCTTTACTACCGGAGTTACCGACTATGCACAGACATTTGCTAATTTTTCGTAAGAGACGTCCAAGTAAATGAAAAAAAAAACTTTACCTACCTGTGTAAGTATTTTGTTTCTTATCACAGTGCTTTAGAGTGAGTACTAAGCGAGTCTTCACTATTAAAGTGAGTCTCAATCGAGTAATTCAACTCATGGTACGAGCACTTGCAAACCCAGCAGCGGCGTTTCCAATCACGCAATACCGTTGTATATTTATCTCAGAGCTCTGAACTTAAATGGATCGGCTTGGAGATCTCCAGATGAGAATTGGATACGGCAATTTGGTGGGATGATTATGTAGATTGAAGATTGTTTTACCATAAACATGTTCTCTTCTTTTTCTGTTCTAGTTATCCACTTTTTGGCACTGTAATTAATTTTATAAATCTCTATCACAGCAGACTTGGTGCCGAATTTAGGAGCGTAATAAATATGCAATTTCTGAAGTTTTTATTAGTGACAGATCGCATCGAGTATTTTAATTTTTATAAGATAAATAGCATTAAAAAAAAACGTGAAAACTGGTCTTTTTCAAACATTTGTGTGTTCAGATTCAGCCCTGTAGAGCTATTTCGAAAAGTTTATGTGCATATCACTCCTGAATCCAGGTATATTCGTCACAAGTGTTTTTTTTCCAACCAGTGAGGGCAACTTCTGAACTGCAGGTCTTAGAGAAAAACGCTGAAAGGAACCCCGAGATCAATTTAGAATAAAAGTGGCATTAAAATTGAAAAAAACTTAAACCGACTTCAAAGTACACTAAGATGTAATCGAATCATCTGTTGACAATGCTGTAAAAATTAACATATTTGATAGTTTTGGTAGTCTTCTTATTTAGTAGCGTCCTAAATCATTATGAAAACTGAATGATCGACTGAAAACCAGCGCGAAGGTTTACTTTTTTTTTACTAACCTAAGCACATTGCTGAGTCGAGCGTGACGTATTGAGCGTTTCTTCATAAGAAGCGCCCATTCTTGGCATTACGCAACATAAAATTGTTGTGTAGTTCTTAATATGTTTATTTTTTTTATTTTTTTTTGTACAGTCATTAATGTAATGTTGCACTGGAAAAAAAAAAATTACTGTAACACAAAATTTTACTACCAATAACCTAAACAGAGTGACTAGCGAACTAAAAATTACCAGTAACAAAACTAGTTTTGGTTCATTACTAAACTATTTGATTAAATCTAAGAGATATAAGATTAAATGTAACTAAAGTTAGTTTCCCGATAACAAAACTTCAACATACATAACTAGTTTTGTAGAACCTTTTTTTCAGTGTGTGAGTTGTCCCGAATAAATCTTTTTTCTTAGTTTCTTTCTTTCCTTCTTAATTTTGTTTGGAACTGGACGTTGTAGGTAATGGGATCGTGTCTGAATGTCAAAAATAGCAGACTTGGCCCCTTTAATATCCCAAGGAATCTCAAAATGCCGTCTAGAGGCAGACATATTCATCGATAAAGCAACATCGATGGTTCGATGAATCGCTTAGCGTCAGGTTCCATGATCGATTCTTTGGAAAACTTGAACACAATAATGTCGTTTGGTTGGAATTGCATATTTTTATTACTAAGTTCAGCGAAAAACGTCTTTAGCATTATTTGCGGCAATTCGATTGTTTTGATTGAGTCATTGTTGTCAAAATGGTTATAAGATACCTAGAAATGGTTATAAGGAGGGAGGACCTAGGGAAGTACCTACCTCTACCTTACAGACATCATACGCTTGTATGCCGTTGCCGACCAAGTATTGCTTAGATTATGTATATTGCTATAATAAATATAAATTGATAGGTACTCTAGGTAGGTACAGGTAGTTTTTTACCGTTGTCCTGCACACAGAATAAAAAATAACAGACCGAAGAAACAGAATCAAACATATACCTATGTATTTAATTGTAATTAAACTTTAAGCTTTTATAACATACTAGCTACCCGGAAAGACTTCGTTCGCGTGGTGTCCAACTAACCTATACCCTAACCTACCCTACCCTACCACTACCCCTACCCTACCTTACCCTACCTACCCTACCCTCGCAACTTTCTTAATTTTTTCTTTAATAAGAACCTTCTCCTGACAATAACAAACACAACAATAAAAGAATTAGCGAAATCGGTCCAGCCGTTCACGCGTGATGGCGTGACCAAGGGAAATAGGGATTAATTTATATATATATATAATTCTTGGCATTCCTAAACTTCAAATGGA
This sequence comes from Achlya flavicornis, assembly GCA_947623365.1. Taxonomy (NCBI): domain Eukaryota; kingdom Metazoa; phylum Arthropoda; class Insecta; order Lepidoptera; family Drepanidae; genus Achlya; species Achlya flavicornis. Next base: position 13,777,879 of record OX392479.1, read on the forward strand.
AATTATTTGAATAGACAGCTGATGTTATGCCCAAAGCATCAAACTTTAACTTCCAATACAGCGCCATCTAGCGAAGGATTCTGTAACTTAAATAAACCGCAAGTTGAACTGCTTCAGACTTCAGTGAAAGTAATTTTGGATTGTTGCCTTTGAGTTAATTATGGTTCTCAATCGAAGCACAAGATGGCAGTGTAAATTTAACTTTTAAAAATAATGATATAATATTACCTCTCGTCTCTTTTTCGTCCGAAATTCCAAATTCCCAAGAAAAAAAATCAAATAATTCCAAAGAGAAAATGTCATTTTTATGTGTGTTTACTCTGGACTATAAGATGTCCTGTAAGGATAGCGCTACGTTTTATTCATTAGGACTCATAAATTAATTAAATAATCAGTATATTCATAGAGAAATAAATTATAAAGTACCTAATTAGTTTTCTTAATCTACTTCTTACTATTAATCTACTAGGCGCACAGATCGCGGAAGATTTTTTTTTACTAGCAAGTGACGGAAAATGATAATACTTGTACGTAGTATTTATATACTCTCGAGATAATACCCTCATTGAGCGGTGACATGTTGATTATGATTTTAAATTCAATTAACTTGCAAGCAAAAATTTGGTAAGAATTTTTGAGTAATTTATTTTGAGCTGAAACTTTTTATAGAGAGTTAGTACCTGATCTGATGTAGTCTCCACCCCTTCGGATGTATATACCCTGTTTGTTACACCCATTTTAATACAGTATCTTCTTCTTCTTCTTATTTTTAATTTTGGCAACCAAGCCCAAATTAGGGCTCATTTCTGCCAGTGTCGAGTTATATTATAGTTTCCAGTCACAATAAATCACTTCACATTATAGTCTTCAGTCAGTCACCGTCCATAAAAGTCATGTTTTACTACAATGGTGGTCATTGTAATAAAACTCTTCACAGACATTTTGAGACAACTTGAAAAGTCACGATACACATAATTCATTTCATTTCACTTCACTGGTGCACATGGATGATCTTTATTGGACAAAATACACAAATTTATGAATATAAAAATGAAAATGCTACGTCACTCTGCAAGTTCCCGCCAAAAAGTCTAATACAGTATCTCTACGTTATCTATAAGTATTCTTACTCTATGGATATACACATCTTTCATTTTATCTGTGGACATCTAAGCAAATTCAATCTCGATGGAGACGAGTGCTAACAAAATATTACAATCTTACTTTCTGATATTATAAGCTGAGATATTAAAAGCATCTTTAAGTACATCTCTTTGAAAGCATACCTACTTGAAAGTATTCGTTCTCAGAAATATTTTTTCAAACAGGAATCCCTTTGATGTTCAGTTAAAACGTGGATTATTGCAAATAGCTTTTAACTTTGCAAAGGATATTCGTTTACTCACTGAAATATTTCGATTTTTGCTATATTTTTATGTATTCTATTTGATGAATTTAGCTACAGGCTTTCCTTTTCTTTCTACTGATAATAATTTGCTTGACCAAAGTGGAGGGAATTCGCTTATTAAAGTCAAGCTACTAAATAAAAATAAAAAAACCTTTTATAATAAAATCTACGCTTATCGTAGGCATCAGCATCTGAGGGAAACAACTTCTAGCGTAAAAGAAAAGCATAAATACAATTCATGCTAAAAGTGTGTAATGAATTAAACAACCGCAGCATCTGTCCTCAAGTATGACGCGTGTGGCAGCCACAGCTCTTCTTATGAGGGAGATATATAAGTTGAACCAATACATCGCTGCTAAAACAAAGTTTTTACACTGCACGGACAGTCCTGATAACAACAAATTCCACTTCACTACACATATCCCAGTTTGAACTGCTTGGAATTAAATTGTTTTTACCATTTCGCACGATGGGCGAAAGCTGTAGAGTACTAATGTGAGCGGAGAAAAACTTTAATAAGTAACTATATGAACTAATTAAATATCAAAAAAGCGTATTAAAACCGAAACTTTGTACTGTATATTGAACGTTGATAAAATACTAGAGAGAGGTAGAGCATAGCGTTTATTTGCTCAAAGAGCAGCTCGACTGGGGAAGTACCTCCACCTTACAGAATACCGCAGCTAAAAAACTTTATGTTGTGTAAAGTTGTGTTCCTGCGCGTGAGTAAGGTTGCCAGAGCTCATAGGGGAGGGGGGAAAGGTCGGTAACGCGTGAGATGCTTCTTGGGTTGCAAGCGTCCGTATGGCTACGGTAACCGCTTACCATCAGGCGGGCCGTATGCTTGTTTACAGACTTAGTTGTATATAAAAAAAATACTAACAGAATATGAATTCTATTTTCATTTTTTAATTCTCAGTCCTTTTAACAAATCGAGTGTATGGAAAAAGTTATATTTGTCGGAGAAGCCCAATAATAGTTTTTGGTAGAGCCACTCAACGCTGCGCTATCCCATTTCAAGCCACCGTTCTGTGGCTGTCGAAGTCAAAGTAATTCGGTTGAAGCCCTAGAAGTAGAACCCTTATGAAGACCAAAGCTAAAACGTTATCACAGGTTCAGAAGTCAGTCTTCAACTGTCAGGACTCTACTCCACTTTACACTCATTCCCCTTAAATCTTACATTATATTAATCCAAAAGTAACCTAACTCCACCCCATCCGAAGCTCTCCAAGAATAGAAAAAATAAAACAAAACTTGGGTTTCATTACGTAATAGTGCTAATACCAAGCTCTTTGCGAAGCTTAACTATTCTACGTGAAATAAAGCTCAGTAGCTATCTAGAGCTTTTATTTTTAAGTATGTGATTACATAAAATGTGATCGCTGCACTAATGTTAATTTTTTTTAGTTTTTAGAAAACGTAAGTTGAGACGTAAGTTTGGAACGTTGCTTGGCAAAAAGTTTCGACATGTTTTGTTATTTTTATTTATGCTCTTGTAATTATTTGGTCAAATGTGGTTCTCCAGATATAAACGTACATTCGGAATATGTTATTATTCTTAATTTGTGTTTCTTTTTCTCTTATCTTGCTATTTTATTACACTGGAAAGGTTTGAACAAGTTATGTTTGTCATTATAGTTTTTGTTCTTACATAATTCTTCTTTTCTATTGGCCTTACCTTTTAGTATAACTATTGTATGTTTTATATATGGTAAAAATTATTAGTGTTGTTATAGCGGCAAATAGAAATGCACATTTTGTGAAAATTTCAATTGTCAACCTAATTATGATATTCAGCCCACTACTGACTTTAAACTGTCTACCTATTCATGACAGACAGACGGACTGACGGAGGCTTGGTAATAGGGTCCCGTTGCCACCCTTAGGAGCACGGAACCCTGAGAAAGATTATCATACGATTTTTCTTAACTAACATGTACAGAATAGGAATTGTACTAATAAATGAACTCAGATTCCACATATCAAATTATTTATACAGACAAATCTTTGACCTTTAAACTAGCTTGTAAAATTCTGTAGAGCGTCTTTTATTCGTAACTAGCTGTTCCCCGCGGTTTCACTCACATTCCCAGGATAAAAATGTAGCCTATAATACTCGGGGATGATGTAGCTTCCTATTAGTGAAAGAATTTTTCGAATCTGACTAGTAGTTCCAAAGATTAGTCCCTTTAAACAAACAAAAAAAAACGCTTCGTTTTATTATTTTACTAGGTATAGTATAAATGTTCCACATCGTAGTTTCAAAGGCTTCCAATCAAATTAAACAGGGAAGTGGGTAGTGCTTCCGCCAGTATTTGCTCTCCATGAACTGGTTGCCTCGTGAACTAGACAGACGCCTTGCATTTTGGATTACTTCCTCTTTGGGAGGCATTTGTAAATCCAGCTGATTTTGTATTTTGGGAAGTAACCTTTTATGTAAGGTCTAATAATTCATAATGGCCTAAATAATGAATCATAAGAATTTTAGTACAAAAACGTCAAAACTGACAACTATAATAATAAAAGATCTTTTATATAATCTAAATCTAAATCTTTTTTTTTTAATTTTGTATGCAGTATTTTTTTTTGTTTATGCGTTTTTATTCTTGCGTATTTTATTTTGTAACATTACAAATAATGTATGTATAATAATGTTTTGGAAAAAATAGCCTATATAGTGAGTCCAAAAAAAATGTAACCTTGCTGAGTTTCTTGCCTGTTCTTCTCAGTTGAAGGCCTACTTACGAACTGGTGGTAACTTCAGTAGCTTTGACTTTCACAAGTGCCCTACAACAGCTAAATTGAATAAATAGCTTTGAATTTGACTTTGGCTTTGATTGTAGTTTCAGTGGAAAATCATCGGAAAGCTATTATAGCGCCATTATGACGCTATTGTGTTAGTACACTACCAAAACTGTAAAAAATTTATGTCAATTTTGACACCACCGATAAATCATTGGAACACAATTGTAACAGCAGACTTGGGCCCCTGAAAGATCAACGGACAGTTGAATTGAAACCGTAGGGTGGTGCAGGGTTATGAGTCTTGCACATGGCCCTGGAACCCTTGCACGGGTTTCTATTATAACAGGCATTTCGATTAAACTTTTCAAATTTCGACCCTTAAGGCCTAGCAAAGATTTATTTGTCGGTCAGACCAGCCCCCCTAGACAAGATGGCTGTCGACAATCGTCATCGTTAATAAACGATCAACCTTTGTATGGGATTGACATAGAGTTTGTTAAAAATCACGTGATATTTCGATTCGAAATGTCAAACCTTTGTATGGGACAAAGGTTGATCGTTTACTAACGATGACGATTGTCGATAACCATCTTGTCTACTGGCCCGGATAAGAATGCATTGAAAAGGATCTTCCCGTGGTAAATCAAGATGTGGCTTACTTTAGTAAACTAACTTTAGTTAGTAACTAGGCAAACTATTATGTGGAATTTGACTTTATGAACTCACGGATAGTTATCAGGCAAAACTATGTTTAATCTATAGGTTATACTAGCAAACACTATCCTTGTACTAGATCATAACGATATTTCTCATGAACCTAATATCTATATCTAAATATATATATTGTGTTGCAAGCGTCCATATGGCTACGGTAACCGCTTACCATCAGGCGGGCCGTATGCTTGTTTACCGACTTAGAACTCAATACTGTGCTCAACACCATCAATGTTGACAACATTAATAACATAAAGTTTTTTTTTTATTGTGAATACGCCAGTTTTTGACCGCAATCTCAGCATGGTAAGTAATTATCTAGCCGAAGCACACGAAGGAAAGGAACTGGCTCTCAAGTGTAGCTGTAGGAACATACTGATAGGCAAGGGCGTCGCCAGCCGATGGCGCAGGGGGGGGCAAGTTGACTTTACCTACTACAATTCATACTTTTGAGAAAAGTAGGTATGAATTGTAGGTAAAGTCGACAGCACATGAAGCTTTTCACTTGTACTACGAGCCTTACATCTACAGCGATTGTAATAACAACAGTATCTTAGTACTATATACATTATATATTCTGTGACAGCTTCAACGATAGAGTAGAGCAGAGCGTAGTTGAGCGTACGGAATATTAAGAGTGGAATTGGTGAATTCATTCGAGTTTCGACGTACGGGAATGATTGTTCAAGGCTTGAACTTCAAGCAAATCAACTAAAAGACTTAGGACTTTGGTTGCATTATATTTGGCAATTTTTTTAGAATCTCTAGGGGGGGGCAGCTGCCCCTCCCTGCCCCCCCTTGGCGACGCCCTTGCTGATAGGTGCTTGGCAACCGATTTTCAACGTGATGGTGGTAACATGTGGGTACTACAACGTACCCTACCACCGTGCTATGGTTTCCTCAAGAAAGAGTTTTAAGAGAGGTAGAGCATAGCGTTTATTCGCTCAAAGAGCAGCTCGACTGGGGAAGTACCTCCACCTTACAGAATACCGCAGCCAAATCTAAAAACTTTATGTTGTGTAAAGTTGTGTTCCTGCGCGTGAGTAAGGTCGCCAGAGCTCATAGGGGAGGGGGGAAAGGTCGGTAACGCGTGAGCGATGCTTCGTGTTTTGCAAGCGTCCATATGGCTACGGTAACCGCTTACCATCAGGTGGGCCGTATGCTTGTTTACCGACTAAGTTGTATAAAAAAAAAGAAAGCTTGAAAGCTCAAGCTCATTGTAAGATTCGAACCCAGGACCATCATCTCGGCATCCGACGTCACTACCACTGAGATTTCATCGTCTTAAACTTACCGACTGAATTTTAAGTAAAAACAAGTTAAGGAGTTGACATATTAAAGCACTTGAAAATATACTAGCTGCAAAGAACTACCTAAGAACTTTTAAGCAGTCTCCGACGGGTATTGATCAGTAAGCCAATTTAAAGAGTTCGCAATCTCTCGTCCAATCGCAGTTTAACAACTTTCTGTATCAATCATTGCGACAGTGATCAAGGCTTGGGGCGTGAACAGCTATAATAAATTCAAGAGTATTTACTGAGGTTTCTTATTTAGTGTATTATTCGAAAAATGCAATTATGTAGTAGTTTAGTTGTTTATGCTGTTTTATCTAGGTAACGCGGGGTACAAGCGCTACCACAAACGCAAGTCCTTTGGTTGGATGGCTTCCATAGCACAGTATTATAAGCGCATAGCATTTTTTTTAATACTAGCTGGTCCTAGTGCTTTTACTCGCTTTCCTGTGATAAAAAGTAGGCTATAGCACTCAGGGATACTGAATCGGATCCGTATATGCGGATATGCCTTCCATATACACATATACTCCATGAAGGTGACACTCGGCGAGCAAGCACTCAACCGGAGTTAATATTTGGGTAACTACGCCTGAGGGCGCCCCAGGTGGGACACGAACCTCGGCTCAGGCTGCTACCGCGGGGAGGGGACGGACATTTTATTTATAAAAAGTTATGACTAATTAGGTGCATTCGGACTGTTGGCAGCTCGGGCCGCTTGAACGGGACGAGACTGAGTGAGACCAAAAACTCACAAAATTTGCCTTCTCTATTTATAAGATTAGTAGAGATTTTTCTGACATATACATAACTCATATAAATGCAAATTATTATCGATAGATGGCATTGTACTAAAATATTCATGAGAGAAATTCGCGCAAATGAAGTTCCAGTAAGTAATTAATTCCACTATAAATCCTTTAGTTTCCTGCCAACTGTTGGATGTATAATCCCTTGGCTCAGGCGAATAGTTCAGCAGTTGAAGTCTCCGGAGAATTATGGCCATTCTGCTTTTCTGGTATTGTTTGAACTTACCTGAAAAAGTAAATAAAAAGCGCTGTAATTAAATGCAGTAAGACGGTAGTGTAGGAGGGGATATTTTTGGCAGATTCTAAAAACTTTTAAAAATGTTTTTTATTATACCACTATGGTGGCAAACAAGCGTTTGGCCCGCCTGATGGTAAGCAGTTACCGTAGCCTATAGACGCTTGCAACAACAGGGGTATCACTCGCGCGTTGCCGACCCTTATAGATTTTGCGTTTTCAAGTTTTTTATACTAATTTATATGTAACAAGATACGTAGTTCTCTTCCATAAATTCTTGCTGAACAGACCAAAATTTGGTAATATCTGTTTAGTCAGTAACACAGTGTCCATATAAATTGATACCTAGTTGTATGTTAGTTGAAATGATCATGTAAATAACGCACACTGCTCAAAAATAACATGAAAATGGTCGATAAATACTATAATACAATTATCTTTACGTTATTATCATAAGATCATTAAAATAGCCGATTTCGTGGAGCAGAAAGCAAAACTTCAAAAACAATGCCACATACCTGACACAATCTTGGGCACATTCCCGAAGACGGCAGTAACTGCAGCTGCAGGAGGAGTAGCAGGAGCCAGGGTCGGAGTCGGCCAGGCTCACGGAGTCGAACCTGCGTGCCAGGCCCTCGCCTGAACTGGGGACCGTGTGGGAGCCACGCCATCTGTAATGAACAAGGTAGAGAGGGTAAAGAAAGCTTTTTCTCTAGAGAAAAAAAGAGAAAGAAGAGACATTTATTTTAGACTCGAGAAGTATATTAGACACAGTGACTGCGGAATTATATCACAGAATAGTTGTATTCCTTCGCGGGTGTAAGGTCACCAAAGCTAATTGGGGAGGGGGAAAGGTCGGTGATATCCCGATTCGAGTGTTGCAAGCCTCTATACTATAGAAAGGTAACTGCTAACCACCAGATCGTAGGCTTATTTACCGACTTAGAAGTATAAAAGAAATAAACTATTAATATATTTACAAAACGATTTTTTTTAATACAAAATCGATTTACAAAAAAAGGCTTTTTTTTAGGCTGCCGATTAATACCAATTATTTTACTTAAATTATTACATATAGTAAAACCAATTACATCAATAACATTACAAAAAAAAACATTTCATATCTATGAATTTTACGCATTAAATTCCTTTAGGTATACAAAAAAATTACTGTTTGTTTTATTCGATCTAGTTTAAGATTTTTTTTATAAAATCTCACCTTGCACTTTTAGAATCTACGTGTTCGACAACTACGTTCCAAGTCCTGTGTATCAGGTACAATAAAAACAGTACCCTGGACGACTCAGCGTGTGGTGGAGGCTCCCGCTTCCTGCCAGCCCACTTCCGGCTGGTGGTACTCAGTCCGCTCCCCATGCTTCCGGCGCGTTTGAATTTCGAATTACTTTTTCATTTTTGTCACAGTTGTCGTTGTGAGCGGACGTGTGGTGCTGGAAAATGGAAATTGTGAAATAAGTTTGGGTGGACAATTTTGCTGAAAATTTGTTAGTTGAAATAGTTTTTAGTTTTGGGAAGTTAAGCTTAATTTTACCCTATTTTTTATGTAGTTTAAATTTTCACAATCATGACTTGCAGCGTCAACTCGGTATTCACTAAATATGCTACAATTTTAAAATATAAAAAGTAATGACAGATGGACAGAAACTCTCTACTGTAACAATACACATTTAAATAAAAAAATACGTAGGAAATACTTAGCAATAAAATTGCATTAACCAAACTGCATTCTATAATACCCCTGTAGATGAATGGTCTCGCGGTACGAGGCACAAAGTAATAAAAATCCAGATTATACTGCCCCGCTGTAGATAAATCCATGTTTATTACAAAAAACCGTGTATAAATAACAACTTCCTAGTTATATTATTATAAGGGTTTTTTTTTGTAATAGGGATGGTAGACGAATAGGGTTATACCTTGATTGATTATAAAAAAAAATGTAATCAAGGATAATTATGCTGATTAATTATGGATCAACGGGCTATGCCACTATTTATATATACATTTAAGGGCAGATTCTTCTTAAAGCGTTATGATGTGCATAATAAATATTGTACCTACTTAATAATAAAATTAAGAATATCTGTGAATGTGTGTTCTACCGCTTGTACACAAGGACAGTGTTCGGAAGAATTGTTTGACCTGATGCCCACGGCTATCTTCTACCATCGCAACTCTCGGCGTCGACGGGGAGTCCATCCTCACACATTGGAACTGAAATGGTTACGAACTGTGCGATCTAAAAGGAGCTTTCTTCCGTAGACGCTCAGACTGTGGAAGGAGCTCGCCGTGGTTTTCCCAATGTACAGTATACAATGTAGTACAACATGCAGGGTCAGCACGCGCGAGTGTTACTCCTGGTGCTGCAAGCATCGATAGGCTACGGTAACAGCTTACCATTAGGCGGACCTTATGCTTGTATGCTGCTTTTTTAGAAAAAAAACATTTTTATTTTCATTTTAGGTATTGATAGAAACGTTAAATTAACACGCTTCCATTAGACCAAACTTCATGCTTGTGGACGATTATCGCCAATACTCATCGAGGCCTCAGCAGACCGGCGAGGCTGGCGGAGATCATTTTCCTCTAAGGCAAAGCATCCAAAGGGGAAAAGCTGACTGCTAAGAACCCTGCCGGTGGTCGACTGCAGTGGCACCCGTGGTATTTCCTTTAATATGTGTAGGTATTTTATTATATTTGTTGTAAATATAATATAAATAGACAATCATGTTCATCATCATCATCAGCCTATAATGTCCCACTGCTGAGCACAGGCCTCCTTTCATAAATCAGGGTGAAAGGGAATGGGCAGATACTCCACCACGCGTGCCCACTGCGGATCGGTGGAGGTAGGCTAGTGGTCAACCTACTGTTGGAATTTTTCAAGCCGCCTAGGAGGCATCCAACTAGCTTAACGACTATCACAATTAAGTGATAACCGGGACCAACGGCTTTACTTGCCTTCCGAAGCACGGAAACGCTCGATTTGAAATACCACTAGACGGTCACCCATCCAGGTACCGACCAAGACAGACGTAGCTTAACTTTGCCGATCGATTAAGAACGGCTAATCATGCTACACCACGAGCGCTTCTCTCTCGAATCATGTTAAAATTGTATTAATACTGCTTATGATTAATTATTTTCAACAATTATAATCTACTGGTATACCAGAAAAATCACCACTTATATGAAAATAAAATGATTGCCTGCACCAAACTAACCTTTCAAACAATTTGGATCCATTGTGGAAATAAGGATCCCAATTTAGCCTTTACAATTGTGTAGCATTGAACGACAAGTAATTATGGATGTGGTTAATCTAAATAGCTTGCACGAGGGAAAGTCTTAAAGTCTAGCTGCCAGTATTACAGTGGTTTAGAACCTGTTAGAAAGCTCTTAGTCTAAGGTGGTCTAAGTTATGCGTTCTTGTGCGTAAATCATAGTTAAATGCACTTGAAATGCAGTTGGTCTTGCGGTATGTTTGTTTGCGTGTTTAGTTTGTTTGCATGACACTGGACTTGAAACCTGGTTGGGTTAAGAGCTGGTGGAAGTTTAAAATCGTTTGTTGTTGTCATAGATTTAGAGGCTAGGTACCTCCTGCTTGTCCATAATAGTATCACAGTCTATAAACCATACAGTCGTCCAACGCCTTTGATCTCGTGGAAAATGGCGACAACGTCTAGATCTAGACAGAGTCGCGACGGCCATATAAATTATGCTGTTTCCCGAGCTACTAACATCGTTTTGTTCGCAGGTCGGGCCACGTCTCGCCCCTCACACCCCGCATATTTGCCCTGTCTAGACGGCTTCGTCGAACGAATGTATGGATTTATAGACTGTGATAGTTTGAAACCGAGTCTATACTAGTATAATACGGGCTAATCTCAGGAACTACCAGTCGGATTCGATAAATTCTTTCACTAATAGGAAGATACATTATCCCCGAGTATTATAGGCTTTTTATCCCGGTAACGCAGGTGAAACCGCGCGAGACAGCTAGTATTATAATAAGCTGAAGAGTTTTTTGTTCATTGTTTGTTTAAACGAGCAATACTTTGGAAGACAGTAAACACTTAATAAGCATACGACCCGTCTGATGGTAAGCGATTACCGCAGCCATATGGATGCTTGCAACACACGAGGCATGACTCACGCGTTACCGACCCTTCCCCCTCCCCTATGAGCTCTGGCGACCTTACTCACGCGCAGGAACACAACATAAAGTTATTTGGCTGCGGTATTCTGTAAGGTGGAGGAATTTCCCTAGTCGAGCTGCTCTTTGAGCGAAGCGCTCTACCTCACTTGAAACTTTGTAGAGTGTGTTGGTTAGATTTAGTTAAAAACTATATGTACAAAAAACGAAAAAAGAAAAAAGATAAAGGTATTTAAAAACATATTTAAAATAAACTATCTTCTAAATTATCCATGGTACCCATTATGCTAGCGGCGTTACCCCGCTGAACGGTCAAGCTTAGTCTCTGGGCAAAAAAACACTTCGCTCTCAAGTCCCTAGAGGCTAAGACCAAACGCTTGGCAAATTCATAGTCGTCAGTTAGACATGAATACTTGAGGAACTGCGCATTTTGCAACTATTGGTTAGATACAAAAATGGAATGAAAACCTACTTTATACCGTGTGTATCTAGTTGCTAATCTTCGCCAAGAATCTACCTATGTATTGCTGGCATTCTAGGCTTCGCGTACTACATGATCTCATAAGCATAAACGCAGTCATCCACATAAAGGGAATTCCATTTCACTTCCAAACGAATTAAATTCACATTTCCAACATGTTGTATTAATAAATTAACGGTCCGGGCCATAATACAGATAATAAATCTAAGTCTAACAATGAGTAATAAATTACCAATTGAATGGATTAGGTTGTCGATGCGAATGAAAATTAGCGCCGACAAAATTCATGTCGTCCATATTGAGTATTAGTCGAACTGGGTTGCAAATGCAAGTATTATTTTAGTTATTTGAATTTAATGTAATTGGTTTTATTGTATTGCATTTTCACGTATGTTCCATTGGGGAATAATTTATTTTTTTGGAGAACCCCGAATTATAAAAAACCCAATCATCCAAAGGAAATTCTTTCCTTGCATTCAACAGACCCCAAAATTTGCAGCTATATAATTAAGAACTGTTTTTTTTTGTTATGAACACTATTGTTAAATAAGTTCATACGGAACACGGCTCGCGATGAAAGTGAAGCCAAAAAACTGCCCCAATCTCGTATACATATACACATGTTAGATATTTATTAGATAATTATTCATATTGGCTGGATCATATTATTATGGTAGAAGGCACATTGAGTGATGTGGCAACACTAACCATAGTAGCTTATAAAAGTGTGGGTATTTGTATTTGTGAGCGTTAGTTTTATCACAAGCTCTCGAGCTATACCACAGCTCAGTGCGATCGATGTTTTACCCGGTTCTGTAACTTATTATAATAATTAAAGTCTAAGATTGTGAAGTGAAGTGAATATGTAATTAATTGTAATATTATAACAGTAAATCTATCGGGGCCCATGAGTGAGTTTGTTGCGTCGCTTCTTCTCCTCATACGGGACTTTTTCGAAGCGATAGTATTACGTTGTTTCATTGCCTGCACTACGCCCACTGAATCCTGATACCACAGAACTTTAAACATGGTGTTCGTATCGCTTGGCAGTCGCTGACGCTATTATCAGAAATTGGGATAAAGAGAGGCAATGTAAACCGTACTTGGGTTGTTTCCACATAGTTTGAAAAGACCACGTTCTTGAGAACTTCGAACAAGTAAAGAACTAAAGAACAAAGTTTAATCAAGTTATTTGATTACCTATAATAAGAGTATTTGTGCGAGTTTGTGACATGCGCGTGCTAGACGGAATAATAGAAAGATGGCGGCGCGGGCGGCACGCTTGCAGTATAGTTCATGCTGGTAGCGGCCAGTGACACAAGTTGGCGCCGGGTGTGCCATGCGAGTGGCTATCTGATGTACATGTAGTGGTGCCTGAATTGTGGTGTATACAAATTGCTTTAACACTATCTGGTGAGTCGATTTCATATTGATTGCTAATATACTGCGAAAGTATCTAGAGAACGATTAAATAATTTAATTATTGTTGAAAATATAGTCAAGTTAGCTAGATTTTATGGGTTAAAAGTATAAGTGTAAAATCAATCCTCAATTATTTATCGTAATATGTATAGGTAAGTTGGGTATTCAAGCTATACATATGACCGTATAATAAGGGTGTAACAATTCAATATAATATAATATTATTAACATAGAAAGGAAGGAAGGAAGACAGACCGATACTTTGTAAAAATATAGTTTTCAAAATGAAGTAAGTACTATTAACTAGTTGTGCGATACATTTATTATTACTAGCTATCTAACTAGTTTGGTGATTCTCCTCATTTTGCCGGTTGCTTTATAAATACATGTATTTTGTTGAACGGGATTTCCTCAGATCTATTGACATAGTTATGGTTATATACATATCTATAGGACGTAGGACGTTCAAAAGACAATGTACTACAAATCGGATAATAGAAAAAAAAAAAAAAATTAATTAACTTTGAATAAGTGCTGTTCAGTTATGAGGGTTTCCTCAGATCTATTGACATAGTTATGGTTATATACATATCTATAGGACGTAGGACGTTCAAAAGACAATGTACTACAAACCGGATAACAAAAAAAAAATGAATTAATTAACTTTGAATAAGTGCTGTTCAGTTATGAGGGTTGTGCTGGTTAATCTGAAGTTGCAAAAGTGGAATGAAGTTAATGGTAAATTTTATTTGAGTGTGATGGTATAATGAATACGGTAAGATTCTTCATTTTTCAAAAAAAAAAATGTTTAGTATTTTGATATTCCTTTTAAATTGAATACGTAACGGTTATGTAATGGTGGTAATAGGTAGCAGATTAGACAAACGTATAGGCTAAAGTTCCTGATCAACAGGTTTCTCCCGAGAATCAGATTTCGAGTTAACAAAAATAACACTGGCCCTGATTCTGTTGTTCACAACTAAACTAATTTTAATCTCGCTATGTCTCTTTCTAACAAAGAACATAAGAAAAGGATGTAAGAAATTTAGTCCTGTCAAATTAGTCCAATGCTTGTTATCAATATAAATTTAGTCGCCATCTATCGCGGTTACGGCTAAATACACGCAAAATAAGACGGCAAAGAATAATTTGACAGCTTCAAATATGTTCTATCCTTTTTCAATAATGTTCGTAAGAAAGAGATGAGATGTGACTAAAATTAGTTTAGTGCGATCTACAACAGAATCGGCACCATTGTTAATTTTTCAGTAAATATTATGGATTTTATTTTGTTTTAACATATTTAAGAGAAACTTACAGCTTATACAAAAATAATAGGACAGATAGTTAAACATAAGCCATTTAAATCTTCTTCAGAATAGCATGATTCTTTTGAATAATTTTATTTAGAACTTGCTAGTAAAGGTTTGCCAAAAAGAATCTCAAAAACAACTAAAAATCTAAAGTGTACTTTATTTATTTAGTGATATTAATTTTAAATTCACAAGAATTTAAAATTTTAATAGTTCAGAAAAACAAAAAAAAAAACTGTTTTTTAATTTAGGGCGAAAAACAACCTTCTTCTGTGTGTATGAAGCGGTCCTAGTATTACTATTCCTAATTTAATTCAAGTTTCTAAAGACTAGTATCATTTATAATGTAGATTTAGAAAATTAAGGGTTCAATTTACAGTTCAATTTAGAATTCACTTTAGAGTTCAATGCAGATTTATTTTAGAGTTCAATTAAGGATTCAACTTACAGTTCAATTCAGAGTTTAATTTAGAGTACAATTAAGGGTTCAATTTAGAGATTCGAAGTTCAATTTAGAGAACAATTAAGGGTTTAATTTAGAGATTCGGAGTTCAATTTAGAGTTGAAATAAGGCTTCATTTTACAGTTAATTTAGAGTCAATTAAGGGTTCAACTCACAGTTCTATTAAGAGTTCAATTTACAGTTCATTTTAGAATTAACTTTACGAGTTCGAGTTCAATTTAGAGTTCAATTCAGAGTTAAAGTTGGTTCAAGTCAGAGTTCAAGTCAGAGTTCAAGCCAGAGTTCAAGCCAGAGTTCAAGTCAGAGTTCAAGTCAGAGTTCAAGTCAGAGTTCAAGTCAGAGTTCAAGTCAGAGTTCAAGTCAGAGTTCAAGTCAGAGTTCAAGTCAGAGTTCAAGTCAGAGTTCAAGTCAGAGTTCAAGTCAGAGTTCAAGTCAGAGTTCAAGTCAGAGTTCAAGTCAGAGTTCAAGTCAGAGTTCAAGTCAGAGTTCAAGTCAGAGTTCAAGTCAGAGTTCAAGTCAGAGTTCAAGTCAGAGTTCAAGTCAGAGTTCAAGTCAGAGTTCAAGTCAGAGTTCAAGTCAGAGTTCAAGTCAGAGTTAATTTTAGAATTTCACTTTTGCGTTCGAGTGCAATTAAGAGTTCAAGGAGTTGCAGTAAGAGTTCAAGGAGTTGCAGTAAGAGTTCAAGTTAGAGTTCAAGTACGAGTTCAAGTTAGAGATCAAGTACGAGTTCAAGTACGAGTTCAAGTACGAGTTCAAGTACGAGTTCAAGTTAGAGTTCAAGTTAGAGTTCAAGTTAGAGTTCAAGTTAGAGTTCAAGTTAGAGTTCAAGTACGAGTTCAAGTACGAGTTCAAGTTAGAGTTCAATGTAGAGTTCAAGTTAGAGTTCAATGTAGAGTTCAAGTTAGAGTTCAATGTAGAGTTCAATATAGAGTTCAATGTAGAGTTCAATGTAGAGTTCAATGTGGAGTTCAATGTAGAGTTCAATGTAGAGTTCAATGTAGAGTTCAATGTAGAGTTCAATTTAGAGTTCAATTTAGAGTTCAATGTAGAGTTCAATGTAGTTCGTTTTTTTTTGACGTTTACTGCGCAGAAGTTTAGTAGACGTAGCACTTTGAAAATAAGCGTTGGCGCCCGAGTAGTATATTTTTCTGTAAGCAAAAGCTTTGACTGGTGTACTTTTGGAATGAAATGAAATGAAATTAATTTATTTGCGAGAATAAGAGTGACAAAAATATTAATGGTAAAAAATAGGGAGTTCCAAGCTTACTCTACCGAGCTTCAGTGTGCAAATATTAAAATTTATTGTTACATTAAGACAGCTCAAATGGATAAGACTACATTTTAACAAATGTTACATATGATTAATTCTAATTAAAAATAATAATTAAGCTAAATAATAACAATAATAAATCATTTACAAATTCGATAAACCATTCAAGTTTCTGTCAAATTAATAATTATGTAAAAGGGGAAATAAGGTTCATAAAATGTTTATTGAAAAAGCTACAACATTAAAATATACTTAAATACCATGTCGGTATGAATTTTGTTTTGTAGAAGTTAAAACAATAATGCTGAGGCTTTCTCCCTTAGGGTAGTGTGTGTGTAGCAAAGTGTGTTTGGTGGAGCTGTTATGATTCTTGATCTTAGTAATATCATATGGGTTTCACTAACTGTACTTCTTTCCTGGGTTTACTTTAGTTTGTTTGAATTGATGTGATTTTCCCTTCATAAAGTTGATAAGTAGTTATTAAATCTAAATCTTTGGTTAATATGAGTAAGCGTTAGCAAAATGTTCACACTAAATCGATTAATAGCAAAATTGTCTCGCAAATGTAGGCAGAAATGGCCGAGTGAAATTATCTATTACTGTGCTGAACTTCTTTGGTTTCAGGTAGAGATTTTCAACCCAGAATGAGATTGAACTTGTGATTCACCGTGAGGCCGTATCGGAGAGTTGGATTGTTGATCGAACTCGCTTGGATCACAATGTTATCGTGGTATTGAGACTAAAAGAGGTATGAATATGAAAGTAGATAGTAGTAAATAGAAGTAGAAAAAGAGATGGATGAATTGCGTGAAAAATATGGCTAAGAAAATTAGATTTGGAAGTCGAGATGTTTTTTTTACGACGTAGGCTTTAGCTTGCCGCTTTAACAGCAGCAAAATAAGGAATAGTAGTTTATAAAAAAAAAAAATGAAAAAAAATGTAGCTATAAAAATATATAAAACACTTGTAAGGACACTGATAAGATGAAATAATATTGAGAGAGAGAGAGAGGAGGTAAAAGATGTATGTACCAAAGTATAGAATTTATACTAGTTAGGTTCGATAAGATACAGGTTTAAATTATGATAAATAAAAGCAGATGTCCATTTTTATTATAAACCCTTCAACAAAAATGCAAATAAGTTCTTCAATAAAATCTTGTGTTGAAAAGTCTTGATAATAGACGTGCAGTCTTAATAACAGACATGCGGTCTTGATAACAGACATGCAGTTTTCTTCAATAAAATATTGTCAAAAATAGAAACTTGATAACATACGTGCAGTCTTGTCGAAAAACGTTCAGTCTTGATGACAGACGAGCAGTCTTGATGTTAGACATACAGTCTTGATGTCAGACATGCAGTCTTGATGACTGGACTTTGATGATAGATATGCAGTTTTAAGTATCAAGAGCGTAAATGAATATTTGAAGACACTTCTTATAAGAAAATAGTATGAGTAGTTACAATTTAAAAAAGAAGAGGGTAGATGTTGATATAGCAATCTGAATAAAATTAATAGGTGTTGATAGAGCCATCTGAATAAAATTAATAGGTGTTGATAGAGCCATCTGAATAAAATTAATAGGTGTTGATAGAGCCATCTGAATAAAATTAATAGGTGTTGATAGAGCCATCTAAATAATATTAATAGATGTTGATATAGCCATCTGAATATAGTGAATAGATGTTGATATAGCCCTCTGAATAAAAAGAGAGAATAGAAAAGATATGAAAAGATTAGAAATGATATGAAATGATATGAAAAGATTAGAAAAGATTAGAAAAGATTAGAAAAGATTAGAAAAGATTAGAAAAGATTAGAAAAGATTAGAAAAGATTAGAAAAGATTAAAAAAGATTTAAAAAGATTAGAAAAGATTAGAAAATATTAGAAAAGATTAGAAAAGGTTAGAACAGGTTAGAAAAGTTTGGATAAGATTAGTATAAATTAGAAAATATATGGAAAGATTCGAAAATATTAGGAAAGATTCGAAAATATTAGGAAATATTAGAAAAGATTAGAATAGATTAGAACTTATTAGGAAATTTCAAAAATATTTGGATAGATTAGAAATTATATGGAAAGATTCGAAAATATTAGGAAATATTAGAAAATATAGGGAAAGATTAGAAAATATTAGGAAAGATTAGAAATTATTAGGAAAGTTTAGAAATGTTTAAAAAAAAACATTAGATAAGGATAGAGATAACGATAAATAGAAATTTGGATTTTAAAATGTATTATATTTTAATTATAATCTTGTCTAATTCATATGGGAATGGAAGGGAATGAATGTTGTTGTGTATGTAGCGTAAGTCCCGCAATATAAGCTATAATAAAATAATAGTCAATATGTATAATGAACTCTCACCGGACACAAGCCTTTCAGGTTTTCGTCAGGCGGTAATGTAAAACCATGTACCTATCATGTAATTTTGGTAAATTATATAAATACTAATAATAATAAGAAAAGGAAAGGATATACAGAGTTATTTTAATATTTAATCGTGTCTAGTTCACATGTAATGTAACTGTTAATCCAAAATGTTTTTGCATGTCGTACGCAATCTGCTACTTACACCTCGTGGAATGTTAAACTACACTTTATGCCAAAAATAAAGGAATAGATATAGATAGATGGGATAGATATAGATAGATGGGATAGATAAGATAAGATTTGATTATTGATTTTGGTTGGAGTTGATAACTGACTGTATACACTGTCGTATGTAAATATACAATAAAAAGCTCTAGGGATAGGTGAACCGATGTTGATGGATCAATCTGAGAAAAAGAGTAGTAGATGTTGATGGGTCCATCTGAGTAAAGTGGTGTAGGTTTATCTGTATTATTTTATGTAAGATATTGATAACTTTATTTGTTTACACGAAGTTTGAGGACAAACTTGAAGTCAGGAAAGGCCGAATGTTAGATATTTATTAGATAATTATTCATATTGGCTGGATCATATTATTATGGTAGAAGGCACATTGAGTGATGTGGCAACACTAACCATAGTAGCTTATAAAAGTGTGGGTATTTGTATTTGTGAGCGTTAGTTTTATCACAAGCTCTCGAGCTATACCACAGCTCAGTGCGATCGATGTTTTACCCGGTTCTGTAACTTATTATAATAATTAAAGTCTAAGATTGTGAAGTGAAGTGAATATGTAATTAATTGTAATATTATAACAGTAAATCTATCGGGGCCCATGAGTGAGTTTGTTGCGTCGCTTCTTCTCCTCATACGGGACTTTTTCGAAGCGATAGTATTACGTTGTTTCATTGCCTGCACTACGCCCACTGAATCCTGATACCACAGAACTTTAAACATGGTGTTCGTATCGCTTGGCAGTCGCTGACGCTATTACACCACTCACTCACACATGTATAAAAACTTTGCGTAGCCTTGGCTTAGTCCGAACAATGCATTGCACTCCTGCATATTTATACCCTTGCATAGACAAGTGGCTTCAGTTGCTAATGGCAGCGATCCGTCTCTGAACTTCTTTTACGTCTGTGGCTAAGAATACTACCGTTTACTAGCACTGTATTTGCATTTTTTAATTCACTTCATATAAATGAAATGAACTGAAGCTGCAAATGTGGCGACACTAGCCCGCCTGGTTTCCAGTCTTTGATGAAAGGCAATTTCCCCGCTACTAATCATTGTACATTATGATACATGTGTGCAAAGTTGGTAATTACAGACGAGGCCGTATTAAGTGATAAGGGAGCTGCGAGTGAAATGATCAATGCACTCGCGTGTCATACGACGGTTTTCAACACACTTGTGGAGAAAAAAACAGACTTGTATTTCTTGGAGAAGATTTTTTGATAATAATCAACCACACAATTAAAACGATAACAAATATAGCGCCCAGGTTCTTGACAGCTATGCTCTGTCAATCTGTTTTACCCGTTTAAATTAAGAATGCTTAGTCTACACACATATCAATTTCATTGAGGTATAAACATAACATAATCAGGATTCTACTTATCATAAAACTGTGCGGTAATGTAAAGTAAAAAGCACTAGTGCGTAATAAGCTGCATTAAGATAATAAAAACGGCGAAATAAATGCCACTTTACGAGCAAGTGTGTTGTAAAATAAATAACAGTCTAACTTATATATTATTGCGTAACTTATAAAGAGGCAAGCGGAGTGTGAAAACCATTTTTACTTGGAATTGCTCCGAGTTCAATAACATTTGGTGTGCAATGGGAGACAGTGATTAATATAAGCTGCTTATCTTAAGAAGTAATAGTATGGATATACCATATTTTTTTACATCCATATTCAGAGTTAACAGACATATTCTGACGTCGAATGCCGGATACTTGTTGACCGTTGTGCTTTCGGTGAAGGAAAACATCGTATGGAAACCATTGCACGGTGGTAGGGTACTTTGTCGTACCCTCCTGGCTTGCTACTACCCTCAAATTGATTGCACCTATTGGCACCTATTAGCACCTATTGGTGTGTGCCGTTGGCCACATCATCACTGGCCACGGTGACATTGTGGTCAAACACAGGCCGTTATAAAAAAAAAAACGTTAGTCCTGTTAGATAGATGTTTCGCTGCTTCTTTTTCATGTCAGAATCATTTTCCAATCTGCGCACAACAACAAACGTTTCAACGCAATCTGACGAACAAACAAATAAGCCTGAAAATAATGTTGCTATTAGCCTCGGAGACACCAAAAAACCAGTCGTATTATCCACCCACATTGACATCCACAGACATTTGAAATACCAAGAGAATTTCTAACCTGTTTCCGATCAAAAATTACTGAATTTAAACTAGGGCTTTCCTAATAGGTCACTTTTGACAGCCCATATACATCCATCCAGTCAAAAAGAGACAAACATAGTGCGGCAAGGAGAGACACCCTCTTGTCAAATATGACTTCTTAGCATGGCCTTATTTTAGTGATGTTTCTTATGATCTGGCTTAGGAACGTCTTGTATCATATTATCATAATTATATAATCATTAATATAAATTAATAAACGTGATACTCCATTTTTTGGGGATCTCTGAGGTAGTTGCCTTTTTAATTTTCCATACATAGTACGTTGTTGTGAACGAAGGAAAAGGAAAAAAGGAGGAATATCCGTAATCCGTAAAAATAATTTACGGATACGGGATCCACATTATGCCTGTCGTTTGGTTCAATAACTGCACTCGATCCATCTTGCCGCTCAATTTGCTGGAAGTGTTAGTATACACAGCGAAATTATTTGACAGCGAAATAATTCGAAAGAAAGTATTTGATTTATAATGTGTATAACCTGCGACGATAAATAAAAACTACAAAACTACTATGGTTTACTGTAAAAAAAATGGTAAAAATAGGCCGGCTGACTGTCGTGTCACAAATTAGGTATATCATAATGTAAATTTAATTAATTTTGTTCTAATTATATCTTGTGCTCACTCGTACCTATACACTGTTAAACTGTTTTTGTTAATTCTAGATGGTCTCCCGCGATACAGGCTTGCCTAGTGCGGGGACCGATGTAAACCACATTATGTAACTGATTTTAGTAATAAAAATATATTTGATTTGATTTGATTTGATCCTCATCCAAGGGCCACCCTCTCCTTTTTTACATTCCTTAGATAAAGAGCATAAGTTTTGCAGGTATACTGCACCAAATGTAAAACACCTAAAACATTTCTAACATTTAAGAATATATCAAAGTAAATATACCTTGAAAGTACTGCAGTATATGAAAAATCCAGAGAGAAACTGCTAGCACTTTCAATGCATCCACATCACGTAGAAGACACGGTAAGTAATGAATGTGTGACTGTGTGTTTTGGCAGGCTTCCTAAAAACTAGCTGAAATGCCTTTTCAGGTAACCAGGTAAGGCATCAAAAGAATGTATCAAAAAGTACGCCATTGATAAGCTGGTAGTACAGTGGAAGTTGTTTGCGATGCTATTTTCATGCTATACTAAAAATATTTTTGCTGCACTAATTTGCTTCTGACATTGATCTCATAATACCTTATACATTTCCAAGTGTGATACTCAAAGCAGGAGAGTAAAGGCTCGTAAGCATACAAGATAGGATATACCGATACAATTTAGCAAATAACCTACCATCGTGCTCTAATTTGCTCATAATAGTCTTCTTCAGTCTTTCTTTCTTATTACATGAGATGGTTAACGCCAAGTCTAGTAAATCCCAGATTTGAAGATAGTCCCGGCTATTTTTGTTATATGACGTTAGGGATATATTTAAAACCTGGGTTTTGCTAAACTTGCTTTAAACCATCTCACGTAATAGGGATTAGGTTCTAATTAAATGTTTTGTATTAACTTTGGATAGGCTTCTCGTCCAATGAGACATTTTCTTTCCATAGAGTTTTATAGAGTTGGTTGAAAATACCTGTCAAATCGTGTACTTAAGGTTCAAATTAATTTGAATTATGAACAGTTTGACAGGTATTTTCAACCAAACTCTATAAAACCCAATGGAAAGAAAACGTCTCATCATCGGAACAATTAACGTGTAATGAATGATGCACTAAATGGGTGGCCACACTATCAATTGATTTGAGCTATCGCCTAACGTCTAGCGACATAAATAATGCCATTAGCAAACACATTAGCGCGCTAAGATCAGGCCATATCGGCGTACTATGTCAAATAATACACTAATTAATGGTATTACGTGCAGGTGGAAAACTGAAAGGCTGCAAACTGAAAACTGAAAGACTGAAAAAGAGATTATTATGTCAATCTACAATATTTATTTCACAAGGCGGTACATTGCTTTATAAATTTTTCGAAATTAAATATACGCATTTATCGCTCAATATAGCAATTCAATGGACGACATACTTTAAACTACTGCATTTACTGAATCACTGAATCATATAGATCTCCATCAGCAATCATTCGTGGTAAAACACCATATTTTATAACGTATAATAACCAATTCTCCACACACCATTTACAATTATGTTTATATCGTATATACCCTACTACCTCACACACGGTAATAACAAAAGAGATAGCTACAACGTAATCGGATCGGATATTTCCAAACATCGGTAACGGTAACCGTAAACCAATCATGGTATTAAAACCGGAATCTGAATTTGCATTCTGATACCGGTTTATTTGATTGAAATGTGCATAATATGAATAAATATGGAGATTAATGGTGGATTTATGGTTTGGATTTGAGGTTGTTGTGATTAGAACCCACTTATAGCCTAACTCCAACAGCTATCGGGATCGCTTTGGTTGAACAGTGGATAAAAGCCTTATACCTTCTATCTAAAGTCCACTTTGCTTCTGTTCATATTATTGTAATCAAATGTCATAGCGAAGTGAGCTGAAATGAAGCTTAAGTCATTGGTTTAAGTGATTTAATGCCAGGTTACAGGTTGAATTTAAAATGTATGTTCTATTTTTGAAGTAAATATTCAAGTCTGTTTCAAGTAATATATTTTATTGTCATTTAATTTTAGAACATATACTTAATTGGACTGTTTTACAAAAAACTTAAACCGACTTCAAAGTACACTAAGAAGTAATCAAATCCTGATCTGATGGGACTAACAAACGGGAGAAAACGGGAAGTGTACCCTTCCAGACAAAAAAAGATTTTTCCAAATCGGTTTATAAATTACGGAGTTATGAGGTAACAAACATTAAAAAAAAATACAACCGAATTGAGAACCTCCTCCTTTTTTTGAAGTCGGTTAATAAAAAGAATTATGCCTTTTGAGGTTACAATAGATATAAAATGTGTATAAAATTACCACTAGACTTTTTTTTTTTTTTTTTTTTTTTTATACCACTTAGGTGGCAAACAAGCATACGGCCCGCCTGATGGTAAGCGGTTACCGTAGCCTATGGTCGCTTGCAACACCAGAGGTATCACGCGCGCGTAGCCGACCCTGCAGAAATCTCTTCACGCCCCTTTTGAAGAACCCCATGCTGACTACCAACATAAGACAGCTAGAAACATAAAACAGTCTATAATTTTAGTTTTAAAATAATTAAAAGTGAAGAGTGAAAATGTATTAACTTATTCTGCTTCTTCATAAATAAGGTTTATGCTATGAACGTTGACTGGCATCGTAAAATAGCTAAGTGCTTTTGGAGTACTTTTTAGCACTTCACTAACATTACTAGTTCTATAAAGGTACATCAAATATCTCTACTTTCTACGCTTTATTCTAAAAGAATAGTTCTCACGACGAAAATGATCTTTTATTTTATCATTGTTTTTTAATGTGTAACGGACTTTAGAATTCGTTTTATTTGTAAATTCCAACAATGTCAAACTTTCTTTTGATTGTCAAAAGTTTAATTTTATACAGTCTGTGACATTATTATTTGGTTTTTATTAAAGTTTTGATGCCTTTGATTATTAACGGCACCAAGAGAAAGGATTTTTAGTAACAATCATTTCCTCAAACTTATGTTAGCCTGGTAACTCTAGATTTTTTTTAAAACCATAATTCTTTTTTTAGTATTTTATTTTTTAAAAAGGTGGCTCGCTATTGGCCGTCGACTTATACAACGAGTTATTAGACTAAAAATCCAGCTCGCTTACCCAGAAAATACCTGTTCACTCCGGTTTTGAAAGTTAACAAGCACATACAGAGGCAAGAAGTGAATGCAGCAGAGGAATGGAAAGATGACACGTTATGTACGTACGGGTTGATCAAAACGATAACACTTTATGTACGGGTTGATCAAAACGATGACACGATATGTACGGGTTGATCAATCAGATGACAAGTTATGTACTGGTGTCGATAGCGTGTGGGTGGAAATTCTCCCGGTTTCTGTACGGGAGATGGTAAGTATTTATTTATTTTATTATGATACAAAATCCACAGCTATAAATTATTTACATTCTAAACTTAAGCATCAATGATTTACTGAAGATAATTTGGATCCCAATAAACCAGATATTTTTTATTTTATTTATATTAAATGTATTTGCGCTTGACCGCAATCCCGTCTGATGGTAAGCGAAGACGCAGTGGTGGACCGCGCGTAACCCATAAGATGCCTGTTCACTCTGGCTTTGAATAAACCCATGTTATAAGTGTGTGGAAACACGTTGTCCGGGAGAGCATTCCACAACTTGGACGTGCGTATAAGGTAAGAGGAAGCGAAACGTTTGATACGGCAAGACGGAATGTCGACGACGAAGCGATGGAGACCCCCTCGACGCCAAGTGGTCCGATAGAAGAACGGGAATGGAGGGACAAGATTATGGAGTTCTTCATCGCATTCTCCGTGGAACAATCTGTAGAATACCGTCAAACTTGCAACCTGACGCCGATGGTCCAGGTTTTGCAGTTTCTTACTCGTTAGGTCGCTATCGTCAAATTATCCTTCGAGCGCGTCTATCTAACGAGTCCTAAGTTGCTAGTTGATATTTGGCTGAGCCATCCCACAGATGAGAACAGTACTCCATGCAAGGTCGAACTTGAGCTTTGTATAAATTAAGAAGCTGTTCCTTTGTGCAGTGCCGTCTCACCTTGTTAATAATTTCGATATTCGATTCTACGTTATGTAGCTTCAAACATCATAAGTCATCGAGGAAAGATCCCTTTAGAGTAGTAATAATGAACAATAAAATTCCGAAACTCGTCAGTGATTTGTCACTGAATTTGAACAGTAAAGCCCAATCACTGCATCGTGTGTTTTTGACTGGGCCAATCAGAGTGCATGCGTGCTTGACTTAGCCAATCAGAGCGCGTTGTCGGCGGTGGGAAATTGGCGGAATATATTTCAACCAAAATGAACGTCATGGCGCTTCTTTGGGTTAATTGTTCGATGTCATAAGTGCACTATAATAACTGCATAGAAATGGCTTTCACTTTAAACTACTTTCCTATTCATCTCATTTAAAGACTATAGTATAATATAGCTATAATATTCTAAGTAGATATTGCGACTAATCAGATTCACACCATGGTAGGTACGCATGCAAAACCACCGCGTGGTGCTATTATCGTGGTACAGACGGTACAGTGACCATATAGGTTGTTTTGCATGTTTATTATGGAAGAAAACCCCAGGTGTCTGTTAATGTGGCGTAAATGATTGCCAGTATATGCATATTAACATTGTCGATTTATCTCGAGTGGTAAACGTTTGAATGAGATATAGAATACATTTTGCAGTAGCTGTCTCCCACGATTTCACCCATTCCCTGAATAAAAAGTAGCCTAAGTCGTTCTCTGTACCAAAGGCTATTTGCATGCAAAAGTTAATCGCGATCGGCTTAGCAGTTTAGTTAGACAGACAGAGTTACTTTCGCATTTATAATATTAGTATGGAAATATAATATTATTGTTAATTTTAGTTATCCTTTTGTAACTGTTAATTAATTAACAAATAATTTCCTCGAGTCTGCCTATATAATGGCTTAGTATGGTTGCTGCCCGGCACAACTTCGTTCGCGTGGTGAACTAACCTAACCTATACTATACCCTAATCTACCCTACCCTACCATTACCCCTATCCTACCCTACCATACCCTACCCTACCTTACTACACTACTACCCTACTACCCTACTACCCTACTACCCTACTACCCTACTACCCTACTACCCTACTACCCTATTACCCTACTACCCTACTACCCTACTACCCTACCCTACCTTATCTAACCTACCCTACCCTACCCCTACCTCTACCCTACTCTACCCTCGCAACTTTCTTATTTTTTCTTTCATAAGAACCTGACTGAATAACAAAACCAACAAAAAAGAATTAGCGGAATCGGTCCAGCCGTTCACGCGTGATGGCGTGACCAAGGGAAATAGCGAATCATTTATATATATATAGAATAGGTATCTAATAAATCTCATAACATATACCTACCTATAGAACTTTGAGATGTAGAATTCGAGCAAGTTGTTAGGTGAATTGGAAACAGAATAAAGAACCGAAATGCAGTTAGTTATTTAGAGTTATCGATGCAACTTTCTGACCGGTATTAGAGTCGGACTATTATAATAAATTCAGTCTGCGACTGGTATTTTTGGGTAAAATTTTGAAGGTTATCGTGTCGCATTATTATTACTTATATATAGAATATTCAAATTTATCTATACTGAGAGATTATGACGTTCGGAGATTTTGTAAAAAAAAATATTGAATTTTCTGTGGTTTCTTGTAATGATATGTGGTCAATGTACACAAAACATTGGCTTATCTACTGGATAAGAAAAGCTACCATCCCATCTGGATTCGAACGTAAAATAATAATCGAAAAATATCACTACATTCCTTGTTGCTCAGTGGATTTTTCTTTTTGTTACCGCTAAACCGTAAAATATAAATTCATGAATATATATACAAAACTTATGAATTATGTATGTCCGTGTATGTACAGTAAAACTACATGTATACTTGGAAGAGTCGAGAAAGTAGCTATTTTATTTGTAAGAAAACCTCTGCGTACAAATGATGTGTTTACTTTAATGTTATCCTGCGGGTTTGTTTATTAAATTAGTATTACTTGTCCCGCTTATACTTAACATAGTTTTGTAACTGATGGTGCTAATTTGCTCATGCTTAACGCCTCTCTTTCACTCATTCATCTAAATTCGTAAGTATGAGTGAATCAGTAGATACTAGCTGTTATAATACCAACATAATTGGAATTAGAAGCGTATTTTATATTAGTTACTTTCGTAGTACGCCATATTTTTTCTAAACTTGAAAGTTTGACGTCCATGTTTATAAAAAGCGATGAAGATATTATCATATAAACAAGAAATAAGTTTTTCCGACACAGTTTCTCAATATTTAAGGGTTTATTTTAGTACGGAATTTATGGATCCGACATTTTTAGTATCAACGCCCCGTCGCGTTGAGGTTCAGAATACATTTTTGGAACGAAGTTCCTTATCGCGCGTTGCGAAAGGGGGCTAGACGGAAAAAATTAAGGCCAAAAGTTGTAACGACACTTTTTGCTATAGTTGTAAGCCGTGCGGCGTGCGCATATTTCTCTGTCTGTCTCTCTCTCTCTCTTATAGAAAGCAAGCCAGTTATTTTCGTTTCGTCTTTCTATTTCGCATTGAAAAAACAAATATGTAAAATATATAGTAATATTTATACATATTTGTTTTTAACTTCGTTCCATCCGGATGTCCCTTGTCACCTCTCAAGTTTTTTTTTATCGATCTTGTAATTTATTCAGCTGTTACATTCAGAATTATATTAACTTTCATCGTGTTAAAATATGACCCAAAATTACTTAGTAAAAAGAATTAAAGGTTACTCAAAAATTGCCTAATTCCTTATAAAAACCACCTACTAATACGGGCTCTTCACGAGTCCCTAAACTTAATTTACTTTTGTTGATAGCTTCACATTTTCCATTAGAGTAATATCAATGGTAAATTCTTTTACCGTTTCGATAATGTTACGTATCTCCTACATGCGATACGTAACGTTAGGTAAACGTGATCCGGGTCAACCCTGGAATGCGGAGACTTATCGATATCTTGATGCACCATTGCATGACTTGCTACTACCAATTACCTGTTACATAGATTATAGGTTTTTCGATAGGATTATCGAATCGCAAAACGCGCGGTTGTTTTTGGAATCCATTGAAAATATACTTATAATAAAAAATAAATTATTAAAAGAAACAAAAACCCAACTGCGTAAAACAAAAATTAACTGAAAAGAGCAAATCAGAATTAAGAATATAGGTAACTTGAGTTTTATAAGGTAAGTATTGCAGTTGGGGACAAACCAATAATCTAAGTATTTCTTTTTATAAAATAACCCACCTTGCGGGTCAGTCGGGTAAAAATACGCATCGATTGGATCAAATTATCTTTTTATGCCTTTTGCGGTCGAGATCATGGGACC
This sequence comes from Achlya flavicornis, assembly GCA_947623365.1. Classification (NCBI taxonomy): domain Eukaryota; kingdom Metazoa; phylum Arthropoda; class Insecta; order Lepidoptera; family Drepanidae; genus Achlya; species Achlya flavicornis. The sequence goes on from OX392479.1 coordinate 13,807,091, forward strand.
GTGGGGGTCCGAAGCTCGCCGTTTTGCTCGCACTTCGTCATCCAAATTGATCGAGACCTCCAGAGACCAGCCAACGCGTCAGCTTTTCTATCCAAAGAGGGAACGCTGCCTGCCAGCCTGTTGGGAACCTTGTCGTCAAAAGAATAAGGCCCTATGCATATGAAATGAAATGAAATGAAATGAAATAATTTATTCATTCAAATAGGCCTTCACAGGCACTTATGAATAGTCAAACTCTAATACTCTAATGAAGCTTAAAGTTCCTGAAGCTTCTATCAGTTCGGAAGTCCGACATATTGACCGCTGAGTAGATAAGGCGTGAAAGCGTAAGAACCAAACTAATTTGCATTTATAATATAAGTTGAATTTAATGGCTTCGTATATTGTTCAATTAATTAATCAATGTTAACAATTTGAAAGTAGTTTCGCGAACAAATCATGTTTCAAGTCACAGATTTTTTATAAAATATGACCTGATATGATTTATATAAAATTTGACCTGCGCGAGAGATTGATAAATATAAATCTATTTTTGTAGACTAATCTGACATAACTCTATTGTAGATACCGACATTTTGGTATTGAAATGTACTAGTTTATCGATGTTTTTAAACTACGATCCATGCTCGACAGTTTGGTTGGTGGTTTCGATTTTAGACTTGAACTTCTCGAGTTTTAAAAGTTTATATTTTCTATGATTAATGAACGTATAATTCGATGTTATTTGATTAATTATTTAGGTAGTGAGTTGATTTATTAGTTTCAGTCATGATATATGAGAAACTGATTCGATTATACCTTGTATCATTTTGTGAAATAAGTTAAATGGAGTTGACACTTTTAAAAGTATAAAATTAATTTGAAAGTAATTATGCCTAATTCAATTCTTGAAATCGAGTAGATTCTTCAAAACAAACCTACATGCTTTACGATAGTTTTAATATATGTGCCATTTCTTTTTTATCGGATACAATACAGATATAAACATAAAAAATCCCCCCTCATGTCTGCCGCTGTTGATCATCGGATTCCAGCAGGTTGGCAGCATTTCTTCTTTGGATAACCAAGCTAATGCGTTGTCGGAAAAGCGCAATGCCTGATTTGATAAAATACATTATTCTTTTATAAAGTCTATGCGAACCGAGCCGCGGGGGGAAACTAGTCATTTTATCCAAGTCACGTTTTCCGGTACATAACTGCAAACACTTCAATTAGGTACTGCTTATTAACCACAATAAGCTGCAGAAATGCTTCTTATGGCCGTCAGGAAACCATAATGTTAATGATGCAAAAGATTGCCATTTAAGTAAATGTTTTATGATTCTACTATCAGTTAGCCCCGTGGTTTCGCCTGTGATCATCTATTTAACCACTTGGGGATGGAATTTCCAATATCCTTTCGCAATAAAAGGATTATGTGTGCAAAATTTCTTGTTTTTAACCCAAAGTAGTTGATGTGCGTTGATGGGTCAGACAGTCAGTATGGACGAATCTTTTCATATCTAACTTAGGTAATAGAACAATCTGCCTGTCGTAAAAGGCGACTAAACGGGGCCTTTGGGGTCGTGACTCGTGAGCTATAGCGTGAGGACTCTATGCCCAGAAGCGACCCCAAAGAGGAGGATGGGTCGATGTGGTCACGACTCATCGTGCGATAGCACAGCGAGGGTGCTGGGAGAGGTATCACACTTTCCCCGGGACGAGCTATCTAAGCGCCGCGCGTGGAGTGGTGAGAAAGTACGCGTTCAACACGAGAGCCCGCCCCCCTCTACAGTGCAGATGGCGACCACCGTGGAGATTTAGCTGGTACAAGTCCGGCATAACCTGGCTGCTACCCTCGGGGCAGTCGGGTATCCTATAAGGATTTCCCCACGAAGAAGAAGAAAAATAGGTAACTGTACAATTTTAAAGTTATTTTCATCATCATCATCATCATCATCATCAGCCTATAATGTCCCACTGCTGAGCATAGGCCTCTTTTCACAAATCAGGGTGAAAGGGAATATTATTTTCATACCTTTTTATAATTACCATGGTTGCTTCTAGAATCAACCTAAAATGAAAAATTGGTTTTAAAATAGCGCGTGTTTATTTGAAAAAGTATTTATTGTTTTCAGAGACAAAGCCAGTATGCTGTTTAAGCTCCAGGAAGGAACTCATGAAGGTGGAAGCTGCTGAAGCTACCACCAGTTCGTAATAATAAACAAGAATAAGTGGATACAACTATTATTGTAGGAAATCTACGGATGATCTGCATAAATCTTTCTATGTGAATGAACTCTTTTCCAGGAATACTGCTTAGAATATACACAAGAAAATAATTAAAATGTTCACAGTTAGGTACGGTCAGCTACATAAGTCGCTGAGCAGAACTTATTAAATATCCATAATAGAAAGGTGAAGTAAACATTGTCTATTAAAAATGTATGTAGATTGAATATAGGAGGTAATCTCAGGGGCTCCTGATTCAAGGTATCCCTTTGTTCTAAGGACAGACATCGTTTTATCTTGGGAATGCAGATGAAAACGTGAGGGACACATGAGAGCACAGCTCTTAAATACAGAAGAAGGATTAGCTTCTTCTTATTTAAGAGCTGTGCTCTTGTCGGTGTAGCTTCTTCCATTCTGCTCTATCATTAGCCACATTTTGCACCTCCTTATACGACACGACGCCTATTTTTGCCTTCATTTGATCTGTGTAACTTATTCTTGGTCTTCCTCTTCCTCGCTTTCCCTCTATCTTCTATTATGTTTTTGATAAATTCGTCGTGTCGTATAAGGTGGCCAAACATATTTCCCCTCCTATTCTCTATCGTCTCCATAATGTTCCTTTTCTCTATACTTATCTAATCCTAGTATGGATATAATAAATGCGAAGTATTTCACTTTAAAAAATATAACCTTTCTGAGTTTCTTGCCGGATTCTTCTCCGTTGAAGGCTGAGTTCCGAACCGGTGGTAACTTCAGTAAATGTGTCCTTCATAAGTGCCCTTCTGGGACCTAAATTGAATAAATGGCTTTGACTTTGACTCTGTTTGTTTGTTTGTTACGCTTTCACAACTTAACCGCTGAACTGATCGCCATGCAATTTGGCATGCACAGATAGCCTATCGTATGTAGCCTTATCCTTTCATAGGCTATTTTATAGAAACGCGGGTGATACCGCGGGGGACGCTAGTACTTATACTATAAATTTCAACATCATGATATCCATGGATATCTTAAGTGTAAAAGAGTTTCGATAAATTAAATCAGCTATTACTTATGTGGTTGAGCTTACCAAGAACTCCTGGAAGTCTTCAAATATGATAATTTTAGATGGATATCTTCGCTCACGGTTGATCAGACGCCCTGTTTTGTGAGTCCAATCACGTCTAGACTTGCTATTTTCATCTTAATACTTTCCGACTACACATAGCCGTGAATGTATCGTGAAAAACATGACTGCTTTTTTATGGATCTCAGAGACATTACGAAATATCATTTTATGAATCTTATACAACTCAGTTGGCAAACAAGCATACGGCCCGCCTGGTGGTAAGCGATTTCCGTAGCCCTATGGACGATTGCAACACACGAGGCATCACTCACGTGTTACCGACCTTTCCCCCTATCCAATGAACTCTGACCAGTACAGTACAGCTCCGGACCATTCTAAACAAATGGTAGTGAGTGATCACGGAGCGACTCACTTTTTCCCTTGAGCGACCGTGATAGCGTGAACATTTGCAGATGGTCCCAGACGCCTCGTAAGGGGTTGCTGTTATAGTGTGCCGTTTTATATGACCGAGAGGTTGGTAGAGATGGCCATTATAGAAAATCTCAGTAGTCAAAGGGGGTCCAATGAGCTCTGGCGACGTTAGTCGTACGCAGAAACACAACATAGGTTTCTGCGGTATTCTGTAAGGTGAATACTTCCCCAGCCGAACTGCTCTTTGAACGAATAAACGACACGTTTTTTTAGTTTGCATTTGATTAACGGAAGAGACAATAAGGGCAATAAAGGTATGAATAGTAATACCTGTCAAATTCAAATTCAAATAATTTATTTCAAATAGACCTTCGCAGGCACTTTTGAATAGTCTGACTCTAATAGGTAATATTTACGGCATTTACAGCTAATAGCTCAAGGCTCTGTTCACTCTTGACCGGTTTTTATGGAACGCATTGTTTCCTTCCGTATGGTATTAGTACCGTGGTATTAGTAGTGACAGTTTTATGAGCGAATGCTTCATGTTACCTGTGTAAGTTATGAGCGAGTGCAATGGGCAATCCATGTTTTTTTTAAACTTACTTGCTGCCCGGCAAGACTTCGTTCGCGTGGTGTCTTACTAACCTATACCCTAACCTACCCTACCCTACCACTACCTCTACACTACCCTACCCTACCCTACCTAACCTACCCTACCCTACCCTACCCTACCCCTACCCTACCGTACCCTCGCAACTTTCTTATTTTATTCTTTCATAAGAACCTTCTCCTGACAATAACAAACACAACAAAAAAAGAATTAGCGAAATCGGTCCAGCCGTTCACGTGTGATGGCGTGACCAAGGGAAATAGGGATTCATTTTTATATATATATAGATAGGTGTCTAATAAATCTAATAACATATATCTACCTACAGAACTTTGAGATGTGGAATTCGAGCAAGTTGTTAGGTGAATTGAATGTGGAGGTAAAAATATTTCAATAGTGCTTATTCTATTATTATTATTCTGAAAATCGCTAACTCTTATAACATAGCCACAGTAAGTGGTTGGAAAGTCGATATAGTGGTCACAATCGGTGCGCGAACGCATCCGTATAATCAATAACGGTGTAATTACATTAAATGTCTATCGCGTATAGCTGCGTTCGATAGCCTAATTCTACCGACGAAACATCTAGAATTGTATACAAGAAATAGAAGTATATTACTTAGTTCGATTTGACATAAATATGCTGGGAAATTTCTCACCCACGGTCATCTGATCCCAAACTAAGCAGAGCTTGTACTATGGAAACAAGACAACAGATATAATACATAGACTACTTTTTGTTTGTAAATACATACTTAATATACATAATTACACCCAGACTCAGGACATACAGACATGGTTCATGCCCACAAATGAATGTCCTGTGTGGGAATCGAACCCACGACCAGCGGCGCAATATGTGGAATCTTAACCAGAGTCTTAACTAACCGCGCCAGCTGGCCCGTCAAAATAACATTAATAATTATTTCATTAGGATTGGATAGGATTGAATTTTGTTTCGTTAAGTGAAGCAAATTATGGTGAATTATTTTAGAATGCCGCTAATCTGATAAATAAATAACCACAAGTTACCAACATTAATAAATTGACGCACCAATCGCGCCGCAGGTCATGGATTCCTTTCCCACCCAGGGCAACATTTGTGTGCATGCAAATGTTTGTAAGTACGAGTCTGGCTGGGTGTAATTATGTGTAATAAGTTTACAAAAAAAAAGTAGTAGGTATATGTATTATATCAGTTATCTGGTTTCCATAGTACAAGCTCTGATTAGTTTGGGATCAGATGACCGTGTGTGAGGAATTTCCCAGGATATTTATTTATTTTTATTTATGTACCAAATGTCAACATTATATAAGTATCTGACAATTCATCAAGGCTTTCAAATGTCAAAAGATCAAAAGTGAATTCAATGCTCATTCAATATATCGCTCGTGCTGTCCGTAATGTCAAATAGATTGTGCAAGTGACATTTCACACGCCAAGGTTACGTTTGGTAGTTATTTTTAATAAATTTATTGAAATCATAGCCTAAAATAATCTATGTGTAATACATAAGAAAACATTTTTTATTTATGTAAATAAATAAAAATGTACAATAACACAATAAAATATTCAGTGAATTTTACTGCAATATTCAAGTTAAGTAGATCTTAAGAATATTTAATAAAAGTAAGTACTTAAATAAAAATGGTCTTTAAAGTTATGTGGTAGGTACTATAAATCAAGTCAGTTCAACCAACTACAATATTTTATTATTAATTCTCTTATTATTACAATTTTCTATATTATTCTTCTTTCGAACAAATTTTTCCAGCATTTTTATCCATATGCACAACCCTATAACTACCTATCTAAAAATCACCGATCACTAATCAGTTTTAGCCACGGAGGAATGAAAGAAGGTTTTAGCTTTTAAATGATCGCAACGTAACCCGGTAGGCACGGTATGTTGCACTTGACCGGGTTTTTATTACATAACTTCAAGTTCGAACAATTTAGGCGTGTAATTTTAATTGAACTGTTAAAGGTTAATTTTTGTGCGATTAACCTTGTTAAACGGTACAGTTAACGAATATTCAAGGTTTTTATACTAAATATTAGGTATATTTTTAAGAAGTATATAAATGTTTTTTTCTTTTTACAAAAATCGTCACACTTTTTCAGGTAAACGCGCATTATTTTAAATTATTTACTCTGTATTAATACGTTGGTAAAAGTAAAGTTAATAAATAGCACTGGCCATAAATAATGATTACTGACAGCAAATGTCAAACGCGTCTCGTACAGGAAGCGATGTCATCTAGGCTAGGGCTGGCGTCCGTCTTCGGACCAAACATAGGCAATCGTACGAAATTTGAATTTCAAATCGTATTCGACGAGTATTCGACTCCCATCGGTTGTTGACTTTTTGACGGTTGACATTACTATACAGGGTCTTGCATGAAAAGTTTTTGCATCATTAATTTATGCGATGCTAGGGGTGGCCTGCATAGCATATATATTTTAAATAAAAAATAAATTATGTTCGTTGGTAAGCGCATGGCTGGACACAGTTGGTTATTTTCTTATGTTCGTAATGGTGCGTCCACGCTACTCGAACCGAGCAATAGCCGAGCCGCTATTCATTCGTTGCTCGCGATGTCATGTGTGGACGTTAAACGAGCTTAAGACGAGCCTACAACACGAGCGTGATACGAATCGTTGTGTTCGTAAAAAAATTGACAATCGGAGAAGTGCATTCGAACGCGATCCGAACACTTGTTCGAGGCTCGCAAGTCCGTCTACCTACTCGAATCCGTGCTCCACGTGTGCTCGGCTTGTGCTCGGTTCGTGTAGCGTGGATGCACCATAATATTCCGAATAACGAAAAGAAAGAAAATAAATAAATTAGAAAATTCGGGAAAACCTGAAATTGCATCTTATCCATTGGATTTTTGTATGAACTGAAATCATCTGTTGGGTCAGCTAGTTCCTTTAATAAAACTGCTTAAGAATGAACAATAGCAGGTAGTACGCGTTTATCTAAAGTGCAGGAAATTATATGCATGTTATAATCGTTATGTACATAATATACGGATACTAAACTTTATGTTAGATACTTGTTTATTTTTCTTTAGCTATTCCGTATGCACGCGGATATGAAAGTACTGTCGTCTTATTCAATTTCTTGCAGGTTTTTTTGCACTTTGTCTTAATTTACATACTCGTTTTACCAACCGAAGTAAAAAAAAGAATGATTTTGTTTAACACTTTAACACACAAATATTATTTAAATCTTATGGTGCGTCCATGCTACGCGAATCGAGCACGAGCCGAGCCACGAACGAGCCTACAACGAGCACAATGCGAATCCTTTTGTACGTGAAAAAACTGACAATCGCGCTCGTTCGAGGCTCGCGAGCCCGTCCACGCTACGCGAATAGTGCTCGCAGTGTGCTCGTTCGAGGCTCGGCTCGTGCTCGGTTCGCCAAGCATGGACGCACCATTAGGTTCTCGCGAGGGACGCGCGTCCTATAATAACAATTGATGTCATCGTTATATTTTTAACCGCAAGAAAGTACCTATTATGTCCCAATATATTTACATTACTTTATTTATTTTATTTAACGAGTAGGTATAACTAATCAGAAACTGATATCTGTATTTATTTGTATATACATTCGCGGAGAAATTGAGTGATTGAAATATGCACGTACACACGGCTACAGATCAAGTTATACATTTCTAGTATAAGCTGACCTCCCATGGTACCGAAATCCTATGAAATGCGAGATCAGCTTATACTGGAAATGTATAGCTTGATCTGTAGCCGTGTGTACAAGCCAAGGATGTTAAAAAAAATCGGATGTATTCTCGCTAACAAAAAACTGTGTCCCCGAGAGTCGGACACCTCGCTGTACAACAACGTACAGTCGAGGACATAAATATGTATACAATTAGTAAAATTCAACAACGGTTTCCTCTTAAACTACTGATTGAAATTATGAGATATTATAAAGGCAGAATCTTCTAACATATACTATTATGATTTGTGTAATAGTTTAACACTTAAACGTTAAACATGCGAGAAAATCGCTTTTGAATTTCAAAAAGTGTATACATATTTATGTCCTCGACTGTACATACCGGCACCGGCAAATTGAATCACACATAAACATTACGCCATTACGGTGCCTCAGTTTTGTAATAGCGAGAGTGCCGTCCGGGTAGTCTGTGTCACAAGCCAAACCGCAGGGGTTACTAAAAAAAAAGTTCTTATAACTTAGGCATCTTCTAAGAAAGGATTTTTCGGTATTTGATCGATAATATGACCTGTGACATGGTGTTAGATGTTAGTCTATTTAGGGCCAGGTGGCGTGGTTCGTTTAGACCACACAACGCCGCAGATCGTGGGTTCGATTCCCACCCAGGACATGTATAGTGTGCATGAACATCTCTGCATGTCCTATTCTGGATGTAATTATGTATATTAAGTATGTATTTACAAACAAAAAGAATATGTAGGTACTGTATCAGTCGTCTGATTTCCATAGCTCTGCTTAGCTTGCGATCAGATAACGGTGTGTACGAATGTCCCAGGATATTCATTTACTACTTATTTATTGTTTATTATGTATCTAGTTACAAGATACTAAATATTTTTTATAGCAAGCTCTAATTACTTCATAACCTTTGAAAATAACAGAAAACTATAACGTTGAAACTAAATCAAGCTATGACCCAAAACTAACAAATAAAAAAACCCAAATAAAATAAATCAGCACTGGCAATCAACATAGCCGACTTAAAAATAAATCACGCTTCTTAATTGGCTATTTCGAACGTGATTTAAAAATGATAAAAAGTGCGGATTAACGGTAACTACCTATTGAACTTTTGCTCTCAACGGATTATTAAATAAATATTATATTTTTCTATGAATTTTTTAAGCGTGTTCTACATCGTATTCATAAATATTCATTGCTTATAAAGGCTAGGTAATATTAGGCAGGTTTTCAGACAGTATTTGATGAAATTTTGAAACAGTTTTTATGAAAATCTTGTTATTTTATAGTAAGTAGGTACATAATATTATGTTTGCCTTGGTAAAGTACAGGCATCGTGTCACGTCCTAAAGATAAAGTTATACTGTCCCCCGCGGTTTCACTCATGCTCCCGGGGAAAATAATGTCTAGGTTCTTTCTTAGGTCTTAGGTTATTTCTCTGCCAAATTTTAATACTTGAAAAGTTAACATACATATATTTAATTTCGCAATTATAATATACCTACCTAAGCGTGGATTCAGAACTTATATTTTATACCTATAACGGGAGTAAAAAGTTTTTTTAATTAAAGGTTCTACGAAGGTTTTTGTAAATCTGGACTTGCTATTTATTCCTAACGTAGTTTCGACTTTATGTCCTTGTAAAGAAATACCTACATTTTTCGCTTGCATTATTCATTGTGTCACAAACGTGATGGCCCCCGTGGAAGGTATGGTCATATGGTCATATTCTGTCCATAGAAGAGATTTATTTATTTCTAATGATGTTATTATGACATAGTAATCAAAATAGGTACATTAAGAGTAATTGATTGCATTTTGATTCAAACATTGCGTGGTACTTAATTTCTTCTACGCTAATGACATTCTCATGAATCAATTAAGAGGAAAAAATAACAATAAATGTCATCTATAATCTATATAGATATTGATATGTGCACATCTAGCAAATGAGAGTAGACAAATTATTTAATAATCGCTACATTAACATTTTTTTTATACCACTAAGGTGGCAAACGAGCATTCGGCCCGCCTGATGGTAAGCAGTAACCGTAGCCTATGGACGCTTGCTACACCAGGGGTATCGAACCCCATGCTGTACTCCATTGGGACAACCACGGCGGGGAGCTCATTCCACAGTCCGAGCGTCGGTAGAAGAAAACTCCTTTTAGCCCGTACAGTTCGAAACAAATCTGGTTTCAATGTGTGAGGATGGACTCCCAGTCGATGGCGAGAGTTGAAACAAATAAAAGTTTATCATGAATTAAATTTAAATAAATAAAAAAATGTAGGTATCTAATTAAAATCATTGCAAAAAGCCGAAAATCCCAACAATTTGAAATTCCAAATTCAACACACTGACCGATATAAGAAAAAAGTTTTATACAAAGAAATTATTCTACTTACCTACCTTTAACGTTTGTTTTTTTTTCTGCAATAAAATTCCCGGTAAGAAAACAGCACAATGAAAAAAAAACACCACCACTGAACCGAACACTATATTTGATTTTCAAAATTCACTGTCAAACACAGGCCGTCAATAATTTAACCAATTATTTCCTGATTCTTATTTGAAATAAGAACGATTATCGATTATCGATTTGTTTTCGTTCAAAGATGCCAGTAGGACGTCTAAGCACGTGGGAATGACCTAGAGAACTGATAGGAACTCGCGGACGATGCGATGCGCGGACGCAGCGATGCGGAGTGAGCATTTGAAAACACGGTCGTTGCGGCGATCTAACGGCTTTGATACTTTGGCAATTGTTTTATCTATATTTTGAAAGATTGTATTGTGACACCATAACACTATAATAAGGATAGCATAAATAAAATAAGTTAAAACTGTAAGTCATAACCGAAAATGGCGAAAAAGTTTCAGAACTTTAGTGAATCTGAACTTTGAGTTAAGTCTATTTTTTGATCACTTTCGCGAAATTGAATTGAAACGCCAGGAGAGTGTTCTACTCCATTCTAGAAATCGTCCATTATTGTAACTAGGTAAGTGAAAGAGTGACTGATAATGGTATTTTCTTTTAATCAATGTAAAATTATGATAAATGCAAAGAAGTTATTAGTATATATAAGAAGTTATAGTACAATCTTTCTTTCCTTCTCTGTAACATAATAAATCCATATACTTATAAATTACCCTAGTAGGTAATAGCTAATATCAAAACTAATAAATCCTACTACTAAACGAATTCTCGATATAAACCGAGAACACATTACTGGCGAGTTTCTACGATATGGTATAGAACATATAAAAACAAAAAAACCGGCCAAGTGCGAGTCAGACTCGCGCACCGAGGGTTCCGTACAAACCTGTAGGTATATAAGTAAATGGTAGTATAGACCTGAGTATTTGATATTAATTTCAATTTATGACCTATTAAAAAAAACTACTTACTAGATCTCGTTCAAACCAATTTTCAGTGGAAGTTTGCACCGTAATGTACATCATATATTTTTTATAGATTTATCATTCCCTTATTTTAGAAGTTACAGGGGGGGGGGACACACATTTTACCACTTTGGAAGTGTCTCTCGCGCAAACTATTCAGTTTAGAAAAAAATGATATTAGAAACCTCAATATCATTTTTGAAGACCTATCCATAGACACCCCACACTTATGGGTTTGATGAAAAAAAAAAATTTGAGTTTCAGTTCTAAGTATGGGGAACCCCCAAAATTTATTGTTTTTTTTCTATTTTTGTGTAAAAATCTTAATGCGGTTCACAGAATACATCTACTTACCAAGTTTCAACATTATAGTTCTTATAGTTTCGGAAATAAATGGCTGTGACATACACGGACAGACAGACAGACAGACAGACATGACGAATCTATAAGGGTTCCGTTTTTTGCCATTTGGCTACGGAACCCTAAAAACAGTTGATTTGATATCACTAGGATTTCATTGCGTCTATGTCCGCTGGAGTTGATAACTAATCGTGATTTGATTATGTAAGGCAAAACTACGATTTTAGTTCCAGTCGGCGAATCAGATGATAAGTGATCATCGCTAAGTATGGCCACTGAACGTCAGTTTTGAGGCGGGAAATTTGATTTTATTCGAGTTTTTTTTTTTACCCTGGTAGAAGAATATGGATAGATGTTTCAGTGATTAGCGACAGTAGAAGTTCATTTGGCACATAGTATTATGAATGTTCTTTGTACAATATGAGCCATATTTGAACATTTCTCACGGTTTCTCTAAAAACCGTAAAACTTACTATTTTAGGGAAATGTACAAAAATCGTTAATCTTAAACAAAAAGTATCAATTCTACAATATGCTTAATGAACTGCTATGGTCGCGACTCGCGAATCACAGAAATATCTATCGATTTAAGAAAGAAAAAAAAACTCGAGAAAAAAACAAATTTTCCGCCTCGAACTGATGAACTCATTCGAAGAACCTCTTGCAAGGTTGTCAGAAATCTTTCATTGTTTGAATATTTCGGGTATAACCCAATAACAAACTCGGATATTTCTGTTGCTCTGAATTTTAAACATATTACCTACAGGTGTCTCACGACACGTCACTTTTAACCTGAAATTAAGAATTTTCTCAGCAAAATTTGGATTTTTTGGAGGTAGCATGTGGAAATCTTCAAGGTCCAAGTATTATTTGAAAGATAACAAACCGCACTGAAATAAAAAATCAAACGAGGGTTGATCTCAAAGTTGACGGCAAGGCGATACAACTAGTCTAGATAAAGCACCTATTAAAATAACATTAAAGTAGGATTACCGGTCTTCATGTCTGTCCACTAACGGAGTGACAGAATGACGTTAGCTTTTATAATATATACGATACAAAAGAAGAAGAAGCGAAAACGACGAAGAAACTTTTATGTTCCGAAGTGTGAAATGATCAAGAAGAAAATATGCTTGTGAAAAAGGCAGGAACCAGTTTTATGATAAAATGACACTCAGAAACGGTCAGCAACTGCAACCAAGTGTCTTGTTCTCGGTATCGAGCCACAGCAGTGACTCAGAGTGGCTGCCATTTTTAAGGTGCTATCAGATTACCTAAATGCTATCCCGCCACCGGCAGAATTATCTTTTACTCTCAGAAAACTAGTATTTGCTGCTGCCAGAACTAATCTACAGAAATTAAAAACAAACTAGCATCCTTCAGGAGATTAATATGTAAATCAAGCTAAGCTGTTGTCAAGTACCGGGTTCAGTTCAACAAGTATGGAGCACTGCCAGTGGGCCAGTGGGTGCTTCGTATATCCTTGTTAACTAACTGTAATTAGCGTAAACTGGATTTGGTACAAGCAACAAGTTGAGGGCAGTACTTAGAGCTACTTAAGTCTTTATAGGTAAATATTCAAGTAAAGGTTAGCAAAAAGTCTTTTGTCATGTGAATCTCGAGATAAAATACTAGTATGGTCAAATAGTTTTAGTATTTACAATTAAAGAAGTAGAGCAAGATATATTCAATTAATCGAACAATTAACCCAAAGTAGCGCAACGACGCGACGTTCGTTTTCTTTGAAATCTATTCCACCAATTCCTTAACACCGACAAGGCGCTCTGATTAGGTAAATCAGTGCAAATTGATCGGAATCACTACTCTAAAGTTATCCTCGATGAATTAAGTAAACATGATATTATTGCTGATTCTGTTGTTTACAACTTAACTAAGTCTCACTATACTATATCTTTTTCTTACAAAGAACATAAGAAAAGGATGTAAGAAGGAAAAATTTTACAGCTTTAAATATGTTCTTCCTTTTTCAATAATGGTTGTAAGAAAGAGATGTGATGTGACTAAAATTATATTCACTCCTGACAAAGGGTAGGTCAATGCTGTTGACCAAAATTGTTAAATCGAAAGTAGGTAAATAGTTAAAGAGTGAATGCCTTAAAAAAAGGTAAACCAAAAACTTACCAACCAAATCACTGGTCGTGTAGTAAAGGCTGATTCGAAACATCTTGTTAAAGAAACAGTTAATAGCTTGTTACCTCACTTGAACCAGTTACTGCTAATAAGCTAACTAAAGCCTTCAGAACAAAGTAGGTATTGGAACATCAGAAGTTCGCATAAATATGGCTGTTTCTAGTTCCTGTTCACGAGGGATCAATGTTTTCCTTTAATCTGTTATTTGGAGAGTTTTCTTGTTATAATTTGTAGGTGTAGACATATACATTAAAGGTGAACGCACACTTATCCGAGCCGAACGCACCGAACCCATCGAACGAAACGAATTTTAGAATTCTCGCACACTTGCCCGCGGCGCATCGTCCGAATCTGGAAGAACCCCAGAAATCCTAGACAAATTCGAATGACATCATCAGATTCGCCTCGGCTTATACGTTCGGCTCGACCGATGCGCTCGCATTCTATCAGTTGCATACGACAGAGCAACACGCGAGTTGTTTTCCTTCTTCGTTTCGGTCGATTCTTTCGGTGCGGACATGTGTGCGAACCCTCCTTGCCTTCGATTCATTCGCTGCGTTCGGCTCTGATAAGTGTGCGTCCACCTTAAGAATACTGTTTTGTTTGAAGAAATTTCCTAAAACCAACTTCAAAATTAGAAAATTTTGTGTAGAATATTGCTTTTCATTCTCGTTTGATCTTCAATCATGCATGAAACTTAGACCGCAGCTAGATTCCCTTGAACGCTAAGAAACAAGTCTAAAGGGAGTCCTGGGAATTGAGCAAGAAGTGCTTTTTTTCTGGAGGATAATAACGTAGAATTCCGAGGAATATTTTAAATTCCAGTCGCGAGTGTCGTAGATACATCGGCACGTAGCGTGGACGCTAGGGACCGTGTGATGCAGATGTTGGAGAACAAAATATTGTCTTCACTCAGTTTTGTTCTGGCTTCGCTTGAGCTTATATTATCTGGATATTGGATCTTACATAATTATCTTTGTAATCTTGGATTTCTAAAATTGAAATTAGATGAAAAAACAAATAAAGACGTTTGTGTTTCTTTTTCTTTCTTATTTCCAGAGGACTTGAAGGTGTCTCATCATATATAAAAAATCGCCCAAGTACGAGTCAGACAGACAGACAGACGGACGGAAGGACGGACAGCGGACTCTTAGTATATCGGATAGCGGACAGAGTAGACTGTCCATACATACGTCGTTGCTGTGACATACACGCAAATATAATAAAATAAAATTAAATCATAATAATATAATTACTTACTAACATGTAGATAACAAGTTGTACCTACTAACAATATTGAGTCTATACTGTTACTTGAATAAATGAATTTTATTATTATTATTATTCAGTACTTTTGGCACCCTTCGGGTACGGAACCCTAAAAACAGAACATTATCGTCAATCACCTCATCACTATTTCGTATATGTGAGAGGGTTAAAAGCTCGAGTAGTTTAAAATCTTCACTCCTGTAGATAACAAAATTCAATATAGAAAAGATTTGTTACAAATTCTGAAATAATAAAACTATATGAAAGTTTCCAGCTCAAAATTGTGTTTCGCTCTTTACATTTGATACGTGTACAGAAAACACTGGGCCGGAATATAAATTTGTACATATTATGGGGGATTGTGAAGATGTTTATTGTATAACTTGAGCTAGATATAAGAGGACAGAATGCGGAGTTAATGGAGGGTAATATTTCGGTTTATGTTGGGACTTATAAGACCCAGGTACCCACGAGTAAATAAAAATAAAAAATGGTATAAAAATTGTTGGGATTGGGAAAAACGTTCCAGAATAGTGTTGCTGAACGGATTTGGATGAAATTTGGCACGCTGATAGAATATGTTCTGGATTAACACATAGGTTACTTTTAGCCCGGGAAAGCAATATGTACCTCGGATACTTGATGCGGGTCTATGAGGGTGGTCTTGGAGGGAGATGTGGGTATGTATCAGAGCGTTCTGGTCACACCGAATTCTGAAGTGGCAAGAGCACTTTATAGCTTGGGTTTAGTAATATTAAGAAATTATATGTAATAAAGTAAGGTAAAAGTGTAAAATTAGGT
Organism: Achlya flavicornis; assembly: GCA_947623365.1. Classification (NCBI taxonomy): domain Eukaryota; kingdom Metazoa; phylum Arthropoda; class Insecta; order Lepidoptera; family Drepanidae; genus Achlya; species Achlya flavicornis. The sequence goes on from OX392479.1 coordinate 13,823,104, forward strand.
AACGATGGAGCTGTCATAGTCTTTTAAAAGACTCAAAGATCCTAAAATATGAATGAATTTAAAAAAATAAAATACTTTGGTATTCGGGCGTTGATTTTTTTACGATTAGTGACCGACTTTTTTTTTTTTATACCACTAAGTCGGTAAACAAGCTTACGGCCCGCCTGATGGTAAGCGGTCACCGTTGCCATATGGACGCTTGCAACACAAGAAGCATCGCTCACGCATTACCGACCTTTCCCTCCCCTATGAGCTCTGGCGACCTTACTCACGCGCAGGAATACAACTTTACACATCATAAAGTTATTTGGCTGCGGTATTCTGTAAGGTGGAGGTACTTCCACAGTCGAGCTGCTCTTTGAGCGAATAAACGCTTTGCTCTACCTCTCTCAAATGGTGACTTGGTGATAAAGTGTTTGACAAAACGTGTACATGTGCATGTGTCCAGTATGATTTATGAAAAACGTATAAAAAGCTGCAAGTTTTAATGCCAATAGTAGCAAGTGAAAGTAAAATAGTCACGTCGATAGCAATCGAAGCAACAGAAAATGTAACGCTGGAAAAAATAGAAAAGTATTATGAAAGCGTCGCAATGGGGTGAAAACTAAACGTGTTAACTGTATTACAAGCCTCATTGGTTTTGGCATTAATTTTCGATTGGACAATTTCAGAGAAACATTGGTTAATACCGTCTGATTGGAGAATTAATATCATTAGGTGTTCGTCGCTGGATTCATATTGTAGACCTTCCTATTTCATATAATTTAAAAACTGAAAACCTTAATACTTTACTCATACACTGTATAAAGTCTGCAGACATTTAACTTACTGATTTATATTTGGTAATTTATTATTGTTAATACTTACCCCCTTACTCATAAAGAGCTATTAGTTAAATAACTTTTTATGAGTAAGGGGGTTAGTTATTATAATCAGTAAGTTGATTATGGTCTTATGACCATTCCATAATGTAGGAATTAGATAATTAACAATGAAAAGGATATTTTATTGGCTGTACCTAGTATTTATATACTCTGAGGCTGTACTAATACAAAACTTTACGTGTATAAAATGCTGTTTCAATATTTCATGAATTGACTCAGTAAGTTAGTCATAAGAAATTCGCCTTTGTCCCCAGTCTTCGATAATTTATTACATAAAAGATATTGAATAATTTTTATATCCGTTTCATTTGGATCGTATAACGGGGGCCTATCGAGTGTCGGGTACACTTGTGTAAAATTAAGTGCTAGTGCGTGATCTACGATTGTAATGTGTCGATCGATAGCCGAGACCGTTCGTAACGGAGTTCACATTAAGGCCTTTGTTGGAAAAGTTTACACGCTTCGATTTGGTAAATAATAATTGATTAGTCGTTTGAGGGCAGACACTCAATAATAATAATAATAAGACTAATTAAACAGAAAAATAAACAGACGCGCACCGAGGGTTTCGTACAAACCTGTAGGTATATAAGTAAATGGTAGTATAGACCTGAGTATTTGATATGAATTTCAATTTATGACGTATTAAAAAAAAACTACTTACTAGATCTCGTTCAAACCAATTTTCGGTGGAAGTTTGCATCGTAATGTACATTATATATTTTTTTTAGTTTTATCATTTTCTTATTTTAGAAGTTATTTAGTCCTATTTTACAGGGGGGGGGGACACATTTTACCACTTTGGAAGTGTCTCTCGCGCAAACTATTCAGTTTAGAAAAAAATTATATTACAAACCTCAATATCATTTTTGAAGACGATAGATAGGTCTTAGACAAACCACACTTATGGGTTTTATTTAAAAAAAAATGAGTTTCAGTTCTAAGTATGGGGAACCCCCAAAAATTATTGTATTTTTTTCTATTTTTGTGTGAAAATCTTAATGCGGTTCACAGAACACATCTACTTACCAAGTTTCAACATTATAGTTCTTATAGTTTCGGAAAAAAGTGACTGTGACATACGGACGGACAGACAGACAGACAGACATGACGAATCTATAAGGGTTCCGTTTTTTGCCATTTGGCTACGGAACCCTAAAAAGTGTAATTCTGTATAGACCTATTCGATTCTGTTTAACCAAAAGGGTTAATATTGTTTCAGAAATTAACCAGTCAACTGTTTTTCCCTTTTTTGGCAATCGCAATTGTATTTGTAAAGACAAATCAATTACTGAAGAGATCTGATCGAAATAAGTTCAGGTCCCGACATAATTGTATTCCAACTCGGAAAGCGAAGTTGAAAAATTCTACACGTGTCAGGAATCTACATGAGGAAGTTGGCAGCGTTCCGAAGTAATCGATTGCTAGGTGCGAAGTTAAAAGTACTTTTGAATTTCTTGAAAATGTCACTTTGAGCTATGGAAGTATTTCGGGTTAGAAATGTTCTGACTTCTATGTATAGAAATGGTCGAACTGTGAAACGAGGAAGGGAGGTCGGTAAGACACTTTTAACTTGTATTTCTTATTTGTCGATATTCAGTTTGAAGCCTTGACAATGGTCGTGTGTTCGAATCCAATGACGAGCTTGAGCTTTATATAAAGGACAACATCGTGAGGAGACCATAGCACGGTAGCCACCACCCTCAAGTTGAAAATCTGTCGCCAAGGGACCTATCCGACGGCTGCATTTGAGATCCAGATACATTCAAGGCTTTTTAAAGCTCTAACACATTGGTATTGCTTATGTGCTTAAGGTGTTACTCATTAAACATAATTTATCTATAATACTGTTATTAAAGTCACATATTTATCGACCACTTATCTGACCTGGCACCAAATAACGATGTACCGTTTATGCGAAAAGGTTTAAATATTAATGTTAAGTACAGATTAATCCATACAATGTTAACGTCATATTTGCAACCTATAATCCGAACTATAATCGGGAAATTCACCAAATCACAAACTCATCCGGTTATGCATTGGCTTCGGATATACAAACATTGGAAATTGGTATTACAATCTAGGTAGTAAAGGTTCAATTTCGCTTGGATGTCTTGAAATGGGAATTTCTAAGCATAAAGGATGCCGTAGCCTCTGGAGTATTCCATTATCGGGTGTCATGTTTGGCGATTATAAATAGCCTCTAAGTAGACACAATAGCTAATTGGGTACTTTCCTGTGTATATATAATTTTAATTAGTCCGTCAGATAGATTATCAAAAAATATTGGACAAGTATATTTTTTTTCGTCAATCATACTGAAAATGATGAGGATATAGCCCGTTAAAGTTCCGCGTGACGACACATTTCTATAATTTTTTTAATGAAATGTGACGGACTAAATATTTTTTTAAGAAAGTAGCCAATTATCATCCGGGGTTATTTTGCAAACTTTTTACATAATAGTTTTAGTTATTTTTACATGAGTCTATAAATGAATACCTAATTATGTTCAGTATCATACACTACTTTATCAAATTATAATTCATTTATTTGCCATAAAGTAAGTACTCATATCGTAAAGTTCTAATTATCAATTCAATATATTAAGTACGTTAATGGTATACTTTATTTTCTTAAGGAAACTTTTTTATTATTATTATGGCTTTTATTCATTCAAAAATATACATTTATAAATCATTCGTAAAATTGTACTTACTTAGTAACTAGTACTATAAGTACACTTTATTTTGTTTAGGAAACTGTATTAAAAATTAATTCAATACTATTACTTTAATAACACTGGTACTTTATTTTGATAAAGGAAACTGAACTAATAAAACTTTTTATATTTTTAAAGAGGTGTATGTGAATAAATTTATAAATATTTTTGAAGTCGTATTTAGAACTTTCTGCTATGAGTGTAGATAAAATCACGGAAAAGTAAAAACAAATAGATAGATTAAAATTATAACACATGTCTCGAATAAGTTAAAAGTAAATTTTAAAGACTAGAATTGATAAAAAATATGTCTTTTGTTAACAGTTTGATAGGTCGTAGAGATCTAGTAATGCTATTTCAACCCCTGATAATATAATCAGTTATTTATAAACGCATAATGCAAAAATATAAAGTATTATATATTTCAAGGCTTGGTAACTTAATAATAATAGATTAGATTATAATCGACAATTATCATTAAGTAGTTTTTACCGTATACTTAGTTTATTATATCATATTGTCTGTCTGTTTGTAACATATAAGTGCCTATGTGTATACCATAGCAATGATTTTTGTGAGTTGTTGTGTAGTTCGGGGATGGTTTCTGCAAGAAACTACCACAGAGCTATGACGTCGGAGGTGTGTAATAAAAAATAAAACTTTTTTTTAAAACTCTTTAATAATACTCTTACATCTCTTTTTGTATCTAAATACAATATTTACAAAGCTTAATCACATAATATAACTAAAATTATAATAATGTCACATTTAACCTTTTTGTCACTGTTACGAATATTTTTTTTTATGTTTCCTAAAACCAAATTGGCAGTATCATAGGCAGTGATTTAGCTGATTTGAGTATTTGTATAATGTTAAAGTAAAAAAAAGCTTCAGGTTGCTACTTAATTTTAAAATATAAAAATACCGTCCCAAAAGTACACGATACCTTATTCAAAGTTTTCTCAAAATATATGTCATAGTAATGATTCTCTTTTTAAAATTATGTAGAGAATTTATAACATTTTATGCCATAGTCTTTGTCCACAAAGTTAAATAAAAAAATACAAAAAAGCATAGTTAATTATTGTGTACCTTTGAGAGAGTACGGTCCTAACCTAAAAATATAATTTAACAATACATACACTAATTTGACCAAAATAATGTTAAGAAATTTACATTATATCACACAAATCCTTTCATTCACAATCCGATATGAACCGACTAACGCCAATAAATAAAATATTCATGTTAAACATACTATGTAAGTACTTATAGTATTGGTGGTTGATTCAGATTTTTAAATGTGATTAGATTATTTATACCCATCTATTATTAAATCGATGAACATTAAAAAAGCGTTAACAATCACACATACGACTTCTATTCGAGTTTGCTTATCATTCATTATTATGATGACATCATCCAAATAAACAAATTTTGAACACTATTTAATGTTAGCGCTATCTACATAGCTGTTAAACGAGACACGTATCGTATAAATTTAAATAAATTCTAGGTGTATCAAAATAACTCCATAAAGCTACTTTATTATAGCAAACGTGAACAGAGAATGGTTTAAAGCTATTTGTTAGTACTCAGCTTATCGCTTAGCTGCTGGAGCTTGAGTATGATGGGTGCAGCCTTCTACGTTCTCTGGCCAATCACAGACGTTCTCATTGTAGTTGAAGACAAGGTTTGCAGGACAAGGCATGTGGTGTTTCCTTTCTCCTTCACACATGTAGTACATAGTACAGTCAGCTTTGTCAGGGTGGTAGGATATGTGTCCATCTTCCTCTTCACAGGTAACTTCGTTGGCTGAGAAAAAAATAAAAATAAATATAAATATAAAAGAAAGAAAAAGGAAATACGACACCAAACGATTTACGATAACAAAAGAACATTGTTTTATTCAAACGTAGGAGCTGAAACTATACTCACGATCTTTAGTAGTATACTGGCCGCTAGAACTAGCTATGGTCTCATAAGGGCCATCGTATTCCAATCTGACTTTGTAATTTTCCAATTCCTGCTTCATCGCCGTGATGAGCGGATATTTTCCAGTTCCACAAGATCCTCTGAAGTCATCCATGTCGATAGACCATACCATGATACCACCGAAGCCTTCTTCTTTGAGCCAAGCCATCTGTGGAAACCAAAAATTATTTTTTACTTGTTAGGATCAACTTTTTTTTTTACGAACTCGCTACTAAAGACTCAATATTGAAATTATTATTTTAAAGGCAAATACTGACCTTAGTTTTAAGAGATCTTTCATCATCGAATCCAACCCATTGATCGCCTCTGTAAGCGAAAGGCACCATTTGTTCGTTGTCCCATACAAGTGTTGTATTATCTTCACGAAGGAACTCGCAGATTTCATAGTAAGACATGAAACCAGCTTCATTTGTAAAGCGACCAGCTTGGCCTATGAAAAGGAGATATAAACGTTTAGTTAGTTACGTATAAATAGTTTAACAATATTCTATGTAAATCGCACTAAACTAATTTTAGGCACATCACATCTCTTTCTTACGAACATTATTGAAAAAGGAAAGAACAATTATTTAAAGTCAAATAAAATATTGCCGTCTTATTTTGCGTGTATTTAGGCGTAACCGCGATAGATGGCGACTACATTTTATATTGAAAACAAGCATTGGACTAATTTGACAGGACTAAATTTCTTACATCCTATTCTTATGTTCTTTGTTAGAAAGAGACATAGTGAGATTAAAATTAGTTTAGCTGTAAATAACAGAATCAGGGCCAGTTACAGACTATTAAGAAATTATCTCCAACTTACCACCCTCAGAAGAAGGAGCTCCGATGTCGAATTGGGTGTCATTGATGAGGGTGAAAGATCTGCCATAGGTCGGCATACCGATCATGAGTTTCTCTTTGGGTGCACCTTGACGTACCCATTCGCGTGCTGAATAATCCTGTTATAAAAGAAATGCTATTAGTTTTAATTTGATTAAATGTATCCCTTCGATAAAGAAATTAAAATTTGGACCATAATTATCAGAACATGACTTAATTATAAAAAAATATGGTAAAATAGAACTAATAAAACAGTACATACCACAGTGAGTTTCTTCTGGTAGCTGGTAGCGCTTTCTAACGGGAACAGGGGGCTGTTGTGTCCGACTTGACGCTCCCACTGACCATGGAAATCGTAAGTCATGACGTTGATGAAGTCCTGCGAAAAGAAAATTCAATGTTAACAATAAAAACTTTTTAAGAAAAAAAATAAACCACCGAAAAAACTGAAAAGCAAAAAATAATTTTGAATATAACTTGAATTTATTTTATAAGGTTTTGCAGTTATATGAGACCAACTTCGAGGTAACTTGATAAAACAACTTGATAAAAAAAATATTATCAAAATCGGACTACTCTGTAAGAAGTTATGCGTGATCATATAAAAATAAAAAAAAAATACCCTTCGACTTGTAAACGTAAAAAAGTGTGATTGATCAGTAGAATAACTTAATGTATTTACTATTTGGCTAGAGAAAAAATAGGAAACAAATGATTGAGAATTTTAGTTTATCAATTTATCATTCTTACCAAGTATTTAGAAATTTCAGGAACGTCATAACCAGCAGCGATGGCTTCAAAAGATGCTGGGACAGCAGCAGTTAGTAAGAGTCGAGGTTGGCCTGAAGTTTTCGCTTCGCCTTCAAATGCCAATCGAAGTTCTTTGAGTAGTGAAACAAATGCTGCACGATCATCTGCTCCTCTGTAAAAATATAAATATTATAATTATTTAGATTCTATTTGGTTATGCGCTGAATAGCCAAAAATATTTCAATCTCAAACAGGTAGAGTTACGGGTTGAAAACGAGTTTTAAGCCACCGGCACCACTTTAATAATTTAATGAATAAATTTTCATCAATACAGGGATTTCAAACATCAGTTTTATTAAGTATTCAACAGCAATATTATTTCCTAATAATAGGATTACTGAAAAACAATTAAACTTCAATTGTTTCTCAATCAAATATTATTTTCATAATCGTTTATAATTTACCGATTGTTTTAGGGTTAATAAAGATTAATTGGCTCGATGAACAATTAACTCGACCGAAGTTTAGTTGAGCTTCAAAAAGGTATGAAATGTATTATATGGAAGATGGATTTTAATACTATAGATATATAGGTGCCTAAGGGCTATTACTAGCAAATTAAATCCTGTAACTGGTTAAAATAAAGTAAAATATAAAGTTTATATTCAAAATATGGATTGCTTACCTTGGATATTCCCAGTCCACATCCAAACCATTGAACTGATAGTCTCTGAGGAAATCGATAGCTTCGTATACAAACTGGTTCATGCGGAAAACGTTGGAAGTCAGCTCTTTGAAGGGTGTGGAACCGAAGGCCCAGCCACCAATAGCGAGGAGGATCTAAAATATCAGAAAATTGATTATGAAGTGCAATAACCTGTAGTATCAATTAAACAAGTTGTAAACACCTGGTACTATGTAGCTAATGGTAGTAGCTAGAAACCAGTCAGACAAATAAAGGCAAAAAATATATTTGAAACTTATCTCACTAATTTTATAGTTTCTCTCAAACTAGACAATATACTACACTAATCAATGTTGATCCGTTTGTAACGTTAGCGTACCTATACTATTCATGCGATTTGGATGAAACTTGTAAAATGTTGTGCGCAGGCCGGGAAAGACTTCTGACACAGAATTTGAAAACAGACGTTCCAAAGCATGCCGAGCATTAATTTAACCTTAACATACCTTCAAATTCGGGTTTTTCTCTCTCAAAGCAACAACTTTATCGTACATATCAGCGTCTTTCTCATCTCCTTCAGCTAGTTTGTGATCCTTCAGGGTTGCAAAGGCATAGATGACGTGAGTGCAGAGTGTGGGGTCAACGTTTTCTGGTGTGAAACGACCGGCGCTTGGCCTCTTTGATGACCACGATGTAAGATAGCAGAGGACTTGAGGTTCACGCTCTGTGGAAAAGATGGCAAGAAAATCAAAGGAATCATACAACTGTTAACATTTGCATGGTTTTAAAGTCTCATAGATAACTCTTCCATTTATTTAAAATCAGTATTTTAATATGCTATGCCGCGGAATTATTTATATGCCATATTTCATCCAAATCCATTCAGCAATCCATATTTATTGATAAACAAACATCCACATACTTGCGCTTAAAATAATAAAAGGATGATATAAGAAAAACATACAATGGCCCTGATTCTGTTGTTCACAACTAAACTAATTTTAATCTCGCTATGTCTCTTTCTAACAAATAACATAAGAAAAGGATGTGAGAAATTTAGTCCTGTCAAATTAGTCCAATGCTTGTTATCAATATAAATTTAGTCGCCATCTAGCGCGGTTACGCCTAAATACACGCAAAATAAGACGGCAAAGAATAATTTGACAGCTTCAAATATGTTCTATCCTTTTTCAATAATGTTCGTAAGAAAGAGATGAGACCTCTTCATCACATCTCTTTCTTACAAACATTATTGAAAAAGGATAGAACATAAATTAAAGTTGTCAAATTCCTCTTAGCCGTTTTCATTTGCGGGTAATTAGACACGTAAGCAAAGAAATCTCAAATTCAAATTCAAAATCATTTATTCAAATAGACCTTCGCAGGCACTTATGAAAAGTCTGACTCTAATACTCAAATACGGGTTCGGAAGGTTGGATCTTTATAGTGACTAAATTAGTTAAGTTGTAATTTTAAGAGAGGTAGAGCATAGCGTTTATTCGCTCAAAGAGCAGCTTGACTGGGGCAGTACCTCCACCTTACAGATTACCGCAGCCAAATAACTTTAAGTTGTGTACAGTTGTGTTCCTGCGCGTGAGTAAGGTGGCCAGAGCTCATAGGAGAGGGGAGAAAGGTAACGCGTGTGCAATGCTTTTTGTGTTGCAAGCGTCCATATGGCTACGGTAACCGCTTACCATCAGGCGGGCCATATGCTTGTTTACCGACTTAGTTGTAAAAATCAACACCAATATGTAAGATGGCATAGTATAAATTCCTAACGTTTTAGTATGATCAATAACCTCTTTAATTAAATCTTGATCAAAACAAAAATAATGATACTCCAGAAAATGTTTTAATAAAAATTGTCCATTAATCAAAGATATAGTAGCAGTGAGGATCGTAATCAAAGTTAAATTTTCTGTGTCTAGTGAGACACAGAAAACGTTCACTGTAATGATTGACGACTTAAAAGAGCGATGAAAAGTGCTGTCATAAGTTTCATTTCAAATCGCTTGATCGCTAAACTTTGATACTAAAATGTTTAAGAATTTCTAAGAAATCTAGCTAAAACCACTATTAACATTGGAAATGTGTTATTTATCACCAACACTCCGCTTCAAAGCACGTAGAGCTCCAAAGCACCCACTTGTAAAGATTGTCGCGAGGTTATGTCATAAACTTGACGGTATTAAATCAAAAACCCCATTTGCTACACCTCACCATTTAAACATGACCTACCCACTCCTACAACGTTGTCTATAATTGTAGAGCAAGAGGGAGAATCTTGAGGCGTTCATAGTTCCTCCAATTTTGGTCTCTGAAAATACTTGAACGTAAAAGCAGTCGATGTTTCAAACTTTTAGCAACTATGTCGCATTGTCGAGTTTCCTAAGCCATTCTTGGCTGTTGGAAACAACTGAGTACCTAAAAGTGACCCTTGTGGCACTCGCACTGGAGATTTGTAGGTTTCAGTGCCAAATACACCGTTTCATGTTTTTGAAGCATGAAAGTTCGAAGTGTAAATATTTTCATGTTTGATATTCAATAATAGTATAGAGTTTGACGGGCCAGTTGGCGCAGTTGGTTAAGAGTCTGGTACAGATTCCACCTATTGCGCCGCAGGTCGTGGGTTCGATTCCCGCACAGGACATGCATTTGTGTGCATGAACATGTCTGCATGTCTTGAGTCTGGGTGTAATGTATGTATTTACAAACAAAAAGTAGTATATGTATTATATCAGTTATCTGGTTTCCATAGTACAAGCTCTGTTTAGTTTGGGATCAAATGACCATGTGTGAGGAATGTCCTAGGATATTTATTATTTATTATTATTATTAGTTCTGACGGTAAATTAAAAAAGTTTTTACAGAATTTAACTACACGTCTACATTAGACTGTCTATAATACTTAATTAAAACCACTAGCCAAAGGTATACAAAGTCTTTTCTATATTTTTATTGGTGAATACTTCTGTTCATCCAGAAGGCATTTGTTTGAAGATAAAATCTAAGTGGAATCTCGTGAGACAGTTTCCAAAAATATCTTCAAATTTCTTTTTCACACAACGCTTTCCACGCTACGCCAGAGTTATGTTATAAGATGGAATTTGCCAAACATGACTGTTTGCATTATAAGCTTTGCACTTGACATGTTCGGTATGCTTCGTTGGAGTGTTGCTGGAACATTTTAGGGATCCTTAAGAGGGTTGGCTGATATATAATGCTGTTTATGGAATGATAATATATTCTTCTTCATTTTTATGATTATGTCTAGATATTTGTCTCATGAAAGGTGTAGGTATATTAAAGGTTTTGTATTGTGTATACCCCTTTACTCATAAAACGTTATTTAACTAATATGCTGTTTAAAGGGTCACGTAAATAAAGTCACTCTATTGTCATTGTCAAATAATGTGACATTATTTACGTGACCATTTAAACAGTATATTAGTTAAATAGCTCTTTATGAGTAAGGGGGATACTCTTTTAAGGGAAAATCTCTACAGAGGTAAAAAAAAGTCAGCGAAACCTGTTTAGTGAATGCCTACGTAATTTATATTATTAAATTGAATTATATATTATATTATTAAATAAATATAATATATTTCGTGATATTAGAAATCAAAGTTTACATAATCCTCTACAGAATTGCTAAAGCTCTAGTCTAGTTACCAAGTTTCCAAGTTATCTGAGCTTGTTAAAAGTTTGATTTAGTTAAAAATAAATGTTACGTAGATCGAGGCATATTTGGAGATATACACTTTTTTATTTCTGTAAAATAGAATAGGAATAGTATAAACGCCTGAACTTTAGTGAGCAGCAATTTTTTTTTAACGTTGCTAAGAATTTTAAATCTTGTCTGATTTTACTTAAATTAAACGAAATTGTTGTGTGATTCAGTGTACCATAGAGTTTATATTATATATTTAAGTGGACAAAATGCGGGAAGATCCTTTTTTTTTTTTTTTTTTTTTTTTTTTTTTCACGGTCATCTGATCCCAAACTAAGCAGAGCTTGTACTATGTAAACCAGATAACTGATATAATACATAAACTACTTTTTGTTTGTAAATACATACTTAATATACATAATTACACCCAGACTCAGGACATACAGACATGTTCATGCACACAAATGCATGTCCTGTGCGGGAATCGAACCCACGACCTGCGGCGCAGTAGGTGGAATCTTTACCAGACTCTTAACCAACTGCGCCAACTGGCCCGTCGACCCAATTAGTAGCTGTTACCCGCGACTTCGTTCGCGTGCCCACGGTTTCACCCGCGTTCCAGGATATTATACTTCCCTATAACTGTTTTTTTTTCTTTTGTATACTTACGTACCGTGTTTAATTTCATATGCATTCAGTAAAAAGCTATTATTTTACTACAAGCAGACACTTGAATTTTATTTATTTGTTTATTTTTCGCCGACAAAAAGGCTTAAGTTTTGTCGGCGATTTTAGGCGGCTATTCATATGATAGAACATGTTATGCAAGCTTAAGATTACAATAAACGAATATTATAATCAGTTTTTGATTCTAGTGAAAGTTTGATAACAGCCGTAATCGTGTTCAGGTTTTTTCCGAACGATTAACATGTCTCGTATGAATATTTAATTTTACTTTATGTAATAGAGGTACTGTTAAAAACTATTGAAGATTTTATATTTTTATTGCACTTCTTGTACTTACTAATTGTTGCATAATGTTGAAATTAAGTTATTTTCGACAATAAACTTTTTATTTCAAAGTTAATTTGTTTTGTAAAAATAGTAAGTTTCAAAAATTGTAAGCAAATAATTGCTATTATTAAGGTAACTTAAATACTTAACGACAATAGGAATTTGAAAGTAAAAGTCATCAATTATTCTCCAAAGAACTTAAAAGTGATTTAAGATTGCGTTGCGACATTACCCAATTGTTTGATTGTATTTAATTGAAGCATAAAATTTTAATTGATCACTTTACATTTTTATTTGTAAAAGTTTTGAAATCATAATATTGTTAAATATTTTGTTATTATTTTTGACTTCTACCTAGACTAGACGGATCTAGAAGATATTAAGCCATTGCATACGTGGACAAAATAAACTATTTCTTAATCTGAGACAAAACTATTCTGAAGTGCTAAAACAATAAGCATATATAATAATTTTTTCTTTACTCTTGGAAGTTTTTTTAAAGCAAAAAGAGTCTATTGGCATTTATTTTTAACAAACCCAATTGTTCATTACTTAGCAGGAATACCCACTACATTATACTGGGTGGAGATTTTGAGATGGCATATTTTCGAAAGCTATGTTGGATTAGTCATGCTGAACAAATTTTACTATGAATTCTCAAAAAAAAATACTTTTCATACATTAAGTACTTATGTACGTACTTTATATACTTTTTTTTTTTTTTTATGTTAAATGGGCTTGCGTTTGACCTTCGACTGACCCCAAGAGGAGTTAAGTCGAGGCCGAGGATGTAGCACGCTTACCCAGAAAAAGCCTATTCACCCTGGCCTTGAATACATCTAGGTTGTACCTAGGTGTCGGGAAACACAGATCCCGGAAGAGAGTTCCACTCCTTTGCTGTTCGTATAAGAAACGATGAAGCTTTACTTAGCTTTACTTAATATACTTTATACTTATGATCGAGCAAGGTTGTAATTTTGTAAAAAAACATTTTTTTTGAGAATTCACTATTGGTCGTACTAAAAGTTGTTCAGCATGACTAACCCAACATAGGTTTCGAAAATATGCCATCTCGAAATCTCTTCCTGTTATAATATCTTAGATAGGAGTTAGATTTACTTATCCATTTTATGAATCTTCCTGACAATAAAATCAATCATTTGCAATCTACATCTGAAGAAATACTTTTTATAAGACACCACTGCATCATATGCATCTTTTGCGTCTGTTATACCAAGAAATCTAAAGAGCGAACTTACTATTTTTGTCAAGAGCAGCACCATTTTTGTTCCTGATGATGAGACTGGATTTAACTGGTTTCTTCACCCTACTAAGGACATCTGACAGGCTGATCTTGATTGGTTCAGGCTTCTCGGTCTCTTCTTCGATGACGACGCTGGCGGCCACCGATGCCCAGTCCACGTCTTTGGCGTCCTTACCACGGGAGATACCACGGAGTTCCTCTCTGGAAGTTAGCATATTAAGATTTTAAAGGAGCTGGGATTGAATAAATGAAGGTAATTAATACAATATGAGTGTATGTTCATCATGTCAAATTGTAAGAGTTTAAGATAATAAGTAGTCGTAACAGTGAATTCTCAAGTAGGTTTTGGATGTGCTAATCAGAATATATTAAGGAATTAGGCTCAAGACCATTCCACGCATTATGAAACCTTTTTCGATTACCAATGTTATCTACCAGCTGTCTTTTGTGTCGCAAAACACAACCCATCTATAACCACAGCTTTATCTTTAATGTTCTCATTAGCACCAGAAAAACTTTCATATGTTGGTAATTTGGCGCATATAGGATCATAAAGAGACAAAGAAGGAAGGACCACATACCTCATCGCTCCAATGAGGGGATACTTGACATCCCCACCACAAATGCCACCGCTGAAATCGTCCATGTCTACGGTCCACACCATGGCACCTCCGAAGCCATTGTCCTTGATCCATCTGTATAAGAAAAAAATACTTTTTGAAAACGAGCTTTTATTGCATTGTCATCCAAACTAAAGTGTATTCAAAAATTCAACTCAATCGGCTGGGGATAAGACTTGACCCATACTAACTAACAAGTTAAATAAAACCTTGTAATGATGTTCGAGCAAATAGTTGCAAAGATTCCAGCAATTGATAATTCATCAAATATTATAATAAACTACAATAGCAATAATAAGGAATCTTTGAATACAAAGATTTTGATACCAACAAAAAAATTACTATGTCTATGCCTATGTTTGGCCGCAATCTTGACATAGGAAATGATGGGGCTAAAGCTGGTAGGCAATAAAACACAGAAAAGACTGGCTCTCAAGTGCAGCTGCTGGCACCTAGTCAGCCAGTACGTGGATTACGTAACTTTATTGCAATGAAATTCAGATTGAAATAACCTCTGAATCGGTAGAAATATTACAAAATCGAAAATGGTTCCATTTCTAATGAACCACTGTTTGTATTTGCAGTTATCAGAATGTAAAAAAGTTATCAGAAAATCGCTATATTGAACCGATTTCAATTCGAAAATGATTGAAATTTAGTTACGTATTCGCCCCGCAGGTAGGTCCAACAAAAAACCATCATGCTATGGTTTTCTCACTATATTTTCCTTCATCGTAAGCTCAATGAAGGATTTTACCGCACGACCTTCATGGCTTCCGACTTTAATATCACTTTAGCTTTTAATAACAATATGAAAATGGCTACGCAACAAAGTCAAATCTCCAAAATTAATTCATAATCATCAGTAATGTGGGTGGTAAAATCAACTGGTCAGAAATTAATGGCATAATATAAAATCGTATTATGACATCATCTTACCTCATTTTATGTCTAATTGATTTTTCATCATCGAATCCCACCCACTGGTCACCGTGTATTGCGTAGGGCACCTTCATTTCATCATCCCATACGTATGCACCACCGTTGAGGAGGATCTCGCAGACCTTTGGATAACGAAATATAATTTTCAACACACTCGCTCGTAAAGTGACATTTATTGCACCGTTTTTAGTACCTTAATGCAGCTTATTACGCACTAGTGCTTTTTACTTTACATTACCGCATAGTTTTATGATAGGTATAATCCCGATTATGATAAGTTTGTACCTCACTGCAAGTGATATGTGTGTAGACAAAGCATATAAACGGGTAAAATAGTTTGACAGCTCAAGGCTGTTAAAAAAAAAACTTGCGCGCCATATTTTGTTTACGTTCTCATTTTATGGTTGATTATTATCGAAAAATCTACTTAAAAAAATACAAGTCTGTTTTTTTCCGTGTTGAAAAACGTCGTATGACACGCGAGTGCATTGATTTTTACACTCTCGGCTCACGCGCTTAATACCGCCTCGAGTGTTAAACCAACTTTGCACACATGTATCATAATATACTATTAGAATACTAGTTGTAATAATTAATGTTATACAAAATAATAGTTTTACTATTTGAATACTACATTAATGTAAGTGATGCTGTAACCAAAACTACCAAAAGTAATATAATCCTGTGGCGGTAGAATATATTTGTCCAAATTATCATTTGATTTTCTAAACTTTAAGAAATTTTGATATATCCATAATAGGAAGTCACACTCGAATCAAGAAAACCTACACTAAATCTATCAAAACGTTATTTATTGTGACGAACACACTTGATCCGACCTGCTCGAGACTTGAGTGGACTGTATATTACAAGTTGAAACCATAAAATGCCGGCTGGACGAAGTCACTAAAGACGCGACCAGATCCGAGCGAAATCCGAAGAGTCAAAGACGGATCAGTGACACGAAAAAGGAGGGGGGGGGGCGAGCACACGGGTGGTGCTGAACAAGAGCGGGGGTATACGGGGGGGGCGCGGGCGCCGTAAAACACGGGGCGCGGGGAGGGGCGCTAAGGGCGCGGGTTGCGGGGCGCGGGGGAACGACGCCGATGGTACCAACGTGAGCACGAGACTCGTGGCTACACGGAGGGCGAAAGGGCGCGGGGGGGGGGGGGGGGCGCGAGGGGCGCGCGACCCGGGGCGCGGTGAAACACGATTGGCGCGCAGCGCGGTGCGCGGGGGGACACGGGGGACCGATGAGGGCGCGGGGGGGGGGGGGGGGGGCGAGGGGCGCGCGACGCGGGCGCGGGGGAACACGGGGGACCGCTAAGGGCGCGGGGCGCCGGGGGGGGGGGGCGCGAAGGGCGCGGGGGGGGGGAAGACGAGCACTCTCGGCGGGGTACGTGAAGTACCCGGTCGGCGGGGCGCTTGGTTGCCCAGTACTGTTGCTGGTACTCGTTGGGGCTCTTGCTTGCCCGTTGATTCGCTGCAGCAGATCTTCAATCCTCTCAATGAAAACACCAGTTTACTTTCACAATTATTCCTTTATTCCTTATTTCACAATTATTCCTTTTATTCCTTTTCTTTTTCCTTCTTGGTTGTTCTCTCGGAGGTTGCTGCCGTAGGAATGCCATTCCAAGAAAACCACGTCTATATTTATACCTTTTGGCAATGTACCCTGACCAATCAAATCGCTAGTTTTAATTATTATTGACCAATGAGAGTCGATGGTGTAATCCGAATCACCCTTGACCTTTTCTAGCGGTTTGTTTTCTAGCTATCTCTGTCTATCGGTACTCTAAGCTCTTCTAATGCGTAGTTTGCCTATTTACTGGGTTTTTCTTGGAAATGGTTGTCCTATTACAATGAGAACTTGTTTATCGACTAGGTATTGACATTATATACTTTATACAATAATAATTACCTCGATATTCTTATTACTTTAGGAGTAATAATACAAAATACTGAAACGGCTCACGTCTCGGTAATGCCGCGTTTCAGTGTCTTATTTTTCTAAATAATTTTACACAACAATCTCAAAATCTTTATTTCCTACACATTATTTACCTTAAGACAATTCTATACAATGACAATTAATACTTAAATATGGCAAAATACAATTCATTTAATTTTAAAAAATTCAAACAATGAAAATATGGGACGACATTTAGATCGCGTCGCTAACATTTATATTGTATCCCCAAAAGAACACAAAAAAAGTTAAAAACTTGTTGGAGTTAATTTTAAGTTTGAGCTAGTTCCAAATTTGGATTTACCGCAAAGCATCAGACATTCCTACGCCACAACTCATAAATCAAAGTTCTACAGGAATTTATGACATCTCCTGAGAGACGTTCAGTAATATTTAGGATTCCGCGTAGCTTAATGGATGTAGTTTAGGCTGATGTCAGACATAGGAGCATGCCTTTGTTAGATTGAATTTAACGGGCAGAATCCTTTGCTATTAAAAAATATTAACTGAAAAATCACACATTACATTTTATCTGCTAATAGAAATTGCTATTGATCGTTCGACCTAATCCTAAGTAATATTATAAATGAGAAAGTGAGTTTGTTTGTTTGTTACGCCTTCACGCCTTAACTACTCAACGGATCATCATGAAATTTGGCAGACAGGTAGCCTATGGCATGGAGAAGGACATAGGCTTTTTATCCTGGTAACGCGGGTGAAACCGTGTGAGACAGCTTCTTCTCAATAATATTATAAACGCGAATGTTTGTATATGGATGTTTGTTCTTCTTTCATGCAACTGCACTACTGAACCGATTTGGATGAAATTTGGCACACAGATAGAATATGTATTTTATCCCGGGAAAACATACGATTCCTCGGGAATGTGGGTGCAGCCGAGCGGGACGGCTAGTCCTAAAGTTATATTAAAATAAACAAGTAACAGTTCATTATTTTATAAACATTAAATAATTTCTCATCCTTACAATATTGTATGGAATTAAAAATACTTCATTAATTCAAATTCAAGACAAAGAAGTATTAACAGATACTTACCGAATATTAAAAACAGCCTCTCATCGAGACATACCCTAACATGCACGTAATTTTTAATTAAACCCACCTCATAGTACGCAAGAAATCCGCTCTCCTTTGTGTACTCTCCGGCTTTACCGCCTCCACTCGCCGGGGAATTCACTTTGAAGTTATTAGGATTGGACAAGGTGAATGTACGTCCGTAAGTTGGCATACCTGAAATTAGATTTGAATATAGAAACGTTTGATATGTTTTGGTTCAGCTTTGGAATGCGTTCTTGTTGTGATGTCTCTAACTTGGGTAATTAGTTGGGTACGAAATTGGAAATTGGTTGGGAACTGTTTTTGTTTGGGTCTAGGGATAAAAAAATGTAGTCGGCGAGATGTTGATTGTCGAAAACTTTTAATAGGTTGCTAAAATTGTCTCGGGTTCTTAATCGATCGACAAATTAAGCTGCTACCATCGTGCTCGGTACTTGGATGGGTAACCGCCTAGTGGTATTACAAATCGTGCGTTTTCGTGCTTCGGAAGGCACGTAAAGCTGTTGGTCCCAGTAATCACTTAATTGTGATAGTCGTTAAGCTAGTTGGAGGCCTTCTAGGCGGCTTGAAATCTCCAACAGTACGTTGACCACTAGCCTACCTCCACCGATCCATAATGGGCACGCGTGGTGGAGTATCTGCCCATTCCCTTTAACCCTGATTTGTGAAAGGAGGCCTGTGCTCAGCAGTGGGACATTATAGGCTGATGATGATGATGATGAACCGCTATAATTTGAGTTTTTATTGGAGATGCTTATAAAATATGTTTTTCAAAGTTTAAGGTAAATACATATTCTTAGGTATCTCACCACCGACATCTTGAAGTAATTTTTCGCCCCTGACCATACATATACTTGTATGCTCAAAAAGTGTTTTACCAATAATAATTAACTTACCAATGATGAGTTTATCTTTAGGAGCTCCAAGTTTGACCCAAAGGTGAGCAGCGTGGTCCACGGACAGCTGTTTCCTCCACTCGGAATCTGATGATGGAGCATATAGGGGAGCATTGTGACCTGTTTCCCTCTCCCATTTGCCGTGGAAATCGTATGCCATGAGGTTGATAAAGTCCAGGTAACTATTGCAAACAAAGAACATTTTGAGCACGTGGATCAAATTGACTTAATGGCTCCACACATTTATTAGAAAGGCAGAAAAACTAATGAGATAGGTACTTCAGATTAATAGTGATTGAATTTTACGAATTGTATTTGCGTTTTGCTAACATGGATCCAAGAATCAGAATCATGTCTAAATAATTTTATAGAAAAATTTAACAGAGTAGACAAAAACAACAAAAAATTGCTAATATCATCTGTTACCATTTCATAATAATAAGGAGAAATTATCTGATTATGCTCACATAGAGAAATGGGTATGCACCGCAGGGCAAAAAGCTAAATAACATAGACATTCCTTTTGTTTCTCGATATTATGTTCTCTTATTGATATTGCCTGGAGGATATTGAAATCCAAAACAGGCAAAGTATATGGTTACTTGTTAGAATAATGATATTGTTACGGAATAACAAGATAGTGGATTCAGGGAACCTATCGGATTTCTAATTAAACTTTGTTACTACAAAGTTGAAACGTGAATAATGTTTACGATGCCGAATTATAGTTCATATTCTTTGACATTACCATGCGATCGAGGTTGAATATAAACAATAATTTATTTTTCAACATACACTCGCTTGTAAAGTGACGTTTATTGCACTAGTGCTTTTTACTTTACATTACCGCACAGTTTTATTTTAGGTATAATCCCGATTATGATAAGTTTGTACCTCATTGCAAGTGATATGTGTGTAGACCAAGCATTCTTAATTTAAACGGGTAAAATAGTTTGACAGATCACCGTTGTCAAAACAAAAATCATTGTGTAGTTGATTATTATCAAAAAATGTAAGTACCTACTTAAAAAAATACAGTCTGTTTTTTTCTTCGCAAGTGTGTTGAAAAACGTCGTATGACACGCGTGTGCAATAGTGTGCATTGATTATTACACTCTTGGCTCACTTATCGCTTAATACCGCTTCGAGTGTTAATAACCAACTTTGCACACATGTATCATAATGTACTATTAATACTAATAGATGTGGACAATATTTATCATTTAAAATCTCATTAGAATACAATTACCTAATTTCATGGTGCGCAATGTTATACCGGCCATAACAAAAATTTTATGCAGTACGATATCACAAAAAATTAAAAGAAGATACAACAGAATCAGATCCCATAAACAAAATTGCTTTAACAAGTAAAAGTTCATGTCAGCGTTAAGCGTAAAGTGCTCTTAAGAAGCAACTCTTAACTGACACATTGACATCAGATGAAAGAAAAGCCAACCTTCCCAGGCCTTCAAAAACACTTACATAACTTTTATTCATAATGGTGTAAGGTGCAAAATATAATAGCCGGTGGTTCCATTATATCGGAATATGGGAAAATAAACACCGTAGGTTGAACAATAAAGCAAGAATAATAAGAGAAAATTTCGCAAAGCACATACAAGCGTGACAATTTTTTTGTTCTGCTTAGTGTTGTTGAGAGGGTGTCGATCTTTCGATGATTTAGAGTTCATATTACTTTGGTAGTTATTATTAGTAATTATGCAATAATAATAGAAGAGTATGAAAAAGAGTAGGCCATTGTTTTTGATTTTTGATGTGCTAAGTTTTACAATTTTATAATTTCTGAAGCGCTCGTGGTGTAGCACGATAAGCCGTTCTTAATCGATCGGCAAGTTAAACTACCACCGTCGTGGTCGGTACCTGGATGGGTGACCGCCTTGTGGTATTACAAATCGAGCGTTTCCGTGCTTCGGAAGGCACGTAAAGATAGTCGTTTAGCTAGTTGAAATTGGCTTGAAATCTCCAACAGTAGGTTGACCACTAGCCTACCTCCACCGATCCGCAGTGGGCACGCGTTGGGGAATATCTGCCCATTCCCTTTCACCCCGATTTGTGAAAGGAAGCCTGCGCTCAGCAATGGGACATCATAGACTGATGATGATGATTATGATGAATTTCTCCAGAATATTTCTTCAAAGCTATATAGAATTAACATTTTCTGGGCAAGCGTAATAAATGCTCTTCTTGTTTTAGTTGATTCTAGAGTGAGCAGCCAGCTAAACAAACATGGATACATTGATTTGTAACCATCGATAGCGTCGCTAACAGCACTAACAATATTTCGGTATAATTTATTTATTTAGGTCAATATTTAAATTTTCCGGCCATCTAAATATGACTTTTTGTTTCGCTGCGATTTCTGTTCGGTTAGCCTGGTTTTAGCGAAATTGGCCTTGACCTCATTCCCATTTAAGATATTATTCATGAAGCATCTTGACAACATATATTTTATATGTGTTTTTAGGAATAATGCGAGAAATGTGTGCGATAATGTGTGGCAATAGATGGTGTAGTACAGTACAGTACAGTAGTACCCAACTGATATGGCTTACCGATGTACCTGCGCAGAAGATACATTTTCGAGAGAAATGCTATTAGTCGGCAGCTATCGCCATGTCAGCGTGCACCGTGCGGAGGGGCGTGACTTGCAAGTGAGACGGAGCTAACAGCTGCAGTGTATATATATATGTATGAAACTTATAGTAGTATGAGGCATTGGCAGTGAGCCTAGATGTGGCGAAGGCGTTCGATCGGGTCTGGCACAGGGGTCTTCTAACGAAGTTACCATCATACGGGCTTCCCGAGGGATTGTGCAAATGGATTGCCAGCTTTCTGTCCAGCAGATGCATAAGAGCCGTCGTCGACGGTAGCTGCTCCGATAGCATGGACATAAATGCTGGCGTTCCGCAAGGCTCTGTGCTGTCCCCAACACTGTTCCTACTGCATATCAATGATATGCTGTCTATTGACGGCATTCATTGCTATGCGGACGACAGTACAGGGGACACCCATTATACGGGCCGCGCAAATATCCCTCGTTCCGAGGTTGAGGAAAGCCGCGAACGGCTGGTGTCTGAAATCGAGAGTACACTAACTAGTGTCTCCGATTGGGGTCGACTAAACCTAGTCCATTTCAACCCCACCAAGACTCAAGCCTGCGCGTTCACCGCTAAGAAAACCCCATTTGCTGTGGCTCCACAGTTCCAGAACACGTCCCTGAACATCAGCAAAAGCATCGGGATCCTTGGCGTCGACATTTCTAGCGACGTTTTGTTCCGAAGTCACTTAGAAGGCAAGGTTAAGCTGGCATCCAAAAAGCTCGGAGTGCTCAACAGAGCGAGGCAGTACTTCACATCGGGGCAAAGGCTGCAACTTTACAAGTCGCAAGTCCGGCCTCATATGGAGTACTGCTGTCATCTATGGGCGGGGGCACCTGGATACCAGCTTGATCCTTTAGACTCGGTTCAACGACGTGCCATAAGAATTGTCGACGATCCCGAGCTCACAAGCGGTTTAGAGCCCCTCACTCTGAGGAGAGACTTTGCCTCCTTATGTGTGTTCTACCGCTTGTACAACGGACGGTGTTCTGAAGAATTGATTAAGATGATGCCCACGGCTACTTTCTACCATCGCAACTCTCGCCATCGACGGAGTCCATCCTCACATATTGAAACCTGAATTGTTTCGTACTGTGCGGGCTCAAAGGAGCTTCCTTCCGCGGACGCTCAGACTGTGGAATGAGCTCCCCGCCGTGGTTTTCACGTGGTGGAGTACAGCATGGGGTTCTTCAAAAGGGGTGTGAAGAGATTTCTGCAGGGTCGGCAACGCGCGCGTGATACCCCTGGTGTTGCAAGCGTCCATAGGCTACGGTAACCGCTTACCATCAGGCGGGCCGTATGCTTGTTTGTCACCTAAGTGGTATAAAAAAAAAAAAAAAAAAAAAAGTGATCTAAGGCTGATTGTAAGTTTAAGCATTCTTTCGTTAATCTTCGGGGCCATATTTTCTTGCCTGTGCGAATGAAGATTCACGACGCGCCTTATCAGTTGGGTACTACTGTACCCACAGAACTGTACCTATACTCGTACCGCCTATCTGTACACATTATTACACATTCCTTGCACTGGTGGTTCTCTGGTGGATAAGGTCACACCGCTTAACAGCTTCACTACGCATCCTCGCACCGCTCTTCTA
Source organism: Achlya flavicornis (assembly GCA_947623365.1). Classification (NCBI taxonomy): domain Eukaryota; kingdom Metazoa; phylum Arthropoda; class Insecta; order Lepidoptera; family Drepanidae; genus Achlya; species Achlya flavicornis. The sequence goes on from OX392479.1 coordinate 13,846,636, forward strand.
CCTCGCACTGCTCTGGTAGAGGCGCAGCCATTCATTTATAGGTTGACTTATACCAGTGAAGCAAAAACAGGTTAGCATTGACTTGGTCATAAAACGAAACTGCTTGCTCCCGAAACATATTCTGGTAAATTACTTAAATACTCAATAAAGTCTTCTTCAATATATGACTCTTGACCACAACAGCTTTTAGAAGCTCTACCAGATCATCGTTAGTTAGTGTGTTTATAACTGACCTGGCTACAGCAGGTACATCATATCCACTCTTGATGTTGTCAGGACCAACGGGTACAGCAGCTGTGAGGAGCAGACGAGGTTTCTTCACCTCTTGGGCTTCAGCTTCGAATGCTTCGCGGAGTTCTGTAACAATGGAAACAGTAGTTAATAAAAGATTCGATACGGACTTGAAATCTGAAACAATTAATTAATCTGCTTCTTGTTTTTTTGATGATACATATTTGATGACATGACATCATAATAAAAAAGTTTTCGTTTAACAGTTTATGTATTTTAAAGTAATCCCGCATTTTTTCATTATTTGTCTGTTTGTCTGCTACTGCCTAATTTGTATCTTATTAGATACTAGATGGACCTGGTAACTCAACAATCAAATTTCTGAATACCAAAGGTTAAAAACAACAAATTGAATCCAATTCTAACAAGAATAAGATAGCATCTAATGCTGTTATAATAACAGCTCTTAGTAAAGTTTGTAGATCGTAATGTCTAGCCTGTAATCGTGAGGAATTTTCGAAAGGAGGTTTGAAGCCTCTCTAAATGTAGCAAGGACAATAATTGTGGTAAGCTTAAGGCTGACTAGGTATTGTTTAAGTTCGAAAATCCTTATGGTTCAATGTTAGAGGCTGAAGAAGATCTAGAACAGAACATCGTGTTAGGAACATCAGTGAATATAGCTCAGATGTACTAGAACTGAACAATAAATACGCGGGCAGAGCTCTTGACTCAGTATTTGTATATAAAATCAACATAACAAAGAAAAACTAGATTATACCCTCGAACAAGTTGAATAAGAAATCGTTGTCATGCTTCATAAATTTCAGATTTTTTTGTCGCCCAAGGCATATTGAATTACTTTTATGTCTATCAATTTACGCATATATCTATAATAATAATTTGTCAAGTAATAATTGGACTGTTTTACAAAAAACTTAAACCGACTTCAAACTACACTAAAAAGTAATCAAATCCTGATCTGATGACAATGGGACCAAACGGGAAGTGTACCATTCTAGACATAAAAAAAAAATTCCAAATCGGTTAATAAATGACGGAGTTATGAAGTAACAAAGATAAAAAAAAACATACAGCCGAATTGAGAACCTCCTCCTTTTTTTGAAGTCGGTTAAAAAAATTACAGACGAATTGAGAACCTCCTCCTTTTTTTTGAAGTCGGTTAAAAACTAAATTATACCCTCGATTGAAAAATCGTTGTCATGCTTCATAAATTTCAGATTTTTTTGTCGCCCAAGGCATATTGAATTACTTTTATGTCTATCAATTTACGCATATATCTATAATAATGAGTTGTCAAGTATAAAATAAAATAAGATGTCAAGATGATGTCAAGAATACTAAACAAGGTCTAAACTCACTTAACATGACACCTATAATTGTGGTTTAAGATCATTCGTTGAACTTACATTGTGAAATACAATTGTTATGATGTAAAAATAAATATCCAATGTCAAGATGTCAAGAGTATTTATTATTATATTATATAATATATTTATTTATTTAGACTCGTTTTGATTATACTGATTATATCTTAGCGGGTAATTATGAGGATGATAACTTGGTAGTAGCTCAGAGTAGATAAATACTACGTACGTAGTAGTAACGTCAAATACCGTTGTTGAGATAGTCTTGAATTCGAAGCGTAAAATGAGGAAAAAGGAAAACTTCGTAAGGAAGCCAAAGCTGCTCTTTGCATCCGCCTCATCGAAATGCCTACTTCTATGTGATATAGACCTTGGTCCAAATAAAATAGTATCACTATCAAAATCAAAATTAAAAAGTTATATATCCAGTATAGGCCCTAGTAAGGCACTTATGAACGTTTAATTGTTAGATAGAGTTGAATATACCACTGGTTCGAAATACACAAACTGAGAAGACTCCGCAAGAAACTCAGCAAGGCTTCTTTTTAGGGTTCCGTAGCCAAATGGCAAAAAACGGAACCCTTATAGATTCGTCATGTCTGTCTGTCTGTCTGTCTGTCTGTCCGTGTATGTCACAGCCATTTATTTCCGAAACTATAAGAACTATAATGTTGAAACTTGGTAAGTAGATGTATTCTGTGAACCGCATTAAGATTTTCACACAAAAATAGAAAAAAAACAATAAATTTTGGGGGTTCCCCATACTTAGAAAATATGAGAAAAAAACAAAATGTATCAGATTCAGTCTACCCAATGTGAGACATTCGGACACAAATATTGTAATTAAAGGCGAAAAACTGGATCTTGTTGAAACAACTGTATTTTTAGGTATCACTTTAGATAATAAGTTACAATGGAGCCCTCACATTTGTAAATTGGTGGATAGACTTAGTTCTGCAGCTTATGCAGTGAGAAAAATTCGCGCTCTCACTGACGAATCTACGGCAAAATTAGTTTATTTCAGTTACTTTCACAGTTTGATGTCTTACGGTATCCTCCTCTGGGGTAGTGGTGCCGAAATCAATAGAATTTTTATACTGCAGAAAAAGGCTATCCGCGCAATATATAAAATAAGGCCTAGAGATTCTTTGAGAGACAAGTTTAAATCTATTAATATAATGACAGTGTCGTCACAGTACATATATGAAAATCTTATTCATGTGAGGAAAAACATAAATAACTTACCTAAGAATAGCGACACTCATAGTTTGAACACTAGAAATAAGCACAAACTTGCTGTACCTTTAACTCGGCTCAGCAAAGTCCTTAACTCTTTCAAGGGGCAATGTATACGTTTCTATAATAAAGTACCCAAAGAAATCCAAGAGCTACCTATACATAGATTCAAAAAGATAGTAAAACAGAAGTTATGCAAGAAGGGGTACTATAAAGTTTCTGATTTTGTAGATGACAAGAATGCATTTGAATGAATTGTTCGCTTCGCACGCTATTGTTATATATATTTTGTAAATTGTAATATTTATAAGTACACATTAAAAAAAAAAAGAACACTTGCTGAGTTTCTTGCCGGAGTCTTCTCAGTTCAAGTTGTATTTGGAACCGGTGTAGAGTCATTTGTTAACCTTCACAAGTGCCCTATAAGGGCCAAAATTGAATAAATGAATTTTTGATTTTGATTTTGATTTTAGAACTGAAACTCAATTTTTTTTTTTCATCTAACCCATAAGTGTGGTGTATCTATGGATAGGTCTTCAAAAATGATATTGAGGTTTCTAATATCATTTTTTTCTAAACTGAATAGTTTGCGCGAGAGACACTTCCAAAGTGGTAAAATGTGTGTCCCCCCCCCTGTAACTTCTAAAATAAGAGAATGATAAATCTATAAAAAATATATGATGTACATTTCAGTGCAAACTTCCACTGAAAATTGGTTTGAACGAGATCTAGTAAGTAGTTTTTTTTTAATACGTCATAAATTGAAATTAATATCAAATACTCAGGTCTATACTACCATTTACTTATATACCTACGTATATTCGTAGGTTTGTACGGAACCCTCGGTGCGCGAGTCTGACTCGCACTTGGCCGGTTTTTTATTTTGTGTAAGATCTATTAAAATTATAGCTTTTGTTTCAAATACTTATACAATATACATTAATTATGCTTACATACAATTTTCACTTAGCCAGGGGGGATGCAAGTGCAGAGAGAAGCTACTACAACCATACATTCTTGTCTTCCACGTAATGAGCCACGTTATAGAAGGCTTTGTCAATAAACCTCTGCTTCATAAAATCTTTGAATTTATTATAAGAAATTGTAGTTACTTCGAGTGGGAACTATAAAGTCCTCATACTTGAGTAAGATACTCAAAACTAAGCTTTCAATCACGTAATTCTCAGTAATATATCATTTGTCGATATAGGACCAGACCCTAAAGGGTTACAAGTTACACTCGAGCATGAAAGGATGGTCCCTTCAAAGTGAACGGACTTTAGGTCTGTTAGCCTCCACACGAATGATATTTAACTATTCTGTCTGTTATGGTAGATCCAGTTGGGCTTAAAGATTTATAGATTCGAGTTACGAAATAATCCTTAAGAGGAAATGCTGGTGGCGTTTGTTCCATACAAACGCAATCCTCAGTTTCCTCTCTTGATAATTACACTAGAGCAATGATTATTTTACCATGCAATTAAAAGTTATGTTTTTCTCCATAAATTAATTATTATAAGAATTAGAAGCCTTCTAAAATCACAAAAACTTACCATTTTTAACGCCCTTATAGACGTCCAGCGAACAAATGTGACGAATATAAAAAAACAAAGGAAAACCGATAGACATAGCCAAAGCCCATATGATTCTTGAAAACTTTTTTTAAATCGATCCAGTTATGAAGGAGAAAACCGGGGATTACGAAATAGCGATTTCGTCTAATTTAAATAGGTAAAATCGGTCCAAGCTGTAGTTGTCTCTATCGCCCGCGGGCGGGATAGCTCGGGCACAGCGCGACAGCAATATATAATATTATGTTAAAAACCTATTTTTCGAATTTCCTGCAGCCATCCTTTCCTCTTAACACTAGTAACTAAGCACTTGTAAAACTATAAAAGCTTATAATATTGAAACCTATTCTACGAAATATCTTATGTTCATAATTTCTGTACCTAATTTGAAGCTAGTTTAATGGATATAAATCTAGTCAAAAACCATTATATCGTCATTTCAAAATAACAAAATTAAATGGCGCAGAATACTAGGAATATTAAACATTCTGCAAAACGCATTTAAGGTACGCTTTAAACTTGGCAATAAATCTTAAGAATATTTCAACCTAACTTAGTATATTGCCAAACACTAATAAATATCTTGAGCTAGCATTAGTATAGTCAGCTTTAAATATTTGTAGTTAAATAGTATTTCAAATACGATTGTCACTTATCATTATGGCTTTTAATTTCAATCAGTAGTTTAAGCGGAAACCGTTGTTGAATTTTACTAAGTGTATACATATTTATGTCCTCGACTGTACATAACATTGAAATAGGTATATGGTATAGGTTTAAGGCGATGATAGCTCAGTGGTAGTGACGTCGGATACAGAGACGAAGGTCCCGGGTTCGAATCCTACAATGAGCTTGAGCTTTCGGTGAAGGAAAACATCGTGAGGAAACCATAGCACGGTGGTAGGGTACTTTGTAGTACCCGTCTGGCTGGCTACCACCCTCAAGTTGAAAATCTGTCGCCAAGCACCTATCGGTGTGTTCCGTCAGCTGCACTTGAGAGCCAGTTCCTTCTAGGCTTTGTGTGCTTACCACCTTCGAACACATCATCACTTACCATGGTGAGATTGTGGTCAAACACAGGACTATACAAAGTAAAAAAAATAAAAAAAAAAAATGGTGCGTCCACGCGAATCCGTGCTCCACGTGTGCTCGGCTCGGGCTCGGTTCGCGAAGCACGGACGCAACATTATCTTATACAACCAAAATACATCCACAAAGAAAATTTCTAAATAGATAAAACCTTAATTTATGATGTCAATAATTCAAAGTTTAAACTAACAAACAGTTTTTTTTTATACAACTTAGGTGGCAAACAAGCATACGGCCCACCTGCTTGTAAGCAGTTACCGTAGCCTATGGACGCTTGCAACACCAGGGGCATCACTCGCGCGTTGCCGACCCTAGATAAGAGCAACAAAAAATTACCAAAAGAAACTACTATTCCGAACTTGAAAAGGACAACGTTGTCGAATCACAAGTGAAACGGTAGCCCGGCCGCATCTAACCAACCATGTAGAGTATTGTAGCAGCTACTAAGAGCGGGTCTGTTCAGCATAAACACATTTCCCCTATTTCCATGTTGTCCACGAACAAAAATGGATAAAGCCGGCATCCGTAACGCGATATTCAAACGTGGTACGACTAGGTAAAACTTGGATGGGTCTAGCGAAAATTGAATATCTCTATATTCTAATTCCTATAATTATATTTTTAATTCCTCTGAATTAAATGCATGATTGATGCTAGTTTTAGTATAAAAGGAAAGAAGAGTTTTTGAATACTGTCACAAAAAGAGATGTTGCCTTGATAAGATTTTTTTAACTACTTAGTGGTAAAAAAAAAAAGTTGTAAAATAAAGATACGGCCCTCTTGATAGCAAGCAGTTATCATTGCCTAGAAGTGTGCAACACCCTGCAAAAATCTCTTCACATGCTTTCTGAAGAACTCCATGCTGTACTCCTTAAAGAAAATCACGTCCTTGCCGTTCATACAATACAAGAATAAGGGAGAGGGACTAGTCAAAGTTTACCCTTTTTGAAAAAGATATGCTCCTACAAGAATCTTATTGAGACTCACTCAAGGTAAGACACCAAGTACCTATCAATAAAATTGTAACGTCATTCCAAGTTCTATAAAAATGCTAGTTGCGCCCCGCGGTTTCACCCGCGTACCCGAGTGATATCCTACCCAACCCAACCAATTTTTCTTAAATTTTCTACGCAACTTTCTTATTTTCTTTCCGTAAGACCTTCTCCAGAGTATTAGAAAACTTTAAAAAAAAGATGGGTGAAATCGATAAAGTCGTTCTCAAGTTATGGCGTGACCAAGGGAAATAGGGATTAATTTTTGAGATGTATAATGAAATCCTTTGAAAAATTACAAAGGTAAGAATGAGATTTTATAAAATAAGCGCTGTGTATTAAAAAATTTAGAACAAAAACACATTCAATTCAATACAATCAGTTTTTATTTCATAACATCCACAAGAATTTAATAAAATCAATAAGTAAACAAAAACAGAAGTCTTAGTTTGTGGTGTCATTATGATGATGATTTTTATGTCTCTTTAAGAGTTTTTTTTTATAAATCAGTTTTTATTTTACAACACCCACAAGAATTTAATAAAATCAATAAGTAAACAAAAACAGAAGTCTTAGTTTGTGGTGTCATTATGATGATGATTTTTTATTTCTCTTTAAGAGTTTTTTTTTATAAATCCGTTTTTATTTTACTTAACCCACAAGAATTTAATAAAATCAATAAGTAAACAAAAACAGAAGGCTTAGTTCAATGTCATATTTTGCATAATAGCGGACGAAAAATCCATATAATAATCTATTCCATCGTTTACCTATTCCAAGCTTGGGACATACAGAGGACATTTCATGTCCTTGCAAAGTAGCTTAATATATTCGAGTGTGATAGAATTTTTCTAAATAAAAAGCCAGAATATCCCTCGGAGCACGTCGACATTATTTATAGCTACTATATATCATCTCGGACACGCTGTTATTAAGTGATAGCTTCGTTTTGTTCACGACTTCGTTCACTTTTTACTTAACAGTTTTATATTTTATGGTTTGTGAGGACCATTTAGAATGCATGCCTAAGCTCGTTTATTCTATTACACAAATAATACTTTTTACAACTATTCCATGAAAATTTTACGTCATGAAAATTGAAAGATAACATTTTAGAGACCATCTTTTAGACAATTGCACGTGGTTATTTTAATAAAATATTACTGAAAATTCCCAACCGGTTCTTTAAAAAAGAAAATGTTACTGTGATATTTTTAGTCTTTTCTATGGAAAAGCTTAAACAAACGTTTGATAAAGTTCCTTTATGTCTTTATTGTGTTTAGTGTTTAAGGTGTACATCTAATTCTAACTTTATATCACAAAAACACTGCGTAAAACCGCTAGTAGACACGATATGCTACATAATACATAATTATACAATACGGTAACAGAATGGAAAGTAGCACTGTCGCTTCCAGAACCATAATAACTAAGTAATAAGCTTAAATATGAACGTTTAAGTACAAAACTTGTACAGTTACTTAGTGGATGTGGCAAAACGCCAACACTCGGGCTTCCCACTATAAGCACATATTTAAATTGGATTAGATACAGTTAGAAAGCTTGTTGGGAATGCTTACTTAGTTCTCAAGTTATTTAAAGTAGCTTGTTGCGACTGCCATGTGGCATTTCATGTGAATGTAACTTAGATCTTTGTTTTGTTGTCAACGGAATAATTTTTGGGAGTTTCATCTAAATGTTGAGATAATACCTACCTCACTTACTCATAACTTATTACAGGTACTCATAGAATACTTATTCTAAATGTCTAATTCATCAGGATATATTTGGAGGCGCACACTGTGCAGGAAATATCTAATATTATTCCGCCATCGAAATTCGAAATTTCGAAATACCGTAAATACGGACACTGTGATTTGCATCCACATTGGCAAGCGAGTGGAACTTGCTGCCGGCGCTGGCGCCAGCGCCGGCGTCTGTTTCCTGACTCTACAATCTAAGGATTTTCAAGGCCAGAGTGAGTAGGTTTCACGAGGAAAAGCGTGCTCAATCTTAGGCTTTGTCAATATTTTTCATGGGCGAGTCAGCGATCAAGAGCTAGCCCATTTCTCTTTTTTTAATGTGTGATTTTATTTTTAATTGGAATATCACGTTATTTGCTTGCACGGTGGAAGGTAACGTTGTCTTCTTACTTTTCAGTGGTAGTACAGGCAGTGGTAGGAAATTTTAGTTGAAAGTTCACTGGATTAAATTCAAATTCAAAAAATATTTATTCCATTTAGGCCCTGGAACCCAATTCTCGCGTCTTTCGTAATATCCTTCGAATCGAATTTACGGTTCGAGTCCTATTTGACTGCAAAGAATCGAGGGGCGGAGTCAATTCTAACGATCCCACCAATCAAAACTGGAGTTGACTGGTTTCCTTCTAAAAATGCCGTCCTCGAAATTGCCAGAATAAAGTAACGTAGTTTACACTTGATTGAAATGTTCAAAATCGTACTTTTTTCGATCGAGCGATCGATTTCGAGTTGGTGAGAATTGGCACCCTGATAAGGCACTTATGAACTTTAACAAAATGACTCTTGTTGTTGAATGATTATTTTCTAAATCTTTTTTTTTTATTATCAGTGTAACAACTTTTTTTATTAAACTCCATAAACATGGTGCCACAGTGGCTATGTCGCAATTAATAACGTTTTTCCACATCAATAATTCACACGCACGCGACCGTGGCCCGAATTGATTGCTACGTCATTTTGGTCACACGGCATTTTTATTGAAAAACAGAAAATTACGCTGAAAAATTTATTTGAACCTAATTATTAGTTATTTACGTAGTTAAAAGATGCTTTTCGAACTACTCATATTCACAAAATATTGATCTGCTTCACGTTCCGCAGAGTCACCCTAGAGTCTCGGAACCTCCTATTTTTCCCTCTCAAGAGTAAACTATCAGGGCCCGTAGACAAGATGGTTATGGTCAATCGTCATCGTTAGTAAACGATCAACCTTTGTTGGGATAGACATTTCAAATCGAAATATCACGTGATTTTTAACAATCCCATACAAAGGTTGATCGTTTACTAGCGATGACGATTGTCGATGACCATCTTGTCTAGGGGGGCAGATGATAAGGAAGAGTTTTCTTTATTCCTTTGATTTCAAGGTTCCTTATACAGCGTAAGAACCTCTGTGCAAAATTTCGAGTCTCTAGAGCGTATTTTGTGCGAAACAATCCAAAATAAATCGCTTTCTTTTCATCCAAAAAAGTTCGTAACTCGCAGATAGCTGACGCAAGCAAAACAAGAAGCGTGATAAATTTAAAAAAGCAACCATATATAATCAGAGATGGTTCTTGAGTTCTTGACCCCAACCCGGAAGTGAGAGGTCAAGTACAACCACACGTGTTCTACTTGAAAAAAATATATGCTTTTTTCGCATCGTCCGACCTACACGAGAATTTGCTGGAAGGTTAACAAAACATGGGTTCGACGAAGTGTTTATCTTTAATCATTGCATGGGATTTGTTATAATAGGAAACAAGAAATAAAAGTGTAATTTAATGAAAATTGACTGAATATTTTCATGGTTTATAATTTTTACAGAAATAATAAAATATTTGTTTGGTAAAAATACACTAGAAGGTATTTTTGTTGTATCAGCTGTTTTATTTCCACAGTACAAGGATCGATATCACTTTTATCGTGTATGAAAATTATGTCCTACTAGTTATGCCTCGCAGTTTCACCCGCGTACCCAGGGGAGATATTGATTTCCTGGGATAAAAAGTACCCTATGTGTTAATCCAGAACAAATTCTATCAGCGTGCCAAATTTCATTAAAATCCATTCAGTAGTTTTTGCGTGAAAGTGTACCTAACAAACATACAATCACGAACTTTCGCATTTATAAATATTAGTATTATAGGACCTAATATGTCGCCTATCTAATGAAAAAGCAATAAAACTTAACCTCCATCCAATCTTCAGTTCTGTCATTAATTATCTTGCAACATATCAACTTAGTAACAAAGTGTGGTAACATAATTGTTCCCGCGACCGAAAAACCGGTAAAAAGTAACAAATAGAACATTGTAGGCGTTTCGCTTTGTTTGTTTCTGTAACAAAAGCATTGATTTCCGTCCGGAACCTCGGAAAGAATTTGCACAATGTATAATTAATCTAATTATATAGATTATACCTAGTCCAGTTACAGGGAAGGGTAAAAAAGTGTATAATTTCGCTGGATATTGGATTTCAAACGTGATTGGATATCGTTATGTGAATGCGGTTTTTAGGCGCTGTGTAGAAACGAAGTAGAGGTAGAGCATAGCGTTTATCCGTTCAAAGAGCAGCTCCACTGGGGAATTACTTCCACCTTACAGAATACCGCAGCCAAATAACTCCACAGCTCATAGGGGAGGGGAGAAAGGTCGGTAACGCGTGAGCGATGCTTCGTGTGTTACAAGCGTCCATATGGCTACGGTAAACGCTTACCATCAGGCGGGCCGTATGCTTGTTTACCGACTTAGTCGTATAAAAAAAAGAAGTAGTTGCTTTCGTTTGCGCTATTGTAATAGATAGTTTAGGAAATAGGACAAACGGCAACTAGCAGTGATATCGACAAAATTATATGCAAAAAATGTTACTTCCAATCACAGAATTCCTTCCTATAGATACACACTTAAAGTGAGAAAGTTTCTCCGCACATGCAAGTTCAGTGATATCGACCAAATTATATGCAAAAAATTTTACTTCCAATCACAGAATTCCTTCCTATGGATACACACTTAAAGTGAGAAAGTTTCTCCGCACATGCAAGTTCCATATCCATATGGACATAGTAGCTCTATGCTTGTATTGCACATTTTTCAATGAGTAGGTATATTTCAAATTTCATAGTATAAACTGGTGTCCAGTCGCTGTAGCCGGCAACTACTTTCAGTTGCCGAAACAAATTATGTCCGGTATAGAAAAGAAAAATGATGATGTCCTGATGATAAGCAAAAATTTGATCAAACTTAATCCTGTTGTAATTAAAAAAACGCTTTTGCTAATGATATTGACCAAATATTCGTATTATTTTCGCTTTTGCTATGAGTCTAAATAGCTATCTAAAAATGGTACAGGTTATCCTTGCAAGACACGGTACCTTCCGACTTGACAGCAGGGTTCCCAATCTCTCCGGGTATACACCGGTTGAGAGTTAATTCCACGCAGTAATCAATGTGAAAGCCCTGGGTAGGGCTCCTTTGTAAGCGGGGGTCAAAAGGCACAGCCTAGCATTAAAAAATACTTATATTTTCTTGCCAGTCCTTCTCAGTAGTTGAAAGCTTCCTAACCGGTATTAACTTTAAATTCAAATTCAAAATCATTTATTCAAATAGACCTTCGCAGGCACTTATGAAAAGTCTGACTCTAATACTCTAATACCGGTTCGGAAGGTTGCATTTGCTGAGAAGAGCCAGCAATAAACTCAGCAATTACTCTTTTCAAAACAGGCTTAGATTCATTACATAATATTTACATTCTAATCGCACTGAAAACAATTGCGTGCCCCGGCGCGGCGGTAAAATTACAAAGTAGACTGAATAAATATTTAATAAGTAAATAAATAGCAAACTTAAGCAGACCAGCCCCCACAAGCAGCACCTGTTCACAAGTATGACGCGTGTGGCAGCCATCGCCCTCCTCGCCATATTGGAGGGAAGTGAGCGACCCGTCACACGACGCCGCCGCAAGCAAAGGCCTTAAAGTGAGTATGACTTACTTAAGTCTGCCTTAGAAATAAAAAATAAAAAATAAAAAAATTAGTGGCTATGATCCTCACCCAAGCCATTTAAGGGTCTGAGTTGAACAGTTGCTCTTGAGTACCACTTTCCTTCTAGTCTTTGTATGCTTAACCTCTCCACCCACATCATCTAAACATGGCAGATTAGGTTTGAACTTGACTTCGATTCACCAACCGTTTAACAATCATACTTCTTGGAGAAACAAACATATCTTTTTTTTTACTTATAATTCCATATACGTTTGCATAATTACCAACGTTAAGTCAACTCAAAAGTCCTTTTAGTATGTCCGATATATTGAGTGCATTTACCGATTATTAATAGCAAAGTTTGCATCGCATTTGAATCATCTGATTACATTTGACCTTTTCGTATAAATGTAAACATGCTCACAAAATACGTAGAAGCATGAAAATAAAACTTAGAAAAGATAATATTCATCGTGATTATTGAATTTCTTATTTTAAAAGATAAACGAAAGTAAAGCAGACTATCGCAGAATATCCACGTTTTATATGTCCGTAGGTCCGTGGTACAGTCGAGGACATAAATATGTATACAATTAGTAAAATTCAACAACGGTTTCCTCTTAAACTACTGATTGAAATTATGAGATATTATAAAGGCAGAATCTTCTAACATATACTATTATGATTTGTGTAATAGCTTAACAATAAAATGTTAAACATGCCAGAAAATCGCTTTTGAATTTCAAAAAGTGTATACATATTTATGTCCTCGACTGTACATAATTGGACTGTTTTACAAAAAACTTAAACCGACTTCAAACTACACTAAAAAGTAATCAAATCCTGATCTGATGACAATGGGACCAAACGGGAAGTGTACCCTTCCAGACAAAAAAGAATCGGTTAATAAATGACGGAGTTATGAGGTAACAAACATAAAAAAAAAAAAAAAAACAGCCGAATTGAGAACCTCCTCCTTTTTTTTGAAGTCGTTTAAAAATAGTTGCATACGTTATGTATTTTCCAATTGATTAATTTTATTTTTAGGCTATAGGCTGTCATTGGCTGTCATGTAAAGTAAGTTTGCATTGTTAGAACCCTCCGCCACCCTCTTCATATGAAAACTATAACTTTTTTTTACAACCGTGTCGGAAAACAAGCATACGGCCACAAGCATATATCTAAATAGATAACGCAAGTCTCTCCATCCGTATGAAAACCAAGCGTGTCACTTTTTATAACTACTATAATGTAACAAGATTGATTTAGTTAGGCTGGCATTAGAGCTTTAACGTAAAATTGAAGCGATTCTATTTGTCAACTAAACACATCGCTCGCTACACATCTCTGGTGGTCATGCAGCCTTATGCGAGTTCCCTGTCCGCACGAAACAGCTTCCAAAGAAGAGCATTGATCTCCCTTTTTGCACAGCTTTTGACACGCGAAGAACATACACTCGCGTCATCTATTTAGATTCATGTGTGCATACGACCCACCTGGCGAGTCGAGTTCTTTGTAGTTATATAACTTGTATTGTATGTAATACGCAAGGACGTATAAAAAATTCAAGACGGAGTGTCAAACGAAAATTAAGTAAAGCCGAACGTAACGCGCGCGTGATACCCCTGGTGTTGCAAGCGTCCATAGGCTACGGTAACCGCTTACCATCAGGCGGGCCGTATGCTTGTTTGCCACCTAAGTGGTATAAAAAAAAACCGAAAATTTCCTACGTATGCGTGACTAAAATAAGTGCCGGTCCAAGCAGGCACAAATGATACTGAGCCTTTGTCACTGCCACCGTCTTAATGTGGAATTACAACCGATCGGCCTCCTATGGTGTATATGTGTGTGTAAAGCCATGTATTTACAAGAACGCCAGCTTCCTTTTGGTGCTTCACTCGTTTATAGGGCGACACTGCGTCCTGATTTTTAGACGTCCATGGTAATACGCTATACTCTACCTCCCTTGAACATCTACGTCCGTGATAGTAAAAATTCCGCAAACAGTGGGAACATACCACCACGATCCAATGTCAATGTTTGAACAAGGTATTGGAGCGATCTCTTCCCACTGATTAAAATCTTTGGGTGATTGTTCTAAGTTAATGTTTTGGGGTTTTATGTGGTAAATATTATATTTAAAGAAGTCCGGATTAACCTTATTTTTTTCCTATTTCGGAAAACTTTATCCAATTGCCATAACTGTTAAGTTTCAACGCAATGGGATGCGCAAACGCATAGAAGATGAACAAATGAATGAAGTGAAGAATCCCAGTAATCTTAATATCTTAATTTTAATAATATCTGTTATTACTTGAATCATTCATTATCTATGGATCGTATATAAGCATCATCAGTACCTCAGAGTAGATAAATACTACGTACAATCAGTACTATAAACCGTGATAAGATACACAATAATTTAAATACCCATTAAATTAAAAGGTTTCCACAAAATTATATAACTTTAATATTTAAATCACATAAGATGAACAAAAAACTATGAAGTAATACTCTCGAAAATAGCTACTCGTGTGCATCGGTCATATAATCGACCTTATCCAAATGTCAAGGACGAGTGCATCTGTGGGATCTGTGACTCAACTGATTTAATGCCATCAGTCTCTACCATTCTCATTTACGGAAAATTTCATGAAAAATTAAAATAAATATCCTGGGACATTCCTCACACACTAAGCAGAGTATGTACTATGGAAACCAGATTACTGATATACTACTTTTTGTTTGTAAATACATACTTAAAATATACAATTATACCCAGATTCAGGAAATATAGACAAGTTCATGCACACAAATGCATGTACAGTGCGGGAATCGAACCCACGACCTGCGGTGCAATCGGTTGAATCTTTACCATCTGCGCCAACTGGTCCGTCAAAATAAAAAATAAGTAATTTGACAGGATTATGCCGGATGTTTTTTTTTCTCCGACCGATTACCGAACCCCACATATTACCCAAATAAATACGTTTTTTTTTTTAAATCGAGACATGTCTGGGAAGTTACGGGTGTTGGAGATATTGAGGTTCAAAGGATGATTTATAAACGTTACCGATATTTTTAACCGACTTCTAAAAAAGGAGGAGGTTCTCAATCCGGTTGTTTTTTTTTTTTTTTTTTTTTATGTTTGTTACCTCGAAACTCCGTCATTTATTAACCGATTTGGAAAATTATTTTTTTGTCTGGAAGGGTACACTTCCCGTTTGGTCCCATTGTCATCAGATCAGGATTTGATAACTTCTTAGTGTACTTTGAAGTCGGTTTAAGTTTTTTGTAAAACAGTCCAATTATGTTATTCCCACACACTCGCTCAAATTTGTAAAAAATTTAAAATATGTTCAATGAAAAATTACTTTGATCTTCTAATATGCTTTCGTTAAGGTTATGTCGGGGATTTTTTTATACCTCTGTATATCCTATATCATTATTAGAAAGAGATATAGAGAGATGATGACGGCGATATCATTTGTTTTCTTGTAATTTTAATATTTAGAATAACTTCCCCACCGGGCGTTGTAGAGAGATCCGATAAAAGCCAGTCATAAATGTTGATGATTTTTCAGCACATCAGAAATGCAATTTTAGAGTTCTTTATTGTTTTTTAATGCAGTTGGTTAATTATTCAAAGTTCACAATCTTGAATGAATCACCGTCTCTTGAAATGGTAATTAACTTGTTAATTTAAGACACGTTTTTCTCTAATGTTATCTATAAAATGTCTAGACTAATTAATTATAATAAAATCTAGAACGACACAAATTTTTCATAGATTTCCAGAAGCATTTACCTACTCCAACTTTAACAGAATATTATTATAAAATAACTTATAGATAATTAGCATATCTAACAGGTGGAGATTTCGAGATGGCATATTTTCGAAACCTATGTTGGGTTAGTTATGCTGAACAACGTTTACTATTGGGCCAACAAAGAATTCTCAAAAAAAATGTTTTACTATTCATACATTATTATCGACCAAGTTTGAAATTTTGTAAGAAAAATAAAAAATAAATTGAGAATTCACTATTGGTCCCATAGTAAAAGTTGCTCAGCATGACTAACCCAACATAGGTTTCAAAAATATGTGTTTCGTAACCATATTTTCATAGGTTTGCATCAATAAAGCACTTTTGTCCTGTGACATTACTTTTAAACTAACCAATCGCTGAGCTTCAATTTTGATGCTCACACGCGCGAACCAATGGGAAGCCTGAACGCGGTGGAAGCCATCTTTTCCTCCGCCATAGACGAAATGCTGCTAGAACGTTAAGGAGCGAGCGTTACCGCGTGTGTTGTCGTAAATAAATTATCAAATAAGCTTATGAAACGCTGAAAACTATATAAAATTAATATTGAACTGTATCTATGTGTGTGAATACGTGTTATAAACTATTATACGTGCAAGGATTGCTGAATTTAAGCTAACCCTGCAGCCAGGATTTGGCTACGTGGGTTGTGGAGCTCGTCGAGTGAAGCTGGTAAACCTTGGTCTTCAGACGTGAGTAGCCTTTGGTTAATTTGGTGGTAGTAGATCAGAACAAGTGCAGATGCTGTAACCCGTTTCTTTTCAATAGAATATTTTCGAATCGTTCCCAGTGTGCTATAGTGGCACATTTTTTGGTGCCGAAACCAGGGAATTAGAGTCTTAAAGTCACTAATCCAGGAACGGACCACTTCCTTTTACTTAAATTCAGTCTAATAAATCTCCTCTGGTGCCGAAAGTACTAAAAAATATCATAATTTTGCATTAAAAATTCTATTCGAGTCAACTTCGTTCCTACCCACCACAACAATAAAGTATTAAAAAAAAAAAAAAACAAATTGGTTTTCCACTTCAAAGCATACGAACATAGTTTTTTAATGTGTCATATTATAATTTCTTGAAGTCTATCTTAATATCCAAAATCGTTTGGTCTTGTAAAATTAAGTAGTGTCATTCAACTGAATTCGATCACACATAGAAATCGGCTGTGTTCACAAGATTCACATACTACTTCAATTTAGTCGTATAATAGTTGCAGTACGAACCTTCCGTTTGATGCATACGAGTACATGTCAAACTGTATGTAATCAAGTATATCACGTTCATTACTTTATGCTGTTACCTATAAGGTCCACAATCGCGGTTCTTCACTTCGTTAATGCGTTAAATAAAACTCATTCTATACTCTGAAGAACTCAATACTGTTGTGTTGGTTTTTATGCCGGCATTTTACCTACCTACATTCTTATTTGTATTTATGATTTGGGTGTTTTTTGTGTGACTTTCGTACGTTAGTATGTTGTTGTAACATTCGTAAGTAATGTAATTAATCCTCTCACTCGGAACTGCCCCTTTCGCTAATATAGGTACCATCGTGAACCTAGGACGTCTATCGTTGTTATTCTCACGTTCTAGGATAATACGTACCTATGTCGGTAATAAATCATAAACTTAGATAGATATTTGTGTGAGCAACATAATATTTCCACTCGCGCTATAATTTATTTATTCGTGGGTTTGTATAGTACCATTTCGCAACCGTAAACGTTGCAGGTGCTTAGAGTTTTTTCCCTTTAATTTATCAATTAAATTAAATATGTCATTCCCTGTGCGAAAAGGTTCTAAAACAGATGGGAAGCGGTTACCCAAATCAAAAGCGTATAATGATGGACCATCAATTCTGGACTTACCTGCGTTGCGTCGTAAGCGTACCCTAGCACTGAACCGTATGAAAAAGGTGTTAGAAGTCGCCGAGTCAGCGAAGTCTGATGCTTCTCAGTTAGATGCATTCCTTGCGCATTTTTCTACGGTGCCAAAGTTAAAAGACAGCTTTGAGGATTCTCATGAAGATATTCTCTGCGTTCTCGATGACTCCATGTCGGAGGAGCAGGAGGACCTCATTCGCAGTCAGTTCGACGATACTTATTTTAAGGTCGTTATATTATCTAAAGGGTTGGTCCCGTCCGTCGTTAATCAATCGAATTCATCATTAGAATCCGCCCTAGATCGGCCTTATGCTCCCAATGTGAAATTACCTAAAATTGACATACCTAAGTTTTCAGGTAAAATAAAGTCATGGCCTGAGTTCTATGACATTTTTAACTCATTGATTCATAACAATAACTCATTGTCGGATACTGAGCGTATGCACTATCTCGTTTCAAGCCTAAGCGGAGACGCTTCCGGTGTAATTCGTTCGTACCCAGTACAAGGAAAATTCTACAGTGAAGCCTACGAAACATTGACAGCGCGATACCGCGACAAGCGCGAGCTAGCATTCACGTGCTGGAAAGAGTTATTGAATATTCATATCAAAACGAACTCGCCTCTCGAATTTCGCCGCGCTTTAGATCTTTTGAGTGAGAACTTGAATATTTTGAAAAGTCTCAACTTGCCCATTGATCAGTGGGACTTCGTGCTCTGTTATTTAATATTATCAAAACTCGATACCAAAACTCGTACTGCCTTTGAGCAAGACCACACGTCTACCGAGTTACCCAGTTACAAGGCGTTGAACTCATTTTTAACTTCAAGGTGTGAAGCGTTGGTTCGAGACACACATTTTTCATCTACGAATAATCCGGAACAGGGGCGTACTCAGGAGAAGAGTCCTTCGTCAAACTACTCAAACAAAAAGTCTTCGGCGTTTCTTTCCGACACTAATCCAAAGCTAGCTCAACGTGATAAAATCGAACCACCCTGCTCTTCGAAAGCAGCCACCCCCCTACCATTAATTGTAAAATGTTCATTTTGTTTAGAAAATCATTCAATTAATTTCTGTAAAAGTTTTGCACAGTCCTCCATTGCTGAGCGAATTGAATTCGCTCAGTCCAATAAGTGGTGTTTCAATTGTCTGCGACCAAATCATAGCGTCAAGGACTGTAAGTCGATTTTTAGATGTCAAAAATGTCGTCAACGTCACCATACACTTCTTCATGATGACACTTCGGCTACTTCTACTCTATCCGTTTCTGATAACCAGATCCAATCGTTCACTGGTCTCGGTCATTGTTCAATTGTTTTGTTATCTACTGCTAATGTGCAAGTTCGTGATTCTTCAGGCAATTTTCAAACTTTACGAGCCGTCATTGATTCAGGCAGTCAAGGCAATTTTATCACCGATCATGCTGTCAGACGTCTCGGTCTTAACCGTGCGTTTGCGTCCCGTCGTATATGTGGCTTAGGTCAGTCTTCGGCTTCTGTGTCTGGCCGGGTTGAGTTAGAGATTGGTGCAAATCAACGGACCCTTTTTAATATCGATGCGTTTACGTTACAAAGTATTTGTGGAAAGATGCCATCTATTTGCTTTGACAAGTCTTCATGGCATCACATACAGAATTTGGAATTGGCTGATCCCGACTGTAACAAACCAGGTCCCATAGATCTCCTTCTAGGTGCTGAAGTCTTCGCCTCACTCCTTCTCCCAGGTAGTGTATGTGGAGGGCTAAAGCAACCTTCAGCACTCAACTCCGTTTTCGGCTGGCTGTTAATAGGAAGTATTGGTTGTGGTAAGGAGGAGATCCAATCGTTTTTCGTCAGTCAAAGCGATGTTTCCCATGACGAAATAAAAAAGTTATGGGAATTAGATCCGTTCGAGTCGTCTCAACCCCCGCGTTTCACTCTAGAGGAACAAAAATGTGAGGAGATTTTTGTTAACTCGCACTCGAGGGATCCCACCGGTCGGTATATTGTTTCTTTGCCCTTCAAGGATAAAGGGGAGAATCTATCATTTCTCGGATCCCGTGATATCGCTTTACGTTGCTTTCACTCAATCGAACGAAAACTTATAAAGGATCCGGAAATTTATAAACAATACAGTGACTTTATGAAGGATTATATGGACAGCGGTCATATGAGTCCCGTTCCAGTTGAGGAGCTCGGATCGGGCAGGAATTATATTCCTCACCACTGTATCCTACGTCCTGCGAGTGCCACGACAAAATTACGCGTGGTTTTCAACGCTTCTGCTAAAGACACAAGAGGGGTTTCACTTAATGATACTCTTCTTATCGGACCCAAGCTACAAACGAACATTGTCGAAATTCTATTGAATTTTAGAATTCATCCCGTAGTTTTCACAGCCGATATGCGACAGATGTATAGACAAATCTTAGTGGAGGAGGCAGACCGTGAATTCCAACGTATATTTTGGAGGTTCGATCCTAATCAGGAAATTCGTGAATACCGGCTAAATACCGTCACGTACGGCATGTCCTCCGCTCCATTCCTCGCGTGCCGTACCATTCAACAGCTGGTTTCCGACGAAGGGGGCGGCCGCCCTCTTGGACAAAAGATCTTGTCTTCGGATATCTATATTGACGATATAGCAACCGGTTTTCAAAGCATTGGCGAAGCTGAGCTAGCTAAATCAGAGGTCATTGAACTGCTTAAAGAAGGTCATTTTGAACTTAGAAAATGGGCAAGTAATGTTCCAGAACTCTTAGCTGACTTACCACTGGAACACTGTCTCACTGCTCCTGTTTCCCTTGACGTTGAGGACAATCAAGTTCTCAAAGTCCTGGGGTTAAAATGGGATCCTCATTCTGATTCCTTTTGTTTCTCCGTGACTCCACAGGTAAAAAAATGCTCCAAGCGTAATATTCTTAGCGAGTTAGCCCGCATTTTCGACCCACTCGGGTTTCTTTCACCCTTGACCTTGATCGCTAAAGTTCTGGTTCAAAAGTTATGGATTCTCAAGATCGGCTGGGATGAGGACCCACCCTTAGACGTGGTTAACTTTTGGAATCGTTATCTCGAACAGCTGCCTCTTCTTGAATCGCTCAAGATCTCTCGTCGTTTAACTGTAAATAAGATTGAAATTTGTGAATTACACGGCTTTTCAGATAGTTCGGAAACCGGATATGGAGCTGTCATATACTTACGAATGGTTGATGTGGATGGTAAAGTTCAGGTATTTTTCGTCTGCTCCAAAGCTCGTGTCGCTCCAACTAAATCGACTTCTCTTCCTCGTCTCGAGCTTTGTGCAGCAGTACTCGTCGCCGATCTATTAAAATTTGTAAAAGACGTATATTTACCGCGCCTGACATGTACTGATGTCTTCGCTTGGTCTGATTCAACAGTCGTGCTCGCGTGGATTGGATCTCATCCTACTCGATGGAAAACTTTCATTGCGAACCGTGTAGGGCATATTCATGATACAATACCAAACGCTCGCTGGAGCCACGTAATTTCTGAACAAAATCCAGCGGATGTTGCCTCCCGTGGCCAGCTTCCATTCGATCTTGTCAACAACAGCCTATGGTGGGCGGGGCCCACTTGGCTGTCTTCTACGCCTGAACACTGGCCTCGTCATGACAATGGTCCTGATGAGGAAATATTACATACTGAAGAGAAGCTTCCGCGTATTTTGTTCACCCATGATGACCACCCATTGTTCATAGATATGCTTCTTGAACGTTACTCATCAATACGTAAAATTCAACGTATTATTTGTTGGTGGTTAAAATTCATCACTTTTATTCGTTCAAATCGTACTCCAAGTACATTTTCTTGTCTTACTTGTGTGGAATTACATAATTCGTTAATGATAATCGTTAAACATGTTCAATCGCATTATTTCGTCCACGAAATTCGACAATTGACAGAAGGCACTTTACTTTCTAAACAGATGCGTAAGTTGAACCCTTTCGTTGACACTCAGGGGGTTCTCAGGGTGGGCGGCCGTTTGGCCCGGTCTGGACTTGAGTTCGAACATAAACACCCCGCCCTCCTTCCTCGTGAATCTCGCTTAACTGACCTTCTCATCGTAGCTTTCCATCGTGAAAATTGTCATCCTGGAGTCAATACGATGCAGTATCTTTTGTCACAGCAGTTTTGGATTCTTTCTCCGAAACGTGCTATCCGCCACTGTTTGTCAAAATGTACGTCATGTTACAAATTGAATCCTACTCCTTTAGAACCATACATGAGTGATTTACCCGCCGTCCGCGTTAATCAGGTCAAACCTTTCTCCGTCGTTGGCACAGACTACGGCGGTCCGTTTAAACTTAAGTTCGGGCGATACAGGGGTGCAAAAACAGGTAAAGCTTACCTTTGTCTTTTTGTATGTCTCACCACTAAGGCATTACACCTTGAGGCCGTGACTGACCTTTCTTCCGATGCTTTTATCGCTGCTCTTCGCCGATTCGTTGGTCGCCGCGGTAGGGTCAGCATCATTCATTCTGATTGCGGGACGAATTACGTAGGTGCTAATAACAACCTTAATCAACTGATGCACACCGCAGCTCATGGGGAACAAATAGAATTTCGGTTCAACCCTCCTTCTAGTCCCCACTTCGGTGGAGTGTGGGAAATTCAGATAAAAGCAGTCAAAACTCACCTCTATCGTATCATTGGAAGTCAAGCACTTACCTTTGAAGAACTCACCACTCTATTCGTGCAAATAGAGTCGATGTTAAACTCGCGGCCACTTTGTCCTCTAAGTTCAGACCCTAACGATTTCAATGTTCTTACCCCGGGTCACTTTCTTACACTTGAACCACTAACATCCGTACCAGATGAAGACGTCACCGCTCTAAACATAAATCGCTTGGGTAGGTGGCAGCTTATTCAACGTTTCCAGCAGGACTTCTGGAACCGTTGGAAGTATGAATATCTTCAGTCTCTAACTCAGCGGGCAAAATGGACTAAGCATTCGAGACCATTGAGTGTGGGATCGATCGTAATTCTAAAAACTGATAACAATCTTCCCTTATATTGGCCCTTAGCGAGGGTTGAGGAACTGCATACGAGTCCCGATGGTATTGTGCGCATTGCAACTATTCGTACAGTTGAAGGTTCTCGCCTTACGAGACCTTTAGTCAAACTCTGCCCTTTACCTAACCAAACCGATTAGTACGTTCTACTTTAATAAAATAAACTAGTTCAAATTTAATTCTATTTTAATTAATGTTTATTTTTAGTTCGTATGCTTTCTACATCAGTTAGGGATATAAGTTTTATAAAATACCTTGGTTGTATTTTGGTGGGCGGGATGTTTCGTAACCATATTTTCATAGGTTTGCATCAATAAAGCACTTTTGTCCTGTGACATTACTTTTAAACTAACCAATCGCTGAGCTTCAATTTTGATGCTCACACGCGCGAACCAATGGGAAGCCTGAACGCGGTGGAAGCCATCTTTTCCTCCGCCATAGACGAAATGCTGCTAGAACGTTAAGGAGCGAGCGTTACCGCGTGTGTTGTCGTAAATAAATTATCAAATAAGCTTATGAAACGCTGAAAACTATATAAAATTAATATTGAACTGTATCTATGTGTGTGAATACGTGTTATAAACTATTATACGTGCAAGGATTGCTGAATTTAAGCTAACCCTGCAGCCAGGATTTGGCTACGTGGGTTGTGGAGCTCGTCGAGTGAAGCTGGTAAACCTTGGTCTTCAGACGTGAGTAGCCTTTGGTTAATTTGGTGGTAGTAGATCAGAACAAGTGCAGATGCTGTAACCCGTTTCTTTTCAATAGAATATTTTCGAATCGTTCCCAGTGTGCTATAGTGGCACAATATGCCATGTCGAAATTCCACCCAGTATAATAAAGTTGCACTTTGGGATATGTAATAGTACATTATGATACATGTGTGCGAAGTTGGTTATTAACACTCGAGGCGATAGAGCTGCAGGCGAACGCGATAAGTGAGTCGAGAGTGTAATAATCAATGCACCCGCGTGTCATACGACGTTTTTCAACAGACTTGTATTTTTTAAGTAGATTTTTTTGATATTAATCAACCACACAATGAGAACGTTAACAAATATGGCGAGCATATTTTTTTTTTTGACATCCGTGATCTGACAATCTATTTGACCCGTTTAAATTAAGAATGCTTGGTCTACACACATATCACGTGCAGTGAGGTACAAACTTATCATAATCGGGATTTTACCTATCATAAAACTGTGCGGTAATATAAAGTAAAAAGCACTAGTGCGTAATAAGCTGCATTAAGATACTAAAAACGGTGCAATAAATGTCACTTTACGAGCGAGTGTGTTGAAAAATATGTTATTAAACGACGAATTACAATCCTTACTAGACTTTACCGTTGGTACCATAATATTAACAAAATAATAACGTATACAAATACATAATTCGTTCTATTTTTCACTAGATCTGACACTAATCTAATCATAAAGTATCCATTCTCCCCTCAAAGGATCCTTTGACCAAACATCGAAAATTTATCCCCCGTCCCTTTCCCCCAAGTCCCTATATATCCAATACCCGAAGGTAATCCCACATAAACCAATTAAGTGGAAAGTTACACCCAAGAGCCCTCTATTTGTCATTCCTTGTGTGTAATTAAACTCCTGTGTTACCTCAGAACATTTTTAGAACGTACGACACGATTACGATAATGATCATTGTCGATGTGACGATTGCGTCTCGATATATCGATCAAACATTTGAATTGTACTTCGATCACGCTGCAACGGTGCAACGAATCAATCAAGGAGCAAAAAGGTTTTTTTTTCCGGAGAGCGCTAGTAAAAAAATAAAAAGTAAAACCCTCTCAAGTGTGAAGACAATTAAATTGACAGGTGTTAGTATACACAACACAGCTCTAGAAACGAACACTCGATGGAGAAACTCGTTGTTCAGAGTCAGGTTGATAGCAAAATATCACGTGGCCGATTACGCACGCCTTGGACGGATCTTATCAAGACGGTAAAGCAATTTACAATGGTACAGTATTCTGACAATGCTATGAACCGCATTGCGAAAGCTGTGACTTTGACGAAAGTCAAGGAGAACATTGGGGTTGAAGACCCACCATGTACACTATCTTTAGCAAACACGAACACTCTGACAAGAGTGCCCGACTGAGAAGAG
Source organism: Achlya flavicornis (assembly GCA_947623365.1). NCBI lineage: Eukaryota > Metazoa > Arthropoda > Insecta > Lepidoptera > Drepanidae > Achlya > Achlya flavicornis. The sequence continues at coordinate 13,871,716 of OX392479.1, forward strand.
AGTTTATATCTACTATCTTCTTTGAGAAGGAGTCCTTTAGTTTAGAATAGAATTGTTAGTTGTACGTTAGCATTATTTATTCTTATGCATACTGCAGTACCTAAGAGCAGGCAGGCTTTTCTAGTTCGCTGTAATAAGGTGTCTACGAGAATATTTTCAAGCCTACCTACTGTAAATATTTGTGTTCTGTGCGTTGTTTAGTTCTGTCAAGTTACTTTAAAACTATCAGTAAATTCCATTTTTGTTGCGTTCAGATATCTGAAAGAAGAATGGGTAATAACGTCCCCAGACTGTAGCACGATGAGCTATCATGGTAATTGTAGGTCTCGTCGAGCACATTATTTTATTCTATGACAGCAAGTCTGAATTCCATGGGAGAAAAAAGTTATTCACATTTGAAGTTACAAAAATGTTCCTTTGGTAATGATTGTTTTTTGTTATTATTAGCTCTACCCTGCGGCACAGAATACTCAATACCAGCGATACCAACCGCGTTTTCAAGACAAAAATAACTGTATGTCAATTTCCAGGTTTCATGCTATCTGTCTGCTAATATTTATCGATATCGGTCCAGTAACATAGCTGTGAAACCATAACAAACGGACAGATCTACTCTCGCATTACAATTGTCGACGATCCCGAGCTCACAAGCGGTCTAGAGCCCGTTAGTCTGAGAAGAGACTCTGCCTCCTTATGTGTGTTGTACCGCTTGTACAACGGACAGTGTTCTAAAGAATGTTTTGACCTGATGCCCACGGCTACCTTCTACCATCGCAACTCTCGCCATCGACGGGGAGTCCAACGTCACACATTGGAACCGAAATAGTTTCGTACTGTGCGGTTTCAATGGAGCTCACTACCGCGGACGCTCAGGCTGTAGAATGAGCGCCCCACCGAGGTTTTCCAAAGGTGTGAAGAGATTTTTGCAGGGTCAGCAACGTGCGTGTTACCCTAGGTGTTACAAGCGTCTATATAGGGTACGGTAACCGCTATGGTAACCGCTTACCATCAGGCGGGGCGTATGTTTGTTTGCTGCCTTAGTGATATAAAAAAAACTATCTTTCGCATTAATAACGTTAAAGTATACTATTAATTTGTACCTCGGGATTTTACATGTGTTTCCGGGATACAAAGTAGGTACCTACTTTATGTACGTGTCTTCGGTTATCATTAACGATATGGAACATAAAAAAAATGTGACTTTCACTAACCAAATTCATATTTTAAACCATATTCAGTTTTCAGTCATCTTCAAGTTCTCTTTTTTATTATGTTTTGCTATTTACCATAATCCAGTCAGTCATTGCCCATGGGTCTGATTACACTTAAAGAACGGCAATTAAACAAAATGTCATATAGTAGGTAGGTAATATGTGAGTGTCATTGTTTGCTGTGCCAAATAAAAAAAGAAATAATAATATTTAGATCTTTACCTTACCCTAGTAATGTAAGTAAAAATGCTTATGTTTTTATCGATGTTTGTTATTAAATTACGCCGAAATGGCTTATCAGATGTGGGTGAAACTTAGCACAAAGATAGATTAAACTCTGCATTAGCATATATAATACTTTTAAACCAGAAAAGTTATACAAATACTGCGGGACGGTAACAATATTTACAATAGGTACACATTATTTTGTCTGCTTTAACCGTCAATATCTTTTTTTTCCCATGGAATCCAGACTTGGTGTCATACAATGAAATGATGCCCTCGATGTGGCCAACAATCTCCAACATAGCTCATAGTGCTACACTCTGGGGACGCGTTTCATATAAAATGACCCATCGATCACGATTCGTATCGTCCGGTCATAAAAAGCTCTTACTAATGAGCCGTAGTGAGAGAATCCTGAAAGTGCTTAACAATATCGTCATTGTTCGTGTAATGAATTCGATGATTCGATCGTTACATTAATTTTAATGAGTTTTTGTGCTTTATTATTGGAAATGGCGAACAAGGTGCCTAACTTGTAATTATTCTTAAATTAATTGTGTTAGGAAGAAGCAATTTAGAGAGTGTCATAATTAATTTGTAAAGGTTACGCTAAGCTAGGAATTCATGAAATTATTTGAGCATTTTGATTACCTATATAAAAATATTGTTTCATTTAAATATTATTTACTTGGGTAAATTTCAATTCTAAAATATGTTATTTTGCTTTAACGCACTCTTAAGACGGGAGTTGGGCTGCGATTATTCCATACAAATGTATTCCCCTGTTTTCTTCCTGAATAATGCCTCTATTTTTTTTTTCATATAATCAAATTCTGCTTTGGACACGTCCCTGGTACTTCCTTTTTTTCAGCAAATAATTATTAAAGAAATTGTGGCCCTCCAAAAATTACAATAAATGCTCTATTTTTCCGCCGTGATTAAAAGGACTACCAGACAAATTCGAGAAGATTTTAACATAAAAGAAAGTAATAAGGACCTAGATAACCTCTTACTTAAAATTTTAATGTAAAAAATAATTGAATCGGCTCAGTTTTCGAGGAGGAAAATGGGGAACACGAAACATCAATTTCGTAATTTTTTTTGTGGATAAATTTGTCTGAGCTGCAGATGTCCCTATCGCACATAGCGCATAGCATAGCGGCATATCGCAACGGCAATAGTTTCTTCAAATACCAATTTTTCAAATTCCTCGCAGCTAGGAACCCCTCTTAAGGGCTTTCCACACGACGTGGAATGTAAATTAAAGCCTCAAGACAAATGTGGTAACTACGTGACTAAGATGCTCTCACCGAATGACAATGTTAAAGTTTAATCTTGTAGGGTTCTAATCAGATGTTGAATATTCATTTTATTTGCCATTTGAGGTGTTTTTGGTGACTTGTATAATGAGATGAGATGCGAGCTTTGTTTTTATAATTGGACTGTTTTACAAAAAACTTAAACCGACTTCAAACTACACTTAAAAGTAATCAAATCCTGATCTGATGACAATGGGACCAAACGGGAAGTGTACCCTTCCAGACAAAAAAATATTTTTCCAAATCGGTTAATAAATGACGGAGTTATGAGGTAACAAACATAAAAAAAAAACAGCCGAATTGAGAACCTCCTCCTTTTTTTTTAAAATAAAGTTTTATTTTATTTTTATTATTGTTATGGCAATAAATAAATGTTCAGGATTAAAATTAATATTATAATTTTGCTTTTTGATGTGTGTGTTTCTGAGGTCGTAATCCTATAGTGATCCTTAGTTTTTGGTAAAGGTACGTGAAAGTAGGTTGCTATTTAGTACCCATCTGGTTGGCTACCATCCTCAAGAGTGAGAACGTCACCAAGTATCCACGTCAAATACGAACCAAAAGTTATTGCAATAAAGACACATTTTGTTCGCAGAAAAGATTTCTTTAAAATTAGAACAAAGGGCCATATTCATCCCACAGCGAAAACTCGCTAAGCCCAAACTATTTACTTTAACACAACCATTTAGGTAGCTAACAGAACCCTCCATACAGATTTACAAGACCTTTGAGCCTCCAAATATTTCGTCGCAAAATTGTTACTTAGGCATTCAACCATCTAAGTTAGGGGCTAAGTAATATTGCTCCAGGCTAAGTAATTTACCACTACCACGCACTTTACTTAATTTTCTGTTAATATTATACTACACAAAGCTAGGACAAACAAATTAGGGGCTTACATTTTGAGGAGTTAAGATAAAATCAACTCCAATGGAATTTCAGCTCTCCTGACACGTTTTAAGTTTCTGTTTTTATTGTCAATGTTTCTGGTGCTTATGATCTTTGTGAATCAGCTTGGGTGGTAAATATTGTGTGGTGAATACCAGGATAACTTGCAATCAGCAGTGTTTGTAATAGTGTACACGATACTCGTTAAAATGCAGTCAAAATGTTAACTTGGTGTTGGTCGATTTAGTAGCAAATCAGATTAGGATTAGCTGAAGTTATGGATATGAATTGGTTAAGAAGCTCATATAAACATAAAAAGTTATTATTTAATTTATTTTCTAATATCATGATATTTCAGTTATGTAGGAAACAAAGAGTATTCAATAACTAGGTACGTAAGAAGAGACGGGACTCCATAGAGCAAGATAAAAATGATAAAATATCCATTGGGAACCAAAAAAAGCCACAATGAGAACAACGTGAGAATAATAACAATCAGTACTACCAACCTTAGAACGAAATAGAGATGCGCTGCTTAGTAGATATTTAAATCTATCGATATCGATATATATATATATATATACTGTTGTAAATAATATAGATATTTAAGATCCTCTGATTTTGTTTTAGCACTACCAAAACAAAACCAGTGGTAGGTACTTTGTTCAGATTATGACTTGTATAAAAATATAATATACCATACAATATATTAATACACAAGGTTACATAATAATAAAAAATATTAATATTTTTTACTGTATAAATATAATATTAAATAGGAAGGGGAATTAGATGCATTTTTCCTGTGGATCACAGACCGGGGTATTTAAGAAAACCGTAAAATGTCGAGACAAAGAACTAACTAATACAATACACATTATATTAATATACAGTAAGGTTTGTGATTGGAGTTTAATTAAAACTACATAATATTTGCAACTAGACGTTTTATCAAAACAAAAAGTAAATCCTGTTTAGGCCCTGATAAGGTATTTTTTTGTGAATCCTAAAAAAATATGTTGTATGTAGGGAATCATAGCTTTATCCCTGCAATATAAAGCGTACGCCGTATGCGCCGCTGGCAGTCGTCACATGCAGTCGTCACACTCAGTCGCCATAGAACAGTCGCCATAGAGTCTCTCGCATCCCAGTCTCAACGTTGCCTTTTGATAAACACACGTGTCATGTTATTATTATAGTTGTGCACTCCTAATATAGCGTAATAAAATATATTCGCAAGTTGGAGTTTTGTTGACTCTGCCCACGACGTAACCTTAATAATAGGATTGGCTACATAAGAGTCCTAAACTAGGATTATCCATAAGAAGAATCCTAAATTGTATATGTTATGTTACATATTAGATAGCACAGTCATATTATTTTGCTGAACTCGTTAATTGAGCAATTTTATTTTTGTCTGCATTAAACTGTTCTGTGTCACTAACGGAAGCATTAACTTTACGACATTCATTTCTGATTAATAAAGCTGTCAATCGAGACAGCAAAGCCTCAGATACATTTTTAATGTGCTTCTCACACAACCATAATAAATTTAGGTCTGTCATCATCATTAACTGGCAATACTTGCCAATATTGATAGAGTGATGATTTTCTCTTACATTATGCTCAAATACAGAAACACATGAATCAACAGTTTTACATAGATCCAGAGTCGGGTACGTAAGAGATAGTGTATCCTTCATGGTGGAAGGCGATCCCTTAGTACGATATAGTCGTATATTTTATCCTTTCCAGGTGTAGTTGCGACACGTCTCGTCGCGTCTCGTCTCGGTGTGAACTGACCCTTAAAGACCGAACCTTTCAACGCTTTACACTTAACAACATTTTCCCCAATGACCCCTTTAGCTCTACCGCTAGCAGGACAGTATGAATATGCGGAATATCTGGAATAGAAGATGATCATTATTTTGTATCAAATTGATTTTATAAAGTCTTGTGAAATAAAATCAAAAAGTGGCTATATACCTTGCAGCTCACTTGTATGGCTCACCTCTATAGTATATTCTACTGGAATATCATACTCGCTATAAATTTCATTGCAATTTACTGATAAATTATCATTTAAATTTATAGATTGTTCAATATCCAAAGAAGCATTTGGGGCCGAAGGAGTAGGTGGATAATCTAGATGAATGTGAAAATATTTAAAATTTATATAATAAATTATCGTTTTATTTGTATTGATTTTAAATATGTGTGTTACTGACCTGATGCTCACTGTTCTTTATAAAGGTAGCAGGGAAATCCCTTAAGTTTGTCTTTAGAGAGTGGCTTAGCTGAGATTCTTATGGATGGAACTGCAGTCTTCTTTAGCCGTGTTTTTTTTTCTGAAAGTCCTTCTCAATAAAATGGTTTCCGCAAATATATTTTAATTCATTTAGTTTCTCTATTGGAATGTAAGCCAAGTCCTCGTTGCCTGTCATTTTCACCCATTTTCGGCACCTAAAAATATAAAAATATCGATATCGAATTCGATAATAAATATTGCACAACTCTATTTTCTTATATATTATTATGGTATATTACCTTAAGATACTATATTTAGATGTTTTTATTAAAGGAATTATAGAACTCATAAATAATATGATATTTTACTTACTGAACTGCATCCAGGGGAAATTTGGCCATAAAAACACGTTTTTTACCATCTTTCCTTTCCGATCTTAATCCGCACACTTCGCATTTTCTATACTTCAATCTTAGTTAAAAAAGAAACGGTTTCGTAAGCAAAACACTTATTATTCTACTTAGCAATTAGATTAACCACTATCCTGTATAATATTCTGTAATATAATATAATATTCTCAACTTATCAAAATGTTTTCATTTATTTAAAACTGGAGGGAAAAAACAAGTGACAGATGACGTTTAATCATAGAGCGAGACAGACTACGGAAATGAGAGGGCACCATAAAAGTTCTACCAAACTTCATTGACTTTTTTCTTCTTCTAAGTCGCGACAGACTGGTAGGAAATAGGTAATAAAGCGCATTTTTTTTCAATGATTTCAAATTTCGATCTTTCTTGGCAGCTTTGGTTAAGTTTGGTTAGCTTCAAAGGAGTTTCGCATTTTTTTTTTTTATTCTTATAGTAGAACCTCATTAAGAAATTTGACCTACACGACATAGATTCCCTGTGTAGACTCCGGACTTTTTGGCTGGAACTTGCAGAGTGACGTAGCGTTTTCATTTTTAGGGTTCCGTAGCCAAATGGCAAAAAACGGAACCCTTATAGATTCGTCATGTCTGTCTGTCTGTCTGTCTGTCTGTCTGTCTGTCTGTCCGTCCGTATGTCACAGCCATTTATTTCCGAAACTATAAGAACTATAATGTTGAAACTTGGTAAGTAGATGTATTCTGTGAACCGCATTAAGATTTTCACACAAAAATAGAAAAAAAACAATAAATTTTGGGGGTCCCCATACTTAGAACTGAAACTCAAAAAATTTTTTTTCATCAAACCCATAAGTGTGGGGTGTCTATGGATAGGTCTTCAAAAATGATATTGAGGTTTCTAATATAATTTTTTTCTAAACTGAATAGTTTGCGCAGAGACACTTCCAAAGTGGTAAAATGTGTGTCCCCCCCCCCTGTAACTTCTAAAATAAGAGAATGATAAATCTATAAAAAATATATGATGTATATTACGATGCAAACTACCAACGAAAATTGGTTTGAACGAGATCTAGTGAGTAGTTTTTTTTTAATACGTCATAAATTGAAATTAATATCAAATACTCAGGCATGACTGGTCAATCACATACATTTTATAATTAGTGTAGAATTCACACGTAAAGATGTCGCTACAGACATCGTATGGACGGATTGAAAATTAATTCTTAGTCAAAACGCTATCAAATCACTTTTTATTGAGATTTATTGCAAAGGAATACAATTTGATAATAATAATTTAATTTAATTATTTTTTTAAACTCGTATTTGCAATATTTGCAATTTATTAATTTTATTTAAATCTTTCGACCTTACATAGATGGCCTAACCGTCGATTATTTTTATTTCTTTTTATCGTCTAGGACCGAAACAATCAAATAATAATAAAATAAATCTAATATTAACCTGTTTCTAATAAGCAGAGACTTCAACGGTAAATAAATATAGTCTAAATATTTTGAAATCTACAACGATTATCTTTAAAAGTACAATGGGCATTTTCGTACCAATTGTATTTCATTTGTTTTTATGGGCTTAAGTCTGTATCTAGCTAGTGCAGGAAAACGTATAGTGGTTTAATTTATTCAATAAAATATCAAATAAGAACAATTATTAAGTCTTTTGTGGTCAAAAGGATTAAAGCCATTCGTAAATCACCGACCCTGCTCACAAAATTTATGGAGAATCGGATGAGTAATTTGAACTGTAGTGGAGAACAGCCGGTTATCTGGACATACATACGAAAGCATTTTTGTCCAAGCTGAAACGGAGAATCTTCGCTTGCTCGGTATTAAAGTGATTTTAAAACATATAGAAGATTAAGAAATTGCTATCTTGACCTATTTTTAATCGTTCCCTAATCAGGGCCGGCAATAGCCTATATAGCGCCGGATCAGGCCTCTGTCACTTGCCTATATCTACCGCGATAAGCATCTACAGCTCGCTTCGAGCTGGGCTCGACTAAACTGTCGGGGCCACCACGCGCTTGCGAGCACACTGTACGCAATTGTGTCGGAGCCAAAATCAGAATGCGTGATTATTTGTTTTCTTGTGCGATGTTAACCTAGGAAATATATTTATTTATCAATTATCACTGCACTTTGTTATAATGGAGAACCGTAACACTAATAATTTGAGTTTAACGGCTGTCGCAATAAACAGATTTTATTTAAGTTGTTGGTTTTTAAATTACTGCAAGATTCTGAAGTGTAAGACAGTAAGTACATATATTTTGTTAATTTTACACGGTGTTTTTATCAGTATCCTAATTAATTAGGTGTAGTTGATATAGGTAGGTAACCCTGACGGTCGTAAGGTCATTTCGGTAAATTATAAATACAAAGGAATAAAATGGAATACTAACAGTTATATAATCACCAGAGTGATCGGAAATTCTGCAGTTTCAAGCAAGGTCTTTTGGAAATTTCGCAGGGTTCCCAATTAAAAAAAAACAACCGAATGGTGTGTATACACACCATTCGGTTTAAAACTACGACTGACTGAACACTACTGACGGATTTATCTACATTCACTGTTAAAAACTACAGTAACATATCTCTCGGCATGCCCTATTCTGAAACCCTAGGCACGCCACTGCATCGAGAGTCAAGGTGAGGCATTGGCAGTGAGCCTAGATGTAGCGAAGGCGTTCGATCGGGTCTGGCACAGGGGTCTTCTAAGGAAGTTACCATCATACGGGCTTCTCGAGGGATTATGCAAATAGGTTGCCAGCTTTCTGTCCAGCAGAAGCATAAGAACCGTCGTCGACGGTAGCTACTCTAATAGCATGGACATGAATGCCGGCAAGGCTCTGTGCTGTCCCCAACACTGTTCCTTCTGCATAGCAATGAATGCCGTCAATAGATAGCATATCATTCATTGCTATGCGGACGACAGTACAGGGGACGCTCATTATACGGGCCGTGCAAGTTCCGAGGTGGAGGAAAGCCGCGAACGGCTGGTGTCTGAAATCGAGAGTACACTAGCTTGTCTCCGATTGGGTTCGACTAAACCTAGTCCATTTCAACCCCACCATGACTCAAGCCTGCGCGTTCACCGCTAAGAAAATCCCATGGTCTGTGGCTCCACAATTCCAGAACACTTCCTTGAACATCAGTCAAAGCATTGGGATTCTTGGCGTCGACATTTCTAGCGACGTTTTGTTCCGAAGTCACTTGGAAGACAAGATTAAGCTGGCATCCAAAAAGCTTGGAGTGCTCAACAGAGCTAGGCAGTACTTCACATCGGGGCAAAGGCTGCATCTTTATAAGTCGCAAGTCCGGCCTCATATGGAGTATTGTTGCCATATGTGGGCGGGGGCACCTGGATACCAGCTTGGGCCTTTAGACTCGGTTCAGCGGTTTGCCGCTAGAATTGTCGACGATCCCGAGCTCACGAACGGTTACGAGCCTCTCAGTTTGAGGAGAGACTTTGCCTTATGTGTGTTCTACCGCTTGTACAACGGGGAGTGTTTCAAGGAATTGTTTGACTTGATGACTGTTAGATAGTGGTTTCTTAGGTGGCTGTTTCAAGTCTTTCCAGAGCTTGTAGTACTGCGACCAGACTAGATGTATGTAGTGGTTTCTTAATAAATAGATGTTTCCATTAATTTTCCACAGAAATTATTTGTTTCCCAGAAATAGATCTTTATAAGCGACACTATGAGATGGAGTAATAATACACTTTTTTTTTCAAATCAACGAGTACCAAGTATACAGTTTTATTTTTTATTAAAATCGGCCTTGGGGCTCCTTTCAGCATTTGTCGCTATGCCCTATACTTTAGGATTTAGCCAACCAGGCAAAAAATTGTAAAATGTTAAAGGATATAATTAGGTAAGCATTATTTAAACTTTTTAACTTTCACGCCTTTTAAATTAAAAACTTCAAACAATAAAAAAATGTTTATACCATAGAATTGGAAATGTTAGGAAAAAATAAAAAGTGCCCATCGTCCTTTAAAATACTGTTCTATAAAAGGTGACATCTGTTGTCATTTACTGACAAAACTAACATTGCTGTAGTGACATACGTGGCAAGACTAGCAAATAGTACCTTTGACTCACCACCGGCGCTGTACTTGCGCGAGTTACGGTGGTAACTTTTGAAGTATGGGCGCTGACCCTCTGTTGTACGTAGTATTTATCTACTCTGAGACTCAGGTCTATACTACCATTTAGTTATATACCTACAGCTTTGTACGGAACCCTCGGTGCGCGAGTCTGACTCGCACTTGGCCGGTTTTTATTTTCATAAATCGGTGGTTAATTTTCCAATAAAGGTCAAACCTCGTGCAACAGTGAAGTGAAATGAAATGAATTATGTGTATCGTGACTTTTCAAGTTGTCTCAAAAAGTCCATGAAGAGTTTCAGTACAATGACCACCATCGTAGTAAAACATGACTTTTATGGACGGTAAACTGACTGAGGACTATGTGTGAAAGTGGTTTATTGTGACTGGAAATTATAATATAAATCGACACTGGCAGAAATAAGGTCTAATTTGGATTTGGTTGCCAAACTTAAAACTAAGAATAAGAAGAAGACATAGATTCCAAATCATGGCACGAATACTCATTGCTCAAAGTTCTAATCCTTTGTCCGTCCATCACGGTTTATTGTGAAATATTGTGATAATTTAAAAATAAGCCTTCATTTTAGCATCAAAACACGACTAATTTTAGTCGTGACAAGAAATCATTGGCAAAACGTGGCCTACGTTTTGATGTTACGATACCCTTTAGTTGAATAGTGATGATCAAGATCGAAAAAAAAAAAAAAAAAAAAAATTGTTGATAATTGCGATTATGAAATGAATTAAATTCTAGGTTTAATCTAAAAATAATTCCTTATTAAAAATTAGATGTTTCTAGAATATTTTGAACATAATAAGTATCGAAATGAAGCTTGCAAATCAATCAAACATTAATAAAATATTCATTTTTATTGCATATTAATATAATGGCTTCTTGTATTTATAAATAAACAAAGGTAAAACGTAATTGGAAAAATAATGGAATCGATATAAATTTGAATATAAATTATGTATATCACAGAGACGAGTTCATAATCAATATATTTGAATATTAAAGAGCCAAATAAAATGAATCTTTTGTCGCATAAAGTTTGTACTAATGCATAAATAATTAACTTTGACCGCTGCTCGGATGTTACTGCCTTGACCTAATAATTTTAAATATGGTACAAGACGTCGACATAATTTAAAAATAAAATTTTAACATTAAAAAACTTTTTGTTCTTTATCAATTATTTTATTATTAGATTTCTCCCACCCACGTTCCCAAGATAAACAGCCTGTAATACAAGGGGATAATGTAGCTTCTGACAAGTGCAAGTTTTTTTCGAATTTGACTGTTAGTTCTAGAGATTAGCTCATTTAAATTCTCATTAAGAGAGGTAGAGCATAGCGTTTATTCGCTCAAAGAGCAGCTCGACTGGGGAAGTACCTCCACCTTACAGAATACCGCAGTCAAATAACTTTATGTTGTGTAAAGTTGTGTTCCTGCGCGTGAGTAAGGTCGCCAGAGCTCATAGGGGAGGGGGGAAAGGTCGGTAACGCGTGAGCGATGCTTCATGTGTTGCAAGCGTCCATATGGCTACGGTAACCGCTTACCATCAGGTGGGCCGTATGCTTGTTTACCGACTAAGTTGTATAAAAAAAAAAAAAAAAAAAAAAACAAAAAAAAACTATTTATTATATTATTAATATAGATAGCCCGAAACTACTGCATAGAAAAATTACAAAAAAATATGGTATTACAACCTATAATATTTTAGTATTTTACGAAACCAATTAGTCCCCCTCGATAAATAATATCGATATAATACAATATTTCACTGCACTGCTTTTGTTGGCGACAGGTGCAGTCGAGCACAACGCGGCGACCGGCCGCCGATATAGCCAGCTCTATCGATATATCGATGAAGTATATTTTGATAGTGCACAGCCCTAACTGTAGTCCAGAAGTGACAACTTTAATTTTAAATAATGAGTTTAATTCGTATTAATAGCAGTCATTCTGTTGTTTTAGCTTTATTAATGTTATAACGCAACATAATTAAAATGTTAGAAAAATGTTAATGTCCAAGATATTTTAATATGCTATTTGCGTCATACAAGTCAGTTTGAATAGAATTATTCATCAGAATGTATAGAAAGATTTAAAAATAAATACCTACCTAATAGGTATCTTGCTTTTTGTACCTACGTCAAAAACTGATAAGCAGGCAGTCGGTCAACCTGATGGTAAATGTCTACCATTCTCCTACTACTCTCCTCTTCTACTAAGACTCACTAAGACTCATCCTTGTAGATCCCAAACTTATTCATCCCTTATTGATCACAAATTTCAACCTGTTATTGTTGTCTTTTTCAAAAATAACATTTTCAGTTCTACAACTTTTCATAAAGCTACACAAACAAAAGCACCTGGCCGCGACCGCCACATCCGATACTTGCCAATATTTAGACGATCCCTCCGACATAGAGCGAAGATATTGCAATCCCGAACGAAAGATCACATTTAAAATGAACCGTCCGATTGCAGACGTCAAATAGTGCATGAGAAGAAAAGTGGGACGATTTTATTTGCGAGGAAAATTCCATGTTGGAATGCCAAGATTTCAAATGAAAAATTGCTTGTTTCCAACATGAACTTTTTCAAACATTAAATGTTCTGTGAAGATTTTGTAGTCTTACCTAATTAAAGTTAACTGAAATTGGAATTTCATAATCGATTAGAAAACATATTAGTAACTTTCTTCTTCTTCTATCTATGCTTATCATATTGCCATAATCTTACCTTTCAACAGCAACACGAAGTTCTTCTTGTCATCACCGCCCTTGGGGTACTCCCAATCGATGTCCAGACCATCAAAGTTCCTGTCTCGAAGGTATGGGATAGAAGAGTAGATAAACGTCTGGCGAGCATAGCGGGATGCTGACATCTCCTTAAACTTCTGTGTGCCGAATGACCAGCCACCTGAGGGAGGAAGAATAATTTAGAATAGAAGTGATTTGAGCATTTTTCTTTTTATCAGCAGAAATAGGAAAGCATCAAGTCCAAGCCTGCCCTCAAGCTGTGTGTGCCCAAGGGCCCTTGCGTATGCTAAAATAGTCAGTTAGATACTAGTATAGACCTCGCGATGGGGAGCAAGGAGGAAGCGCTCGTGGTGTAGCATGATTAGCCGTTCTTAATCGATCGGCAAAGTTAAGTTACGTCTGTCGTGGTCGGTACCTGGATGGGTGACCGTCTAGTGGTATTTCAAATCGAGCGTTTCCGTGCTTAGGAAGGCACGTAAAGCCGTTGGTCCCGGTTATCACTTAATTGTGATAGTCGTTAAGCTAGTTGGATGCCTCCTAGGCGGCTTGAAAAATTCCAACAGTAGGTTCACCACTAGCCTACCTCCACCAATCCGCAGTGGGCACGCGTGGTGGAGTATCTACCCATTCCCTTTCACCCTCATTTTTGAAAGGAGGCCTGTGCTCAGCATTAGTACATTATAGGCTGATGATGATGATGATAGTCCAAACACAACAGTACAAAATGTAGGAAGATTCCGAGCTTCCGTTGCTTGTCCATTTAAAGAAATGGATAAAGAAAGAGTAAGATTGCCCATTAAGTTGTTGACCTTCAGAATGAGATTGGTCTTTCGAATAACAAAACAGACTAACAAAAGATTTCATAGCGCATTAGTATCTATAATTAAAGCTAAATACTCGAATGGGTTTTCGCAACACACTAGTGCGGTGAAACAAAAAAAAACGTATGTCGATTTCATTATTTAACAGTTATACAGCTATATTTACGCCACGTTCTTTTGCTCTTATGAAAATGGATGCGGTTTTTGTCGACATTCCCGTGAAAATAGGTGAAAATGCCGGCTACTGTGCTTTGTGTCGTGGGAAAGCTGCCGTGTTGTGTTCGCACATGTGCTAGTGATATCGCGCTCATTGTCGATATCGATGATTTTAGATTTTGATTTTAATGTCATTTGTTGCTGTGTACATAGCCCTTAACCTGAATGTTCTTAGAGTAGTTTTTTCTCTGAATGATAGATGACTGCTGTTTGATAACTACTTTCTGAGCACAGTAATAAAAAAGAAGGATTTTTTACTTTCTAGTCTGCTGTTACATTAGTTTTGTAAAAAGTAAGTAGACCAATTTGAATATAATGTGCATCAACTTTGTATTATAGTAGGTATTTTGTAATGTCAGAAACCGTATAATTACAGTTCATAAGCTTATCGTCATTAGAAAGTAGATATACTTGGATCACTGTATAAAGACACTTGAGTCATATAATTTTTATGACAAGTTTCTGAGCTCTTTAATTTATTATCTTCGTAAGGTTTTAGCTACATGAACGATTAAAGAAACTTGTTTCAAATATGATTCATTTGATTGATTTTTATTGATTGCGTAAACTCTGGTAATTTCGAGAAGTCTTTCAAGTTAGAAGGGAAATTAATAATCAGAACATAATATTACATGGGAAGAGGAAAACATCCACATATTTCGAGCGTTCCATGTAATTTAATTAAAGTCATGTTTTGACTGGCTTCCAAAAATTAATTTGATGAATAGGCACTAAATACATTTTTGAAAAATATGTTTTAATATCAATGTTATCGATATGCTAAAAGGACAGCACTAACCTATTGGTTTCAGAACTTTGTTTGCGGTATCTAACGTACCGAGTATTGCCGTCTTATTGTCTAAATAGAGTAGCTACAGCTATTGTCTGGATGAATAATTCAGAGGGAAAACTTTCCTATGAAAAGGAAAACTCTGTTCAGAGGCATCAACAACCAGTCAATAGTTTTTAATGTATTTATTGTAAGCTTCTATGACTAACGATTGTTTTGAAAGATTAAACTTTTTCTGCTGTTTCGTTTATTTTGTACACAAAGAAAATACAATTATTCGAAATTTCTCAAAGAGGAAGCAGCGGCAGGCTTGAGGAAATTTTCTATATATAAATTATATTTTGTAAATATAGATATCATTTTATAATATTTGTTATAGTTTATTTGTTTATACAATGTTGTTATGAAAAACTTAGTTTTATTTTCTACAATAAAAGGTCATCCAAATACTCCATGGTCCCCATGACACTGGCGGCGTTTCCACGCTGAATGGTTAGGCTTAACCTCTGGGCAAAAAAGTCACTAGCTCTCAATTCCCCAGAAGCCAAGACCAACCGTTTGCCCACGTCTTGGACAAATAATTTTGTGTCAGATGACCAAGGGCCCAGTGTTTCCACCGCAAGCGCCGCAAATACATATTCGTCAGTTAGACGAGAGTATTTGCGACGCTTGAGGGTCTGCGCACTTTCCGCTGCCGCTCCTGCCCTGACGCGCGTACCTGAGATGTGGGACGCTGCCAATGTGTCCACACAGGTAACGTCCCACACCAGGGCCCGGCCCATGCTCCAAGGCACCAGCGTCACGCCGTCTGGTCTCTTCCCGTCATCCCTTGAGAGACCACTCGGTTCCAGTGACGCTGGAATAGTGGCTGAGGCAAGGGCCCGACGGACTGCATCATTTAGAGCGGCATGACGGAAAATACGGCCTGCGCTTTTTATACAGGACAGACCGTAGTGCCCTAGGTCATCGACGTGATTCCCACACACAAATATAGATTGTATTTTGTACATATTTGTTGTTAATCAAAGAGTTAAGTTTTTAGACCCCAATCAAAGTTGCTCAAGACAGGAAAATACCATCGTTATTTTGTTCAACACTTAATTTGACGGAACAATTTGATTCCTTTGTGAATTATGAGGAGTTAAAAGATGACTTGCGCCAAAACTTAAATCTACATAAATTACAACTTAAGTCTTCAATATATGGTAAAGCCGAGTTTAGTTTAAAACTAGATAAAATTCAAGTCACCAGAATATTGTTACATAAAAATTACTTACCGATAGCCAAAAGAGTCTTCAACTTCGGGTTAGCCTTCTTCAAAGCATTGATTCTCTCGTATAAACCAGTTTTTCCATCTTTGGTCTCATCGTTGGATTCAAACGAACTGAGTTTGCCCTTCTTCAACCAACCGAAGGCAAAGATGAGATGAGTACAGAGATCTGGCTGGATGTCTTCGGGGGTGAACTTTCCGACCTTTGTACGGTACTGAGACCAGTTGGTATAGTAGCAGACGACCTGGAGAAGGAAAGTGAGGTTAAGACGTTGCTAAATAAAGTTGTAGGGTTAATCAAAACATGAGTGTTACTCATCAATGTAAAGAACAGCTTTTTTAAGCTATTTCAGTGTTGGTCACATGATGAGAATAAATATAAACTCTCCGTAAAATCTTAAGTTAGGGAAAATTATATTCATAAAGGGAAAAAACACGGATAGAAATTATAATTCCAGAACTAAAACTATTTGTACAGTCGAGGACATAAATATGTATACAATTAGTAAAATTTAACAACGGTTTCCTCTTAAACTACTGATTGAAATTATGAGATGTTATAAAGGCAGAATCTTCTAACATTTACTATTATGATATGTGTAATAGCTTAACACTTAAATGTTAAACATGCGAGAAAATCGCTTTTGAATTTCAAAAAGTGTATACATATTTATGTCCTCGACTGTACCTAATAAAAAATATTGTATTAATTTTTTGCAACTACCCACTTATGTTTCATATTATAAAAATAAAAAGTGTACTTATTTACTTAGTCCTAGTTTACAAATCGAAATGTATGGATCAAATTTCAATTCAAATCATTTCTTACACTTATGAATCTATTATAATTGTTGTTGAGTGAGTGATTCTTTTTTTTTTTTTTTTATGTAATTAATATATTGTACGCATTGTTAGATGTTTTCTGAATGGTGTTTTTAGGTAAGTACTTTTCAACACTACGCTTACCGGCATTTTAAAATTACTTAATTTTATGTTTTACTCTATAAGTGAATTTTGTAAATTCTTTTGAGAAAAATAAATTCTTTAACCGTAATTATTAAAATAAATGGTACGTTTAAAGCTTCGTAAGGCGGTATGTAGCTTTAGAATAGAATTGTGGTAAACGCATTACCGAACTTGAATTCGTAAGATTTGTATATTCATCGTCTGTTATGACTCAACTGCCTATAAAATGATGATTCATTTTACAAAGCTCTTCCTACTTTTAAGTTCTACAATTTTACAATAAAACTTAAACGAGCGTAACTACTGGTAGGTATTATTATTTATTCAGTGGCGTGACTCAAAATTTGTGTGAATCCTGATAAAAGCATTGCTAATTGTGAAGAAATAAAAGGTGCATTAAAAACCGGCTCTATTCCTACGTCATAAAGTTCATCGGAACTGCATAAAAGGTAAGCAAATACTCATTTGAAGGCCAACAACTTTACTTTTGCGTTCCAAATTGTCGATCATATCCGCGTTGTCCTTTACATCTGCAAGCTTATATTTATATGTTGGAAATGTATAACTATAAAACGTATTTCATTTCAATACGGTGGAAAATTGATTGTAATATTTATAATCCAGCGAAATGATATGTTTGTATTGAGGTGTTCGCAAGGTGCAATGTTCAGTCCGCTGTCTTTTCCTGATGTCGGACAGGAACCTTTCTAAGCATGTCATATGATGGAATTAACATTCTTTCTCAATATTTTAATTATTAAGGTGAAGGAAACCTTCTACAGTTTTCTTCACATATCCTACTTTAGTGTATAATTAAGAGTAATTTATTTTGAGCTGAAACTTTTTATATTGAGTCTATACCTGATGTAGTATTCACCCCTTCGGATAGATATACCCTTTCCGTTACACCCCATATGTAATTTAAACTCATTATCAGCATATAAAGCATTTATTTCATTGGAACTGTGTATTAGGGTGTCCCGTCCATGTATGAGAAATATTTTTTTTCGTGCTACACTATCGCAAGGGGTATCGAAATTTGCGTAATTTTACACAGATTACTAAAAACATAGAAAAATTTGAATTGCGTATCATCTTGAGGGCTCTACCGGACTTTGTAGTTTTGTAAATTTTTCGTTTTTAGTGACCTAAGCCGTATGTCTAAAATAATATGAAAATCAAGTTTAAAAGGTATTTTATTATTGAAATTAACGAAAAAAAGAACAAAAAAAATAAAAAAGACCCCTATATTAATTATAATCAATGTTAAAAACAGAATTTACACTTATTTTTGTATCGAAAATTTGGCATTTGTGCTCGAGATTTCAATCTAATAAAGCCATCTCTAAAAGTAGCTTTGTGAGGCTTACGTTACTATTAATACATCTTTCTAATACGATTACGTGTGACAAGGATGGTCCACATTTTCCAAGCTCAAATTTTATGCCATGATTTGAAGGTCCCCCATTAGAAATATGTCGAAGAACCGGTAGTGCTGATTAATTTCGGTGTAATCTCTAGGAGAGAAGTAATTTTTTGGTAGTTCTTTGGTAATCCTCGGCTTAGATAAGTGTAGTGGTTTATTTTTCGAAATGCCAGCTGCGGAATGTGGTCTCTATCATCAAACAATATACCCACAAGCAGGGTTTCCAGGCAAAAAGTATTTCTTTTGATATCAGAATTTAACACAATTTAGCTGAGATTTTATTTATTGAGTTTGATTAATCCAGCCGTTTCTTTCATTTCAGCACCGCTTATAACCATTTTCACATGTATATAATTTAAATGAAGTGCATTTAAAAGCAGAAACGTCAAAAAGCTTTTCATATGCCACCAAAAACACTTCAGTTAGTTTTCAAACTATAATTTCGTTTGCTTTTGGGGAAACTTTTCAAATTGAGGTACTTCTAAAAATAGGATTTCAGTAATTGAATAACTCATTCCTCAGTTACGATTGGAATCGAAAAATCCAAAAGTAACTTATTCAGTTTAGGCCCTGATAAGGCACTTATGAATGTTACAGTTGACTCTACCAACGACTTAAACTTAGAAGACTCCGGCAATAAACTCAGTATAAATAATCACATATATATCTGACTTGGAGGGACCCTTACCATTATACTTCAATTTTAGTTCGTTCTAGACAAACAAAATAAATTTAATGACGTCCCTTATAATTTTTAGCTGCCGATGGTAAGTTATTTGTATGGTCCCAATATAGTACAATATAATAGACTCGCTACGCCTAAAAATCATTATTAAACCTGCTACTAACACTGTAACAATCGCAACTGTACTTTTATAGCATAAAATTTACTTTGGCTACGAAAAAAAAACACTCGCGAGTCAAGTCAAGAAAGCCCTCGAAACAAGTTGTAAATTGAGGGATTTTGCAGATTGAAATATATCAATTCGAATTCACTGGTAAAGAGTTATTGCATGCAAATCAAAACGTCGTGTATGTATTACAATTAAATATAACAAAAAGTTAATATTTTTTGATATTTAGTTTGGTAGCCGAAATTAAAGGATAGCGAAATATTACCATAAAAATGTAAATTTTTCAAAACTTTGAAGATCGGTAGAACCCTAAAGATATAGATTTATAAAAAAAAAAAATTACTTTGGTAATCTACGATCAATAACACAAGTTTCGAGAGGTCTTGGGTTAAGGAAAACCAAAAAAAAATATGTCGGGACACCCTACTGTGTATATCAGATACCTACTTACTAATGTCTAAAACTAGTTCAAAACTTTGATAGCAGTAGACAGTAATTGTCAGAATAAATAATTAATGACTGCAACTAATTGTATTTGAATAAATCCACGTCTGTAACTTTGACACCCTCAAAACAATCTTGTGATATACCTTTGAAAAATATTAACACGATTAATTATATTGAACAGGAAAAACTTAGGTCAAAACTGTCCCTGTAAATTAATGATACATTTATCACACTAGATTAGTCCTAATTTCAACCTGACCAAGGTTACAAATATAAAACAAATCAATCAATCTGGTTTACAAAAGACATCATCACCTTGTATCCATCTTTGTCTTTATGGTCATCTGTCGCAACTGAGTTGTCAATGGCTGCTGATGACTTCCGACTGGCGATGCTGGGTCGACCGCGGATCTTTGGCCTGTTTACACTAGCTGATATAACCTGATCCGTGGATCTGGATACGCTGGTTGTGACTGAAGTGGAAACCTTGGAGGGCTTTCGTATTCTTCTACGGACACCTGAGGACAAAAAAGATCATGTAAGATTTTAAATAACTGAACGCTTACTCGTCTATCAAGAATCGCAATGAAAGCACTAGTTTTTTTTTTTTTGTCAACAGGTTGAGAAGCAGGCAGACGGGCCACCTGATGGTAAGTGGTCACCGCCGCCTATGGAAATTTGCAATACCAGGGGGATTGCCAATGTGTTGTCGACCTTGTAGAGCTCTTTTACGCCTTTTTTGAAGAACCCCATATCGTAGCGCTGAGTGAAAACCGTAACGGGGAGCTCATTCCACATCCTAATGGTCCGCAGTAATCTATCTATAGTGATCTATCTTAAAACTGGGCATTAATACATAAAAATGCTCTCATTTTTGCCGGTATCTCTCTATTTTCTACAAAAAGGTGATAAACACTTCAGTAAAGGTTGACTACCTCCGTAGTGGGTCTATAAATAAAGTTTAAAAGCTATAAGACTTGAGTCTCGGCATTAAAGCGTTTGCTAGCACCTAAAGTTTCCATTCAAATGAACTTCAAAGTGTTGGCAATAGTGCTAGTGCGTTGGCTTAGATTCAATATGGCTGCTTAGTTTTCCATAACGACAGTATGTATATTTAAATTGAAAAAATGCAGTAAGCAAGAAAATTATTGTGAGTAGATTATATATTTTTTATACAACTTAGTCGGTAAACAAGCATACGGCCCACTCGATGGTAAGCGGTTACCGTAGCCATATGGACGCTTGCAACACAAGAAGCATCGCTAACGCATTACCGACCTTTCCCCCCTCCCCAATGAGCTCTGGCGACCTTACTCACGCGCAGGAACACAACTTTACACAACATAAAGTTATTTGGCTGCGGTATTCTGTAAGGTGGAGGTACTTCCCAAGTCGACCTGCTCTTTGAGCGAATGAACGCTATCCTCTACCTCTAAATTTACTTATTATTAAATTATACTGAAGGGTCACGTATCTAACTTATATTCATATGAAGAATCTAATTCGATACTTTTTTTATTACATTTAATGAGCAAAGCTCTCCTACACAAACATGAAAAAGGCTTTTATTTCTTTTAAATAACGGTCTTGGTGTATTTCCACCTGCTTTTCCAAGTGAATCACGATATATTTCGACAGGAAGCCATTTTCAAATCTGTTCCGAGTAATAAACTCTGTGCACATTTTGAATATTAAGAGCTCATGAGGGACTTTCATTGATAGGTTTATGTAGGTATGTTTTTAAATAATCTTTAAAGACTGAAAAGAACGTTATATTTTTGAATGATCACTTTAAATGTAAGTTAAATTATATGTTTGCATTCAAAAATGTAATATTTATTTTATCATTGCTTCGAATGTATTCGCGTTTTACTTTTTTAACCGACGAAAAAACGGAGGAGGTTTACAAGTCGACGCGTATATTTTTTTTTTTTTTTTATGTATGATCACGCATAACTTTTGACAGTGTAGTCCGATTTTGATAATTCTTTTTTTATTGGATCGAAGGTGGTCCCATATAAATATGGATAAGAAATATCTACCCTAAGGGTGGGAAAATAGGGATGATTTATTGTTCACTCACAGATTTTAATGCTGAGTTGTGTATTACATCAAAAGAAATCAAAATTTAAGCATGTAGTAACTAGTAGAGTATAGCCACAAAAAAATATAAAATAAAAACTTTTTAACAAAAAAATAAACCACCGAAAAAACTGAAAAGCAAAAAATAATTTAGAATATAACTTGAATTTTATAAGGTTTTGCAGTCGGGGACAAACCAATAACCTACGTAGATATGTATTTTTTTGTAATATTTGTTAAATGTAATGTTTGTCTTTAACCGACGAAAAAACGGAGGAGGTTTACAAGTCGACGCGTATATTATTTTTTTTTTTTTTATGTATGATCACGCATAACTTTTGACAGAGTAGTCCGATTTTGATAATTCTTTTTTTATTGGATAGGGTATACCTCGAAGGTGGTCCCATATAAATATGGATAAGAAATACCTACCCTAAGGGTGGGAAAATAGGGATGATTTATTGTTCACTCACAGATTTTAATGCTGAGTTGTGTATTACATCAAAAGAAATCAAAATTTAAGCATGTAGTAATTAGTAGAGTATAGCCACAAAAAAATATAAAATAAAAACTTTTTAACAAAAAAATAAACCACCGAAAAAACTGAAAAGCAAAAAATAATTTTGAATATAACTTGAATTTTATAAGGTTTTGCAGTCGGGGACAAACCAATAACCTACGTAGATATGTATTTTTTTGTAATATTTGTTAAATGTAATGTTAGTCTAAAAAGAAAGCTAAGCAATATTGCTAACGCAATTCATTTTTTCGAATTCAAAGCTAGGGCTCTACCGCGTAACTTTGGTGGTAATCGTAACGAACACCATTAATCATTCGTGGGCCCTGATTGGAAGTAATTCATTAATGGTTTTCGTTACGTATAAAATCATGTATAAGAGCTTTATGTGATGCTAAATATAGAGATTCTTGTAAGCCATTGTTTAGGAGATTAAAAATACTCCCTCTCCCCTGCTTGTATATTAAGGAAATATGTCTTTTTATAAAAATGAACCCAAATCACTTTGAAAAATATGCAAAATCGTTAGAATCTCGACATAAATTTAGGTTAAGAATTCCAAATTGTAGACTACAACTTTTTAAAAATAATGCATATTGTATGGCAATCACAATTTATAATAAAGTTCCTGACCGTTTTAAAGAACTTCCCATCAGTAAATTTAAATACATCATTGACAAGTGGCTAATGGAAAATTTATTTTATTCTGTGAATGATTTTTTACATGACATTCCAAATTATGAAAAATGACATAATGTTGATATGTAATGGTAATTAAATAGTAAATTGTAATTGAATTATTAGTATGTAATATGTAATTTTCAAATTTATTTTTATTTTTAATATTTGTACGCCGTTTTGAGCGGTATATTTTGCTGATACTTTATTCCGCATTTAACACCTCATCATATATTACGCAAAATTGTGACAAATAAATACATTTCATTTCATTTTTTTTTTTTTTACGATTAACACCAATGTTACGCGGTAGAGCCCCCGGTCCCATAGTAAAAGATGACCGTATACATGAGTACTTTACGTGGTTTCATTTAATGTCGTATTGTCGTAATAGCTATTATTATTGGTTATTGGTTTGTCCCCGACTGCAAAACCTTATAAAATTCAAGTTATATTCAAAATTATTTTTTGCTTTTCAGTTTTTTCGGTGGTTTATTTTTTTGTTAAAAAGTTTTTATTTTTAACAATAAGACATTTATTTTTCAACACACTTGCTCGTAAAGTGACATTTATTGCACCGTTTTAAGTATCTTAATGCAGCTTATTACGCACTAGTGCTTTTTACTTTATTACTGCACAGTTTTATGATAGGTATAATCCCGATTATGTTAGATTGTACCTCAATATAATTGATAGGTACGTGTGTAGACGAAGCATTCTTAATTTAAACGGGTAAAACAGTTTTACAGAGAATAGCTGTAAAAAAAAACTGCGCGCCATATTTGTTAACGTTTTCATTGTATCGTTGATTATTATCAAAAAATCTACTCCAAGAATTACAAGTCTGCTTTTTTCCTCATACGTGTGTTGAAAAACGTCGTATGACACGCGTGTGTGGATTGATCCACTCTCGGCTCCCTTATCGCGTTCGCCTACGGCTCACACGCTTAATACCACCGCGACTGTAATTACCAACTTTGCACACACGTATCATAATGTAAGAAAAGTTTAATAATATTTTGCCCATGGATTGATAACTTATCTAGATAAAAAAACGGTGTACAAAATGTGTTTTCTATCCAAACAGAATCTTCAAATAAATAGCCGCAAAATAAAACAGAGTAATCTAAAACGAATTTAAATGTATTTATTTCGGTATCACATAAACGTTTTAGATAAATCAACACGTAAATACATTCGTCCTTTCATGAACAACATAAATCTTCGATGAAAGAATAGTGTGGATTGAAAAAATAAATATATGAAATTAAACTATAGATAAGTAGAATAAATATGTATCTTATTATTTTTTTTTTGTGTGCCGTACCCAAAGGGCACCAATGGGACCCTATTACTAAGCCTTCGCTGTCCTTACCGCTATAATTAAAAATAAAAAAAATGAAATAAAATTAAAAATTAAATACAAGAAGGCGAGTCTGACACATACAGGGTTCCACCCTTCGTGTATGTGTCAGACTCGCTTCTCCAATTTATTTTGCAATTGCTACTTTTATAGTTATCTGGTTGGTAGGTACTAGCTTTTCGCCCCGCAGTTCACCCGTGATTCTCTCTTTTACCCCCTTAGGGGTTGATTTTTGGAAACAATTCCTTCATTGAGTTAGTAGTTGGATACCTACGTTATTTATGGAACATGTATGCAAAACCACGGATGGGGCGTGGGTCCTATATCTACATAATGAAAAAATAAACATGAACTGCGAATCAACTGAGTAAGTTTCGATGCCCTACAGTTTGAGCTACAAAACACATGCGTCTGTCAATCACTCAGTTTTACTGTAGAGAGTTATTTAGAGTTAATTGTAATTTATGCGTATTTTTCTCTGAAAATGGGACATTTATCAAGTAAAATAATGACCCTTACATATTTTAAACGAAGAAACAAGACGCTCCTGCGCCGTTTTTGGCGCTAACAAGATAATTAAATGATCATTAGTAGAACAGAACTTCCCTTCTCGACTCCAAGGCAGGCAAGTGTAATTGAAACAATTTGCATTTTAAAAAAAAAATATAAACTATGCAGTAGTTAAAAATAGTGTTGTTTGTATGATTCTATAATAACTGGAGTGAGTCATCAAAGTAAAAGGCGTAAAGAAAATATATTTTGGTCATTTTTGGTGGTACCTGCCATTTTTTTAAATTTAAATAATATAAAAGTATGTCCATATTAACACCATCCCAACGCTATCACCCGCAGATTTTTTAGCCAAATAAATTGTGGGATTATCAGCGATATATCACTCCAGCGGTCGGATGGATATGTAGTACAACTAGGGCATGAATCTCGGAATCTCGGAATCTCGTAATATCGGAATCTCGGACCGTTTTTTCCGATATTACAATATCGGAATTGAGTGATCCAATATCGTAATATCGGAATCGGATATTTTTTCTATTTGAGTTTTTAAATAAAGCTTTTAAGCGCGCCACAAGGTATGGTCACCTAGAGCTATAAAATTAACGTATCGTACATCAATTTTGCCTACCAGTGTTGCAAGTGAGCGTATTTTTTCAACAAAATACGATGTTCATTATCCATAAAAATGCTTGACGCTTTGTTTTTAGGAAAATACAATGGTGCTGATTCTGTTGCTTACAACTAAAATAATTTAGTCTCACTATATCTCTTTCTAACAAACATAACAAAAGGATGTAAGAAATTTAGTCCTATCAAATTAATCCAATGCTTGTTTTCAACACTAATTTAGTCGCCATCTATCGGTTACGTCTAAATACACGCAAATGAAGACGGCAAATACTAATTTCATAGCTTTAAATATGTTCTATCCTTTAATAATGTTTGTAAGAAAGAGAGTGATTTCACTAAAATTAATTTACAACAGAATCGGCACCATTATCTTTTTCTATACCAATATAATATTAATTATAATAAATATATTAACATCTATGCAAATATAATAAAGGGTTTTTTGTTTGTTTAAACGGCGAAACCGCGGGGGACAGCTAATTTTAATATAATGAAACTGAAGATTTTTTGTTCGTTTGCATTTATCTAAGGAACTACCAGTCGTATTCGATTTTTTTCCATTAATAGACGAGGAGATTTTCCAATAATAGCATGGAGGACCTCTTGGCTCATTATGCAACCACTAATCTCCAATTCGGACTTGCAATCAACACACAAGATGAAAATGTTAATAATAGACCGGGCCTAACTTAATAGAATGGACGTACTGCGAAAAAGATACATCTACCTCGGCTCTACCATTTCCAACATAGGAGACTGTGAAGATGAGATCAGAAGACCATGCGCAATGACAAGATCAGCAGTAGAAAGATTTGGAAAGACAGTAGGATAACCAGGAAAACAAAGATTCGACTTATGAGATACCTGGTCTTTCCGATCTTTCTCTATGGAGCTGAAACTTGGTCCTTAAAGCCTACAAGATCGCCGGAAAATTGACGCACTGGAGATGTGATGCTGAAGATGCTTCTTGAAAATTCCGTTGACGGTCTTTCACACCAATAACTCGATCCTGCTGGAGTTTAGAATAACAGATAGTCTTTCATCGACTATGCAGCTTCGAATTCTGAAGTTATTTGGTTACATCTGCAGAAACGAACACTCGATGAAGAGGCTTATTGTCCAGGGTGGGAGAGTGTACTCGCAACGCTACAAAAGCTGTAACCCTAGTCAAGGAGAACATTGAAGACCCACCATGTACACTATCTATTGCAACCACGACCACTCTGACAAGAGTGCTCGACTGAGCAGAAGATGTTTTCAATCCAACTTTATAACGAACTGGTTGTCCCCGAGGTTTCACCCGCGTTCCCGGGATCAAAAGTAGCCTATAATACTCGGGGAGAATGTAGCTTCCTATAAGTGGGAAAACAAACGAATCTGACCGGCACACACAGATTAGCCAGTTTAACCAAACAAAAAACTCTTCCACTTTATAATATTAGTATAGATAGATAATTATGTGAAGTTTATAAGGAATATGAGCTATTTATAAGGAATATGTGCAATTTATAATAAAAATTTCTAATTCCGATATTAATATCGGAATTCCGATATTGAGATCCAATATCGGAAATCAATATCGGAATTGAAAAACATTCCGATATTACATGCCCTAAGTACAACACGTCTCTCGAGGGCATAATAATATTTTTTACCGTTTGGGAATTTGAAAATTTGATATACGTTATTGTAATTGTATTATCAAATAATAAAAATAAAATCCCAAGTATATATACACAATAATGTAAGATTATAGTAAAATAATTGAAAACTGTTTCACAAAAAACTTAAACCGACTTCAAAGTACACTAAGAAGTAATCAAATCCTGGTCTGATGACAATGGGACCAAACGGGTCTACCCTTCCAAACAAAAAAATAAATTTCCAAATCGGTCAATAAAATGACGGAGTACAGACGGAACATTAAAAAAAAATACAACCGAATTGAAAATCTCCTCCTTTTAAACTGACTTCTAAAAAAGGAGGAGGTTCACAATTCGGTTGTATATTTTTTTTTATGTTTCTTGCCTCATAACTCCGTCATTTATTGACCGATTTGGAAAATTATTTATTGTCTGGGAGAGTACACTTCCCGTTTGGTCCCATTGTCATCAGATCAGGATTTGATTACTTCTTAGTGTACTTTGAAGTCGGTTTAAGTTTTTTGCAAAACAGTCCAATTATTTTGAAGTCGGTTAAATAACAAAAAAAACACGCTTTAAAAAGGCATAACGATGGTATCAAGTTATTGTATTATCATCGGTCCTTGATGACGTTTTGAAGTAGATGAAAATTACGCTTGTAGATTCCATTACATACATATACTGAAGCTTTGGCCTTTGGCCAGCGGCAGCGGTTAAAAAATAACGATTGATGTTAATTGTTATAAAATCCCGGGAACGCGGGTGAATCCGCGGGGGAAAGCTTGCTATAAAGATATATATAAAAATACTTACTGGTAGAGTCTGAGGTGGGGGCGATGACAGCAACTATCAGCAAAATGGTGAACGTCCACCGAAGCAATCTTGGTGGCCACTATAACAAAACAAACATTACTCATTACCATATAATGAAATAAAATAAGAATTTGATACAATTTATTACATAAATAGATATATGAGCATATAGTCATGGATTCCGGTCAGAATAAAACATAACAAAATCACTGTGAAAACTCCAACAATATTTACAAACGATATGCGACAAAAAAAACATTGAACACAGGTCCTCAAAGTTTTCCAAGCGCCGTCCCCTAGATAATAGAACTCGCACGTGTAGACACGAACCTTATCTGCGAGATTACAGTTTGTGTCCGACGACACATGACGTCACATGGTCATGAATAATGCATCGGTATAAGGGGACGCATCCTGAATCAGGGGTATTGAGATTATACGCAGATTATGTGTACGGTGGATGGGATTTAATTTGATTTGTACTCATACCTAGAGGTTTTTTTTTTGTAGAAATTGAATGCCCTTTCACAAGAAGTTAATGAAATTTATCACATGAAAAAATAAATTTTAAATTGTATCCAAAGATTTTTTATTAGTTTATTTTAATTAAGCGTACGGCCCTCCTGAGTGCAAGCAGTTACCGTCATATTAGTTACAGTAGAATAAATTTGTAGCGCAAACTTTCCTATCCTGGATTTGGTCAAACAGTGGGATTTATTATTGGTATTTGGAACCATCGTTTGCACAATAATTGGAACAATGTAGCATTGTAAACTACATAACTTAGAATCTATACGTGGATTAATTTCAGTTGATGTCACAATTACCTAATCCTACAATGTATATATGTAACTTGTGCAATAAATATACCCGACATTTTCATTGGAAATTCTCCCACAAACTTATTTTCAGTAAAATAAATGTATTAAATTGTGCAGATACTCGTACAATAACCCATTCTAGTTATTGGTGGAACTATTTAGATTTTACTAAAATGTTGTGTTAAGCAAAATGCTTTGGAGCTTACTAAATAAATGAATAAAAAAGTTGCGAACGAACAGTCAGCAAAAATATTTTAAAAATACGAACGAGCTCTATACGGTGTTTCTCAAACATGGCATGTAATATAAAATTGGTTTAAAAAAACATAAGAAAAAAAAAAAACAGATAATAATCATTAATAAATTGTTTCAGTACTTAATATTAAAAATTTTGGAAAATATCTTATGTGATTCAAAGGCCAAACTTATTCCAATAATCGAAACTCAAAACAAGGTTATCCTCGTTTTCAATTTACTCATTCAAATAACAAGTTTTAAACTCAAACAGAGTACAAAAGAGCAATAATAAATTTTGAGAACCACTGAGCTGAACAAATTCCCGTCCCTTTCAACACAGTAATTAGGGGATGCAGGGATTGCGGAGTTTTTAGCAATTTGTGCAGAGTTTCGGAATCGCGGGTGAAGTTTTTTCGCATTTTAAATTCACTTTTATGGACTTCGTGATAGTATTTTCAGTCTATTTTTAGTTTCATAACATAAAAAATAATTGTTTACGCTATGGTAGATAACAAGTTGGTAAAATTACAGGTATGATAGGTATTATACGGGTTGGATACGACAACGACAATACGACATTAAATGAAACCACGTAAAGTAATCATAATGTATACGATCAACTTTTACTATGGGACCAACTTCGAAATGAAAAAAAAAATTACAGCTTTTCATACAAAAGGTACACAAAAATGTGTCGTCGACAAAAATGTATGAAAAGCAGTAAATAAGCGGTCCCCAAAGATTTTCATAGGGCATCGTTGGCGGTTCCATAGTAAAAGTTAATCGTTTACATGAGTACTTTACGTAGTTTCATTTAAGGTCGTATTGTCGTATCCACCCCTTATGCGAGTGTTGACTCGATTCATTTGTTTGGAAAACCTCAAAATTATTTTCAAAATAATAATATTTTAAATACAGTGATTTGCCAAGGCTATCAGATTCAATCCGATTACCAATAATCATATCACACTTCCGCAATTTAAGGCCTGAACAACTATCTAACAACTACAAATTGATAATGAGGAGTTTTCTTATGATACATTTATGCTTAAAATACCTGTCTGATCGTGTACTTAAGGTTCACAATGTCACCAGTTTGACAGGTACTTTAAGCATAGAGGTCATCTTGATTTCCTCTAATATCAAATGCCTACAGTCCATGCTACTAGTGTACGTATAGAAACTAATGTACACAGAGATTGCTTCTGACCTTTCATGCTAAATAATCCGTCAACGGCTTTCAACCGTAATTAAGCTAAGCTTACAAACCCGGCTGCCGGTTGGAGAGCCATTAAGGCTCCGATCTACCCAACACACAACATAAAAGTCTATGGAATGGACGATATAGGTCCGAAACAGGGGTCAATTTAGGTCTTGGAAATAGTTTGTTTAAGCATGGATGAATTGCCTTTTCTTTGTGGGGAATATGAGAGGAAAAGTTCTAAATTAATAACTACGTATAATAAGTATTTGACGGGCCAGCTGGCCCCGTTGGTTAAGACTCTGGTCAAGATTCCTCCTATCGCGCCGCTGTCGTGGGTTCGATTCCCACACGGGACATGCATTTGTATGCATGAATATGTCTGTATGTCCTGAGTATGGGTGTAATTAAGTGTATGTATATTAAGTATGTATTTACAAACAAAAAGTAGTATATGTATTATATCAGTTATAATTTCCATAGTACAAGCTCTGCTTAGTTTGGGATCAGATGACCGTGTGTGAGGAATTTCCCAGGATAATAGATTGTGTGGGTAAGAAGATATGAGTAAAATTAGTATAAGTCGTGCTTTTTTCGAATTTGTAATCATTTAAAGAAGGTAGAGCATACCATAATTAGCTGAAAGAGCAGCTTTACTGAGGAATTACACAATACCGCAGCAAAATAACTTTAGGTTGTGTTCCTGCGCGTCAGTAAGGTCGCCAGAGCTCATTGGGGTGGAGGGAAGGGTCGGTAACGCGTCACTGATGCCCCTTTTGTTTCAAGCGTCCATATGGCTATGGTATTCGCTTACCATCAGGCGGGAAGTTGTCTACCGACTTTGTCGAATACAAAATATTGTTGAAATAATAAAATCAAACCTACCTCGAACTTAGAAGATTGACTTAATTAATTCAATTATATTGACGTATATTTTAACTTCATAATATATAATTCCACTTTTATGAATTCTTTTTATATTCTTAATAAAGTATTATTTGATTAGACTCCAAAATATAAAACAAAAGTGTAGCGTGAAATAAGGACAACGCCAGCGGCTCTTTTAATTTAAAATCACTATTCCGAACTACAATAAGGGTACAGATTACAGAAAAATAAAAAAGTTTTAACAGACCGGCAGGCGATTAAATTGTGAACAGTTTTTGTGATACTTTAGTATGCAAATTGTAGGGTAGAGTTCCTAGCTTTTATTTTATTTTATGGCAGTCTAATGAATTTACGATGTCAAAATTACTTTAAATAAGTTTGGATAATAGATTTTTATTAAGTACCTAAAGGTCTACGCTACGCACAGCCGAGCACATGTAGAGCATGAATTCGCGTAGCGTAGACGGACTTGGGAGCCTCGACAGAGCGTTCAGCGATTCGCATCGCGCTCGTGTTGTGAGCTCGTACGTCCACACTTGACATCTCGAGTGACGAACGAAGAGCGGCTCAGCTCATCCTCGGTAAGCGAAGAGTAAACGCACCTTTATACTGTGATCTAGGTAAGGTATCTCGAAAATATTTACACCATAGGCTGGTCATAGAAAATTGGTATAACATATAGGTACATTTTAAAATCATATTTTTTGGCCATGGGCATTGATTCTGCGGGCGATACGGAGCATACTAATTTCTAGTTAACGGTAGACAAATAACAACAGACAGGGAACTGCCTACCTTTTTGTTTTCAACATTTAAAACCGTACAAAGGTAGTAAATCGTTCTTTTATGCCCACCGCTGAAAAAACTTTTGTGAAAGCCAGTACTGGCCGTACCAGACTAAATGTAAATATTTGGCCGCTCTTTGTCCCGGGGCTGCATCATGGTAATTCATTAAAGGGTCATGATCTGATATACTGAGTACACAATGCTGTTCACTAAATTCCTGGAAAATGAGTGTATATACCAGTACAAAATTGATTAATGTAAACATTGTTGTTTAAAGGGAAAATCATAGGAAAGTAAGGAACTCGATATTTTACGTTCGGCGGTCGTGATTTTAATTTTAAAGTTGCGCAAAAATCTTTGATTTCTTTTTAACTGACTAATTGTGGTGGAGCCTTTCCACCCTTACGCGGAATGTGTCGAGCAAGCTCTTAACAGGGTATTAATAAATGTAGGTGACTATGCCTGAGGGCACCCCAGATGGGGTACGAACATCTTCTCAAGTCCATCCTCTCTCGCCCCGGTACTTTCACAAGTTATGGCAGCTCGGGCCGCTTGAACGGGACGAGACTGGGTGGGACTTCGTGATGCGCGTACTGGCCGGTGAGGACGATATCGTTGTCGGGCAAGGTTTAATTTTCGTTTCTTTATATAGGAATTCTAGCTTTTCTCAGGCATCGCGATCTGGATAAGGATTTAATTTTGAAAATACTTCCCTAGTGGATCATGTCTGCATAATTCCATATTTTTAGAGTCAGCATAAGCTGTACTTTGATATTTAGTTATTTTCTCCTTATATTATGCCTCTACAGCTATGTCACATTGAGGCAAAATATTACAGTAGATTTAAGTCTAATAAAGCAGATAAAATTGTTAAAAACATAGGAAATGTCATTGATCACAAATACTTATTGCATGTTTGAAGCGTTGCGTGATTCACTATACATAAGTTTTCTTGTACCAATTTGCTATAATTACGAGAAATCTATCGATGCACCAAAATCTTAGATAATGGATAGCTTACATTGGTATAGATAGGTATACGTAATTTGTTGTACACTGATGAACAAAATAATAATATGGTCGTTCAAAGTTAATCAGTTTGTCACAAATAACATGGCAACATGACATTGACTGGCTGGTGATTCTGAAAAACATCCATTTTATTTTTTATACCACTAGGTGGCAAACAAGCATATGGCCCGCCTGGTGGTAAGCGGTTACCGTAGCCTATGGAAGCCTGCAACACCAGCGGTATCACACGAACGTTGCCGACCCTGCAGAATTCTCTTCACCCCCATTTTGAAGAACCCCATGGTGTACTCCGTTGGTAAAACCACGGCGGGGAGCTCATTCCACAGTCTGAGCGTCCGCGGAAGGAAGCTCCTTTGAGCCCGCACAGTATGAAACAATTCTGGTTTCAATGTGTGAGGATGGACTCCCCGTCGATGGCGAGAGTTGCGATGGTGGAAGGTAGCCGTAATTTCTGGAGTATGTTATTGAATAACCAAACTTTTCTGAAACTCTATGATGACCTGAAGACATGCACCCGTCTCCAGGTCATCATAGGGTTGTTATCGCAAAAATGAAAAGTCAAAGCTATATATTCTATAGACTCCAATATGAAAAAGTTTCTCTGTACGGTATCCCAAGTTCCCACAGTATATCAATCAGTTAATTGTAAGTGAAACTATATAAAATAGCATTAATGTAACACGCATGCCAGCGGTCAGACCGCCACAAGGCCAAATGAAAGGAAAAGGAGCCAGCCGCAAAAACGTCTAATACAGAGTAGTTGTGATGCAGAGACTACGTTTTATGAAAAAAAAATATGATTAATTTTTATTTTTATTTATGTAGTAATCAAGTGGATACTTGAATGGAAATTAAATAATTGATTCATCGAAAAATAAATAATTAAGTAAATAACAATATAAAATCCAAAGCAAAAGATTAAATCAAATTAAAACTAACAGTAAACATCATAAAATATTTATTTATTTGCCATTGTATAATATTTGTATACCATGCCTCGCGGTTAAAAGAAATCTTTATTTTTAATTGACAAGAATTGTCATTGAATTGCCGGCCTAAGATTTAGCCTTAGCACTAGTTAGCACCCTTACGCGGACAAATCGGCGAGCAAGCTTTTTTTTTTTTTTATACGACTAAGTCGGCAAACAAGCTTACGGCCCGCCTGATGGTAAGCGGTTACCGTAGCCATATGGACGCTAACAACATACGAAGCATCGCTCACGCGTTACCGACATTTCCCCCCTCTCCAATGAGCTCTGGCGACTTTACTCACGCGCAGAAACACAACTTTACACAACATAAAGTTATTTGGCTGCGGTATTCTGTAAGGTGGAGGTACTTCCCCAGTCGAGCTAAACTCAAAGCTCTCAACGGGGTTCAAACAAATTACAATGACATCAATTGTTATAGGACGCGCGTCCCTCGCGAGAAACGACGGTGTAAATGAGGCAATTTGAAAGCATGATTGTAAATTTTATTCAGAACTAAACGTTAATCAAATCATAATAAAAAAAAATAACGCCCATGTTATAACAAATAAATAATAATAAATTAATATATTACCTCAGGTATTACTTTCTCTTCCGCAGTTTGATAATAGACGACAAACGCTAGCGCATATTGATGTGGGTGAACTGCTGTCATATAAACGTCACTTTACTGTCTACACAATAAAACTATTATGTAATTTGATGTTATACAATTCGCTCTTAGGGTTCTCCTAAATAAGCTATACTTAACATAAAGCTAATTAGCTGAAATACCAGTCTGATTTGAAAAAAAAAAAAATTGTCATTTTTATAGGTATATGAGAAACTAAACTTCACCCTCACTGAGTCACCCCTTTGGGGATGGATTTTCCAGAAATATGTTCTTAGTATGACATAAAAGAAACCTGTTTAAAAAAAAACAGTTCCTAACCCCAGCGGTTTGGGTTGTGTTATGTTGTACATAGATACTACATGTCATATTGCAGTCATGTACAGTCATAATACAACCTCTGATTAGTTAGGGAGCAGATTACCGTGTGTGAAGTTTAATCCTAGAAAATTAGTCAATCCATGGGGATACAGACCTACTATGCCATGGCTTCCTGACTTTGATTTTCATTACTGAAAGCGAAAACTCAATATGAAAATTGCCCTAGCAAATTATATTCTACGAGTAAGTGAAAAAGGTAATAAAATAATTTATTATTATTTGGGAAGAATAAAAGAAGTCTCTATAATATTCTACTCTGTATTCAATCACACAATAAGGTCAGTGGAGCTATGTCTCATAATATCTTTATTTTAATAGATAAACTTCAAAACTTTGTCATAATGATATTTTTTAACATTTTTTGTCACGCAACGTGCTAATGAAGGTTTTTATACTAGTATCATAAGGACGCACATACGTTTATGCCCGGCTCACGCAGCTTCTTTTAGTTAATTTATTTTATATAAAAGTAACATAGTTTACATAAGATATCTGTCAAACTGTGAAGCAGTTTGTCGATAGTTATTCTCGCTTTACAGTTCTTTTTACTATAGGTTATATATACCCTGTGTTCTGATAAGTGGCCGATTTGAAATTCCAGCAAACAAAACAGGCATCTTGTTATAATTAACCAGTCATTCATCCCATTATAATCATTAAAAGAGCTATCTGATGCTCAAAAAATGAACCAAAATACATGGACATTATGTGGTTCGCATTCTTGTAAAAATGCCAGCCGGTTTTTTTTTTATATAAAAGGCTAGGTGCATTTTCAGAAAAGGAAAGGAGTCCGCTCTATCTTGGGATCATTACCCTGTTCCTATCGTGGGTTGGGTCACCCAATGGTGCCGATTCTGTTGTAGATCGCACTAAACTAATTTTAGTCACATCTCATCTCTTTCTTACGAACATTATTGAAAAAGGATAGAACATATTTGAAGCTGTCAAATTATTCTTTGCCGTCTTATTTTGCGTGTATTTAGGCGTAACCGCGATAGATGGCGACTAAATTTATATTGATAACAAGCATTGGACTAATTTGACAGGACTAAATTTCTTACCTACATCCTTTTCTTATGTTCTTTGTTAGAAAGAGACATAGCGAGATTAAAATTAGTTTAGTTGTGAACAACAGAATCAGGGCCAATATCTAACACTAAGACCCTGTCCAGAAAGGACGAAGTCGCCGTGAATTTCTCGCGCGAATTACATACACATAGATTAAAGTGTAAATTTGCGCGTTTCCACCAGCACGCCACCGCTGCGTCTGTGTGTAAAGGTACTGAGACTCAAATAATAGTATTTTCACGTGGTAAAAACAATACGTACTTATTTATTAATATGACCTCTCGATTATATTTTTAAGGCTGTGGCCCAAGGTTCGCAACTCCTCTAATATTGATAATATCAAATACTCATGTAATTTATTTAAAATGCTTATTTCATTATCAACTTCTTGTGGATTGGATATTAGAACGAAAAAAAAAGAAAAAAAATCCTCATTATCATTTTTGAGTTTTAACGAGACCAGCAATTGATTTTTATAGATAATATTTACACCCTGTATTTTCAATCAATTTGAAATTTCAATAAATTTTTTATTCTACTACTAAACAGAATATACGGAATAAAAACATATTGAAAAAATGTTTACTGCATTGTTCGCTCTTTTAAACAATGTTTTTATGTTTTTTTTTTCATCACATGAGTTTTGCACTAGTATCTAATATTCGCATAATAAACTAGCTTTTTATATACGCAATTATATTATTTTTATTATTTTACTATGCCAAAATATTAAAAACAAAACACATTCAAACTCATTAGTGTACTACTAAACTTTGAAAGCTTAACAAAATACAAATACAGGCTGTAACCAATGTAGAGTCATTAAGTAGCAATTATGTGCCATAGAAAAGCTGTAACAATTAGAAACACTAGAACGATTAAAGTTAACGAACGTCCTTGCTTTCTACATTACTTCAATGTTATTTGTCTTCATCATACGCGATGACACATCAAATTGTTTATGATAGTTCTAGCTCAAGTTAAAGGATTGTCATATTGTACTTTTGGATATTCCTAAACATGATACTTGTCATTATATTTTTGCTTAATCACGCCGTTAATGGATTGGAATGAAATTTGGTATGAAATGATGCCCTTGATTACAATCAACATTATATTTATTTTACGAGAAAACGAGATTACGTTAGAAAGAGATATAATGAGACTAAATTAGTTAAGTTGTAAACAACAGAATCAGAACCAATATGAACAGAATACAAAAGGTAATCAATTTACTAAATTAGACAAATAAAAAAAGAGTTTTAATAAAAAACATTTGGGAATATGGTATTACGAGCTTAATTGATTTGATCGTGTTGCAAATCTCATGAAACAATGAGGTCGATTACATAACAAATCTAAAACCCACATATAAATTTTTACCATCGCTTCACTCGTAAGTATAATATAAAAATAAACAAGGAAGCCCTACAAACATAAAACAAACAGTAATTAAAACTTAACTAAGTGAAAATGAAAAGAACTTTTTGGAAAATAAATTCATAAGACAAGTTAAGCTATATGCTCGTTTAAATTTCATTAGCGTTCAGCTCTGTTGCAGAATGCAGTCGTTTTGAACCCACATTAGGTAGCCAGTCAGATAAATTTCCAATGAGACCTCCCTTTTTTTCGCTGGGCGGTGCAACTCGACCCGAAACTGTCGTGCTATAGTGTTGTGATAGGTTATCGATGCCTTTTTATTAGGTCAATAATAATTAATATTGATGACGTATGAAGTAGCATATCGTCAATCTAAAGATTATTAAGTATTGGTATAATTAAATAAAGATGAAAGCATTTGAGAATCACTTCACCAAAATATTGAAGGAGAATTGATTGAGAAATCAAATTGCGTAATCCATATCATAAGATTAAATAACGTAACAAAAATCGCACGTTTCACACAAAAAGAAATACGATGAAATAACAGAATTATGAAAATAACAGGTGAAACGGTTGGCACATAAACAACGTTACACCAGCTTGCCAATCTGTTAAGTTCACCTCTTAAATAACCATTAACAAACTGAAGGTTATTAACATCCAAATAAAAGTGAACGAACTCGGTTATTTCGTAACATTATAACCGTAATGCGTGTACAAATTATTCATTTATCATTCATGAGTTTTTAACACAAAAACTTTGCCCTCTTTTTTAATTTAAGCATATTTCAAACGTTTTTATAAACATTAATGAATCTTTTTCACGATTTGATAAAGCATGATTTTTTTTATCTAAAAGCTTCTGCAAGTGATTTTGTGAAAAATTCATATCGGTGTTCCAAAAGAATCGATATCAATATATCGACACAGATCCATCACTACTTAACGACACGTCTGCCCTGAAGGCACTGCGGAACACTGCGGTGCTCTGTAGGTACCTAATTTGAAATTAGTAGCTCTCTCTATAAAACATGCATAGGAGGGGTAATGGATTTACTATTTCGAACGTATGACACGGGACCCTGTTAATAGTTAATTAGAAAAGTCTGAGTTCAATTCTGCTATTTTCAAAGTTAACTCATTTTGACCTCGTTTCTGTTTAAACACTGGGTTAGAGATATCTATGCTATGAATTTTTGAGTAATTTATTTTGAGTTGAATCTTTTTATAGAGTCTGTACCTGATGTAGTCTTCACCCCCCTCGGATGTATATACCCTTTTTGTTACACCCTGTATAATAAAAATATCTTCATCTATTTGTCAGTGAACCAGTACGTATAATACCCAATGCCTTTAAAGTTAAACAATTTCATACAGAAAAGGTAAACAACGATTATGACCAGCTTTTTAACTACGTGAGGTCACACTTCATATGCGTGTCGTTTGTTGACCTTAAATAGCTCATATATATATTTTATCAAGGTTCTATATGGCATAATACTATAATAATAGCTATAAAGACATTTATATGAATCAAATTCAAAGTCAAAATTATTAAATTAAGTTCATTCATTCATTTGAATGTCCAAACTACTACCGGATAAGAATAATAGCCTTTACACAGGGGTAAAAAATAAAAAAATAAAAATATTAAAGAATCCTTCTGCAGTTACTATTTGGGTAACTACGCCTGAGAGCACCCCAGGTGGGGCAAAAACCTGGCTCAAGGTGTTACCGGGGAGAGGGGATGGATATTTATAAAACGAGCTACGACTAATTAGGGGCGGTCGGGTTACTGTTGGCAGCTCGGGCCGCTTGAACGGGACGAGTCTGAGCGGAGTAACGTGGTGAATAGTCATTAAATTAAAATACTAATCTACTTACTCGCACTATTTTGTTATCTATACAACTATTGAGGGAATTAAGAGCTACAGTTTTCCAGCTGTCACCTCTTAGAAAATCTCTCAGAATTAATAATATAAACATAATTAACATACGTCAGATGACCCTTATGCCTATTTAAATCCATTGAATAATAAAAAAATAAACATAATTTTGATCTAACTCGACCGTAGCGTGATTATGCTTAATTACTTCATTATAACGTGCACATCAGTATGCACAATAACAAACTGAAATTAGATTATTTTAATATGACATAATATAAAGTATATCTTCCCTGTATATACTCAACATTAGACATAAAATCGTGACTGAAAGTAATAAATAATAACAAATATTACAAAAGAGAAAAAATTATAATTGACAAATTACTAACAAAAAGGAACAATTATTTTTATATAATTGTAAATAGGTAGGCATTTGAAATATTTAGTTAGAAATTGACAAGTGTAACATTGGTGACAACTGGAGCGTGTTGGATTCCGTCACGCAATTGTACAGGGGCGGCTGTTGAGTGTGGGGCAAGGTATGAGCGGCTGAGATGTGCGTTGATAGGTGACAATAAGAAACATTACCGAGATAGGAACGAAAGCAGTAATGCAACGTACCAATCGAGTGTGCCACGACACCTCTCCTCACTGGCTTTTTATTCAAAATAAAATCAAAATCAAAAAGTCATTTATTCAGTTTAGGCCCTGGTACGTATGAACGTTAAATTGGTACATACAGTTGAATTTACCACCGGTTAGGAATACACTTAAACTGAGAATATATTATTATCTTATGTAGCCTTAATAGCAATCCATGGCAATGCGGCCATCAGTTAGACCGCCTATTCAGCGCTACGACAAAAGGTTCTTCAAAAAAAGCGTGAAAGGAACTCAACATAGTCGGCTGCAGTACAAGGCAATTCTATCTCTACTATTATAATTACCATTTCACAGAATAACTAGCTCAGGTGGATTGTCTTCTTAGTTGTCAGCAAAAATTACACAAGCTCTAATCGAGATAACCGCTATTTCTTATGCGTTAGACCAAATGTATGCCGTCAAGTGTGCCTATTAAGTTAAGTCGAATGTATGCACGAGAATACGCATTCATTTCCATCTGTCCCATTTTCTTCTTTTTCACTTTTCCCCGGGGTGTTCTAGATAATGCCTTTGTATTTTGCTTCTGGCAATAACTAATTTATATTACTGATTAGGTACTGATGCTGTTGTTTACAACTAAACTAATTTAGTCTCTCTATATCTCCTTCTAACAACGAACATAAGAAAAGGATGTAAGAAATTTAGTCCTGTCTAATTAGTCCAATTGCTTGTTTTCAACATTTTAGTCGCCATCAAAATAGCAACGGCAAAGACTAATTTTAAAGCTTTAGATATGTTCTATACTTTTTCAATAATGTTTGTAAGAAAGAGATGTGATGTAATTAAAATTAGTTTAGTGCGATTTACAACAGAATCGGCACCATTGGCTAACATTGTTCTTTTTCTCCTAAATTAATGAGTATGAGTTGATTTATGGTAAAAATATAAATAAAAAACTGTCTCTCAAGAGCTAGGCTTTGGCGCCTGATGACTGATAAAGGATGCAAAGGTGCTGAGGCGCTTAAAATAGTATCAAAGGTGTTTTAGATTTTAAACATGCTGATTCAAAACTTAGTCATTGATAAAAACAGGTGGTTTGGTTACCTAACGTCCTAGAAACTTGTTTCAATATCAAATTCTTTAACTTTAACTCATTTGTCTGACATCATATTTTGAAATGTTATTAATACCAAACCTTTATTGGGATACGACCGTTGAAACCCATAATTATTTATAGACTCTTAAAATCTAACCGCATATTTAAAGTCATAAATCTATGATGATATTTTAATCGTTATAAAATACATAATTAGTATTTCATTTGTTTTTAATGCTTTTACTCTAAGGTTTATAATTAAATACTTAAAAATCATTTATATATCTTGTAACATACAATATACACGTAAAACTGTGACAAAAGCTACATAAAAACACACATTAAAAACATTCCATCGTACATAATATAACATAATTCTAAGTTAAATGATCCATTAAACTACCTTAAATGCAATAAACAAAATTGTCGTGTTAAAAATCAAATTCAAAAATCGTTTATTCAATTTAGGCCCTAA
Source organism: Achlya flavicornis (assembly GCA_947623365.1). Taxonomy (NCBI): domain Eukaryota; kingdom Metazoa; phylum Arthropoda; class Insecta; order Lepidoptera; family Drepanidae; genus Achlya; species Achlya flavicornis. Next base: position 13,913,380 of record OX392479.1, read on the forward strand.
TAAGGCACTTACGAACGTTACAATTGATTCTTCGACCGGTTATTAATACTAAGAGATTCAAAATACTGGATTGCATATAATCTGCGTACTACAAATAGAGTTGAACCCCCTTACAATACCGCGAATACCTCCCAAGGAAGCTATTACACTTTGTTTACGATTGGGGAATAAAGGACTGGTTTTGGAGTGACGCTCCCTTTCCAACTCTCGTTTTTACTCTAAACCGTTCTTATAGCTAATACATTTTCATTACAGGGAATGCCGCTTGTGCCAGTTAGGTATTCAAGTTTTTTTTAATTTTGGCTTTATATACTGCTGTGTAGAGTTAGTAAGCTGAAGTGGCAATGGGCAGGCCACATCGCTCGAGGACCCGATAACCGATGGGGAAGAAAGGTTCTCGAGTGGCGACCACGTACTGGAAAGCGCCTAGCGGGACGACCTCCCACCAGGTGGACCAACTGGTCAGAGTGGATGCAAGCGGCCCAGAACCATTCGAAGTGGAAATCAATGGGGGAGGCATATGTTCAGCAGTGGACATCCATGGACAGAAATTATGATGATGATGATGATGATACTGCTGTGTAATTATTGTTCTGAAAGCTTTATTTATATTTCTTTCGTTTTTCAAAACTTATATTATTAGTATTATAATTTCTAAAACAAGAACTTATTTTTTTTCATATCTATTGCGCGTTGGTCAGTTTTAGTTGCGAACAAAATATAGACAAAAAACAAAGGACAAACAACAAATTATGTTTTTTGATAATTGATACACATTATACCCTAATGTTCATGTTCTCCTAAATCTGCATTATTCATTATATGTTTTCTTTTACTTTATATTTTGTTACTGTAATTTATTTATCGTTATTATGCTTATGAAAATATTTATAGTAATCCAATAGTAGTGTCAAATTGAACAAAATTTAAAGTTTAACCCACCATAAGTTTAGAAAATATGCCATCTCGAAATCTCCACCCAGTATAGTGCGAATACCTGATGCATTAATACGAGTATAACTTTTATTTGCGTATTTTTTTACATTAAACATATTTAAATCTTATCGATAGGTTTCGAAAAGAGAACGGAAGGAGTGGCGCGCTCTGGGAGAGGCCGTCGGTCGCTATGTCGGTCTAGCAGTGGACTTAAAAAAGGCTGATGATGATGATAGGTTTCAAGAGAGTATCATCTAATAATTGGACAGTTTTACAAAAAACTTAAACCGACTTCAAAGTACACTAAGAAGTAATCAAATCCTGATCTGATGACAATGGGATCAAACAGGAAGTAAATCTTCCAGTAAAAAAAATATCCAAATCTGGTAATAAATGACGGAGTTATGATATAACAAAAAAAAAAAAAACAACCGAATTGAGAACCTCCTCCTTTTCGATTCTAAATACTTTGCGTGCACTCAACATAAAGTGTGTTGAGTAGTTGCATTACGACATAGTTTTAATATGTCGGTCGCTTTGTTAATTGCTTGATAATTTCTTTCCGCTCTCTATCACGTAGGAATGTTTTCATGTACTTGTAGATACGCAATTTTCCAGGAAGATGTCAGCTAAAGTAGTAGTAGTAGTTTCACGGGCCTGTTGGCGCAGTCGTGGGTTCGATTCCCACACAGGACATGCATTTGTGTGAATGAACATGTCTGTTTGTCCTGAGTGTGGGTGTGATTATGTATATTAAGTATGTATTTACAAAAAAAAGTAGTATATGTATTATGTCAGTTATCTGGTTTCCATAGTACAAGCTCTGCTTAGTTTGGGATCAGATGACCGTGTGTGAGGAATGTCCCAGGATATATAAAGGTTCTCGTAGATTTTTGAACCGAGAACTGAATCTTTCAAGAATCAATATATTACGTACATTTTAATTTAAGAGAACACCTGAACATTAGGATAATCTATATATATAAAATGCTTTGTCCTGAATGACTGAGAATCAACGCACAGCCTAAACCGCTGATCGTAGAGACCTGAAACTTGGAGGGTGTGTTCTTTGTATGACGTAGGCATCCGATAAGAAAGGAATTTCCGAAATTCTACCCCTAAGGGGGTGAAAAACGGGTGCAAAATTTGTATGGGACAACGTGATTCCTTGGTCCGATCTACTTCAAATTTTGCATAAACACTTCTTAACAGAATTGATGGAAGTCGTGTTTCGTATTTTATTGAAAGTCATCGCCTAACGGGGTCAAAAAGGGGTACAAAGTTATTTTAGGGGTGATTTGCATCGAAGTTGATATCAATACTCCTTAGTACTTTTGATTTAAATAACTTTTTTTATTTTGACACATGTTTCAAATCTCAATCCAATTTTCACAGATTACAGAATAAGGCAGATGGAGCGAACGGAACGCGGGAGTGAGGCCAAAAAAGAAATTATACAAATTTAAAAACACATACCAGGGGAGCGATTAAGTAACTAAATTTCAATCATTTTCGAATTGAAAAAAAAATTGCTTGGTTTTCTGATATCTTTTTTACGTTCTGATAACCGCAAATACAAACAGTGGTTCATTAGAAATGGAACCATTTCCGATTTTATAATATTTCTACCGATTCAGAGGTTATTTCAATCGGAATTTCATTGCAATAAAGTTACGTAATCCACGTACTGGTATTCGCTTTTGAATTTGTATTTACTTTGTTTAAAAATCTTTAATTAACGAAAACTCTTTTCAATAAATTAGGACACAGCAGCTTTTAAACATAGCAAATGCAAACATATTGAAAACATATTGCCATTCAACTTTTTTTCAGTAGGTATATAATTTTACTCACGTAAAAGTACGACATCCGTACGACAGCCGACATTCGGAATCGCTTTTCAATCTCAATTTCGAATTAAACGGTTTTATCGGTGTTTCGTTTTTAACATTCTCTTTTTGACGATTAAACCAAAAATACCCTTTCATTCTTTAATCTCACGTTTGTTGTGTTGTTAAATAAACCTTCAGATCATAAAAAAAAAGATATCATATCCACCTTGTCCCGTTTCCGATTATTAGGAGCCGGTTCCTAATTGTTTAATTCATACGGAATTCACATTTTCTTCTACGTCGTACACTGACTGAGTGATCGTGTTCTTGTTAGGGACGATTCTTGGTAGCCAGTAGCCAACCTTGGAATCCATTTATATGTAGATCTGTATTAGTATTATGTGAGAATTTATAATTTTGTGAGGTAAAATAAAATAAAAAAATCAAAAAGTATTTATTCAATTTAGGCCCTGACGTTATCAAAAAATACTACACATTCTAGCATTGAATTTAATAGTCACTCTCTTGTCTCTCTTATGTTATCACCTATTCGTTTTTTATGATCTGAGAGCATAACTTTCCAGCCACGTACAAACCATAAATCAGTCGCAGCTCAAAGTAAATTTTGAAACACATTTCGAGACAAGGTTTTACGTTTCTCCAGGAAACGTTTTTGTTTTATTGCAAAGTTTTATTACTTCGGGAAAGGCTTTTTTGCTCACTCAGTATTGTTGACTGACAGCGCCGCGTAGTAGCAGAAAAGTTTTTTAATTTCTTTGTGTTTTTTCTGTATGTAAATTATTACGATGAAACAAAATATTGGTACCTTTATTTTAATAGTCTTAATACATCAAGAACATCAGATCCTAAAAAGACTACAACGAGAGCTACTATACGAAAACCAAGTTCTGATATACCTACTACCTATACTTAAAAAGTATGTAGTATATCAGTTACCTGATTTCCATAGTAGTTCTGTAGTCCTAAATTCAGAAAATCCATATACACACAAATATGTGTCCTGGAATCAAATCTACGACCTGTTTCATGATAGGTACCAACCACGACAACTAACCCGCCGTTTGGTCGTTTCAATTTTCGACAGATGTGTATTTAGGTTAGTTTGGAATTTATGAACCACACGAAAATTCAAATTTAGTTAGATACTCCAAATTTCGCAAAGCTCCGCTGTGGTTCCCACCGAAACAAGCGATAACGATCGCGAACAAAATTTTCCATTACTAAATTCCGGAAGAAAAACTAGACCGCTTGATTGTTCGCAAATAGCTAATAATAATATAATACTAAAGAAAATTCCCACATTATTTTTTATGTAACTGCAAAATAGTTCCCAAGTCAAAAAAGTTTTTACTACAGTTATCCAACCTGGTACAAGACACCAGTTTTTTTTTCTACTGGTAAAAGTAAAAGTGGTACGCACTGGCTGGTTGTACACTTTATATAATCAATTTGTATCGTATCGATAACCTCAATGAAGCTTCTCAGTGGTAGAGTCAATTTGTACGTTCATTAGTGGCTTATCACTCTTATCAGGGTCTAATTTTTATATATGAGTTTTGACTATGACAATGAAATACAGTGATATTCTTTGTTTATTTGATAATATATCATTATCTGTTTTGACCATCATGCTAGGTAGAGTCATGATTCAAGCATGTGTATTTTTTACTCTCGTTTATCTTTTTACTAGCTGTCCACCACGGTTTTACCCGCGTTCCTGTTGAGTAGTTGAGGTGTGAAAGCGTAACAAACAAACAAACTCTCTTTCGCATTTATAATATTATGTTAGGATTTAGTTGTTTGTAAAAAAACTGGTGCTGTTAATAAACTCCGTCATGAAACAAACATATTAATTTAAGTAACGAGTGGAAATGTAATTATATTTAAAGTTCAAACTCCAAGAATTCTGTAAAATCAACTTTCAATGCAAGCCCTGCATCTGTCAGTGAGTAAAGTTTGTAACTGACGCAACCAGTTACCGGGTTGCTGAGCCAAATGTCAGCCGGAGACGGACCGGTTGAAGAACCGGTTGAGCTGTTCCGACGGTACTTCAGCTGATGGTTTCACACAGCCGTTAGGAAATGTAACATAGTACCTTTAACGGTTGCTTTAAGTCGGTTAGTTGGTGAGAAAATTGTGTCTGTGTCATCATGATTACACGAAAACACAAAGCGACCACCATAGAGTGATAGCGGTGGCGTTTGTTCCATACAAACGTAATCCTCAGTTTCCTCTCTGTATAATGACACTAGAGCAATGATTATTTTATCATGCAGTCTGTAGCTACCACTGTATGTCACTCGGTTGTGTTTTTCTCCATAAATTAATAATTATAAGAATTAGGAGCCTTTTAAATCACAAAACCTTACCATTTTTAACGTCTTTATCAGACGTTCAGCGAACAAATTTGACGAATATAAAAAAAAACAAAATGAAAACCGACAGACATAGTCAAAGTCGTTCTTATTATGATTCTTGTTTTTTTTAAATCGATCCAGTTTTGGCGGAGGAAACCGGGGATTACGAAATAGCGATTTCGTCTAATTAAATAGGTATAATCGGTACAAGCTGTAGTTGTCTCGTTCGCCCTCGGTCGGGATAGCTCGGGCACAGCGCGACAGTAATAGATATGTTAGCAAGAAACCTATTTTTCAAATTTGTTACAGCCATCGTTTCCTCTTAACAACGTTACCTCGTGCGAAGCGTGAGAAGTTTCTATATAGATGCATTCACTGATAATTATCGTACACGAGTTGATTTACAGTTAGATAAAATGTCGATATGGATTCCCTGTCATTTGTTCTCGGTAAAAGTATCGATAAAAAACGAGAAATTGGCATTCAATATACGTATTTTAGTCGTTCAAACTATGTACGCGCACTTTGTTTCTAGGCTTTTGGTAACCGTACCGGTGCTCATGGACCGTACTCTCGTACAGTCACTCTATTAATATTCAAACTCTGACCACAATAGAATTTAGGCAAATTTTAAAACCTACGGGAGTTGACGGAAAAATATTATAAGTCAGTTGAGAAGTATACAAGAAACAAACAGAACAGGAAAGACGTATTAGAATAATGCGATATTTAGACGACTGGAAGTTAAACATAAATCATACGTTAAGATTCCCTCAGGGAACCCTGCTTTCAAAGCAAAGCTTGGATAGACTACTTCTGATATCTTCGACATCACTAAAGGCGTCAGCTGAAAATCAGCGCTGCTGACAGAGTCAGTAGCACTATGCTGAGCTGACGATCCTCTTTGACGGCACATACTTACTGGTTTGTTTTAAATATTTTTGTATGTAAATTCTTTAATGTGTTTCGTCAAATAAATGTATTTTCTTTCTTTCTTTCTTTCTGATAGAATCTTTCTTTTCTTCTGAAATCCTTGGCTTCACAAAACATCCTTTATGAGGTGATTAAAAAAAATCTTTGACAAAGTGTCAGTCTGCAAGCTTGTGAAAGAACTAATTAAAAGTACATTCAGTTTCTGACGTCAACCTTGCATCCGCTTTAGTTGAAATGAGCAAGAACTCGTTTCGTTAGGTTACAAAGCGTCGATATTCGATAATAAACACCTACGATATAATAAATCTTGATCGATTTCCGCATTCATTATGATCTAGTGGTCAGTTGTTTCACCAAATTATTTTTTTCTAAGAACACACTGATAGATATAGAACTTGTCAATTTGCTATCGATATACCGTAGAATAAATTGATGTGTATTAGTTAATTCGAATAAGAACTTAATATTAGAGATCTCAATAATTTTAGCGCGGCAACAAATCGAGAATAAGCAGCAAGTTTGAGTGTACCAAAGTAAATAATCAACAAGCACTCAAAAAACCCTGTGGAATTCGTAAGAAACGTCAACAAAGAAAAAAACGACAAAAGATATTTCAACCCAATTTCATCGCTCTATTGAACACAACCACAGAACTACTCGATCAGTATTTGGTTTAGTGAGCAATGATACGAATTTATTTACGTTTCTTGTCATACTTTTGCTAGGTAAGGATCGTAATTACCAGAACAGGTCTGCTTAAGTTTGCTATTTATTTACTTATTAAATATTTATTCAGTCTACTTTGTAATTTTGTCGCCGCGCCGGGGCACGCAATTGTTTTCAGTGCGATTAGAATGTAAATATTATGTAATGAATCTAAGCCTGTTTTGAAAAGAGTAATTGCTGAGTTTATTGCCGGCTCTTCTCAGCAAATGCAACCTCCCGAACCGGTATTAGAGTATTAGAGTCAGACTTTTCATAAGTGCCTGCGAAGGTCTATTTGAATAAATGATTTTGAATTTGAACAGAATTACGAGACAGAGTATATTAATATACTCTGTCTCGTAATTCTGTTCAAATTATTAACTAAAATTAAATTATTAACTAAAGTTAAATTATGTCACGAGACAGAGTACTTATATTAATATACTCTGTCTCGTGACATAGTTTTAAGAGGTTTTAAATAAAGCGATGATAGCTCAGTGGTAGTGACGTTAGATGCCTAGACGAAGGTCCCGGGTTCGAATCCTACATATAGCTTGGACTTTCGGTGAATGAAAACATCGTCGGATAACCATAGCGCGGTGGTACTTACGGGCTCGCTACCACACCGTAAGCACACAAAGCCTAGAAGAAACTGGCTCTCAAGTGCAGCTGTCGGAACGGTAGGTGCTTGGCGACAGATTTCCAACTCGAGGGTGGTAGCCAGTCAGATGGGTACTACAAAGTACCCTCTCAGGGTGCTATGGTTTCCTCACAAATCTTAAACAAATTAGTTATATAACGAATATCGTAAATATATTTTTTTATAGATTAAGAACCACAATCGCCTTATTTGTCGTGGCTACCAACGGCTGGCATTTCTGACGCATACCACTGAGCCTGGTAGAGACGGATTTTTATTTTTTATGCAAATTTTGACTATTGGAATAATATGCCGTGTAACAATACATCTAACCTTGGTTTTTTTAAATTATTTAATACTGAGACTTAGAATCACTGAGACTTAGAATTTTTTGGGGCCTTTTTCGGTATTTTTATATATAAATATTTTCAATAAACAAAATTTTTACATTATCAGTTTTTTGCTAATGTGAACAGATTGTTACTAAAAATGTGTCAAACATAGCTTTTGAAACGACCAGTCATACATTTTGATCTAAATAATGTCAAACGGCAGATATAACAAATTTAACCCATTCATTATTGAAAAAAATCAATTAGCGGACCAGTATTTATCATTCCACGTACACTTACCAACATTAAAATACCATTAGCTAAGGTCACTCAAAACCACATCTTTAAAAATACATACAAATACTATTATGAACCTTATCATTATTAAAATAACAATAAATAAAACGGCAAAAATATCTCAGCAGTCATAGTTTGTGTAGCAACCAAATATCGCTCTTATTGTTTTGATCCTAACAGTCATTATTAAAACACCAGTTTCCACTTTCAAATAAACCGGCAAAGTTATCTTGCTATCTTCAAAATTATAAAATTGCTACTTAACACGTTGTAATAAGGCGAGTTTGAACGTAACAAATGTTGTATCCGGTAGAACAATGGCGAAGGATAAAATTGACCAGTTCATATTTGATCGGAAGTTGTTTGATATCCTCACGGCTGGCTGTGATGTGAGGGCGATGAGTGAAGCAAGGCCACATCAAAGGAGAATATTGTTTGTTGAAAAAACCGGTTTTTACTCAACTTTCCTTGTAAAAATTAATTCTACGTAAAATATATACCAGCTCCGTATATCACGAATTGAGTCATTAAGCTTTTTCATTGGATATACTCGTTTTTCGATGCTAAAGTTTGTAGACAAAAAATCCTATGAAATCTTAGTTCATAGATTCTAAAGGCGATGATATCACAGTGTTAGTGCTTATTTTGAATGCCATGGCATGGTTCGTCCTTCTTTTGATTCCTAAAATTATCGAGAAGATGAAAATTTTAAGACACGTAGAGCATAGCATTTCATTGCTCAAAGAGCAGCAGTGGAGAACCTTATGGTGCGTCCATGCTATGCGAATCGAGCACGAGCCGAGCCACGAACGAGCCTACAACGAGCACAATGCGAATCCTTTTGTACGTGAAAAAACTGTCAATCGCGCTCGTTCGAGGCTCGCGAGCCCGTCCACGCTACGCGAATCGTGCTCGCAGTGTGCTCGTTCGAGGCTCGGCTCGTGCTCGGTTCGCCAAGCATGAACGCACCATTACAGTATACCGCAGCCAAATAACAATGTTCTGTCCCTGCGTGTGAGTAAGCTGTTAGAGCTCATTTGGGCGAGAGGAATTTATTAGTCCAAAAAACCTACAAAATCCTCGATCATAGATCCTAAAAGCAAAAGCTCAGCTAGAGTGTCATTTAATGCCGTAGTTACAATGAGCTTGAGCTATCGATGAAGGAATACCATCATGTGGAAACCATAGCATGGTGGTAGGGTACATCAAATTAAAAAGTCGCTAAGCACCGGTTTATTGTGACAGTTGGATTTAAGAGCTGGTTCGCTTACCATGGTGATATTATGGTCTAAAAACCTGGCTGGCAATCATCCTCAAGATCCTTTGGGTCTTTGGGTATATGATATTATGTAAGGAGCCCACCATCCTGTCGCCAAGAATCATTGCATTTAACAGCCAGTAGTGGTGAAATTATGGTCCCAGGTCCAAATAAAAATACCCTGGAGAGTTTTACCTTCTTACGAGTAATCTAGCAATACTTCCGAATACCACATCAAAATAACATCATCTATATATCACAATCCCGACATTTTTAGGGCACTCCAAATTGATATAGTAAGTAGCCCTAACCACCTCCATTATTGGAGAGGATAATTTAATACTGAGTTCTTTTCATCCATTTAAGACTCCCGATCATTTGGAACTATTTTATTGAGTCTGGACCTTTAAATTCTTATAGGATTGTCAAAGGGATCAATACAAAGAGCTTAAGGTCAGTGTACTGCCCGAAGGCCTCCATAAAGGCTCGTTTTAAGAAGCCCTTGAGCCTTGCGAACTTTTAGATCAGACGACTTTTGGGTCGTCTCGTCGATGACATCGGCTGATTTGACGTTTTTCAAGCGATTTCATTGTGAAAATTTGCCATAGATTTGTTTTTTTTACTAGTGCTATTCAGCCTTCATTGCCTCGTGCCAGATAGATTTATTTTATGGTCCTTCCCCCTTACTCATAAAATGTTATTAAACTAATATACTGTTTAAAGGGTCACGTAAATAACGTCACTCTATTGTCATTGTCAAATAATGTGACATTATTTACGTGACCATTTAATCAGTATATTAGTTAAATAGCGCTATAGGAGTAAGTAATCAATAAAACAGAAAATACGGATGCGCGTCCTATACTTATAACAAAAAAAACAAGGAACTGCTGTTTTTTTTCTATAATATTTAGCACAATTTTGTTTTCTGTCAATATTCTTTTTGTTTTTATCTCGACATTTTGGTATCCAAATAAAATTGCTATACACAGTGTTATAATAATAATCTTTACTTTTTTCACATAAATATTATTAAATCAGTATGGTTTTACATTCTAGGTCCTATCTCTTAAATACAACTCAAATAGATTATTTATTTTCTTCTATGGCAACCCAAAAATATAGATGTTACTCTGACAATAAATACAAATCGTATCGCAAACACAAACACACCTCTTAAGAGCATAAAAGCATAAGTAAGGCTTTTTATGTTCCTACACGGTGTAAACGAGTGGGCATGTTATACAATAAGGTGTATATTATATTTTAAAATTTCATAATAATGACCTGCCACCATTGTGTTCTGAGTTGGATGGCAAGAAAGAAATGAATCGTCGTGTTTTTATATAAACGCATGTTTTTGACTGAGTGTTTTGTACCCTAAATGAAAAATAAGAATCTTTGCATTGTATGTATAGCTTCTGCCTCGTTTTACCTGCAATTTTGAGGAATTATGTATTATCTGTGTGCTATGTTTTATTAAAATTTGTACAAAATACACTCGCATCATCTCACTTACCGGCGACTTGTAAAGTTGCAGGAGCAGCTGCGGCCAGTGCGGAAAATTCAAAATTCAAAAAATACGCATCGTTTGGACCAAATTATATTTTTACACTTTTTGCGGTCGAGACCATGGGACCGTGGGGGTCCGAAGCTCGCCGTTATACTCGCGCTTTGTCATCAAAATTGATCGAGGCCTCCGGAGACCAGCGGGCGGGGAGCTTTCTCCGCCAACGCATCAGCTTGGCTATCCAAAGAGGAAACGCTGCCAGACTTCTGGGAACCTTGCCGTTAATCGGAAGCAGCGGCAGACTTGAGGAAATTTTCAATATACCTAATTATAGATTGTAATTTGTACATATTTGTTGTAAAAAGATTATTATGTAATTCCAAATGTTAGATGCTGGCTACATTTATGTCCCTAGCTTTGCCGAAATCATATAGTAGACATGATTATCTTAGTTGACAACACTTAGCGTGAAACCACGAGTACCACGCTTAGTTCTGTTACTATTTTATTAACTAATAGGATGTTGTTATCTAGATGCTTTTTTAGTATCAGTTTCTAGTTCTTTGTATCTTTCGCAGGATAATTAGAAAATCGGTAATTTTTCAATTAGATACCATAGCACAAAGTTTTGACGATAATTTCTAGACAGTTCGTTACATTTACAAGAATATGCAAGCCCTCATTCTCCCGGGAACTTTGCTCTATATCAGATTATGCAATCATCCTGTGACTTCATGAGTGTTCACTAAATTGCATTGTCACATGCAAAAGACGAAAGAGATATACCAAAACTTATTTCACATTTTCTCCTTTTGAATTGGCATTTAATCCTCGACGGGATTTAAATTTCGAATACAACGGTATTCCGTGCCAAAAACCAGGAAGTTGAAGTTTGAAATTATTTCCAGTTGGTACAATTTTGTTTATATCCCGTGGGTGTTTTTAATGGGGTGGGTTAAAACTTCGCACACACAGATCATACTTTTAATTAGCAGATGGGGATACTTTTTTCGTGGGAGAACGAAACGAAAAATGTTTATAAATCATGGAGAGGAAGCTAGAAAAAATAAAACATACGCGTCGATCATAGAACCTCCTCTTTTTCAAACAAAAATGCAGTTTCGTTTCGTGTTATGTGTAGAATGTAATCTTAGTTGATCCAGATACACAGTCATCATCTGAAAGCCCTGTTCTCAATTTATTTGGCTAACCGTCGTATTTACTCCTTTCTTACAAATACATATCTCATATATCAACTCGTATATTGGTGAGAGTGGTTACAAGAAGTTCTTATCGAAATCTTTATGTGCAGTGTACTTTTAAAGCCTATAAAATCTTCAATAGGATACCATTAAAAATTCCGTCGGACCGTTATAAAATCCGGTAGTGGATGTGTCCTTGAAACGTTGAAATCGCCTTGCGCGACCACTTTCTTTTCTTTTCTTTTATTCATACTATGTGTTAGTGGGTCATCTTGAATGTAAAGTTTGCTATAAATATTAAATTTAATGTTTTGGGCCTCGTTTCAAGGTTACTTTCCCATGTTTTGTTATCTATTGTAATTCTATATTTAAAGTGTTATTGATATTTTTTTAATGAATGGCTCTGCTTTACCACTTTCTACCATATCAGTGCTCGTAGGAATCTGGTCATTTTTTTATATTTTTTATTTATTCTTAGTGAAATCAACAGCGATATCAAAAAGAAATAACAATACAGACATTATCACAAGTACAGCCAATAAAAGATTTCCACAGTTAATAATTTAGAATATCCAAAACCTAATACAACTTAAATTAGAAAAAAATATCTCAATGTCGTTACAAATTCACCAAAGTTCATCTTACAGCTTTAAATCCAAAACTCTATACTAATCTCAAACAAACCTTATGGTGCGTCCATGATTGGCGAACCGAGCACGAGCCGAGCCACGAACGAGCACACTACGAGCACGATTCGCGTAGCGTGGACGAGCTTGCGAGCCTCGAACTAGCATTCGTAGCGTGCTCGACTGCGCTCCGCCCGATTGTCAGTTTTTTCACGAACACAGGGATTCGCATCGCGCTCGTTTCAGGCTCGTTAAGTACGTCCACGCTTGAAATCGCGAGCAACGAACGAATCCTGTTCGTTCGAGACTCGGCTCATGCTCGTTTTGCGTAGCATGGACGCACCATTAGAGTTTCCGATAACTCTTCCTAATTAAATAGCCCAAACATTTCTTTTAGCAACCCGATAGTCAAAAGCTCCTCAATTAGTTGAAGCAGCGACTTCCATTTCATCATAAAAGATGGTGAAGTTTGATAATTAGGTGTAATTTACGAGTAATTGGACCTCCTTTGATGTCACAATGCCGTGACTTGACGCCTTGCTTGATACGTTCCGGTCTCTGGGCCCAATTTGCCTCATACTGAGTTGTGATGTCTTAAAATTACAAAATATTTTAATTATTAGGTTTTGACAATGGATTCCAGAGATGCTACTTGTTATTGCAGAAAAAACTGAAACCCAAAATATTCCAATTCCTTTGTATATGCAGTGATGGATTTCCCATCACCCATGTTCCTAATTCTAATAGAGCATGGTAATCCTTGCTTTTTTCTAGTGTAGTAATAGCCCTAAGTCCTTCGTCTACTAAACTATATCCAACTTCCTTTCTTGAACGATTTATGCAAGCATTTATGCATTACATATACTATTTTGACGAAGAGTGCGGTGAAGTTGAAAGTATCGGGTAGATGGCCAGAAACTAAGCCTACTAAGATGTTAAATTCGGAATTCCATTTGTTGTGAAAACCTTTAATGGAAGTAGGGTTTCGTTCCCGGGTCCCGGGAATCGGGAATTCCCGGGAAATACGTCGTTCCCGAAGTCGGGAATTTTTTTTCGATTTCCCGGGAATTCCCGGGAATTTCTTTATGAGATTGAATGCTTTAAAACACTGCAAATATTGGTCAAAATTAACGAAAAACCTTTGAAACACAAAGATGTTGCATACGATATTAAAACAAATGTCGATATCCACCGAAATCGAACGAACTGAACTACAAGCTTATGAGAAATCGCTGAAAGGAACTGTAGGAAGTGTGTATTTGAGGAGATAACGTTTTTTTCTTAGAAAATTTTCAAGTTCTCCGAATACACCATAAAGACATGTTTGTTTGTAACATGTTTGTAACCTATCAAAAGTCAAGTAAAATACGTAATTTAATTAAATTACCTATTTGTCTCACACACAAACATAAGTATAAAATTATAAATAATCATATCAAATTATAGGTCATACATAGTTACTATGGGTAGTTTCTAAACTGCCGATTTTAGAGAAAATCTCTGAATGCGCGTAATTTTGAAGAAAATTAAAGTTACATTAATATTTTTTTTAAATATATATTTTTGGAGATAAAGCTTATCAGCGTTTTTGTCAAAGTCAAGTAAAGCACATCATCATCATAATATCAGCCTAAGCATGTCCGCTGCTGAACAAAGAACTCCCCCATTAACTTCCACTTCGAACGATTTTGGGCCGCTTGCATCCAGCGGCGCCCAACGACTCTGACCAGATCGTCGATCCGTCTGGTGGGAGGTCGTCCCAGTACCGTACAGTACAAGAGTACGTGGTCGCCACTCACGTCGTCTTTGAGCGATGTGGCCTGCCCATTGCTATCACATCAGCTTACTATCACTAAGATCTATATCGGTAATTTTTGTTCTCCTACGAATGTCGTCGTTTCCCTGTCTCGTAGAGAAATTCCGAGCATAGTTCGTTCCTTGTGAATTAAATTTGACATTTATTGCACCGTTTTTAGTATCATAATGTAGCTTATGACGCACTAGTGCTTTTTAATTTACATTACCGCACAGTTTTATGATAGGTATAACCCCGATTATGTAAGCTTGTAACTCAAAGCTATTGATATGTGCGTAGACGAAGCATTCTTAATTGAAACGGTTAAAACAGTTTTGCTGTCAAAAAAAGAACTTATTTGCTTAGCGCTATATTTGTTGACGTTCTCATTGACTATTATCAAAAAATCTAGTGAAAAAAATACAAGTTAGTATTTTTCGTCACAAGTGTGTTGAAAAACGTCGTATGACACGCGTGTGCATTGATCATTACACTCTCGGGTTCCTTTGCTTAATAGGTACCGTCTCGTGTGATTACCAACTTTGCACACGTCTCATAATGTACTATTATTTACTTCTGAGACAAATAAATTGCTAATTTAATTAAATAACGTGGTTTACTTGACTTTATATACGTTAAAATAACAAAACTAACAACTATTAAAATTTCCCGGGAATCGGGAATTCCCGGGAAGTCATTTTTTTCATTCCCGGGACCCGGGAATGGAAAAAGGTCGGGAAAAACGAAACCCTAAATGGAAGTCAAAAGACCATAGACATATTTAACTAAGGCGATAATAATGACGTATTTTCTGGTAACGGTGTCAAATTATCAACTGACCCCTTATTCATAATGAATTTATCAAACGTTGATTGGCTAAAATTCTGAAGTCTTTATCTGACAGGTGACATTTGGTGGTCGAAAGAGTGAGACGGGGCACACTATTACACTAATTTAATTAAAAAGCGATTATGAATAAGGGGCTGAGTATCTACCTCACATAGTAGGTTGTTCTAAAATAAAAGATATAAGAACAAAGCTTTCCCATGTCTTGTTTTGTATTACGTTTCTCGCAAATGGAAAGAAATAACGTGTTGCCAACTCACATAAATTGAGCTAAGCACTTTCCTTATGAAACATAAATATTAAGGAGGATTGTAATTTCGTGAACGTGTATTTTTCTGTTCAAGTGAAAAATAGTCTTAATTTGTTAAATCTAGTGTAGATTTTTTGTCGAATATCCAAGAAACAGTAATGGGTACGTCGTGGGAACTAACACCCTTTTTATTGATTTTCCTTAAAATGTTTACTTAAAGTGTCAATAGAATTTATACAGCTAAATGACCAAACCCCTTTCGAACTGTGTCAGGCCAAGACATTGGTGCTGATTCTGTTGTTTACAACTAAACTAATTTAGTCTCACTATGTCTTTTTCTAACAAAGAACATACGAAAAGCATATAGCAAATTTAGTCCTGTCCAATTAGTCCAATACTTGTTTTCAATATTTTAGTCGCCATCTAGGCGAAGACTAATTTGACAGTTATTATATGTTAGTAGTAGCAGTTATATGTTCTGTCCTTTATCAATAATGTTTGTCAGAAAGAGATGTGATATAACTCAAATTACTTTAGTGCGATTTACAGCATAATCAGCACCATTATTCGACATATAATCATTAATCATAGTATTGTTTAAAAATTAATTCAATATAATTATTTTATCATAACTTATATTATAAAGATCGCCGCACACAAGTGCAATTTATGCAGCAAACTCTAGATTTTTTTGGAAAGGCAGAAACGCCTCGTGCTACTCGCAGTATGTCAGAGAAAGCCAAGTCGCTATTGAATAAAAACTAGGCCATAATTTATAGGTATATTTAGGTGAAAAGAAAACCTGAATGGTTCTGTATAGTAGCACGAAAAATGCAGCACTGTTTTTATATCCAAATCGTGCAGGTTATTTGCTCTATATTTATAAAAAACATCTATTTTGTTTGTTCATGACTTGGTGTCACTTTTTCTGCTTGAAACCGTATTTCGTTTAGTAATCCAGCAAACAACCTTAATGAATGTATCACTAGTTGGTCGTGCACGAGTATTAATTTCTCCTCGTAGATTTATTCGAAGAGACATTGAGAGAGGTAGAGCATAGCGTTTATTCGCTCAAAGAGCAGCTCGACTGGGGAAGTACCTCCACCTTACAGAATACCGCAGCCAAATAACTTTATGTTGTGTAAAGTTGTGTTCCTGCGCGTGAGTAAGGTCGCTAGAGCTCATAGGGGAGGGGGGAAAGGTCGGTAACGCGTGAGCGATGCTTCGTGTGTTGCAAGCGTCGATATGGCTACGGTAACTGCTTACCATCAGGCGGGCCGTATGCTTGTTTATCGACTTAGTCGTATACAAAAAAGACATTTAAATTACGTGAAGAAGCTCTTCACTGTTAACATTTCGTAGATTTTATTCAGCGTTAAATTAACCTTAGAGTCAATTAAATGAATTACAAATATAAAAGAGCTAAAAGCAGAAATCATGCGGTTCATTGGACAGCAATTTCTAAATGATGAGATGAATAATATTGCCTAGATGAGACATAAACAAAATATATCATCTGCAATAACGCGTCAAGCAAGCGTCAGACTTCTATCAAGAAGTTTTAGCAATTTTGTATTAATCAAAAACGAGTTTTAATTCGTCCTAAATAGAACACATATTACGCTAATCAGTCATTATAAATATTAGATAATCGAAACCACTTGTCAAAATTGACAATATGATTCTCATAACTAATTACGTTACTGCAACTAAGTACTTTAAGGCTTAGGAATAAAACATTAATTAAACTGTCGAACGACGACAACATTTTTGTGTTGAGCGACCAGCAAAATTACGTCTCTAATATAAAGTAAATCAAATATGGACTTTGTCTCAAGGAAATAAGGTAGAATTTGTATGTGTTGTGTTGCAATGTGTTGCCCAATATACAGTGGCTCTGTGTTTATAGGTGCACGGCTAGTTGCAATGTCCGCTAAGCTTATGTCGCAATTTGCGCCCGCCTTTACAATTATGTATTATGAGTTTAAAGATATAGACACATTTCGTGCTCGAAGTAGCGGTCTATAGCTTTTTTAGTATGATTGAAATCATATCCAACATCTGCATTTTAAATGCAAATATATTGTTAATTATAAATCAGTCACGAACGATGTAATGACGGGCCAGCTGGCGTGGTTGGTTAAGACTCTGGCTAAGATTCTACCTATCGCGTCGCAGGTCGTGGGTTCGATTCCCACATAGGACTAGCATTTGTGTGCATGAACATGTCTGTATGTCCTGAGTCTGGGTGTAATTATGTATATTAAGTATTTATTTACAAACAAAAAGTAGTATATGTATTATATCAGTTATCTGGTTTCCATAGTACAAGCTCTGCTTAGTTTGGGATCAGATGACCGTGTGTGAGCAATGTCCCAGGATATTTATTTATTATTTATTTAAAATTTGAGCATATTTTGAGGCTATGATAGCTCAGTGGTAGTGACTTCGAATGCCGAGACGAAGGTCCCGGTTTTCGGTGAAGGAAAACATCGTGAGGATACTTTCTAGTGCTTTCCCAAGCACCTATAGGTGTGTTCCGACAGTATGAAGGAGACAGTTATTGTTTTTCTTTTGCTACTGCTCATAAAAATATAGAGTGGTATTTTAAGTTACTGTATCGTGAAATTGCATATGTGTGAGTACTGTGTGCCAGCTTTCGTTACCCGACCTACAGTGGTATAACCATAATAACATAACTTACATAGAGATACGTGACCGGGTCATACTTGAGTTTAACATAATGCAATGACTTAGACAAATATTATGAAGGTTTCCTTTTTTATGGGCCCATGTGCTTGTAACACACAGACTCCGCGTTAAAGACACGGGCGGTATCTATTGTTCCCAAAAATATGAACTTTAAATAACAAATTAGATGTGACATACAGCAAAAACCTATATAGGTTTTTTATTATTTTTTTACAAATATTTAATCTGTCACTAAAATCAAAATGTCAGTATGTATAAAGAAATCCCAGCGTATAATTATTCAAATCTGTCAGCTATAAACAGAACGTTAAAACACAAGTTTTCTCGTTTAAAATGTAAATACTACCTATCGTGAGGTAAACGTTGATTACTATCTATCGAACACTCGTATCACTACTTTCACATCGCGATAATGAGCGGTTCCGCTGTTGCCGGCTACGCACTAGTATGCTGTAGGCATAATGACATAGTGAAGTACGAAGACATTTTGCAAGCACATGACATAAGTGTACGCGACTTATTTAAGAATGAGAAATCGTAAAGGATTGTCACAATTGACCGTGACCTTTTCAATTCGTATACCTTACAGTTAAAAAGACAAAACTAGCCTGATGGTTTTAGTAATATTTCCAAGGGATCTGGGCCAGTAGACTAGATGGTTATCGACAATCTTCATCGCCGTTAGTAAACGATAAACCTTTGTATGAGATTGACATAAGAGATTGTTGAAAATCACGTGATATTTCGATTTGAAATGTCAATCCCATACAAAGGTTGATCATTTACTAACGATGACGATTTTCGACAAACATCTTGTCTAGGGGTTCAGATAATATTCCCGGGTTAAAATTATAATAAATTTTATTGGAGGGTTTCATTTATTTGTATGCCAAATTGCCAATTGTTATCCATTAGGGCGCGATTGAGACTTCGTAATTATAATATTAAAATAGGTTCGTAGAACTAACACCTTCGATGAACGAAATATTTGTCTGTTTCGTCCTTCATAATTTTGGTTTGCTAATAAAAATAAATTTTATTACTTACTTAGCCTTAACATTCTTATAAATTAAGGTTGCCACATACCTGAAAAAATATAATAATTAATTAATGACATTTCCAGGATAACATAATATAACTTAGTACAATATAATAAAAAAGCCTTATTTCTTTAGTAAATACATATTTTAAATAAGTTTTAAATACAAAAAAAATACAGTTAAAATTATTTAAATTTAGGACCCTATAGGCCTCGTCTAGTGCCTTCCATTAGTCTCGCTCGATCTATTGTGAGTGTTCTTTTTTTAATTGGTTAACATTTACTTCAACTAAGGGAACAGTGCAAGTTTCATCGAAATCGTTTCAGTCGTTTTCAAGATACAAATATGTGTGACGGCCTGAATTATTGATACGAGCTACTCATCTCAACACCTTGGTCAAACCCTAGTGCATTTAAGAAAAACTAAAAATGATGAAATAACTCTAATCTGACACTGATTTGAAGCCAGCGAAATATTTTCAATGGAATAAGTCGTGTTTAGTGTATTTTGAGGTCGATATTTTTTTTTTTAATTACTTTTCTATTTTTTCTTTATTAGTGAGTTTCTGAGTTTCTTGCCGGAGTCTTCTCAGTTCAAGTTGTATTTGGAACCGGTGTAGAGTCATTTGTTAACGTTCACAAGTGCCTTATCAGGGCCTAAATTGAATAAATAATTTTTGAATTTGAATTTGACTCATACAGAAGTGCTCTTTTAGAGAATTACTTTAATAATGGGACATCAAACTTTCATCTGTTGATCAATCATAGTTTGTCTTTCGATGATTCAATCATTAATTTGGACAGTCAACGTGCAGAAGTTGAAACAACGAAAATTTATTATTCAGATCACATAACCAAGTCTATATTTATTGTTAATTATTTCTCAACGTACTTATTGCTGTAATATATCAATAGAGGATATGATGTAAACTATTTTGAGGTCGCAAGTATATGAAGGTAAGGCTAGTTTAGATAATCAACTGTTTGAAACATTAAGAAACGGTGTCTGAATATGTAATAAAAAACTACTGATAAAAACACGTCTGCCCTGCCAAAAAAACCAACAAAAAAGGTAAAAACAAGTGCCCGGTGTCTATAAACAAAAACGAATCGTTTTGCTTACCAATGGTAGATTTTTTTATTGCCAAACTGGGCATATAGATCATATCGTAAGGGTCTGCTATGCAAAGCTTTGAGGTATTTGCTTCATTATTAGTAAAGATATGAGAGTCTTAATTTTAACCGATAACGGTCCGTATATTTTAGGAATCGGGGGAATCGGCCATAAGTTAATCTGTATATAGGTACTAAGCGTATACATAAAGCGTATACTAATTTTGTGACATTTATTGCACCGTTTTTAGTATCTTAATGCAGCTTATTACGCACTAGTGCTTTTGACTTTACATTACCGCACAGTTTTATGAAAGGAGTAATCCCGATTATGTTAAGTTTGTACCTCACTGCAAGTGATATGTGTGTAGACAAAGCATTCTTAATTTAAACGGGTAAAACAGATTGACAGCAAATCGCTGTTAAAAAAAAAACTTGCGCGCCATATTTGTTAACGTTCTCATAGTGTGGTTGATGATTATCAAAAATATAATTATAAAAAATATTAGTCTGTTTTTTTCCTCGCAAGTGTGTTGAAAAACGTCGTATGAAACGCGTGTGCATTGATCATTATACTCTCGGCTTCCTTATCGCCTTAATGCCTCGTCTATAATTACAAACTTTGCACACATGTATCATAATTTACTATTATAGCCAAGATTGACCAATACTTTTTCAAGTAAGTTTATTATTATAGTAATAAATATAGTAGCAACGTGAAGCAATATTTTGCGTGCGCTGATGTCTATTCTTCTGATACAGACTGATTATGAAACATGACAACTTATTCGCGTACCTATAGATTAAACACGATTTGTAATATTATTCGTGACTTTACGCATAATCATTGCAATTTTACTCCATTCTAAGATACTTTCATATCCATATAATACAAGTTACTATCTTTATAGGAATTTCTGCATTTTGTTCATGCCCTGCTCTGTCTGTCACGCTCCCCCTCGCTTGCAAGTATATTTCCGTTTCGAAATACGAAGACTGCCGAAACAAGTGAAACTTAGAGGACTGTCTTTATATGACAAAGGATTTCAATGCAATAGGGGGCAAAGACTTTTATGTAATGAAATACGTATGTTGTAAGTTGAAGAACAACATACTGGTGGTGACTTCAGTAGCTGACCTACATAATTGCCCTATTAGAGCCTCAATTGGATAAATGGCTTTGACTTTGACTTTGACACATACAATCAAAACATTGATATTTTGCTATATTTATTTCAATCAACACTTGAGCAAATTTTAAGCGTACCACCAAATTATATCCCTTGTAAGGACAAGGCAAAATCATGATTTATAACGTTATTTACAGCGCAAACTAACTGATACGCGTGTTTTGTGTCCTTACCGAGACTGGCCGGCCTTGTCCGGCGTATGCGCAGCTTTCAACACACTCCGTTAGCCAACCAACAAGTCTACTAACCCGCCATCTTTACTTGAACCATCCTACACCCCATACATTAAAGAAACTCAAAGAGTATTGCGATAGAAAGAGCTCAGTTTAAAATGGTTGTTACGTCTAGTTAAGATAGAACTTTTGAATGTAGTAAAGTATTGAGCGGTAGAGGTTAAGGTATGCTGGTTTTTATTTCGTAGTTTTTTCACGGATAAACACAAAGTTCGAGAATGTACTAGCATTTTAGGTGTGGTGCGTCCATGCTAGGCGTACCGAGCACGAGCCGAGCAGTGTGCTTGAACTCATGCATTAAAATATAGGTAGGTACAATACACTACCAGAATTAAAAAAATAAAACATAATATATTAATTACAAAATCTTACTATACTATAAATGAATACCTAAACGATACCTAAGTTAATGATTAAATTTTATGTAATTTTTCCTCCTCTCTCCTACATTACTTGGCGGTGTCCAATAGGGTATATAGTGTTATTTATTTACTTTAAGGTGCCTATGTAACATCATGTATGTAAGGAAAGCAAAATAAATAAAGTATAAAAAAAACTCCTCATATAGGAGTTTTGAGGAAACAAACATTTAATCAAAATATGTAGCATGCTTTTTAGAAAATTTCATTTGAATTGCGCAATATTTGCATTGCAAAATTTAACAATTAATTATTGGTGTATGAGTAATTTGATATTAGTAATAATATGAACCTGCCATACAAGTATTAGTTTCTTCGAATGACCACAAATAAGTTATTATGTCAAGACTTTACCATCCGTCTGAGAGAAACAGATAAAAATTATTTTTCGAATCATCAAAGCCTGTTTAACCTGTCTCGGGTCTATGTATGATCTTTAGGATTGTTATGACGACTACTTGTTACTAAAATACTACTCCTTACGCCCCGGAATTCTCGCGCATTCCAAGAAGATATGAGAATAAGAGAAGAACAAAGAACAAGACAAGAAAATTTTAAATAATATTACTTATATTTCTACGAAGGCATTTGTGTCTATACAATTTTCTTTTAATATTAATCTGATAAAATAATCGATCAAAAAATAATTGTTCATCAAAATCCCGCCATCATTCTCAAATATTCAAATATCGAATAATCAATTCCAACTCACGTTCTTTCCGTCAAAAAGCAGGAGGGAGGAAGATCGATTGCTAAACCATTCGGTCTAATGACCGTTCGAAATTGAATGGTTCTAATTTTGAATCGTTATACGGGTAACCGACCGTGACTTTTATTTTCATGCGTTTATTTGGTTGTAAAACATTTTAATGCATCGTTATTAGTTGTGCAAGGGTTGCAACAACGTTGTACCTATAGCATTTTGCGAAGGTACAGTTTTGTGATCATTAACCGACTTCAAAAAAAGGAGGAGGTTCTCAATTAGGTTGTAATTTTTTTTTTTTTTTTATGTTTGTTACCTTAAATCTCCGTCCGATTTGGAAATTTTTTTTGTCTGGAAGGGTACACTTCCCGTTTGGTCCCATTGTCGTCAGATGAGGATTTGATTACTTCTTAGTGTACTTTGAAGTCGGTTTAAGTTTTTTGTAAAACAGTCCAATTATTTTAGTTAATTTTATCACCTACCAATGGGTGATTTATATACACTTATTGCGTCATCAAGGGGAAAAATTGTATTCAAGTACTATGCTCATAAAAAAATCTAAAAAATCTCACTGAAGTTGTACTGGGATTGAATGGTAGTGGCATAGAAATAAATATACCTAGAAAGAACGTCGCCATACTACACGAATATATAAAACAGGCCAACTTTTACAGGCTGCTGCGCGTAACAGCTACGTTTTACGCTCCCTCTGCGTCATTCTGCTTGTCATAGTGACGTTCATAATGATAGCAGTTGTTGAAATATTCCCATAAAAATCGGGAGAAATTTAAATATAAAACATTATTTAGCAATTTTATTTATTTTTATTTGATTTAGCCTCTAACAGTTAGGGCGTATTTTTATCGACGCGTGCACAGCTGCGACACTCTATCTGGATGTATCCTTAATCAAAGGGTAGTGGATTAAAATGCTACTTAGTTACATAATTAGTAGCTTTGGACTCCTAAGGGCCTTATCTAAAGAACTCGTAAGACATAACTATGTCTACACATAAGAATCATGGAAATCGGTTATTGGATTGAATAGCAGTGGATCAAAATGCTACTTAGTCACTTAATCAGTAGCTTAGGCTCCCGAGGGCCTTATCTAAAGGAATGGTTTTGACTTTTACTAAAAAAACGCGTAACTTAGCAACGCGATTTTTGTTTTATCAGTATCGGCGCAAACAAATCAAACCTAAACATTCTACTAGTCTCTGTAATCTATGGATATCTATGGTATCGTAACATCACTAATGTTGACACAACTTTCGCGAGGTCATTGTGCAGACGCACACACATGCAACGAGCCCGCTTTCACGAGCACGGTTCAATAAGGTTAGCTTACACTTGGTGCTGACACTGCGGACACTTTTAATATGTAATTAGTGATTTTTCCTGAATAGTTTTATGGAAGGAGAAATCTCCTTTGCATCTGGGTCTGGATCTATTATAAACCATGTATCTAGCAAATAAGATATTAAATCTAAATTTTCAACATCGGAAACTAAATCCACTTCGCCAGTACCTAATGCGCTTTTGGTTTCATTAATTATTGTTATTTTAAACATGCCAATCAAATGTCAGACATTTGTTATTTATAATAATGACCTTTTTGATCATGGTCACTTATTATTTACCGTAAACTATAGCAGACACTAACTTTTCTTAACGCAGAAAAAATATCGCAAGTATTTTGTTAGGTGGGGTAAGACCGGATAAGGGGTAAGTTCGTCTAAAAAGATAAAGATTATTAATAATAATTCCATTGAAATGACATACGTATTGCATTGACGCGACATCGCGCGCTACACTTGGCTAGTTCCGTGGCGTTGTATCTTTAGTAGGTATCCTAATCACACGGATAATGAAATTCGTTTAACCGGCATAACCGGTTTCATGATACTAGACACCCAACCGTCTGTCAGATATAAAAACAAAAATAATGATGTATATTTTATAAATAAACAGCAATTTCTAAAAAAAACGAAAAACTTCTCTATTTTGCGCGATGATATCGTTTGTTTTGTTTGGTTTTGTTATATATATGTTTTTATGCTACGGAATTCGGTAAACAAGCATACGTCCCGTCTGATGATAAGCGGTTACCATAGCCATATGGACGCTTGCAACACACGAGGCATCACTCACGCGTTACCGACTCTTCCCTCTCCCCTATGTGCTCTGGCGACCTTACACACGCGCAGGAACACAATTTAAACATATTTGGCTGCGGTATTCTGTAATGTGTTGGTATTTCCCCAGTCGAGCTGCTCTTTGAGCGAAACACTATGCTCTACCTCTCTTACGATATCCACTGCTCAACATACGTCTCTCCCATTGATATTCATAACCAGAAGTTGTGAGCCGCTTGCATGTGGCTATCAGCGACTCCCAGCACTAAATTGCCCATTAACTTCCCATATTGTCTCTACTTGCATTTCCACGCAATCTGTTTGTCGCAGGAGGCGTATAAGGAAGCCAGTTAATCAAACCATGTCATATAGTTTTCTTTCACAAAACCATCAGGTATTGTCACGTAATGAATGCATGTAACCAGTAATTATGTTGCGTAGTTACGTCAATTTTAATGGGTAATGGACTAGTTTTACCATAGAGTACCTAGGTATAAAAATATGCATAAGTCAGTGATATAACAGAGTATGTGAAAATGGTTGTCGACTCACAAACGACATGTGTGGGTAAGAAGTATTACTTTTACACTGTGACATAATTCTAGTCTATTTTAATGCGTTTATATTACAGTACTGTTTGGATAGTTGTTAACAAGGAAATGAAGAATAACACTAGAAAATATTTTGGGAACCTTTGTGTAGAGAAAAAAATAAGTATAATTTTAAACTTCAGTACGTATCAACGAATACCGGTAAATAATTCAATTGTAATTGACCAACTTAGGGACAAGCGCGAGCGAAGAGTCTCCGATTGCTTGGGCAAAAATGCTTTCGTAAGTCTGTCCGGCTGTTCTCCTCTACAGGTCACATTTCTTAACTGGTTCTCATGTTTGTGAGCAAGTTCGATAATGTTTTTTTTAAATCAGACTTTTGAAATTTTTCAAAAAGGCCGAACAGTTATTCAGTTTTAAGCTATGCAAAGATAGACACGCGAGTTCACTAGTTTTTCGCTATTTACCGGAATTCTACTGGTTTGCAGTATTGCAAGTTTCTAGGTTCTGCGGTACGTGCCAGTCAATTAGTCAGTTTCTCATTTTAGACACAATGAAATACAGATTAATTAGTAAACACGTTTCAACCTAACAAAAGTTATTTAACAATATGTAATTGCTGTTAAGAAAAATAAATCACGATGCATTTTGCAGAACACAATAATTTGTTATGCAATAAAAATGTAAAACCTAGAAACATTCAATAATTCGCTTAGAAACCGCAAACTTATGTAACACAAAATAAAGGCTGTTTTTTATTATTATCTATTTATTTTATTCAATTATTATGACCCAACATTCTTGTTTAGTTATATCATAATTGAGGTGTTAGAATCATTATTTATTTGATATTATTAGATCACAGTATTATTATACCGGATGGGGCGAATTGTGGACACTTTCGGCGAGTAAACTAAAAATCAAAACCGATTCATAAACTCACATTCTTTTATCAATCTTGTATCTTGAATCTTGGATATTATCAGTTCTAATCTAACCTAACCAACTATTTGAAGTGCCCCGAGTCGGTTCTGGGTGTAAAAAACACACTAACAGTAACATAGGTATGTACCATATTTGGTAGTATAGCAATATTTTATGGCAATCAAACTGTGTATTTAGTTAGAAATAGCGTAACAATTTCCTTATTAAATTTTGGTGATCATTTACTAAATTTAGTGATAATATCTAAATTTGGTTTCTTAGTTTCTTTTGGTCACAAAATTCTTTTTGGTGGTCATTATATTTTTAACCCCCAATAAAGTCTACTACTTTTTAATGCATCACTCATTTGATCTATCTTTACCATTCTTATCATTTGCAGATGCAAAAATATAAATAGTGTGTAATTGCAATAATGTGATGTTCATTCTTTAAACAACAATAAAGTCAATAAGTTAGCAAACATTTTGTGTCTAACATCCAATTACTCGATAACCTTTACATTTTATAATGATTATACGTAATTTAACTATCATGTAATACACGTTGTAATAATTTATTCAAATTGATGCAGGGTCCGCTGATGATTCTCTTAATGTCAAAACCTTCGTCAACAAATTATGGTTGAGAAGTAAAAATTTGCATTTGAAAATGAACTTTGTTATGACGCACGTCCATGCTTGTCGAACCGAGCACGAGCCGAGCCACGAACGAGCACACTGCGAGCACGATAAGCGTAGCGTGGACGGGCTTGCGAGCCTCGAACGAGCATTCGTAGCGTGCTCGACTGCGCTCCGCCCGATTGTCAGTTTTTTCACAAACACAGGGATTTGCATCAAGCGCGAGCAGCGAACGAATCCTGTTCGTTAGCTAGGCTCATGCTCGCTTCGCGTAGCATGGATGCACCATTAGAATGATCGAGAATTCCCTCTTATTTACTAGATTCGTAAAGAAATTGGTCCCTGCGAGAATGAGATATTCTTACTGATCTTTAGAGATACTTAAAATAAAGTTAAAATGCCTATAAGTATTCAAGTCACGATCTTTAAAGCGTACATTATATTATACGTACGTATTTATATAATTTTTATTTGTAATCTTTAATGCCTAACTATTTAAATGTTGACTCACATCACATCTGTTATTGGTGAGGCATTTCGAATACTTATTATGTATGAGAAATATGTTTATTGTACTATCTATAAGCTGTTGGTGTGCCAATAAATTAAAGTAAATTAACAATTATAGCGCTCGTGGTGTAGCATGATAAGCTGTTCTTAATCGATCGGCAAGTAAAGTTACTACCGTCGTGGTCGGTACCTGGATGGTTTACCGCCTAGTATTTCAAATCGAGCGTTTCCGTGCTTCGTAAGGCACGTAAAGCCGTTGGTCCCTTAATTGTGGCTAGTTGGAGGCCTTCTAGGCGGCTTGAAAACTCCATCAGTAGGTTGACTACTAGCCTACCTTCACCGATCCGCAATGGGCACGCGTGGTGGATTTTTATCCCTACATTTTGGACACGGTTGTGGTACACAAAAAAGTTATTTTTTTTTCCTCAGTTGTACCACAGATTACTAAGTGGTTGTACCGTAACTATAAGAAGCTAAAATTAGCTTCACTTGAAAGTCTGACTAGTGCCACTTTTTTGTCCAAAATACTCGACTATTATGTAAATATTACAGATTTATAATCCTGCTGTGTTTCGATACAAAACTTGTATATTTTTTTTTACTTCATCGTATCAATTCTCCGGCCGCTTCCTCCAAACAATTTTGAACTTTAACCTAGCTGCAATAATGTCAAATTTAGTTTGGCTATATTTTTATATGACACTATGACCAATAAAATGGTCTAAATGTCACGGCATACCAGTTTCAAAATATGTATGTGTTAGTTTTATAAAGAATGTGAGCAATATTTTGTGGTCACTTCTAGAATGTAGAAGTCTGATTGTATATCACATGGTGCAAATTGGTTATAAATGAGGATTGATAAACATGAAATTTTGCACACAAGTTCCTTTTCTAATGTAGGCATCCACTAAGTAAGAATTTATGGAAATTTTAATCTCAAGGTGGTACTAATAGGGATGATTCCTTCGATTATTAAAAAATATTGAACACGCATTTTTTGCTTTAACAAATCATTAAAAATTGACATAGATAAAGCGAGGCAAAGTTTGGGAGTGGGGGCTTGTGAAAAAATACGTGTGAAATATTTTTTGATACTGTAAAAGACGGACTAAATAGTTTTTTTTATACCACTTAGCAAACAAGCATACGGCCGCCTGATGGTAAGCGGTTACCGATCACGCGCGCGTTGCCGACGCTGCAGCAATCTCTTCACACCCCTTTTGAAGAACCACATGCTGTACTCTATTGGGAAAACCACGGCGGGGCCACCAAGCTAATTCCACAGTCTGAGCGTCCGTGGAAGAAAGCTCCTTTGAAGTCATTAAAAATTAACTCAAATTGTTAGATATTTATTCATATTGGTTGGATCATATTATTATGGTAGAAGGATTGATTGATGTGGCAACACTGACCATAGGAGCTTATAAAAAATTGGGTATTTGTATTTGTAAGAGATGGTTTTTTATCACAAGCTCTCGAGCTACCACAGCTCAGTGCGATCGTTGTTTTACCCGGTTCTGTAACTTATTATAATTTAAGTCTAAGATTGTTAAGTGAAGTGATTATTTAATTAATTATAATATTACAACAGTAAACCTATCGGGGCCCATGAGCGTGTTTGTTGCGTCGCTTCTTCTCCTCATACGGGACTTTTCCGAAGCGATAATATTACGTTGTTTCATTGCCTGCACTACGCCCACTGAATCCTGATACCACATAACTTTAAACATGGTGTTCGTATCGCTTGGCAGTCGCTAACGCTATTAAAATAGGGGATCAATGTCAAAAGGCATGGCCATTGATTCAAAGGTCCAAGCTACTGAAGTTACAAACAGTTCGGAAGTCGGCATTAAACTGAGATCACAGGTGTAATAAATTCTAGTTGAACATTTAAAAACGCAATTTTCATATCGATCAATCAAAGGAATCCATCGTACTTATAAACCGCCAAAATGTCAGGAAACTAACTATAGTGTAACGAAACGTTATGGCAACACGTAAATATATTTCCTGTTTCCTTACTACCAACCAATCAAATTATATGATTACGTACCAACATAACGGTGACTTATTTACTTGCGAAATGAAGTATCGTGCGTCGGAAGAAATAGCATCAGTTATTTAGGTTTTTTTGATCTGAAAACACGCAGCGGTGCGTTTTTAGTAAATTTTGCTGTTTATAGGGTACGGAAGCCAAAGGAAGCCAAACGGTACCCTATTACTAAGCCTCCGCTGTCCTTCCGTTCGTCCATCCATCCGTCCGTCCGTCTGTCTGTCATTGGGCTGTATCTCTTGAACCGTAATAGGTAGACAACTGAAATTTCCACAGAATATGTATTTGTATAAGTGCCACTATAACAACAAATAATAAAAATCAAAGGAACGGTCCATACTTACAAGAAACGGTTTTTTGGCGTCCTTTTTTTCATATCAAAATTAATATTATACGGAACCCTCCGTGTGCGAGTCCGTCTCGCACTTGGCCGGATTTTTTACTAAGTCGTAGAGAATTAACTCATATAATAATTATGTATTGTCAAAATAATATGCATCACTATGTATCAGTGCATGTAATTGTAAAATAATTAAATTAGACATACCTACACCCATACGAATACTACAGTAGAAGGAACTAAAAAAAAAGCCTTGCTGTTTTTCTTGCCGGAGTCTTCTCAGTTTAAGTGTATTTCGAACCGGTGGTAAATTCAACTGTATGTAACGTTCATAAGTGCCTTACCAGGGCCTAAACTGAATAAATGACTTTTTGATTTGATTTGAATCATTTAAGTTATTCAAACATAAGCTAAAAGAGTATAATGAGTAATATGTATAAATAGCAATATTTTTTTATATTTTTTTGTTATAAGTTCTGTGAATTAGGTCCTTTGCTGTTGATTTGATTGTATTTTTAACCGACTTCAAGGATATTTAGGTTTACAAATTGATTCTTATGATTTTATTTTTTTAAACTTTATATCAGTTTAATATTTTCTTTGCAATTACTTTTTCTTTGTTATTTTATTAAGATTTTTACTGGACGTGTTTTTTTTTTTTTATTTTTTTTTTTTTTTATACCACTTAGGTGGCAAACAAGCATACGGCCCGCCTGATGGTAAGCGGTTACCGTAGCCTATGGACGCTTGCAACACCAGGGGTATCACGCGCGCGTTGCCGACCCTAAAATAAAATCTCTCAAATCAAATATATTTAAGTAAATTTTGTAAGTTCTCATGAAGTGAACTCAGTTCTTTTGAGAAAATAAAGTTTCTCTGAAATTCATGTGAGCTATGTTCGTTGTCTATCGTCAAAGATATCCGCTGTTTTTTCATCGTGACATCATTTCAAATACGATATCAAATATACGAGAAACTGCGTTGCAAAGCAACCTTCATTCCACACACATTACTGCTTCATTCAGTGATGCGAAATCAAAGAGATTTCTAATTAGAGCCGTTTTCAGAATTTCCTTCAGCAAAAAAAGAAAAGTTTTTCCTTGGTGTCTCTACCTCATAATACATGTCGCAAGCAACCACGCTCGGACGGACAAACTGACGAACCGTGACTGTAGTGAAAACGACATAACCACCGCCCTCCGCACCTTTATACATATAGGTACTTGTATGTGTAATGAAGTCAGAAAGGTAGATTGTCGATATAAAGGTTCGTACCATGTAAGGGACATAGATGCGCCAAGCTAACTAGATTCATGGACAACACTGTCATTGAAACCTTTAAAATTCAATCTAATTTGAAAAAAAATGATCCTCTTACACATCCAGATACTAATGTTTGCTTTCTCAATGAAGCTGTAGAATTTACAAAGAAAATGGCAATTTTACCCTAGAAAAAAAACCGGCCAAGTGCGAGTCAGACACGCGCACCGAGGGTTCCGTACAAACCTGTAGGTATATAACTATATGGTAGTATAGACCTGAGTATTTGATATGAATTTCAATTTATGACGTATTAAAAAAAAACTACTTACTAGATCTCGTTCAAACCAATTTTTGTTGGTAGTTTGCATCGTAACGTAATGTACATCATATATTTTTTATAGATTTATCATTCTCTTATTTTAGAAGTTAAAGGGGGGGGGACACATTTTACCACTTTGGAAGTGTGTCTCGCGCAAACTATTCAGTTTAGAAAAAAATGATATTAGAAACCTCGATATCATTTTTGAAGACCTATCCATAGACACACCACACTTATGGGTTTTGTTAAAAAAAAGAGTTTCAGTTCTATATATGGAACCCCCAAAATTTATTGGTTTTTAGGGTTCCGTAGCCAAATAGCAAAAAACGGAACCCTTATAGATTCGTCATGTCTGTCTGTCTGTCTGTCTGTCTGTCCGTCCGTATGTCACAGCCATTTATTTCCGAAACTATAAGAACTATAATGTTGAAACTTGGTAAGTAGATGTATTCTGTGAACCGCATTAAATGTAATTATTATTAAATTATTTGTAAATTGCGTTTAAAAATTCCAGAGGGTTTTCTTTTTTAATTAACTTTTTTTAATTTGTTTTGATAGCTAACTTCGATGTATGATATTAATTAGTAATTTGTGTAACCCTTTCTTGGCCTTAATGTAAATACCAATTGTATTGAATTTGTGTTTTAAGTACGCTGTTGGATTACCTAATAAAAATAAATAAATAAATTAAGATTTTCAAACAATAATAGAAAAAAAACAATAAATTTTGGGGGTTCCCCATACTTAGAACTGAAACTCAAATTTTTTTTTTCATCAAACCCATAATTGTGGGGTGTCTATGGATAGGTCTTCAAAAATGATATTGAGGTTTCTAATATCATTTTATTCTAAACTGAATAGTTTGCCCGAGAGACACTTCCAAAGTGGTAAAATATGTGTCCCCCCCCCTGTAACTTCTTCCCGGGAAACAGAACCCTCGCGGTCGAAGCTGCAGACGATGATAGCTCAGTGCTAGTGGAAAACGATTTCCTCACGATGGAAAACAGAGCACGGTTGTAGGTTGCTTTGTAGTACCCACCTGGCTGACTACTACCATCAAGTTGAGAATCGGTGTGATCTGAAAGCTGCAATTGCGGCCTCATCATCACTGACCTGGTTTTAACTTTACTGATAATATGGTTATTTTGGGAAGTAAACATGAAATATCTATTAACTTATAGTCAAAGCTCAGTTAAGCCATAATAAGGTGCTAATGGACGTTAACAATTAACTCCACCACCGGTTCGTAATACACTTAAACTGAGAAGAATCCAGCAAGGGAATCAAGAAGACAATGTTTTCGTTGAAATAAATGAAGTAGTATTATCATCCCTGACGATAAAGTTACTTCTAATATGAAAGAAATATAAGCTACTGATTAGGATGCTTTGGACTGTAATACCTGACGGATTGCCTAAACCTGCAATTTTTTGAAGGATATAGCAATTTTAAATATCAATAGACATTCCGGCGGTACCTAAATCAGTTTAATTAGTGGACTGTATTTACAATTACTTTAAAATCAACTGTTTTAGCAATCATACTACCATCCTGTTAGATTTCATGACTATCATACTGATCAGATCCTCAAAATAATGTTGATCTATTATGAATCTTATTTTAATTGAATAAGGTATCAATCAAGTGAAACGGTCATCAAATACCTACAAGAAATCTCACATGGAATGTAATTCCACTACCTGGGTATTTGTATTAGAGCCATTATGAATATCATGGTTTTTATTAGACCTAAATTAAAAGCCCACCCCCTATACTCCAGCAACGCCCTCAGGCAACCGTTGATCCCTACCCGGTTGAACGCCTTCATCCCTCAACGAAAATGTCCTCCTAAGGATGTAAAAAGCCAAACGCGGCCAACACCTTCTAGTCCTTTTAAAAAATCATTATAATGCGAAAAGAGCCAAGACCGAACCTAATCCAGATCCTCAAATCCCTTTCACCCGTAGCACGTAGCATTTCAACAGTCAAACAGTTACGTAAACCGCACGTAACGATGGCCGGGTGCATTGCCCAAGCGAGGCCGGTTACAAACTCTTGGTAAACGGACCCATGTTGGTGATATATCGGCTTTGTTTTAATTGTGTATTGAAATGTCACCTTGGTCGTTACAAACTGGTTCAAGTAGATGCCACTTTTTGATTGTTGTCTTTCTCATTCAAAGTACTGTATCTCTAGACTGAAGAGATACAGTTCTTTAGTTATTGTAGTACCCTAGAGTCTAGAGTCTACTATAAAAACGTGCGATTTTCACTTAAAATTGTAAAAAAGCAGAACATAGCAATTCTTCTCTGCATTGACATTCAAATTCAAATTCAAAATCATTTATTTATTCAAATAGAGGATAGAGATAGAGGATATAGATTCAGATAGAGGAGAGAGGAAATTCAGGCACTTATGAAAAGTCTGAATCTAATACTCTAATACCGGTTCGGAAGGTTGCATTTGCTGAGAAGAGCCGGAAATAAACTCAGAATTACTCGGCGGCAAAATTACAAAGTAGACTGAATAAATATTAAATAAGTAAATAAATAGCAAACTTAAGCAGACCAGCTCCCACAAGCAGCTCTTCACAAGTATCATATCATATTATCATAATAATTGAGTCAGCAAACTAATTTCAAAACAGGCTAATCGCACCGAAGGGAACAAAAATAATACAATCGAAGTGTTATTAAAATAAATCCAAAGACGATTTACTGAAAGCTCCAGTCTTATCCTTAAATCGTATAGAAAATAAATACTGTTCCGGCACAGTGGATCTCTCGCTTCGCCACATCTCCTATGGGGATACGAATAATATTTTTCTCAGACAAAATATAAATGCGTTTAATTTGAAATGTGAGTGCAATTTTATTTCGCAAAATGATTGTGAATTTTCTTTATTGACAATTTTTTTTTATGCATTACTTTTTTTGGGAGACAACTGCACAAAGCGGTTTCGTTAAATATAGAATAAGATAATATATTAATCTGTTATTAAGATTTAAACCTAATTCATATTACAGTACAAAAAGAGTTAGCAATTAAAAATTATATTATTTTAAATTTATTTAAAAACACCTCTAGAAAGTTATCGTAGTGTTATATCGCCAACATTATGGTGTGACTTGAAAATGTTAATAATAATAAATTCAACGATTTAAGTAATATTAAATGTATAATTTTATCACGCAAACTAGCAATGATTTGGGTAACCAGGTAATTAATAACGTATCGCAATATATCCAAGGCTAAATCATAAGATGACATAGAAAAAAAAACTTGAAATTCTAATAAATAACGGCGATTGATTAAATGTCAAAGGTGACAATTATGTCAGTGTGCGATGAAGTTATTCAGCAGAAACTTATCATTTCTCTGATGTACACTGATTACCATAGACCTACAATGACCTACATGAAATAAAAATAAGTTGTGGCCCTTTTAACTAGGAGAGCATTCCATCATTGACTCATCTAGTATTTGCATAGGATCTAACAGAAGAATATAAAATAATTGTAGGCAAATCTAGAAAAAATTACTAAGTTTGTTAAATATAAGAGATCTAGTTACGCGGTCGTCTAAAAATACAAGTTGGTAACATAATCGCTAGACCCAAATATTAATGACTCCAAATGACCATTAAAATTATTACGAACGGTGACATTTCCGATTTAACGGCTTTCAATAACAATCTTAATCCGAATATTACTTTTACGGAAGTAATTCTCGACCTCAAAGAGATTGAGAAATCCAATGCGGAAGGTGATTGGGTGATAGTCATTTACATACATGCATAAGAGATACCCGAACGAAAACTAGATGACTTTATTGAGGTATTATACATGAGCCGAGTAAGAATTGTGATTGTAGATACCAATCATGAAATTTTAGATCACACACTGATTTTCTAGCGGTTTTTCGTTAAAGCTTTTCATGTTATTTTGATTTCTAACAGATAAATAAGAAAGTTGTATGTCTTAATAATCTGAACATATTATTAAGTTGCCCCAATTTTTTAGAAAACTTCTAAGGAATTTCCAAACAAAGTGCATTGCTGTGTCTTGGCTATGTCTATATTTGTAGGTGTGGAAATTACGAGGTTGCAAATAATGCTATCACTTCCGCACTCAGAATTGACTGATGATGAAGTTTCGAAAGAGAAGGAAACGAAAGGGTGCCCTTTCATTGAGTCCATACCATAAATGGGATAAACTATAGATAATGGGAAAGTTATAATGAAATCTTCCTAGTAAGTTCACGATGTGACATTTTATGAACCTGGCTGGCTCGGGTCGAGTCGTGTAGCCGCTGCGAGCCAATCTAGAATGATTACTGTTACTCCGTTAGATTTTAGATAGGTAGATGGTGAAACTGTTTAATAGATTGTCTGGGTGTAAAGCCCTTGCGTAAACTCTGAGGTATTTTCGGAGCGGACATGCAGGTCATGTTTATTTAAAAATGGACTACAACGAGAAATGATAGCGAGGTTAGGTAATTTTCTTATGACACGTACCTTTCCTAATGAGACTATTAGTTAAGTAGCAGAATTTAAATTTAAATTAGAAAAATATAATGAGATTGGTAACGTAAGAATTTGCGTGAAATTTTAGTCGGAGAATCTTTCGATTTCATTTATTGTAATTTTGTGATTGGTTTTAAGTACCTAACTAAAGAATTTCGTACTTTTATTAAATATATATTTTAGTTGTGACTTTGTGTTAAACTTCTTACGTTTGACACAAAGTCACAACACAAGGCAGGCTCAAGTTCTGTTGATATATGGAACAACTATATCCAGACCTGTCTTTAGACTCTAAACAGGGTACTACTGTACTGTGTTTTTTCAAGCATAGCTATTAGTCCCCGGGGACCAACTACGGACTTTTGCCCCTTGGTATAGTAGGGGGAGCCCCAATGTTATTTTTTAAAGTAGACGTAGTCACGAGACTTTCATATCTCTTTCCATACCGTTTGCATACTTAATTACAATTTACAATGACAATATTAAAAATTCTTTGCGTAACTAGTTATGAATATTTACAATCGAAACTAGTTCAAGAACATACTTTCTTTGTTTTAAATGCGTTATAAGCTCTAATTAACCTAGAAATATATTGAAATCTTATTTTCATATATTAACAATAACAGTTTTAGTGTGATTTATATCTATATTTAAATTTAAATTGCCTTTTTAATAATGCATTCGAATTCAAATATTAAAATTTCGAAACTAACTTTTTAACTTTTTTAACTAACTTTTTGTACTTTTGGCTCATATTAGATCGTACTTTCTCTGGTTACAATATTAAAATAATAAACCAATATCATTTTTGTTAATAAAATACGTGCTTCGGGCACTGAAAATATACTAATATATAGAATTCAATCATAATATTACACAGTAATATAAAGTTTTATTTGTAAAAAGATATTCCTAAAAAATAGAAAAGCTAAAATAGAGAGACTTGGCGTGTAGAAAAAATATAATCATAAGTAAAATTGTTAGTCCGTAGTTCTTTGTGTATTCAGTACAGTATGTAGAACTAGAACTAGAAATATTCTATAAGACGGAAAATACATAAAACAAATTTCTTCATTAGGTACCTACATTCAGATCCGCTGATTTAAACCAAAATTTTCCTTAGCGGTAGATTAAAAAGTTTAACTTCTTAATTTTATGAAAAGAAAAAAAAACAAAGTCGATAAAGCTTTGCATGACAACAAAAGCGAA
The DNA here is from genome assembly GCA_947623365.1 of Achlya flavicornis. Taxonomy (NCBI): domain Eukaryota; kingdom Metazoa; phylum Arthropoda; class Insecta; order Lepidoptera; family Drepanidae; genus Achlya; species Achlya flavicornis. The sequence goes on from OX392479.1 coordinate 13,950,798, forward strand.
TAATTTAAGATATCTATGGGATGAAACATGTTTTAGTGAGATCGTTAATAATATAATTTCAAATCATTACCATTTGAATATGCTAAAATGTGTTCTAAATATGTCAACAAAAGAAATAAAACCGATTACACACAGGTACAGTACGTACATAGTGCGAACGCGCGTCGATTTCTACAATACGATTGTTAGTCACTTTCACTCAGAGAAACTGTGGGTTTTGTTCATTGTCGCCGCTTGCGTTTGCGCTGCAACGCGGATTTCGAATGTCGAACGCCGGTAAATTTCGAATTCAAAATTGAACACGCTAATTTTGAATTTAGTACATGTTTTTGTTTTTATTAGGGGTGTTTTTTTGCAATGGCCAGATAATCTGTGTCTGGCTATTAATTTGAAATTGGAATTTTGACTTACCAGATGAATTGCTTATTCAAGGTTTATCTCAAAATCGGATATTAAACGAATTAAAATGTTAATTTATGCAGCTGACATTTTGATGACCGGGGATTAGGTACTTACTTTAGGAATAAAATGAAATCATGAATTCCATTTTAAAATAAACAAACAAACCTATTTAATAAAAGTATTACAACAAAAAGAACAAAACCAAACTACACATTGCTTTTATTTTATTTTTAAAATAATCTTGACATTTTCAAATACAAAAAACAGGTCCCGAATACTACCGAACCTTCTTGATCATTATATTTAATTCAATAAAAGGTGGCTCGTAAAGTAGGTATCCATATTAATCTTATCTTAAAACGAAGAATAAAATACGCAAAGAATAATAAATTTATGCATTTTAGAGTCGAGCATATCAATTTATTTTTAGAGTAATAAATAAAAGACTTTATAAAGCTTTAGCAAAACTTATAATAATAATCGAACTCAAAATAAAATTGTGTATGCAAATCTAGAATAGTCTTCTAGAAAATTTATGTAAAACTAAGCTACAAAGTTTTTTTTTTTTTTTGTTTCATGTACATACGTAATTTTGGAATGCAAACGCCACAAACATTTAAGTAAATATAATTTAAAAATACGTTGTATTTCGTCAAAAGAAATAATACATACCATTTTTCTATTCCACGAATTAACAATTCCAACGTATAAAAAAAAACCGCACCACTAAACTGCACAGTACAGTCGTTCACAGAAATATCACGGAAAAATTAATAATAAAAATACCACAAAAGTTCACCTCGCAATATAAACCTATGTTCCTATAATTATATGTGTATATTTCGTTATGTTTATATAAAAAACATGATGCCCCGTCGTCTGTCCGTATTGAGAGACTGTCGTGGACTGGCCGACCGATCGAAAGCACTGCGTTACGACGTTGTTAAGATTCTGGTGGTGCGCTTGCGATGATATGCGGACCTAACTGTCTTGAGGCTTTGACGTGAATTTTGATTAGCCTTAAAAACGAGAGTGTTTTTTGTTATTATCAAAATATTTCTGTGAATACTATTTTAGAATAAATAAATATATAAAATATCCTGGGACATTTCTCACACACGGTCATCTGATCCCAAACTAAGCAGAGCTTGTACTATGGAAACCAGATAACTGATATAATACATATACTACTTTTTGTTTGTAAATACATACTTAATATACATTACATTACAGTTACACAGGACATACAGACATGTTCATGCACACAAATGCATGTCCTGCGTGGGAATCGAACCCACGACCAGCAGCGCGTAAGGTGGAATCATGACCAGAGACTTAACCAACCGCCCCAGCTGGCCCGTCAGATGTGACAAATAATTTAAAAATTATAATATATACCAAATTAATAAGAATGAAAATTTGTATGGTAAAAAAACTTCCTCGTATAAAATAATAATTAGTTAAATGAAACCTAATTTATCTAAATAATAATCCTTAAATATTTTGTCAAAGTAAAAATCTGTGCAGTTCCTTTCACCCCATACGAATACTACTACATGTGCGAGTGAGACGAAGTACTTTACACACGAAATCAACTACAATACCTTTTTAGTTACACTTCCTCATTACTATTATCTTCCTCATTAATAATTAAAATAATTTTTTATACTTTGATTTATTAATGAGAGTTTCAATACTTATATGTGTGTCCCAAGCCCTTACCGAACTATTGAATTTAAACGTACGCGTATAAATCATTTATTTAACTAACTAAAGGTTTTAGCCCTGGGAAGTATTGTCCACGTAAGGGTGCCCTATCACCCTTACGTGGACAATACTTCCATCTATCTAATAACTACACACAAATATCCTGGGACCTGGGATATTTTATTCTCTTACGGCCATCTGATTCAGAACTAAGCAGAGTTTGGCTACAGATTTTCACGCAAACTGTATGATTGGAATCGACCATCGTCATGGTATTCTAGGTGAGCTATCTCTTCAATAGTATACAAGGTTTCAATAGTACAATATTTGAGCGAATACAATGAAAACCAGACAATTTATATCCCACCAAAAACATGTTCATGTAAAATGTTGCCAAGACGAGACCATATGGCTCGCACTGTCAAAAAGTTATCAGATCTCATGTAGAGCCAAGCTTATAAATCTACACGCCCAAACTCTACAAGCCCTAACTTCACAAACTCTAGACACCGTAGTCAAAATATGTGGCTTGGCTGTTTCGCTACCGTCTAATGTGCGTAGGATGAAAAGATTATTCACTGTTAATTACTTTTCTATAAGAAGCGCTCGTGGTGTAGCATGATAAGCCGTTCTTATTCGATCGGCAAATTAAGCTACCACCTTCGTGGTCGGTAAATTGATGGGTGACCGCCTAGTGGTATTTCAAATCGAGCGTTTCCGTGCTTCGGATGGCAAGTAAAGCCGTTGGTCCCGGTTATCACTTAATTGTGATAGTCGTTAAGCTAGTTGGAGGCCTTCTAGGCGGCTTGAAAACTCCAACAGTAAGTTGACAACTAGCCTACCTCCGCCGATCCGCAGTGAGCACGCATGGTGGAGTATTTGCCCATTCCCATTCACCCTGATTTGTGAAAGAAGGCCTGAGCTCAGCAGTGGGACTTTATAGGCTGATGATGATGAATTTACTTTTCTGTAATTCTGTGTTCTTGTAGTGGACCGAATCCACAATTTATCGGGTTCACAATATATCGGGGAGTTTATAACCTCGGTAGGTAGATTATAAAACGGTTTTCACAAAAATACGGTGACATATCTGTATATATAAAATTCAAAGTCCTGACTGACTGACTGACTGACTGACTGATATATGCACGCACAGCCTAAACCGCTGGTCCTAGAGACATGAAATTTGGAGGGTGTATTCTTTGTGAAGAGTAGGTATCCACTAAGAAAGGGTTTTTCGAAATTCCACCCCTGAGGGGGTAAAATAGGGGATGAAAGTTTGTATGAAAGTCCGTCAGTTTCGAAGTTAGAATCTTCAAATTTTGGGTTTAGGCTAAAGATTGAAAATTAATGTATAGGTGTCTGAGCGTTTGTTATAATTACACCCCCGTAGGGGGGAAAAGAGGGATGAAGTTACTTATGCAAGTCCTTCATTTCCACATTAAACACCACTAAATATATTATAATACAGTGTAGGCATCTCCTAACGAAGGATTTTTTGATATTACACTCCTAAGGGAGTAAAAAAGGGGATGAAAGTTTGTATGAAAGTCCGTCAGTTTCGAAGTTAGGATGTTCAAAATTAGTGTTAAGGCTGACGATTGAAAATAAATTTATACCTGTCTCAGCGTTTTTGATAATTCCACCCTCGAAGGGATGAAAAAGCGGGATGAAGTTGTGTATTGGATCTCACTGACTAATATATCAACGCACAGGCTAAACCGCTGGTCCTACAGACATGAAATTTGGAGGTTGTGTGCTTTGCGAAGTGTAGGTAAGCACTAAGAAAGGGTTTTTCGAAATTCTACCCCTGAGGGGGTAAAATAGGGGATGAAAGTTTGTATGAAAGTCCGTCGGTTTTGAAGTTAGGATCTTAAAATTTTGTGTTTAAGCTGATGACAAAAAAATAATTCATACGTGTCTTAGCTTTTTTTGATAATCCACCCCTCGAAGGGATGAAAAGCAGGATGAAGTTGTGTATGGGAAATCACTGATTAATATATCAACGCACAGCTTAAACTGCTGGTCTTAGAGACATGAAACTTGAAGGGTGTGTTCTTTTGAAGTGTACGTATCAAATATGAATGGGTTTTTCGAAATTCCACCCCTAAGAGGGTGAAACGGGGGTTGAATTTTCTGTGAAACATATTATTACACGTAAGTTCTTGGTTTTTACATGCTTTTTTATGATTGCGTATTTTGTAAATAAATAAAATGTTTTGAAAAAAGAAATATAAATATCTGTATATATAAAATTCAAAGTCCTGACTGACTGACTGACTGACTGATATATGCACGCACAGCCTAAACCGCTGGTCCTAGAGACATGAAATTTGGAGGGTGTATTCTTTGTGAAGAGTAGGTATCCACTAAGAAAGGGTTTTTCGAAATTCCACCCCTGAGGGGGTAAAATAGGGGATGAAAGTTTGTATGAAAGTCCGTCAGTTTCGAAGTTAGAATCTTCAAATTTTGGGTTTAGGCTAAAGATTGAAAATTAATGTATAGGTGTCTGAGCGTTTGTTATAATTACACCCCCGTAGGGGGGAAAAGAGGGATGACGTTACTTATGCAAGTCCTTCATTTCCACATTAAACACCACTAAATATATTATAATACAGTGTAGGCATCTCCTAACGAAGGATTTTTTGATATTACACTCCTAAGGGAGTAAAAAAGGGGATGAAAGTTTGTATGAAAGTCCGTCAGTTTCGAAGTTAGGATGTTCAAAATTAGTGTTAAGGCTGACGATTGAAATTAATTTATACCTGTCTCAGCGTTTTTGATAATACCACCCTCGAGGGGATGAAAAAGCGGGATGAAGTTTTGTATTGGATCTCACTGACAGATATATCAACGCACAGCCTAAACCGCTGGTCCTAGATACATGAAATTTGGAGAGTGTATTCTTTGTGAAGAGTCGGTATCCATAAAGAAAGGGTTTTTCGAAATTCCACCCCTAAGGGGGTAAAATAGGGGATGAAAGTTTGTATGAAAGTCCGTCAGTTTCGAAGTTAGGATCTTCAAATTTTGTGTTTAGGCTGAAGACTGAAAATTAATTCATACGTGTCTTAGCGTTTTTGATAATCCTGCTTTTCATCCCTTCGAGGGTGGACCTCGAAGGGATGAAAAGCAGGATGAAATTTTTGAAAAGTAACTGATATATCAATGCACAGTATTGCACAGCTTAAACCGCTGTGCTTAGAGACATGCAATTTGGAGGGTGTGTTCTTTGTGAAGTGTACGTATCAAATATGAAAGGGTTTTTTGAAATTCCAACCCCCGTTTCACCCTCTTAGGGGTTAAGAGGGTGAAACGGGGGTTGAATTTTCTGGAAAACATATTATTACACACGTAATTTAAGTTTTTGGTTTTTTAATTATTAATACTTTATTTTGTAAAAAAAAAAAAAAAAACAATTGAGAGGGAGGGAGAGCACTTATTATGTTTGTTTTTGAAGAAAAATATGTCATTTGTTTCCTGTAGGACACGCGGGCGAAGCCGCGGGCAGAAGCTAGTACATCATAAAATTCAAGTTATATTCAAAATTCTATAGATTACAGAGCTTGTTTTTCTCTCTTCAGATATATTTTTTTACGCAGTCGGTTTTTTGTTTCTTTAAATAATTTTCGCTTTGAAAGTCGAGAGTGAATTTCTCACCTTTCTCAACAGCACTCAATATTAAAATCGTATTCAAACTAATACGTCTACACTACACAATTGTATTCTAACTAATCGTCACACATACCGCAGAGTTTGAAAACGAAGGTTTTCAACCAGTGTGTCCTACCCGTTATGACATACGGAGCCGAAACGTGGACACTCACGGTACGACTAGTCCACCAGTTTAAAGTCGCTCAGCGAGCTATGGAACGAGCTATGCTCGGAGTTTCTCTGAAGGATAAGGTCCGTAACGAGGTCATCCGTCAGAGAACCAAGGTCATCGACATAGCTCATAGATTAGCAAGCTGAAGTGGCAGTGGGCTGGTCACATATGCCGAAGAACCGATAACCGGTGGGGAAAACGTGTTCTTGAGTGGAGACCGCGTCTCGGCAAACGTAGTGTAGGGCGCCCTCCAGCGAGATGGAGTGACGATCTTCAAAAGGCTGCTGGTAGGAAATGGATGCGTCGAGCCGAAGATAGGGCGAGATGGCGCGCATTGGGTGAGGCCTATGTCCAGCAGTGGACTGCTATAGGCTGATGATGATGATGATGATTCAAACTAATAACCATACTTATTAATCAATCGGTATTAGGAAAAACCAATAACATAATGCGGAGAAACAATAATAGTAATGCAGAACACTTGCTAATTGCAAAATTAATCAATCACACTCACTTTGGCCGTTGAAAAGTGAAAGTGGGCGTTCCAACGTGTCCGCAACGAAAATGGTATAATTACCTGTCGTAAGTAATGATGAGTTAATATTGAGAACGACAAAGAAAAGATAAGAAATAGGTACCTACATTTATTTATTGATTCATTATCAGCCATTGATTGCTAAGTCTATGATGAGAACAGATTATGGAGGACCATAGAAATCAGCACTAAAACAAAGAATATTATTTATAGGGCCTAAGCACTATGCGGCTAGCCGCAATGCGGTTATCCATCCGGTAGACCACAACAAAAAAAATGGTTTAATTCACACTGTGATGCGGCTGTTGGCCAAGCACCGCTCGGCCAACCGGACGGCTGTCCGCAATTCGGCTAGCCGCACAGTGCGCACTTGGGCAAATTACCAATGATTGGCTACCCGAGTAATAATGAGTAAAATTATTAAATATAAGTTGACCCCGCGGTTTCACCCGCGAACGGTATTTTTTTTGGCGCAGCCCAAATTATTTTTCTTAAATAAAATTAACCTAATGTACTCCTTATAACTTAAGATACCTGCCAGTGAAAGTGCCGTCAAAATCGGTCCAGCCGTTTCGGAGATTAGCTGGAACACAAAAAATACCTACTTTCATACGCATTTAATAAAAACCTGTTTTATAGAATTTCGATTTTATTCATGTGTATAGATTAAGGAACAAAGCTATTTTATTGAATTTCAATTTTATTTATTTGTATAGATATCGGTAAAAAGTTGTATTATCAAAAGTTTTTTTGATTGGTATCAATTAAGTTAATAGTATAATAAAATAATGACCTCAAATTAACTTTTAGTAATAACTATCTCCTAAAGACCGGTAAAATTTGCCATTATTAGAAATTATTTTATTGTTAAAATAATACGCAAATCATCGACATACAGTCCAAAATAAAACCTTCAAACAAGTACATAAAGAATTACTTAAACATATTTACATACATTTAAACAAAAATGAGAGTTTCTAACGCAATATTACTATAGTCTTCTATCCCTTGTAAAAAGCTCTTTGTTGTTTGAGAAAATCTTTTGCACTTAAAGTACTGTAGAGCAAACTTTTCTTAGCTGAAAGTGTTTGTAAACAATATTATATGAGTAGATATATTGCTTCTTTAGTTTTATGTAGTTTAACAATGGTGCCGATTCTCTTGTGAATCGCACTAAGCTAATTTTAGTCACATCACATCTCTTTCTTGCAAACATTATTGAAAAAGGATAGAACATATTTAAAGCAAATTAGTCTTTGCCGTTTTAACAGCGATAGATGGCGACTAAATTTACGTTGAAAACAAGCATTGACTAATTAGACAGGACTACATTTCTTACATCCTTTTCTTATGTTCTTTGTTAGAAAGAAATATTGTGAGACTAAATTTAGTTTAGTTGTAAACAACAGAATCAGCATCAGTGACAAAGAAAGGTTTTTTTTATCAAGTTATAATACTTAGTGCTTGTCCAGAAGGTGCGAAATCGCGGCCACAGTCGCGGCGATTCACTCGCGCGAATGCACCAATACATTACGTCCACAAGCTACACGAGAGTAAAAATATGCGCGTATTTTAAATTCGCGCGATGCGGTCACGCCACTAGTCTAGACTAAATTTCCACCCAGATATGTTGAATTTCCCAAAACTCCGTCTCAGTACTCACCTACATTATAAAAAGAAGCCTTGTGCATAATTTCACGTTCCTTGTCCCAGTAGTCTGGGCTGTGCGTTGATAATGTCAGTCAGTCATCAGTTTGTTCTTTAATATACCTACAACGTGTCCCAAAATCCAACGATAAGCGGGCACCAGAGGATGGCTCATAAATATTCGAGAATAAATAACAATATGCATTGATATCGCTTCGCTATACGAGTTGTTAAACAAATCGTAGATTTATGAACATTATGATGCGATCTGACTCCGGTAGAGAGCTTGCACGCTGACTTGTCCGTGTAAGGCTAATTTTATTTGGGTCGACCTTCGAGTCAATAAAAAAAAATACGATAAATGACTAACTGCTCCTGAAAAACGAAATAAACTATTACGAGGCACGAGTGGTGAGCACAAATTGACACTGCGCAGTAGTTAATTTTTCGGTCTGTTTGGCGGAATGAAGAAGGGGGGAGCGCCAAGCTGCACACGCTCGTCGTCTATTGGATTTTTGAGTGTCATTTAGCTACTGGGATTTAGCCAAAAGTATACATGCGCGAGCTTGCCCCCACTACTGCCTATCTGTGCTCACCTATCTGTGCTCACCATTCGTGCCTCATACTGTAAAAACACACAACAAATACTAAAAGCAAACAACATGGCTGAGAGAAATATCTTACAAATAAGAGTATGCTGACAATCAGTCACACAACATAAAACCCAAAAGATAACCATTATCGCAGTGCTACTTGCTCATTAATTTCACGCTAGATGTAAAAAAGAACTTTCTCAGTCATTAAGCTAAGCATCGCACAATTTATCAAACAAATTGTAACACTATAACGAGATATAAGTATTTGCCTAACAAAGCTATCAGGGCAGTTGTAGACCGCAGGAAAACCAGAATGTATAGACCTCTACCCCACCCCGTAAGTCCCCTCTTTGAAACAGCTGGTCCAATAGCGCAGGAGGTGGGGAAGGTCAATGAAACTGGTCTTCAAGAACTACTTTCACTCGACGTGGTTCATTTTGCAATTGACCTTAATATAATAAAGCTATTGCGAATGGTGCATTGGTAGTGAGACAATTATTTTAATGCAATCAGATGCATTACCGGCTGTTACGTGATGAACAGGAATTTTACTCTTGTGGTTGACGGGAGCTTTCAAAAATCAGGGTTGAAATTGTATATAATTATAAGCAGTTATGTATGTGTGTACCCAAAGAATAAGTTTCTGTTTTTTTTTTTTCTATCTCTTTTTCTTTATAAAATTTTGTTAATATAAGTGTGTATTGTGGGGCAATCACAGACGTATGACTTGTAGGTACTACTCATACATCTGTGGGGGCAATCAATATTTTTTCTTTCTTTCTTCTTTCTTCTTCTAAATTGTTATAGAAGGCTTGAGGTGGTATATGTAAGTAACTATATATGTTCATAGTAGGAAAATATATATGTTCATAAGCAGTCGACATTTATTATTCCAAAAATAAGAAAAAAAAACTGCTGATTTAACCTTATTTATGCCATTAACAAAATTTGGCTACGTAGATTTTTTGTATGTAAACAAAACGTATTCTTTAGTAGATATACCTTATTCTTTAATGTCAAGTGGTGAACAAAATAAAGTATATTGGTTCTTTTAATTTCTAATAGGGTAAAGAATACTGGTATAACGAGACTACAATACTCTTTCTAAGTCTCTGTCAGATTTATATCCAAAAATAATCGCTAGCAAAGGTGGGTGCAAAGAGCCTTGCATTCTGATCTACATCAGTTGCATCGTACAAGTGTATTTAAATCATAACGTTGAATACAGTCGACATTTCCACGAAACACAAGTTTGCCTTGAAAGAGTTATCGACACTGGTACACTAAAAAACATTTGGTCAACTTTGAGCAAGGTTGACCGACACAATCGAATAAAAAATAGAATCAATTGATATTAATTATGTGGTATTGCCATATTTACGGTGTGCAACTATTTATATTAATACCAAAATATTTAGATAGATGGTGCTTAAATGTGATTTAAGAGATTTGCAAGATAATGGACGTATTTGTATGGAGACCTGCATCGCGATTATGTTTAACACATTTTGAGGACCTAAGCATTCATGTGGAAGTTCATATTTATGAAGTACCTACAATATTATTATACTGGTCTAACAAAAAGGCACTTAACACATATCTGAGTCTGACTACTATGAGTTGATCCTGATGTTGATAAAAAGGCAAAAAGCAGAACGGTGATAGTATTTAAATTTTGCAAGTGGAAAAGCCATCATAGTAAGACTTGAGAAAAGTACGGAGGATCGATAATCGATTAAGTAAATTCTGATTGTACCATCAAAATATTGATATTTTTGTAATAACTACTTTATCAGTAAATATTTACAAGAGTACTGATGATGATGGCTCTATGGCACTTAAATTTCAAGTAAAATTCAGTTTACAAAAATATATATAAGTACATAAATAGTTAGGTGCTTACCACAAAGTACTGTCATTAAGTCTTCAAAGATGACTCATGAAGATATTAATGACGTACATCAATTCGAAGAAATCATAGTGAAAGGTGAGATTACTCTCGCATCACATGATTCATACATTAAAATGTGTAGTTTATGGCACAAAGACATAAATACACCGGACGTTAATGTTGTGTTTCCTACTACACCTTATGAGACGATTATAAAGTAAGGGTACTAATGTTTACTTAAATATACTACAATCCACACATACTAAGATAGGAAATGAGAATCGTTTACCATGTTATTCAAATGTGTAATACTAAACTTTTACCCCCTTATTCATAGTGAAGTTATCAAACGTTGATTAGCTAAAATTCTGAAGTCTTTATCTGACACGTGACATTTGGCAATCGAAAGAGTGAGACGGAGGACACTATTACACTGATTTAGTTAAAAAGCGATTATGAATAAGGGGGTTAGACTGCAGTAAAAGAGAAATGATAAGACCATCATTATCCTCAGATATATTTAGATAGATATTAATTTTTAATTGCTTAGAGTAAAAAATAAGACTAATGTATTTCCTCTATTATTACCATTATTATAAATTGGGAAAGTCGCAAAAGGAATGATAGCTTTGAGTAGTACAATTTTTTCACTAATACACGTATAATAACAGTTGCAGCTCAGTCAGAGTATATAAATACTACGTAACAGCAAACTATTTTGTCCTTCACTCCACTCCTAAAAGAATCACCGGCGCGAAATAACTAATTCCGCGTAGCGCAGAACCAAGTACCGTAATAATTTGATTAAAGCTTTCTAGGGAAAGCTTGCAATTTATCACTTACTTCAAATAGAACGGTAGCTATGAATGCTATAAGTAAATAATGAAATAAATATTAATACTGACACATTAGAAAGTATATTTAGAGGAATGTTTCTGGCAAATTACAAACAATCTTCCGGTCCTGTTTCTAATCATTTTGGGTTACTGCTCTGACTAACAGCTCTTCCATCCTACTTATTATTCTTCACACAAGCCATTTATCTCTCCTTCCGTTTGCCACCAACCCCTGTTGAATATAGGATTTACACATTTACCCCCTTACTCATAAAGCGCTTTTTAACTAATATACTGATTAAATGGTCACGTAAATAAAGTCACATTATTTGACAATGACAATAGAGTGACGTTATTTACGTGACCCTTTAAACAGTCTATTAGTTAAATAATGTTTTATGAGTAAGGGGGTCAGTGTTCCATCATGCGTGCTCAGTAACAAATAAGGGATTTATTTTCTAATCCTCTCATCTCAGATTATTGGGAACGGAACCCTATGTATGAAATAACAAGGAAGGAAAAAATGCTGTGATTCAAAGTAGGAAATATAAATGGCCCTTGTTTTCTTTATATAAAAATTTGCTGTGTCTCACGGTTTTACCCACGTCAAACTTTTATAAATAAACGGGTTATACACAGCAAAAACTGTCAAATATTTTATTAGATAATCGCAGTCATATATACAAACCTGTCTTATTAATTATTTCCAATTCTTTATCAACTTTTAGTAGTCCCGGCTCTATTTTACCTATATGACGATAAAAAATTACGTCATTTACCTTGTTATTTTGAGTAAGCATACATCTACCGGAATTTTCTCAAATACTCAGTGCTCTGTACAAGTGCTCTAATTACATAATTATGGTAGTATACTACCATTTTCCCACCACATGTGACCATTCGCTGGTTACCGCAGGCTTTCACGGCTAACCGGTCACTTGTCGGTTGGTAACGCTTCCTGTACTAAATGTCGACCTATATCCGCCTACGTTGTGCTTGTTGTATGACTTTTTCTAAATACTTGAATTCATTAAATAAGCTTTTGGCATAAGCTTTCTTAACTAGTTGGCTCTATGAAAAAAATCTAGACTTAAACAGTTGAACTATGATACAACAGATTACGAATTAACAAAAAAACTTTTGTCATACTAAAGGTAGGCTTTTGATGAAACTTATGGAGATTGATTCTACTCTGGTGATTCTGAGCGAACTAATGTCTGAAATGTGCTATACCTACATTTAGTAATGCTGTACACTGACACTAACACGAATTTCGCATTTTTAATTAATTTAATTATTTTAGTCATTGTAAAGCCAAAAAAATGGTTTTGTGGTTAAAGTCAGCTAAATCCGGTAGGACCGTTTTGACGGCACGATACCTCATTATGTCAAAAAGAGACAAAAATAGTGCGATAAAAAGGGACACCCTCTTATCAAAACGGTCGTCTTAGATCTAGACAACTCTAGTTGGGTAAGATTCTATTCAGAATGATTCAAAAAACCAAAACTAGGAGAAAGCCAATAAAGAAACAAAACTTATTTTCTTCATTAATTGATCAAAGCATCATAGATTTAAGCTCAAAAATAACGTGTGGAATAAATTTCAATTACAATATAGGTAGAGCGTAGCGTTTATTCGCTCAAAGAGCAGTTCGACTGGGGAAGTACCTCGTCCTTACAGAATACCGCAGCCAAATAACTTCATGTTGTGTCCTGCGCGTGAGTAAGTTCGCCAGAGCTCATTGCAGAGGGGTGAAGGGTCGGTAACACGTGAGTGATGCCTCGTGTGTTGCAAGCGTCCATATAGCTACGGCAACCACTTACCATAAGGCGGATCATACGCTTGTTTATGGACATCGTCGTAAAAAAAAATACAGTGCTGCATGAGGTGCTCGACTTCTCTCAACCCTTCTTCAAACCTGGGTGTGAAGAGCTTTTGCAAGGTTGGCAAGACGCAAGTGATAGGTATCTACCCTGACAACTGCCTGCCGTTGGCAACTGCTTACCATTAGGCAATTCGTATGCTTATTAGCTTCATTCGAAGTATACAATTTTTTTGAGAGCCTGTTTATTTGAGCTATGTAAGTTCACCAATTTCATTCGTCAATTAGCATTTAATAACAGATTACAGTATCTCTATCTTTGTTTATTGAATAGCTATAGAAAGGGACAGGTCTAGAGATAACGAATCATTACACCTAATTGATATCTCTTACTACGGCGTCGAGCTATATAATAGCGAGTACGGCATTAAATATGAATGATACGGATCCATAGACCAAGAAGTCAATATCTATAGTTATTCTATTTTTGATCAGCCCAACTATCATGATCGGCGAAACCAAGGTCCAGCTGAGCGTTGATCTCCTCAAAATTGATATTCACCTTAACAAAAGACTTCATACGACAGACTCCTTGACAAAAGATTGTGCAACCTATCCAATACATACAAAGCATATAGGTTTTAAAAAGGCATACAATGTCCAAGACGGTATTATACAATAACATGCTTTGTCTGTCTGTCCGTGACTATATTTTTTGTGTGAACGACCTTGCCTATGAATCAAGAATGCTAGAATCGAATATTTTGAACCCTACCTGGTATACAAGTAGCAAGCTTTTTTTTCATATGAAAAGACCGCAATAAAGCCGCAATTGTCTAACATTTTTTGTCCCAACATTAGTCAAATGGGATCTTATGGTTTTCTGAGGAGAAACTTGGACAGAAAGAAATATATATATGATCCACTAAGCAGAGCTTGTACTATGAAAACCAGATGACTGATATACTTACTACATATTACCTACAACTGTTGATTTATGAGTACATACTTAACATACCTTTTTTTTAGAAATATATTTATTTACCATTATAACATGTATATTTTATAGCCTGCACGGAAGCCTCGAGGGCTTATCTGTGTAGGCGGTGGATGGACGGAAGGATGGACACGAGAGAGATCTTATAGAGGTTTAGTTCTTTCGTTTCCCTTGAAAGGAATCCGTATGGATGATACGAGAAATACTTACTCCCATGTGTAATCATATTTTAATAAGTAAAAGTCAGTAAAGATATTAAAATCAAGTAAACATCTAACGTTCATCTGATCATATCTGATGTAAGTTGAAATTTGTTCCAAAAAGGTTTTATATTCTAAACCGATATGCTAACCTCTTTAATATTGACATCATAAAATAAAAGTAAAAAACAATTTGACGTACGTAAATAATAACTGGTTTGGGTCATCCCGTAGTCCATGAAATCAAGATTATATATCACTTGACATTGGCGAAGTTGCGGTGGTATTTCCGCAAAAGCCATAAATAAGAATTGAATTGAAGATTATATAAAGATTGAAGTAAAATTGTATCTATGAGGATATAAAAAAGGTGCAACATGTCAAAGAAAATCATACCCGATAATAAAAGTGTGGTGGTTCACGTGGATCCTACAGAATGTCCCTTCAGAGAGTTTCGAGACCACGAACTGTCAACTGATTATTGGGGACTGGTTAGTTGATCATCATCATAAATTATTCATACCGACTCTTAGTCAGTAGACCTTCAATTATGAGATTCAATTCCTCCCTCGGAAATCCCACAATTGACCTTTAGAAGGCACGCTGAGGTTATCACATCATCATCATCAGCCTATAATGTCCCACTGCTGAGCACAGGCCTCCTTTCAACAAATGAGGGTGAAAGGGACTGGGCGATACTCCACCACGCGTGCCCACTGCGGTTTGGTGGAGGCAGGCTAGTGGTCAACCTACTGTTGGAATTTTTCAAGCCGCCTAGAAGGCGTCCAACTAGCTTAACGACTATCACAATTAAGTGATAACCGGGACCAACGGCTTTACGTGCCTTCCGAAGCACGGAAACGCTCGATTTGAAATACCACTAGGCGGTCACCCATCCAGGTACCGACCACGACAGACGTAGCTTAACTTTGCCGATCGATTAAGAACGGCTAATCATACTACACCACTTCTTTAGAGGTTATCACATAATTGTGATAATTGGAGGCCTCCTAGGCGGCTTGAAAACTCCAACAGTAGGCTGACCACTAGCTTACCTCCACCAATCCGCAGTGAGTATGCGTGGTGGAGTATCTGCCCATTGCCTTTCACCCTCATTTGTGAAAGGAGCCCCTTCTCAGCAGTGGTACATTATAGGCTGATGACGATGACTGGTATTGGTCAACTTGATGTTAAGCTGTTACCAAAGCTTATATAAAATCATTTAGTCGCTTTCAACACCATAAATCATCATACGGAATCAGTATCGAAAGAGTTTGCTCTACTACAGTGGTTTTATTACTATTTTTAACGCGTCCTAGCTTAATTTGAATCAACAGATCCATAACCAAATCCAGACTACTTCGCTGCAAATGCAAAACAATGGTCCTAACACCCTATGATAATACAAGAGCTATGCAAGTACCCCAATCGATATTGCACAGCACCAGGAAACTGGCTTTGTGCAAAAACTTTTGGTTAAATGCAAATATCATGCAAATGGGGACCAGTCGAATCTCTAATCAGAAGCTGGCTGGAGTGGCGAACAATTCATGAGCTAGCTGGTTTGAAATTCTGTTCAGACCCAAAAGTTTTACATCTAGTCTGCCATGCTGTCAGGTTTTATGTTAGAACTTTTTCGATTGGAAACAAGATTTTTATATTGAAGACACGCATTGCATATTAGTTTTCATATTTTCTTTGGAATACTTTGATAGAGTTAGTTTCTCGCAAAGTAAGGAAGTGCAGTATTCGTTTAGTTGTATAGATTGAAGTACCTTCAACAGCGAGGATTTCTATCAAGTTTAATTTTAGACTAACGTAAGGATTTCAAAATGTGTGATTCGCAATGCCTATGAACGTTGTGAACACACGACCGGGTGATTGGTCAAACAACACACAAACAGATAGACTTATTTGTTATCATAATTTTTATGTAGATAACGCTATAGTATAGGTACGCAGTGTAATAGAAAATATATAATTATTTTACTAGGGATAAATTTTGCGCTAAGTCTAACAAAATCCTAATCCTAACTAGTGAGTTTGTTTGTTATGCCTTCGCGCCTCAACTACGCAACGGATCATCATGAAATTTGACATGCAGATAGCCTGTGGTATGGAGAAGGACATAGGCTACTTTTTTATCCCGGAAATGTGGGTGAAACCGTGGGGAACGGCTAGTTATAGAAAGCTTAAAAAACCGGCCAAGTGCCAGTTGGATCTCACTCACACCAAGAGTTCGGTAAAGACGTTTCTTGTATGGGTCGTCCTTTAATTTTTATTATTTCTTGTCATAGTGGCAATAGAAATACACATTCTGTGAAAATTTCAACAGTCCACTTTTACGGTTCATGTGATATAGCCCACTGACACAGACCGACGGACGAATAGCGGAGGCTTAGTAATAGGGTCCCATTGGCACCCTTTGTATACGGAACCCAAAAAGACCACCACTACTGTGAAAAATAGCCCGCTAATTCCGTACCATTTCTTCCAGGGTCCATCAGCAATGAGAACAATATCCCACCAAACCAAAACAACAGTGAAAACACCAGTGGACTATGTTTGGGTTGATGAACAGACCCAACCTTTACCCAGGTCTGTGCGTCAGTATCTACATGGGTGGGTCAGAGCTGAGGAACTAGCGATGAGGAGATGGAAAGCTGACGTTGTAGTTTTTGAGGTAAGTGACAGATACTGGACACAATACAGGTGATTTTAGACGCTGCGATAATAGGGATGTTTCCTGGGTAAAAAGAAAAAAAATAATTAGTCCGTCAGTTAGATTGTCAAAAAAGATTGGATACGTATTTTTTGCTTTACCAAATCATTAACAATTGACGAAGATAAAGCGCGACTAAGTTCGGGAGAGGGGCTCGTGACGTCACTTGTTACTAAAAAGTGTACCACACCGTGACATCACGCGGAACTTCAACCATATCCTCGTATTTCTTTGTTTAATTGACAAAAGAAAGAATACGTGTCTAATATTTTTTGATAAAATCAAAATCAAAAATGATTTATACAATTTAGGCCCTGATAAGGCTCTTGTGAACGTTAACAAATGACTCTACACCGGTTCCAAATACAACTTGAACTGAGAAGACTCCGGCAAGAAAATCAGCAAGTTTTTTTTTTTTTAATGTGTAATAAGTATTACAATTTACAAAATATATATAACAATAGCCTGCGAAGCGAACAATTCATTCAAATGCATTCTTGTCATCTACAAAATCAGAAACTTTATAGTACCCTTTCTTGCATAACTTCTGTTTTACTATCTTTTTGAATCTATGTATAGGTAGCTCTTGGATAATGTATATGACGGACTGAATACATTTTTTCAGGAAAGTAGCCTATTTGTTCAGTAAGAAAATTATAAGGATTGTCGCGAACTAAGTGTAATAAGTGTAGTTGTGACGACAGAAGTAGCTAGTATTTTTAATGCTCCATTAATGCCCGGTTTCTATAAACAAAATCGAATCGTTTTGCATACCAATGGTAGGTTTTTTTAATGCCAAACTAAGCATATAGATCTTTTCGTAAGCTATTTTTACCTTTGATAGCTACTTCCATATGGCAGGGTCTGCTATGCAAAGCTTTGAGGTCGCAAAGACATTCAGTTCATTATTAGTAAAGATATAAAAGTTATTTTAACCGATAACGGTCCGTAAATTATAGAAATCGGCCATAAGTGGATAAGCAAGATGGCTACCGTTGACGGACAAATTCTAGTAGGTTTATCTTATACTGAGCATTCTATTTATTTATTCTTGACCTTGAGTATTTAAAGTAGACAACCTAGTTTATACATTGGATACAGTAAGTTGTTTTTTAAAATAAAGTAAGACAAATTATTCGTTTAATACCTAATTTTGAGTGACTCATAAAATTATGAGACCGCTACCTACTCTACGCGACTGCGACATAGTCACCTACAACCATACCGCTCAATTTCCTCAATCCAATTGGTTTGAGGAAAATAAATACGTTGTAAATGTTGGCATTTCGAGATGCAGTCGAAGAGTTGCTAAGAGGAATGGGCCCTAGTGTTTCTTTTTTTATATACAACTAAGTCGGTAAACAAGCTTACAGTCCACCTGATGGTAAGCGGTTACCCTAGCCAAATGGACGCTTGCAACACAAGAAGCATCGCTCACGCGTTACCGACCTTTCTCCCCTCCCCTATGACCTCTGGCGACCTTACTCACGCGCAGGAATACAACTTTACACAACATAAAGTTATTTGGCTGCGGTATTCTGTAAGGTGGAGGTACAGTCGAGTACATAAATATGTATACACTTTTTGAAAATCAAATGCGATTTTCTCGCATGTTTAACATTTAAGTGTTAAACTATTACACAAATCATAATAGTATATGTTAGAAGATTCTGCCTTTATAATATCTCATAATTTCAATCAGTAGTTTAAGAGGAAACCGTTGTTGAATTTTACTAATTGTATACATATTTATGTCCTCGACTGTACTTCCCCAGTCGAGCTGCTCTTTGAGCGAATAAACGCTATGCTCTACCTCTCAGAAAACCAGTCACACCATTTCTTTTATATTTTAGTCGTCATGAGAATTTAAGTTATCATCTTTGTAATGAACATCGGCAATACATTCCATCAATAATTTTTAATTAAACAGCTTACTCTGTACCTATAGATAACTGCGAAACGGTAAACCGGAACCCAAAAACAACAATGTCATGGTTAATGACTGGCAGTTTGTCTTAACAAAATTAATGAGTTAACTTTAAGCTGCATAGTGGTTTTATCTAGAGGTTAAGAAATTAATTACTTTACAACAGGAAACTAACTAATCTATTTTGATATAGAATTTATTAGGCTATAAAGGTTATCACTAAGTTCAATCCTCCTTTTTGTTAAAAAATTGCTTCAGCATTAGTGTTAATGAACTATTGATGATGAAGCATTATGAACCTTATATCTAAGAAAAGTCCCAGCAGAGTCAAAAGGTTTTGATAATGATGATTCTTATTATCAGGAAGAAAATGGAGATAAAATGTCAGTGATCGACACTCAGTTGAGTCATGCTCAAGTTCTGCTCAGATCCGCATTCTGCAGAAAAGTATTGTCTGCCTGTTTCATTCTGGAGAGACTGGATCCGTTTTCGGTAAGATTTTTTGGGAATTTCGTTTCATCGTTAAGCTTGTTAATTTTCATGAAAATAAGTGGAGGGGATTTTGAAATTGATAAACAATAGCCTGAAAATGAGAGTGAATTTGGGGGTTACAAATGGTATGTTTATATGGCTAGTTACTGGAGTAGCTAACTAAAGGTACTTTGATGTCCAAGAACCAAATTTTCAGATGGAACACCAATGGGAGAATTTCATATGCAGCATCACACCAGAAGGTTGGAGAGCGAGATACCACATCTATTCACCAGGCATGAAGGCTGGAGGTGGTATGCAGCATCGTCCAGGACTATCCAAAAATGGTAATAGCTTTTGTTCTCTATAGCCCATATAAATTCACAATTATTCTGCTTAAATTGTGATAGTGATAACCATATAGTGAGATAGAATTGTAGAGAAATATGAGAAACGTAAACCAGCTCTCAATAATTATGTACCGGTTTAGGAAAAAATAAAAGGCTCAACTAGGAAAAATGGGTTTGTCAAAGTTTAATTTTAGTTTTAGTCAGAATCTGTGAATCTGGGACTGACTACTAAGATTTATTTTAGTTGTCATTTTTACTATACCACACAGCAAAAAGACACCTCTTAGAAGGCAATAGATCAGCGGTAGGTATTGCCACAAAGCAACAATTGTTCAACCTTATTCCACCATCCCCATTTTTACACCGAACCAGAATACGCCGGGAAATTTTCACCAGTACGTTGTTGACATACCGAAAATACGGACACAGCGTTTTGCATCCTCATTTATAATGCGGACAGCAAGGGAGTGGAAATTGCTTCCGGCGTCTGTGTTTCCTGACGCTTACAATCTAGGAACTTTCAAGGCCAGTGTGAATAGGTTTATTCTGGGTAAGCGTGTTTCAACTTAGGCTTCGTCATCGCCCCTTACAAACGCAAGCCCATTTAATTTAAAAAAATGGTCATGTCAGTAGCAAGCACGTGATTTCTCACTTCCATTTATGATGAATGGTACCGGAGCTGTTATAGTGAGCAACTACACACGTACACATGCACTCCAAAAAGTGAACAGTAAGTAGACCAAGTTTTAGCAGTAGAATCTTCTCTATCCCTCACAGGTTGCTACCTAGTACGTCTTTTCTACCTCGGCGCCTGGCGATGCGTGTGGGTCAGTGATCAAGTCCCAGTTGATGCTACCGATGCTCCTCTCTTCCCATTCTCACCACTCGTGAGCCGTGCACCACCTACAAAGCCCACCAGACAGGCGCCCGCTATGGATATTTCTAGTGTGGTATACTTGTGGCCTTTGCTTCTTTGCAAGGTAAGAAAGTCTTGGGAATACTAGAAGTTATATTTTAAAGAGTGTT
This sequence comes from Achlya flavicornis, assembly GCA_947623365.1. Lineage (NCBI taxonomy): Eukaryota > Metazoa > Arthropoda > Insecta > Lepidoptera > Drepanidae > Achlya > Achlya flavicornis. The sequence goes on from OX392479.1 coordinate 13,971,751, forward strand.
ATAACCAGGTTGTGGTGGAAGTATTCATCAATAAGTGCCAAATCTTCTACTCCAGTGCAAGTTCATTTGGTGTGCCGCTTTTTGTGATTAAGAATATCGGGCTTGATTTCTGACTAAGGAGCAATTTGTCATTCTAAAAGATCATCTTGGGTTGGAATAGTTCAAGATAGACGGCAAAAGTAAATACATTGAACGGGTGTCTTGAACGAAGTAATGAGACCATCGCCTATCTTCTCAGGGACGTTGTTCGTGAAAATATATTTTGTTATACTGGCTGGAGATTTCGAGATGGCCTATTTTCGAAACCTATGTTGGGTTAGTCATGCTGAACAACTTTTACTATGGTGGTCCCATAGTAAAAGTTGTTCATCAAATTTTTTACTTTCCATAGTAAATGTCAACCTTGCTTGATCATAATGTATGAAAAGTAAAAAAATTTTTTGAGAATTCATTGTTCCTCCCATAGTATAAGTTGTTCAGCATGACTAACCCAACATAGGTTTCGAAAATATGCCATGTCGAAATCTCCACCTGTTATTTACAGATATAAAACAAAATATATTTTCACGAACAACGTCTCTGAGAGGATAGTTCTGTAGCAGTTCTGTAGTTACAGCACTCAAACAATTTTGATTATTCAAGAATTTATAATTCTTCTTCAATTCAGCGTAACATTTCTTCGAAAATTACTAAATTTTGCTCCCTAGAGATTATTTACAAATTTTGTACCGTAAGGATAATTGTAAAAAGCTTTATAAACACTTTGCTTGCGTATTTTCAGCTCAATGCTTTCTCATTACAAATTCTTGGGAGACCGCAACTCATTTGCTGTAACTTTGCGGTTAAATCCAAACAAATCTTCAATTTATTTAGCAATAAACAATGCTTAGCTATTTCTTCCCTTCACTTATTTTCATTAGATGCATTATTACTTGGATATTTGTCACTAATTAGTAGTAGTAAATAATTCCACGATTCTTTCCTCTTTATCCGTCCATGAGTTTTCTTTCTAAAATCCCCCAGTTTTTGCAGTCCCGGTCCTCACACACGGTCATCTGATCCCAAACTAAGCAAAGCTTGTACTATGGAAACCAGATAACTGATATAATACATATACTAGTTTTTTGTTTGTAAATACATACTTAAGATACATAATTACACCCAGACACAGGACATACAGACATGTTCATGCACACAAATGCATGTCCTGTGTAGGAATCGAACCCACGACCTGCGGCGCGATAGGTAGAATCTTAACCAGAGTCTTATCCAACCACGCCAGCTGGCCCGTCAAAATCTAAATTGATTTATTAACCGTTTCAATTACTGAACATCTTGATGCGTTACCGGGATGAAAATTTCCCAATGTTTCTTTCTATGCCATAGGGTATCTACCTGTGTGCCAAACATCATAATTAGTTGTGTAGTTGAGGTATCTAGAGATTACAAACAAACTCTACATTCACATTTTTAAATAAGTCAAAGTTAAGCCCTACGAGAGCATTTTAAAGCCTCTGAAAGTACCTACCACCAAATATCACTCAGGTATGAATAATATTGATATGATTTAACTTCAGTGGTTTAAAAGAAATACCTATATACCAAATTAAACTATAAACACCGGGTCTATCTTTGAGATACTTGGGTTACAAGCCTTTATACTAATAATACAAACCTAATTTTTTTATATCCTGGGACAATTCTCCTTCACTCATCTCATTTAGAATACATACTTTAGTGACTTATAATAAGCAACACACATGAAATTGATGTTAACTGAAACTCCTAACGCACTAACCTATAAATAATGAAGCGCCTGTTCAGGCTGCAACTTTAACGATCCAATTCCCGTCACGTGTGTTAAATTGCTAATCAAAATACAACAGGCGCTACTGAAGCTAGCTGCGCCCGACATGAATTCCGATGAGGACATAGATAGCTATGAAGATGAAGATATGCCAGAGTTTAACGTGATGCACTGCCTCACCGGTGGATTGAATTTAATGTTTCATTCTAGATGTAAGTTTTATGATTCAATTTTTCATTATTGTTTTCAAATGTAGCAATGATGAGAAACGTTTTTATTGACAAATAGATTTTACAGTTTATTATTTATTAATATATCTTTATTTTTCATTTGAATCGGGAACACTAGGTCATGTCCTTACTTCTTACAAGAATAATCAATTGATGAATGATTTACAGCTAGGTCCTTAATTAAACTAACGAAAACTTAAACATAAAACTGAAGACTAAAATTGTAACAGTTTTCATTTGCAACTGGTGCCTAAGATACTCCTTTACATAATGCACCAGTTCGCTCCTTCCCTTCAGTTAGGTTCAAAATCTTAGTAATGAAAATGATTATTTAACTCACAAGCTGACGAAGAACTCTGGCAGCTGTTGACATCAGAAGTGCCTGTATTCTCCTGGGACGATGACGACGAGACTCTAGCCAGTACTGTCAAAAGTCGGAGCACCAAGAAACCATCGACAAAAGAGACTACTACTGTCAATGTAATTATCATTTGTAGTCCTTAAATCGTAGTTAGTATTTTAATTAATTACATTTTACATCGAAATCATAGTATTGTCATACCATCAATTTCAGTTAATTACAGAAACATACCTACAGGTTTTTTTTTTACTGTGTATAGGCCTGTCTACAATCTCACCATGGTAAGTGATGATGTGTTCGTAGGTGGTAAGCACACAGAGCCTAGAAGGAACTGGCTCTGAAGTGCAGCTGTCGGAACACACCGATAGGTGTTTGGCGACACATTTACTACAAAGTATCCAACCACCGTGCTATGGTTTCCTCACGATGTTTTCCTTCACCGAAAGCTCAAACACATTGTAGGATTCGAACCCGGGACCTTCGTCTCGGTATCCGACGTCACTACCACTGAGCTATCATCGCCTTAAATGTCCTAAATATTTACTATAGACAACAGCTATTTCTTAAATTCCATAAAGTACAGTGTACATTAGAAAACATACTTAATTAGATAAAATTAAACGATTACAAACAGCAACTGTAGAACTAAGTTATCTTTTTATATTAAAGGTTTTTTTTGTATAGTGATGTGGCCCAAGGCCCTAAAAATTAACTGAGTATCCCTTTGCAGCGTAAAGGCACGACCACACTAACCTTGTTGGACACCAAGGATCTACCCGCCTACGCTTTGCCCGGGCTCACACCTGGACACGAGATGAATCTGTTGGTAACCATGGCCAGGGATCTGCCATTGAAGAAACCGCTACCTGAACCTGGTGAATACTTGTGTTTAGATCATAGAATATTTATATTTGTAGTGCTATCCTGGCCTGGCATCCATGTTTGCTAAGAATGTGGCGTACCATTTACTATGTTCTTTTTAGGGTTCCGTAGCCAAATGGCAAAAAACGGAACCCTTATAGATTCGTCATGTCTGTCTGTCTGTCTGTCTGTCCGTGTATGTCACAGCCATTTATTTCAGAAACTATAAGAACTATAATGTTGAAACTTGGTAAGTAGATGTATTCTATGAACCGCATTAAGATTTTCACACAAAAATAGAAAAAAAACAATAAATTTTGGGGGTTCCCCATACTTAGAACTGAAACTCAAAAAAATTTTTTTCATCAAACCCATAAGTCTATGGATAGGTCTTCAAAAATGATATTGAGGTTTCTAATATCATTTTTTTCTAAACTGAATAGTTTGCGCGAGAGACACTTCCAAAGTGGTAAAATGTGTGTCCCCCCCCCCTGTAACTTCTAAAATAAGAGAATGATAAATCTATAAAAAATATATGATGTACATTACGGTGCAAACTTCCACTGAAAATTGGTTTGAACGAGATCTAGTAAGTAGTTTTTTTTTAATAGGTCATAAATTGAAATTAATATCAAATACTCAGGTCTATACTTCCATTTACTTATATACCTACAGGTTTGTACGGAACCCTCGGTGCGCGAGTCTGACTTGCACTTGGCCGGTTTTTTCTATAATTTTTTTTATTTCTTACGTACGCGTCCATTTACAGTGAATAATTCTAATTATTTTTAAAATAGCAAAATATGAGAATTGACTTTGAGAAATGTTCATGGTACCTTACCTATATAGGTTTTTTTCACAATTTCAGTCATTTTTATGAAACGTTTATTTGACTGACCATATTTTTAACAGACTTGCTCTTATTGCACCGTGTTTAGGTTCATAATCCAAACTGAAATTATCTAAAACAACATTTAATTTTTAATTTACGTACATTACTGCGATAGTTTTTTTTTTAAATTGTCTAATATACATTTCTTAGATGTGGCTCTATGGAAGTACTACAGATGGGTGGACTGGGCTCGGAGCCATGGTCTGTACGAGGCGTACGACTGTCCTCGCACCAGATTCCTCAAGGTCAACGGTCTGATGAAGCTCTCGTATGCACCGCATTTGTTGGATGTTCAGAGTACTGAGACTGTAAGTAATTTTGCCTAATATTATAAAGTCGAAGCCATTAGCAGGGTACACTAGCAGAAGACACTAGCAGGGTACTTATGAAGGTCAAAATTTCTTAAACCGGTTCGGAAGTCAACCTTCAACTGAGGAAAACCTCAGCAAGGTTACATTCTTTTAATATTTTTGGTCACGCAAAAAAAGTCACTTTGTTTGATTCTCAAGAAGATGGTCGATAAATTCGTGGCCATCAACAGTATTTGATGTGAATAAAGCCTGTGTTTAATTGATTATTATGCTTAGTCTGGTCTCACTAACAACTATAGGGTATATGAAAAATTTTTAAATATCTTAATTTCTCTGTGTCTTAGTCATTTTCACGGATTTTGATAATCTGTGGAACGGAAAATACTGCATATAACCTGGGATGGTGTAGCTTCTTATTACAGAAAAAAAACGGAACCGGTTCAGTAGTTACAGAGATTAGCGCGTTCAAAAAATAATACAAACAAACCCAGTTTTATTATAGTGCCAAAAAGGACATACGGCTCTTTTTTTTCGCTTTTTTTTTTGTTCGATTTGGTGGACTGGACTGGACTGATGGCGTTAGTAACACAGTTAGTAACCATTCTATTTAACTGTTTTGTATGTTACAGATAACGTTCGCTTTCAGGGAAGACAATGAAAAATCTGCGCCAGAGGGAAAATCGGTAAGGTTGAGTATTATGTAGGTAACACAAAGTAACACAAAAAGCTATATAGTGCACCTTTATGGTAGCTTTTAAGATTCCATAGCAAAAAGGAACCCTTATGGTGCGTCTCTGTCCGTCTGTCACAAAAACACATCAGAAACAACTAATGCTATCGTTTTGAGTTTTAATATTAAATCTGGATCTGTTTGTATCTTTGTAAGCTTGGGGGCCGAAATTTCAAACGATTGCAATGTTCAAAATTGAATGAAGTATTCCATTCTCCCGATTCGTTTTTGTTTTGTTTATAGGAACCGGGCATAACCGGGTAATTAAATTTCATTAAATGTTTGACTGTTTGCAACAAGTAACATAAAAAAAGAAATATAACCGAATTGAGAACCTCCTCCTTTTTTTGAAGTCGGTTAAAAATACTATGTTTTATATTTCCTGCAGGGAAAGAAAGGAGCAAAAGATACAACTAAATCGATCACCGTCGCTACATCCGCCAGCACCTATAACCATATGAAAGAAGAACTACGAGAATGGATCCCATATGAAGCGGTAAGTTTTTTTATTTTTTATGTTAAATGGGCTTGCGTTTGACCTTCGACTGACCCCATGAGGAGTTATGATGAGGCCGAGGATGTAGCACGCTTACCCAGAAAAAGCCTATTCACTCTGGCCTTGAATACACCTAGGTTGTAGGTGTCGGGAAACACAGATCCCGGAAGAGAGTTCCACTCCTTTGCTGTTCGTATAAGAAACGATGAAGCGAAGCGTTGTGTCCGGGTACTACATAAAATATGCCTCAGTCCTCGTTTCAAACAATCAAGTGGACAACTTTTACTTTGAGGACAAAGTTGAAACCGCGTAAATTACAGTAATATAAGGAAGTGACATCTAATGCCATGTTTTGAAATGTCGCGGAGTTCAATCGTACAATAAGGTTGAGCTTTCTGAAGGAAAATATCGTAAGACCTGCCTGGTTACCAACCGCTGTGTTCCGACAGCTGCACCAGGGAGCCTTCTAGATTTGTTTGCTTACCACCATCGGCCACGACATCACTAAGCATCGTGATATTGTGGTCAAACACAGGCCTATAATAAAACAATATTTAAAAAAAAACTTTTTTGTCCAGTTTATGTTCTGCATTTCCATATTCCTGAAGGATCTGTTTTCCGAGACTTGATTGACTTTGATATAAATAAAGTTTAAAGTACAACTCAGTCAGTCCTTGACAATGCAAGCACATTTGATAGTGATAAAACTCTATCAATGTGTTTGAGTACATATCACATTGGGAATACAGTTGGAAGTTGAATACAGTTACGCCATCACGACGATGACGCGCAATGACTAACTTTTAACATGGGACTTCCCATGAACTCTGCGCTGTGATTGCTCAATCTATATTTAAGTCAACCTCGCTAACCAATCGTATGGTTCCAGATTTTAAACTGTATAAAATCTAGACATAATAAATACAGTTTAATTTAAATGCAATTGATTATTAACCTTTTAATGAAAACCTATCGATTATATTCCAAAACTCTTCTCTATCATTAGTATTATAAGAGATATAAGAGTATTTCCTGAATCGCACTAACGAAGTTTTCCACGTCGGTCACATATATACAAACTCCGTTGTAATAATGTTGGCCCTCTCCCGGGTATACTCCATCGACCGACCCGCTCCTCGTGGCCTCTCTCACGCAGGGTCTAGGTGGCTTCGGACGCTTAAATGCAAATCATATAAAATATTTACTCTCTTTGGGGTTCAGTTTGGCGTCCGTAGCGCATCTTGACCATGCTGTCTGTGAGGTTACAGCACGAGTTGTGGTGGCCTGTAAGGTCGTGGGAACCTGTATGATCGGTAGAAAGCTTAAAGGCAGTTTCTATGATGATATTGGTTGCAGCGTTTGGAAGGCGGAGTTACCTGGGAGAGGCAACCATGTACAAAGCACAGAACTATTCAACCAATTGCAAAACTCAAACCAAATGGAACAAAACAACCTTTTTGTTTCATTTACTTATTTTGTAAAATTAAAAGAACTTTGGTGCAGTTATCCTTTTGAATCAAAAATCTTACATATTTTTACCTCTCCTACATTTATACAGAAAGAAAATAAATTTATTAATCAAAAATGGACGTACAAAAAATAAAATAACATTTAAAAAATCAAAAAAGTTTAGGAAAACTGTACGCCGCATTTTTTATGATTGAATAAGTTCAATATCTTTATTTTTATTAATAAAATGATTATTTTAACTAACTTTACCCTACGCGTGATCCCCTAGGCCCTAGGGATTTGAATTATCAATGGAAGGATATCCTTCCCTTCTGAATTAGTGCCTACAATACACCTACAAGAAATCTATTAGCAAAATTTCAACGTTTAATGCCAGCAGTTTGGGCTGTCAGATAAAACTAGTATAGATTAGATATAAGACTATTTTTAGACAAACAGCTTGCTTAACTCATGAGAAACATTATTCTCGCTGCACGTTATCAATTTTCTTCAACAATTTCAGATGTATCTTCAAGTGAAGCACGTCAACATGCTCTACTACCCATCTATGTTCCAATATACGACAGCAGCAAGCAATCCACCATTGAGGATCACAAAGGCACCGCCAAACAGGGCGCTGGACATACCAGCACCAAAATCGGCACCATTATACCTTCAAATTGATGGCCCAGACTCCAATAAACTCCGGATATCTTTGAACATACTGCATCCGAGGATTCTACATAATTGTTTTGTACCGCTAGTGGATTATATTGAACCAGCTTATTTGGTTATGGAAAAATTTGAGTGGTTCAAGGATTGTGAGATTCCAATGGCAAAAGGTTTTATTGAGACACGGGGTTATGATTCAATTGAAGTTGATTTTCTTCCAGGAAGGCATTTTTGTAGGTATGTTTAACAATGATAGCTCCCTTGGGCTATACAAGGTTGAATTAGAGGTAGTAATTTCCGTAACAGAGGTAGTGAATGATCCCCTGCAATGTGCTTGACCTTTCGAAGAAGCAAAACATCATGAGGGAACCATGCTCGTTAGTGCTTGGTAGTACTCGCCTAGATGGCTAAGCTCCTACAGTAGTACCCAACTGAAATGGCTTACCGATGTACCTGCGCAGAAGATACATTTTCAAAGCGCGGGAAATGCTATTGGTCGGCAGCTGCCGCCATGTGTGCGTAGGGGCGCGACTTGCGAGTAAGACGGAACTAGCAGCTGCAGTGTATTATCAACCTTATAGTAGTGATCTAAGGTTGATTGTAAGTTTTAAGCATTCTTCCGTTTATCTTCGGGCCATACCTTCTTTTCTGTGCGAACGAAGATTCACGACGCGCCTTATCAGTTGGGTACTACTGTACTCTCAAGATTAACGTATGTAACCAAGCACTCACTGTGTATTGCCGCAGCTGCACTTGAGAGCCTCATCATCAATTATCATGGTGAGATTGTGATCAAAACCCAAGCATAAGCACAGTATTTAAAAAAATACATTGAATCTTTAACACGCACAAATTCATTAAACCAAGTTACTATCCTTACTGACAATTTGACATTCATAAAACTACAGCAATAATATTTTAAAACATAAAACTGAATCAAAGATTGCAGTAGATTTTTTTTTCAGAATCTGGGTTCACTCAAGTCTGAGTTGGCACATGATGCTGCTAAGCGAATCTTCACTACTCCTGGGCTCCAGGGACACGATACAGTCGGCAACGGTGCGGGAGTGTCCCTGGGCTTCCCGGTTCTTATCTAATCTGAGTTTAGCGTTTTCAAACTGGATTCGTTTGAATAGATCTAACCATAACATGATTGGAGCTGATCGAGATTTTTACAGGTATCAGAGGAATGTGTTTGATTTTTAACCGACTTAATAAAAAGGAGAAGGTTCTCAAATCGGTTGTATTTATTTTTCTATGTTTGTTACCTCTTAACTCCGTCATTTATTAACCGATTTGGAAAATTCTTTTTTGTCTGGAAGGGTACACTTCCCGTTTGGTCCCATTGTCATTAGATCAGGATTTGATTACTTCTTAGTGTACTTTGAAGTCGGTTTAAGTTTTTTGTAAAACAGTCCAATTATTGTTGAAATGTTTTAATAATTATTCATGATTATACAGCTTATTGAAAATCAGAAATTATTGCTTATGCACAATTCTGCCTATCACATTTAACAAGGCGTTTCGAATAGATGACAAGATTTTTTTAAAAGACGTACTGATTATTTATCTCGTCAGCCGATTTCGTAAAAAGCCTATAATTCGCCCCAAGCTAAACTTAATAACTTCTGAAGACCTCTTTTCATTCTGTTACCCTCACTACATTATCCCCAAACAGTTCTTGGTATCGATGTGTTTACACTTTTATTATAGTTAAATATAGACATGCTACTAAAAAACCATGCTTAAGACGAGTATGTTCTTCAACTGTATTTTTTAAATTGCTTGATATAAGCAGATAAGCATGCTCGATACTAGCCATACAAGATACTGACCATCTTTGATGTCAAATAACATTATTATTCAAAAAAATAACATTCTGTTATTTTTTTTTTACTGTTTTGTTACGTGTATTTTCTTTCTTTCTTCTTTTAGCAATGGTTTCGAGACACATGCTACTAGGCAGCAGTTGCTCAATAATAGTAAGCTTTCGTGCTACTTACTAGCATGTCTATCTGAACCGTATTCGTAAGAATAGCATTTGAAAATAGTTTCATCATATATAATAAATATATAAATGTTTTTTTTTTATTTGAACTCTATATATATTTCCCCTATACCATAAAACATTTAACAGGTCTTATCAACCGGACCTTACCTGGGACCCCAAGCTTGTCGGTTATGACAAAACCCTCCTCCATTGGATGTTCAGACAAGCTTTACAAGCTCAACTCCACAAAAGGCTACCTCCAGCTGAATATAATGCAGTTAGCGCAGTCTTAAGACGCTATTTTTGCGACCCAGACTTTGGTTTTCCACCGAAACCTATGCCTCAAAAGCCTTTGAGGGACATTGTGGCAACAGATCCTTGTGACTGTGTCATGCCTGAAGCTGAGGAGATGGAAGTTTATGAGGAGCAACTTGAAGAACAGGTTAGAACAACATTATATTTCTTGTCTAACGTCAATAAAAAGCTATGTAGTATATTTTTAACAAATCACTGCTTGTGGTGTCTGCTGCTTGTGGGTCTGGTCTCCTTAAGTTTGCTATTTATTTACTTATTAAATATTTATTCAGTCTACTTTGTAATTTTGCCGCCGCACCGGGGCATGCGATTGTTGTCAGTGCGATTAGAATGTAAATATTAAGTAATGAATCAAAGCTTTTTGAAAAGAGTAATTGCTGAGTTTATTGCCGGCTCTTCTCAGCAAATGCAACCTTCTGAACCGGTATTAGAGTCAGATTTTTCATAAGTGCCTGCGAAGGTCTATTTGAATAATAATAATGTTTAATAATAATAATGTTTATTCAGCCAATAAAATGATTTTGAATTTGAACACTTGCATTAAATTTATACCTAGCATATACAAGAAGAAAAAATAGTGCCTCCATACATAATGGAAGAACTGCTGACATCGCCAACCAAACCGGCCACTTCACAAATATGTGAAGTAGCAACTGCAGACTTACCCTGTGGTGTACTGAAGGAAGAGAGGGAGAAGGTGATGAAGAGACATGAGGCGGCGACCTTTCTGCAGGCCCATTGGAGAGGCACCTGGGCCAGGAAGTGCTTGGCTTCTCATTTTACCTTTACTCCGGATATTACTAAAATCGTAAGTACAGAAAAGACTTGAATTCATTGAAATCATTTGTGGTGTACAATATTTTAGAAAGAGATAAAACGGATTAAGCTGTAGATTGGATGCTATTTAAGTTTATTCCTATGAAAACATCTGGCTGACTGATAGTCTAAATGACCCACCCATTTAGACTTTTAGACCCTAGATATTTTAAATTTAGTGAAAATATCCCATATAGCAAGGACACGTACCGCAACCTCACCACAGAGTCGCGACTACATGTGGTAAAGCTGTGGTTACGTGTGAATAGTGTCGCTGGTGGTTGCGATGTGGCTGCGGCGTGGTCGGTATGACACACGCGGTCGATAGTGACGGCAACATGTGGTCCGTGTCAATGGGCAACTATTAATTTTCATACAAATTAGCGCCCGCCCACGTGGTTTTATTGCGGTTGTAGTGTGGTTGTGGTACGTGTGAATAGAGACTAGAGTTGTGTAACTCATCAAAAATACGCGAGCTGCAGAACAGCTCACGGTTCAGATGTGTGAGCCGGTTCAATGAATCAGCTCGCAGATCAGCTCAATGTACCTATAGTCCACGATACGCGCGCACGCTCACTGCGTACCACGCTTCGAATCGAGCCGACTGAGCCGCCGCAATTCATTCGACTCCGCCGAGCGACTCTTTTTCAGTTGTTTTTTTTTATATGATCTGAGATCTATGTTACATATTTAATTATTGAATGTAATTATTATTTAAATGTTTTAGAACGAAATAATAATTCGTAGATTAGAATTACAAGAATAATATATGGAGGGAGTCGCAGATACAATAGGAGTTGGATTGAGCCGTGAGCTAGTCATTATGTTGTTGAGCTGTAGCTCAACGGCTCAAACCTGATCTGATTCATTGAGCTGGTTCGGAGCTGAGTTACACACCTCTAATAGAGACTAAGTAAAATTTATTTCAACAGGTCATGGAAAGCGCCTTTGGTAACATGGATTCATTATCAGCCTTGATGAATGAGTTCTTCTTAATGTATCCAGGTGCTAAATACGCTTACTCCGTTGCATCAGCTTTAAGCGGAGTATACGGACTCAATCAGTGTACGGGCACCACACAAGTCACTCCAAAGTGCAAATGGGTTCCGTACTTCCAAGGCGTGTTCTATTGCCATGGACACGTAAAAGTCCACTTAGATCTTCAAAGTACTCTTCAGTATTGTACAGTTGCAGTTTATGATAATGACACTGGTAACCAGATGCCTCAGGTTTTTAATGCTCATGTGACCTTTGATTTTAATCCGAATATTCACGGGTAAGATATATTTGATGAGCTTTTAGATTATTTGCCTGTAAACCTTAGTAAAATGCCATCATTAAATATTATATCACTTCACGGCTTCGCACGAGCAGCAGAGTAGTTTAGTCCGCGCGTCATGATTTTTCAGACATCTTCAACAATCATCGTTATATCTCAGACAATTTACACAAAACCTTAAGGAATTATACACTTCAACCTTCCTCATGAATCACTCCATCCCATTCCTGTCCATTGGTGATAATCCGTTTAGTAGATAGACGCAGAAGGGGTACTTTGTTTCATAATATGTAAGGATAGTGTAGTAAACTAGATCCAACTTAATAGGTAATTTGACATTCCTTACACATCTATGTGCCAAAAAATGACACACATAGTGCGGCAAGATTGACTCCATCTTATCAAATATGGCTCTTATCTTGATTCTAATGATATTAAAAATTGCATAACTCAATCTTATAGAAGATTGATTTCACCCTCCCAAAGCCTCCATTCTTCTTTGTTAGTTTTTGAGTCCTCTCTTCCAGGTACACAATAATGGGTCACAGTAGCCTTCACCAACCACTAGAAGTCTATTACGACGTTCATTGGCAGCTCACAGTACTTTCCAGCACCGGCGGACTATTTCACATCTGTGACAATGATTTAGAAATCTGCAAGGAGGTTCCTCTTTCTCATGCAAGCAAACTTCATGTCGATGAGATTTTTATTCCAAATCGCAGAAATATTTTGGGTGGCATTCAGTTATTTGTGTCGAAACATGAAGCGGTCAGTTTTAGGGCTGCTGCAACATCGCCTGATGTAAGTTTATGGCAAAGAGGTTACAGTAGTACCCAACTGATATGGCTTACCGATGTACCTGCGGAGAAGATACATTTTCAAAGCGCGGGAAATGCTACTAGTCAGCTACCGCCATGTTTGCGGAGGGGCGTGACTTGCGAGTGAGACGGAACTAACAGCTGCAGTGTATTATGAACCTCATAGTAGTGATCTAAGGTTGATTGTAAGTTTTAAGCATTCTTTCGTTAATCTTTGGGCCATTCTTTCTTTTCTGTGCGAACGAAGATTCACGACGCGCCTCAGTTGGGTACTACCACGGGTACTACTGTAGTACCTGTATTGTTTTTTTGTTTTAAAATGTGCTAAGGAGCAAAATTCAGCACAAAACTTTGTTATTCTATTAAAGGAAGATATTCCCAATAAAAGTGCTGATAATTTTCTAATCGGCTAAACAGATCTTCATGAAAAACTAATAATAACCATCCCGATTAAACCAGTCCTCTAGTGAGCTACTGACAGATAGACAAAAACTTCAAACTAATACACTCTTTTGCGTCTGGGTTCATAATAATGATATTGGAGCTGTTTTCTGATTGTGTAATAATGAGGTACTGTTTGGAAGCAAATTCTGAGATGAAAGTTTTTTTGTTATTTTGTCCCGACAGTTAGAAATAATAGCAATTCTCCGAACGAAGACTGAAGATGAGGTGGAAGAGATTGCTAGGTGTTCAGGCAAAGGGGAATTGTACTGGCCTTATATCTCGCTTCAGCCCACACTTTTCTCATTATCATCTGTATCAAAAGTTAAATGCCAGTCCCAGTCTGATTTCATTGTAAGTTGCATTTGTAATAAGTTCAAGGCTATAAGGACATTATTGGCAAACACTTATCATTTACTGATATCTATTAGGAAACCAAAATGAAAATAATTAGCTGCAAACAACCTAAAACTCCTAATAATAATCTCCTAATACTTACAAGGCTCTAAGGACACTACTGAAATATACTGATTACTGACACTGATATCTATTAGGAAACCAAACTGATTATAATTAGCTGCAAGCAACCTGAAACTCGGAATCTCTCTATAGGATTCAAGTTTCTAAAATCGTAAAATAAGGACACACCACACCAGGACAAGTTCTACAAGTATTCATTCCTTACACATAGATTTCATAAAATGTCTTCGAAATTATAGCCTTATATGCGGTCGTGCTTCGGAAGGCACGTAAAATCGTTGATCCCGGTTATCACTTAATTGTGATAGTCGTTAAGCTAGTTGGAGGCTTTCTAGGCGGCTTGAAAACTCTAGCCTAACTCCACCGACCCGCAGTGGGCACGCGTGGTGGAGTATCTGCCCATTCCCTTTCACCCCGATTTGTGAAAGGAGGCCTGTGCTCAGCAGTGGGACATTATAGGCTGATGATGATGATGCGGTCAGTGATCACCATTTCGGTCACTTACTATTGGAGTTAACCGAAACCTATCATTATATTTATGTTGCAGTCGAGGCCTTCTAAAGTAAAGCCAACCAAATCAATAAAATCCAGGCCTATACCAAAGGTAAGTGTTTTGTTTTAATTAAGTAATCTATATTATATAAAATTTAAAGTCCTGACTGACTGACTGACTGATATATCAACGCGCAGCCTAAACCACTGGTCCTAGAGACATGAAACTTAGTGGGTACTTATATTCTTTGTGAAAAGTAGGTACCCAAGAAAGAAGGGTTTTTCGAAATTCCATCCCTAAGCGGGTAAAATAGGGGATGAAAGTTTGTATGAAAGTCCGTCAGTTTCGAAGTTAGGATCTACAAATTTTGTGTTTAGGCTGAAGATTGAAAATTTATTTATACGTGTCTCAGCGCTCTCGAAGCGGGATGAAGTTGTTTTGTTTTGTTTTATTGTTGTAGAAAAATATGTCATTTGTTTCCTGTAGGCCACGCGGGCGTAGCCGCGAGCAGAAGCTAGTTCATCATAATAGGTACATACACATGCAGTGTACCTATTGTGGAACATTAGGATATGAAATTAGGTTACTGCAGTTCTACAACTTACTTACTGTACAAGGTCGGTAACTCACTGGCAATCCCACTGATATTGCAAATGTCCATAGAACCACATAGCAGCTGGTGGACCATAGACGTACTTGATCTACCTAATAATGTGAAAAAAAACAGATTGTACCGAAATTAGAGCAATCACAACCAACCTTTTTTTAATCAAAAGTGGAATTAACTGTATCAAATACATACTTTTTTTTTATATACGACTATGTTGGTATACAAGCATACGGCCCGCCTGATGGTAAGCGGTTTACGTAGCCATATGGACTGGCTATATCGTTGTAAAAAGTGGTTAATAGTAATATTGCTTTGCATTAATATATGTTTGAAGGCGATGATAGCTCAGTGGTAGTGACGTCGGATACCGAGACGAAGGTCCCGAGTTCGAATCCTACAATGAGCTTGAGTTTTCGGTGAAGGAAAACATCGTGAGGAAACCATAGCACGGTGGTAGGGTACTTTGTAGTACCCGTCTGGCTGGCTACCACCCTCAAGTTGAAAATCTGTCGCCAAGCACCTATCGGTGTGTTCCGTCAGCTGCACTTGAGAGCCAGTTCCTTCCAGGCTTTGTGTGCTTACCACCTTCGACCACATCATCACTTACCATAGTGAGATTGTGGTCAAACACAGGCATATACACAGTAAAAAAAAAAAAAGCGCTGAAATTATAGTTTTTTAAAGTAGGTATTGAGGTATTTAAAAAAGAAGAAAAGAAAGAAAGTACATTTATTCCTTACAGCTTAAAACTATAAAATAGAAAAGAATAAGTTCTTAAATGCAAAAATAAGCAGTGTGTAAGGATAGGGACTTGGCATCAGCATTTGCTAAGTAAGCCCCGTGAGGACAAATTACTCAGCGCTGGTTTTCAGCCGAACCCTTGTACTTACCACGTGAAATTTATAAAGTGTTTGTGGCAAAAAGCTCTAAATTAATACAGTACGTCAACGCTAAAAACCGATCCGTAATTGGTAAAAATAACAAAATAAATGGATAATAACATTCGAAATATAAAAACAGAAAAAAATATTGAATAACAAAACTGAAATACGAACAAGAAAATGTTCTAAAGTAATCTTTAGTAGCCGTGTAAATAACCTTTATGAATCTTGTATTTCAGCTCAAGGAATATAAAAACTTGACTGTAGAAAAGCAGTATTCAATTGAGTAAGTACTTTTTTGTTTGGTAGTACACTTCTAATTGAGAACAACGTTTACGTGCATAGGATTATTTCAAGCGTTGATTGACGTCATTCAATTTTACAGACGTGCGCTCTAGGTCTCTCATAATACTGACGCTAAGACTTAGTTAAATAAAAGGTATTATATGCTACTATACAAAGTCCTTACGTATTTGATTTTATAATATAAATCTGTTTTGAGTTACAATGCGGCCGCCGATAAAATGCGTTTTTGACACTTTTTTTATACCCATGTTGGAAAACAAGCATACGGCCCACCTGATGGTAAACAGTTACCGCAGCCTATGAACGCTTGCAACACCAGGGGTATCAATCGCGCGATTTCGACCCTTCAAAAATCCCTTCACACCCTTTTTGAAGAACCCCATGCTGTACTCCATTGGGAAAACCACGGCGGGGAGCTCATTCCACAGTCTGAGCGTCCGCGGAAGGAAGCTCCTTTGAGCCCGCACAGTGCGAAACAATTCAGGTTTCTATACGTGAGGATGGACTCCCCGTCGATGGCGAGAGTTGCGATGGTAGAAAGTAGCCGTGGGCATCATCTTAAACAATTCTTTAGAACACCGTCCGTTGTACAAGCGGTAGAACACACATAAGGAGGCAAAGTTTCTCCTCAGACTGAGGGGCTCTAAACCGCTTGTGAGCTCGGGATCGTCGACAATTCTTATGGCACGTCGTTGAACCGAGTCTAAAGGATCAAGCTGGTATCCAGGTGCCCCCGCCCATAGATGACAGCAGTACTCTATATGAGGCCGGACTTGCGACTTGTAAAGTTGCAGCCTTTGCCCCGATGTGAAGTACTGCCTCGCTCTGTTGAGCACTCCGAGCTTTTTGGATGCCAGCTTAAACTTGCCTTCTAAGTGACTTCGGAACAAAACGTCGCTAGAAATGTCGACGCCAAGGATCCCGATACTTTTGCTGATGTTCAGGGACGTGTTCTGGAACTGTGGAGCCACAGCAAATGGGGTTTTCTTAGCGGTGAACGCGCAGGCTTGAGTCTTAGTGGGGTTGAAATGGACTAGGTTTAGTCTGCCCCAATCGGAGACACTAGTTAGTGTACTCTCGATTTCAGACAACAGGTGTCAGAAACGCAACAAACAAACAGAAACGAAAGTGTCTTGGCGGCCGCACTGGAGTTTATTTCACTTAGTATTTTTTGCACATGCAGTAAAAATTCAGTAAACATGGAAAAATGCTAGTTACAATTCTTTTTAGGGTGATAGCACCAAACGGCTGGCCTCTCACGTTAGCGCAGTGGGTAAGAGTTGATGAAGTGAGAAACTCACGGGAAAACTTGAAAATTGAAGCCGCTTCTAAGAAACCAGTCAAAGATAAGGTTAGCAACTAAAAGGTACTAATAATAATTTCTCATATTTTCTAGTACCTATTCTCATAAGGGTACCTTCTTTAAATATTGCTTTCGATGTCAATACATCGAAAGCTTGCTGAGTTTTTTGCCGGAGTTTAAGTTTATTACGAACCCGTGGTAGATATAACGTTCATTAGTGCATAACCAGAGTCTAAACTGAATAAATTACTTTTTGATTTTGATTCTAAAATTGTATTTACTTCTTTCTTTCTTTGGTTAACCTCAACTTTTAAATCTGTCGGTAAGCACCCTTTTTTTTTTTTTTATTTTTTTTTTATTTTATTAGCGTGGGGAAATCCTCCTAGGATACCCGACCGCCCTGGGGGAGAGCGGCCAGGTTATGCCGGACTTTTACCGGCTAAAACCCCACGGTGGTCGCCACCTGCGCTATAGAGAGGGGGGCGGGCTCTCGTGTTGAACGCGTACCTGCTCACCCCTCCAAGCGCGGCGCTTAGATAGCTCGTCCCGGGGGAAGTGTGATACCTCCCCCCAGCACCCTCGCTGTGCTATCGCACGATGGGTCGTGACCACATCGACCCATCGTCCTCCTTGGGGTCGCTTCTGGGCGCACAGAGCCCCCGCTCTGATTGCCCACGACCCCAAAGGCCCCGTTTAGTCGCCTTTTACGACAGGCAGGGGAACACCGTAGCTGTTATTCTAAGCCCGAGCTACAGGGCAGGAGGGCCGCGACGAGGCGCGTTTGCGCCCCGGCGGCTTCGCCTCCGGGCGGGATCGGCCCTCTCCCGATCCCGCTCAGCAGCCTCCTTCTGGACCATTACGGTCTCACAGAAGGAGGCTACGGCCCTCCAGTCGGTAAGCACCCTACTAGTATGTACCGGCAGCTGCACTTGAGGCCAGTTCCTGTTTAGGCTTAGTATACTTTAAACTATGTATTGTCCCGTTTAAAAAATATAGATTAAAAATCATAGGATAAGGCAAACTCATCAAGAGATAAAGCTTCACCACCAGTCTCCTCCGTTCGGGTCCCTCAACCTGGTGATGCGTACGTGGAACTGGAGTGCTCTCTGGCTGTAGCTGGAGGAATAATGGCCAAACGTGATGATACGAGGGATCTGGAGTTTGTGCAAGCGGTTAAAGCTTGGGATGCTCATGAAGTGGGGAGAAATTTGAGAGGCGCTCAGATCAGGTATGTAATGAAGTCATGACTTATAAAATTTGATCTCAGAAACCAAAGGAAAATCAACCACTTCATCATCATCGTTTTAGAGCCATTTAGAGGAGGTACAAGTGACTAAAATGAATGCATATGAAGGTAGATTGTAGGTAGATGTAAAAAAAAAGTGAAGGTCAATTTTGAATTTAAATGCAAGAACCTTTTTTTTTTTTTTATACCACTTAGGTGGCAAACAAGCATACGGCCCGCCTGATGGTAAGCGGTTACCGTAGCCTATGGACGCTTGCAACACCAGGGGTATCACGCGCGCGTTGCCGACCCTGCAGAAATCTCTTCACACCCCTTTTGAAGAACCCCATGCTGCACCTATAAACTATACTCGTATAAGCTCATCAGATCATGGTGCGCAAACCACCATCACTTCCTTCACGTCCTTCTTTGACATCCGACGACAAAAAAGGACAAAAGACAAGTAATTTTATAATATAAATGTTTTAAGAGATGATGGTTGGCCCTCAGGCGTTGTGCACTGGTCCGACTAGTGTGGTGCAAAGAATGAGGGAGTGGACTGCTTTTATCTAACTCCATTAACAGTAGCCGCGGTACAGCACTTGCATTCAGACTATAGGAAAATCCTGTAAACACTCAATGCTAAGTAATAAATGTTTTTGTTCCTCTTAACAGAAAAGACTTCCGTACCGAATTCCTTGAAGCTCCACCTTTGCCACCAACGGAAAGTATGAATACAATATATGAGGTAAATACACTCATACTCCTTTGAGCATTTTTATTCGTATTTGATCCATGTAACTTAGTATTCTACCTCCTTGCTTTATTTCTCCTACTTCAACCATTTGGTATGTTTCTTTATTTCAGGAAGGTTTAGGAGAAGAAACAGAAGGTGAAGAAGCAAAAAGTATGTTCATGTTATATCTATTTCTGTTTAACCGACGAAAAAACGGAGGAGGACGTTTTTTTTTTTTATGTATGATCACGTATAACTTTTGACAGAGTAGTCCGATTTTGATAATTCTTTTTTTATTGGATAGGGTATACCTCGAAGGTGGTCCCATATAAATATGGATACAAAATACTTACCCTAAGGATGGGAAAATAGGGATGATTTATTGTTCACTCACAGATTTTAATGCTGAGTTGTGTATTACATCAAAAGAAATCAAAAATTAAGCATGTAGTAATTAGTAGAGTATAGCCACAAAAAATTATAAAATAAATTTTTTTTAACAAAAAATAAACCACCGAAAAAACTGAAAAGCAAAAAATAATTTTGAATATAACTTGAATTTTATAAGGTTTTGCAGTCGGGGACAAACCAATAACATAAGCTATTACGACAATACGACATTAAATGAAACCACGTAAAGTACTCATGTATACGATCAACTTTTACTACGGGAACGGGGGCTTTTTTTTTTTTTTTTTTTATTACGTACAGGCCTGTGTTTGACCACAATCTCACCATGGTAAGTGATGATGTGGCCGAAGGTGGTAAGCACACAAAGCCTAGAAGGAACTGGCTCTCAAGTGCAGCTGTCGGAACACACCGATAGGTGCTTGGCGACAGATTTTCAACTTGAGGGTGGTAGCCAGCCAGATGGGTACTACAAAGTACCCTACCACCGTGCTATGGTTTCCTCACGATGTTTTCCTTCACCGAAAGCTCAAGCTCATTGTAGGATTCGAACCCGGGACCTTCGTCTCGGTATCCGACGTCACTACCACTGAGCTATCATCGCCTCTACCGCGTAACTTTGGTGTTAATCGTAACGAACACCATTAATGAATTTCATCCAATCAGGGCCCACGAATGGTCATCGTCGCGACATACCGCGTGCGCATCATTGGATGAAATAATTAATGGTGTTCGTTACGATTACCACCAAAGTTACGCGGTAGAGCCCTAGCTTTAAATTGGAAAAATTGAATTGCGTTAGCAATATTGCTTAGCTTCCTTTTTAGACAAACACTACATTTAACAAATATTACAAAAAAAAAATACATTATCTACGTAGGTTATTGGTTTGTCCCCGACTGCAAAACCTTATAAAATTCAAGTTATATTCAAAATTATTTTTTGCTTTTCAGTTTTTTCGGTGGTTTATTTTTTGTTAAAAAGTTTTTTTTAGGTTTTTAGTTCTGCATAAGATTTTTTCTTGATACTATATTTATCCTTGATATTATAATGTCTCATCATTTTTTACCTGCATATCTGATCAGGATATAAATTCATTTTTTTAATAATATTTTGTTGTAGAGGAACAACAAGAGCAAAATATACAACAAGGGCCAACACCGGCTACTGAGAGTGGATGTAAGTTTATACTTGATTATATAATAGACTTTAAAGCGAATAAACGAAGCAGTTTAAAAGTCATAGCCGAAAATGATCTAAAACTGACTTAAGATGGTGTGGACACATAAAAAGACGCAGTGAAAACCACAGAACAATTCCCTGAATTGGCCGCAACAGAAGAGTGGCAAACCTGTGAACATTAAAAATGGACTACTCACTCACTTTGGTAACTGGTAAACGGAACACAAACATGTGGTTCAACCCTAGGTATTAGCCAGCTAGGCAGGTATTCAAAATACTACCCAAAATCATAGTATAGTATAAAAATATCTTAAATTAAACCAAGTTAATTATACATGACTTTCCCAACTGTACTAATTATTAAACCTTTATCGTTTTGACCACCGGCAGCTTTTCTACAAAAAAATTCAATGTTGAATTTCCTTTTAGTACTCGAAATAACGGTAGAAAGCGAAGAAGAACCAAAATACCTAGCTACACCTGAACAACTGAAGGACAAGTTTATTCCTCTGTACTTTTTACCATTTTGTACGAAGGAAAGAAATAGTGATGATACGTAAGCGTAGTTCTTTAGATTGAAAGTAGTTTTAGAAATTTATTTATTACTATTTTTCCTCCCCGCAGGTTGATCCTCTATTTCTAGGGGTTACATTCCGGATAATCCTTCTACTCCTACACACACTAATCTAATCTAGTTATTTCGGTTTGAGCTGTTAGAGGTTTAGATTAACTAAATTTGGTTGAAAAGACAGGTAGAGCGTAGCGTATATTCACTCAAAGAGCAGTTCGACTGGGGAAGTACCTCCACCTTACAGAATACCGCAGCCAAATAACTGTATGTTGCGTTCATGCGCCAGAGCTCATTAGGGAGGGGTTGTGTTGCAAGCGTCCATATGGCTATGGTACCCGCATACTATCAGACGGGCCGTATGCTTGTTTACCGACTTGGTAACATAAAAAAAATCTTTCCATACTGTAATCTATATCTTATAACTTGCATTATTTTTGCTTCGTACTTATTTAAAGAAAATCAATTTTTGTTTTGTTTTTCTTTCTAGTGCACTGGTGTCCTTTGACATGGCAGAAGCAGCTAAGAA
Organism: Achlya flavicornis; assembly: GCA_947623365.1. NCBI lineage: Eukaryota > Metazoa > Arthropoda > Insecta > Lepidoptera > Drepanidae > Achlya > Achlya flavicornis. The sequence goes on from OX392479.1 coordinate 13,993,940, forward strand.
GGACCGTCAGGCCCGTATAGACGCAGCTATCGAGCGACTGAACGAGTTGCAGGCCTATAATGAGAACCATGTCCTAGGAAGACAAAGGATTAGGTGTCACCTCCTCGAAAAACTGTTCATAGGTAATTCCAGAAAATCCATGAAAACAGGATAATATTAACAGATTTAATGTATTTATGTTATTCATTTACTTTTATTAGGAGAAAATTTAGGACATCCATCACGTATGTTGGCCTCAATTTTTTTCAATTACTATTCTTAATAGTTTTCTTTTATAACAGGTGGAGATTTCGAGATGGCATATTTTCGAAACCTATGTTTGATTAGTCATACTGAACAACTTTTACTATGGGAACAACACTGAATTCTCAAAAAAAATTTAAACTTTTCATACATTATGATCGAGGAAGGTTGTCATTTTGTAAGAAAATTTTAAAAAAATATGATAATTCACTATTGATTCCATAGTAAAAGTTGTTCAGTATGACTAACCCAGTATAGGGTTGGAAAATATGCCATCTCGAAGTCTCCACCCAGAATAGTGTTTTTTTTTTTTTGTATGGATAAGCAACTAAGAAAAACCCGAATGAGAGACACATACTGGCTTTAAAGAGCTTAAACATCCTTTGAAAAGTGGCGTTTTTTGAGTAGGTAACAGTTCGAGAAAGGTGCAGCGCAGACGACAGACCGCACCGCGCCGAACTTTTGAGTATGTGAAAATAGAACCTATACAATTCTAAGCGGTAACGCGCACGACGTGCAAAAAGTCCGGCGCACAACCCTTCGTTTGCACACATTTTTTGAGTGCCGCAGACTAAATTTCGTCGTCTGCGCTGCACCAAACCATTACCTGTCGAAAATGCATTATCAACATTATAATGATTCCTAATAGGTATTCGAAAGCTACGGGTTTTTTGTTTCAATGAATTTAATTTTTAGATTCTCAATGGAATGACAAGCTCATAGAGGTGCTAGAAGAAAGGGACGAAGCTATTGCGCGTGAGACGCTCGAACGAAATTTATCCGCGACCAAAAAGAAATTAGATAGCACGAAGAAGAAGTAAACCATCATCATCAGAACGTGATGTCTGTACGGTTTATATTGTTTTGTTTTCATATAATTATATTTTAAGAAGAGAAGAGAATTAAGAGTCGGAAAATAGAGTTAGGTTAAATAATTTTATAAGAGAAGATGTCGTGTTTAAGTTGGTGTGTTTATTTTATGATTTGAAATAAAAAGTAAATTTCAAATATGCTACTTAAAACAGTATTATTTTACCCAACAGTTTTTTTTTACAGCATGGGGTTTTTCAAATAGGGTGTGAAGAGATTTCCGCAGGGTCGGCAACGCGCGAGTGATACCCCTGGTGTTGCAAGCGTCCATTGGCATAGATTTTTTTAGTACTTCTAACATTATTATTAATGTAAAAGTGGTTTTGTTGGTTTGTCTTTCTTTCACGCAGCAAGGGACCGACGTAATTTTGCGTAGAGATAGCTTAGTACCAGAGTGACATATTATTATCCCTTTCAAAAAAGCGGATAAAGCCACGGGAGACAATCTCCGAACTGTAATTACTATGACTATGATGTTATTAAATATGGAGGTAGATAGATTGTATGGATATGATAATAAAACCGTTTCGTCCAAAAGGAATATCATAAAGCCAGAAATCCAATAACACTAGTGATCCGTGCAGATTTTGCGAGTCCGGGGATTATGGTAGACTAAAAACAACGTAGATGCGACACTTCAACAGAATTACAATCAATAAGGCCCGATTTGCACCAAACTGGAGATAGGCGACAAGGAGATGTCTTTCATACGAGTGACAGAGAGCAGTCTGACCTAGCCTAGCTTGGCCTTGATGCGAGAAGAAAATTGATGATCTTATATTTTCTCTTATTGTTCTCTCATTCTACGAGAAAGAAGAGCGCACTGTCGCCTATTGACTATATTTGACTAAAGGCCTTTACAGTCAGGATCAAAAGTAGTAGATCACTTAGTCGTACCGCGCCAACGCAATTCATAGTTTTCATACAAATTTTCAAAATGTCAATATATCTACTTGTGTTGCTGACTGTACAGTTCGGTTACTTAAATCTGGCACGTTCAATACATTTACACGATGCACTTGTGTACTGTCTGAATAGCGCGCGGCGTGACGTTGTGCTGCATAGTCTGTCCGTCTCTCACGCGCGGTTTTGCTTTTGTTACCGCTCATAAACATAGATTGTCTTTTTTTGCATTAGTCCATTTGAATTGACTGACTATTTAGGAGCAATAATGTAATAAACATATCATGAAATAATGTGTGAGTACTGTGAACGTGCCATCTTCCGTTAACCGACTACGTACCTCGATACATTATGATGCTCGTCATCTCGATAAGAATAGTGTCACTTCTACATAAACCTTCGAACTCTTTGGCGACGACGTGAACCAATATCGGAGTTATTGCAATGGGCGCCGGGCGGTCCTCGTTCAGTCGGCGCTGGCTGCACATGAAGATGATGGATCAAAGCATATACCCTGAGGAGCTACATTGCCGAATTCACTTGCATTTATTAGTTTCTATAATGTAATGCTTGATGTAAAAAAATCTATTAAGTCTGTCTTTAACATGATCAAAATAATACGAAGATATCGTGTGTTGAAGTTCCGCGTGACGTCACGAGTTTTTACTTTTATTTTTAGGGTTCCCTACGTAGGAAGAAAGGAACCCTTATTAGGATCACTCGTGTATCTGTCCAACCATCTGTCACAGCCGATTTGCTTCGAGCCTACTAGACCGATTACGTTTAACACGTTCACTGCGGGGTCAAATTCGACAAATATTACAAAAAAAACACATACTTAGGTTATTGGTTTGTCCCCGACTGCAATACCTTACAACATTCAAGTTATATTCAAAATTCTATAGATTAAAGAGCTTGTTAGGGTTCCGTAGCCAAATGGCAAAAAACGGAACCCTTATAGATTCGTCATGTCTGTCTGTCTGTCTGTCTGTCTGTCCGTGTATGTCACAGCCATTTATTTCAGAAACTATAAGAACTATAATGTTGAAACTTGGTAAGTAGATGTATTCTATGAACCGCATTAAGATTTTCACACAAAAATAGAAAAAAAACAATAAATTTTGGGGGTTCCCCTTAGAACTGAAACTCAAAAACATAAGTGTGGGGTGTCTATGGATAGGTCTTCAAAAATGATATTGAGTTTTCTAATATAATTTTTTTCTAAACTGAATAGTTTGCGCGAGAGACACTTCCAAAGTGGTAAAATGTGTGTCCCCCCCCCTTTAACTTCTAAAATAAGAGAATGATAAATCTATAAAAAATATATGATGTAGGTACATTACGGTGCAAACTTCCACTGAAAATTGGTTTGAACGAGATCTAGTAAGTAGTTTTTTTTTTAATAGGTCATAAATTGAAATTAATTTCAAATACTCAGGTCTATACTACCATTTACTTATATTCCTACAGGTTTGTACGGAACCCTCGGTGCGCGAGTCTGACTCGCACTTGGCCGGTTTATTCTCTTTTCAGTTAATTTTTATTTTACGCAGTCGGATTTTTGTTTCTTTTAATAATTTAATTATATAAAAAACTTCAAGCTACATTATGATAATCATAAAATCATGTTGCTTTTATTTCAACCATCACATTGCAGTAAGTTTTTAAGTAAGTGTTTTTCAGAGGGGTAGAGAGAGAGAGAGTTTATTCGCTCAAAGAGCAGCTCGACTGGGGAAGTACCTCCGCCTTTTTTTTTTTTTTTTATACAACTTAGTCGGTAAACAAGCATACGGCCCACCTGATGGTAAGCGGTTCCCGTAGCCATATGGACGCTTGCAACACACGAAGCATCGCTCACGCGTTACCGACCTTTCCCCCTTCCCCTATGAGCTCTGGCGACCTTACTCACGCGCAGGAACACAACTTTACACAACATAAAGTTATTTGGCTGCGGTATTCTGTAAAGTGGAGGTACTTCCCCAGTCGAGCTGCTCTTTGAGCGAATAAACGCTATGCTCTACCTCTCTTAAACCACCTTTTTTTTCTTTAAAAACATTTTTTTTCTTACAGTGCGGTTAGGGATCTAGAGACCTCCCACGTATTTTTTTGACGTTAATAATTCTACGTTAAGTCAGCAATACGTATAGCCACGAAAAAATCAACGAGTTCAATATTCATATGTTTAAAAACTTAAATTTACACGTCGTCATATAGGCCCACACTACGTGAGGCCCTTTAACGCGTTGAACGTGTTAAAGAATCATGGTAGGATCCATACATTGATTTGGAAAAAAAATACATTTTAGAGGGTTTTGAATCACTTCCAATTTTGAAATTACAATACCAGCAACATATTCATATACATGAAATATTTTATAAGCCCCGCAAAACATAAGAACAACATAACGGTTTTGGTCGCGAATAGTCGCGATTCACCGGCATGCCATAGAAATTCGCATTTTTATCCCGGGGTTCTAAAAATATTTTAAATGGCTCAAGTTATTCCTTAGACACCAAGGATCAATTATAACTTCATTCTAACGTCTCTATTTTTTTATACAAATCTCGCCATGATTCTTTGGTATATAAATGTGAATCTAAGATCCTTCAGAAACACAGTTGAAACCACGGGCGAAGCTTGTAGTTTACAAAACACTTTGGATGCTGTCTGACAGACGCTAAGTGGACTTTGATGGGCGGCTGCTAATGGCTTCGTTTTATCACATCAAGTTTTGAGAGACCAGCGAGTCTATTATGTACCTCTGTTTCAAATAATTTCTAATAAAAAGCAGTTGAATTATCAAATGCCCCCTTGTTAATAAATAAGGTGTAAGTCAGTCTTGTAACACCCAGGTATTAAGATAGCCCCAGCCCTTTTTTAACCGACTTCAAAAAAAGGAGGAGGTTCTCAAATCGGTTGTATGTTTTTGTTTTTTTTATGTTCGTTACCTCATAACTCCGTCATTTATGAACCGATTTGGAAAATTCTTTTTTTGTCTGGAAGGGTACACTTCCCGTTTGGTCCCATTGTCATCAGATTAGGATTTGATTACTTCTTAGTGTACTTTGAAGTCATGCTCTACCTCTCTTAAAAAATATGAATGTTTGTAGATGACAACAATGCATTTGAATGATTTTTTCACCTCGCAGGCTTTTGTTATATATATTTTGTAAATTGTAATACTTATAAGATAAGTACACATAAAAAAAAATACTGAGTTTCTTGCCGGAGTCTTCTCAGTTCAAGTTGTATTTGGAACCGGTGTAGAGTCATTTGTTAACGTTCATAAGTGCCTTATCCGGGCCTAAATTGAATAAATGCTTTTTGAATTTCAATTTGAATTTAAATATCCTCTGATCTGATCTCAAACTAAGCAGAGCTTGTGAACTAATTACTGACTTAACTATTAAAAAAATCAAAACGCAAATTTACTCGTCGTCATAACTCCCAACCTTTATCTCAGGAGAAATAGAGCCAATATGATATATAAGATATAATACGTAGGTGCGCCAACACGTCTGCCAGCGCTTGATTAAAAACAGAAGCATGTAAAACAACGTTAGGTAAGGGTCGTTCTATGATGAAGTTAAGTTTTATTATTATTGTGGCTGCCCCCGTACTAAAGTTGTTTATATTTGACTACCATTAACAAAGTTTTTAAACATTTTTGTTGCGGTTTCGTCCTGTCCATTTTTGAGAATAAAAACCCCTTTCTTGTTAAACCATTTTGTTTTGACGTATTGTATGACATGCGCATAGTCTGCTTTCTCTCAGCCACCGGTAGCTACTATTCACTGCAAAAAAATGCAGTCTTAAAGTGCTTAAAGTTTGTCCATTTTACAATACATGCTCAACGTGGCTAACCCTATAAGAGCATAAAGAGTTTCATTGTCATCATTAGCCTATAATGTCCCACTGCTGAGCGCACAGGCTTCCTTTCACAAATCAGGGTGAAAGGGAATGGGCAGATACTCCACCACGCGAGTTCATTGCGGATCGGTGGAGGAAGGCTAGTGGTCAACCTACTGTTGGAGTTTTCAAGCTGCCTAGAAGGCCTCCAACTAGCTTAACGATTATCACAATTAAGTGATTACCGGTACCCACGGATTTACGTCCCTTCCGAAGCACGGAAATGCTCGATTTGAAATACCACTAGGCGTTCACCCATCCAGGTACCGACCACGACGGTGGTAGCTTAACTTGCCGATCGATTAAGAACGGCTTATCATGCTACACCACGAGCGCTTCTAATGCGTAAAGAATATGCTAAGCCGCAATTCTTATATTGGAACTATATTACAGGGGGCGTATTATGAAGACGAGAAACTGAAACTATTTGTGGGCTATAGATGCGATTGCGATATAATGTGTACACATACACTCAAAATGGGTGCAGAGCTATTCAATGAACCCTAAAATAATTTTTAGCACTCATATCATGGTAATGTATGTTATATTACAAACAAAAAGTAGTGAACGGGACGGGTGACGGGGAATACATCCTCACACATTGAAACCAGAATTGTTTCGAACTGTGCGGGCACAAATGAGCTTTCTTCCGCGAACGCTCAGGTTGTGGAATGAGCTCCCCGCCGTGGTTTTCCCAATGGAGTACAGCATGGGGTTCTTCAAAAAGGGTGTGAAGAGATTTCTTCAGGGTCGGCAACGCGCGAGTGATACCCCTGGTGTTGCAAGCGTCCATAGGCTAGGGCAACTGCTTACCATCAGGCGGGCCGTATGCTTGATTGCCACCTTAGTGGTATAAAAAAATAAATAAGTAGTATATGTTGGATCAGATATCCGTGTGTCAAGAATTTCTCAGGATATTTTATTATTATATTTATTAAATGCGATCTCTTTTTTTACTTTGTTCCATTATTTTGCGAGAAGAGTTCGAAGCTGCAGTCTGAAAACTAACACCTATTTTTTTATGTGTTATACCCAAATGTTTATAACCATTGTAGAACAGCCAGGAGCCACTGTATGCTGAATTGCTAGTATTAATGAACTCCCACGCCGGAGAATGCCCAGCTTAATTGATTCAGTAACACTCTTAACTGCCTCTACATTGCTACTTACGGGATGGTGTTATGACTTTTTGCACCTACCTATGTATTTATTATGCAACACTACCTATACTATAAAGCATATATACAAGACAGATTGGTGTGGTTATTGCCTTGCTGAGTTTCTTGCCGGAGTCTTGGTTAATTCAACTGTATGTACCAACTTAACGTTCATAAGCGCCTTACCAGGGCCTAAACTGAATAAGTGACTTTTTGAGTTTTACTGACGGATATGTATCTATCTTTTTGTTCAGTCTGGGTGTATTAAAATATTGTTTTAGTCTTAGTATCTAAGTCAGTCAAGTTCTGAACTAGTTAAGGATTAATAAACTATGAGCATTTAACCCTATTTTCCAATCATTTGGTAAAGATATATGTCGGAGTCAGCGACAGCCAAGCGATACAAAGACCACGATTAGGGTTCAGTGGTATCAGGATTCGGTGGGCGCAGTGCAGGCAATAAAACAACGTTATACCATCGCTTCGTAAAAGTCCCGTATGAGGATAAGAAGCGACGCAACAAACTCCTCACGGGCCCAATGTGTTTATTGTCGTAATATTACAATTAAATAATCACTTCACTTCACTTCACTTCACACAATTGTACACTCTTAAATAAGTATAGGCTTAAGAACTCGGTGTAACAACGATTGCATTGAGATGTGTATAGCTCGAGAGCTTGTGATAAACTAACTGTTCCAAAAGCAATACGCATCCCCTTATTAACTCTATTATTCACGTTATAGTCAAATCAGTATTCTAACTTTTTACGCATACCCTCAGTAAGTCTGTTATTTACGTTAAAGTCAAATCAGTGTTGCTACAATTTCACCCAACCCTTGTACCATGATAATATCATAATCCAACTGAGTCGGACCAACGATCTTACTCTCCGACATATATATACTAGCTGCCCGGTGTGACTTCGTTCGCGTGGTGCTACCCTACCCTACCCTACCGTATCTAAACCATCCAGGGCGTCACCCAAACGCATACAAAAAAAAACATTCAAATCTACCTAGTTACCAGTTCAGTCAGACTGTAAATAAGAATAGCTAAAAAGCTTGTTCGAATATGCGAAACATTTTTCGATAAACTATTTCTTATACATCGTAATTTCAAGGTCGTTGGTCCTTCGAGCCAGATAGCATTCAATTTAAAAATGCAAATAATGTAGCATTGAAGTCTTTGCACCCATTACTTCAAACTTTGTATAAACTGTTCAGAAAGAATAATTTACTCTACAAAAGTGCCTTTACAAGCTACCCCCATCCCCACTGTCGATAGAAAATTATTAAATGTAGTACTTCGGTAAATGGAGCGGGGAAAACGAGAAATATTCAATAGAATTATGTTCTTTGTACGGATGAACTGTTTCAAAACGAATGAGTTCTTAAGGTGTAGTTCTATGTATTATTTTATTATAATGTTAGTTCAAATAACTAAAATTGAAATGCCTAACTGTAACGTCAAAATAACAGGTTCTTACTAAGTGCATATGAAAGTACAGTATTTACCAAACAACTTCTTTTTTTGTTTGTCTGTTCCTGCTAATCTCCGAAACGACTGGACCGATTTTGACGGGACTTTCACTGGCAGATAGTTGATGTTATGAGGAGTAACTTAGGCTACTTTTATACCAGAAAAAAGAATTAGGGTTCCGTGCAAAAAATAAAACATGCGCGGGTGAGCTATTTATTAATAAGAGTAAACGTCCTCTTAAAAAAGCGACCAATCTTTCGGTAAAATTCACAAGACGTATCGCAAATCGAATTGTTTTTGAGTAATGTTAAACAATTCGATTTGCGAGCACTTACAACCTTCTCATACCAAGCACATGAACTAAATCAATACATTTTAAATGAGACACGGTTCCATATGACGTGCCGCTTCCATTGTATTGTACCCTTGTCGCAGTAGACGTTTCAACAATCATTGTCAGACCAATGTTCGAGCAGGGTTGACAGACGGCATGAAATAAATATTTTGTGACATTTCCCACCCATTACGTCACACACATATATGTATAAGTAGGAACGTTGACTTACAATGGATGTAACACGAAATTTGCATCATTATACACTTGGTATACAATTAGAATTAACGATAGTTTTTGGAGCTAAATTATATTTTTCTCAAATTAAAGAAAGATATGGTATGATATTTTAGTGACCTCCATCGCCTATGGATAACCTATTTTTAGTGCTATTTTTATGGGAAGAATAAATAAAGAAAGAAAGATTCATTAACATCACAAATTTAATTTAATTTAATTTAAACAAGAAACATAAAATTAGATTGAAAACTACGTAATATTATATATAAAACACAGAACAGACAAATTCAACAAAAAAAAACAATTGTTTCTCACATCGTCTAATGGAAGGTGTGCTGTTAAAGGGGTACGAGCTCAACATGTGCTGCTGTTATCAACAGCGCTGATTTAGTGGGATGGCCAATGTGCTGCCTATCTCTAAGCAGCATAAAAAACTGCTGAAATCTTACTGTCAAGTGCTACTGCCATAACATACCAAATAATTGAACTGTTTTACAAAAAACTTAAACCGACTTCAAAGTACACTAAGAAGTAATCAAATCCTGATCTGATGACAATGGGAACAAACGGGAAGTGTGCCCTTCCAGAAAAAAAAAATCCAAATCGGTTAATAAATGACGAAGTTATGAGGTAAAAAACATACAAAAAAGAACAACCATTTCGGTAGAACCTCCTTCTTTTTAAGTGGGTTAAAAAGTGTCAAAACTAAATTCACTTTCATTTTGCTTATAATATTTTGGTCTACAACCCTATTACAAAACTCCTATTCCGTACTCATACAAAGCACCATGAAGTTCTGTTTCAGTATAAATGCCTTTATTTTACTTTCCTTTAACGTATTCACTAACTTTGAACTGGTAACACTTTATATTATGCCTCGTTTAGACGATGGAACGTTCGTGTACATTATGGAACATTCAACATGAATTGTATTTTGCTTATGATTGTTTTACTGACTTCTTTTATATTGTAAATGTCAAAGCATAGTATTTAATGCCTAGATGGCTGTTGTTTGTTATTGGACATGTAACCATTTTAATTTATTGTAATATGTTCTTTCAATCTGAATTCGATTGCAACACAATAACATAATCATGCACTGGTTATTAGTAGGTACGAAAAATATTATCATTATTTTGAACTCATCATCATCAGCCTATAATGTCCCAATGCTGAGCACAGGCCTCCTTTCACAACAGAGGGTGAAAGGGACTGGGCGATACTCCACCACGCATGCCCACTGCGAATCAGTGGAGGTAGGCTAGTGGTCAACCTACTGTTGGAATTTTTCAAGCCGCCTCGCCTAGGTGGCACCCACTAGCTTAACGACTATCACAATTAAGTGATAACCGGGACCAACGACTTTACGTGCCTTCCGAAGAACTGAACTCACATGAAAACAAACTACTCAAGTAGGTATGTGTTGACAGATTATCAACATGAACTTAAACTTCGGTGCTAAGCTAAAGTTTTACATTATTTAGGCGATGTCTAATGGTGCGCCCATGCTTGGCAAACCAATCACGAGCCGAGCCACGAATGAGCACACTGCGAGCACGATTCGAGTAGCGTGGACGGGCTTGCGAGCCTCGAACGAGCATTCGTAGCGTGCTCGACTGCGCTCCGATTGTCAGTTTTTTCACGAACACAGGGATTCGCATCGCGCTCGTTGTAGTTTCGTTAAGTACGTCCACGCTTGAAATCGCGAGCAACGAACGAATCCTGTTCGTTCGAGGCTTGGCTCGTGCTCGCTTCGCGTAGCATGAACGCACCATTAGAACTACACTAGGTATATCTTGAGCAATGTACCTACTTCCTTACACAGATGTCTTTTGGCAATCAGCCAGAATGTGAGCCTCTTGTGAGCCTATTGCTATGCCATTCAGCATGTGCGTGCTTAGCTTTGTTTATACATAATGGTGACGCACCATGTAGAAGTTCTCTTGCTAAGGACTTTCCACTGCACCCGTACCAACCTCCAGTTGAAAATCTGTCAAGAACCTATCGTTGTATACCGACAACTGCACTTGAGAGCCAGTTCCTTCTAGGCTTTGTGTGCTTACCACCTTCGGCCACATCATCACTTACCATGGTGAGATTGTGGTCAAACACAGACTATACAAAAGTTTATATAGGTTATACTGGTATCTGTTTATAATAGGATGAATCAAATGATATGTATATCAAAGGTAATCCATGGCCCATATGTTAACAATGGACACGGCGGAGTTATGTGGATTGGTGACATATTTTGCACCTGCAGACATCATACATACATGTCATGCAAATTGTATGTTTACTGTGCTATGTCGAACAGTGCCGCCATAGAGGACGTCGTGCGTTTCCAAGGTATCACGACATTTTAATCACCTACTTTACAAATATGAAGTTAATATGTATGGTTGCCTTTTAATTAGCCCGATGTCACATGTGATCCGCCCTTTTATCCCCTTAGGGGTGAATTTTTAAAACCCTATCCTTAGTAGAGATGCTAAGGACATATAAGGAACCGGTTTGAAAACCGTCTTCCTTTATTTTGAGCTGCGAGTGCATCTTGTTTTATTTTTATACCAAAGTGGTTCATCATCATCATCAGCCTATGATGTCCCACTGCTGAGCACAGGCCTCCTTTCACAAATCAGCGTGAAAGGGAATGGGCAGATACTCCACCACGCGTGCCCACTGCGGATCGGTGGAGGCAGGCTAGTGGTCAACCTACTGTTGGAGTTTTCAAGCCGCCTACTAGCTAACTAGCTTAACGACTATAACAATTAAGTGATAACCGGGACCAACGGCTTTACGTGTCTTCCGAAGCACGGAAACGCTCGATATGAAATAACACTAGGCGGTCCCACGAACGCTTCATAGGTATATGGGCACTTGCAACTCACGAGGCATCACTTGCGCGTTACCAAACCTTCTTCTATGCACCTCCCCAATGAGCTCTGATAGGGACCTTACTCGCAGGAACACAACGTAAAGTTATTTGACTGCGGTATTCTGTAAGGTGGAGGCACTTTTCCAGTTGACCAGCTCTTTGAGCTAGTAAACGCTATGCTCTACCTCTCTTAAATCATATTTCATCTTTGTGTGTTTTTATTCCTCTCCATACAACGGTTGCCCGGAAGAAATCGCTTCTTAGCGATACGATCAGCCATTGTACAGTAATTTTAATATTAAGAATTGTTTTTACTTGTTGGTGTACAATAAACTTACCTGCTTCATGGAAGAGCGGGGCCTCCTAACACAGGTATTCTTTTACTTAAAAGGAGTGCTCCAGCCATTGTATTTTTAGATTTATTATTATTAATAAAGTTATCTATCTATCTATCTGTCAATCAGTCAGTTTACTATGTGGTTTCGAGGTCCTATAATTACCACGCTATTTAATTTTGTGCAAATAAGCAACATAGTCGATATTTATCTAGTATTCATATTAATTCTGGGAGATTTAATTATAAGAACATTTAAGAAATTGTATCATCATCCCAACTGAAAAACTTCCCATGACATTTACGATTGAGAAATAAATGCCGAACAACACACTCGCGCTCGATTTAACCCGTGTCACTCAGCCAAAAACTCGGAACAAACAATGCGAACGCGCACAGCTCACCTAACTCATAGTATTAAACGGTCAATATGCATCCACATACACTGATGCACGAGTGTGTATACAGGTGTCGACGTGTGAGCGTCTATTAGCTTCATGTGTGTGCACCGCCCTTGTCTGTGGATGGTTGGCCGGCAGAACACTGTAGGTGAGTATTTTTAAAATGATGCTTTAAATATTTCGTGTTCTTTTTTTAAATTCGATCTATTTTGTTTTGTTTTGTGTAGCGGTTTCTCGGGATAGTTTTGTGGTTTTCGTTTTGCAAATTTAATTTAATTTTCTCAGTTAATTTAATTCTAAAAATCATTTGTATTGCGTAGAGTGTAGACTGAAAATGCCTCCGCTGATCCGCAAATTTGTCAGTGAATTTTTCGCATTGTGCTCTATGGTTGAAATTATCATAGAGAAAAGAGTTTTATGCATAAGTAAAACGAACAGGTTTAATTGACAATCTATCTATACTAATATAATAAAGCTCATACTCAAAAAACATACTCTTCAGTATGTTTTTTTTTGTTTGTTACGCGCTTATCTCTGGAACTATCAGTCGGATTCGAAAAATTCTTTCACTTATAGTAACCTACATTTTCCGTAAGTATAATAGGCTACTTTTATTCCCGGATACGTGGGTGAGAAACCGTGGTGTGATAATTACAAATCTTTAATCTATAATAGCACGCGAAGTTAAAAACTTTCCTTTGCTAAAAAGATATCGTGATACGGCCCTGAAATTTCATCTCAAGTCTCCGTAAACCATAATGCATGATAAAACTAATTTCCAACAAAAATTGTTTGAGCATCAGACAAAGGGTAGGTAGGGTAGGAACATCAGGCAAAGGTAACTAGAATAAGTGCTACCCTCATTTATTTATTTTCAGAGCAGGAATTTCATTTGTACTAACAGAAACACAAACTTGAGCATTATAACAATTTTCTATGCAAATCAATATAAAAAAAAGATTTCTAAATTCTTCAGCTAATCTCACGCAAACAAACGATTGCAATCAAAA